>CM048755.1:370462908-371754693 GCA_026315105.1 Locusta migratoria
AGTACTGGCCAGCCACACTATCTCTTTTGAACGTAATTTTCATCAAAGTAAGAGTTAGGAAGAAAGTGAGAGATGTGGAGATCACAGGATACAGACGCGTGAAGTGATGATACTTCCGTGGTCAGACAGACAAACTTGTCACACTTCTTAACACATTCACGACTGGCACAAGTCCCCCTGCACGGGGCAGCCAGACAGCTGTTTCTAACGATTTTTTCGAAAAATTACAGCTTTCTAAGTATGAATCCAGTAATTGAGTTTGCCGTCTCTCTTGACACAATGAAACCTTTTTTTACCTGTTCCAAAAAAGTGATTACTGAATATTAAAAATAGTGGATACATAAATTTTTTTAGTAAATCATGTTTTTATTTCCAAAAAAAAAACTTTTACATGTGATTCTTACAGATAGTCAGCTTCACCATCTGAACTGGAATAATTTATTTTTCTTGTGGGACCCAGAAAACATCACTCGTCTAAATTCGCCATGTCGAGTATATGCAGAGTGCGAGCACTCGGTAGACAGTAACACAGGTAGCTGGTGAAAGCCATGTTGGGCGCAACAGAGAGCAGAAATACAAAGACCTTTTATTGCGTACAAATAGTTGGAACTCAACTCACTATGTGGCAGCACAATGCAGATAACCTTTCTTCTTCATTTTAAGTGGTTAGCAACAGAGAGCAGGTTGTGCAATGGCAGCTACTAATTTTTTAGCATTGCACAAGTCAGACTCGGGCGCTATCATCATGAATAACTAATTCTGAACGAGCCTGGCTCGGGCGTCATCCACAATGTGTTAATAATTGTGCCTGGATATTGCTGAGGGGTGTGTGTGCGTGTGCGTGTGTGTGTGTGTGTGTGTGTGTGTGTGTGTGTGTGTGTTTTAAACTGTTTATGTAGAGTTAACACCACTTAAATGTTTTTCTTTTCTTCCAGGAGACAGATTGTGTACATCACAAGCAGTGCTCTTTCTCATTGTACTGATGGAAATACTGTTGATCTACCTCACCTAATATTGAGTGGCAGTTGGCCACTCCGCCCAGTTCTGACTGGTGTAAGAAATGTGATCTAAGATCGTACCACAGTGATGAGTGTGTGTAACACTACTCTCTAATGGTATGATATTTGTGACAGACATCCTGATACCTCCAGATACCTGTCAGCCAAGGTAAGGGTTTTTAATGTGATTCTAAGATTAACGTGCTGTAGAAAGTAAATGAAAAGCATTCTCAGTTCAGTATCTACCTAGCAGGACTTCACTGCGGTTCCCGTATCTGGTTAAGCTGGCGGAAGAAAATGAGTGACTATACAGACAGTGGTGTCTTTGCTAGTGGTCAGTAACTGGCCCGTATGGACATTATACATGTACACGCAAGACAGAGCGACACATTGTCTGGCGAGAAACATTTTGAGTGTTCCTTTAAGAAAAAGGTCTGTGGCTTTCCTTGTTGTGGAAACAAATTTCTAAAATGCTGAGTACATTACCTTATCCACTGTGACCGTAGAAAAATATACTGTAACTTCTTAATGCCACTGATGTTGGTGTAGTGGTAGTAGTGGTGGTGGTAGTAGTAGCAATAGTAATAGTAGTAGGAGAACCTGGTGAATTACTTAGATTTCTTCTTCTTGCAATGGGTGAACACTGGTTATGGAGTATAGAATTTGAAAACAGTAGAAGCTGTAATATATGGCAGTTACTGGTTTCCAAAATTAGTCCTTGTTGTAGGAAAATAGTTGCACATTGTTTACTGAAGTTTGGGGGGGGGGGGAGAAAATAGTTATCACGGAAGAGACTATATTTTTACATACAGTGGTAATGTGGAAAGCTATGTATTTTTTCCTTTGTTTTAGAGCTACTGAAGAGGGTTAAGCTGAAGCATACAAGGGATTTTACTGAAGTGTTTGATACTGCTTCATAGAGTTGAAATTGTCATCTGTCAACCTCTACCTTTGGCTATATTACAGATCAGTCTGGGGCACCACAATCTAAGTTTCAAAAACTAGTATAAACACAGAGTATTGCCAATGTTTCATTCTCTTCCTGTTTGCACATGTATGACATCACATGCCGTGTCATAATTATATCGCAGAACAAAGCTGACATCTGGCATCAGTCGGTTCAGTTGACTCTCACCAAATATAATGTATTCGACCTGTTCAAGCTACTGTTTCAAAATGACATCCTAATATTCTTCTCTGACATTACTTTGCTGGGCCTATTGGTCTGCTACTAATATTCTCATCATCAATTGGAGGTTAAATCCTTTCGTTATTACCTTTCATAAACATATGAATATTTTATCAAGTAATTTTGAGTAAACAACTTGTGAAAGATACTAACACCTGTGTTTGCTCTTGTATGAGTAAATACCAACTATACAGGGCAAAGTTCCTCAATATGCCAGTTTGAAACAATTTCTTACAACATGCAGTGGCCATGCATATGTTAGTAGAGGCAGTATATCTGCCTTTAAGCAAATGCATGATTCTTATTTCAAAATCTCCTGACACAGGGTGATAAATTGTTAAAGCAACCGCCTTTGTGGCCAGCAGTGGCAGCTGCAATGGCTGGTAAGCAGATGATCAGAGGTCCACAGTAAATATAGTATGTTTTATCTCCTAAGTTACTTTTAATGTACATAACACTCGCAGTTAAAAGTAGTTTCATATATTAAACAGGATGTTGCTGGAACTGCCTCCTTTCATTATTCAAGCATTTCTGCATCTGCTTATGAAAGTGTCGATTACACTCTGAAGGTCCCTTTGAGAAAAGACAGCAATTTCTCGATGAATGTTAGTTTTAAGTTATTCTAAAATGTGTGTATTTGATTTTTACACTTACTTTATTTAATGCTTCTCAGAGATAAAATTCGCAGGGGGTTAAAGCGGCAAAATGAGTGGGCCACGTGTTGTTAGTGATAACTGTGTGTTGAAGTACATCCTTAATTTCCTGTAATATTGTAGTATTGAACAGCCTTCAGTACCTATGATTTCAGCTATAGTGCTTTCTGTTAGTGCTTGGAGCTCTACTTCTATCAACACAGCAATGATAATTTATAATACCCGCAGTTTCTGGAGGTATCTTCATCCTGTGTTTGACCTGTCCCATTTGAGACTGAAGTCTTGTTCATCCTTCCTCAGAGAGCCTCTAATCTAAACTGCCTAGTCTACACCACACAGTTCCCATACCCATGTAGCTACCTTCTTTGTGTGACCAACTAAGCAGAAAATTATACACCCACCTTATGGTGCAAGTCAAGGTAATTGTAGCGTATACTGTTGCTGAATTGTCAGATTCATTGATGCATCCTGTGGTGTAACAACTCAATATGCTTTACATACTAGATAGCTTTCCGAGAGAAGATAATTGCTAATAGCAATTTATTGAAGGAATAGAAAACTGTGTGGCTGTAATGTTGTTTACAGGGCACCAGAGAATTTACAGGCTGGCGTATCCGAGCGAGAGTTTTGGCCTACAGCTGAACTAAGTGGCACAGGGTGCGCAGTCTAAGTGAAATCGTGATGGTGCACAGAATATAAAAGTAATCGTAAAATAATTTCTGTCTTTGTAGTGTTGTGCTTTTGTTATTATTGTTTGAAAGAATATTGTACAATTGACTCCGATAGGAGAGAGTCGGACTCGTAACTATGTCGAGAGTACGACATGTGTAATGTAACACAGTGTGTATTTATATAAGTTAAGTGATTTCAGAACACGTGTTGAAATAAGGCAAGTGTTTTATTTAATAGTTGTCTCTATTTATTCTCTTCTGTGATATTTTCCTCTGCAAGTAAGAGAAGTAGTTCGATGCCGAGGATTGGAGTGAGGACACTGACTAGCGGGCTCCTCAAAACTTGTCCTTTTCAAGTAATTCTAGCAGACCGTCGAAGAAAATCTGCTATAATTTAGCAAGTTAGGAGAGAATGGAGTAATCGGCAGTGTGACAGATGTTGAAAGTTCATGAAGCTGCAGTGTGACTGGCTTCATGTAAAACTCACTCTTACTGACACCGAGGTTACACCGTACCCTCCACTGAGATCTGTACCAAAGGTCTACATCAGTTATGTCGACAATGCTACAGATGGTGAACTCTGCCTATAACTTGCAAGCAAGACTAGTGTTCTTTACCATTTCAGATAAGTCAGAAACCAGATAGAATCTCTTGCAGTCAAAAGCAGCACACATTTTCGGTACCAACACGACCTGCCGTTTGCAGTTTATCGCATCCTGTGCTCTTTGTGCCTTCTGAGATGATCCGTTGCACATCTGAAATTACAACCCACTGGTATGCAAACGCAATTGACTGTTCCCCCTCCGAGCACCACATCTTACAACAGTAAGAGTTATAATTGTGTTCACGACTGACAGCACCTTACTCAGAATAACTACTTGATAAAGATTTGTAAACGACTAGCGAACCTGGCAATGCTTGGCAATTGCTAAATATGCGTGGGAATTGGATATGCATCCCACACGCCTTTCCTTGACCTCTCTGCCGATCACTTACCCCCATCTCTCTGTCTGTTTGTTACCTCTTTGTCCTCGTAGGCTTTTCACTGTAATAGTTCCTCGAAACCCCGGTGTTGCTCGGGTATCGATTTATTCCGGCATTCGGTTAGTCCGTGTGCCCCTCCCTCCTCTCTCTGCATAGTCCTCCCCCTCCATCCATTTATCTATCCCCCCACCTATGTCATTACCTCCCCCCCTGACAATCTCCTCCCGTCTCTCTCTGTTCGGGTCTTCCCTCCCCGGTATATGAAAAGTAAAATTCGAGGTAGTCTGTCAACTGGTCTTCAAATCTGGAAAGTGATGTAGTCAGTGATGTTTCTCTTGTTTCGAAGGTCGAGTGTGCAAAATTTAATCGCCAAGAGAGGAGTAAAACTGTAGATTGGTTTGGAAGATTGTTGTAATGTA
The DNA here is from genome assembly GCA_026315105.1 of Locusta migratoria. NCBI lineage: Eukaryota > Metazoa > Arthropoda > Insecta > Orthoptera > Acrididae > Locusta > Locusta migratoria. The sequence goes on from CM048755.1 coordinate 370,467,823, forward strand.
CCCTCTACCGTGCATTGTGTGAATTATTGTGTATACATTGCCACTCCTCTTGTTTTGATGCTGAGTGTGCAAAAAATTTTCTGAAGACTCCTCACATCATTGACAAGTGAAGGCCAAGTTAAAACTACCCGAACACCCAGCATTTATTAGGATGTTGATTTATTCCAATATTCAGTTAGTCCAAGTGCTCTTTCCTCGTCTTACTGTTCATCTCCATCTCCCTATCTGTCTACCTCAGCCTCGTCGTCGTCCTTGTCCTCGTCCTGCTCCTCCTTCTCCGCTGCCACATCTTCCTCTGCCACCTACTCCTCCATCCCCGCTACGTATCCATCCCCCTTTCTGTCATTATCTCCCTCTCTGCAGATCTTCATCTCACCTCCACTCTCTGTTCATCTTTTCTCTCCCCTGTACATGAATAATTAAATATATCTGCCAAATTTAATGGTGACGGGTCAAATGGTGTTGAAGTCTGTAGTAAGTCATCCCCTACTATGCGCCGTTCATTATCTTCTGTAGACAGTGCTGCTCCTCTTGTTTAGAGGATCGAGAGTGCAATATTATATTGCAATCGGGTGAAAAGTACACCATTGCATAAAATACTAATCTAATCCAAAGTCGTCAAAATCACCAATATAAATTTTTTAAGATTTTTCAGCACCACCTACTGGGTCTAATTATGGATCTAAACCATTCACAGCCCCCCCTCCCTCCTCTCTCTCTCTCTCTCTCTCTCTCTCTCTCTCTCTCTCTCTCTCTCTCTCTCTCTCTCTCTCTCTCTCTCGTGTGTGTGTGTGTGTGTGTGTGTGTGTGTGTGTGTGTGTTTTCACTATATTTGCATCATGTCTGATTGTTACACATGTTATTGAGTCTTTTTTCCCGTGACACTTTACTGAATATAATACACAACACAACTCAAATAAAATGAAATACACGAAATCTTTAAAAATCATGGTTATGTCTTATTTAAATTTAGAAAACACGTGTAGTAAATCGTAGCATCGGGGAAACATTTGAAACAGAATACAATTATAATTTTGTATTGTTCAGTGTCCTGGAGCAAGTGTTCAGACGCCACTTCAGCGACTCGTGTGCTCCTGACTTGCCCCAGTTATCTAACTGTAGAAATAGGACCTACAGTTTAACTTGGAATCCAAACTATATGTCGATTCTAACAAGTCCTCACATCGTTGAGTGGTGAAGGCTAAGTTTAAACACGGAGTGAAAAATTCTGCGATCCTAGCAATTTTCGAACCCACCGCACTTCTGTTATCGGCCGAGAACTTCATCTCTACGCTAGACTTCAATGGGAAACACGGATCCATCTGTTGGATAGTTACCTAACTCGTATAACAGTATTTAATTTGCAGTACAAATTTCATTAAGACCAGTTGAGTACTTTCAGAGTTCATTGTGACACAGTATTTTTATATACATTCTGCACTCGGTAGTATCCACTCACCTGGCACAAAGTCGGTGTTCTAAAACATACCGAAGGTGTTCTGTAAGATTAAAGGCAGGACCCTCTGCAAGCCAGTCCATTACAGGGATGTTACTGTTGTGTGACCCTCTGCCACAGGCCGTGCATTATCGACAGATCTTCGATCACTTTGAAACGTGCATTTGCCATCCCCGAATTGCTCTTCAACAGTGGAAAGCAAGAGAGTGCTTCAAACGAGAATGTACGTGGCGCTGTGATAGTGTCATGCCAAACAGCAAGGGGTGTAAACCCCCTCCCCCTCTCCGTGAAAAACTTGACCACAACATAACACCACCACTTCTGAATTTTACTGTCGGTACTATGCGTGCTGGAAGATGATGTTCACCAGGCATTCGCCATACCTCACCCTGCCATCGGGTCGCCATATTATGTACTGTGATTTGTCACTTGCACAATGTTTTTAGTGTTAAGGCAACCAATGTTCACATTCCTTACACCAGCCAAGGCATCATTTGGCATTGACCTGCACAATGTGTGGCTTATGGGCTGCCACTCGACCGTGAAATCACGTGTCCCACCTGTCATAGTACTTGGAGTGATCCTGATGCAGTTTGGAATTCTTGTGTGATGATTTGGATAGATGCCTGCGTATTACACTGTTCGACCCTCTCGAACTGTCGGCGGTCTCTGTCTGTCAACAGACGACGACGGCCTTTACGCTTTTGTGCTGTAGGTGTCTCTTCACATTTCCACTTCACTATCACATCAGAAACAGTGGCCCTAGGGTTGTTTAGGAGTGTGGAAATCTTGCGTACAGACTTATGAGACAAGTGACAAGTCTGTGAATTCCACAGAGCACCCCATACTGCTCTCCCACAATGTGTAATGACTACTGAGGTCACTGATATGGATTACCTGGCAGAAGGTGTCAGCACAATGGATCTAATACGAAAAACGTGTTTTGGGGTGTGTCTGAATACTTTAGATCGTGTAGTGTATATAAAGATATACTAGATATTGTGTAATAATTTTCCTGCACTAGTAAGGCTCATACTACATTGTAAACTATAAACTTGTGTTTAAAGGAACAAGGTTTAGTTGTCTTGTTCTGAAGAGTAAAATATTACTTCTTTCTCTTCATTTGTTTGGAGATTTCACTATTGGTGGTAGTGTCTTACGTTACAGTTAATTTTTAAGTATTTTTAAGTTTTCATACAAAAATGTGACTTTTTTCATTCATGATTTATTTTCTTTAATTTCTTCCTTGTTTGTGGAGCTATTGGGTACAATGTGTATTTCTTTTCGTGTTTTAATTTTATTTTTAATTAAAGGTGGAGATCAGTAGGTTATTGTATCACTGTACAATATTATCTACTTATTGTAAAAATGAGTCACTTTTCAGTAGTTTTATGTAGTCTATTAACAGTTTTCTTGTCTGTTTCAGGAGGAGAAAGATGATAGTTCATTCTCTAACATTTTCAGTTAGAAAAAGAAAAATATTTAAGCTGTAAGTTTGTAAATTGTAAAGATATAAATTAGATACTATGCAGTTTTCCATTGACAGTAATATTAGTTGGGCCAGTAAAGTAAAATGGATTTGTAATTACATCTCTTTGTGTTTGGTCAGTTCAGTAAAACACTACTGGCCATATGTTAATAGTGGTCTGTATTTAACCTGAAAATTTGTAGAACTGCTATTTAGTGACTTGAAGAAGTGTTGTGATTCAGAACATGGAGTAGATTGAAAGCTCCCATTGTATCTTGATGTCATAATTTGAACCTTTTACTGCACAGGTTTTGATGGTGTGGTTTATTCTCCCTTATGGGGAGACAATAGCTTCAACAAACAAATGTGAGCTATGTTTTTAACAGGGGAATGATTACAGTACATGATCCAGTGAGTCTCCTGATAAGTCTTGCCAGTCAAATGTGTCCACAATAGGGGTCTTCCTTCTTCTCTGCCCAGCAGGCTGATAATGTTTCCAAATGAAAAAATCTTATCTTTGAAGGCAGAGGACTCAAAAACAAATAGATAGTTCTTTTATTCTTATCAAAAGAAGCAATTTTTTGGCCAATTTTATGAGAAATAGTCTCTTAACAAAGCATCCACATCCAATTCTATTTCTGTAGCTTACAAAGTGTGTATGGATTAACTTGTACTGTTAACAAACCTAATTGGTGTCATCTGTTTCACTCGAAGAAAAAGAGTCATTTTTATTTGTAAGATGACAACCAGTTAAACCATTAGGGGCTTACTTTTCTTGGGGCTTAATTTTGGTGCCATTCTTCACATTTTCAGTCTAGAAAGTATAGGATAATGTAAGTTATGTTACTGTTTTAACAAATTTTTCTGCCTTGGACCCACTGCACACTAAACACCAGAAAAAAAAAACAGGATTTGCGAAGAGTGTATAAAATCCATCCCAGAGACTGATTTCAGATATAGGGAGCTGGTCACTGATTCAAAAAATGAGAAATATCTTATGCTCAGAGGTGATGTGTCTATTCCCTGTGTGCTAAGGATTTCTCGCTTTATGACCCTGGTTGCACACCTTCCTCTCACCTCCCTCTATATGATTTGATATAGTTGGTATTCCTCAAAAACATAGATCACAAATGAAACTAATTCTCAATATTATTTCATTATTTTTTTATGCATAAGAGACATAAAGCAATTTTTTATCTGGTAGGCCTACAAACTGTTGACATATGTGTAAATGCAGTTAATTTCATAGATTTTCACACTCGTTTTGCAGATTTAAGTTTTCCTGAATTGATTAAGGCAAATGATGTGATGGTTCCTTTGAGAAGTAGACAGACAAATTCCTTCACCTGATGTGAGGTTGTACTCTTATCACAAATGACCTTGTTAATCTAATGTTTCTTACTTTGCCACAATGAGCTTTATCAATAACTTTGTGATGGAATTAATATTGAGCTAGATCAATGCTCAAAATGATGTAGAATGCTGATTGAATCAAATGAAGAATTTGATTGTTGATATTTGCATTGCTGGAAGGGTTTGTGAAAGTCACAAGATGATGAAAATATTTTGAGTATTATTTCACAGCGTTCCCTACCTGCAGCTGTTATTTCACGAGGAAAAATACTGTAACGAATGTAGCATATATGCTACACCAGGACTGGAGATGTTATTCCAGGCCTACTTGTTGAGATTTGTCAATCTTTAGATTTCACTCTTTGATGGGTGTGTGCATTATCATCATGTAGTTTAACCACAAAAATATTTAGCAGGCTTAATTGTGATATAAAAAGAAAGTGTTGTTGCAAATGGAAATTGTTTTTCCAGCAGTTGAATTTTACACACAACTGCTTAATTGCTGCAAGGAAATGTCGGTGACACATTTCAGCTGTTTTTATGCTATGTGGCACTATAAAGTGTATGGCTTTTTTTCCCCGTTCCTTGTTACTCCTTGCCCTTCCTCCACTCCATCCATCAGCCACTGAATTGGCAGACAAGCCAGGATTTTTTACTAGAGAACACTTTGCTTAAAGTTGGTACATTTGGTTGTAACATTTCTCCTGATATACACAATAATATATTATTGCTATGGTAATTGCAGGTGGCCCAATGTCTGTGTGTGAATCTTTACTCAGCATGGTGTTGCAGTCTGTTGAAAATGTTCTAAAGTGAGTATCTTTGTTAATCTTGTCATATAAAGATATTATGTACATTTTTCATTTCCTTCTTTTGTATTTTTGAGGGGGTTGTGCATTTTGAATTGTTTCTTTTTATGTTGACAGGAAAGCAGAAACATTAAAGGACCAGCTAATGAACATAGAAAATATTGCATGTGATAAAGATGGTATGGTTTGTCAGCAGAAGCTCCAGGTATGTTAACTTATTTTCTGTCATTATTCTCCATCAGTATTGCTGATTTTTTGAAGTTGAAAATGCCATTTAACCCTTTCACTGCGGTGTCGAGAAAGCGTGTGCGACACCTGTATGCGTCAACAGAAACAAAGTTTCTCGCAGTAGAATTTTTCTTCCATTGTGGAGTTGGTAAAGCAGTCTTATGTGCAAGTCGATTTTTTTTTTTTTCCTTTATCTTTTCTCATTGAAAGAAAGACTTTAAACTCACTGGCAGCTAGATATGGCAGAGTAATTTTTTTACAACCAATGGTACTTCTGAAAAGAATTAATAATACACAAACTGACAGTGCACTCTGTACTTTTATCACATTTCCTTTCATTTTGTGCCAAGCTGTGTATTAGAACACACACACAACAATATCTTTGAGGGTTTTGTTTTCCTCCAGATATGGCTGGAACTAACTGTGGAAAGTGACAGGCTGTCAGTCTTGTAGGCAATTCATCGCAAGAAACCACACTTTTTCCCCCTCAATTCGTTATAGTACTTCTTGATGAGCTGTCTTATCAGGTCTAATTGAAATTTGGCTAATGGTAGCTTTGACCTTGTTTTTAAATTTATACACAGCTTGTGAAGTCCACAGCGAACTCTAAGAGATGGAAAAATACTTTTTGTAAGACTTCGATGTTTTGTGTAAACATTCAACTGAACTGAGAAGCATATCAATTTTGTCTATGGTTTCCATATTTTTGTCATATCATTGAACACACAGAAGCTTCATAACCGGTTCACCAGTTTTTCTGTTTGTTTTACTGGTTCGTTCCATTGTCTCAGCATGAATAGCAGTCAACATGTTCACAAATTTTTGGTCAAGCCATTTCACAATCATAAGATGTCCACAATTTTTACTTCGTGACTTTACTTTTATTTGTAGTTTTTCAATGGTAGGCATTTTTTCCCTATCACTTCATGTTTTTGTGCAAAAAATGAGCAAGAAATGGGCTCATATATCCTTGTCTGTGTATAGACTGTGACCTTTGCCAAGGAATGGCTGCAGGGGTTGCAAGACGAGAGCCAGAAATTCCTAGTGTTTTATCAAATACATTCAGCCATGTTGATCCACTTGCATAAATTATAAAGTCCAAGACATAGTCCATTTTGACATCTGCTATAACAAAAAATTTTACACCACATCTATGTCTCTTCATCTTTATATACTGTTTGAAGGACAAACAACCTTTGAAAAGCACTAAAGACTCATCTATACAAAAAATTTTCATAAGGATAAAATTTTCCCTAGACACTTTTCTAATGTCATTCAACACCGTGTATATCTTATACAGTATTATTTGGTTCTTGTTGCTCATTATCACAGAAATGCAGCAGCCTAAGTAGCAACAAATAGCTGTCTCTCAGCATTGTCTCATAAAAAATTGGAGTTTTCAGTAATTTATTGTTAGACCAACAGTTGTTAAGGCTCAGCTTTTTATTCCTAGACACTAGCATCGTTACTGCTAAAAACATGTAAATTTCTTCAGTGTTTGTGTCTTTCCGTTTATGTAGTCTAGTTGACAATGCTGGATTTTTATTAGAAAGCAAATACTGAAAATATCTATTAGTCTTGAAAGCTATTTTACTCGTAAGTTCTGGAGTAACAAAACATCCGAAATAATCTAATATTTCAGATGTGTTGTTTACACAGCAAAATACGTCTTTGAAACCAGAATTCATTTCACTAAATTTATGGGCTTTTGGATGAAACTCAATGTGTACCAAGTGAAACATTTCATCTACATCTACATACATACTCCGCAATTCACCGTAAGGTGCGTGGCGGAGGGTACACTGTACCACTACTAGGCATTTCCTTTCCTATTCCACTCCCAAATTGAACGAGGAAAAGAAGAATGCCTATATGCCTCTATACGAGCCCTAATTTCTCTTATCTTGTCTTTGTGATCTTTACGCGAAATGTAAGTAGGCGGCAGCAAGATCGTACTACACTCAGCTTCAAATTCCGGCCCTCTATATTTACTTAACAGAAATTCACGAAAAGAACGTCGTCTTTCTTCCAGCGATCCCCAATTGAGTTCCTGAAGCATTTCCGTGACACTCGCGCATTGGTCGAACCTACCGGTAACAAATCTAGCTGCTCGCCTTTGAACCGCCTCTATGTCTTCCTTCAAACCGATCTGCTGCGGGTCCCAAATACTTGAGCAATACTCAAGACGTGGTCGTACAAGCGTTTTATACGCGGTCTACTTTACAGGTGAAGTACATCTTCCCAAAATTCTCCCAATAAACCGAAGTCGGCTGTCTGCCTTACTCACAACTGTCCTTACATGCTCGTTCCATTTCATATCGCTCTGCAATGTTACGCCTAGATATTTGAACGACGCGACCGCATCAAGAAGCTCACTACTGATGCTGTATTCGAACATTATAGGATTGTTTTTTCTACTCATGCGCATCACCTTACATTTTTCTACATTGAGAGCTAGCTGCCATTCTTCGCACCAACTAGAAATTTTGTCTAAGTCAACCTGTATGCTATTACAGTCAGTTACAGACGACACCCTCCCATACACCACAGCATCATCAGCAAACAGCCGCAAATTACTAGTTGGTCTGTCCATCAGATCATTTATATAGATAGAAAATAATAGCGGTCCTATCACACTCCCCTGGGGCACGCCTGACGATACACTCGTCTCTGATGAACACTCGCCGTCGAGAACAACGTACTGCGTTCTATTACTTAGGAAGTCTTCCAGCCAGTCACAAATCTGTGAACCTATTCCATAAGCTCGTATCTTCGTTAGCAGTCTGCAGTGTGGCACCGTGTCGAACGCCTTTTTGAAGTCGAGAAAAACACAATCCGCCTGTTGCCCTTCGTCCATGACTCGCAAGATGTCATGTGAGAAAAGGGCAAGCCGAGTTTCGCATGAACGATGTTTCCTAAACCCGTGCTGATTCATGGAAAGAAGCTTTTCCGTTTCAAGGAAATTTACTATATTCGAACTGAGAATATGCTCCAAAATTCTACATGAAACCGATGTCAACGATATTGGCCTGTAATTGTATGGATCAGTTCTCTTTCCTTTCTTATACACGGGAGTCACCTGCGCTTGTTTCCAATCACTAGGAACTTTGCGCTGAATTAAAGATTCGCTATAAATGCAAGCTAAGTAGGGAGCCAATGCCGCAGAATAGTCTTTGTAAAACCGAACTGGTATACCATCCGGACCAGCAGACTTTTTCGTATTTAGCTCTCTCAGCTGCTTCTCTGCACCGGAAATACCTATTGCTATGTCCCCCATTTCGGAATTAGTATGTTGATCAAATGATGGTATATTTGTGCGGTCCTCCTGCGTGAAAGATTTCTGGAAGGTTAAATTTAGAACTTCAGCTTTCCGTTTGCTTTCTTCTATTACTGCCCCGGAATGATCAACTAGTGACTGGACAGGGGGCTTTGACCCGCTTATCGATTTTACATAGGACCAGAATTTTTTCGGGTTCTCGGAAAGATCTTTTGCTAAGTAATGGCTGTGATAATTATTGTATGCTTCACGCATTGATCTTTTTATAGACGCACGAATCGCTACTAACTTTTGCCTGTCATCATTTGTGTGTTCTTTTTTGAATCGAGAGTGCAACAGCCTTTGCTTTCTCAGCAGCTTTCTAACATTATTATTATACCACGGTGGATCTTTTTCCATCCTTAATCGTCTTTACTGGCACATATTTCTCTAACCCTTCATTAACAATGCATTTAAATTTAGTCCACAATTCCTCTACATCCATAGTCCCAGAATTAAACGATGCCCATTCATTTTCTAAGTGCGATCGTAACATTTGCTTGTCGGCTTTTCCCAACAAAAACACGCTCCTAGCCTTCTTGACTGGTTTATGAACTTTGGTCACCATCGACGCTATGACGATATCATGATCACTAATTCCTGTCTCTACACAGACATCGTTAATAAGGTCAGGCCTGTTTGTGGCTATAAGGTCTAGAATATTTCCATTGCGCGTGGGTTGCCGGTTTAACTGCTCAAGACAGTTTTCGGAGAATGTGTCCAAAAGTAGCTCGCAAGACTGCTTGTCTGTACCGCCTGAAATGTAACTAGCGAGGTCCCAATCTATACTCTTAAGGTTGAAGTCACCTCCGACTAATATTGCATGGCCCGGTTACCTATGCACTACCTGGTGTAGACTTTCCGTGAATGATTCTAAAACTGCTACAGCAGCACTGGGGGGCCGGTAAAAACACCCAACTATTAACTTTACTTCTTTTAGACCTGTTATGCGTGCCCAGATAACTTCAGTTACTTTCAACCTCGATCTCAGTAGAAACAATATCTTTGTCCGCAGCGATGAACACTCCTCCTCCAGTTGTATCAGATCTATCTTTCCGATATACATTCCACGCTTCGCTAAATATTTCTGAACTTGCCACATCATCATTTAGCCAGCTTTCGGTGCCTAAAACTATCTGAGCGCAATAACTTCCATGCAGCGCTGCAAATTCGGGAACCTTGTTTCTAATACTCTGTAAGTTCGCGGCTAATATTTTTATGTTCGAATTTTTGTTCCGAACGTGACCTGAATTCGCTGTTTAAATGCTGACAGGCGAGTGCTCATCAGAGTTAGCGCCTAGCCTAAAAAAACCCCATGTGCACTCCACAAGTACTCTGCTACCCGAGTAGCCGCTTCCTTAGTGTAGTGCACCCCTGATCTATCTAGGGGCACCCTACAATTCCCCACCCGATAACGCAGATCCAGAAATCTGCAGCCATGACTGTCACAGAGTCGGCGAAGCCTCTGGTTCTGTGGGCAGTGATGGCACACAGCTGCAGGCAGCATTGACAACACTTGAATTGTCACATAAACACATGTCATCACAACAAAAAAGGGCTGCAGTTTCATCATCACTTATATAACTGAAAGAAGGATCTTCATCTTCGCTTTTCAAAAGACTGAATAACTAATGTTGAGGTTTGATTCCATTTCCAGGACGGTGCTCAATGACCACACAATGATGAACAAACCAGATGTATTGAGCAGCATTGGGCATTAATGTTTTAATAATAAACAACAGATCGATTTCAATCACATAGTGACCATCTTCAGTGTCCTTCAAACAAGCATTGTGAATGCCCTGAATGTAACTGCAACGGCAAACATAAAATTGCAGTCTCAAGTTCAAACTTTGACACTGCAATTTTGTTTCCCGTTGCAGTTACTTTCAGGGCATTCACAATGCTTGTTTGAAGGACACTGAAGATGGTCACTATGTGATTGAAATTGATCTGTTGTTTAATTAATAAACATAAACGGCCAATGCTGCTCAATACATCTGGTGTGTTCATCATTTAATGTTGATACTTCTTTCACTGAGACCAACATAACACTAAGATGCCATTCCGTACACTGTAGCAAGAGAACAACAAAGAATGACGCAGTACAACTACTCCATCAGAGTGGTATTACAAATCCTAACAGAGAGCGGTACTTATCGAGGCAAAAAAATACAAGAAACAATTTAAAAACAGGTGCAGCATATGAAAATGGAAGGGTGCGCCTATATATACAGGCGTAGCACCTGACGTGTAGCAATTACCACCCTTATATATACGGGCATAGCAGTGAAAGGGCTAATATAAAACTGTTAAGTTTTGCCTTTCACTCTAATCACTTAACAGCAAAAATGGTCACATTATAATATGTATTTTTAAATTGCTAGAAGAGTTTGAAATGTTGATTATTGTTGCTGTAATGAAGTTTATGTTGCACTATGAAAGTGTGCTGCACACTTCTTGGAAGTAAATAAATAAATAAATAAATTGATATTATTGATAAATTGATATTATTGTTCTTAATTTCCAGAGAATATATCATGATGCCCTTATCCGTGATCTGGAATATTCACTAGATCATAAAGCTGAAGTTGACCTTTGGAATCATGGTTTTCGAAACAGTATTGTTACTCTACAGAGCCTAGCAAGAGATAAAAAGGTGAGAATACTGTTCATTGTTATAAAAAGGCAGTTGCCTAAATCTCTCTCTCTCTCTCTCTCTCTCTCTCTCTCTCTCTCTCTCTCTCTCTCTCTGTATATAATCAGTCACGGCAAAGTAAAATATTTACACTCTGTCCCTTAATGTCTGTTCACCTGTGAAATGTGCATAAAGTAACAGGTCCTTGTGTTTTTGGCTACCAAACAACTAACCAATGCCCGTATCATCTGACACACACTGTCAGTGTGTAAGGCCATTGATAAAAATAATAATTTACACCCATATATGCCAGAGTAAAGTGTTTCTTGTTAATGTGAAAAGTGGTGGTGTTAGTAAATTATGCGACGTGTGAAATAACAAAGTTTGTGATGCCTCATGAATTGTTCTGGAAATCATAGTGAAGAAAAGAAAAACCTGGCAATAGGGACAGGAAAATGGCACAAAAATGCTGAAGTAAAATTGGCAGTTTTTAGTGAAATAAAGATATATCAATTTTTTTTCAGAATATTTGGAAATTAGTTATATTATTAAATATAAAATATTATAAATTTGAATACGATAATTTGCCAATATTTGTAACTGATAGTTGTCAACTATTGAAATTTTATTTTGTAGGATGTAGTTCAAGTATAATCTTAACATGTGATTTCCTTTCCTGTTTAATGAATTATGATATCGTGTAAAAAAAAAAAAATATATGACTGAAATTGCAAGGAAGTAGCACCAAATCTGCTAAAAGAACGTAGTACTGAATCTGGCAAAAGTAGTACCACATCTTAAATTTACAAAACATAATATGGAAATGCACTATAAGTCACAATGGTAATATCTTACGTTGAAATTAAAACATGTATTGTGCCTTTCCATGCTGAGCTTTATTTTTGTTGTATAGACAGATGGTGTTCCGTCCAGTGTAAAACATTTATCATCCAATTTTAAGAAAACTGTAAAGTAAAAAAAGAGAGAGAGAGAGAGAGAGAGAGAGAGAGAGAGAGAGAGAGAGAGAGAGAGAAAGTATTTTTACACTTTCTACAGTGTTTATCTTCACTAGATAAAAGGATTGAATTTCTATTGCTTATAAGTCACAACTACTGTGAAAAATTGTAAAGAATTTTCAAAGATAAAATTGACTTGCTTAAACTTTGCATATGGTTGATCATTCTTCGCAGATTGTAAAATGTAGAAAGTATGCTGAAATTTTATTTAAAATTGGGAGCAGATTGATACGTCATTTAATTCTCAACACACGTCATTTGATTTATATTTAAATCCATTTTGGATTTCTGTATGGTAGCGACCACTGTGGATTATGAAAGAAAGCAGCAATCAGTCTTAAAACAATCAAATTTATTGCAAGTAGATCTTGGCTGCAATTATAGCTATCATCAGTGCTGGAGCTTACATTAGCAAATAAAATTGCACAATAGACTCCGGCGCAAGTGCTATGATAAACATAGAAGTTTTTATGAAGTTTGATATGTCAGTTGTTAACTTGGTAAAAAGTTTTGTGTGTACCATTGCATATGAACTCGAGCCTAATGTGTGGTTTTACTTGCTAAAGTAAGCTCCAGAACTGACGATAGCTACCATGTAGTTGAAATTGATTTGCAATAAATCTGATTGTTTTGCAACTAATTGCAGATTTCTTTCATAAGATAGCATTTTATATCCAATGTACAATTTCACAAATTTTGCCCAGTTCTGTCTTTACAGACCAGGCACTGGCATGTCAGCCATTTTTAAGAAAACTATTTGATATATACAGGTGGCATCTATTCCAAAAGAACAGACGTCACTTTTGATCCTGCGGTTGTTATTCACAGAATATGACACCAACTGCACATAGGCAAAGCTGAAACTTTGTACCTAGCCGGGTTTCGAACCCGGGTGTCTCGATTTCTAGGCAGTTGCGCTGACCACTACACCACCGGGGACACAGTGATCACAGCACTTGCAAGGGCTACCTAAGCACACCTCCCGTCAGACACAAATTTGCAGCTCTACCCTGTCCACAGTAGTTAAACTCGTAGTCACTATGTACTAATTCCCGAAAGAGTAAGGGCTCCAAATTTGCCCACCTATTTGATATAAAAATATAATTTTTGTACATCTTACAGTTATTGTGAAACTTCAAATTAAGTAAAACAAAAAAAGAAGAAGAAATTGAAGAATTTGCAGAGGTAATTTGTATTGGGTAGACATTGCATGTGGATTATTTTAGATTACACATTACAGTGTAAGAAATGTAGAAACAATATCGAAATTGTATTTAAAATATGGAGCACATAAAGAATTTGCAGAGGTGAAACTACATTTCGTACTTCTTGTGTGGTTGATTTTACATACCTGTATACAAAATGTTAATAATATATTTAAATTTTATTTCAAACAAAGAGTAGAACATCATCTATTTTCATTCTCAAGATATTGTGCTTTATATTTAATGAATCAGGTATCTAATTATGTCCCTGCATATTAAGAATTGTGCCTCATAGAAATAGTGGTATTTCATAAATGATTCAAGATATCAGACTGAGGTTTTTTGTGAATGGTAGCTCACAAAGAGGCATGTATGCTGTGTGATAAATACTTGAAACGTTGATTAATGATGGAAATTCTCCACAGAGATGAATTATTTTTCAAAAGAGGTAGGTTGGCTGGCCATTACTTATTTTTTTGCTGCAGTCACACACACACACACACACACACACACACACACACACACACAGACAGAAAGAGAGAGAGAGAGAGAGAGAGAGAGAGAGAGAGAAGACGAAAATGAAACAAGCTTTCAGAACAGGGTTCCTTCTTCAGATAATAGAGAAGGGAAGAAAAAAAGAATGGGAAAGGAAGGGGAAGGTAATTCACAACCTAGGTCATGAATTACCTACCCCTTCCTCCCCCCTTTTTTTCCCCTTCCCTTCTGTCACCTGAAGAAGTAACCTTATTCCAAAAGCTTGTTTTATTTTCGTCCTTTTTTTCTTTCTGTGTGTGACTGTGGGTAGTACAGCAAAAAGGTAAGTACTGGCCAGCCAACCAATTTCTTTTGAAAAATAATTTATACTTGACACTTTTATTCACCGAGATGCAGACGAGATTAGTCTGCAGCAATGAGAGGGTGGGCAGAATGACTTGCGATAATATGCCTAGAGGATCTGACAGAAGGACTAGATGCACACCTTAACACACCCAGAGCACCTTGGCACAGTAGTAGTAACACACATTAACACAACTAGAGCAGTTAAAGGGTTTAGAGTGATGTACATTTATTTTGCATACAACCCAATCAACATATATTAAGACAGTGGGTACACACAAAAACGTGTTTGAGTGTCATGTGCTCATCATCTGGCTGTCCAATTTAAAAGCATTAAACAGATGCACACTAAGGCACAAAATAGTAATCATTAAAAAACCGGCCGCGTGGAGTAGCCGAGCGGTCTAAAGCATTTCGCTGCGGAGCATGCGGTTGCTCGCCGTCGGAGGTTCGAGTCCTCCCTGGGGCGTGGATGTGTATGTTGTCCTTAGGTTAGTTTAACTTAGTTTAAGTAGTTTGAAAGCTACGGACTGATGACCACGCAGTTTGGTCTGAAAGATTTACAAACATTTGAACATTAAAAAACCACTTGGATAAAAAAATAAATAAATAATTGAAAACATTCTCATTTTTTGGTCACGATCAGGATGAAAAGTCCTTGTCTTACATTTACTTTCGTCCACTTGAGTCCTTTCAGGTACATCTGATTATCATTTAACTCCCACAGTGCCCACCAGTCTTCAGCAGGCTTCCACCTACATCTATACTCCGCAGGCCACCTCACGGTGTGTGGTGGGTGGTACTTTGTGTACCCTGTTAACTTCCTCCTTTTCCTGAACCGGTCACACACGGTTTGCGGGAAAAACTACTGCAGGTAAGCTTCTGTGTGGGCTCTAATCTCTCTAACTTTATCCTCCTCGTCTTTTTGCAAGGTACGAGGTGATATCCAAAATTTTCGGGACTGGTGCTGCCATCTGTTGGAAACTTTTTTCTTTGAACTAACGGTCACGATCGCCCTTGAAGTAGTTCCCATCCGCATGTGCACACCGGTCCCAGCCCTTCTGCCACTGGTCAAACGTTTCCCAGATGTCCTGTTCTATAAGGGTGTTCAGCACTGCCATCGATGCTTCTCGAATCCTCCCGAGGGTGTTGAACCGATGGCTTTTCAACTGGAGTTTGTTTTTGGAGTAGTGCAAAGTTGCTAGGTGCCAAATCTGGTGAGTACGGTGGGTGGGGTACAACTAGTGAGTAAGGACGTGTGACAGGGCGCATTGTCGCGATGCAGCAACGCCAAAGTTTGGGCCGTTGTTACCGTGTGCTTTAACGGATCGGTTGGAAAATGTCACAGTAGTACACAGAATTCACTGTTTGGTTAGGTGAGAAGAATTATTTGTGCACAATTCCATGGTATTAAACAATATGGTCGTGCTCTTCACCTGTCTCACTTTTTTGGGTCTTTGAGGGCCACTCAAACACATGTGTACAGCTCGTGCTCTGTCCCCCGAGCACCCCCTGTGGGGCTCACGGTTCTGTTGTGAGTACGTGCGTGGCAAGCACGGGGCCCCGAGATAATGCAGTCTTCCTTCCTCCTTTACTTCCCGGACTGCATTTCCTTTCCCCCCCTCCCATCCTTTCCTATACCCACTCCTTTCCCTCCCCACTGGGGGACTGATAACCTCAGTAGTTTCGTCCTCCTATCCCAACCAAACAACCCAACACTCTCTCCCCCGAGCACTTTTCCCAAGATTCACACAGAATTTGATACACGTGCGCTGTTCTGTTCGCAGAACCGTCGTAAAATCGCCACGCGCCGAACTCGGAATATTACGGACATCACTGTGGACGTGCGACACTTATTCCCAGCTGAATGCCACTCTGCACACTGACTCATCAGATACGCAGCTCTCGCCACCTGGCGGTGCAAAAATCTACTACTCCTACTTTCCAGATGGCTGCTGCAGTCCCGAAAATTCTGGGTTTCACCTCGTGTACGTAGGAGGAAGTGATACATTAGTTAAATCTTCCAGAAATGCACGCTCTTGTAACTTTGACGGAAACCCGTCCTGTGATGTGGAACTCTTTATCTTTCTGCATCTGCCACTGGAGTTTGCTGATCGTCTCTGTGACACTTTCACACTTACTAAATAAACTTGTAACACAGTGTCGTGTTCTCTTTTGGATCTTCCCCATCTCCTCTATCCCCTGTCTGGTAAAGACCCCATACTGACGGTCCGTATTAAAGTATTGGTATGTACGCTTGTTGTCCTAACAACTTGTATAGTGACACTTGGCCACAATGCCATAGGAGTGCTCCAATTAATTGACAGTACCTTTAAATTCAAATAATGGTTAATAGAAAATGTTTGAAATTTTATGTTTACTCCAATATCAAGAAAGTTCATTGACACCATAAATGTAAGACGAGGACATTTCGTTGTGATCATTTTATTCCATAACTACTACAGGAGATGATGGGTTTTAGTCAAGATAGTTTAATTTAGTGACTGCTGTTTTGCATGAATCTGTTTGATAGTTAGATTTGGATAACATGATTACGAGTGCAACACTTGCATGACTCTTGCAGCGTGTTGCTCTTTTTGTGAAGTGTTTGTGCACTTGTAAGTTAATAAATATGAGAGACTTACCACTGCCTGTGATGCCGTAGAAAAACAATATTAATATTTTATTATTCTGATTGCTTCTGTAAGGGTAATCTAATAGGGAATTCATTCAAATGGAGTATTTTTGTGGTTTGCAGAATCCCAAACGTGATGAATCTGAAAATAAGCTCACGCGATTTCTAGAGTCGGCCACTGCATTCTATTCAGCACTCCTTCACGATGTCTGTTCTGCTTTCGATCTAGAGCTACCATTTAGAAGGTAAAGTAAAATAATTCTGTTATATCCTGTGGCAGCTTTCTGCTTTTGAGTGTATACTAATTACTTCTCAATTTATTGTGAATTTTGAGACTCTTACCTCACAGACAGAATGGTGATCTAATTCTAGGTAGTAATGTTGTTTACACTCTGATTAAAATAACTATGCAATTGACAATGCCCCCCACCCTCCTCCTACTGCCCCAAATTGCTACTGTCTGTCATTGTTACTAGTGTGGAGCTAGCAATGTTAGACGATTCTATAACTGCACCAACAAAACAAACAGCACAACCAGCTCACGAAAGAATGATGTCGGAGTTACAGTTAATCACTTCCATTCAATTCCTTTGAACTTCAGTTGCAAAGTTATTTTAATCAGAGTATAATTAATCCTAATAGATTTTTCTAACTGAGTAAAAATAATATGGAATTTCAGTTCACGATTCCAAGGCATCTGGATCTAATATATTTTTAGGGACACCTGGAAAGAAGAAGTAGCAGTCTCATCCTGTCACCAAGTTCGATACTTTCCAGACTAATGCAATCCTCCCAAATGTTTATGGTTATTACAGCAGGAAGGAGTATCCTACCATAGCAAAGATATTGGTTTCATTGAAGAAAATTTAACATTCCATGGGTGAGAAAACCTGACTAAAAATTGTCCTAAAAGTATGAGTTTCTGTTATAAAAAGCTAGATGAACGCAAAGTTCTCTTAGAAAAAGCTCATATTGTTACAGCTCGAAGTATTTTCTTGCACAAAATTGTGGGCAAAGACATTAGTTTTGTAGTATGGCTAGATGAAACATTGGTCAATGCTGGGGAATCTGTGAGAAAATGTTGGTCAGAAGACACTCAAAGAAGTAATGGTCATCAGTTGACAGGAAGAGGAGCTCGATTGTTGTCCGTGCAGGCTCATCCAGTGGTTTTATCCCTGGCACACTTCTAATTTTCGTTCCAAAAAGACAGGCGATTATCGTGAAGACGTGGACCACACACAATTTGTTGGGTGGTTCAGGAACCTTTTAAAACAGTTTTCAGTCCCTACAGCAATTGTAATAGACAATGTTCTGTATCATTCAGTGATATTGAACAAAGGCCCAACACTAATGATCACAAAGAAGTTATGGTTCAGTGGTTGCAAGCACGAAACACTACAGCAGATACGGGAATGGCAAAACTTCTCCTATATTAGCTATTTAAAGAACAGAAGCTTACTACGCCCACATATGTAGTAGAAAAAATCGTCAAGGAACAGCATCACACTGTAATAAGGCTGCCCCCGTGTCATTGTCATTTCAATCCCATTGAGTTGGTATGAAATGATGGGAAGACCTACATATGGAACAAGAAGTAGTCCTTCACAATAACAGAGGTGGAAAGGCTGTTGCGTGGAGCTCTTGCTATCATGGATGCAACGTCATGGAAGAAAAAGGTTGAACAGATTGATAAACTTATTCGATCGCGCAATACAAACAGCATCAGTGCCATGAACAATTAATGATTTGTCCTTGTGGTGGTGATAACAATGAAGATGATTTTGGCAATGATTCTTATAACATTGATGATGGGGAGTTGGTTGGAATAGTGCCACAGTAACCATAATTTGGCGAGTGAAAACTTATGAAATTTGTTATTTATTGTATCATTGTCATTAAAACATTGGCAAAGCTGGTTAATGTACATGTTGGAGAGATGAGGCTAACTAGGGTTCCTCTACACTCATACCAACATGCATATCAGCCAGGTAAATCATATGAGACAGCATTCCACCAACTTGTTGAGAAGGTTGAGAAACCACTACACTTTCAGGAAATAGCCCTTCGCATCTTCCTGGATATTGAGGGGGGGGGGGCTTTTAACAATACAGCCTTTGATTCCATGGTTAAGGCAGCTGAGGTGCATGACCTAGGGACCACTATATGTAGGTGGACTAGGGCTGTGCTCAGTGGAAGAAAGGTGGAGGCTACCATGTTCATTGAAAAAATGGTAATCAACACCATTAGGGGCTGCCCCCAAGGAGGAGTTCTGTCCCCTTTATTGTGGAATCTAGTGGTGAACGTACTCATTGGTACAGTACTGTTGCCAAGAATATGCAGATGACCTTGTCATAGTAATACTTGGCAAATTTGCTGACACAGTCAGGAATATGGTACAAGGTCTGTTGGACATTGTCCAAGACTGGTGCAGAAAAAGGATCTGTTAGTCCTGAGAAGACTGTTGTTGTACCATTTACGAAAAAGCATATCCAATATATTAAGTTGGAATTTAAAGCTATTCGATGAAGCTCTACCTGTGAAGGGGACGGTGAAATATCTAGGGGTTACCTTAGATGAAAAACTGACATGGACCCCCTCATATTAGGAGTATTTGCTCCAAGGCGAAAGGTACTCTTGTAAGTACCAGGAGATCTCGCGGCAAAATCTGGGGCCTGTTCTAAAATACGTACTTCCCATTTCTTGTCCTTAGTACTATTTCACTGGGTATTATTTTAAGAGATGGAGCACAAAATTTAATATTTCCATGGTATTGTGGTACTTTGTTGTGCAGTTAGGATTTAGTAGGAAACTGTGTGGATTTCACTTAAGTGTGTTGTGTGTTATTACTCTTAAAGATATCAATCTAAACTGTAGTGAACATTGTTGCAGCACTGTCAAGAAAAATGTACATTTAAGCACACAAACACTTAAGCACATGTACCCACTGTGCACGACTGTAACATTTATGCTTTTTTTTCCTCCTTTTTGCTTAGGAATGGCAGGAGTTACGCTTGTCCAAAGAAAATTCTTCCTCCTAAATCGGTTACAAAACCTAACAAGAATTCGTGTTACTACATGTGCCAGTACTGTTTAGTTCACCTGGGAGACCTCGCTCGTTACCGTCATCTTGGTCGCCAAGCTGAGCTTTTCTACAGGTGAGTAATATTAAAATTCATTTCATTTTTTTAAATTATTTTAAATGTTTGTCTGATACCTGTCTTGACAAACTTTTTATTTACTATGATGTGTATTATGGAAGGAATTTGGAGTGTGTTCAAATCTTAACCCTTTAAAAATTAATAAAATCTCTGTTTCTGTGTCATGAATTTAGATTATGGAGAAGGTCTTATTACTTAGTTTTGTGTGTGATATACCAACTGTCAGAATGAATGGCCACCACCAAACTATGGCCAAAAGCAATGTTAATGGCTCAATCGTGTAGCTGACTATAAGGTATTTGATTTTTTTTTTAATAGCTGCATCACAACCCGGGCCATCGGGATCCACCCCTTTCCTCACTATCAGCTTTTCTAAACTGCACAATTGGAGTTACCCTGCCGTGTGTTAACTGTTAAATGGCAGGGTTTAGAGGGGGAACAGAGAGCAGAGGGAGCAAGTCCAGTGTCACACTAGGGCTGCAGCAGGGAGAGAGGCAGTTGGGTGGGTGGAGGGGGGAGGAGGGTAGGTTGGAAGGGGGTAGGTTTAACCGTGCCTGTCTGCTGCAGTGCACACACAACAAGCAGCATCTGAAACATCCTTAAAATGTTATTTGTTTATGTGAAACCGAAGTACTAGGTGGCTCCTGACATGGACCTGCATCTGCATTATCAGTATTGGGCAATAGAAAACACTCAGAACAGTAACAAATAATACCATTCCTTGAGACAACATTGTCTCGTTATACCAAAGGTATTAAACATAAGGAGAGGCAGCCTATGCCTTGACAGTGTGCAAGACACCTATTGTGAGCTGAGGCATTGGACAGAGTGAGCAGTTTCTTCACCACTGAATATTGTTTTACTGGCAACGCGTCACCCCTGGCCCCTGCTAGCCCGGCTGGCAGTCGAGGCACTGTTTAACTTGTCGACAGTTTGGTGTGCTGCTAGCTGGGTGGCTAACTGGTGTCTGCTGCATTTCTTATGTACTTGAAGATTGCTGTAGTTCTGAAATGGGTAGTGAATAGTGAAAGCCGTGTGCAGAAAGTATTGCACTCTTTTTACATCACTTTTACAGAGAAGAAAAAAAAAAGTTGGTGATGGCAGACCATTTCCTACCTTAACATTATCAATGTGTATAAAACCAAAATTTGGCCTACTGCAAAGGGATTTGAGAGGGATATTCGTAAGGAACTGAATGAATTTCGCTTTACAAATGTGATGTGATGAACAAATTTCATGTCCACAACTTAAATTACGTATTTCTGTATTCAGACTATTTACAGTTTCCCAATTTCCCAGCTGATACCATTGGAAAGAGAAGAAAATTTCCTTCGAAAGAGACTTAAAAAAAATCTTTAGGGGGAAAGTAACGACTCCACTAGTAATCGTAAAAATAACAATGTTCATGACATAATTCAGTTCTACATAAATAAACAAAAGTATATTCAAAATAATATCCACATACACTTTAAGCTGCAAAGTATTGTAAAAAGTAACTAGCTACAAATTACTCTATTTCTTATTTTCCAATTTTTGTAGGTATTTGTTTTCTATTATTTACCTAATAATAAATTGAATTCTGTTGGATTGATGTTTTGGTTCTGAAAATTAAAATGGTGTCCAACAAATTTGCTTTTCTTTGCAATACATTCCCCACCACTAAATTAGAAATATGGCTTGCTTCATGTGTTGAACAATGGAAGCAAATCAATCTACAAGTAGTGGATATCGTGGGAATTCAGGGAAATGGGGGGACAGTTCATTTCAAGTGTTGTCCATCACCAAACCAAAGACTGATTTCGTGACAAAATGGCACTTTCTTTAAGAAGTTTTCAATCTCGTCACTTAAAAACATTGGGAAGCCCTGTATTTTACAGCTTTAATTAACTGAGAATTTATGTATGCAGTAGATACAGCATCTTAACTAAATGTTGTGACTTAAGAGTTATGAATAGATGTTTCCACTACCCATTTATACAAAGAAAAGGTAAAACCTGAACATAGTTGAACACCAGTAGGTCAGGTCTTGTATGCATGTGTCACTGGGATCAGCTGGATATTGAACAGCTGCTACAATGGATCATGGAAAGCATTAAGACATTCATCTCACTGAGAGATGAGACCTGTTCCGTAGAACACAATCAGTTTTAGACACATCCACAATTACACCTACTACAGTAAAACCTCGTTTTTACATTCTCAGTTTTTACGTTTTCCCGCCATTTACATCATTTTTGTCGGTCCCATCGAATTTCCTATGTTTGGAATGTTAATTCGCCCTCGTTTTTGCATTAACATATTTACACTTTTCCTGCGTTTTACGATTTTCGAAAGGATTTTTCATGAAGAAAAATGATGTAATGTACATAAATTGACGCTAGCATAAAGTCGCGTTTCTTGACACTTTACATTTATTCAAAAGTATATTTTCGCCTTTCGTTGTTGACTTAAGACACGCCAATTTGTGGCGATGTAGTCCCTCTTTCCACCAGCTTCTTTGCCAGAGCGGCTTGCGTCTACTCTAACAATCAGAACCAGTTGCTTTGTTGAAGTGAGAATGAAGAATTGTTGCTTTGTTTTTGTGATACATATTTCTGATTAATAAAGAACGTTACCTGTCAAAGTTTGGTGTCATAATACCCACAACCTCAAAAAAGCGATAATAGTGAGAGATGCCGATCCTATGCAAACATCACAAAAATACTTACGCATATGTTTGTACTCGAGAACGCGAATAAATTCTCTAATATTGTTGTGTGAAACATCTAAAAATACAAAAATAACGGAACTTTGAGTTTTACTACGTAAATAATTACATAATTCCGGTAAAAGGCAGTAATTTTGAAGATGTGTTACATAGCCTGGCAGCAGCGTCCAAACGATATCAAAGCGGTTCAGGTAATTTTGAAGATGTGTTACATAGCCCAGCAGTGGCGTCCTCGATTATAACAAATGAAATTACGTCAAAAATTTCTGCTTCCCATAAAATTACCAATTCTGTTTGGTGCTTAAAATAGCGGCGTCCTCGATTATAATGAATGAAATTACGTCAACAAATTCTACTTCCCATAAAATTACGTTTTGCCTGGCGCTTAAAATAGTAAAAATTTGGATAACCTTTATTGTATAATAAACTTCCTGGCGAGTATTTAGATGCCTATTATGTACATATATCACAAATAAACTACGAAAATGAAAGGCTGATGTAGTAAGAATATTTTACCATTTAAAACATTATTTTCTGCATTTTACACCATTTTACTTAAGTCCCTTGAAAAGCGTAAAAATGAGGTTCTACTGTATTACATGTCCTTAACAGGCCAGATCTGATGTCCAAGCAGTTCTTTCTTTTGGTTGCCAAAGATGTCAAAATCACTTGCTGTAAGCCAAGTCTGTATAGAGGATATTACAATGTTTACCAACCATATCACTGGAGTGTAGCCTATGTCTTATTGACAGTGTGGTGGTGGGCATTATCATGCAGCAGAATAGTAAATGGCCTATCAGACCACGATGCCCAACTTTTAATTCTAAAAAGTATTTGTTCTCAAACAAATGTTAAACATAAATATCAACTACTCAGAAAACTTAATCCAGTTGCAATTGAGACCTTTTTAAGCCTAATTAAGGAACAAGAATGGCAGGATGTTTATAGTGCTGATAATGCAGATGATAAATATAATGCTTTTCTGAACACATTTATTATGCTGTTTGAAACTTGCTTTCCGCTAGAACGCTCAAAACAGGGTACTTTCAGTAACAGACAGCCAGGGTGGCTGACAAAGGGGATAAGAGTATCATGTAGAACTAAGCGGGAGTTGTATCAAAATGTTAGAAGCAGTCAGAATGAAGATGCAGTAGCTCATTACAAACAGTACTGTAAGGTTCTGAAAAAAGTCATTAAGAATGCAAAAAGTTTGTGGTATGCAAAAAGAATAGCAAACTCTCGGGATAAAATTAAAACTATCTGGTCAGTCGTGAAGGAAGTGTCTGGTCAGGAGCAGCAGGTAGAAGATATAACGTCAGTGCGTAGTAGGAATGTTTCTGTTACTGACAAGTTAGATATATGTGCAATATTCAATAATCACTTTCTGAATATAGTAGAGGAACTAAACAAAACTCTAGTTTCTACAGGTAATCATATAACGTTTTTAGAAAATGCGTTTCCGAGGCTGTTACCTGAAATGATCCTTCATGATACTTCCATAGGTGAGATTGAGTCAATAATTAAATCACTAAGGACTCTTGTGGATATGATGGGGTATCTAGCAGAATTCTAAAGTACTGTTCTCCATATGTTAGCCCAGTACTAAGCCATATTTGTAATTTTTCCTTTCAGAATGGTCAGTTTCCTAACAGATTAAAGTACTCAGTAGTGAATCCGCTTTATAAAAAAGGAGAAAGGGATAATGTAGACAACTATAGACCTATTTCTATGCCATCGGTTTTTTCCAAAGTTATTGAAAAGGCTGTATATTCAAGATTAATTGATCATTTCAGTTCACATAATTTCCTGTCAAACGTACAGTTTGGTTTTAGAAGTGGTTTAACGACTGAAAACGCTATATTTTCGTTTCTCTGTGAGGCACTTGATGGGTTAAATAAGAGGCTACGGACATTAGGCGTCTTCTTTGATTTAACAAAAGCGTTTGATTGTGTTGATCACAAAATATTGTTGCAGAAGTTGGAACATTATGGAATACGGGGAGTAGCCCACAACTGGTTCACCTCTTACTTTAATAATAGACAACAGAAGGTAATTCTCCGCAGTGTAGAAAATGGCTATGACGTGCAATCTCAATGGGGCACAATTAAGTATGGGGTGCCCCAGGGGTCTGTTTTGGGACCATTGCTGTTTCTTATTTATATAAATGATATGCCTTCGAGTGTAACAGATGATTGTAAAATATTTTTGTTTGCTGATGATACCAGCTTGGTAGTGAAGGATGTTGCTCGTAATATTGACACAGTATCAAATAATGCAGTTCAAGAGATAAGTTCATGGCTAATAGAAAACAAGTTGATGTTAAATCACAGTAAAACTCAGTTTTTACAATTTCTAACCCATAATTTGACGAAATCTGACATTATGATTACACATAATGGGCATGTGATAAGTGAGACTGAACAGTTCAAATTTCTAGGTGTTCATATAGACAGTAAGCTGTCATGGAAAGCCCATGTTCAGGATCTTGTTCCAAAACTAAATTCTGCTATATTTACCATTAGAACAATATCTGAGATAAGTGATTTTTCAACACGAAAAGTAGTCTATTTCGCTTACTTTCACTCACTTATGACGTACGGCATTGTTTTTTGGGGTAACTCGCCTGATGCAAAAAGGATATTTCTGGCTCAAAAACGGGCGGTTCGAGCAATATCTGGTGTAAGTTCGCGAACGTCATGTCGACCCCTTTTCAGTAGTCTGGGAATTTTGACTCTGGCGTCACAATACGGTTTTTTCTTTAATGTCTTTTGTTGTTAATAATATCAGCTTATTCCCACGAGTTAGTAGCTTTCACTCGGTGAATACTAGACAGATGTCTAATCTACATTTGCACCACACCACCTTAACACTTGTGCAGAAAGGGGTGCAGTATTCTGCGGCATCCATTTTCAATAAGCTGCCACAAGAACTAAAGAATCTTAGCACTAATCCACATGCTTTCAAATCTAAATTGAAGAGTTACCTCGTGGCTCACTCCTTTTATTCTGTCGAGGAGCTCCTAGAAAAGTTAAACAATTAAGCTAATTCATTTTTTCTTTATTGATTCTTTTCACTTTGTCTCAAGATTGTCGTGTGCAAAGGACTACTTAAAATTTTTCTATTATCATTCTTGTGTAACAATGTATTGACTTGTTCCATGACCATGGAGTCTTACTCCTCAAGTGGGTCCTATGGAACAGAAAAAACAAATAAATAAAAAAAAAAAAAAACCAGGATGATTTCGCTCAACAGCATTCCTGGGTTTTATACTTGAAGGCACATCGCAGTTTCTGATAAGTGGCTTCAGGGTGCTACTTACTCATTGTGGGTTCACTTTAGAAAAACTCCATGAACAGAGGGCCCTGCAGTTGAAAATGATCATCATGACATTACCAGCATTCTGTTGAGAAACATAACATCTTCAGTATAGTCCAAATCTTTTACCATGTGTTTTTCCCATCTTTGGCTACATAAAAATAAACTGCGAGGAAGTCAATTTCAGCTAGACAAGGTGCAAGAGTGAGTGCAATTGTGGATATGTCAGTGGCCAACCTCGTACTACAAAACAGGAATTGATCATCTCATATTCCAGTGCAATAAGTGTCGTAATGCGAGTAGTAATTACTTTTTAATGAAACCATTCCATGGTCCTCTTGAATGCGTGCGTGTTGTGCTTGCGAAATTTGTTTAATTGTAGTGGATTATAATGGCAGTGTCATTTCCATTTCTAGTTTGTTTGATAAATTAATAATTATAGTGAATAATAGTCTGTCTGAGAAAGATACCTATACACGCAAAGCAATAAATCCTCTTTTTTTTCAGATATGCAGTGCAATTATCTCCATGCAGTGGTCACCCGTACAACCAATTAGCTCTAGTGGAAGCTGCTCGTGGTGATAGACTGAGCACCGTGTTTTATTATGTGCGCAGTGTATCGGTTAGACATCCTTTTCCAGCTGCTGCCCTGAACTTGACTAAGACTTTAAATCAGTATGTTGATGAAGAGTAAGTAATCATTTCTCTTTACACCAGTATTGCTTGGAATCAAATGTGTTTGAAATACTGTGCCAATAATGATTGCAGATGTGGTCAAATTATTTGTAATGTAGTTCTGTCTTTGCACTAGTGTGTAACTTTCTGAAAGCTACTAAACGATTTCACAAGTATGAACATAATAAAGTCAATATGAATGTGAAAGTAAGCTAAAGTGTCATAGACTCAACTACTTATTTGAATATACAAGAGTAGGCTCACCTAGCCATTTATAGAGGAACTTGTGGAACGTGTGGAAATTCGACCACAGTTAAATGAGTTTGTGGCATACAGAAAGCACTGGGCAATTCAAAATGAATGTAGTGGTCAAACAATGACTATTACTATTTAATACATAGCAATAAATGAATAAAATTGCAGAGAACTTTCAAAGGTTAGACTGTTGCAGAAGCAGAGTGAATTGAAAGGCTGTGCGTAGAGGATGATGCACAAATGAAAGTTCCTCTCATTGAGGCAACCTTCCAAATACATGCCAAGGTTAACACACACATTTTTTGAATATGAGGTACAGAAAAGCCTTTGTGTGTACTTGATCACCAGAAGCTAATCTGTTCTGTACAATGTTGACACAAAAATATTTTGGTCATTTTATTTTCTTCATTGAACTGTTTGTTTCAACATCCACCTGGAAATAATTGAGCATGATTCCACAGATTTCAACTTTCAGTGGGATAAAGCACCCCCAAATGAAGATTTATTTTCAACACATTTTAGTAGACATCTTACAAAGGAAGTATTTTGTAAGGTTTTGTGAAAGACCTTGTATATGTCTTCTTTGACAAAAACAATTCCAAAACCCAGAATGCACGTGACACCACATATGCTTCTTAATACACGGCGTGAAATGGATCATCCCCTACATGTTGTCCACATAACTGCAGCGAGTAATGTATAACACGGCCTGTAAGATATAAATATCTGTTCACAATTGCTATATTCATCTTGAATTGCCCCCCCCCCCCCCCCTTTGCCATCTCTCTCTCTCTCTCTCTCTCTCTCTCTCTCTCTCTCTCTCTCTCTCTCTCCCACCCAAAAGAGAAACAATGCTATTGCAGGTTTAAATTCATGTAAAACAATTTGTATCTTTCCAGGACAATTTTTTTTCTCTTTGTGACTTTGTGCCATCATTCACCAAAATACAATTTCTCTGTATACTGTTTCATATCACAATTTGGCATGGAAAGTGTGAACACAAAATTTTGTTGTGTTTTACTATATATTGGCACTTTTTATAAAAACTTGTGAATTATTGCAGGATAGATGTGGAGGGCCGTGTAAAGCTAACAGTACCAGAGTGTGTGACAGTGTTTTTGAGGTTTCATGGTCTTTTAAGCAAACTGACTGATTTAGAAGTTGCTGAAAAATATGTCAAGTTGCTGACCAACACATTGACAGCTCTTGTTGCAACAGAGAGCTTTAGTGCTACCCAGCTTGTTCAGGTTAGTGATTTGTGTGTTTAAAAGTGTTGCCTTGGTCTGTAATTATGTTGTGCAGAGGCACGTCTGTGCCTCAGAGCTAGTTCTCAAGTTTTTTTCCCCCTTGAGGCTGTCTAAATTGCAGTTTCATTAACATTTGTTTTGGGCGTAGTATCGTAATTGGCCTTCATGGGATAGGGAAATGATTTCGCTGCATGCCTTGCAGGCGACATTGATACTGGTAGAGTATAATTTTTTTAAAACCGCTTCTTGGCAGTGTTACATAATATTAAGAGCAATTCATTTTTAAGGCTTATAAATTAGTTGTGTTGAATATTTTTTGAGTAAATGATGTTGTTAAAACTGGACATCCAATGTAAATTAGCCAAAACTTGCTGAAGGTGTTTTAGAAGCCAGCTTTTTTGTTTTAAACGGGTA
This sequence comes from Locusta migratoria, assembly GCA_026315105.1. Taxonomy (NCBI): domain Eukaryota; kingdom Metazoa; phylum Arthropoda; class Insecta; order Orthoptera; family Acrididae; genus Locusta; species Locusta migratoria. Next base: position 370,496,555 of record CM048755.1, read on the forward strand.
GAAAAATCTTTGTGTGAATTCAAACATCTTATAACCTGCGTCGAAATGCAGGTGCCTTTTGCTATTCAGAAGGGATGTTACTTTGCTTCAACTGACCTCAGAATATGGTATTCTGGCATGCTAGCAAGTGACTGACTGAAATTTGTGGCTTAAAACACATAAAGTTGATGGAATATACACTCATAAGAGTCAATTAAAGCAACATAATAGCCCTTATGAATACCAAAAGACACTCGACAACGGATCTTCTGCTGAAATATGTATCTTGTGAAAGAAAGAAATATTAATAGATATTACTGTGTTCTGCTTTAATCTAATATACAAGGGATGTTCAAATGAAAAGGTGGGAAACGTCTTAACAACCAAACCATTTGAAATTTGAATATGCCATTTTGGGATAATGTAGTGCAATATCTATGAACACAAAGCGTGTGTCATCAGCTTCCCCTAAAAAATTAAAGGCTGTGCTCTCAGCTGGCAAGGTGATGTTCACCGTCTTTAAATGTGCGTGCACCGCGATGTCACCAAAGACAGGTGCGACCATCATGATGCTGTAAACAGAACCTAGATTCATCCGATAAAATGAAGTTTTGCCATTCGTGCACCCAGGTTCGTTTTTGTGTACACCATTGGAGGCGCTCCTGTCTATGATGCAGCGTCAAGGATAACCGCAGCCATGGTCTCAGAGCTGATAGTCCATGCCGCTGCAAAGTCGTCGAATTGTTTGTGCAGATGGTTGTTGTCTTTCAAACATCCCCATCTGTTGACCCAGGGATCGAGACGTGGCTGCACGATCCACTACACTCATGCGGATAAGATGCCTGTCATCTCGACTGCTAGTGATACGAGGCTGTTGGGATCCTGCATGGTGTTCCTTATTGCCCTCCTGAACCCACCGATTCCATATTCTGCTAACAGTCATTGGATCGCAACCAACGCGAGCAGCAATGTCACGATACAGTAAAATGCAATTGCGATAGGCTACAATTCGACCTTTATCAAAGTTGGAAACGTGATGGTACGCATTTCTCCTCCTTACACGAGGCATCATGACAACATTTCACCAGGCAACGCTAGTCAGCTACTGTTTGTGTACGAGAAATCGTTTGGAAACTTTCCTCGTGTCAGCACGTTATAGGTGTCGCCACCGGCGCCAACCTTGTGTGAATGCTCTGAAAAGCTAATTGTTTGCATATCACAGCATCATCTTCCTGTCTGTTAAATTTTGCGTCTGTAGCACATCATCTTCGTGGTGTAGCAATTTTAATGGCCAGGAGTGTATGTAAGAGGAAGCAATATATTAGTTGACTTTTTGAGAAACGTATGCGGTTCTGGGAACTTTGACAGAAGCTGATATCGCGATAGAGGATGTGTCTCTTGAAGCATCTGCCACTGGAGTTCTGTGATGAGCTATGTGGCGCACTAATGCCTACTAAATGTGCCTGAAATGAAGTGTGCTGCTCTCTGTTGTATCTTCTCTATTTCCTCAGTTAATCCTACCTGGTACTAATCCCCCACTGGTGAGCAATACTTTAGCATTGGCTAAAAAAACTGTTACCATCTACCTTTGTTGATGGACTACACTTCCTGAGTTTTCTTCCAATGAATCTGTTTGGCATCTGCCTTAGATAGTTATTTTTATACGGTCGTTCTTTATCGAGTCTCTACTCTTAGAAATTTTATTGAAATAACTGGTTCCAGTGTTTGTCCTGCTACTAAGTTAATATATAATAAACATGTGCCTTTCTATGTAAGCACTCGACATTAGATTATGTTGAGGATCAGTTGCCATTCTGTGAAACGTGCATTAATACATAGCATATCCTACTGCATTTGGCTACACTTTTCCAATGTTTCCACTTTCATCAGAAAAAGATGAAGGCCATGGCCGAAAATTTGTGTAAATGTGATTGTCTAATGTGTATCGTACAGTGCTCTTGTACTTTCTCCACAGATGCTCAATACTGTCAGTGTTGGAGATGAAACTTTCGTGTTGAGAAGTCAAATACTCTGAAATCTGTCACTTTTTGTGTTTGCCGAACATAGATATCTTCCTACCTTTCTTGATATTCATATTTACATATGTAATCATTGATGTTGTAATAGCTTAATGATCGCCGATTCCCTGTTCTATGATAAATTAGTTAAAAAGTTTGGCTCTATTTGTCAATGATAATTTTAAGACATTATTCCTAAGAGTTAGCCCTCTAATTGCTCAAGGTAATTATCAGATAAAGAAATTAGAAAAATACCGCTCAATGCTCTGTCCTTGCCGCCTCTCTTGAGTCTCCCATTATATATCTGGCATCTAACTAAAACTATAACACGACTGAGTTTAGAATTTCATTATTATTGATACCTGTTTCAAACAGCTTTCCGTCCCTGGGCTTTATAACCATTTATAAGTGAGAGCAGTTATGGGATCTTTCCATAGCCACTCCTGTACTTAACTATTAATAATTTCTTTTTTCTTTCTGTTGTGTTGGGTACTGGCCTGTCCAGAATCAGCACGCATTGTATCGGGCCTATTGAGGGATTTGTGTAGCCTAAAAGTCCTTCCTGTGCACTCCATGCATACTCCGCTACCCTTATTGCTGCTTCCTGTGAGTAGTGTATGCCTGACCTATTAGAGGGAGTACTACATTTCTCCAACTGGTAGTGGAGGATGCAAAATTGGCACCAAAGATCACCACAGAAACATCTGAGCCTGTGGTTTAAGCCTTCCACTTGGCTGCAAACCGGAGGACTGCAGTCTGCTCTAACAATGCAACAAATTGATAGCTCCACTTCTCCACAATGAGTAATGCTGACTGTCTTCATCACATTCTTTTACCTAAGCGGCAGGAGTCATTGTGGTGACGTGAACTACAGTTTGTAGCCAGGTGAACCCAATGCTCTCTCTTTAAGCCGGTAGAGCCACCTCCACATTGCGGATGAGGCCCCGTAACAAGCAAACACATTGCACACTGGCCTACTTTCGTGACCTTCCTGCTATTTCCGTAAGGTGCTCCATCACCTGCCTAACAGTGGGGCTCCCAATGACAAGCAAACTCACCTTCTGCACTTTTCCAGACTTCTCAGAAAGATTGGTCACCAACAGTTTAAGTAGCCCATCTTGGGTCAGAGGTATTGTTTCTGAGGCGTAAGGATAAAGTCTTACGTTGGTATCAGATTTTGTATTCTGTCCAGAGAGTCACGAATCCGACAATCACTGTTGGGCAACTGGCAACTGTTGACTGGCAGGGTTGTGGGAATCGGAAAGCACAATGGCATGAGGGATCTTGGACTTCACAATAGGTATTCCAGCATTGGCCTCCAGTTTCCTGGTGATACTGCAGCCAAGGGCAGCAATCTGAAGCCCATTGACCATGTTTAATGTCACTTCCAGCTGCTTACAAACTGCGGCTACTTTCTCCGTAATATCTACACAATAATCTCTCACCATCTCTGTAAAGCTGTTTACTAAAATTTACTGTATGAAACAACTATAGGAAAATAAAGATCTTAAAAAAAATGGAAAACAATTTCAATTTAAGAATTGAGTACTAAGAAAATTACAGAAAAGTTAATCATATTCACTGACTGTGCCGTCGGTTCTTGACAGAATATTTTATACATTATGAATGAAACACACAAGGTAACTGAGAGATATTCTGCATGTCTATTGGTTTACAAACCTGTCTTCAGCTGTTGAACCTTAATCATGTATACAATACAAGTAACACATGAAGTCCTACATTATATACAAAAAGGGAAGAAAATGAACTTCTTTGAAATAATGGAAATTAATAAACATATGTTCACTTCCCCAAACTTTGTAATGAATGATCAGACACAATTCACCACTTCCGTGTGTAGAACCTAATCATAACCCTGTGCAGACAATGTAAACAACCATCTCCTACCCACTTGCTTCATGCCTCTACTACTGTTTCATAGCCATGTTATAAAATCGTTGTGTAATCACAAGAGTTTGGCTGCTTACCTGATATAAATTGCAATGTCTTATTTTACTAGTAACCATTGTTTAATTCAAACAGTTAAAATTATAACATATATTCACAGATGTTTCATTCAACTTAGTGTTCCAGACATTGGAACTGTTAAAGATAAGATCTACATCTACATACATACTCCGCAATCCACCGTAAGGTGCGTGACGGAGGGTACACTGTACCACTACTAGGTATTTCCTTTCCTATTCCACTCCCAAATAGAACAAGGGTAAAAAGAATGCCTATAGTCCTTCGTCCGAGCCCTAATTTCTCTTATCTTGTCTTTGTGATCTTTAAGCGAAATGTAATTAGGTGGCAGCAAGATCATACTACCCTCGGCTGCAAATTCCAGCCCTCTAAATTTCCTCAACAGAAATTCACGAAAAGAACATCATCTTTCCTCCAGCGATCTCCAATTCAGTTCCTACAGCATTTCCGTGACACTCGCGCATTGGTCGAACCTACCAGTAACAAACCTAGCTGCTCACCTCTGAACTGCTTCTATGTCTTCCTTTAAACTGATCTGCTGCTGGTCCGAAACACTTGAGCAATACACAAGACGTTGTAAAAGCGTTTTATACGTGGTCTCCTTTACAGATGAAGTACATCTTCCCAAAATTCTCCCAATAAAACAAAGTCAGCTGTCCGCCTTACTCACAACTGTCCTTACATGTTTGTATTGTGGGCAGCCGTGTCAGATCGTGCAGTTTGCACAGCACAGATAAGAGGGTTTGTGAAGCCATAAGTGTTGCTAACTGGTTACTAACATTGGGACTACATGCGCGCACACCTCTAACCCGTCGCACACTTATGCCACAGCATCAAAGTGCACAGTTAGACTGGTGCCGTCAGAGATCACTCGGTAGATGGAATGACAGACCACGGTGTTCAGTGACAAAAGCAGATTCTGCCAGGACGCAAGCAATTGTCGTTTACGTACGATATAGACCTGGTGAGCGTTGTCTCGTTTGAGACACTCTGATCTCACTCCGAGCCGTGTGGTCTTGGGTGTGATAATCTAAAACTATTTCTCACCTTTGGCACTCGTGGAGGGATTGCTGACCGGCACTCGGTACATAAGAGCCGTTCTTTTGCCATTGTTGTGACAGGAAGGTGATAAGGATAATGATTGCCCACACTGCACGTGAAAGTACAGGGTGGCCACTCAACCTGGAAACCGGGAAATATCAGGGAATTTTAAAGATCCGGGAAAAATCGTGGAAAAATCAGGGAATTTTCGTATATTTCTGGAATTTTATTCTTAGGATTAAAAATCTCGCGCCTTTGTAAGCCTTAAGATTTCACGTAAAGTCATATTTACACCAAAGCGAACACAAGAAGACGCGCAATAGCTAAGGAGATTTCGCTCCGGTTCAAACGCACGAAATTAGGTCTGCGCAGGTCACATTAGCAGGTATTCTGATCAGCTGTTTGTTTTGGTGTAAACCATCGAAGTTCGCTTCCTCTCCACTTCAGCGCTAGCTTCTGTACGGCGTTCACTCGCTTTGTTGCAGTAGGCTCTTTTTCACGCGCGAATTTTTTTGTAGTTTATTGAAACTTATTTACGAGATACTGTCAGCTACTGAAACTGTTTTTTGAAGAAAAAACTACGTAGCTAAAGCATTGCTGTCAATATATGAGAATATATTAAACTATCATTTAAGAAGACATAGTAATTCTTGTGACCTACTTCCAAAAGCGGAACAACTTCAGTGTACGTACTACAGTTGCTGACCAATCAGTGCCATTGTGATTGTGAGTTTGTGTGTAGCTCCGCGTTGCGACAGGTTTATTCAAATTTACATTGAGTAGAGTGTGTTATAGATAGTGCTTCATTTTTTCGCGTTTACCATTTTATTTTCAGCGTATGTTGAAATGTAAGTTATAAATCGCAATGTGTTTTTTGTTCTTTCTGTAACTAGTAATACGTGACATTAATATTTCTGCTCGTTTATCTTGGGTTATAGTATGCCTTTTATTAAGGCATAGTATAGAGAGTCCGTAGTTTATGCATAAGATTAACCATGCCGTTTTCGTAATTATCTAAATCAAAATACATCTTTCACAGATGAGTTCCAGCAGCAGGTGTACTTTCAACCCGTTATGGTTGCTGAACCAGGAATATTCCGTGTGGTTATGTGAAGTAAAAACAGACAAGTATTCTGCTTATTGCAAGATATGCAATAAATCATTTAGCTTAAGTAACATGGGCAGAGACGCCTTAACGAGCCACATGAAAGGGAAGAAACATAAATCGGCAATTGAACTTACGAAGAAATGTGTGTCTGTTGCTCATTTTGTGAAGAAGGAAGGTGATTGTGCTAAAGAGTCGTATTTGGAAAGTGGTGACAAATTACTAAGTACAGTACAGGAGGCATCGTGTTCAAGTGCGACTTGTGATACTTCATCAAAAAAAGGTCCTTTAAAAACGTTCTTATTATCAGAACAAACAACAAAGGCCGAAATCCTTTGGTGTTTGAATGCTGTGATTCAGCATAAATCTTTCCGCAGTGCAGGGGATACTGTTTCTCTGTTCAAACTTATGTTCCCTGACAGTGACATTGCACAAAAATTGCAGCTGCAGCGTACCAAAGTTGCATACACCATTGTGCATGGTCTTGCACCGCATTTTAGTCAGATACTCTCAGAAACTGTTACAAAATGTGAGAATATTGTTGCATGCTACGACGAGAGTTTAAATAAAATAGCCCAGAAACAACAAATGGACGTAGTATTAAGATTTTGGAATACTGAAAAAAACGAAGTTAGTGTGAGATATTTAACATCTGTCTTCCTAGGACACACGACAACCCAAGACCTCATAAATGGGTTAAAAACCGCTTTGGGCGAAGAAAACATGAAGAAAGTCATTCAAATATCGATGGATGGTCCAAATGTTAATTTAAAAGTGTTGAGAGACTTATCAAGTGAGTTAAAACAAACTCACGGTACAGTGCTTTTAAACATTGGTACCTGTGGATTACACACAGTGCATAATGCCTTCAAAGCAGGCTTTAAAAGCACTGGATGGAATTTAGAACAGTTTTTGCGGTCATTGTATTATTTATTTAAGGATGTTCCAGCAAGAAGAGCTGATTATGTAAACTCAACAGGTTCCAGTACATTTCCACTTAAGTTCTGTTCTGTGAGATGGCTGGACAATGCAAATGTTGCAGAACGAGCTATTTCAATTGTGCCGAATTTGTCAGTGTTTGTTCACGATGTTATTCAGAACAACAAATCGTCAAAGAATAGTAATAGTTTTAAAGTAGTGTCTGAGCATGTCAGAGACACATTACTTGGACCAAAATTGGAATTTTTTGTATCTGTTGCTTCACACTTTGAACCTTTTCTGAGAGAGTTCCAAAGTGATGCACCACTAGCTCCATTTCTTTATGGTGTGTTATTAAACATTGTGAAGATTTTTATGGAACGGGTTGTAAAAGAAAGTGTTTTGCACAGTGTGTCTTCATTGTCATTGATTGACCTTACAAAGAAAGATAATTTTATTCCTCCCAAAAGTGTTGACCTTGGTTTCGGAACCAAAAATGAGTTGAGAAAGGTTAAAGGTATCACTGATTTGCAGATGCTGCAGTTCAGAAATGACTGCTCAACCTGCATGAAGGTACTTTTACAGAAGTTAATGGAGAAGTCACCATTGAAATTTACATTAACAAAGGAAATTTCTTGTTTGGATCCACATTTGGTGGCATTCAAGTCAGCAGAAGCAACCAGTCATTTAAACTTATGTCTACAGCTTCTGGTTGAGAAAGGATGGTTTTCGGGAATGCAGGCTGACAATGCAAAGTATCAGTTTAAGGAATTTATTTCTCTACCAAGAATAACAGAAGAAATGTCGACTTACAAACGTAATGAAAGCAGATTGGATCATCACTGGATCAAACTATTAAGCTCATTTGGGGAAGAGAAATTTCTTGAACTTAAATCTTTTGTTAAATTTGTGTCCATTCTTTCCCATGGTAATGCCTCACTGGAACGTGGATTTTCTGTGAATTCAGAATGCATCATAGAGCATCAAAAAGAAAAAACTCTGATTGCTCAACGGCAGGTTTTTGATGCTGTGCAGTCATCTGGAGGCATTTCCAATGTTGAAGTAACAAGACGATTAGTGCATGCTGTGAAAAATGCACATTCACGTTACGTGGAGTCACTACAAAAGGAGAGAAAAGAACAAAGAGAGCAAAGGGAAAAGGCAGAGTGTCAGAAGAGAGCTGCAGAAGAAATTAAACTTCTTAAAATGAAGAAGTTAAAATTATTGGCAGACACAGAAAGGGAAGTGGCGCTTATTGACGAAAAAATGCAAGATCTAAAAAAGTAGTGTCATGTGAAACTTTGTTCTGTGTTTGAGACCAATAAAGATTTTTGTTAATTTTAAAACTGTATTATTTCTCTTTAAAATGTGTGTAGAATATATACTCAGTAACGTGTGTGTAAATGTGATTAGTACGTGTTTCAATGAATGTTTAGTGGTAAAACAATAAAATATAAAGACATAGCCTACAGTTTCCACATCATTACATGGAAGATTAAATTTATTAAATACCAGTTCACAAGAAGTCTTTCAGAAAGGGTTTGCTTTAAACTGTAAGTATTTTGGCAGTATCACTTTTATTCAGTTGGTCATTAGTTAATCATAAAATTTACACCTAGGGCCTATCGGCTGTGATCACGTGACTGTTCAAACACTGTGAATGAATATGTTGTTTTCAAGTTTTATCATAATTTTTGATAGTCAAATGACTTTAATTTGATTTTGGTGATTGATTTAAAATGAGCACATGCTTCATATCTGGAGTTTGTGTTGTTCATATGTTGTGCTTTATTCAGGGTATTGCAATTCATATTGCCGTTTGGAGGTGCACTGGAATGTCAATTTGTCAGAGTATTTTAGATATTTTCTGTTATGCATTGACATATAAAAACCAGGAATTTTAAAAAGAGCAATGAAAATACTGAATACTTAAGAGCATGCTCAACATTCAGTTCCCAACCCTAAAAAGACTATTTGGGAAAGATATATTAAAACTCACAGATCAACTGAAGCACAGGATACCAACCAAAGGCTTTGGACAATGTCATTACCTTTTACAATACAAACTGATCCATTTATATTCATGCAGCCATCTACAGAGTCCCGTGTCTTAGTTAAAAGATAGGCCTACTAATCATTTGAAATGTTGATCATTTGCAGTGGGAATTAACTGTTCGGAAAATTTAATACGTCTTCTATGGTGTCATTGTTCAAAGTCGAGTGGTATCCCGTTCTTCAGTAATCACCAATTCTGGATAAGTCCTGGAAAAATCAGGGAAATTTAATCAGCCAGCAGAGTGGCCACCCTGAAGTAAACGTGTTCTGCAGGGCAGCCAGCAACTTCCCTGGCCAACACCCTATCTGGACTTTTATCGAGCACACGTGTGACAACTGTCGTATGCGATTCATTAACACACAACTCTAGCAGAGTTACTTGAACAGATTGACCAGGCATGGAATAATGTATCCCAAGACAGTATTAGCATCTATAAGATTGAATGAATGCTAGAATCAGTACCGTGTTGGTGTACTACGTACTGCTATGGGTGTTTCAGCATGGATCAACACGTGATACTTCAGTACTGTTTGAGCTATTGATCTGTAATCATTTCAGGTACTGCATTGGCACTGTTTCAACAACAAGTTTTCAGTGAATTGGAGGACTGTTAAGTGGATGTAATAAGTTTTATTTCCAGCAGATTATACATTTGTAACATGTTTGTATTATAGGTCGAATGCCATTCCTGTGCCAATTGTTGTTACACTGCAGTTCCTCCTACACTTTGCTACTATTTTCCAGTCTTCTGACTTTTGATATACTACAGCAGCATCTGTAAGAAGCCTCATTGAACTTAGTGTTGTACTGGGTGTCCCACTCAACTGTTTCACCCCAGATATCTCTGAAGCTACAAGAGATATTGAAAAACCACTTTCACGGTCATGGATGTACAGTAGGGGCTTAAGAAAGTAGGTGGTACTATGAGACAGTCTAAAACATGAAGAAATATTATTTTCAATTCAAACTTATGTTTTTTTTAATGGATACCCCATATTATTTCTTAAGCTATCAATAGCATGAAAAATCACAAAAAGAATGGTGTCGGTTGCATCGCGATGTGTCAATTACATCCGGAGAAACTGCAAAGCGAAGTTGACATTTGAAATACGTGAGGCGCGGTGCTAGTGAATGTACGAGACTAGAAACTCTTCAGGCAATCGACACAGTATTATAGTCCGTACGCTGACCCTTAATGTTGGTGTGTTGTGTAATATGACTCTGAACATTGATAATGTTTCTTTCATTATGAATGTGTCATTATGTTTCACAATACAAAATCATCAATTAATGTTCACTCATCCACGCACTAAGCACCATGATTTAATTAAAAAACACTTCTCACTAGAAATTGTGATCATTTGTAATGGCAACTGATTGTGTGGCGAAGGAAAATTTCTTTGTGTGTAGTTAAAAGTTTTATCTTATCACTTTTGTTTCGTGTTTCAGAATTTTGTTAGCACTTTCCCCATTTAGTATGCCCTCACCCATGATGAAAAGGTTCAGAGTAGATGGGTGGTATGGGACCTATTGATGTTGCCAAGAATTCAGGATGATGCCAGGCTCAGTTTGTTGGCTATGATCTGCGATTGTAGAGGGTTTTGTTGTGGGTGGTTGTGGATGATGGGCAGAGGGGATGGTTATGGATACTGGAAAGAGGGACATTCTTTTTATCCAACATAGTAGTCCAACACCTACAAAGTGGTGTCCCTCTTCCCATAATCCATGACGACCTACCACACCACCACCACCCTCTACAATCCCACCTCATAACCAACAGACAGAGCCTGGCTTCTTCACTGTATCTTCCAGTCCCACAACATGCTCCACCCAAAACCTAGCACCACAAAATACCAACAACAATCCCAATTCAGTCCATAACATCTTATCCAAGTCTCTCTCCATGCCAGAGATATGTCCTGTCAAAAGCTTTAACCTTCAGTCCCATACCTAAATCCAACCACACTCGCCCTGATCAAAAATCTCCTTTCATTTACCCAAATCTCATTTGGAAATACTACTTCACCACCCAGTCAAAACCACCAGGCATCAAATCCAGCACCGAATCTTGCCTTTAACACTTTTGACCACCTTTTCTAAGGAATCCTCCGCCTCTTCCCCAATAATGTCTGAACAACTTCTAACATCAGCCTAGTTGAATGCGGTGCCATCCGAGAGTTCAAATCAGACTGCTTCATTATTCTTTCCCCGGACAAGAGCTCCGCAACTGTCATACTTGACAAAAGCGGGCGAGTGTGTAGAAAAGGGGCTGTATCAACGCTTGGACACTTATACCCCACAAAGATGTTCCTCATGACCCTGTTCCTTCCAGGGTCCCCCATAAACTCTCAAAACTGCATCCATAGAATTACTTACTCCACTCGAACTGTGCACCCCGAATCTTCTGTCTGCTTCCCAAAATCCGTAATGAGAACCATTTTGGTAATCCCAACACGTCGCTTTTCGGCTCTGGTGGACCGACACCTCCACAACTTCCCATCTTACACCGAGGACATAAACCACTTTCTGGAATGTCTCGAAGCTATCCCCATGCCCCCCCCCCCCACCTGAAAGCTTCATCACCATCACTATAGATGCCATTTCCCTCTACACCAACATCCTATAGTCTTTCTGTCTTACAACACTACTTTTCCCAGTGCCCACCTGAAAGTCTCCTAAAAAACTCGTAGCTTGTCAAATTTGCCATTTTCATTCTCGCCCACAATTACTTCACCTTTGAGGACCAGACCTACAGATAAATCAAGAGGACACCTACGGGAAAAAGGATGGCAAAACCGTATGGCAACCTACTGATGGGCCACTTGGAATAGCCATTCCTTAAGATCCAGCAATTGCACCCCTTGGCGTAGTATAGATTCATAGATGACATCTTTGTGAGTCTGGACTCATGATGAAGAGAGACTTTTGAGCTTCCTTCAAGATGTCAACTTCTCTAACCGGAAGTTCTTGGTCCTTTCCTAGAACCAAAACACCCTTCCTAGATTTAAACCTATACATGGTTGAGTCCCACATACACACCTCAGACCATATTATCCTACAAACAAGCAATAGTACTGACACTTTGATAGCTGCCATCCTTTCAACAAAAAACAAAAAAACTTCCTTCCCTGCAGGCTAGGCATCCATGGCAAACATATCTTGTTCACTGATGAATCACTTGCCACCTACACCAACAACGTGGGACAATACCTATTGCTTCTTACAGTTACAATTTGTTTCCCTCCCATTCTGCTTTCTTCACCCTCACACCTAGGTTCTACTTACTTATCTTGACTTTTTGATCAGTCCTCTTTGGTTTTCAGCTGCTCTGGCAAAGTACTTATCATTTAGTTTCTTTAGCTCTATGCAATGTATTCGACCTCCATTCAACACGCTTCACTCTGTGGCCTAGGTTGTGAGTAAAGCAATCCTCTTTCCCATCTACTCAATTTCTCCTCCTTCCTTTCTCCTGCCTGGGGGAGGATTAATTCTGAAAGCTAGCTATGTGTATTTTTGTCCTTTTTTGTGTTACTATCGGTGGTACTGAGCTAAGTACTGCCCAGCCACTCTTTCTTTTGGAAACATTTGATTATTTCTGCCCTTTTACCTAATAAAAGAAGGAAATACATCTTCACATAAAAAATAAGGGGAAGAGGGTTGTATTTTGCAAACATTCAAAATAAAGTTGTGCAAGTGATGTGACATGTGTTCTTTTATTTATGAATGTTCCTGATAGTATTCATCAGTGGAAAGCTGTTTTCAGTAGGCATGTTAACTTACTTAACTGAAATTCTCGTAGAGTGATGTAATTGTACACATTAATCTGTTTCAGATGCTTGCTATAAATTTATATGCCCTACACCAGAGGAGAGGCTGTGCCTTTCTAAGCAAATCTACAGTGCTGTCTGAATCTGGACTTGAAGATATTGAACTGCAAGCAAAAAGACTAGTGCTGCATTTAGTAGCTGGCTCACTTTCTGCATTTCTTCTTCCTGTTTACACTCTGAAAGATGGAGAAGCTTTGCTCGACTACTTCGCCTTGCCAGCAAGTACGGTTCTTGTTTTAAATTTCTTAATATGTTATTGGATGAAACATGTATATGTACTGTGTGAAAGTGTTGAAAATACACAAGTATAAAAATTACAGATTATTGGACAACTCTTCTGAGGACACACAAAGAACTACAGTAGTGCTATAATTCAGAATCAAGGCATTGACCAATGAAAGTCTGCTTATGAAAAGTAACAGTGGAGTGTAGAGGTGTTTAAGATACTAGGGCATGTAAAATGAAAATGTGTGTACCCCCCTCCTCCCCCTTCCTCCCCTTCCCCCCTCTTCCCCACTCCCTCCCCCCCTCTTCCCCCCTCTTCCCCACTCCCTCCCCCCCTCTTCCCCACTCCCTCCCCCCTCTTCCCCACTCCCTCCCCCTTCCCCTCCTCCCCTAAAGGGGAACGGCCTCGAGCATCGGAGCGTAGCGCCTCAATGCACTCAGCCGCTCCGCCAAACTCTCAGTTTTCAGTTTCTCTGAGTAAATAGCTTCATTTTACTGTCATTTTGTGATATAATATCAAAGAACACAATACCAGCATGTTCCAGAAGTGGCAGCATCAAATTTGATTGTATTGTATTGAGCTGGTAATTTTCTGCGGCATGAAGTGAATGTTGACATCGTAGGTCTAGGTTTTTGTAATAACTGACATAAATTTGCAGCTACATATGGCATTTTAGAAGCTGTAAAATGAAATATCAAAATTGAATGGATTCTTACTATCGAATATAAACTGCTTTTCCAACTGCAGAGAAATTTTTAATTTTATTTAATTTTTCCTTCAAAATTTATAAAATGTCAGCACTGGTATTTAAATAGTATGTGGTGTGATTTAGACTACTGTTAACTTCATCAGGCTATTGAACAAGGGCCTGAAAGGCATATCAACAAGTCATACTAACTTTATTCAAGACTCAGGCTCTTGATTCAAATTATTTTTTTGCTCTTCTCACCTTTTATCTGTATTTGTATCCTTCGCAATTTTATCTACATCTATAAAATAAATGTGTGTGTGTGTGTGTGTGTGTGTGTGTGTGTGTGTGTGTTTCCCATAAGGACTCCCAAGACGAGTGGAGCAATTTTGATGAAATCTTCAGATTAGCCCATTGGTTGATTCCGTGAATTCGAATTGCAGTCGGATCAAGATATTTTTTAACATACACATAAAAGTTCCATGTGATACTTGGAATGGCAGTAGCAGAGAAACAGCCAACCATTTGCATGATGCCATTCTTCTGTTACTGCACTGCTGCCATTTGGAGTGCTAGTGTCGCTTCCGTGGCTGTTAGTGTTAGTGCCACTATGGTTGACTCTTTTCCCTGCTAGGCTGTTGCTGTCATCACAAGTGCCCATTGTAATCTTTTACAAATGTTAGACTGTGTTATTAATATGTAAATATGAATTAAACATGGGATTTGTATAAGTATGGTATTCATTGTGTTTAATCATATTATGTAGAACATAGCAACCAATACAGTACATAAAAACACAGATTTTTATAGATATAAAATATAAATGCTAGGGATGCGTCGAACACACATTTTACCGAATCGAATCCGAATACCAAATCTTAAATAAAATGTGCCAAATTCCGAACCCGAATCGAATCTTCTGAATCTCGAACCCAAATAATCTGTAAACTCGAGTACATTTGTTACTACTCTATTACAGCCAATGATGAAGATAAAGCCTTCTGGGATGGTGCCCAAATGACAATATTACAGTAAAATTTAAGAATTTAAATTTTCATTTAGAGTTTTATTTCAACCCATAACTGGTACACATGGGTCCCAGGGGCCCAAACGAAATTTCTTTTTTCCAGAGCTGTGATGCGTGTCGTAGCACTGACTTGTCTCTCCCTGTACTCTCCTAGCATTCAGTCAGCTACCAGTCCAACGCATTGTTGCAAATGTGACTATTAGTTTTGGTTATATCAAGGTGAATGGGTCCCAAGGACCCAGGTGTATCTTTACATTTATGGTACAGTGCTTCAGAAAAGTGAACGAGGAAGATACTATAGATACTCTGAACCAACGGCTTATGGGAGTCATCTACACCAGGCTAGTTATAGCAGGTGTAAATGCTTTTTGTTTTGTACTATGAGAAAGGAGGAACTGATGGTGTGACATGCAGGGAATTCCTCATTGAACTAGGGTCAGAACTTTTAAGTGATTGTATGAAAAGATAAGATTCACAGTTCTTAGGAAAGATATCAGAAACTCCATTTGTGTTATTCTAGGCATGACCTCCTTAAAGTATCAGGTACATTCCAAGCTTACAGTGAAGCTTGTGCTACTAAATCAAAGGGGAAAAGATGCTCAGTGTGCCCATCGAAGAAAGATAGGAAAGCATCATGGGAGTGTGCCACTGAGGAACACCATTGTGTTTGGAATGTTCCACTGTTTTATGTCGAAACTGATTCTGTAGTTTGGACAGATAAATAACTGAAATGGACTGGTAAATACGCTGAATAATTAAAAACCTAAATTTTGCCATAGTTCCTGCTATCGTGTACTATTTTCATGGATCGTGTAGTCATTCGGCTGAAAATGCCATACTAAAATCGTTCCAAAAGTGGTGCCTGCAGAAATTTTTATATCAATTTTGAACTTTTCTTCTGGTTGACAGTTGTGAAGCATAGTCTATTCTGTAATTAAATGTGAAGTTTCAGTTGTGTTGCTAACTATTTGTAACTGATGTGTAGGACTTTGGGAAAGTATGTATTCGACCTTTCATATTTTATGCACTTCACTGTCTTTTTTTCCTCCTTAATATTTAAGATATGCCCACAAATGTGGAATGTAGTGATAAAACAGTAGTAATATATAAATTTCATCTGTTTGAACCAGAACATATTCAAACCTTGTGTGGGCCCTGAGGACCCAGGTGTACCTAATGTGTTAAAATTTTCAGATGTACCAGTTACAGGGTAAATCTTAAGGATATTTTAATATCCCCCTTCCCTTAAAAGAAATTTGTATGAAACATTTTGAGATATATTTTGTTTAGATGCTCTAAAAGATAAGACACTCTCTCTACTCTATTACAAACTGTTTCATTTTGATGAAATAAAAAATAAGTGCATAATGATATCATAGAAAGGATCAATTTTTGTTTTTCAAAGGGGACAAGTCAAGAATGAAACCTAAAACGAAGACTAGATATTTTGGAAGTTGAAAAAAATAGATTCTTAAAAAATAGGATGTCTAAATGTTAAATAATTTTATAGTGACATATCAGGCATTCCATGAGTTGACGGACAGGACTTTGTCACAGAGAAATCAACGTTTATTCAACATGATTATACTTGTTACTGCCACGAAGACATTTCAGAACTGTGTAAAGTGCTTAACGTGCAGATTGCGCATTCTGGAGGGTTAAGCAAGGTTATTTTGTAGATTTTTTTATTCTTTCAAACATCTAAGATCACGACTTGTCTTCACAGAATTTATATTCGTAGAAGATTTAAAAATCGGTACTAGAAGTCAGTTGTCGTGATTCATTTCTAACTATTCCTGATCAGCATAAGAATAATACAAATGTAAACATTAACCTGATACGTATATTCTACCGCAATCACCATTGTCTTTAGGGTTTGTTAGGCGGATGGAATTTTAAGTGTAGTAACAGCTAACATGGAAGATTACATGGTGTAATGTTTACATTTGTATTATTCTTATGGTGAAGGGAGTGTGGAATTTACAAATCGGGATTCATAGGATCAATCCCTTGCCCCTAATAGAAAAACACGCAAGTTGTAGCACGAAGGCAGTGGTAGCATCAGGCATATTGATGCAACACAGGCTTGCCAGTCGGCTTTACGTAGTAGCTTTTAGATAGGACTCCAAATTTACAGCTATTGTAGCAACACTAAACACTTACTAAATAAGAATAGAAATAACTTCAGAATTAAATGCGGAAATATAAAGCAATTTTATTAGATTTGTAATACAAATTTTACGAAATGTTTATAATAGCAATTAGATACTGGTATGATAATTCTGAATCACTATCACTCGATTCGTTGTTATTTAGTTCTTTGGTACTACGGAGCATCATCCCTCGTACAGTCTAATGCATTCAATATGGAACATTTTTTAATGCCTGTTATGCACTCTGATTTTGCACCCACTTCCGTGTATCGTCAACACCATTGGCACACTTGCACGTTTTACACTACCCTTTGGTGTCAGTTGTCTGTCACTTTTCGAAAGGCAGTCAGTGTACATGTGTTTAAGCTTGACCATAAATGATTTATTGAAATAGACGTCAAGTGGTTGCTGAATTGATGTAATTCAGCCTGGATGGCAGATGATTAGAACTTTTTCCACATAATAAATAAATTTCTTCTTGAAATCCTAGTGTTGCATTACGATTCACATACCCCAGCACTTCGACGAAACAATACGTGAAATCAGAATAAGGCAACTTGTGTAAGTATTCTAAAGCCTTATGTATGATTGGTAATGTTGGTATTTATATAAAGACATTATTTTTGTTGCTACTAATATTTGCAAGGCTGCTACATTTGAAGTAGAGCAATACCAAAGTTCTATTTTCTTTGTCAGTTGGTGTATTAAATTTCAATAGTCTAAAATAAAATGGAAATTAGACTAGTCTTTCTTTTTTATTTTATTTTTAAGAGCGCAGAAGTTTTAGCGCCAGTATGTTTATTGGCACGTGCAAAGCAAGCCTGTGTAGCACTGATTATATTAGATGGGAAAAGTTACTTGTGGCGGTTCCTAGTGCCATTTTTCAGACCTTTGTTCACTTTGTACTTGATTTAAATGGCAGGCGGTTTTTTGGACACCAAAACTGGAAAAAGTGCGGCTTAGATTCTGGTAGATATGGTAGATTGTTTTCACAATAGCGATGCAACTGCGCAAGATTCATAGTGGTTTCACTTGAATAAATTGAAAATGAGATGGCTTTGTTTTATGACGTCGTGTCTTTCAGTGGATGTATGGAAAAATAAAGTAAATAATGCAAACAAAAGCGCACTGTTATGCAAAGTAAAGTACAACATTCGTAACTGAAGGTTTCAATATAACATTTTGGATTCGGGATTCGGTGGTATTTGGCCATTATGCATCGAGTCCAAAGCCGATGTGCTAGATTCGGAGAATAATGGATTTGGCTGTACCACTCGGACACAACCGTAATAAATTCCACCTGTGTGAAGACTGGGTGGATTGCTAGTGTACTGCTGTTTTTCAACTCCTTTCATTTACCTCTGCTGGGAACATGTCATCCCTGAAAGCAACGGTGTAAGTGACACTGGTACACAAAGTACCCCAGAAACACACTGTGAGGTTGCTTGTGGAGTATACATGAAAATGAGTAGAGATTTGTGGCTAAGGAAACTGTAGTGGAAATTAGCCACACTAAATGTATTGGCAGCCTGAATAACTTGTTTTCTAGTATGAGATGTAGCTAGCTATTAAATGAGTGGAAATTATTGGATGATAATTCTGATATCACTTCTTGGATACAAATTAATATCAAGTATGATCTAATTAAAAGTTAACCTTAAGAGATTCTTGTATAAATACAATCACTCTCACAAGGAAACGGTCCAATAAAATATGTCGAAACATACCCTGAAATTTTTTTCCACAGAAAGAAGACAATGAAAGAAATGCACTCCCAAAATTTTACCTGCTAAGATGCACTGCAAGGTTTTTTAATTTGAAAGTTACACATTTTTGCTGCACAAAGAACAGCTTATAACAGTGGTTTGTAAAGCCTTGCCCGCTTAGCGCACAACTCGGCGAATCACTCGCGCGCACCACATAGTGGAATTATGCAGTTCAGTCACCAATATTAAGCACCTAAAGTCTGGTTTACAATGTAGTGAATGGAAGCGAACACGAACGAATGAGCATTTGCAGAAAATTCCCTACCATTCGCTTGTATATGGGTTGAATTGTTTATACTAGAGGGAACGGAAGAGAACACGAGGTAGCAAACATTGCCTGCGAACAGTGTGTTATTGGTTTTTACTTTTTGGAGGTAATATTCGGCATTCTGCATACAACTATACTCTATTAGAGCCACAGCACGAAACTTTGCTATTCAGTGAGGCTTATTGTGCATTGCGAGCGCACTATTTTTGACGAAGTATGCAAAATAGCGAAGGGAAGGAAGAATTTGTGTCTCTGAATTTGTATGGTAGCGAGACATGCATTGAGATCGTGCACTTTACACGGAATTCATCTCCATCTCCCCTTAGCACTGGTCCAAAATTTTCCTTGTATGTCGGCTGCAATTTTTCTCTGGCTTCTCGTTAGCATTGAGCAGATTTTTATAAAGAGAACATTAAATACCGACGTTGAACATCATCTAAGGAGGTGACACGGCTGGCGCTAACACTGTGTGTAGCAGGTCTACTGGGGTAGTGGCAAAGTGTGCACTTCGTGAACCAGAGAACACGGGATCAAATCCCGTTCAGACCACAAATTTTTTCACTAAGATTTTTAACCAAGCATTCACTGCTCAAAGATGGTGGAGTGGCTACGAAAGAAATGTAGCTCAGATTACACATTAAACTGCAGGTCTCTATTTTCCGATCAGGTAACTGAGAAAAGTTAGGGACACCTAAGCAGCTGCAGTGGGGTTATCGTACATGAATGTCTCATTGCATTCATTGATTGGACAATCAACTCCATCTTTTTTTTACCCCGAAATGATAAAGTGCGGTTTTTACACAGTTCTTTAATGAATCCTGACTGATCAGCGTTATTAACAGCTGTTGCAGGGATAACAGAAGTTTCGCCTTTATGTCACTTATGAACTTCTCTATGGCATTGTCTATCACTGGTAGCTGCTCTACACATTTACGTGAAGTAAACTTGGTAATTTTGCGACTTCCTATTCTGTACAATTTCTTGAACCTTTGTAGCCAGGTCGACGAAGCCTGGAAATTACCAATGTTTGTGTCAGATGCAATTTGGAGGGCCCAGTCTCGTATATCTTCATCTGTAACGAAATGTTGATATCATTTGAATGAATGTCAAAGAAATCAATCAACAAATGACACATACGTATGTCCTCAGGAGAAGTAGGTGATTTCAGCTGGAAACCACGTTCTTCGTATTTCATATTTGCTTAATTGAGAACATTAACTGGATTCCACATTACTGTGAAACTGGAAGAAGGAAGAAAAAGATACTATAAGCAGGTATGCCTGACGAAAGAACAATAAATATTAATTCAGTATTTATCTTTATTATCAATACTTACCAATACTGTAACATAGCTGCCAACTATTACGGATTGTCCGTAATTGTTACGGATCTAACATCTTATTTACGGAGTTCGTAAAAAATTACGGAATTAAGACATTTTAAATATGATGTTTTAAGAAAATCGGTATAGGTACTGCTTATATTTAGCTAATCACAATGCTGGGGAAAGTCTTATTGATCGCAATGATTTTCTTCCTGAGTACGCAGCAAAGCTGTAGGAAACGTTAACGAAAGCATTTTCACTGCAAAAAGTCCCGCCTGTTCTTCTCCTCCATAGCTACCAAATAAATGCCCACCCGGCAAGAGCTACATAAATACCTTCGTTTACAACTAGTACTTGGTCTTGCGTCTCAGCTAAACAGTCCACGTGTTTTATCAGGCGTCAGAAGTTAGCCAATTCGTTTCCGAAGAGAAAAGTTTCCACTGTTTTTTCTATCTTTCTTTTTTCACCTGTTTTCGTTTTTATAGCAGTGTTGTGCCGCTAGAAATAAATTCGACTTACGATATTTCGGCAAAATGTAACATTAATTGGGGTAGGTTGGTTTATTCGTTGTTTTAAAAACCAAACCATTTGGTATGTAGTGTTACCTGCTAAGGATTTTATATTGTTATTTCATAAATGCAAGGAACTGCACGCTTATTTCTTTCTTCTGCAACTGTTCTCTTTCCTTGAAGAGAAGTGTTTGAAAATTGCAGGAATATTTCTATGTCATCCTCGGTATTTACAAAAATAACTTTTTGGGTTATTCCTCATAACCTGATAGTGTTCATTTAGAATTCTTTCTTTTCGTGGAATATATTTATGAACGAACAGTGTCATAAATATAGCAATTACTGGTCTAAATATGGCTTATAATTTTTAAAATTTTCTTGGAAGGATGCGCGTATGACCCCGAAACCCTCTTCCCCCTCATTGGTCTGTCGAATTATTACTGACAGTCTCTTCTCAAGGTTGGCAGCTGTCCTGTAAAATTCAACTGATAATAGTTAATAGACGAACGATAACCTGAAATGTTCTTTTTCAAATTATGATCGGGTTGTCGTGTTTCCTGTTTGCAATATACGGCTGACCTTGACTGTGTGTCTAGTTGCGCATGTGCTGTTGCTACAGCGCCAGTAGGGGTGTACATTTCTACCGCCACCTGGCGCGCTACGAACTTGGCAATTTTCAGCTATTTTTAAAAAATACTTGCATTGCCTCTTAGCAGCTAAAATTTTGACAGTGCATTTCTTTCGTTGTCTTCTGCCTGTGTAAAATATTTCAGGGTAGGTTTTGACATGTCTTGTTGGACCGTTCCCTTGTCAGTAGGCAGCTAATGAGATAAACCTTAATATGTAACTGTAAAATTTTGTCCTTTAGTCGAATTTTCATTTGTATTCCATCTAGTTATAGCTTGAAAATATCAGTTCTATCATGAGCTGTGCTATACACCATATGAATTTGTTTTATTTGAAGAGGTCACAATTTCCATAGAAAATATGTAATTCACACATTCGTTTTACCATTTTTCATTAATACGGTGTGATACTCTGCTCTTTTGCAAGAGAACTACCGTAGCCAATTAACTAGCACAGTGTTTCTCAAACTTTTCGAATATGCGAACCCCTTTCAGTTAAAAATATTCCAGTGACCCCCTCTTCCCCCTCCCCTCTGCTACTGAAGCCTAACAAAACAATGTTATCTCAAAGGGATCAAATTTAGTTTTCTTTCTTTTGATACAGCTTTCTTGTAAATCATTGGACAAACTTCATCACACATGTTGGTCATACCACAATGCTCTTTGATGCCTCTACACCACCATCTGGGGCATGGACAGCTTTCTTCTGATGTGGTTGTACAAACCATTGGTCCAGTCCCAGATCGGTGTCAACTTCAGTGTTGCAGATACTGGTTCCAATCCACTATTATGAAATAATACTGGCAACGGAAACATTGCGGACTACACCCATGATCTGCATCTGGTGGAAACGAGGGTTCCACCATAGCAGTTTTTGCACCAATAGCTGATTACATATGTGGTAAGCATCTGCTGTCTCCTCTTTCCAGACAGAGATCCACCCCTCACTCCCACCCGTGCATCTTAAGTCCTGGTGTGGGGTTACAATCTCCATCTTTATCCTGTCCCTCTTCTCTGAACACGAGCTTTTCTGTGCTTTATCACATAGATTCATGGTGCACATGCTTCACTGTAGTTTGCTCTTGCTTCTGAGCCACAATGCAAATTAATAAAAACAAATATTAAAGTTTGTGGGCAGTAGCAATCCACTGACTCAAAAGATCCTACTGAGTTGTGTGCATGTAATAGAATGAAATATACTGTTCTGAAAATAATTGCTCTTTTTTGACAACTAGAAAGCATATTGAACTGCACCTGTGTAATGAGTTATGGGGTCTCCTACAGGGTGTAAATGTTCTGGGACAACTGACAAATCCAGGGAAAACATAGCAATTTTTTCATGCAGAAAAATTTGGGAATTGTTTAGAATTCTGATACTTTTTCATTCTCTTAGTTACCAGTTGGATTTTTAAAATTTTGAGTGTTAAGAACCAATATTTAAATAAAACAATATACTTTAGCCCACTACTGCAGAATAATACTGCGGCAATAAAACAAATTATAGAATAATGTCAAAATAAAACTTTTAGATGCAAAGAAAATATGTGACTCACAACGAAAACACAATTCTCACTCAAGTGTGAGCTGACTGTGAAAAGTGGCAAAGACTTTAGGACAAAGACTATGAAATACTTCACGGCAGCAAACTGCTTTTGGTATGTGTGACATCACAACAGTTTATATTTCCAACAGCTTGCAGGAAACTTTGTGAAAGTGGTTTGATAAGTAAATTGCCATTTACATTAGATGAATCCTATTAAGAGTGAGAATGTGTCACAAATTAAAAATAATAATAATAATAATAATAATAATAATAATAAAATAAATAAAAGTTGCGAATTTATTTGCTATCATTCAAAACTTAACACTTAACACTTAGAGGATCAGCCCTTTAGAAAAATGTTGAACCTGAAAGTCCACACACGAAAAGGTACAAAGCTTAAAGCTTAGTTTATCATATTTGTTATGTGACCATCTCGTGTAGCAACTGTTAAAATTAATTATTATAGGTTTCCTGTCTTATGCTAACTGCAATTAGGACATGTTGTGGTTTTTTACTACATTGGACGTGTTTTGATTTTTATTTGTAAAGCATCTTCTGTGGTTCTGTAAATGTGAATA
The DNA here is from genome assembly GCA_026315105.1 of Locusta migratoria. Lineage (NCBI taxonomy): Eukaryota > Metazoa > Arthropoda > Insecta > Orthoptera > Acrididae > Locusta > Locusta migratoria. Next base: position 370,520,193 of record CM048755.1, read on the forward strand.
GATGAGTTTGTACATTTTGATATATATATATATTATTAGATGTTTTAACTTCATAGCACATTATGTGTGCTTTAAGTTGGTATATCATTTAATTACAGTATTTGTCTTTCCTTTATGTCAGACTGCCATTTTTACCTGTCTTGTTGTCTGGGGTTAGCCAATTTGTGATGTACATTTTTGTTTACACTCCTCATTTACAGAACCACAGAAGATGGTTAATAAGTAAAAAGCAAAATGCATTGAAGTCATTACATTTACTTATCATGTTTAGTTATTTTGTAGATTATAAGTTATAGAGTAATGATATCAAAAAGTATAATTATCCTTTAAAAATTGAAGGGAAGTGAAAACAGCCAGTCAGGATGCATGTGCAAAGAGCCAATGGCTTTGTAAATAACTCTGCTTTATAGTTGTCTATGGATCTTGGTTGAACTTTCCTACCTAATTACATACTTGAAAATCTTGACATATTCGTAGAAGATGGCAAAACATTTTTGACAAGGAAGAGAGTACAAGTTATTGCTGCTTGTTTAACTTACAGCAGTTAAAACTGTAGTAATATGTTCATGCCAGACCACATACTCTAAAAGTTGTGACATATTTCCAGAAAACAGCAGACAGTTTTGAGAAGTAAGAAAGTAAACAAGATTGCTGCTTGTTTCACTCACAGCAATTGAAGCTGGATCTTTTTTATTTATTTTTTTTTTTTAATTATTATATTTATTTTCATTTCTGCCCTACCATGTACTCAATAATTGTAACAAACACAAAGCAGTAAAGTATTTTACAAAATGAATGATGGATGTCATTCTCATAAATCACATCATCTGCATTATCATGACAAAATTGAAATACCTGGCAAACTTCATTTACAAAACATGATAATGTCTGCACTGAACTCGTGAGTTGCCATTATTACTTACCATCCATCATTACACCATTACCAACATCAGAACATCATGAAAAAATTGGCAATAAGATAAAGGTAACTCTGGGAAGTTCTACACCAGCATATAAAACATTCACCTTTGAGTGGATCAAGTTTTACAGCTTGAAGGGAAAGTATAGTATCACCAATCATGGACAAAATAGTCCATTTTTACCCAGGGACAAAAGTGCCTTTTTAACTGGCAATTTTGGGGAAAATCGTGATTTCCCCCTTGTGCACGACATCCTGTACTAAATGTACAAAAGACACAAAGGCACAGTGATCATCTGTGTCCTACAGGAAAGGACTTTGAATTGACATAATGTGTCATGCCTGATGCCAATTGACGTAGTGTATCACACTCGATACAGGCTACCTCTGGCATTCTTACCAACATCACACTTTTGGTATTGTCCTTGGCTTCCTGGGATGAGGATCAATTTTTCATTGCACTTTGGGGCTAAAAGTGTGACAGTGTGTGATGTACTCAGGTGAGTTTGGAGAGTAGCTGTGAATTTGCCATTTACACGAAAGCTGAGGAAGTATATCCCAGGTCACCCTGGAATAATCACTCATAAGTGGCATGACAGCTCAAAAAATTTAATTTGCTGTCATAAAAAGTAGTAAAATAGCACCATTGTTCTCACTTACAACCAGAAATGATTCAGAAAAATATCAGATGTTTCAATCTGGAAAATTTTAGTGTGATAAATTTCCTTTTACAAGTTTAGTTTTGGATCACCAGCAACCATTATTTGTAGACTGGAATTGTGAAAGATGTTTTGCAGCCGAGGCCCTCGGACCACTAGCAACGGTCCTCGGCACGCCTGTCGGGATGGCAAACTTCGTGCTGCCGAGGGATTGGGAGAGATCCAGTCGTAGTCGGGCACGAGTATTAATTATTCGACCACCGTACGGACGGGCCGTCCGCCCCGTCTCGGAGGCGGCAGGCCCCGGCCCTCGATGTCCTGCAGTCGGTAGAGGAGATATTCGTCATTAGTGTCTGCCCGCACACTGCATTACAGTGACCCCCGGTCCTCAGAGTAGTGTAGTCGGTAGCATAGATGTTAGTCGTCAGCATCCGCCCAGACATCACACTCGCCCAGTGCCGCGTCTCAAAATACTGACAGCCCAGCCGGCGGCTGATGGCCTTACTAGGCCTCGTCGGCGCCCGAGTTGCAGAGGATTGGCAGCTTTCAGTCAGTGGTGGCGTCATTTCAGCAGGCGGTTAGTTGGATCTGTAGATGCTGCAACAGTCTCCCAAAACCATTACCTGCTGCAGCCAAGAGGTCGGGTACGGACTAGTGCTCGTTTTACATGCTCCAGACCGGCTCTCTGTAGCATCGGTTCATACTGGGGGGAGGGGGGGGGGAGGAGATCATTGCTGCCTGGCCCCAGGATAGCACCACTCAGCTGCAATTGCCACTTGTCAGCAATATGGTTACTTCACTGTGCCCCTCTCTTTCTGTACACACACACACACACACACACACACACACACACACGCACGCACGCACGCACACAGCGCGCTTCGCCACACGGCTTTCCTGATGCAACTGCCCGTCCCCTGACGGTACTTGTCGCTACCTCAGCACTGTCTGCTCCGCTGCTTATTCGGCAACGCTGCCAGCACACTGATGACCACACTCTCTGTTAAGAGACTCGCCGTCTCTCTCTCTCTCTCTCTCTCTCTCTCTCTCTCTCTCTCTCTCTCTCTCTCTCTCTCTTAACCAACTGCTAATTCATATGTGCAACACTGCCCTCCCCTAAAAATAAATTTGTACCAAATTACCATTATGCCTTAAATTCTACCTTATCCACCCTGCCCCCTATTAATTCTTATGTACCCACCAGGTCACCCTACTTCATGCTCTGGTCGTAAACCATTCCACCAGAAACTGATGGACCGGTCTTGCATTAACATGTTGGATTCTCCTTTGCAGTACAAAATACACCACCCCGATAAATATAATTAACACGGCAATACTATTAATTGAAACACTAATGGTTATTATGTTACGCAATCACCAGTTATCGTGCTCTTTGATATGCTGTAACAGCCGACCTCTTGAGATTTGCCCCTTGTCAGATTCTACAAGTTTATCTTTCCTCTCCAACAATGTGGCATCCAGGGTACTGTTAATACATGTTAAATTTTGCAATTACGTGATTCTAAAAGATGTGCCTGGCCAATATAGTGCTAGATGCGTGTTTGCAATTTTAGTGACTCCCGTGATCGTAGACGCAGGTGAAAATGCTTCCCACTTATTTCACAATTCGTACTATTAGCTAACAACCCATTGCTCTGCAGTTTCATCACTGCCGCTTCCGTCTACGTTCCATTGAGATAACACCTGACTGACACCCTCTCTGGAGAAAATATTGAATATATCCAGTGTCTCCCCACCTTCTGAAAGTGTGGTTCTGGTTTTGACACATTGAAGCTTCCACTTTCCCCCATTATCAGTACGAACGACTCACACTGGACAGATGGTAACTAATACCGTCAGGCACTTGCTCAACTTCGAGCCTGTCATAGTAACGTGGGTGTCCCTTCTTTTCGAAACTAACAGCACTTTCTGCATCCTGACTTCCACGCCTTTCTTCACGGGCTCGCACCTTACAGGATAGCGATGCAAGGTGTAGCATTGATAACGCCCTTCTACATCAGTTACAGGAAATTTAAACTCTGTAAATCTTAACCTCATCTGTTGAGACCTTATATTGTGGTCATAACATAAGAAAGTCACACACTGGTACTATATGCTCAACCCCCAGTGGGAACTAATTTTCTGCTTGCTCTGAGCTGCGACTAAATTTGTCTGGCGACATCAATGTTATACCCACTTCACCGTGCAATGCGTGATCGATTGACTCCAGCAATTCCTCAGTTGTTATCCTTTTTTGTACAGTAACAGAACACAGGATGTTGTGCAGAATGTGTTTGTTGTTGTGAAATGAAAAGACTGCTCGTTTGATGGAGTTTCTCCTTTCTATATTAAAAAGCAGGAGTAAAATATAGGGAGCATAAGGTTATTTACAAATTGTAAAAAAACCAGACAGCGGTTGTCAGAGTTGAAGGGCATGAAAGGGATGCAGTGGTTGGAAAGGGATTAAGACAGGGTTGTAGCCTTTCTCCAATGTTATTCAATTTGTACATTGAGCAAGCTATAAAGGAAAGCAAGGAGAAATTTGGAGAAGGAATTAAAGTTCAGGGGGAGGAATTAAAAACATTGTGTTTTGCCGACGACATAGTAATTCTGTCAGATACAGCAAAGGACCTGGAAGAGCAATTGAATGGAATGGACAGTGTGGTGAAAGGTGCATATAAGATGAACATTAACAAGAACAAAACTAGGGTAATGGAGTGCAGCCTAAGAAAATCAGGTGATGCTGAAGGGATTAGGTAACGAAACAATAAAGGAGGTAGATGAGTTTTGTTATTTGGGCAGTAAAGTAACAAATGATGGTTGCAGTACAGAGGATATAAAATGCAGAATGGCAATAGGTAGAAAAGCGTTCTTGAAAAAGAGAAACTTGTTAACATTGAATATTGAGTTAAGCCTAAGGAAGTCCTTTCTGAAGGCATTTGTATGGAGTGTTGCCTTGTATGGGAGTGAAACATGGACAATAAACAGTGCGGACAGGAAGAGGATTGAGGCTTTTGAAATGTGGTGCTACAGAAGAATGCTGAATATTAGGTGGGTGGATCGCGTAACTAATGAGGAGGTACTGAACAGAATTTGGGAGAAAAGGAATTTCTGGCATACCTTGACTAAAAGACAGGATAGATTGATAGGACACATTCTTAGACATCAAGGAATTATGAATTTAGCGTTTGAGGGAAGTGTGTGGGGTAAAAACCGCAGAGGAAGACCAAGAGATGGATACAGTAAGCAGATTCAGACAGATGTAGGTTGCCATTTTTATGTGGAGATGAAGAGGCTTGCTCAGGATAGGGTATTGTGGAGAGCTGAATCAAACCAGTCTCCGGACTGAAGATCACAACAACATATTAAAAAGGACCTTGAGGGAATTGCTGGCAGTTTGTAATCAGTTAAACATTTGCAAAATGGGACATTACGGATTGAAACATACGAGTTCCCAGCATGCAACCAACCTGCAGAATGTGAAATTCCTGGGTGAATATGCCGTAGAGACAGTTCCATAACACCTTGAACTACAGCAAAGGCATAGTGACCTGTAGGGATCTAGTCAACATCTCTTTGGAAGAACTGAAATCTGAGTGGGCACAGGAGGGTATTTTGAATGTACAAAATATTATGAAAAGGGTGGATGGTGAAATCGGACTCATTCATCCTCACCTTCAGTAATCCCCAACTTTCAGACCATGTCAAAGCAGGTTTCCTTCGTCTGAAGGTTCGACCATATGTCCCCAATACAATGCGCTGCTTTAAATGCCAGTGCGTTGGGCATACCACCCTGGGGTGCAAAGGTGAGGCCACCTGTGGCAAATGTGGCAAGGTCGCGCATTCCGGAGCCGAGTGTACACCACTCACCATGTGTGTAAACTACTCTGGGGATCACCCCGCCTGGAGTCGTGAGTGCAAAGAGGGGAAAAAAGGTGCAAGAAATTAAACCACAAAGTGTATCTCGTATGCTGAGGCCAAGAAAATCTTCCTGGCCATGCAACCACCAGCCTTTGCTGCATCTTTCGCTTCTGTTGTCCAAAAGCCGGTTGCCAAAAGTGATGCTGTCATGCAAACTGAGTCTGTTAGTGTTAGTACTAACACTTGCTATTGCCAATGCACCTGCCAGGCAGCTGCTGCAGCCACAGAAGCTCAAGTCCAGTTGGCCCTCCAACATCAGAAAAAGGCACAGATATGCCTACTGTAGAGATGATGCCTCCCCTCCCGTATCAGAGATTGGCCAAAAATCCACCACAGCCATTACCTCTAAAACAGGTGCCCATCTGAGGCCACCTAAGGCCAAAAAAGCAGCCGAGAAGTCTGTTGCAGGATAAACCGGAAATTACAATGTCCGAGCCTGTCCATTTACTTGTAACAGGTGCTTCATCCAATTCCACTCCTGAGCCAATCGAACTTGATGTGCGTTTGGGGCCACCTAACTGCCCCACGTCGGACCCTCCATCCCCATAGTCTCGTCGCCTCAGCGGCGAAGAGAAGGTGAGGTCGAAACCTCCATAAGTGATGGAATATGCGGGGCTTTAGGACCTATGTGGAGGAACTTCGCCTCTTATCTCAGGGTCGAACTCTCTCTCTCTCTCTCTCTCTCTCTCTCTCTCTCTCTCTCTCTCTCTCTCTCTCTCTCTGTGTGTGTGTGTGTGTGTGTGTGTGTGTGTGTGTGTGTGTGTGTGTGTGCGTGCGTGCGTGCGTGCGTCCAGAAGACAAATTTCATGCCTTCGGACTCCCCTGATATATGTGGTTACACTCTACATAGAAAGGATGACGTCAGTGGGGGGGGGGGGGGGAGCTAAGGGGGGAGTGGCTGTTTTTGTTTGTACAGCCTACCACTCCAAGCCCCTGTCCCTCACCACAAGCCTCCAAGCAGTCGCAGTATCTGTATATATGTGTCATCGACTGACTGTTTGCTCCCTCTATCTGCCTTCTCATGATTCAATGAAGAGGCCCTCAAGGACCTTCTTATCCAGCTCCCCCAGCCATTTCTCCTCTGTGGAGACTTTAATGCACATAATGTGCTTTGGGCCTCTGTCACTGCTTGCCCCAGGGGTAGATCCATTGAGCGGCTCCTCTTGTCGTTGGATGCACTTTTACTTAACAACGGTCTGCCCACACACTTCTGTACTGCTACAGGGTCATTATCTGCCATAGACATCACTCTTTGCTCTCCATCCCTTGCCCACACTATACAATTGGAAGTGGTCGACGATCTTCACGGAAGTGATCTCTTTCCAATCTCCGTTTCTCAACCTTATGGAATCGAACCTGAGAGACACTCGCCATGATGGATGCTCAGTAGAGTGGATTGGCCACTTTACGGCCAAAATGCTAACCTTGAACATCGTGACAGTGTCACAGAATGGGTGCACCATATTACTGCCGTGATGCACTTTGCCACTGATGCATCCATTCCGCAGTCTTCGGGACTTCCAAAACGTGGTGGAATGACAAATGCCGATCTGCCATCAGGACCAGGCGGGCGGCTCTGTGTCATTTCAAGTGTCGTCCGCCTTCAGAGAACCTCTCCGCTTTTTGGGTTGCAAGGGTCAAGTGTCGTCAGATTATTAGAGAGAGCAAATGGAGGTCATGGCAGCAGTTCCTGAGTTCCAAAACCAGCACAAATGTGTGGGAGACCATCAGGAGGATTATTGGAAGATTCGGAAGGTGCCCCATAGTTGCTGTAATGGGTATTGGAACTTTGCAAACATGCCCAGCAGATGTTGCCCAGACCATGCCTACTTCGCTACCGTTACTGCCACTGCTAGTCAGGATCCAGAATTCGGTGCCATAGAGTGGCTGCTGAGAGGGGCTTCCTGGACTTAAGGTCCGGAATTACTGAGGGGTACAACCGCCCTTTCTCCCTGTAGGATTTGGGTTATGCATTGTGTGTGGTCGAGACACTTCGCCTGGTCGTGATGGAATCCACTATGGTATGCTACAGCACCTTAAAGAGCGAAACAAACGTATCCTCCTTTTTAATGCCATTTGCATGTCAGGACACTTTCCCCGACTCGTGGAGACAGGCGATTTTAATTCCCCTTTTAAAACCCGGGAAAGGTTCCACATGCCCCAGCAGTTATCATAGTGTTGCACTCACTATTTGCACTGGAAAGACCCTAGAGCAGATGGTCAACTGCCGCATGTCTGGATGTTGGAATCCAGGCATCTCCTTAGTAACGTCCAGTGTGGGTTCAGGAGATATTGTTCCACCTTAGATAATCTGGCCTCTCTGGAGGCGGCTATACAATAGGCTTTCCTGCGCCGTCATCACCTTCTGGTTTTTTTTATTTTTTTTTTTTATTTATATATATATATCGAGAAGGCCTACAATACTACTTGTAGGCATCTCATACTTAGGCAGCTTCACAAGTGGGGATTTCGTGGTTGCCTTCCCATTTTTATTCGGTCTTTTCTTTCTCCGTGTTATATTATGTATCGGGTTGGTGGCGTACTCTTTGATCGCTTTGAGCAGGAAAATGGTGTCCCTCAGGGTAGTTTTTAAGTGTGACATTGTTTGCTATAGCTATTAACAGTATTACTTCTGTTGTGAAAATTCCTATCCAGTGTTCATTATTTGTAGATGATTTCTCTGTCTTTTGCTCTTATTTTAGCCTTGCAATGTCAACTTGACAGTTGCAGCTCACTCTCGGATGGCTTGACGAATAGGCACAGAAGACTGGTTTTAAATTTTCAACTGAGAAGTCTCTGTGTGTTCTTTTTATCCATTCATGTTCTCTTTTTACCTTACCTGAACTATGGTTGAGGGGCACTGTTCTGAATTTTAAAGACACTATGTGTTTTCTGGGTCTCACATTTGACTCTAAACTTACCTGGTTGCCACATCTTAAAGATTTGAAGAGACGGTGCCTCAAGGCACTAAGTACTTTAAAGTGTCTTAGCCACACTTCATTGGGAGCAAACAGGACTTGTCTGCTCTGGTTTTATAGAACATTTGTGCGTACTCGGCTTGACTATAGGTGAACCGTATATGGGTCAGCAAGACCCTCTTATTTAAAGATGCTGAACATGGTGCATCGTGAGGGGATTCAGGTCGCAACTGGGGCAGTCCGCCCCAGTCCCTTACCAAGTCTCTGTGCCGAGGCTGGTGAGCCGCCACTTCACATGCGGTGACAGTTCCTCGTGGCACGCCAGGCGTATACAACGTTGTCCTCGCCAACTATACCAGCCTATCCTGTCGTTGCTCACCCTCCTATGGCGCGGCTTTTTCATAGCAGGCCACGAGCAATGAGGCCTTTTGGGATATGCTCTCAGGATTGTCTTTTGGATATGGATTTGTCTAATTTTAATGTTTTACGAGGTTGGAGTAAATATCCACCCTGGCTCTTCCATAGGCCCAGATTACTTTTAGAATTGACACATTTTAAGGAGGATTCTTCTTATGATTTTACATTTCAATCTATGTTTTTTTAAGATTTTAGATCAGCATCGTGATGTTACCGTGGTTTACATGGATGGGTCCAAACAGAGAGACTCACTAGGCTGCTCCATAGTGTTCCCCAACAGCACCATCAGGATTCGCCTCCCCCCTCCATACTCTGTTTCCTCAGCGGAGCTCCATGCAATACTGCAGGTGCTGGAGCAAATGCAGCAGGTTCGTGGCACACAGTTTCTTCTGTGCTCCGATTCTCTGTGTGCTGCAATCTTAACACAATTTATATCCAGCTGAGAAGATAGTACAGCTCATACATGACAGAATGTACACTCTCCAGCAGCGGGGGAAGCGAGTGACGTTCTGTTGGGTACCATGACACGTCGGCATTCGTGGCAACAAAATGGCTGATCGGGCTGCCGAGGAAGCCTGCAAAGGTTACGATATCACACACGGTGTCATTCCCTTGCCGGGTATCCTCTCTGTGGTGCAGCGGGGGTCCCTTCGTTTGTGGGAGGAGGCATGGCAGGCAGTGACGAGCAATAAACTACAGTCGGTTAAGCCAACTTTCCGACCGTGGCGAACCTCCTGTCAGTCAATGCGGCAGCATGAAGTGGCCTTGACACGTCTCCGAATCGGGCATTGTCCTCTGACACATGGCTATTTACTCCGTCGAGAGGATCCCCCATTTTGCGATGCTTGTGGTGTGCATATCACTGTACGCCACGTTTTATTGAATGTATTTCATACCGTGCTGCTAGGTCACCGGTGGCTTGAGGTGATGCCCTGCTCTCTGTTTTAGCTGATTACGAGGCGAGTGTGACGAAAGTTTTCAATTTTTGTGAACTTTCTGGGCTCTGGCCTAAGCTTTTAAGCTGGAGGTTTTAGGGTGTTAACAAATGGCTCGCCCACCACTTTTATATCAGAGATCAGCTGTTCATGATACTCGGTACAGCTTTTTGGAGACGTCTAAGACTGTGTACCTTAGAGGACCACCTTATATTATTACTTTGCCATATTTGTTTATGTATTTCCTTCGTTCCCCTTATTGTTTGTCTAGTTTGGTTACTTACCTTTCTGTTCCCTGTTTTTGTTCATTTCATTTCTTTTTACTCAGGTCACACGTATCGCCTAATTATCTTGTACGGGCACTAAAGACCTAGTTGTCATTCACCCATAACATCCTTTGCTATTCTATCCTGCTGCATGTATGCTCACAATTCCGTTGCCATTCCCCGCATTACCCCCGTTACATTCAGCAGTTCCTGTGCCGACCCCCATATCTCCGTAGTATGCATATCTACCACCCTCTCTATATTCTCCTCTTTGCCCTGAATGAACATTATTGAATTATTCTACCCTTCAAAATCTTCACTGTCCGCTGTCCCAAACACAGTTTTATAACAGCTTCTCCCTGCATTTAACCAACCCCACTTCACTCTCGTGTTTGCTTCTGGAATCATCTTGTTCCTCGCTGCCAAGGTAAACAAGCTTGACGCTACCACTTCCAGTCGTCGCATTTCGTTTTTTACCTACAAAATGTTGAGTGTCGGAGCGTCCACACATGATTTGTAAGAATATGTCAGGCTGTCTTACAAGTAGGATTACAGTCTCCAATGGGATATTGTGTATATGGTCAACCCCAGTCATATGCCAAAGGACTACGCCCCACATCCCTATTTGAATGCCACCATGCCACAATACCACCACCGTTTCGCCGCCGCCCCACGCCTCCAACAGCCTTAGTCTGCCACTATGTAGAGGAATTGTGGACTAAATTTAAATGCGTTGTAAATAAAGGGTTAGAGAAATATGTGCCTGTAAAGTTGATTAAGAATAAAAAAGATCCACCGTGGTATAATATTAATGTTAGAAAGTTACTGAGAAAGAAAAGACTGTTGCACTCTCAGTTCAAAAAAGAACACGCAAATGATGACAGGCAAAAGTTAGTAGATTCGTGCGTATATAAAAAGATTGATGCGTGAAGCGTACAATAATTACCACAGCCATACTTTAGCAAAAGATCTTTCCGAGAACCCGAAAAAACTATGGTCCTATGTAAAAGCAATAAGCAGGTCAAAGCCCACTATTGATCATTCTGGGGCAATAATAGAAGAAAGCAAACGGAAAGTTGAAGTTCTAAATTTAATCTTTAAGAAATCTTTCACGCAGGAGAACCGCACAAATGTACCATCATTTGATCAACATATTAATTCCGAAACGGAGGACGTAGTAATAGGTATTTCCGGTGTAGAGAAGCAGCAGAGAGAGCTAAATACGAAAAAGTCTCCTGGTCTGGATGGGATACCAGTCCGTTTTTACAAAGAGTATTCCCCTTAATTAGCGTGCATTTTTCGCGAATCTTTAATTCAGCGCAAAGTTCCTAGTGATTGGAAAGAAGCGCAGGTGGCTCCCGTTTATAAGAAAGGAAAGAGAATGGACCCACGTAATTACAGGCTATTATCATTGACATCAGTTTCCTGTAGAATTTGAGAGCATATTCTCAGTTCGGATATATTAAATTTCCTTGAGACGGAAAAGCTTCTTTCTATGAATCAGCACGGGTTTAGGAAACATTGTTCATGTGAAACTCAGCTTGCCCTTTTCTCACATGACATCTTGCGAGCCATTGATGAAGGGCAACATGCGGATTGTATTTTTCTCAACTTCAAAAAGGTGTTTGATGCGGTGCCACACTGCAGACTGCTAACAAACATTCGAGGTTATTGAATAGGTTCATAGATTTGTAAATAAATTTGTAGTTGTAAATAAAGGGTTAGATAAATATGTGCCTGTAAAGTCGATTAAGGATAAAAAAGATCCACCATGGTATAATATTAATGTTGCTGCTGGAGGACTTCCTAAGTAATACTACCGCAGATGGGAATACTTTGTCCAATATTTTCAGTGTAAATGTGATATCAGAATAAACATAAATATTTTCCTCAAACTTTTGGGGGCTACCCATACAGCTACTGAATGATACAAGTAACTTTACTTAATAGCATGCATGTGTACAGAAGTAATTTTTTTGAGTGGTCAAAGTTGGGGTAACTTTGACTGCTTCCACAAGAGTAATGAAAAATAAATCCCTGCTCAAAATATCACCAGCAGGGGTATAAACTGACCATCTTCATAATATATAAACATGAATTTATGTTTCAAAAATATTTTTATCACCCACAATAAAGCTATGTTTTTGGTAAAAATATTATACATTAGTATAGTACCAGATTTGATTTAAATAAGAAGTTAACACAATTGTCACAAATGTGCAGAGCTACAAACTACATAAAGAGGTGGAATGCCTCCTGCTGCTGAGCCACAAAACATCAAAGAACTGCTGGTTTTACTGATGTCCTTTGCCGATTTGCGTATTTCACCTCTTGCTTGAAAATGCACTGTTTCACACCAGTATCATCAGGGGCTGGTTTTGTCAAAATTAAATATTCTCTCTGGGACAACAGTATCTTACTTTTACCTTGAAAAGACTGTTACAGATTAATGAAATATTCCTAGCTTAACCCTTGTGCATTACCTGATTTTTGAAGGATGATATCTGGCTGTGGCATAAACTGAATCACTCTTTATCTCTGTTTAAAAAGGAGTTCACCCAGTCAGTTCCTTTCTTTAATATTCTTTAAAAAATCCAATTTTCTTTACTTGGAGACATAAATAAGCCTTTTCCAAATATCTTAAATCAAAACTTTCAGAAAGGATTCACCAACATACCAAAGCTATCCTCTGCTTTTGAAAATTGTGGGTTTGCTAAACTCTTTTACAGTTATTGTGAAGCCTATTAATTGTTTTTGGCTTTATTACACTTTTAACAGCTGCAGTTACTGACTTCATACCTTTTTTAAATTAATTTAATGCTAATTCCATATTTTATCGCATAGCATTATTATATTTTCTTGCTGAAGACAATATTTTCATATTCTCTTCTTGTAGCTACAGCATAAGTGCACTAAAATACTGTAAACACAAGCAGTGCAATTACTATAATTATATTTGGATAGTGGAGATACTCTGACTGCCAGTCAAAGTAACCCCACATACTCCAACAAATGTGCACTGCTCAAAAAAATGCATATTTTTACCTTTTATTTGTAAATTATTTTACAAAAGTGGGTCTAAATATAATAATTAGTTATATTAGCATTTACTAGAATAGACAAGAATTTCATATCATAAATGATGTTCTTGATTTATGTGGATTTAGTTTGACAAGAAAAATATACAGAATTTCACCTCTAATTTGTCAGCCTTTTATCACTGGACATGACTGCTTCTGATGAATGTGATCCTTGTTGCAATCTAGTGACTATATACAGAACTACAATACCAAGAAAGGATTTGAATGCATTCAGTAATTTTTGTGTAAAAACCATTCAAAGTTTTCCATAATTTTTGGTCAAAGTAAGACTTGCAGTCAAAGTATCCCCATTTGACGGTACGTAGTTCGTTGTTCTCTACAGCGAGTGTTCATCAGAGACGAGTGTATCGTCAGGCATGCTGCAGGAAGTCTGATAGGACCGCTATTATTTTCTGTCTATATAAATGATCTGATGGACAGAGTAACTTTTAATTTGCGGCTGTTTGCTGATGATGCTGTGGTGTAAGGGACTTACTTAATAGTACGGGCCGCGGTGGAGTAGCTGAGCGGTCTAAAGTGTCTCGCTGCGGAGCGCACGGTTGCTAGCCGTGGAGTTAGTCCTCCCTAGGGCGTAGGTTAGTTTACCTAGGTTTAAGTAGTTTGTAAGCTACGGACTGATGACCACGCAGTTTGGTCCGATAGATTTACAATCAAACTTAATAGTATACAGGATGACTTACAAGGGAATGGTCAGACTTGTCATGCCGAAACATGTATTGATTTTTTTAGCACTGTTAGTTAACATTGAAGGAAGTCTGTATGCAGAATGTTAGCTGCTGACATGACCTGTAAGTAACCTAAAATCACGAAAATGGCTGTTTTTCCTGCTTGGCGCTTGCGGTGACGGCTTTCCACCCCTGTAAATGGCGAGTCGCGAGCTGTTATGGTGAGCGTTGTGCGTGTGGTCGGGAGCTGCCTTATTGCGGCGTTCACTAAAGAGGAATATCGTTGCACGGTTTTGGTGGAAAGGGGAAACGAATAGTCTCTTCTGTGGCATGCACTTCATTTTCATTTCTGGTACGTATTTCAAAACATACCGTCCTGAAACTGGTTAGAGATGTGAAAGATATTCTGTACATCTACATCTATACTCCACAAGCCACTTCGGTGAACATTCAATCTCCCCTCACAGGTGATGGCAAACCCTGTAAATGTTTTGCTGCTTGCCATTGAGATATACCACAGACGCCAAATGAAGCAATCAAGAGAAAACACGCGTGAAGACTATGTGATGTGCGACATGGTAGTTAAACTTCTAGACAAGCATGTAAATAGCGCAGACATGTGGCTAGAAACGACTGAAATACTCGATATTGCAGACTGTGAATCTACAGACGGCGAAGAAACGGAAGAAAGTTGCACACATGAAGACTCTTCGAGTGATAGTGCCACGTACCATCATCAATTATCTTCGAAAGCAACACCAGCAACTACAATTACATTATCAGACAAAGAAAAAGCGGTGAAGTATTAGTTGAACGAAAGTGGTAAGAAACGCCTACGTATCAGTACTGTTCAAAATAGGTATCGCTTTGTCCGTTCTGAACGTGAATTGTATAGATGGAAAAAGGAAGTCGCTGGACGACGTAAGAGTCGACTGGAAATTGTGACGGAGATAAATGCGTGACTTGTTGAGCAATTTACCGATGCCAGACGACAGTCAGCGACACAACCTTGCGTGATTGGGCGTTAGAGATTGCCAACGCGATAGGCGCTAAAGAATTTACAGCTTCTCAAAGTTGCATTAGTCGCTTCAAAAGATAACATAAAAGTGTGGCACGAAAAATAACAAAATTTATATCGAGAAACAGGTCGGAAAATGAAGTAACTCAAATGGAAATGATAGCTTTTCTTACGACTGCAAAAAATAGGATAGCCAGTTTTAGTGAATCTTACGTTTACAATGCAGATCAGTCAGGTTTTCAAAAAGAAATGTGTGCGAAAAGAACACTGTCATTCAAAGGTGAAAAACATATTGAGGAAATTGCGCAGTCCACGACTGCACTCACCCAGTCATGCACCATACTGACCATAATTAGTCTGGATGGTTCATTGCTGCCTAAACTATGTGTGTGTCTTCAATAACCAACTGGACGTTTTGGACCACGTTTCAAACGAACAATGTTCTACGCAGACAATCTTGTGGTAGACGCATCGAAGTCTGGAAAAATGGGAAATGATAATGTTACACTTTACATGCGTCATGCTTTTCTTCCGTTCTGCGGGAACAAATCTCTTCTTCTAGATTCGTGGTCAGGTCATAAAAGCTGTATTTCGAGCTCACCTTGACAAAGACGTAGAGATACTTCAGATTCCATCCGTCACGACGAACGCAATTCAACTGTTAGAGAATTTTGCCGCCAGTGGAAGGCATTTTATAGAAAATTATTGTGTGCAAATCACTACAGTTTCCTGTCTATCACCGTGACAATATTCTCAAGTTGCAATCAGTCGTACATTATCAGTTTTCCTCCTCACGGTTTCAAAATGTGATTAAATATGCGTGGCACGCCTTGAAATATACTGATATTAGGCCCGATTCCTTCCTAAAACCGGCAGAGTTTTGTCTACGGACGTCTAACAACGTCTTTGATTCGCAGGACTGTCATATGTCGTCTTTGCTACTATGTTCTTGGTGGACAAACCAGCTTATGTTTTGAACATTGTATCAATGTTTCACATTTTTGCGGTAATTACAAGAAATAAGTTTGACGTGTTCTAAACCGTATATATATTTGTCTATTTCATAGCTATTTGGAAAGAATGTTGTAGATCACATATCAGCTACATTTGTCAACGAATTTATTATTATCGTATTTATTAATTATCGTACGATCGCTTTCACTGGGCGAATCAGCTCTTTGTGCTGTGGCAGGAGAGCGGCGCGTAGTAACGCCACCTTGTCCCTAGATGGCGTTGGTATAACGTAGCGACAGAGGTCAGGGTTGTACAACAGGCAGTTATAAGCGCGGAAACAATGCGACAATAATGTCATACTTGATAAAAGTTTTTACAAACTTCCAGGTCATGTCAGCAGCTAACATTCTGCATACAGACTTCCTTCAATGTTAACTCACAGTGGTAAAAATAGCAACACAAGTTTCGGGATGACAAGTCTGACCATTCCCTTGTTCGACAAAATTTCAATGTGGTGCGAAGAATGGCAGCTAGCTCTAAATGTAGAAAAATGTAAGGTGATGCGCACGAGTACGAAAAATAATCTCATAATGTTCGAATACAGCATTAGCAGTGAGCTTCTTGTTGCACTCGCGTCGTTCAAATATCTAGTTGTAACATTGCAGAGTGATATGAAATGAAACGAGCATGTAAGGACAGTTTTAAGGCGGACAGCCGATATCGGTTTATTAGGAGAATTTTGGGAAGATGTACTTCACCTGTAAAGGAGACCGCATACAAAACGCTTGAGCGACCACGTCTTGAGAATTGCTCAAGTGTTTGGGACCTGCAGCAGATCAGTTTAAAGGAAGGTATAGACGCAGTTCAGAGGCGAGCAGCTAGGTTTGTTACTGGTAGGTTCGACCAATGCGCGAGTGTCACGGAAATGCTGCGGGTACTGAATTGGGGATCGCTGGAGGAAAGACGACGTTCTTTTCGGAATTTCTGTTGAGGAAATTTAGAGGGCTGGAATTTAAAGCTGAGTGTAGTACGATCTTCCTGCCGCCTACTTACATTTCACGTAGTGATCACAAAGACAAGATAAGAGAAGTTAGGGCTCGTACGGAGGCATATAGACATTCTTTTTTCCTCGTTTATTTGGGAGTGGAATAGGAAAGGAAATGCCTGGTAGTGGTACAGTGTACCCTCTGCCACGCACCTTACGGTGGATTGCGGATTATGTATGTGGTGAAAACGTTTCCTGCCCTGAGTCACGTGACTTAGATGTTGGTTTAAGTTATCTTTGGTCCGAGTGTTCGTGTAGGGCGATTGCCATCTAGCGGAAGAACGAGAAGTTAGCAGACGCAGATCTAAACAGCGGTTCAGCGCCTGCGCAGTAGGGAGGGATACAGCGCCAAGTGGCAGCGGTAAGTTTTTTTAAAACATTAAGTTTGATTTTATTGCGTCATTTGCTGTATTTCCGTACTCTAGAAAGGAGTACCTGGCAGTAATTAGTCGGTGAGCTTATTGTATCATGAAATTACAAGTTATGTACTTAATATTGGCTAAACAGTAAATCTTAATAGGATCTGCAGATTACGATGTAATAGATGGCGTCTATTAACGACTTTAATGAGCTTCTCTACTTGCATCTTCCTTGTTTGCAACAAAAAACTACAGTGTTTGATACTTTTATTCAGATTTTTCTGTAGATAATTTTTTTATGCCGATAGTGAAGAACATAATACACATTATTGAAAGGTGATTGTTGTATATGCAACCGTTACGTACGTTTGTGAGTTGTCAAGGTGAAAAATCTCGTTTCAGATATGAACAATTATTTAAATAAAAACGGCAAGCTTTTTCACTAGAAGGAAAGCAGCATATAGACAACTAAAACAAGTTGACGCTAATACAGGGACTGGTGCCCAGTCAGCGCAGCGCGTCTCTTGGACTTCCATTGACGTCTTTAAATAATATTGTGAGGACATCGAGACGTACATACAACATTTTCGAATCTTCTAAGAAGAGAAAATCGATGAAGATCTCATCACTTGAAGCAATTCTCGCTGCTTGCTTCAAGCACTGTCTACATTGTGGTTCAAGCGAGACCACACAGCAAATGTTGCCATAAACAGCTCTGTCTGCATACAAAGGGCTCCACAGATTGCTGTCCAGTTGCGAATTGATAATTTATGATCATCCAATTGATGCGAAGATCTCCCAAAGACGTGTGTTCTGACATAATTTGTTGTTGCAGCATGTCAAAAAAAGTGCTCAGTGCTTTTACACCAACATCAATTTCAATTTTTTACAAGTTTCTACTTGCTGTCACATATCTTATTTCTGAGAACAGATAAGTTAATTACCTCAAATTATTATATAAACATGGTAATGTGTGCTATAGTCGCCAAAGGGCCAGAGTTTTCCTATCACAGTTTGTCAAAGTGTAACACTGCACATAGCCACTGCTATGTTATATTCACATAACCGATGAGAGGTGAGAAAGCAGGGAATGAATACAGTGGTAACATTGAAGCGATTGTCCAGTTTGGCGTGTTTAGAAGTTCATATTTGCAGTTTTGTGTCATAGTTTCGGGTACTTACTGTGGGAAAGTCCATTAAATTGATTTAATTAAGTGAATTGTGTTTACTTTTTACAATACAAACTGATCCGCGTATGTTCGCCCATCCACCTACCCCATAGGTAGGCCTATTTGTTAATTATGGACCCCACAAAAATGTAAATTAGGGGTTTTAGTGTACCAAAGTACTATCCTCCATATGTTAGCCCAGTAGTGAGCCATTTCGTAATTTTTCCTTTCAGAATTGTCAATTTCTTGTCATATTGAAGTACTTGATAAGATTACGACTCTACTATTGTGATAATAATTATGCACCCAACACACAATATTCTTTCTGGCCGTATTTTAATGATGTTTGAGTTTAGCTTTGACAAACATACTGCGTTTTGAACATTTACTTCTTTGAACTATAATTTTATTATCTCTCTCTCATTTTCATTATATTTTTCTGTTAAAATATTATCACCTATCTTGCCTTGGTAGTTCAAAGTTTATTTTCTTTGCCTGTGCTGGTTACGAAAGACTGTAGGCTGGAACGAATGAAGCATACATTTGGCGTTCACACGAGTGATTGTAGCCTGGAGGTAACACGGCGTACATTTGGCGTTTGTAAATCAGTCAAGTGACATCCCTCGCCCCAAAATCTCTTTTGCGTATGTCATCTTGCTTTCTCTACTTGATGATTTTGGTATTATAACTCGAGCATTGTCATTTCAAAGCAATGGCACACTAAAAATTATCAAAAACACGTTGTTCTTAGGACAATGAATTATAATCTAATGTTGGTTGGTTAGTTAACACCCGCCATCAATAGTTCAAGAATCACGGATTATTCTCGCAGCTTAGTTGCCGTAGCGTAATAGGCAAGGAATTAGTATGTGATGTACGACCATATTACACGGTGGTTCGGAACTTGCTAGGGCGAGATTGCTCTGCACGCTCGATCAGAGGGTTGCTGTCATTGTAGCTCGACGCTCTCTGTAACGAGGGAACTGAGTTATCCAACACTGTCAAAATAGGACAAAACAAACAGACGTCCACCAAGTACCCGTTGAAACCGACGAGCCAATCGAAAGAGAGAAAACGAAAGGTGGTTAAACTAACACCATCTGAAGAGGCAGCTTGTGCACTGTTGTGCCACGTCACATCACACAGAGTAGGTCGCGATCGCGTAGTTCACTGGCTGGCCGCTGTGAGGCGGTGGGCTGTCCTCCATCAGCCAGCTAGTAAGCTACACGATCGCGAGCTACTGTGCGTGACGTGGCAAGGCAGTGCACAGGCCTCTTCAGACGGTGTTGGCTCTACGCCAATAAAAAACTGAGTAAAATTCTCAGCGAACAACCCGTAACAAATATGAACAAACGACACAAAGCATTGATTTCACTGAAGGAAAAAGACTATATAACCCTGTCAATTTTTTTGTCCCACTTTATTTTTCCTCTTGCTTCGTAAAAGGTATCCACACACTCTTGTTTACTGAATGCAACTGTATTCTGCAAGTTTTCGAGTTGTTCAAAGGTAACAGCACATACTCTAAAAAGTGCATTTTTTCTGTTTCAAGAACATGCCATGAAAGACATAGCAACGAATTGTAAACATATATTTCTTCAACACATGTACATAAACTGGGGAGATACTGTTACAATGACTGTTGTAAATGATGTATTGATAGTATTAACTTTGTGTGTGTGTGTGTGTGTGTGTGTGTGTGTGTGTGTGTGTGTGTGTGTGTGTGTGTATTTTACTAGAGTTATGTGGAATTCAGTATTACCACACTTATTCCGTTAGTGATTTTAGCTGTAAAAGAAAACGTAATCACGGTTTGAAATAGAATATTTGCTCTTTATTTTTGTGCAGAACAGTGTAACATGAATGAAGTCATATCTGAACTACAGGAAAGGTAATACCATCTACGTTAAAAGCGTCCATAGCAACCATGTCAAAGAAAAACATTTTAGTTGATGCATTGATTCTAATGAATGACTTTAAATATATTCCATTCGCTACTGAAGTATGGTGATTTCTTCTTTTTGCTTGCGAATCTCTTGTCGACCCTTGTTTGGTAGCCTGGGAATTCTGATTTTAGCCCCTCAATACGTAATATTGTTTAATGTTGTTTGTTGTTAGCAAAGAGTTAGCAGCTTTCTCTCGGTTAATACTAGGCAAAAATAGTGTCTGCATTTTCAGGTACGAGATAGTAGAAAAGGGTGTGGTGCTACAGTGGAGTGTATAACATGCAGAGTAAACAACATTACATTATAAGAGACGGGTTCAGTTCATTATCTACTTGAATCCTTCATTTAAAAGACTTGCCAGTTTTATTCTTTCATTCTTTTCAAAAGCATTGTTTCTTTATGCCCCCTTTCTTAGACTCTATCGTCTACCCTTTTTTTTTTTTTTTTTTTTTTTTTTTTTTTTTTTTTTTTTTTTTTTTTTTTTTTTTTTTTTTTTTTAATGCATGATTATTGTAGAACAGTTGGGGGCACATGGGTGCACACATTTCTGATTTTACTTTGTTTTTTCTGTTTCAGTTAAGCTTACATTGGATTGGATTCGTTTGGAAAGTTCTGTGTTAAATGAAGCAGCATTTTTGACCAGAAGACAGATATGGCCAAGTCTTTGCAAGCTACTTAATGTGATACAGCCATATCTCGGTAACTTTTCTTCGGACAAATGTAAGTCAGTTTGTACGCAAATAAATTCTATATTCTGTATCTTTAGGTTTTCTATATGGCAATGCAATGCAGTAATTGCAGATTACTTAAGAATACTAAGTGGACTAGGAGAAATACATAATATGTCGCATTTCAAAGAGTGCCAGAAATAATCAGTTTATTAATGTCTCTCATTCTTTTAGGATCACTTTTTTGTTCCCTGGGCCATTTTGTATTTTTTAATACGACTAAGGCAATGAAAAAACATCTTTGTCATTAATGAGTAGAAAAAATTGCAGTGCCTTACTTTGCAATAATGCAGATAGTGTTGCATAGGACTACAAACTGCATCGTTGCTTGACTTGCATTTGTATATTTGAGGGGATGAAGGCTTGGGGAGGGGGAGTAGTAGTTCAGATTTTTCACATTTCAGAAAAGAACTTACTAGAAAAGTAAACTTGTTTATCACCAATGGTTAAAAATTGAAAACTCCAACAGAAAGATTATCTCTGAAAGAACACAGCAGAGTAATGCCGGGGGGGGGGGGGAAGCAAAAGTGGCATAGTAGTCAGTAAAGCAGTAAACACTGATTCTGCCAGTGTTTATTGTCCAAGAAAATAATTGAAAGTGATACATACATGAAACAGCCCTACTTCATTAAAGTAGCATTGAATTGTAAGAAACTAAATACTGTATACTGTGATTACAAAATAAACTGATAGCAGCGAAAGTGGAAATAAATGTAATGTTACAAAAGACTGTAGAATAAATGTGTAAAATGGGTGATCAAACCTTCTATATCATTCTAAACTGGAGCAGTAACAGAAACTCACAGTTGTCACAATGTTAATCCTAGAACGGACAGGCGAAAAAAAAAAAGAAAATAATAATAATAACACAAATGGACAGGCTTTATTTACTTTCTAAAATGAGTAAAAAATAAGCTTTCAACAAAAGTACCAAAAATACTTCTGTTAGTATTTTAATGCACCAAAATTCTTTAAAAATAATAGTGTAGTCCATCAAAAACCTGAAAATCTTATTATGCTGTATTTGTGTATCTTCCTGAAGACATAGATAGATTTATTATTTTTATTTATTTATTTATTTTTCAAAGTTAATATTCTTATATGTTATGAATTTAGGATTATCACACACATTATTACACCATATTACACATTTAGTCAATTGTATGATGAAATAAAATAAAATGTCCAGATGCTCATCACTCATTTCACTCTCTGTGTCATGATCATTATAGGGAAGAAAATCAGGATCTATATCCAAATTGTTGTCGTCACTTACTAATAACAGTTTTTAAATTTCTTTCTGACTTAGTGGGCTCTGCCAAGCCATTTTCGGGCACTTTTATTGTTATACTGACCGTGAACAATAGACCTATGCAAGCAAATAAAAGCTACGGGCTGGGTCTGTCAGATCCACAACACGTTTTTTCTTGCACCAACAGTCGACTGGCAAACATAGGGGAACAACAGAACAAGGAGTGGCCTCTAGCAATATTAACTGAAAGCTACCATAAGTGGCTTGCTTGTAAGTAGTGTACTCTTGCAGATATATATAAAACAAAATCCACTCGGCTCTCACAGACCCAGCCCGTCCGTGCTAGGGTTAACTGCCATATAAAAATATTCCGGGTAATGAGTTGCTTCTGGGCAGTTGGATATGGATGTTTCAGAAATAATGATTTTATTGTCACTTCTTCATTGGGAAAAACAGTTCTAAAATGTATTAAAGGGTCTCAAATACCCATACAGTGGTAATGCACAAACTGTAGAAACAATTGAGAACTATTGAAGATATAGATAAAAAACCACACATTTTTGGCTACAGTCATTTTTGCCAAGTTTGAAGCTTCAAGAATCATTGAAATTCACTATCACTTGCTTGAATATTGAAGGTTTCGTGCATTTATGGAGATATGTTCCAGACAGTTCTAAGAATAAAATTTTAATTAGTGTGTTAGTGTTTGTTCCTCGACTACATTTTGTTGTCTGTTCTTTCAGTCGTGTTACTCAATTTACTTGTTCAAGACCAGAGAGGACCCAGAGGTGCCTCAAGAGCTACAAAACAAACAAAAATCGCTTCTCGGTTCTTTGAAAGATGGCTGTGTATATTGCCCCTTCCCCCCCCCCCCCCCGACACACACACACACACACACACACACACACACACACACACACACACACACACACACACCCCACATCATCATCACCACCACCACCACCACCACCACCACCACCAGGTCACACACTACTATACAGTCTTGAGCAAATTTTACATTTTCACAAGTGCCATGTCTTTCAATCCAAATATATACAAATTCGTAACTTCATTATTCTCCACCTAACAACTCTGAGTATAAAGAGTAAGTAGCAGACCAAAACCTCTTTTTGCACCTTCACCTACATACCACATGCAGTATGTAATCGCATCACAGTATTAAAACACTATAAACCTCCTATGCTAGCAATTGTGCAAACTAGTAATAATAGTCACAGTAAACCAACCATTACAGTGTCTAAATATATCAACATTAGAAATGCTGAAATTCACATTACAATCTACAAAAACTCAAGGACCGTTGAGAATACCAAGCGAAACGACATTTTTAAAGTCCACAGGTTTGTTTTCACTGGAAGATGCCCCTGAACTTTCCTTGTAAGTCCCAATTCCTTATACCCTTCCAAACAATAGCCCTAGAATAAGCATAGTAATAATATCTGCAATAGCAAGGCGTTAGAGTTGCTTTGGTCACTGCTGTAGTCAGTTCATGTCTGGAACGAGCGTAGTGATGACATTCGTAGTAACGAGCTGCCAGTTGCTGTGCAGTACCCTGATCTAGACTGGCAACACTACCAAATGTTATGCAATCGTGTACTCACCAGAGTATTATTGGCACAATGACTTCTGACCTGACAGATCTCGTCTGCACTCAATCTATAACTAGAGGAATGTGGAACAAGGCAGAGTTTCATTTGTTCTCATTTTAGGGCTGCTGTTTGTAAGGATATAAAGACTTAAGACAGAATCTAGAGCATCTTCCAGTAAAAATAATGCTATGGCCTTGAAAGGTGTGGCATCGCATGGTATTCTTAATAGCCTTGTGTTTTTGTAAGTTGTAATATAACTGTCAATGATACCTTCAATGCAGATGCACGCCATGCATGTTATAAAAATCAGAAAAGTGCTGCGACTAATGAGGATTTTGTACAGGGGCACTATGTTAGTAGTGGGTGTGGGTGAGTTGAAAATTTGGATTTGACAGAAGTGTGGTAGGGTAGTTTGTGAAACTGCATATTGGAAAGCACTATTGTCTCTTACGCAGGAGATCCGGGTTCAAATCCTGGCCCACCACAAATTTTCAACACTTCCCATTTATATAATACAATGCCCATAGGCAGATTAAGTTTGTTAATTCCTTTCTGCCTTGAGGTATTATTATACAGGATGTTTATAAATGAATATCGGGGTTTTAATGTTTTGTAATATTTATTATATTAAACTTACAATTATAAATGATATGTCCAGATATGCCAAGTATAATGATTTGTCCGTAATTGACGATTTCTAGGCTAACATTACGATCTTACAGGAGCCCCTGCTGAAATTACGAATTACGCTACAAGATTTATTTTTCGTAGTTTGGCCATATTTTATTTTTTATTGCAATATTTTCTGACTCTGTATTATTTCAATAACGCTTAGCATAGACTACAACACTGACAGTTGTCTGTTACAATGGTGCCTCAAAACTTCAGTACTGTGGGTGTGTAAACTTTACGTTATGATTTGGTGTTCTGATGCTCATATTGTTACGGTACTATCGAGTGTTCACAATTTTTGAACAGAGTGTAACAAACTCTCATACTAGTTTTTACTCTCTTTGACGTAGGTAAACGAATGTAAAGTTCGATGTACGTGTTTAGAAGTCACAGATATTCTACAGAAGTTTTCATTTTTTAAATATTTTAATAAATTTTTTTAATTAGCCTAGTGATTGTGCCAGGATAATTTTTTCAAGCGTTACAATTACACTTCAAACCGAGATTTTATGGTCAATTAAAAACAAAGACCCGTGCTTATTCCGGCACCCTCCCCAGATCCCTTTTCCCTATTAAGAGTAGCTTCTTCTGAAACTTGGCATCTCTGTATGTCAAATGAAAGAGCAACTCACAGTTCTACCAAGTACCTTATAAATGTTGAATCTGAGCACCATTTGTCACACAGCACACATCAAATCTATAACCGTGATCTTCCCAAACATTGACAATTGTTTCTTCAGTGATTGTAACAACAGCTTCTTCAATCCGGTTTCTTAATTCAGGGAGGTCAACTGGTAGTGGAGGCATGTACACACACTCCTTGATGAAGCCCTAAAGGAAAAAAAAAATCGTATGGCATTAGGCTGGGTGAATGTGGAGGCCGTGCAAAGCAAGCCCTGTCATTGGGCCTCTTGCAGCCTACCCAGTGCTACTACCGCTGTATAGCAGATAGTGGCCAAAATATTGCAAACTGCCCATGCACACTGGTGCCAAACGAAACTCTTTGAGTTGCTCTTTCAATTAATGTACCATTTATAACTGTAAGTTTAATATAATAAAGCATTAAAACCCATGATATTCATTTATAAACATCCTGTGTTCGTTTTTTGATGGCAGTCAGTGGAATAAAATAATTTAAAAAAATTAAATTCGCAGGAGTTAGTGGCATTAAAGGTATAAACTTGTACTATACAAAATACCACCAACAAAACCAGCCTACTAATAGTGACATTTACAGATGCCTTCATGTAATGCCTAAGTATCGATGAGTTTATCAATTAAATAGTTCCCTAGAATTTACTAGATTTAAAGTTTTTCCAGGTGTTCACTTTTCATCACTCGGATCTAGTGTCTTTTTATGCGTAGAGTTTGATTAGCTCTGCTGTTATGTAAATTAGTCAACAACATAAAACTCTTCAGGGAAATAAAAACTGTAGGATTCAAAAGCAGTAATTCATTGAAATCATTCACAGGAAATGTAACTTATTGGAAGCACTCAACTCTTCTAAGGACGTTTCACATACACTAGAACCCCATTTTAACATTTCTCAAGGGAATTTGAAGAAAATAGTCTACAATGTAGAAAATGTTTTAAACAGTAAAGTATGCTTACTGGATCAACCTTGTATTTTCATAGTTTATGTATTATATATGCACCTAATAGGCTTTGAAATACTCACCAGGAAGTTTGTTTATTATGTAATAGAGGTTATCTGAATGTTTTACTATTTTAAACGCCAAGCATAATTGGAACTGGAACCGGTAACTCTATAACAAGTAAAAGTTGTTGAAGTAATTTCAGTTATAATCAATGTCGTCAGCTAGCCTTTAACTGATATTAATTATTTAAGTAATGAAAACATTGCACAAGTTCCTTATTTTTATGTTTCATCTATATCTATAAATGTGAATGTCTGTTCGGTGTAAGTTTATCACGTCCGACGACAAGACACAGGGACTTAAATATTTGTACAGTTACTAATTTATACCTGAGGAAGGTTTTAGGCACGGTTTTATAGCGATCCGATAGATATTTAGTAATTTGAAGAATATAACATGAAATGCGGAACAATAATTACTCTTTGAAAATTATATTTACTCTTTGGAAATGGTTTTATTGGTTGCATTGTTGCTTGAGAATTGATAATGATAAAAGGGTGGAATATATTGGGATGGAAAGTTATCGGTGTATATAAATTCTACGTGTGTGTGTGTGTGTGTGTGTGTGTGTGTGTGTGTGTGTGTGTGTGTGTGTGTGTTAATATTTCGCTCCACAGCAAAAACTACAGAACGCAAACTAATGGTCTGTGTCTAATTGTCCGAAGTCTCCCGTTGTACACCATAGCAGTTCCATGCCTATAGCTATAAGTTGGTGTGAAGATATGATGGTTGAAAATCATCAAATTATAAAAAAAAAACTCGGACTGAAGACCAGCGATGACGTTTGCGACTCTATAGCAAGGTGGTTACATACAGCAAAATGTGATGCCACAGACCATATCTTTGGTCTATGCGTGCTACAATGTCTTCAGCTCTTTTTCTGTAAGGATAAGCATACATATAAGGAGATATAAGAATAAATAAATTTCTTTTAATACATCTCTTTAAAAAAATTGATTTTACGTTTCAGGGGTTTAAGTTAGTATGACTATATTCAAGAATTTATTTGCGTTCTCGAACACGCATATGTACATAAATCTTTCTGTGACATTTACACAGGATCGACATTTCACACCATAATCGTCTTTTTGAGGTTATAATGTACTGTGCCGCCACCCCCCCCCCCCTTTCAATGTACAGAAAAAAAGATACACAAGCAAACCATCATTCTCACAATTTTATAAGATTCACAAAAAATACTTATAAATATTTGTACCTAACAATAAGAATAAATTCTCGAAACACATCATGCGAAGCTTGAAAAACTACCAGTCACATAAACTAACCTAAGCCGGCAATTGTGTGTGGTCCCCTCCACCACTGCGTAATGAGTCAATGTGGCATATACTTCACACAATGAAACGGAAAATGCCATGATAACATCGGTTTATGCCAATTACGTCATTTTTCCCCCTCCATGAACAATGGTTTCATGAAATGTAAAATATGGGGCGAAATGATAATTTGGTAATGCGAAAATGGGGGGGGGGGGACAAATTAATATTGTGAACATAGGAAAATTGATGGTACCAACAAAAAAAATGTGTAAATTGCAGGAAAAATTAAAGGTGGGGTTATAGTGTAAAAACCTTAAGGGCTCTTTGTTATAACTAAGAGCACAACACAACTGTTGATAACTCCACTTTAAACGGGGAGTAACACAATGAGACCCATTTAACGTAGTCAGCATAAGAACACACACTAGAGAATGAGAACAGCTAGTCCCATAGTCCATTGTGGGCTCTGGCATATACGACAGTCTCCCACGGTGACACATGTATTCGGTTCTCTCAGCTGCTTCTCTACAACAGGGATGCCTATTCCTATTTCCTTCATTTGCGAGTTTGTAGAATGCTCGAATGATGGTAGTTTCGTTTGGTTCTTCTGTGGGACCAATTTCTTCAATGTAAACTTTTTAAAATTTCACCTTTTCTTTTACTGTCTTCTACAGGGTGATCAATCCTTAGCGCAACCGCCTAAACGGTGTGCGACTTGCCGGCGGCGGCAGCTGCGGTTCCCACTTAGCGGGTCTCCCGACGCCCACACTAAATTTGATACAGGTTGGCGTGCAAGTTATTTGACATACACACCACAAACATTTAGAAATAATAGTTTATTACTCACCTGTATTACGCAAGGAGGTGCTGGAACTGCCTCCCTTCGTTGTTCAAGCATTTCTGACACCTTCTGAGGAAGGTGATCATTACACTCTGAGAAATTGCAGTGATTTCATGATGAATGTTTAGTTCATCTAAAGTGTGGGGATTTGATTTGTACACTTTCTCTTTTAATGCCCCCTAAAGATAAAAATCGCACGGGTTTAAATCGGGAGAACGAGGGAGCCAAATGTTCTTAGAAATAATTCTTTCACCGAACACATTACCAATTTTCCGTAATGATAAGTTAGCTGTATGTGCCGATTCAGTGTTGCTGAAATGTCGCAAAACCTTGTTCTCTCTCAGTTAATTGGGCAAAAAAAGGCCGCACTGTTTTCAACGTACCTGTCACTATTGTTTCCTGAAAAAAATATAGGGCCGTTTCCGAGCTCCAGTAACAATTATTTTGGGTTCAGTTAACATACCCACTTAGGTGGAACCATGATTCACCTGAAAAGAAAGTTAAGTTCGGGTCAATTTCTCTGTCGTGCACGTTTTTCAGAATCCATTCACAAAACCGCTACCTTTTTGCAGTGTCACCTGGTTTAAGTTCTTGTACTGTGGTTATTTTATACGGTTGTAACTTCAGTAGCTTTGTAGGCGTCTGAGCAGAGCTGTAGGAAGTTCTAATCTGCTGAGAAAGGCGTCAAATTGATTTTCTAGGAGACCTTCCCAGAGAGTGTCCAATATTATCCATTGTTTCTTCTGTGAGGATTGGACGTGGTTGTTTGTTTCCTGTCTAGAACAGTTTCCTTTTTGCGAAATTTAGCCACCAGTCGATGATCATACTTAGATTAGGAACACGAATATTAGGAAATTCGGCACGAAATAATCTCTGTACGTCACGCACTGTTTCTGTGTGCACATACGGATCACAGATGAATACTCTTTGGCGGATAGAATAAGTGATTTTTCACCATTTCCCTATAAACAGTCACACTACACACAGTACTGCATCGGCTTAGAAACACATTCTACTTTCACAAGAATGCTACACAAACAAAGGCCTCACAGTGGAGCAGCCACTGGCGGGCTGAAATGCCGGCCACCAGTTGTTCGCTGGCTGGCACAAAAATCTGTGCCAGGCAGTTGCGCTGAAGATTGATCACCCTGTATTACCATCCTAAAATGAAAGTGTCTTATTAAAGGCCTTGCCACACTCACTAATTTTACATAGGACCAGAATTTTTTTCGAGTTCTTAGCAAGATCTTTTGCTGAGGTATGATGGTGGTAGTTATTGTTTGCTTTGTGCATTGATTTTTTTATAGGTATGTGAATCTGTACTAATGTAAGCCTGTCTTGATTTGTTTATTATTTTTTTATCTGAGAGTGTAGCTGCCTTTGCTTTCTCAGCATTTTTTGTTTGTTATTATTAAATCATAGCATGTCTTCAGTTCTTCATCCACTTTCTTGACATGTACTTCTTCAGTGCCAGATTTAAAATTCATTTAAATCTTGCCCATAATTCATCTACGTCCATTGTGCTAGAACTAAATGATGTCCATTCATTCTCCAAGTAGAACACGAACAACTGCATATCAGTTCTTTCTAATATTAACACTGTCCTAGTCTTCTGGACTGATTTATTAACTTTTGTAACTATTGTCACTGTGACATCAGGATCACTAATCCCTTTATCCACACAGACATTGTTGATTACATCAGGCCTGTTTTTATCTCTAAGGTGTAAAATAATTAAATCACATATGGGCTGTCAATTTAGCTGCTCAAGACAGATTTTGGAAAATGTTTTCAATGGTAATTGACAAGATTAATTATCTGTCCAACCTGCAGTGAAACCAGAGGCATTCCAGTCTATACTTTGTAGAATAAAGTTGTCTCCAACTAATTATGCATGTGAATTAGAAGCCATAAAAGGAAAACATGTATCACATTTTGATTTCAGTTTTTTCCTATTGCTGGTGAAGTCCACTGTTGCTGCAATTGTTCGTCTTGGGGCAATTGCAAGTATGCATCTTTCTATCTTGAAAAAATACTTTACAGTCCCAGTTTGTCGAATATGTCTTCCAGGTGAGGCAAAGGAAACAAAGCAATCCCACGCTCTGTATTTACTGTAGCTTTCAAATCTACACACAAAAATAATTTGCTAGAAGGTTTCTTTAAACTTTAACTATGTTTTTCGACTTGTGCTGTCTGCGTTTAAGACTATTATTTTACAGCAGACACATTTTGCTTTTTATTTTTAAAGCACCTTCTGTGGATCTGTAAATGACACATAGGGTTTTTTTTTTTTTTTTTTTTTTTTTTTTTTTTTTTTTTTTTAAGTTTGTTTCCTACATATAGATTAAAAACAGGTTTTTACCATTTTGTGTTTTTAAATTGATGTAAGGTCAATTCAGTGTTATTGCCTCTCATTGTTGGTCTTCCATCATGATGAGCATTTCTTGATGTACACAGCAATTTTCACTTAAATTTGTGCCTTTTTTCCTGTTTCATTTGTTACCACTTCACACACACACACACACACACACACACACACACACACACACACACACACACACCTTGATTTCAAATAAAAAAGAGAACAAAACACTCTAAAATCGCAGGCAAAAAGTTAAACAGACAAAAACAACATAGTGACAATTGTGAAATGATGACAAAAAAAGTAATAGGTGTTCCATAAAAAAGGGTGAAGTCAACTTTATACAGTTTAGAATGAGCGAAGTGGTAACAAATGAAGCTGGAAAAAAAAAAGACACAAAAACAAGTGAAAAATGTCGTATACCATACAAAAACACACCATAAGTCAGTCAATTCCAACCAGTAACGCAGAAAAACAGCAGTGGGATATAAGGAAGAATCAATAACGCCATTAGTAGACTGTACATCAATTTAAAAACACATGACATGCACAAAAAGTCTGTATGAATTGTACATCCTATGTATCATTTACAGAACTGCAGAAGATGCTTTAAAAATAATAACGAAGCATGTCCCGTGTAAAATACTTGTTTTAATTGAGGTAAGCACAAGATGGAAACCTTTTATAGCTAATTTTAACAGCTTCTGCAAAAATGGCCACACAAGCAAACATAGTACAGGATTTTTTTTAAATATTAACTAGGAGATAATGCCTACTCGTCATTGCCGAATTCGTCCAAATTTTGTGTTACTTGTAGGGCGTGGTGAGATGTGAAAGTGCTCTGATTAGGAACTCCAGATGGCTAAGCATTTAGGAAAGAAAAGGAATTTTGATACGGATCTATGACCATATGCACCTTATCAACTGCTCCTGAGAGAGTCTGTTTAGAAAGCGGCATTTGGCTCAGCGGTCAGAGTTCGGATTTTTACTGAAAGGTTCACAGGTTCGATTCAGCCCAGCGGCAAATATTTTTTTTGCTACTTGGCAATGCGTACACTACTGACTTCACAATTAACCGCAAAATCATGTATGCTATTTTGTATTTATATATGCACATCATCAGCATGGGACATGATTATTTATCAAGCATATTAACTTGCTAACTTGGGGATTGTGAATGGTCCATAAAGTGCAAACACGATGAATCATGAGTTTAATTTGACCTGCAGCACTGTGTGATGAAAGAAGCTGTTTTCAGAGTGTCAGTCATGTTTGTTTTTCTATGGAGACATAAAAAAAAAATGTTACTGCAAAGGGGCGGCATTCATAATGTGCACAAGATGCGGTCAAAATTATTGCTTTCATCCAGTGCTCTTTCTTTTTTTGCTTCATAAATTAATAAAATGTTGTGGTTAATTGTAATATCAGTCTACATCAATATTTTGCAAACCACTGTGAAATGCATGGCAGAGGGTACGTCCCACTGTACCAGTTATTAGGGTTTTTTCCATTACATTTATGTATTGAGCGTGGGAAGAATGATTGTTTAAATGCCTTCATGCATGCTGTAATTGATCTAATCTTGTCCTCATGATTCCTACAAGAACAATGTGTAGGTGTATGCATTGCCATGGAGCAGAATAAAATAATAATAATTTCATGTGGCTCATTGGCCTGGTGCAAGTCTTTCAATTGGACGCCACTTCGGTGACTCGCGTGTCCGTATCCTACCCCAGTTATCCAACTGGGGAAAGGGGACCTACAGTTTAACATGAAATCCAAACCACGTGTCGTTGAGAGGTGAGAGGTGATGGATGGGTTACAATGCACACTGAAAAAATCCAAGGCCCATCCAGGTTTTGAACCGTGACCCTTCGGTTTCCAGTTGAGGGCTTTACCCTAAGACCACCGGGCCCCCAAAAAAAATTGGCGCCGGGTGTAGTTGAATCCGCAACCTTCTCAATAGGAATCCGATCTTTTACTGCTGAGCCAAACAGTTTTCTAAACACGCCATCAAAGGGACAGTTGATAAGATGCATATGGTGATAGATCCGTGTCAAACTTCCTTTAATTTCCTAAACGCCTTGCCATCTGGAGTTCCCACTTGGGTGACTTTCGTGTCTCAGTACACCCTACATGTACCATAAATTTGGACGAATTTGGCGATGACGAGCAGGCGTCCTCTCCCTGTAAGAGCCATTCCCACTGAAAAGCAGCAATTGATTCAAGAATATCTTGTTCCTGAACATCTGCAATGGCTTGTGCAACCTCGTCACATAGCTTTTGTGGCAGAGTACACACACGAAGTAATTTCATTTGGGCATTGTCTTTCATTTCAATATGTACAGCAAAGTCTTTTGCGCAACCCAGACCAGGTGAAAACAAATCTGCAAATTCTTTATACAAGGAATTTATACTGTCCGTAGGCACAGTGGAATCAATTGATAGTATCTTGGATAGTTAAGCCAACATATATATGTAAAAAAAAAAAAAAAAAAATCATATTTGCACTAAACAATGGTGGTGGACCAAGCTCTCCATAAGTTTGTCTATTAAACAATGAAACAGTCACACCAGTGTGTAATTGCATGTTTACTGTATGATCAGCTACAGCTAAGTCGACATTAGATTTATTTATGTCTCATTGAAACCCAATATCAACCTGTGACGTAATCACTGGCGCACACAAGAGTATGGAGGAATGTCTGGTGAGTATTTGAGTGTCTGTATCATTCTGAGCAATGGTGTCCCTTATCATAGTGTCTGCATATGTAAGCACACATGAACACTGAAATTGGCAATCACGAGTGAGGCCCTGAAGTTCTGTATTACTTTTAGACTTTTTGTCGGTTATTACAAACCATCCTTTCTGACAGGAAATTGTGAATACCGTTGCACAGCTGAAACAATATTCCATAAACGACCAATTTGAAGCCATGTATGAGGTAAAATGTCAAAGCCTTTTGGAAATCTAAAAATATGTAATAAATTTGATATGTCTTATCAATAGCACTCATCACTTAGTGTTTCAGAAGAGCAATACTTTCTGAATCCATGTTGACTGTGGGTCAACAGATTGTTCTCTTCAAGGAATACATAATATTCGAACAAAGTACACGTTCCAAAAATTGCTTTAAATTAACGTTCGCCTGTAATTTTGCGGATTACTCTTATTGCGTTTCTTAAATACTGGATTGACCTGTGCAACTTTCCAGTCTTGGGTACAGAGTTTTTGCCGAGCGAGTCGTTGCCTATAATAGCTAGGTGTGAATCTACTGCTTCAGAATACTCTGAAAGAAACCTAAGCAGTATACAATTTGGCCTGAAAGACTTGGATTTCTTAAGAGATCAAAGTTGTGTTACTGCTCTGAGGATATCTACTTCTAGGTTTGGCATTCTGGCAGCTTTTCTTCATATTCTGGAGTATTTACTATGTCTTCTTTGGTGAAGCAATCAGAAATCTATATTTAGTAAAGTCTGCTTTAGCAGCACTCTCATCAGTGACATCACCATTGCTATCGCACAGTGTGGTATTGTGTCTTGCTGCTAGGGTACTTTAAATATTTCCAGAATTTCTCTGAATTTTCTGCCAAATCATTGGACAAGGTTATGTTGTGGAAGCTATTACAAGCGTCTTGCTATGAAGTCGGCACTAAATTAGTGTTTCTGTAAAAGATCGCTAATCTTGAGGATTTAGGTCAACTTAAGCGTTAATTAATTTTGTATAAATCTCGCAATTGCTGTCAAATCTCACTACAACTCTGTGTTCACTAATCCTCTTATCTAGTTTGATGCTCGTTATTAGGTCAGGATTATTTGTTGCTAGGTGGTCAAGTGTGTTTTCACAACCATTTACTATTCTAGTGGAGTCATGAACTAATATTTGGATAAATTTATTTCATGTAGTTAGTTCGTGAACACTCTACAATAGTAAGCGGTTGTAAAAACAATACATTCTAGCGTCAAATAATCGTGACCTAATAAGAAACACAACCTACATTGTTGTTAGTTCTGACAACTAACTGGGCTTACAACTTTGGGGTCACCATTTTTATTGGCACATGTGAGTGAGTGATTCAGATATAGTCTCTTTGGTGGTCAGTAGCCATACTTTCTCTTACTGTACAATAGCTAACACCAACACTATGACAATAATTACAAGACATACATACTACTCCACTTTGTTGTGTTCTTACTTAATGAGTTACAACTCTGAAGCTTTGTTACAGTGTTAAAATTGCCATGCAGGTATGGGAGAGGACAATGTATAAATCACAGTCTGACCACCAAAGGTTTATTTCCTCTCTTGGCAAACACTAGAAGGGTTTCTTTGTGACAAACAAAGTTTACTTCCCCTATCTAAACATGTTTTTACTGGCCTCATTGTCAATGGGATATTAAACCCCAGACATCCATTTTATGTACATTTATTGAAATACAATGGTCAAAACAAGTAGGGAATCACTTGAGATGTCTAGGTTCTGAAGTATTGTCATCAGCAGAATGAATTAAAATAGTTAGAAGTCTTTCTGTCGGTTCGATGGAATTGAGATAACATTACTGCAACTGAGATACTGGTAATAATAGAAAGTTGCTGCAGAGGAGCTTCGTCTTGACTTGCATTTAATCTACCCAACGAATTATGCAAGCTGTTGGGTTCATATTGTTTAGTGAGCAGGTAGGTGGTATTAAATTTGTTCTGCAGTCAGATTCAAATTCCGGTTCTCTAAATTTACTCAAAGTATCTCTCATAAGGAACATTGCCTTCCTCCAGAGATTCCCATTTCATTTCCCAAAGTATCTCTGTAACATTCATATTTTGATTGAATGTTCTGGTAAAAAATCAGGCTGCCTGCTTCTGCAATGCTACACTATCTCCCCTTAATCCGATCTTACGGTGGTCCCAAAAACTTAAGAAATTCTTGAGAATGGGGTGCACTAATGTCTTTTGTATGGACTCTTATACAGATGCACCACGTGTTCCCAAAATTATCCCAGTTAACCAAAGTCGACCATACACTTTCTGTACAACTGTCCTTAAATGTTTGTTCTTTTTCCTATCACTCTGCAAACATTATGCCCTGATATTTAATCAATGGTAACTGTGTCAAGCAGGGCTGTATTAAAGCTTCATTCAAACATTATTGGATTGTTTTTACTACTCTTCATCATTGACTTAAATATCTTTCTACATTTTAACCTAGCTCACATTCATCAAACCAAGTAGAAAATTGGTCCAAGTGTTCTTTCATAGCCCAATAGTCACTCAATGATGAATCCTTCCCATACAATACATCATTGTCACCTAAAGGACATTGGTTGCACTCTGTCCATCAGATCATTATATTGATAGAAACTAACAACACTCCTCTCATAGTTCATCAGGCATTCGAAGTGATATATCCTTGTCTCTAATGAACTCCCAGCCAAGGATAATGTACTGGGTTGTATTAATTATGAAGTCTTCGAGACCCTCACATATCGGCAAACCTATTCCACATGCTTGTAACAACATTGGTGGTCTGCGTCATGTGTTAAACACGTGTCAGAACTCAAGAAATATGCAGTCTGCATGTTGTGCTTCATCCACGGTTTGCAAGATCTTGTGTAAGAAAAGAGCAAGCAGAGTTTCGTGCAAGTGATGCTTCTATACCCCTGCTGACATATGGACAGTAGTTTTTCTATCATGAAAATTTACTATATTCAAACTTAGAATATGTTCGGAACTTCTGCAGCAAGCTGACATACGGAGAATTGTAATTCTGTGGGTCTGTTCTTTTACCCTTTGTTATACAGTAGGTACCTGTGCTTTCTTCCAGGGGACAAAGGGACCAGTGCTGTAGAGTACTTATTAATAAAACTGAATTGTGATTCCATCTGTACCTGGGACTTACTTCCTTACAACTCTCTCGGCACTTTTTTTCACCAGGAATGTCTATTACTATGTTCTTCATTTGGAAAGCTGAGTAATAGTCAAACAACGGTATGTTTGTTTGGTCTCCTGCATGAATTATTTCGTAAATGAAGAAATTATACCTTCTTTAGCTGTCGTCAATCTTTTACAGCCACGTGAATCTTTACTAACTTTTGCCCATTGTCATTTGCTTGTTCTTTGTCTTTCTTCCTCAGCATTTTCTAAATTTGATTATTAAATTGCAGTGGTTTTTTTCCATTCTTAGTATATTTACTCATCCCATACATCTCCAGAGTCCAGAGTGTAATTTACAATGCATTTAAACTTGTCTGCATCCATGGTACTGAAACTAAATAGTGCCCGTTTACTAAGAGGGATGCTAACAACAGCTTATCAGCTGTTTCTAGTAACTAACCTCCTTGACTGATTTATTAACTTTAGTAATCATTGTTGTCATGTTCGCTAAACCCTTTCACTACACTGTCATTGTTGATAATTTCTGGTCCGTTTGTAGCTACAAGATCTAAAATGTCCCTATTGTATGTGGGCTGTCGACTTAGCTGCTCAAGATAATTTTTGGAAAGCTTTCAGAAGTAGTTAAGACCATTTCTTCATACCACATGCAATGAATCCATATACATCCCTGCCTATATGCAGTAGAAGTTTTCGCCAGAAAATATAGCACGGTTCAGCTACTTCTGTGCTACTGTGCATAAACTTACTTGAAAGACTCTATAACTAGAACCATGTTTTTGAAAAACACCCAACAATTAACTTGAATTCTGCTAGGCCTGTTATATGTGTCAAAATAACTGCATATGATGTGAGATAAGTAAAGATGTACAAGTTTTGATCTCTCCCACAGTTTCTTGTCAATCAATAAGTAGCTTACCTTCTCATAACCTGTTATGAGACAGCAAACTGAAGTTAAGCGGCACATATTGGTTTATGAATATTAAAGGTCAAAGTTTAATGTTAAATATTGGGTCTATGTTGTGATTGGTATATACAGGGTGTCTCACGAAAGATGCCTGTCAGGCGTTTCGTGGATCACGCGGTACGGCTCCCGGCTGCCGCCACTGCATCAGCCGGCCACGGCAGTGCCCGATTCTCAGACACTGTTGTGTCGCGGGTGCATACACTGAATTAGTCTAAAAAACATTGCCATCTGAGTAATCTAAGCTTACCTTTATTTACAGTAGATGTTCAAAATGATGTCCCTCTATGGAAAAAGCGGCACGACATCTCTTGAACACATTTGCGAACACTCGACGAATTTCGGCTGCCGAAATCTGAGAAATGAGTAGTTGAATCCTTTTTCATCAAACAATAAATTCTGACCAGTATGTGAACAATATCCTGCATCCATTTTTATTTTTTTATTTTATTTTATTTTTTTTTTCCCCCCAAGAACTTTCACCCAGCGAAAAGCTGTACGGTTATTTCATGCAGGACAAAGCAAGACCACTCATTGCCAATGCTCCTATGGCAGCAGTACAAAGTGTTTTTGATGATAGGATGGTTGACTGGTCTCCCCGTTCTCCAGATATAAATCCCTGTCACTTTTATTTGTCGAGTGTTCGTAAATGTGTTAGAGATGACTTTAATTCAGTGTATGTGCCTGCGGCACAATAGTGTCCGTGAATCGAGCACTGCCATGGCTGGCGGATGTGGCGGCGACGACGACTGGGAGCCGTACCGCATGATCGGCAGACACCTGCAGGCATCTTTCATGAGATACCCTGTATTTACAGTATGTTTATGGTGTAATTCTTTCATCGAAATGTTTATATAGCAGGCCCTTCTGACTCCACTAATGTGTGTTCAGCTTTAGATACTGGGCCTACTTCTTTGAGATGACTGAAAATTACTTTTTTAGGTACAATATGTTAATTTCTTTTGTGACAGGACTGTGAACAGACTATTGTAGAGAATGGAGTGAGTGTGTGTCAGATTTTCTCTAACAGTTTCTTTATTTTTTCTAATTTTAGGGACGTTTGTGCCTCTTCCAGAGGACAAATGTTTGCAGTGTTTCATACCTCTGGAACGGTTACTAAATAACTACAGGTAAGTGTTTATTACTCAATTTGTATCTTATTATATATATATATATATATATATATATATATATATATAGTGAGTGAGTGAGTGTGTGTGTAATTGTTGATTGACATAACTTTATTGAGTTTGAAATTGTATTCCCTAACGCTCCTAACAAATCTTCTTCAGTATTGTGATCTAAATACAGAATTGGTTGCACATCAATCATTCGTGAATTCATTGTTATTAAACATGAAATTATCAGTCCAAGGAATGAATGTTGATCCATAATCCATCCCCCTCCCCCCCCCCTCTCTCTCCTCAGTCCCTCAGAATGTCCAAAATCATGCTGAGAGAGTATTGGTAGTGTATGTTTTTTATTATAGTTTTTATTGGGTATTATTATTTTTAAAGCTAATTTTCATTTTGAAAGAACTTGACAACAGTTTTCATCCATCTTTAGCTTTCTCACATATTAATTGTGTACATGCCCTTTTTGTTGTTGTTGTTGTTGTTGTTGTCTTCGGTCCGCAGACTGGTTTGATGCAGCTCTCCACGCTACACTGTCTTGTGCAAGTCTCTCCATTTGAGAATATGTTTGGCAACCTACATTCCTTTTGAATCTGCTAACTGTATTCATCCCTCAGTCTCCCTCTACGATTTCTACCCCACACACTTCCTTCTAATGCTAAGTTGACAATTCCTTGATGTCTCAGGATGTGTCCTACCAATATATCCCTTCTCGTAGTCAGGATATGCCAGAAACTCCTTTTCTCCCCAATTCAGTTAAGCACCTTTTCATTATTTACGTGATCTACCCATCTAATTTTAATCATTCGTCTGTAGCACACATTTCAAAAGCTTCCATCACTTTGTCTGATCTCCTTACTATTCACGTTTCACTCCCATACAATGCTACACTCCTGAGAAATGCTTTCAGAAACGACTTCGTAACATTTAAATTAATATTAGATGTTTTGCTTCTTTAAAAACACTTTTCTTCCCATAGCTATTCTGCAATTTATATGTTCTCTACTTTGGCCATCAGAAGTTATTTTGCTACCCAAATAACAAAACTCGTCTACTACTTTTAAATTCCTTCAGCATCGCCTGATTTTCTGACATTACATTCCATTACCCTCGTTTTACTCTTATTAATGTTCATTGTATATCTTCCTTTCAAGATACTGTCCATTCCATTCGATTGCTCTTCCTGGTCCTTTGCAGTCTCTTGACAAAATTACTATATCATCGGCAAACCACGAAGTTTTTGATTCTTCTCCCTGAACTTTAATTTCCTCTCCAAATTTCTCCTTGCATTCCTTCACTGCTTGCTCAATGTACAGATTGAACAACATTGGGGAAAGGCTACAACCCTGTCTTAATCCCATCTACATCTACATACATACTCCGCAATTCACCGTAAGGTGCGTGGCGGAGGGTACACCGTACCACTACTAGGCATTTCCTTTCCTATTCCACTCCCAAATTGAACGAGGAAAAAAAGAATGCCTATATGCCTCCGTACGAGCCCTAATTTCTCTTATCTTGTCTTTGTGATTTTTACGCGAAATGTAAGTAGGCGGCAGCAAGATCGTACTACACTCAGCTTCAAATTCTGGCCCTCTAAATTTACTTAACAGAAATTCACGAAAAGAACGTCGTCTTTCTTCCAGCGATCCCCAATTGAGTTGCCGGAGCATTTCCGAGACACTCGCGCATTGGTCGAACCTACCGGTAACAAATCTAGCTGCTCGCCTCTGAACCGCCTCTATGTCTTCCTTCAAACCGATCTGCTGCGGGTCCCAAATACTTGAGCAATACTCAAGACGTGGTCGTACAAGCGTTTTATACGCGGTCTCCTTTACAGGTGAAGTACATCTTCCCAAAATTCTCCCAATAAACCGAAGTCGGCTGTCTGCCTTACTCACAACTGTCCTTACATGCTCGTTCCATTTCATATCTCTCTGCAATGTTACGCCTAGATATTTGAACGACGCGACAGCATCAAGAAGCTCACTACTGATGCTGTATTCGAACATTATAGGATTGTTTTTTCTACTCATGCGCATCACCTTACATTTTTCTACATTGAGAGCTAGCTGCCATTCTTCGCACCAACTAGAAATTTTTTCTAAGTCAACCTGTATGCTATTACAGTCAGTTACAGACGACACCCTCCCATACACCACAGCATCATCAGCAAACAGCCGCAAATTACAACTTACTCTGTCCATCAGATCATTTATATAGATAGAAAATAATAGCAGTCCTATCACACTCCCCTGGGGCACGCCTGACGATACACTCGTCTCTGATGAGCACTCGCCGTCGAGAACAACGTACTGCGTTCTATTACTTAGGAAGTCTTCCAGCCAGTCACAAATCTGTGAACCTATTCCATAAGCTCGTATCTTCGTTAGCAGTCTGCAGTGTGGCACCGTGTCAAACGCCTTTTTGAAGTCGAGAAAAACACAATCCGCCTGTTTCCCTTCGTCCATGACTCGCAAGATGTCATGTGAGAAAAGGGCAAGCCGAGTTTCGCATGAACGATGTTTCCTAAACCCGTGCTGATTCATGGAAAGAAGCTTTTCCGTTTCAAGGAAATTTACTATATTCGAACTGAGAATATGCTCCAAAATTCTACATGAAACCGATGTCAACGATATTGGCCTGTAATTGTATGGGTCAGTTCTCTTTCCTTTCTTATACACTGGAGTCACCTGCGCTTTTTTCCAATCACTAGGAACTTTGCGCTGAATTAAAGATTCGCTATAAATGCAAGCTAAGTAGGGGGCCAATGCCGCAGAATAGTCTTTGTAAAACCGAACTGGTATTCCATCCGGACCAGCAGACTTTTTCGTATTTAGCTCTCTCAGCTGCTTCTCTACACCGGAAATACCTATTGCTATGTCCCCCATTTCGGAATTAGTACGTTGATCAAATGATGGTATATTTGTGCGGTCCTCCTGCGTGAAAGATTTCTTAAAGGTTAAATTTAGAACTTCAGCTTTCCGTTTGCTTTCTTCTATTACTGCCCCGGAATGATCAACTAGTGACTGGACAGTGGGCTTTGACCCGCTTATCGATTTTATATAGGGCCAGAATTTTTTCGGGTTCTCGGAAAGATCTTTTGCTAAGGTATGGCTGTGGTAATTATTGTATGCTTCAC
Organism: Locusta migratoria; assembly: GCA_026315105.1. Lineage (NCBI taxonomy): Eukaryota > Metazoa > Arthropoda > Insecta > Orthoptera > Acrididae > Locusta > Locusta migratoria. Next base: position 370,562,012 of record CM048755.1, read on the forward strand.
GCATCGATCTTTTTATAGATCTTTCCCAACCTCTGCATCCCTTTCTTGCCCTTCAGCTCTAATAACTGCAGTCTGGTTTTTGTATAGGTTGAAAATAACTCTTTGCGCTCTATATTTTACCCGATACCTTCAGAATTTGAAAGAGTGTATTCCAGTCGACATTGTCAAAAGCTTTCTCCAAATCTACAAATGCTAAAAACGTAGGTTTCCCTTTCCTTAGCCTATCTTGTAAGAGATGTTATGTGTGTATTGCCTCCCATGTTCCTACATTTCTCCTAAATTCAAACTGATCTTCCCCAAGGTTGGATTCCACAAGTTTTCCCATTCGTCCATAAATAATTTGTGCTAGTATTTACAACCATGACTTATTAAACTGATAGTTCCGTAATTTTCACATTTTTCTGCACTTGCTTTCTTTGGAATTGAAATTACTGTATTCTTCTTGAAGTTGGAGGGTATTTCCCCTGTCTCGTACATCTTGCATACCAGCTGGAACAATTTTTTCAGGACTGGCTCTGCTAACAAAATCGGCAGTTCAGTGCAGGAATATCATCTACTCAAAGGGCCTTGTTTCGACTCAAATCCTTCAGCGCTCTGTCAAATTCTTCTCACAGTATCATATCTCCTATCTCATCTTCCTCCACTTCATCTTCCATTTCTAGAATACTGCCTTCAAGTTTATTTCCTTTTGTATAGATCCTCTACATATTCCTTCCACAGTTCAGCTTTCCCCTCTTTCCTTAGTACTGGTTTTCCATCAGAGTTCTTGATATTCATACAGCTGCTTTTCTTGTCTCCAAATATCTCTTTCATTTTCCTGTAGGTGGTATCTATCTTTCCCCTAGTTATACATTCTTCTATGGTTCTGCATTTGTCTTCTAGCTTAGCCAGTCTGTACTTCCTGTCAATCTCATATTTTAGATGTTTGTACTGCATTTTGCCTTTTTCACTTGCTGAATTTTTATATTTTCTCCTCTCAGCAATTAAGTTCAGTATATCTTTCGTTATACAGGGATTTCTATTAGACCTCGTCCTTCTGCCTATATGATCATCAGCGGTCTTCACTACCCTATCTCTCAGAGCTACCCATTCTTCTTCTACTGTATTATTTCCTCCGTTTCAGCCAATCCTTGCCTAATGCTCCCTCTGAAACTCTCAGCCACCTCTGATTCATTTAATTTGTCAAGGCTCCATCTCCTAACTTTTCTACATTTCTGCAGGCTCTTTAAGTTTTAATCTGCAGTTCATTACCAATAAATTATAGTCAGCACTTATATATATATACACACACCAAAAACTACTTTTATTGTCGTGTGCTCATCACTGACACATTTCTCTGTTTCCTCACCTCCTTGCAGTAGTTCAAAATTTGCATTTTAGCCATTAGCTTTAATATCTACCCATTCTTAATACATGAAGCAATACATTGTTAGTCCTTTTTTCCCCACCAGGGTTATTTGCAGTTAAACTAATTTTTCTGTATAGTCTGTATTAGAGCATCATTAGCACAAATTTTTGTGCTCAGAGAAATTTCTTTGAGTTTTGGGTGCAATTCTGGGAATTCTGATTCAGATGCAATTTTGAAGTCACCAAGTGACATACATTCCAAATTTTACAATTTTTACTACAAAAAAGAGAGAGAGAGAGAGAGAGCTTGCTTATATCCTTTTGTGATCTGTTCCTGTAATACAGGTAGTGCATCTACACCCTTTATAGTGCAGAAGTAGTGATGGTTTTTGGTCTCATCTTCATTAAGGATACAAAAATATTTTCTGCCAGCTTTACAAGCTGGAAGGGGATTAAAGTCTTTTCATACAACTTTTGGATAGTGATCCATAAATAAATTGATGGACCATAGGCTAGCATTTTTAGGTACACTCTTTATGCAATTTACCCACTTGGCTCCTAAAGTTAATAATGTGGCACTTTTAATTTTATAAAGAAAATTAAGCTGGCCAGTGCTCTGTGTTTTGGTAACACACCAGGTCACCACCAAACCTTTCTGCTGAAAGCAGATATATTGGGATGATTTTGCAGCCACTAATCTGAGTCTGACTGCCTGGTGGATGTCCTGTGCTGACCAACTGCACACACACACACACACACACACACACACACACATTAGCAGCACAGGATCGACAACCGCACATTCTGCAAATTTCACCATATGTATGCCCTTGCTACTAGCTTTTGTTCTCATTCTGTTGTTCTAACTCAATTTTTGTATTACTCGCCGATGTTACATGCCGTGTGGCTACACCGATTCCTGCATTATTCTGTGACTATTTATCATGCTGCAAACTGTTAAATAAACATTTTGAAACAGGTGTCATTCGGGTTTTTTTATGATGCAAGCTAGAACATAATCAGCAACAGTTGTGGACATTTTCAGGTTCATTTTGCCTTGGTGTGTTTGTGAACATAAGTTTTGTTATGCAAGTTTTTATAACACCAGGAACCATTGATATTGGCACACTTGTCTTTTGATTAAATGTGTGCTTTACTAGCCAGATATTTCATTGGAACAATCATGTCATTGCATTTCATGTAGAGTTCTACCAGTGCAGAAAACAAACCAACCAATTGTTTGGCTGCTTAGTTCAGGGGTTAATTCGAAAGTGCCATTTCGTGACACCAGTTAACAAGGATATAATCCAGTTAAATAAGTGCAGCAGAAAGCATACAGTTTGAGGATTCTACCTCAGATGGTGTTATGAAACTAGCTCAATCTTTTGATGTGTGTCAATTTGTGGGAGGAAGGTGCCAGCTGTGTCATCGGAATTACAGAAAAGTACTTAAACTGGGCAACACAGTGAATGCGGGAAGATTATTCCATAAACATCGCCTCATTTTACACTCCAATTGATAAATGAGGAGGGGAAACTGCAGACTCGGGACCAGCAATTTTTCCACCATTGTGATTGTTTCCATATGCAGATACTGGAAGGTTTTCACAACAGATGGAGCCCATTGTGAATCTAATGGTAAAGATGGCCACCTTGCTGCAGTATGCTGTTTCTGCAAAGTCACTATACAGACATAGATCATACTGGAGCCTCTCTCAACAGCCATAATGCCTTAGAAGTTATTTATTACTTTATAGTAGGAAAACAGCAATTAAAAAATAAATTTATTAATTACTGATCAGTTCCAGCTACATTATAGGCATTATCAATGTTAGCTTATGTTCACAAGTGTATTATAGATTCAGGTTCAAATGAAGCCCTTCTCGTGTTCCGAATTTATTGTAGCAATGTTTGCTGACATACACTCTAACACTGATGATGCCTTTGATGTAGCTGAAAGTGATGTGTAATAAATAAATTTATTTTGCTACTGATCACTGTTTTTCCTGTCACATATTACCAATAGTTGCTGCTGTGCAACACTCTGAAAATGGATTTATACATACATGTTATTTACGACTTTGCAGATGTTACAAATCTGTGCAACTGCAGACAAATATATGAGCATTGGCATTGGCATCTCTCTCAAATTTTCAAATATATTGTCAGGGTTCACTACCTCTCCAGCCCTCAAACTGCCACGTGCTAGCATTAAAAAAAAAAAAAAAAAAAAAAAAAAAAGATTCCAATTGCAGGACAGATTAAAGTAACAACATAAAAGAACATAGTGTGTCACCTACACTTATTTGTAGTGAACATCATGGGTATGGAAAATTTGGTTGACCTAAAAGCTTTTTATTTTTTTTTTTTCCTTTGCCTTGGCTTAGTTGTAAATGGCATTTTGCAGTTAGTCTTGCACCAAACTACTCCTAAAGTAGTTTAAACATCTCAGCAAGGAATTTCCATACATATTTTATGAAGGCTTCAGGAGATAGAGAAATTTTCATGAGTCACATAATATTAAAGCTGTCAGCTCATCCTCTCTTCTTATGTGCACAACCATTACCCCTTGCAAGTCAGAAGCCAGTGATGAAACCACACAGGTTAACACAGTTGGATATCATTGATCTGCTCTCCTTCAATGAGTGGGCAACACTGCTAGTCACTGTAAGAATGTCTTTAAGCTTCAGTTGGTTGGAAATTTTAAAGTAACAGTTAATTCTCACTTGGAGTCCAACACATACCTTACCTTTAAACCAGACTGTTTATCACAGTAACAGATGGACAATATTTTTGGAAACTGATTTTGCCACTAAGTACAGTCATTCTTGACATGGTCAAAGAAAAACCTCTACATTGACATATGTGCTCTGCAACCAATACGCTTTCAAGATTGCTATATAAACCTTATGTTCTCTTGATCTTTATCATTCTCATTTAGTACAAACCCCACACTGACAAGCAGAAGTCATGGTAGTGAATACACTGTATAGTGTTTACAATTTTAAACTCAGGTTTTTGGAACAGCTTTTGCGAGATTTAGTAATTACTAAAAGGACACTGTGGTAACAGGAACCGCAATAGAGAAAAAATTTATTTACCTGTAATGGTTGTTCTAAACTTTGCAGGCTGACTCTCTTATGTGTAAGTTAAAAATCTTGTTTCTTTCACCATCATTGGAGAGCTTAGATTTCATTATTAGAGTGTTTAAACTGTTACATGGCAGAGTTCTGGGGGGGGGGGGGGGCATGGAGCGAGGAACACAAGCCGTGCCTGCATCCTGTAGTGGCGGCATCACAAACTGTGCAGCATGCCTCTGTAAAGCACAAGTTGTGCATATCACTTGAAATGTTGATTGTAATGAAACAATGCAGCTTGCATGTAAGTGTGGTTGATAAGATCTGACTGCAAGAATCACAAGGAAGGAGAATCATTTGATCACATGCAATACAATTTTGGAGCACAGATTTAGGTCTACCAGTAGGTGTTGTAGGAATGATCTGAGATGGACCAGCAACTGCCTCATCACTCATTTTAATTACACACTGCCATATACGAAACACTCGGAACAGTGATATTCAAACCTTAACTAAGCAGTAGACATTGGTTGTCACACAGTATGTTTAGTTAGGAACATTAGCTGCAGCCTCAAAACAGACTACTGGACAAACCCTTCCAACACCTACTGACCTTTACCAATTCAGAATTAGGGAGAGCTTTGCCATCTAACAGTTAACACACTGAAACTTCCTGGCAGATTAAAATTGTGTGCCAGGAACCAGGACTGGAATCTGGGACCTTTAACTTTCGCGGGCAAGTGCACTACCACTGAGCTACCCCGACACGACTCACGGCATCGCCTCACAATTTCAATTCTGCCAGTACCTCGCCTCCTACTTTCCAAACTTCACGGAAGATCTCATGTGAAACTTGCAAGACTAGCACTCCTGGAAAAAAAGGATATGGCGGAGACATAGCTTGGCCCAGCCTAAGGGATGTTTCCAGAATGAAACTTTCACTCTGCAGCGGAGTGTGCGCTTATACGAAACTTCCTAATGGCTGTGGCTAAGCCGTGTCTCCAATATATCCTTTCTTCCAGGAGTGCCAGTCTTGCAAGTATCGCAGGAGATCTTCTGTGAAGTTTGGAAAGTAGGAGGCAAGGTACTGGCAGAATTGAAATTGTGGGTCAGTGCCGTGAGACGTGTCGGGGTAGCTCAGTGGTAGAGTGCTTGCCCGCGAAAGGTAAAGGTCCCAGGTTCGAGTCCCGGTTCCGGCACACAATTTTAATCTGCCAGGAAGTTTCATTCAGTTAACACACTGTACAAATGAAGGCACTACACCCTTTCAAGGAGTAATTAAGCTGTATTAGCAACGCCACTCCACAATCATTAAAGGGGTAAAATAACATACTATGGCAAAGAGTGGCATGAATTTTATACTGGTTAAACAATTTTGATTCACAGGGATGAGGACGGCTGTGAACATCCAGTGGCCCTTGTGTCAGTCACTTAATGCTGCTTAAAAGGATCACTCAGATTGAAAAAGAGGCAGTAACAGTCATTATTGCAACAAAAAGTTCCACTCTTTTATTGTCAAGTTTCAACTTACCAGCCAAGCTACCAGAGAGAATGGATCACAGAATTTAGCATTGGTTGTTCCTTAGTATATACAACTAAGAAATACACTTAAAGAATACAACGTGCAAATATGGATGCTCAGCCTCGCCCTCTAATGGGTCCTGATCCAACTCGAGTGAAGTACTGTGTGATAGACACACCAATGGAAGAAGCACTAACCTTATTTCTCAGTGCTTATAAATCTACACTGTTGAGGAACAATTGTTCAACAGAGCTCGTCTGCAGTTAGCAATTACGAACACCACTTGGCCTCGTGCTCCTGCCCCAGTAAAACCACCAGCTTCACTGCTGCCCCAATTCTGCCCTGGAATGTGCGTCTGTGGAGTCTTTCGGCTGCCGATAATGTACAGCAGGAGCACGAACATTAGTCTAATACTGATACGCCGTCAGAACCAGCTTCACTTCTGGTGAATGAGCCAGCTGTCTTTGTGACCTGTGACAGACCTACAGCGGGACCACAGCAATCCACCGCAACCTACTTTCCGAATGCCGTCAGTTCTGTCTTATTCCTAGTCTGTCCCTTGTATCTGCTGCTTACCCTGGTGTACAAACACTGGCCTGATACTTATTTCCTAATGCTTTCAAGATTTCTGGACTAATCTGTGTGTCGGGTGATGGCTAGTCGCGGTTCCTATTCGGCCACCACTTCAACTGTTTCTGTCCATTGTCCGTACTTCGTGTGGAGGTCATTACGAAAGAGCCCCCTGTAGCACTACTGACACCTACCTCTCTTACATACCTGTCCACGGTTGGGGCCTGTTAGCATGATCTGCAGACATTGGTTTGGCCCAGTGCACCAGGTTGGGTGAAACGGTCACTGTGGGAGGACCACTTTGAGCCTCACCGAAGAAGAAAGGATGTGATAAACCTCTCCATTGACACCAGGCACATGAGAGTGACCTTCTGACCACTATTTCAGACATGTTTTGCTACAGCAGTAATCCAGTGTTTTACGTTGATTTCCAACAGTTTTGCATTTCAAGTATCATATATTTGGTCTGCAGTATCAGTTTAGGCTTTGTTGAGTTTTTCTCTCCAGAATCTGGACAATGGCATCATCATTACGAACCGAACATCTACTAATAATCATATTTTTGTTTTCGTTTTGATATGGTATGTATGAAACGAGAACAGTACCATCATTTAAGTTGAAACATGCTGTCAGTTCCAACACAGATGTTCTTTTCAATGTTGATGAGAGGCCAAAATTTGAGAAACTAGTTATTAGCTGTAATAATGACCATATCCAAATACAGGGTTAAACAGCCTCTTAACAACTTCACTTGACTTTCTGACACAAAAAAAAAACCTTTAGGCTGTAGTCGAACAAAAATGTAATGTGATCTTAGTGTGAATACGAGCAAAATAATTTAATCTATTGTGAAGCTATCCTGGTTTAGTAACTATTTTTCCACAAAATGTTTGAAAATGTTGAGAATAAAGGCAACCCAATCAAATTCTGATTGTTGGGTTCCAGTAATTTGGTCATCAAAACAAAGGCACTATACCAGACTCACCACCAGGCTGAATGTTTCCATGTCATCGCTTCAATCCACAAAAGTTCCTCCAGACTTTGATAATTCTCTCTTTATGCTCCTGCTAGATACAAGAAGCCATTAAAAGCCCTTTGTTCAGTGACGTTTGTGGAACTGATGTCCCACTCTAAAGAGAAATGATCCTTGATAGAATCCCTGTATTGGTTTGCATACCTGACAATCTCATTAAGAATTTCATCATTGAATCAATAATTCCAACATTCAACTGCAGTTTGAATATTTGTAGGACTTCCTGACTTCTAGAAGGTGAATTTCGAGATGTTTCTTCCCAGCTGCCTTTTTCCCCTCACATAGTTGTGTAATCTCTTCCGAAATAAAAGTATCTTCTTTTGTTGTTCTTTCTTTCTCCATCTTTAGCTGTCTCTTCACCATATAATTCCATTACAAAAACATATTTTAGTCTTCAGTATTGATGAGATCTTAAAGATCCTTAAACACCTTGAGGTCTTCCTCAGTGTTGCACATAAGTAAATCCTACATCTGGCAAGAATGACATAGGTGGGACTTAATATAAATAAATTAGTAATTCTGGTGACATATCTGTTGAAAATCAATACCACAAAGGATGGAAAACCAAAATAATTACTTATTCAGGCACAATTTATGTTAAAGTTTGAGCTCAAAATACTATACAGGATGTTTCAAAAATACTTCCATAGACTTTGAAAGCAGGTTCCTTTCACCAAAACAAGTATATAATCATTGAGCCAAAAATGGCAATGGCAATGACAAATGGCTAGGTAGAAGAGAATATTTTCTATGGCCTGCACTTTCCTCTAACACTAAAACACACACACACACACACACACACACACACACACACACACACACACACACCAGTTTGAAAAGAAAGAAAAACATTACTGACAAACATCACATTACTCATCTAAGGATGCACTGGCTGATACCTATCCCTACACTGACAGATGTGTAGATAGAGGAGGACATTTTCCATGTTCTGCACTTTCATGTGATCCTCTGAAACACCTAGTCAAGCATTGATGAAGGATTGTACTGCACCCCGGATTTGAATCTAGGTGTCCTACTCAAGAGCTGTTGAATTAAACCACTACATCACTGTTAGAACATAGGCTTCTCAATGAAAATTTGGACTGAGGAGAGGTTTGATGCTACAGTCTATTTAAATGTCACTTGTCTTCTACTCATGGAGTTGCCACATCTGGGTTAATTTGTGTTCACACACACACACACACACACACACACACACACACACACACACAGAGAGAGAGAGAGAGAGAGAGAGAGAGAGAGAGAGAGAGAGAGAGAGAGAGAATTTTGATTTAATATATGTGTAATATATTAAATCTCTAGTACCAACATGTTCCAGTGAGTTAAAATATTATTCAAAAGGTAATTCAGGTAAGTGCCAAAATGTCATTTTGGCTGAAATTAAAGCACTGGATAAGGTATCGGACTATTTGTATACCAGTTGCAGGAAAGGTTTTTTTTTTTTTTTTTTTTTTTTTTTTTTTTTTTTTTTTTTTTTTTAATCTCTGCAAGTAAATTCAAACGCCAATGAAAATGATTGTTTTTAATATAATTCTTAATTTTCTTGTGTACAGATTTGTATTTGATGAACCAAAGATGGAGACTGATACAACAAATAAACTCCGTGCTTCACGTTTGGTCGAGTTCGGTGCCTGGTTATCGGAACAAGAAGATTTAAAACTTTTGAAGATAAGGTATGAATGTATTTTAGGAAACTTTGAAGTTGTCTTAAAGTTCATTACATTAATAAAATGTAAATTGGTCATAGATTGTTCTTTGTCTTTTTGCAATGCTGTGTGGAGGGGGGAACAGAGAGAAGGGGGGTAGGAATTTTGAGTCCTCCTCCCATTGTGAAGATATAACCATGTGAGTGATCCATAACATTGGTTGAGTTATTGAATTAAATCAATAGGGAAAGTTATAAATTCCCAATTGATTTGATCCAGTGCCCATTGGCAGGAAATTTTGTACATTTCTTTGTGTCATGATTGATAATAGCTGCATCATCAAAAATTGCCTATTCTTTCTCTGAAGCATAAGGTGATGCGTAAAAGTTTAGAGGCTTTTAAAGATGACAACTTGGGACTTTCTGACAATAATATTTAATCATGTGTATGTGTGTTATTGGGTGTATCCTTATTAATGAGAGTTCTTGGCCAACATACTTTCATGATGGCACTAACTGTAAAATGGAGGACAAAGTAATATACATAGCTGTTGTAGAGAAACAGCTGAGAGAGTTGAAAGCAAACAAATCACCATATTCAAGTGGGGTACCATTTCAGTTTAACAGAGTATTTGCAGCATTGGCTGCTTACTTAGTGAGTCTTTGATCCAGTGTAAAGTTCCAAGCAACTGGAAAAAGGCACAGTTGACTCCTGTGTATAAGAAATGCAAAAGAACGCACCCACACAATTACAGACGTATATCATTAACATTGGTTCGCTGTAAAATTCTTGCACATATTCTCAGTTCTAATATAGTAAATTTCCTTGAGACAGAAAAGCTTCTGCCCATGCATCAGTACGGCTTTAGGAAGCATTGATTGTGTGAAACTCAGCTTGCCCTTTTCTCTCGTGACACCTTGTGAGCTATGAATGGAGGGCAACAAGAAGACTGCATATTTCTCTATTCTTTAAATGTGTTCAACACAGAGCCACACTGCAGACAGCTACTGTAGATATGTGCATATGGATTAGATATCCGAATGTGAGAGTGGCTCGGAAAATACTTAAGTAATAGAACCCAGTACATTGTCCTTGATAACGAGTGTTAATCAGAGATTATGGTATCGTCAGGAAGACCATTATTATTTTCTATCTATATAAATGATGTGACAAGAGTGAGTTGCAATCTGCAGCTGTTTGCTGATCGTGCTGTGGTGTATATAAAGGTGTCACATTGAATTACTGTAGTAGAAAGCAGGACGACTTGGACTAAATTTCTAAGTGTTGTGAAGAATGGCAGCTAGTTCTAAATGTTGAAAAATATAAGGTGATGCAGACGAGTAGGAGAAACATTCCTGTAATGTTCAGATACTTAGTAGTGCGCTGCCTCACAGTCGCGTCACATAAATATCTAGGTGTAACGCGGCACAGAAATATGAAATGGAACGAGCCTATAAGGACAGTTGTGGAGTCGGCAGATGGTTGATTTCAGTTTATTGAGAGAATTTTGGGAAAATGTGATTCATCTGTAAAGGAAACTGCATATAAAACACTTGTGCAACCCCATCTTGAATACTGCTCAAGTGTTTGGTATTCCCACCACATAGGTTTGAAGGAAGATACAGAAGTAATTCAGAAGTGGGCAGTTAGGTTTGTTACTGGTAGGTTCAATCAGTGTGCAAGTGTTACTTACATGCTTTGGGAACTAAAATGGGAGTTACTGTAGAAAAGGCAACATTCTTTTCGAGAAACACTGTTGAAGCGGACTGCAGAACAATTCTGCTGCCACCAACTCATATTTTACATAAAGACAACAAAGATAAGATTAGAAAGATTAGGCCTCATACAAATGCATACAATCATTAGCTTTTCCCTCATTCTATGTGGGAGTGGAACAGAAAAGCAGGTAACTATTAGTAGTACAACACTCCTGGCCATTAAAATTGCTACACCGTGAAGATGACGTGCTACAGACACAAAATTTAACCGACAGGAAGATGTCGCTGTGATATGTAAGTGATTGGCTTTTCAGAGCATTCACACTAGGTTGGCACCAGTGGTAACACCTACAACGTTCTGACATGAAAAAAGTTTCCAACCGATTTCTCATACACAAACAGCAGTTGACCGGCATTGCCAGGTGAAACATTGTTGTGATGCCTTGTGTGGGGAGGAGAAATGCGTACCATCACGTTTCCGAATTTGATAAAGGTCGGATTCTATCCTATCGTATCGCAACATTGCTGCTCGAGTTAGTTGCAATCCAATGACTGTTAGCAGAATATGGAATCGGTGGGTTCAAGAGGGAACTACAGAACGCTGTGCTGGATCTCAACGGTCTCATATCACTAGCAGTCGAGATGATGGGCATCTTATCTGCATGGGTGTAATGGATCGTGCAGCCACGTCTCGATCCCTAAGGCAACAACCATCTGCATGAACAGTTTGACTATGTTTGCAGCAGCATGGACTATCAGCCCAGAGACCATGGCTGCGGTTACCCTTGGTGCTGCTCCACCTGCGATAGTGTACGCAACAACAAATCTGGGTGCACAAATGGCAAAACGTAATTTTTTCGGATGAATCTAGGTTCTGTTTACACTATCATGATGTTCGCATCCGTGTTTGGCGACATCGCGATGAAGGCAAATTGGAAGCGTGTATTTGTCATCACCATACTGTTGTATCACCCAGCGTAATGGTATGGGGTGCCATCGGTTACACGTCTCGGTCACCTCTTGTTCGCACTGACGGCACTTTGAACAGTGACCATTACATTTCGTATGTGTAACGATCCGTGGCTCTAACCTTCATTCGATCCCTGCAAAATCCTACATTTCAGCAGCATACTGCATGACCGCATGTTGCAGGTCCTGTACAGGCCTTTCTGGATAAGGAAAATGTTTGACTGTTGCCCTGGCCAGCACATTCTCCAGATCTCTCACCAATTGAAAACGTCTGGGCAAGCAATTGGCTCGTCACAATACACCAGTTGCTACTCTTGATGAACTGTGGTATCATTTCATGGGCATCTGTACCTGTATACGCCATCCAAGCTCAGTTTGACTCAGTGCCCAGGCATATCAAGGCCGTTATTACAGCTAGAGGTGGTTGCTCTGGGTACTGATTTCTCAGGATCTATGCATCCAAATTGCGTGAAAATTTAATTGCATGTCATTTCTAGTATAATATATTTGTCCAATGAATACCCTTTTATCATCTGCTTTTCTTCTTGGTGTAGCAATTTTAATGGCCAGTAGTGTAGGTACCTTATGCCGTGCACCTTTGGGTGGATTGCGGAGTATGTAAATTATTTATGAAAAATAGTTATTAGTTCTTATTTAGTAGTTCCAGGGAAAGAGTCAAATACTGATTATGTAGCATATTGGAAGTGAAATTTAAAAGCTTTTGATTAAGTTGTTAATGGAATTCAGTTCTCATGTCCCCTTGTTATGAATCTTGCATGAAGTTAATCATGAAGTACATGTTCAGACATCTAGTCGTTTATGACAACTGTTACTGTTGTGATGAATTCTAGTGAAAAGACATTACATTTTGTTCAGTTGACAAAAAAAACTTTTCGCAGAAAATGGAAGAGTCACACATTGTTTCATTCTTGGCATGTACAGACACGTCACAGTTAGCGGCAATTCTTTCACCTCACCAATTCCCATGTTGTGTTACAGTAGCAACTTATCGTACCAGCAAGAAACACAACATTCAATATTAACAACAATTAAACATTATACAGGGGGGCATAGGCTATGGACAGCATCACAAAAAAGTAGCAATTTGCCTGGCAGCACGAGACACTCCGAAGGAGGTGCAAATATCACTATGGAAATTGCTCATGGCAACCTTTATCACAAAACACAATTTTAAACAACATCCATTCAAGCTAATTTTATAGCAACTATTTAAAGATGTCAGAGAATATCGTGGAGTAAGAGATCTTAGTTCAGTCAGGCATTCAGCAAAATTTTCTAGTTTACAAAGATTGTATTTCAAATGTCTTAAGTGAGTAACTAATCAAATAATTATTCAGTTCTTTAGCCCTAATGAAACTGCGAGTCGTGTAGTTTCCATTAAACTATGCAATCAAATGTAAACACCTTGCTCAACAGCAGTCCGTTTGCCTTTAAATGCAGAAACACTAAAATTCACTATCACTTGGTTTTGAAAGTTATTGAGGTGCCAAAGAGAAGTTGTTGCATTTATAAATAAAACTATTTGCAGCAGTAGCAGGAAAAGTGGAAAAGTGAATGCAACAGGAAAGAGAGGGGGGGGGGGTAGATGGAATTTAGTGAGACAGAAATTTTTATTTCCAGGCCGAAATTTATATTATTATTAAACTTATTTTTTCAACTATTCAGTATAATAGTTCTGAAAAAGACATTCTAATTCTGGTTGAGAATATTTATCAGAATCTGGTTGGAGATGTGTAATGATTCAAGAGAGACAATGTAACTATGAAATTGTATGATCATGCAGTTGATCTAGTATAGTATACAGTTTTCCCATGGATAGATATGCTTAATATCTCCATAATTTTCTAGGACAATATAACTCAATAATGTCTGTGTTTTGCGGGTATTACACTACAGATGCCATGTGAATTAGTATGCTAATCTTCGCCACACTGAAATTAGAACATAAACTAGGAAACTATTATGTCCTCCTTTAATTTAGCCACAAGACGGCATTATTATTGACAACGAATTTCAATACATATGAGAAGTTACTAATATGGAGATTTCACTAATATGAAATAGCTAGATGAAGTAAATTCTCGGTACTATTAGAAGTTATCAGAATTAGTTCGTTGGGCTTAGAAATGTTGAAATTTTGGAAGGTGTGTACTAGATGATCCCAAGAATATTCGCAGAAGACCATAAATGGCAACGCATTTAAACTTCCTGCCAATTTCTTCAAAACTCTGCAGATTGCAAGGCAACCTTTTTGAATTTAGAGGTCACAGATGATGAGACCTGGGATTTTCACTTCACACCTCCTGAGACTAAACAACAATCACTTGAGTGGCAGCATCCTAATTCGCCCTGGTCACGAAAATACATTTGCCAGAAAAGTCGTGGAACCTTTGTTTTGGGATTGAAAGGGAATACTGTTGGCGACTTCAGTGTACCTGGGAGAACAATAAATGCCTACGAGCATCATCAGACATTAAAAATCTCAGACGGGTGATTCAGCACAGAAGGCAAGGAATCACGAGCAATGGAATAAGTCTTCTCCATGACAAGGCTCGCCCCCACATTGCCCATCAACCCAATAGTGTGAAGTTAGCACCCAGTGACTGCCCCTATTTCTCCAAGTTAAAAAAAGAACACTTGCCTGGAAGGTGCTTCGGTGATGAGGTCCGACTCTTCTTCAAGAGCAGGTGAATATAAAATCTTACACAGCATTTACAAAAATACCTTTATCAAAATGAATATAGTGGAAAAAGAGAAATATTGTTGCATCAAAACTGTACAAATTATTATAAATAAGTGTTTTGTTTATTTTAAATTGGAGACCTTACTTTTGGGATTACCTTCCTATTTTATGTATTATATTGCAGGCATTTTGTTTCTAAATGGCCTAACCATGTGGACTTCTGTAAGCTAAAACCAGATGTAATTCTTGTTTATACAAAGCATGGATAAAAAGTAATGAGAACTGTTTGTTGCTGTTTTCTCCTCTTCTTCTTCCCCTCTCTCTCTGCAATGGCTTCATTAAAAGAGGCACTTATTGCTACACTTCAGTATAATTGCCCTCAATATTTATGACCTTTTACCAGGTCTTGAGAAGGTGTCGTATACGATCTGCGCATCTATTCCTGTCAGTGTCCCGTATCGGCCTCCCTATGGCGTGGCTAATCTTGTCTGTGCTGTTGTACCAGGTTCCTCCCAGTGGCTCTTCCACTTTGGTAAAGATATTGTAATAACTCGTGTCAGGTGAGTATGGTGGATGTTGCAGAATCTCAAGTTGTCATTGGCACTAGAGGCACTGGACAGCATCGTGCCACAGGGTAATGGGAGATTCTGGAACAGCCACCATACCCACCCGACAGAGTCCCTGCCGAAGTGCGAGGGAGCTGGTACGACACCAGAGTTGACATTTTTCACACAGAGTAGGTGACTTTAACAGAAGTAGAATGCACAGATGATGTAAAACACCTTCCGGGCATTTGGTGAAATGTCACAATAACGGGGCAATTATATTTAAATTG
The DNA here is from genome assembly GCA_026315105.1 of Locusta migratoria. Lineage (NCBI taxonomy): Eukaryota > Metazoa > Arthropoda > Insecta > Orthoptera > Acrididae > Locusta > Locusta migratoria. The sequence goes on from CM048755.1 coordinate 370,577,453, forward strand.
TGGTAATATAAATACCTTTGTCAGTAAAGTGATTTCAGAGAAAAATAATTATTATTACTTTTTATCCATCACTTGTATCTTTCACAGCTGGCATGACCCCATGGGAGTCAGCAACTGATTTAACCTTTAAATAGCATGGTGCAGTCTATCTGACGGTGCGCTTTCATCGACAATTGCGATTTAGCAATTTCCCTACCCATTATTGCCACCATCGGATCGCTAGCTTAGAGTTTAGTTGTGCATGGACCGGCAAAGCGTGTGGCATTGATTTGATTTGATTTTCTCAGGGAAGCCAAAACAGTCTTGGTCCAACCTGCAACTGCCCACACCGAAACTAAGTTTATTGTGCGGTATCGCTCCCTGTATGTCTAGTAAAGCCAACCAATACCCTTGAACAGTGCAAGTAGTCCCTTTACCAGTTCTTTATTAGACACAATTTCTTCGGGTCTGGTTGTCCCAAATGTTCTGTGTCGTTTACTCTCCAATGCAATGCATTCGAAGATTAGATGTGATGCAGTTTCATCACCGTCATCACAGATCCTACATTTAGGGTCCTCTTCTGTTATTCCCATTGTACGTAGGTGTTTTTTGAAATTCCCATGGCCTGTCAGCAATCCAACCATGAGTCTAATCTCTCTCCTGTTCACCCCCAGGATTGCAGAGCTTCTTTTAAAACAAGACCTTGGCGCATCATTACCTTGCCATGTTTTTGTTGATAGACTTTGGTCCAATATTCTATGTGCTGTCTTCTGAGCCAGTTACGTAGCTCCAATTCTTGGTGATTGTCAGGACAGGTTCCGGTCCAATAAATGGAGTCTCTGCCCCCATACTGGCTAATGTGTCGGCATGTTCGTTGCCACTGATCCCCGAGTGGCCAGGGACCCACAATATATTTATTCTATTGCTTTCCCCTAGCGCCACCAGAACCCTGTGACATTCTGCAACAATTTTAGACCTTGTTGCAGGAGCTGCCAGTGATCTCAGGGCTGCCTGGCTGTCTGAATAGATATAGATGCTACGATCTTTGTAGCATATACGCAAATTCTCATCCACACACGCCCTGATGGCAGTGATTTCGGCCTGGAATACTGAGGCCAGTTTCCCTAGAGAGATGACGCCCTCCAGTCTTGGCTGCACCCCGTATACACCGGCCCCAACACATTGGTCTGATTTTGACCCGTCAGTGAACCAGACAATATCCCCCGTACGGTGTCGAACTATTTTCTCCCACTGCTCCCTACTTCCAATTGTTATATTGAAAGGCTTGTTGAAGCAGTATGGGGTTATAATATAGTCGGCTGTCATTTCCCCAACCTTTCCTATATTTACCTCACTCACTATTTTAGTGTGTAATTCTGGATATCCCAAAGAGTTCCAGTTTTGCCAGTTTTGGGTCTATGCACCAGCTGCTGCCTCCATCTTGACCCAAAGGTGTAATGGGGGCATATCAAGCATGGTTTCCATCCCAGCAGTTGGTGTGCTGCTAATTCCGCCTGTTATGGCTAAGCAGGCTAATCTCTGCACCTTACCAAGCTCCTTAGCAGCAACCTGCTTTTCTACCTTCTTCCACCACACGACCGCCCCATAGGGGATCCTGGGTCTAATCACCATGGTGTATATCCAGTGCATACTCTTGGGGCTCAGGCCCCAATTTTTACTTACCAGAGTAAAGCGTGTGGCATTATTCCAGAGTAGCTGCAAGTAGCAGGCAATGTGTGAAGACATCAGACTGAAACTTAGAGGTAACTGTGAGCAGGTTGTTGGAGGAATCAGGTGATTGTGACTGTGACAATAATCCTGAAGAAGCTGAACCCCTTGTGAGTGACTGTGGTACTTTGTCAGAACAAAGTGCAACAGAACTTTACTCTGATGAAAGTAGTGAGCCATGTGACGACAAACGGAGAAGCAATTACTTCTGTGGCAAGAAGCAGTTCAAATGGGCCAAAGCCCCTCTGATCTGAGCTGTTAGAACTCCTCGTCATAACATCATTGTGAAATTTCCAACCACCACATTGACTACAGGAACTCCAAAAGACTCATTTTCATTATGGCATCTCTATTTTGATGACGAAGCTCTCGATCACATCCTACGGTGGACAAATTCTAAAATGGATTGTTTCAGGCAGAAGTACTCTGACAAAAGCAAAGCTGGGATACAGGAGTTGTAGTTGGATGAACTTTTGGTATGTTTAGGGCTTCTGATATATTCTTTTGTCTTCAAATCCAATCATGAAAATGTAAATTATATATTTGCAACTGATGGTTCAGGGTGAGAAATTTTCAAATGTGTTATGTCAAGGAACGGTTTCCTAATGTTGTTGAACTGCTTATGGTTTGATGACTTTCAAACCAGAAAAGTGTCTCTCAAAATTGACAAAATGGCACCTGCCTCTTTTGGAAAATTTCCAAAAATATTTCAATTTAGGCACATATGCTACTGTAGATTAGCAACTAGTTTCCTTATGTGGTAAATGCTCATTTGTGGTCTACATGCCAAAGAAGCATGGTAAATATAGTTTTAAAATAATGTCCTTGTGTGACGCAAGGACCAGTTACTTCTATATGGGTATATGTACACTGGAAAAGGCTCTGACGGGCAATACTTTGCGAGAAAATAAGAAACTGATGATATTGACGCAGTCTCTGTTGCGATTGTGTAAACTGATGTGTGGCAGTAATAGCAACATTATTGCTGACAATTGGTTCAGCTCAATACAGGCTGCAGAAGAGTTAAGGAAAAGATGACTGACTTTTGTTGAAACTCGAAAAAAGACTAAGAGAGATATTCTGCAAGTCTTCCGACTAAATAAGCATAGGCCAGTTGTTTCGTCTTTGTACGGTTTTACAAAAGACACCACTCTGTTGTCGCATGTGTCAAAGACAGACAAAACTGTTCTTCTTCCATGCATCATAGCCCTTCCATGTATCAACCAGAAATTATATCATACAACAACACCACTTGACAATGAACTGGACTAAAAGTGCTCCATATACTCCTGCAGTCAAAGAACACTATGTTGGCCAATGTGTTTATTCTTCCGTTTATTGGACATCGGCACATCAAATTCGTACGTTCTTCAAAAGAGTGGATCAGATGAAGCTTCTGTCGACAGAGGTATCTTACTGAAAGAGCTGTCACGTAGTCTTGTACCGAAACATGTGCAAGCGCGAGCTCAGAAGGCACTACTTCCGCAGGAGTTAAGACTAATGATTCTCCCGATGCTCCTACAGAAGCGGCAGTGGAAGGGGAATTAGGTCATGGGAATAGTAAAACTTGCAGAATCTGCCCAGCCAGCTAGGAAAGGAAGACTTTACATGTTTGCTACATCTGCAAGAGGCCACTATGCACACAGTGCTGTACCTAGGTCTGCAAGAACTGTTGTGAAAACTTGTGATTTGGACGGCTCTGATTTTTCAAGAGTATTTCTTCGAGTTAAAAACGTTACATTTTTTGTTTCATTAGTTCTTCCAGAAGAAATACAAAATCTATCAAAACAGCATTTTCATTATTAGCTAACGGAAAACTTATAAATATATTAGTGTATGAGATGTAAAAAAAGTAAACATATCTGAATGCCAGTTTATAAATAATTATTTAATGTTATTGAATTGTATTTTCATGTTTATTTACTACGTAATAAAGACTTTTTCTTATGCAAAACAGAGAATTTCAAAGGTGTTGAAATTGTTGACACTACACCCACCTATAAGTAAGAGGTCAGATTGACCGCACCACAGTGTTAGTGCGCCATGTTTGCCACTATGTTAGTTGAAGGTTAAACAATAAACAGAGTGTCAGCTTGACTCATTTGTAAGGTGGGAGATTAGTAGCCTTTAAGGGGGTTTTACATGACGATCCACCGCAAAAGTACAGGTCTAGTGCGACAGCCGTCTAGCGTCCAATCGGGTAAAACTACGATTAGTAGGACTACACTTTATCCGCGCGCTGGAATAGAGACCAGTTTTAAATTCCTGTTAATTCGCACATGTGCACTAGACAGTCCTAATATGTGCATGTGCAGAAGTGTGTACTGCTGTAAGCTTTCTGCTTGTTATTTGTGAGAGATTTAATGTTGATATTGTTGACATTCTTAGTTGGGCCTGATTTCAGATTTCCATGTTATGGATTTGCACCTTTTTCCCAGTTATTTTCATAAATGCAGTAATTAAACAAATAATAATAATAATAATAATAATAATAATAATAATAATAATAATAATAATAATAATTGTTATTATTATTATTTGTTTGCCAGCAGACTTTTTTATATCAGGTATTTGTGAACAGGAGTTTTTGTATCGGTTGCTTCATACTTCAGAAATGAAGTGGAATAGTGAGCTGTTAAGTCTTAATTCAGGCATACAGTGAGGATAGGTGTTGGTATGAACCATAACCCTTTGTATCATCATAAGTTATGTCAACAGTCATTTATTCCTCAGTAATATACATAAAACTCTCCAGACAGCAGCATCTCAAAACAGGCCACATCCATCCTAACAAAGTTCTGAAATTCTTGCAGATGTCAGGGGCTTAGTTCTTTCATTAACAGCGAGTATATTCTCCTGCCTCTGTTCCTGCTTTCCGGCCACGGTCAAACCCACCGTCTGGATTTTCGTTGTTGTGCCCTAATCTGAAGATTTACTATCACAGCTTCAAATAAATTTGGTCCTCCATGTGCAAAATTTTGTACAAATGTACATTTAAATATAAATATACTCGTGCAACCCAGTGTCATAATATGAAATAGCCATGCAGTCTGAGGCTCCATGTTATGAATTGCAGGGCTGCTCCCGCCGCAGGATAGTCCCCTCCCTCAGCCATTGGTGTGTGTGTGTGTGTGTGTGTGTGTGTGTTTGTGTGTGTGTGTGTGTGTGTTTTCTCTCCTTAGGATAAGTTAGTTTATAAGTAATATGTAAGTGTAGGGGCCGATGATCTAAGCAGTTTGGTCCCTTAGTTACACAAACTTTGAACTTTAGTATAATAAAAAGAGAACTTGTCATTAAATAGGAGTGTCGAGTTCACAGAAATAATTGGAATTAATTATATTTTAAGAAATTGGTTTTCCCCAAGTTCTTGCAGGGTTGAATGAATGATTACAAGGGATCAGTTTTTTCCGCATTTCGTGCGTGTAATTGCTGTCTAATGTGAAAATGCAGATTTGTGCAAATAAATATCCAGGGTGCATCGTGTAATAGGTCAGCGTGAGGCACAACGTAGTTCTAAGTAATCACGCCTGGAGAATTGCAGCATAGGTTTATGCCTCAGATGTATTGAATAATGTGGCTTTTACAATCTGTGGAGTTCTCCGATGGTCGTATGTCTCTAGTAAAAACACCTGCATCTGACACTAGGCTTCCACTATTTTTGATGGCCACTCCCTGAGTGCGGCAGCCGGACATGATGGTTGTGTCACTGTGAAGTGTGAATGTTCTTTATTCAGAAGGAAGCCATGGCCAATAGTTTAAGTATAGTATGTGTATGTCTTCTTTATGTACCCGTTGCAGCTCATTGTTAACTCTTTGCGGTGAGTTGTAAACTGTCATTATGTTATTGTTATACTTTTTGTAAGCTTTTCTCCTCTATATTTTTGCTTTCAAAGAAAATCATCAAAGGTTCTATAGGGCTACTAATTATGTTCACAACCCACATTATTCACATTTCTGGTTTTATTTCCTAATTATGAATTTTAACATTCAGTATCAATGTTATTGGTCTAGGCATGAAAATACATTTTCCAAACGTTTTAATTCTTCATTTCCTAACTTATTGACTGTTTTGTTGTCAGATGTAATTGTAAAAGCATATAATTTTTGGTCATGAACTTCATAAAGGTGACACGTCTGTAATCAGTTTCTTGGAACAAAATGTTTTCTTTGAATCATGAAATCTTGCTTACTTGTAATAATACTTTCTTGTTAATTTGCAGGAAAGATTCAGAAGAAAATAATAGATTGATGTTTGAACTGGCTTACAAGATGCAACAGGATATAAAACAGAAAGAAGTGATAAAAGTTCAAGAGACAAAAGATGATAGTCTTGATACTTCCACACTTACTGATGTCGGTTCCGTAGACTCGGATAGCACATCAGGAATTGGTATGTTCTGCATGTTGTATACTTGTATTATAATTTTACTTTTTCTTGTGATACCAAATACACAAATAACTTACCAAGTAAAAATAACTTTTTGTGTGTTCCTTAAGGCGGTATTATACGACTATCCACCGCGAAAGGTATTGGTCTAGCGCGACAGCCGTCAAGCGGCAGTACATGTGGAACTACTGCGGAACCCCAATTATTAGCAGACACGCACCGGAATAGAGACCAGTTCTAAACTCCCATGAATAAGTGCATGCGCAAAAGCGAATACTGCAGGAAGCTTTCTGCTTGTTGTGTATGACATTCATGGTTAGGACTGATTTCAGACTTTCGTGTTGCGGATTTTGCCAATTTTTTCAGTTCACAAATCCAGTAATTAAACAAAAACACTATTTGCCAGCAGACATGTTACTAGTTGTTAATGAAAAGGAGTTTTTATATTGGTTACTTCATACTCTGGAAATGAAACAGAAAGCTATTAAGATTTTATTCAGGCATAGAGGGAGGAAAGGTGTTTGTATAAACCTTATGACCCCCCGCATCATAATAAGTTATGTCAGCAATACTTTGTTTCTCAGTAATGTGGACTATACTTTACGGACAGTAGCTCTTCAAAAGAGACCACATCCTTCCTCGCGAAGTTCCGAAATGCTTGCGGATCTACGGAACCCAGTTCTTTCATTAGCTGTGAGTATATTTCCCTTTCTTCCTTCTTTCCGGCCACAGTCGAACGCAATTGTCTGGCTTTTCGTTATTGTGCTCTAATCTGAAAATGTATGTCACAGCTCCAAAAAATGTATCCTATGTGCAAAATTCTGCATAAATGTAAACTTAGATATACATACACCGTACAACCGAGTGTCATAATATATAAAGACTGTGCGGTCTGAGCCTGCAAGCCCAGACGGTCCTCCCTCGTGCATTTGTGTGTATGTTGTCATACTTAGAATAAGTTAATTTAACTCTAGGAAGCGATGATCGATGGCGTAGCTGTCATAGGGCTAGGCGGAGCAGTGCTCCGGGGAGCTCGAGCAGCCCCTCGGACTCGGTGAGGAATGTTTGAAAAAGTTACAGCAGAATGTTGAATTAAAAAAATTTCTCTCCCACCCTACCACCCAGCATTTCCCCCCTCCCCTTAAACCAAGTTTCCCACAGTTGCCGCACTGACTACTGTCTAGCAGAAATGGGCCCTTCACACGATGCCACTCGGTGGCGCTGCTTCAGTCGGCGTAGCAGCAGAAGTAGCGGCAGCATCAAAGCTGCTCGCAGCAACAGCTGCGCCTTCAGAGTGTTGCAGCATGCCGCTCTGTGTGGTCCAAACGATCGCGCGCCTCCAAATACTGGATAAATACGTTTACTGTATAGTACTTCTTACTGGCAAACAAAAGTGTACTGTTCGATTAACCAAATAAACCAGTTTTCCGAACATCGATGTGCCCCAATTACTTTCGTTAATCAACTTTCTACTGTATATAATATTTTAGGTGAATGAATGATTTTTTACTTAATTTTTTGAACCCTGTCCAACAAACCTCAAACGCACGAAGTGAAATCCAAAAATTATTCCCACCTCATATTATAAACATAACGAGGCCTATTACTTGTGGGCTAAAACGTAGACCCTGCCAACATTGGTGTGTTGTCGGTTGAAGTCGGAGTTGCCGTGGCTGCGAATCTTTGCAAAATAATGGTGAATGTCGTCGAATTACTAGCAGTATTTAAACATTTCGACTGTTTTGGGGGGTGAAATCATTCGACAACAAAGTTGCAAATTTGTGCCGGACTGGAATTCGAACCCGGATTTCCCGCTATGGGCCGGCGATCACCTTAACCGTTTAGGCTATCCGGGCACGTTTTCCTTCCAACTCAAATTCTCAGCTTCTAGCCCCCTGCCCATTGATTCCACTTGCTTGCAGCCTATATTGGATTCTCGCAAGGCGTCGAGCATTTGAATGCTTCCGCACTGCAATTGCCACTGCCTGTTGTGGGCATATTTACAATTATTCATATTGTGTCTGTTCTTTTTCTCAACTCAAATGTTTGTGTAGTGTGTCGCCTTAATCACAGATCCCAGTGAAGTGCTGTAACCAACTGCACTCTAAAATTCATGCAAGAAGAAGAGAAAATATGGATGGTAGATGGTTTTGTGGAATGTATTACTCATCAGTGAAGCAGAAAGCGGCTCAAGTGGTGATACGTATGGCTGTATCCATAGAGACTCTTACATGCTGTTGATGTTTTAACTTACGTATTTTATATTTCGACTAAGTGCTATGTTGCACATACTATTAAACCTCCATTTTTTAAATAACGTAAGATGACCACCTTGTATAATTTTATATGACCAGATGACGGTGGAATAGACGCTGTCCTTTACCCCACTGTCACGATAATAAGTGAAAATGTCGACTTTGTTGTTTTACTTATTACTTCTTCCTGGACAGACACTAACATATAGTTCGTGGAGCCTGGTAGGGGCACGGCTCAATCCAAAGTGTTTCATCAAACAAAATCCAGCAATTTCCTTTTGCTGAAACCATCCTTCAAGAATATTTCCCCTATTTTCCTTCTTTGACTGGCTATCAAAGAAATTAGGCTTATTGGTAACGGAGCAATGAGCTAACAGCACAGAAGTTTAGCGAGAGTGATTTGTTGGCACTGACAACAGTCTGCCTGCTGTCACCACAGCTGCGCAAGTCCTGGCTTGACTGTTCCCCGTTTGGTTCGCAGCAGGGGTCCATTTTTCGTGTTTGAGTAATAATACTTCATCGTTTATATTTTACTAGCTTCTGCCTATGATTTCATTCACCTAGTATGGAGCAACTTTGTTACAGCTGAACAGAGAAAAGATCCAACACTATTAAAAATGATAGAGGCCTTGGAGAAAGGAGAAACGACCAATGGAGAGTTCCAACTTATAAACGGAACATTGTACAAGAGCAACTACAATCCACTGGGCCCCAAATGGCTACTTGTTGTACCAGCTCATCTCCAGCCAGCTATTCTCAAATATTTCCATGATGCTCCAATATCCGGTCATCTGGGATTCGTGAAGACCCTAGACAGAATCAGACACAGGTATTACTGGAAAGGTCTATACCGATCTGTCAAGCACTATGTGAGTCACTGTAAAGAGTGCCAGTGACGGAAGCATGTGCCGCAATTACCTCCAGGACATCTGGTACCGATTCCGCCGGCAGCAGCTCCATTCCACCGAGTTGGGATCGATCTTTTAGGGAGGTTCCCGAAGTCGACAACCGGTAACCGTTGGATAATAGTCTGCACTGACTACCTCACACGCTACGCTGTCACAAAACCTGTGCCGACTGCAGAAGCTCCAGAGATCGCAAAATTCCTTGTAGAAGACATTATTTTGAAGCATGGAGCACCATGTGTCATGATATCTGATCGTGGAAAAGTATTCCAGTCAAAACTAGTATCAGAGGTAATGTCACGGTGCAACATTGCCCACAGAATGACAACTGCATACCATCCTCCGACAAATGGTCTTACAGAATGTTTTAACAAGACGTTAGCCGAAATGCTGTCGATGTACGTCGATTGAGCAGAAGGACTGGGATACAATTTTGCCAGTCGTGACATTTGCTTACAATACCGCAAGACAAGACACCACAGGCTTCACTCCGTTTTTCCTGCTCCGTGGCCGTGAAGCTGAGACGACAATGGATACACTGTTCCCGTTCCAACCAGACGACACTCAGGATGACTATGTTAAACAGCTCATCACCAGGGTCGAAGAAGCAAGACAGCTGGCTCGCATACGGACACTGGACGCCCAGGAGAAGAACCGTCAGTGGTATAACAACAAGCACCGACCTGTTGTGTACAGTCCAGGAGATCTAGTATAGATTTTTACCCCTGTTCGGAAGGTTGGACTGTCAGAAAAGTTATTGAAGCGATACTTTGGTTCGTAACGTGTCATACGCCGCCTGTCAGACGTCACATATGAAGTTGAGGATTATGAGCCGTCGTCGAAACGTCAAAATCGAAGAGACATTGTTCACGTCCTGCGCATGAAGCCTTGCTACGATCCTGAAGAGCAGGTAGACGACAATGGCTTCTTGTTCAAGGACTTTAAGGACGGTAATGTTCCTGATGAAGCCACGACAGGAACGTCTGTCGTCGATAATCGCGGAGAAGGAAAGGATTCTCTTGAACTGTCATACAGAGGACCTATGACACGGTCAAGATCCAGGACATTGCAGCTGGCTCCACAGGGATCATAACAGCGGGTCGCTGTTTCTCCAGGAGAGGGAGCAATGCCGCGAGAGACCACAAACACCAACTGCCGGCGTGGCGCAGGGGATAGCGTCACGGACTGCGGAGCAGAAGGTCGCCAGTTCAATCCCGGCCACCCGCAAAAATTTATTTCTTTGTAATTTACAATTCCAGAAGGTTCTACATCTTTCTTATATTCACTTGTAAATTCTACTTGTTTCTTATGTTAACTGTTCTTCTAATTTCTGGTAAATTCTGTCTGTGTATAAATAGCAGAGCACTCTGCCTGAGAGGCAGTCAGTGCTGCGTGTATGTTGTTCATAATAAACATGCTTTCAGTATAAGTGCTGTGTTTAGTTGCCTTCGAAGTCAAGCCTGCTTCCATTGCAACGCGACAATATTTAAAAATTAAAACTTCTCCTAAGGACAAAATTTGAGTATTGTATCTTGGAGGGATATAGTTGTGTGCCACAAAGTAAAAACAGAAAATATATAAATCTTATATGTGGACAGTGCCAACTTGACTAGACTGTCACTTACATTATATGTAGGGAATTCTCTCTTTGCTGTTGCGCAATCTGTCCTGATGTTGGAATTGTGACATATGTTTGTAACTTTTTCATACACATTTCAATAGGCAAAAATTTCCCATACATTAAGTAGAATGCAATTTTGCACATCCATCCAGATATAGGAAGTAGTCTTTAAAATAAACAGATTTCAGCATACTAGAAAACACCAAATGCCTCAGGGTAGTTGTCTGGAACAGTTCATTATCATGTAATTTTTACTTGGCTGTGTAATACATTAAAAGGGAGATGAACAAGTAATAAGTTTATGAACAGTTTACATATGCAGGACTTTTATGCAAAGGTAGAATGAAAATTGTGAACACTTCTACTGTTATTGTTATTGCTTTATCTGTTCCTTCTGAAATAAATCTCCAGTGTTGAGTGGTTTTTTTTACTACTTGCACTCCCCTCACCCTTGTGGCCCTCACCACCAGTCTGATCTCCCTTGCCTCTATCCCTATCTCCTCTCCCCCTTCCTATGTCACATTTTATGTCTAGTGTCCACATATTTGAATGTTTTGTGATTGCTTTCAGGACTATGATTTTTTAAAATCTGTTTCAGGTGAAGGTACAGAAACACAAACTCCTCCAGACTTTTATCCTATGAGTTTGCCACCACCAGGGCTGAGACATGAAGAATTGCAAAAAAATAAAGCACCTATAGTAGCAAAAGATATTGCCCCAGTCACCACACTCGCATCAGTCCAAACTCCATCTCCTGGCCCAGGAATAATGAAAAAGTGTCGTCAGAATGTTGCAATGCAGGCTATCCTCAAGAAAATGGACCAAGAATCTTTTAAAACAGCAGAAGCAAAGCAGGTAGGTGCCAGAATGTACAGACTGTCCCAAACTTATAAGTACAGTGGAGTCTCCCATAAGTGCAATCCTCATTTGAAGGGGCGAGGGGGGGGTGGCAACCCTTGCTTTACAGCATATGAATCCTTGGTAAATTTTCTCCGCCCACCCATAACCCAACATCTGTAGAACTATTCACTCTCCATAGTTGTGGTCATGTCACTGGGCCAACACTAATACTTTTCCCAATTTTAATTGTTTACACAAGCAAACAGTTTGTTGAAAGGGGTGTTTTAAGGGTGTCATTATCACTACACTACAGTACAGTACAGTTTGTTTTCTATGTAGACTGTATTTGCATAAATCAGTGCTGTAATAATAATAGAAAAATAAACTTTTTGATGTAAAGTTAGAAGCATTGAAGCAACTTGTCAACGGAGGGGGGACTGACTTATGGTGTAGTTGAAGTTACTGTTGGGGACTGAAACTGTAATAATTTTCTTCAGAGCAATACTCTGAAGAATCTCTTAATTGAAAGACAATGAAGGAGGTGGAGTTTTTAAGAAACAGATGAGGCATTGTTCATGTTGTTTACAAGATAAGACTGAAGGGGCCAACTACTTCTGGCCCAGTCTTGCAACAGAAAGCCTTTCAGGGGGTGGGGGTTCATTGCGCATGCACGCACGTGTACATCGAGTATATGAACTTCTGGTGCCTCTGAGGCCATTTCAGAATTTATTGTAAAGTTGTAAAGAAAATTATCTAATGATCAAATTTACAACTGTCACAGAGCTGGTTTAAATTGCTAAATGTTGATTCTTGTGCAGCAAAAAGGCACTCTTAAACACAAAGAAATTAGAGTGTGGCCTCACAGTTGTGGCAGCTTCAAATGCGATGAGAATCCACAAACTAAAAGTGATTTTGATTCAGAAGTCTGTCAGTACAAGAGAATTTAAGAATGTAACTATATCAGCTCTTCAGTCTAGGGGATTTCCAGAATGAAATTTTCTCTCTGCAGCAGAATGAAATTTCGTTCTGGAAACATCCTCTTGTTTCGGACTAAGCCATATCTCCATAACGTCGTATCTTCCAGAAGTGCTAGACTTGCAAGATTCACAGGAGTACTTTTGTGAAGTTTGGAAGGTAAGACAAGATACTGGCCAAACTAAAGCTGCGAAGATGGGCTGTGAGATGCGCACAGGTAGCTCAGTCGGTAGAGCACTTGTGCGTGAAATGCAAAAGGCCTCGGTTTAAATCCCGGTCTGGTACACATTTTTAATCTGCCAGGAATGATTGGATCCAGGGTCACTATATCAGTTATAGGTGAGGGACCCTGGTCTGGAAACTACTGGGTTGCCACTTATAAATCAAAGTATTCCTGATTCCTCTTACAGTGGAGTGTATGTCCTAGCAGAGCCAGCCTTTGGGATCTGCAAACAGTACAAACCCACTGTAAAACGTTGGAATGTAATTTATAAAATGTCTTCCGTAATTTTGTTTCTGAAACTGCTGTTGTAACAGTCTTTTGATGTATTGGTAGTATGTCAGTCACGAAAGTTAGAATTCTTTTGAATGTGATAAAGATACATAACCTCTGCTGGAAGTTCTGCACAGGGCCCCACACCGGCTAAGGCCTGATCTGTGTCATAGTACATACTATGCGTGCTCTTGGAACTTACCTGATACCTCTGACAGTCGAGAATATACTAGCCACGTTCCGGGAACAATGGTCGCAATTCCAACATCGTTCAGTCCCAACTTATTTTGAACTGAGGGTTGTGAACACCCGGATCGGACATTCCCCAACAAGAGGATAGAAACGGATGGTTCTGTTTCGTGGACAGTATGTTCACATGATTTTTTTTCTTGTGGGCCCATGTGAAAAGTCTTCCCTAGTAATGTGTCTCAAGGCAGAAGAGGACCTCCTGCTAAGTATTTCCACTGCCTGTGACACTATTCAGACAACACTGTGGCTATTAAGACAGATACAACAAAGCTCATTTTGACAGCGTCGTGCCTGCATTGACGCTGGAGGATGCCATTTTGAACACTTGCTGCAAATACCTCAGTTTCACAAGCTACTGCATCTAAACAGAATTCATTATTACCGTACTATGGACTCAGGATTATTTTCTCATGACAACTCTGTGGTCTTACTAGGGGAAATTGTCTGAAGGTAGTGGAGAGTATTCAGTAAGAATTTTGTCCTCGATGACTGGGGTTTAGCAGTTGGGGCCCTTATAAATATTATTTGTGAAAATGTGTTCTTTCCTGGAGTCTCTTGTGCATTTGAAGCTTTTGGTTTTCCAGTGGGATAATGAAGTTAAAACAGTGCGTAGTTTTGATTATAGTCATATTTATCATTTTCTGGCACTCACTGGAAGATGAGTACGTTACAATTTGGTCTGTAACAAAATTTGAATGTTGCCACCCACCTGTACTTAATTCAGTGGGTAGTAAACAATGTGCTGTTTCCACGTTTCTCTAGAATCACTTTAATCTTATATGAAGACGCCACAGAAAATAAGTCGGCTGAATTAAGAAATCGGTTTATGGCACAATCGGATGATGGTACGATAAGACTGGTAAAATGACTTTCTAATAACATGGAATGACACAAAAATTCAAAGAGTTTTACTTTAATGGTAACAGAAAGAATGTTGTAAATTGGCCTTTAAATTTTCTCTTCCGTAAAATTGTATAGTGTAACTTATCTCCTTTTTTTCCCTATTGGTTCTTCATATATACCACTCTTTTTAATGTCCAGTAGAACATTATGAAGCATGTGAACTCTATAGCAAGGGAAAGTGTCTTGCTGTCATTTTAGAAAATAACTATTCTACATTTATGTTTTACTTAATTGCAACTAGTTAGCACCTAATTATGAAATGCTCATGTCAGACACAGATTATTGTACTCTTTCAGAAGACAGTTATCTCTTATACATGCTTGGTAATGTGATGGAGTGTGTCTGGTTTCAAAAATGTGTGTTCACCTACTAATGAGTTAAAACATTTGAAATTACTTGTAAGTAAATAAATTTTAAAAAGTATAGCTTTAGAAGAGTCATTCTATGAAATATTTTCAGATACATTCCAACACATTTTTTTTTTTTTTTTTTTCTGAAAAAGGGGTGATTATTATATTAATAATTCAATGTTTATCTGCAAGGATGAAAATTTCACAGTATAAATGCCATCTGAATTTCACGTTTGTGTTCTTACTTTGATAGCTGGCAAATTACTGTCTTTTCATTTTGAAAATATTGATCGAGTCATTTCTAATTGTTCCATTCCTCGTCTGAAAGAATTGTTTCGAGAATCAGTTGTAGCAGTTCTTTTCTACTATTGATGAAACTTATTCTTGAATAAATAATTTTTTTTTAAATTTTAAATGTGTTTATTTCCGTCAACATTTGCAATATAATTGTTTAATTACATATTTTTTTATCACTTGGATCATCTTCATATCTAAAAAACAAAAGTAAAATAAAAATGTACACCTGTTTTTTAGATCTGAAGACGATCCAAGTGATCGAAACATGTAATTAAACAATTATATTGCAACTGTTGACAGAAATAAACTCGCCAGTCGATCATTTCGACTATAATAATAATATATTTTTTCATGATACCTGAATCAGAACAACTAAGTCATTTACAACAAAATGTAGTTGAGCAGTATGTCTAAAGCAGCTACAGCTGTGCATTTCTGTACTATTATCCTCAAGCACTGCCTTTTAACAGGTTTGTAAAACCCTTGCATAGCTGCCAACTATTACGGATTGTCCGTAATTGTTACGGATCTATCATCTTATTTACGGAGTTACGGGAAGTTCATAAAAAATTACGGAATTAAGACATTTTGAATATGATGTTTTAAGAAAATCGGAATAGGTATATTCAGCTAACTGCAATGCTAGGGAAAGTTTTATTGATGCCAATGATTTTCTTCTTGAATGCGTATCAAAGCTGTAGGAAAAGTTATAGCCGTTTTACTGCATAGCTACCAAATGAACGCCCACCCGTCAAGAGCTACGTAAATTCCTTCGTTCACAACTAGTACTTTGTCTTCCGTCTCGCCGGCCGCAGTGGCCGAGGGGACTGAGGCGCTCCAGTCGCGGTCTGCACGGCTGTACGGTCGGGGGTTCGAATCTCACCTCGGGCATGGATATTTGTGCCGTCCTTACTATTAGCTAGTTCGTAAGTAGTTTGTAAGTTTAGGGACTGATGACCCCGTAGTTAAGTGCCATAAGGTTCCACAAACATTTGAACTTATTTCTTCCTTCTGAAACCGTTAACTTTCTTTGAAGACAAGTGTTTGAAAATTGCAGGAATGTTTCTATGTCACCCTCGGAAATTACAAAAATAATTTTTTGGTGTATTCCTCCTAACCTGATCCCGTTCATTTAGAATTCTTTCTTTTCGAGGAATACATGTATGAACGGAGAGTGTCATAAATATAGCATTTAATGGTCTGAGTAGGGTTTATAATTTTTAAAACTTTCTTTGAAGAATGCGCGTATGACCCGCAAACCATCCTCCTCCTCATTCGTCTGTCGAATTATTACTGACAGTCTCTTCTCAAGGTTGGCAGCTATGCCCTTGTCACTTAATGGACATTCTCCTGCGTGTAAAATGATACTGTGTTGTTTTATTTATATATCTCAACAAAATCAACAGGAAGTGCATTGCCTTCTGCAATAACTGCAGTGATGTATGTTTAAATGCCATATTCTGTATGGAAAGGATACTGAAATGGATCGCAATCTTCATGTAAATACAACTTACCACATTAAAATAGTAAGAATTGTGTAAGTACTTATCACTGCAGTATACGTGTATAGTATGTCGTACTTGTACGGAGTAGTATTCCTAAATAACAGGATGAGCTGTATTGGGGGAAAGCAATAGATACTATCAGTCAAAAACGAAACGCACAAAGAAAGACGATTTATGGCAAATGGTAAATTCCACTAGGTTTAGTGTCACTTTTTTTCCCATCTGTGCTCTAGTCTGTGGAAAAGTCACACAAATTGCATTATTTAATACTGCCACTTCTCCCCCCCCCCCCCCTTTGCTGCTTTAACAACTGTTCTGAGTGGAATATATAATTAGTCTGCTTCTCTGACATTATTTGTCCCACTGCTTCTTCTAACAGTTATTGAATCTCTCCCACAGTCTAATATTTGTTGATTGATGTACATAATGTTGACACCAAAAACATTTTGATAGTGTTGAAATTATGGGAGTCAAGGGACACTGTGTCTATGTTCTTTAGCCATCTCATCTACAACATACTGATGACTGTATGATCTCAGTGTTACATACATCTTTCTGAACTTTCACATTTTGACATTTCAACCATTCAGCAATGTTGGCCTCTTTTCTTTTTTCTCCTACTGTCATTGGAGTATTACCTTAAATAGCTGAATGGTATTGTCCATTACAGTGATTGACAGACTTTTTCAGTTTGCCACCTTGAACCACTTCAGAATACTACCCATGTTAGTAACTACAGTATAACCCTGCTTTTAAATTCCTGGGTTTTACATTTCCTCACCATTTACACCATTTTTTGTTGTCCCATCAAATTTCTTATGTTCATTATGTTAATTCACCCCAATTTTTTCGTTAACATATTTACATTTTTCCCACATTTTATATGTTGTGAAACCACATTAATGGAGGGAAAAAATGACATAAACTGAC
Source organism: Locusta migratoria (assembly GCA_026315105.1). NCBI lineage: Eukaryota > Metazoa > Arthropoda > Insecta > Orthoptera > Acrididae > Locusta > Locusta migratoria. Next base: position 370,594,870 of record CM048755.1, read on the forward strand.
AGTAGCATGGCTTTTGCCTTAAAGTTTAGTGTTTATAAATGTTACACAGCCAAGTTTCTTGGCACTCTGCATTTATTCAAATGTATATTTTACGTTTCATTGTGTGAAGTACACACCAAGTTGACTCACAATGCGGTGGCTGTTGGAAGCATCACATAAGTCACTGCGCCGAGTGTCTGCTTAGCTTAGTTTACACGACTGGTAGGTTTTTGTGCTAAACATGTTTCGAGAATTTATTCTTATTGTGAGTGTAAATATTTATGCAAGTATTTTTGTGACAGTTTTATGAACTGTGAGAATGATGATTTGCTTTGTATGTTTTTCTGTGCATCGAATAAATTCTCGAATATCATCATACGAAACTTGAAACATTGCACAAGTTCTATATTTTTTTATTACTGAAATAATGAATGCCAGTTAAAGGCTAGCTGACACCACCGATTATGATGAATGGAATTACATTAAAAAGTTTTAATTCCAATAAAGTTACCAGTTCTGCTTGACACTTTAAAAAGAATAAAATCCAGATAACATTTACTACATAATAATAAAATTTCCTGGTGAGTACTTTCATGTCTATTATATACATATATCTTACATAAACTGCAAAAATGCAAGGATGATCCAGTAAGCAAATTTTACCAATTAAAACATTATTCCCACATTTTACAATTATTTTCTTTGAAGTCCCTTGAAAAGTGTAAAAACAGGATTCGACTGTATTTACCTAGCACCTGCATGAAATTATTACGTATTCCTAAATCAACTAGAAGCTCTATTGGGTTATTTAACAGAAGGGGGGGGGGGAATATCTTAGTTGCTTGTTACTTTAATACAGATTTTCTTATGCCATCTTCCAGTAAACATTTATTGCAATTAGTAATATAGTCATTTAGTCTAAATCCTACTGTAAACTTTCCAACTAGGATAACTAATTCCTCTAGTACAACCATTGATAACATTTTATTTCCTGTCAAGAAACAAATTGTGGGCCATTAAACCTGTGCCTGATCTTTGGTCAACGTCATCTCTACACTCTCGTCGAGAGGAGATTGTTCTCGCCCGGCTTCGTATTGGTCACTGCCGTTATAGCCACCAGTATTTACTTCGTGGTGATCCTGCTCCCTTATCTGAGCACTGTGATGAACCTCTTACTGTATACCACCTTTTAGTGCAATGTCCGTTTTTTAATTTCTCTGTCATGATCTATGTTTACCATTTGAAATGTCTGATATTTTAGCTGATGATCCGCATTCTGTTGACACATTTTTACTTTTTATACATCATGCAAATATGGCAAAAGCCATTTAAGTTCTAACCCTGGTTTGATTTTACTATGGGCAGTGTTGGGCGCTAATGACCTCAGCAGTTGTGCACCTTAAAACAAAAACAAAAAGATAACATTTTATAGATAAGTGACATGCATCTCCCTGTATTAGATGTAGGTTCTAAGCAGATTATGAAGACTGCTAAATCTGAATATGGGAGGGTAGTCAATCCACCAAAAATGGATTATTTTAGAAAACTGCACAAAGATATGAACTGGAAATATGTTCATAGTGCTCATGACATAAATGAAAATTATAACATATTCGTATTAATGTCAGTACTGTGAATGAAAACGGTTTTCATCTAAAGGTTACCCAAATATAATAGAAATCTCTATTAAAACCATGTATTACACAAGGAATGATGATTTCCTGTAAGAAAGAAAAAAGGAAAATATATGTCAACCAAGAATAGCTCGGATGTGTTTGAAAAGATTCACTAAATGCATTTCAGAATGTGTAAGAGTTTTTCATCGCACACAGGCATAAAGTATGAAGAATGGCAGATAGAAAAGGTTGGCAGTATTAAATTCCTGGGATTACAACTTGATAATAAATTTAGTTGGGAGGAGCATACCACAGAACTACAAAACACCTTAACAAATCTGTATTTTCAATTAGTGTTAGCAGACATAGGAGACATAAAAATAAAAAAGCATGCATACTTTAATTCTATAATGTCATATGGTATAATATTTCGGGGTAACTCTTCAACTCAAAAAGTTTTCAGAGTACAAAAGTATGTAAAATACATATTATTTGTGGAGTAAATTCACAGACATCCTATAGAAGCCTCTTCAAAGAACGGGGTATATTAACTATTGCCTTTCAGTATATTTATTGCTTAATGAAACTTCTCATCTATAATATATCCCTTTTTCCAACAAGCACCTCGGCTCATAGATTAAATAGTAGGAACAAAAACTGTCTACACAATTACTTAAAAGCACGTACTTTCGTTCAAAAATGGGGTCAAATTCTCAGGAATACATATTTTCAATAATTTGCTAGCTACCATAAGAAAAACTATAAATAAAGATCAGTTTAAGAGGAACTTAAGGCTTACTAGTGACGAACTCCAACTCCATTGACGAATTTTGGAATAGAACTAAATAATGTATCCATACTATTAGTATTATTACTTCAGCCTGAAAATATATATAAAAATATCTACTATCATGTCATGGGTCATTTATTTGTAGTACTCACTTGATCTCCTCATTTGTAACCCAGGAGACAGGGATAATACCAGGTGAAGTTCCAGTATTCATCCCCCCCCCCCCCCCATTTCAATGGAATGACCATCATGTATAAAGGTGTCTTCAAGTGATATTTAAATTTCTCTTAAAAACAGACAAATGCTATCACCTGTTCCTTAATTTTATTTGTTCCAAATAATCAGAACTCAGATAACTAATCGTAAGTCTTGTCTTACTGCCACTGAGAACTTCTGTCTCATGAAGAGTAACACACTTTGTAGTATTTTTTTCAGTACAAACTTCGATAAAAAAAATCTTCTAAGTCCTTCATGAAATATTCATGCACCAAGTGCACAACCTTAGCTGTCAGACCACACAAAGCAAATCATGAACTTTCCTTTTACAACTGTGCTTTTCTGAACACCTGCACTACAAACTTCACACATTCTCTAGTGCAAAATTAACTCCCCACACAGAGAAACAAAGCACATAATGAAGTGGATCACAAATGTTTAGGTTATCATTCCTGTGTGTCACCTGAAAAGTTTGTTGTAGCTGCTGTGGCAGGTAGCCCTTACAAAGGTGAACTAAACAGAAAGCATGCCAAAAGTGCTTTTCCTGCTTTGCTGTTGCTACGGTACCAATGTAAATCACTTTGTTGTTCTGATGCAGGTATGATACAGGTCATTTCAGTTTATAGTGGAGCTACTCTAGTGAAATTCTCAATGTTTTAATCTTCTGTTTCTTTATGTATTGAATGTCTTTGTTCACAGGTTACTTTTAAAACACCTGCACCAGCTGGAACAGAAGCAGAAAAGAAAACCCAGAATAAGCAGCTAAAAGGCTCTCAGGATAAGCAAAATGCACAGCAAACAAGCAAAGCCATAAGTATTGCAGTACACACTAACAATGATAAGAATAAATCTACAACTACTTCAGATTCTGCAGGAAAAAATGTTACATTTTCCATTCATGGTAGCCAAGAAAATACACAGGTACCCAAGGAGAAACAAAATGCTGCTGATAAAGTTCATTCATCAGCCATAAATTTTCAGGATAAGAATGCAACACCACTGATGAAAATGGGGCAGGATAAAGGTGGTGGAAATTCATTTTTGGGAGGAACAGCATTCCATTCGCCCACAGCACAAGAAAAAAGCTTTACATTGCCTGCCCAAAACTCTCAGAAGAAGAGTGTAACTTTCACTGATGAAAAGATTTTGTCATTTGCTGCCCAGGTGTTCCAGAATAGAGGTTTGGCTTACAAGGGTACGTTTCCATCTCAGGTACAACAAGATAAAACGAGTCCATTGTCCGTGCCAGCTCCTCCAGAGAAGGCATTACCATTCTCCACACAGGGAATTGACAATAAAAGTAGCACATATCCTGTAGCAAACCTGAAAGAGAAGCCCATGTCATACTCTGGAATAGTCCAGCAAGAAACAGCTAAGCAGCCTGCGACAGAAACGTCTACGTGGATTTTTAACAAAAATGTACTGCCGCCACCGCCTCGAGACGTACGTGCCGCCGTGCCACCGACGACCCAGACCAGAACGGAATTACCCGGAACGCAAGTCTTCGGAGGAATCGGAAGCTTTTCTCACGAGCTATTGAAGAACCCGTTATTTAAGTTGCCCGACTTACAAGAATTACGCAGTACTCCAGATAGTAACGTCTCGAGCCCACAGCTGTATTCTCCGGGAAATGCTCTCGGAACAGAAATACCGAAAGTATCGCAACCGCAGTACTCTGTGGAAATTAATAAAAGTCTCGGAAGTGTGTACACTGGGCCCGACGCAAAAGTGAAACCGGATTTTACAAACGTTTCCGGTGTCAATAATGTCGATTCTAGTAAACTCCACATTCCGGCAGCCATAGGAAGTGAACACAGTGCATTTCAGTCCCCGAGTGCAAACTTCACGCATCCGCAACCCGGCTCTAGAAATTTTCCAGATCAGTTGGGGAAAGTACGGCCACCTCCAGGTTACAGTATACCTCGTGTTCCACAGACACCTGTAAGCTGGTGGAAGGAAGATTTGACGCCTACATCTCCCATGACGACTTGGTGGAAGATGGATACGACCTCGGTCAATAGACAGGTTTCCCACCCTCCTGGAGACGACAGTACAGCCATTCCGTACAGCCCTCTCACTTACGGGAGGCCGCCGTCACAACAGTTGCCACTGAACGAAGGTGCCGGGAAAACCGACGCGGGTTACGGCAATCACTTGTGGAGTATGGGTTCACCTAGTACGTCTGTGGATGTAAATCTACATCACAAACTGGTCGGTGGCACCGGGCAACAGCAAGCCAGCTTCACTGCTAGTGGCCACCAGCAGCCCACCTACTCGGCCACGAGTCAGCAGCAGACCACCTACTCGAGGCCTGATAGTTCCCTTACAGGAATGTTCAGCTCTGATGTAAATATGCCAATGTTTGGGCCACGTGATACAGCAGACCGAGGTTTGCCAGAGGTAATTATTTAATAAATTTTTATTTATGCCTAATCACTTTGAGAGAGAGAGAGAGAGAACACACACACACACACACACACACACACACACACACACGAAAGGACATACACTGTTCCTCACACAATCACATAGTCACACCTGAGACACACACCCCTAACTCTGGCTGTTGCATTCCAAATGATGCTGTTTTGGTTGTGAGATGGGTGGAGATGGGAACGTGATGAGTCCAAGATTGTGGCATCGATGGATACAGCCCAGCCTTATGAAGCATGCAGTACTACAGTGGTAGAGAGAGTTTTGATGGGCCAGGGGAGTGAAGCCAAATGGGAACATAGATGAGTGTAAAGGGATTAAGCTTAGGAATGCAGTGGGGGGAGGGGCACAGTATATACAAGAACTTGGAGTGGGTGGCAGGAAATGTGTTGGGAATATAGGTTACCTTAGGTTGAGGCCTGTATAATTTGGGGACCAGAGAATGAACAGAGGCGATAACTCCCATCTGTGCATTTCGGAAATCCTAGTAGTGGAGGAGAAGGGTGAGGATCTGTATGGCCCTTGTTGAAAGCAGTTGTTTAAATCAAGAATATTCTCAGCAGCATGTTGTGCCAAAGGGTGATCTACCTTGTTTTTGGCGTCAGTTTGGCAGTGGCCACTCGTCCAAATAGGTAGCTTGTTGGTAGTCGTACACGATTTAGAAAGCTGTGCAGTGATTGCAGCACAGTTGGTAAATTACTTGGCTGCTTTCACAGGTGGCCTTTGATGGTGCAGCATAAGGCTGTGATGGTACAGGAATAACAAGTGCTGGGTGGATGGATTGGTCAGGTCTTGCAGTAAGATCTTTCACAGGCATACAGGTGTGTGAGGTTGGAGGGGGGGGGGCAAATATACAGATGCACCAGAATGTTGTGAAGGTTGGGCGGGGGAGGATCTTAAGAAAGATGTCTCATTTCTGGCCGCGATGGCAGAAAATCGAATCCTTAACGGAGGATGATGGGGGCACTGTTTAGTTGCTGGTTATTGGAGGTCTAGGTAGGATTTGGGGTGTATGGAGATATGGCATAGGAAATCTGTTTGCGGACTAGGTCTGTAGGGTGTTCTGTCTGTCAAGGCCTTTGTGAGTGCTTCAGCATATTGAGCAAGGGAGTTCTCATCATTGCAGATACTCCGTCAGTTGCCGTCGTGTAGGAAGGCGCTCCTGCGCACAGAGGCAGACCGATAGGGGAAGCGTGGAGGGGAGGAGCAATAGCCGAGTGCTAATAGTGGAGCCCGTGGAAGAAATGTGCGTAACTTGCGGCGAGCCACACACCTAGAGAATGAATATTATTGCCTGCCAGTGCGATAATATAGGGAGGTGCACAGAACCGCTGAAAACTGTGGCGTCTTCCTACCTGACGTGGACTATAGCACCCGCTGTCAATGGTAGGAGAATTAGGGGCGAGTCATTCAGCTGTCCGCTGTAGTGTAGTGGGCTGTGCATTAGAATTTGAAGTAAATATGCAGGGGGAGGCGGGTGGTTAGCAACCACCCTCGACAATTATTTATATATTTTTTCCTTTATTCCCCAGCTTTGGTTCTAAATAGATTTTGGGTACTCTTATTAAATAAATAGATATAAGTGTAGCAGGGATGTATATGAGAGGGTGCCCAGAGCCCCCCCTCCCCCTGTTCTGAAATAATGATTATGAGGAGGAAAAAGCTATATTTTTTATGATTTCATGTCAACAATAAAAAACTTTGTCTAGGTAAAGTAAAAAGGGCTTCAACACTCATTATCCTCTGAAAATGAGCACAAAACTGACACAAAATATCATGGGGTGTGTACTTAAAATTACTTACCTTTGCATTAATATTGCCCCCCCCCCCTCCCGCCAAAAAAAAAGGGGGGGGGGAGTGAGAGTAATTGCGGTATTTGCTACTGAGGTATAGATTAAATACTAGATTTATGTGGTAATTGTTTGTTACATTGCAACAAATTGCTTGGGTTTTTTTCTGTGGAATTATACACGTATTTATGAAATATGTTTAAAGTCACCAATTAACAATCGGTGCGTCTACTAAAATGTTTTATCTTTGGCATGGTTGTTATGAATGTTTTTAATGTAGATTTCCTTTTCTGTAGTTTAGGTATGACTTTGTTCATGTTATTTCATTATGCGCTAAAATAAAGTGCAATTATTATGTTTAAAAATGTGACTGCATTTTCTTTTGTAGCTAAAACAACAACAAAACATAATAATTGTGTTAATAGTGAATTCCACAGAACTCTAGTACTTAATCCATATATAGGCAATTGTTAGTATCATGATGTCATTTAAAACAGTCATTGTTATAGTATCTACTCAGTTTATAGGCATGTGTCAAAAGACCTTGTTAGCAATTCGTTGGAATATATTTAAATAAATAGTCAGTGGGAGGTCGCGAACCACCACGCCTGCATATTTACTTCAAAATCTAATGTGCTGTCACTACACTATATTGGACAAATGAGTAATTCAACCCTAATTCTAATGTTATATGATAATGCGGAACTTTCAAATACCATTTTAAAATTAATCACACTAAGAATGTTTCTGATTATTCTTCAGTGTGCCATTTCTTTGAAATAACAATGTCTGAGTTATAAGAAGAAAATCATCTAATACACAAAGGCTTGTGCCATGGCAGTTCATTAACTTTTCTCAATATTCGGAGCTAGAGCTCTAGTAGCCAGTCTGTGTAGAAGGTCCAGTATGCAAAGCACTTAGAAGCGGGCATTTGCCTTCCTTTGCGCCCATACTTCTTTCATTATCTTGCTGTGAACTTACTTTCTCTCTTCAGACCATATTGTTATAGTCTTCTTTAGTTTTTTTCTCTTGATCAACATTCCATGAAGATTTCAGTTTTGAACATCTTCCAGTGTAGTTCCTGCCAATTTCAGATTAGTTTTGATCTTACCAATTTATACAGGATGTTTTAGCTTTGCTTGTGTTGTAAAGGAATTCAACTGGGTATCAGGGTTTTTTGTTTAATGTGTCCAAAAGATATTGATCTGCATTTTCTAATGTCACTATGGATATCTGTATATTGGTTGATTTCCAGCTTTCTTTTGAGTCTTTATTCATCAATAATTTTTGAACCTACACTTTTTCTTACAATTTTGCATTCTTTTTTCTCATTGTCTGTCTTTCCATTCCCAATTTAGTTTCACAACTGTATTATAATGTCATAGTTTTGTGTGTTCTCGTAAATACATTTCTTGCTGGAAATACTGTGGGTAAATTGGTATGCAGTTTCCATCTTCTGGCGTCTCATTTAAATGGCTTCTTCCCCCCCTCCCCAAGTCAATTTTCTTTAATTGTTTCACCAAGATATAAATTCTGTGACTCATTTAATTTCCCTATCTTTTGCCTCCATGAATTTTTGCACTGGTTTGTTGGAGATTTTTGCTACACACTAGTGATAAAAGGACACGGTAACTTCTGCTCTCAACTGCAGAGGGTAGCACAGTCTACAGATTCCAGAATACACCTCCAGATGTTGGAAAGGTCTTCATTCCCAGACATCCTCCCCACCCTGCTCCATCTCGAGGGGGATGACCAGCTGGACCATTTGATTGATCTTCATACCATCTGGCTGGTGGAAAATGAGACATCTTATTGTCTCTGCCATGCCACACCTCTTCTGCAAGCATCGTGGTTTGCTGTCTTCTTGTAGCAGAATGACCTCTCCAATTGTTGGTTTCCTTTGTGAAGGATATCCCTTGACCTCAATGTAATTTCTTAACTCTAAAGGGTATTTAGTTTTCCACCTACCTCAAAAGTCCTTATTGACCTTTCATCTAAGTTTTAGTTCTTGGCAAGGTCCTTTCTAGTTTTTGGCTCTAGCCCACACGGAATAGTTACTAGTTTCTCACCACTTAGAAAGTGGGCTGGTGTCAATGTGGTATCGCTCTCTCTTTGAGTGATGGATCGTGAGTGCCAATTAAATGGTGTTTGCGCTCTTTTCATCCATGAGATCAACCAAGAACCTTTCTCAGACAGCACTTCACAGAGCATATTATGCATTCCCACCAGCCTCCCCACCAAGCCACATGTGGTGATAACTTCCAACTGATTCCACGGTGGGCACAGTAAAATTGTATATCAGTATGCTGCATGGCTTTGAAGAGGTCTGACAGTTCTGACTTGGCTGTATGGGATGTTGTAGCATTATCTTAGTAATCATTGTGATTTGAATCTCTTCTGTCGGTCCGTGTTTGCGTTACAAATGTGGGGTTGTGGCTCTGCCTTGATGCGGAAATCCCGCCATCTTCGGTAGGTTTTGTATTTAATCTAAAAGAATGCAGAAAAGACATATTTACAAAACTGTGAAACATATTGTAGAATAAGGTATACACTTCTTTTCCACTGTATCACTACGGAAACAATGATTTCCGTACCTTTCATCATTAGGCTATTTTACACTTCCATACGGTTTTTTGCCTTTTATACGGAGTACAGCATGTTGTCTTCAGCAGTATGAGCGGCTGTTATTAGTAAGAGTTGCTATTTGAAAACCTTATTTCAGTGTGTTTATGCCTCAGTTTGGTTTTTTAGTCGTTATTGCAGTTTGTGAAGGTATCGCTATTAGGCTGTAACAATATGAAATTGTACTCACATTCGTCGATATCAAATCCATCTAGAGGACCGACTGATGAATGTGTGAATTATGAAAAGCTCAGTGAAGGAGTGACATCCATCCAGTACAATTGGGCACTTCTCTGAGTGGAACAGTGTAGCACATTGCAGCCTGGCACCAACCTAAATGAAGTGAACAGAAATAAAATGATTGTACTGAGCAACCATTTGATGCCTTGGGTAGCTGTTCTACCTTTCGCATTGCAGACAGTTCAGCAGTGAATATCTACTCTTCAACTCTTCTGATCCAATATGTATATGTATTTTGTAGTTTCAAAGCATTCAGGCTGCTATAGGTGTCACGTCGGTAAATCGAAATACAATGACAGTAAGTGTAGTACTCGCCACTATGAAGTAGATCTAGTTTGCAGCTTTGACTGGATCTGTCATATACCCCGAAGGTCTCCGTTTCCCCAACACATCTGTCACCAGTTCCTGCAACTCCTCGATTTGTTCTGTGGCGCCGAAGCCATTTACACTGACGGTTCCCTAGCAGATGGTCATGCCGGATACGCTTGTCTTCACGACGACCATGTTGAACAGCATTCTTTGCCGTATGAGAGTAACATCTCTACCGTAGAGCCGGTCGCCATTCTATGGGCTCTGGAACACTTCAAAGCCTGTCCCAGTGGGTAATTTGTCATCTGTATTGACTTCCTGAGTGGCTTACAGTCGATCGACCAGTGTTTCTCTCACCACCCATTATTGCAGTCAATCGAGGATACTGTTTACTCTCTCGGCAGATCTGGCTGTTCTGTGGTCTATCTGTAGACCCGCGGCCACATCGGAATACCAGGGAATGAACATGTCGATCGGTTGGTCATACAGGCCACTACGGCTCCACCTCTAGATATCGGCGTCACGGAATCGGACCTCGAATTGGCGTCGCACTGGAAGGTGTGTGAGGCTTGGAGCACTGAATGGTCTACCACAAGTGCACCGAATAAGCTTGGAGAAATGAAGCTATCCACGGCTCTATGGAAATCGATCGTCTCTGCGGCCCGTGCGTCGAGAGTCGGTTGTCCTCTGCCGCCTCCATATTGGGCGTATGCGTACCGGCCTCCTGACTCTGACGATACAATAGCAGAAAGGTTCAAAGAAAACCTGAGTCAAATTACAAAAACGTATCGTACGATAATAGTAGGCGGAGATTTTAATTTACCCTCAATCTGTTGGCAAAATTATATTTTCAAATCAGGAGGTACACATAAAACATCATGTGAAATTGTACTCAACGCATTCTCTGAGAATTACTTGGAACAATTAGTTCATGAGCCACTCTTGATATTGCAGCATCAACAATCTTGAGCTCATAACGAGCATCAAAACAGATACAGGTATTAGTGAAACAGAGCTGTCATAGCGAGATTGAATATCGAAAGTCCCAAAGTTACCAAAAATAAACGAAACATATATTTGTTCAGGAAAGCAGATAGAAATAAAATACATTGCTTCTCAAAAGATAGCTTCCACTCGTCTCTAACACTAAATCTAGGTGTAGACCAGATGTGGCTCAAATTAAAAGAAGTGGTATCGACAGCAATTGACAGTTTTATACCAAATAAATTAATAAAAGGAGGAGGTGATCCACCTTGGTACACAAAACAGGTCAGGCCACTGTTGCAAAAGTAACAGAGAAGGCATACTAAATTTAAACGAACACAAAATCCCCAGGATTGGCAATCCTACACAGAAGCTCGAAATTTAGTGAGGACTTAAATGTGAGATGCCTACAATACTTATCACAACCAATCTCTTTCTCGAAATTTAACTGAAACCCTTAAGAGATATTGGTCATATGTTAAATATACTAGGGGCAAAACACAAACAATACCCTCACTACGCGATAGTAATGGTGATTCTGTCGATGACAGCACTACTAAAGCAGAGTTGCTAAACGTAGCTTTTAGAAACTCATTCACCAAAGAAGACGAAATCAATATCCCAGATTTCAAACTACGAACAGATGCCGTAATGAGTAAAGTAGAAGTATATATCATCGGAGTAGTGAAGCAACTAAAATCACTTAACAAGAACAAGTCTTCTGGTCCAGATTGTATACCCATTAGATTTCTATCTGATTATGCTGAAGCGGTAGCTCCTTACTTAACAGCCATATACAACCGCTCTCTCAAAGAAGAATCTGTACCAAAAGATTGGAAAGTTGCACAGGTCACACCTACATTCAAGAAAGGCAGTAGGAGTAACCCACTAAACTACAGGCCTATTTCTTTGACTTCAGGGTTTTGGAACATATCCTGTATTCAAATATTATGAATTATCTCTTAACAGAATGATCTATTGGCCCAAGGTCAACATGGATTTAGAAAATATCGTTCATCCGAAACACAAACTATATCCCCTGTGAGTCGAGTAATTGACAGGTTTCTCTTTTACACACTTCTCTACTGCAACTGGGCTGTTCTCTGCCGTTGATCTCACACTTTACTCTCCAGCTCTTGCCCCCAGCCCTCGGAGGCTCAGCATTAATTTGCCAAGTACGGGCTTGCTGAACCCGGGGTCCTGAGCCGTGGGCTATGTCGTGCCAACAGTCTGCTACACAGTAAGCTCTCTGCGTGCTTCAACAACCATCGTTTGGCGTGACGGTGGAATGTTGTAAGTTTCAGAGCCTGGGGATTTTGGCTTAATCTCCCGGGTCACGAGGACGGTACAAACCTCAATCTCAATATGTGCTACGTGCCGAGGAGATGCATCGCTGTTGAAGTTGAACAGTCGCTACTGAGCAACGTCTGAGGAACTTGCCACACCTCAGTTATATAAGGCTTACCCATAATGTTTCCGGACGTTCAACCGGTGTCTCTGAGAGGGGAAGGCCTGATTTAAATGCAGCACCGTATGACCCCCCCCACTCCCCCCTGCGGGTTAGAGGGTAAGAATAGGCACGTGGTATTTCTGCCTGTCGTAAGAGGCGACTAACAGGAGTCTTCCCACGTTTCGGCCATGTATCTATGGTCCCCTATGTGGGTTTGATCCTCCATCACCAAAATTATTCCGAAGAGCGAACCACTTTTGGAAGGATGCCTTACGTGGTGCAACATGTATTTATTGTGCAATGACATCCTTGACACCCATTATGGATGAACTTATTACTGCAGCGTTTATTCAGCCATTGGGTAGGTTATCTCCTTTCCGCACATGTCTTGTCCATTGTGTACTAACATCCACCCCTCAGGGGCTCAGCATTAATTTGCTGAGTACAGGCTTGGCGAACCCGGGGTCCTGAGCTGTGGGCTGTGTCGCGCCAACAGTCCGCTATACCATAAGCTCTGTGCGTACTTCAACGACCATCGTTCGGCGCGGCGGTGGAACGTTGTACGTCTCAGAGCCCGGGGATCTTGGCTTGATTGCCCGGGTCGCGAGGATGGTATAAACCTCTATTAAAAAAAAAAAAAAAAAAAAAAAAAAAAAAACTCAATCTCAAGGTGTGCTACGTGCCAAGGAGATGCATGGCTGTGGAGGTTGAACAGCCGCTAGCGAACAACCTCTGAGGAACCTGCCTCACCTCAGTTGTATGAGGCTTACCCAGGCAAGCGGGCCTCTGCCTGGGTGGACCTTTAGTTCCCTAGCATATGATGCTATGTCGTTCCCTTCCCTGACAACGCCATGGGAAGAACGCCAAGGTTTACCCCGTTCAGATCCGTACTTGCCGCGATACCTTGTTTTTTCCCGGACTGATGGAGACACTTGTCCCCAAGCCACAGTTCTTCGTTGACCATCTCGAGGACAAGTATGGTGAGATGGAGTCTTTCTCAAAAATGAGAAGTGAGGCTGTTCTAATACAGACGGCATCCCCAGCCCAGTCCAGGGCATTATTGGCCTCTGACAAGCTGGGTGATATTCCTGTCAGTGTCACGCCCCACACGATGCTCAATATGGTGCAAGGTCTTATTTACCACCATGACCTATTGTCACAGTCAGACGAAGTTACGTACCAACCTGGAACGTAGAGGTGTTCACTTCATCAGACGTGTTTATAGGGGACCAAAAGAAAACAGGGCTGCCACCGGTGCATTCATCCTGGCCTTTGACGGCGATACACTGCCTGAGAAGGTCAAGGTAATGATCTACCGGTGCGACGTCAAACTGTACGTCCCGCCCAGTATGAGATGCTTCAGGTGCTGGAAGTTGGGGCATCTGTCCTCCCAGTGCACTTCCAGCACCACGTGCAGGGAATGTGGACGTCCATCTCATCCGGACGTTCCATGCACTCCGCCTCCCGTCTGTGTGAACTGTAACCAGCTGCATCCACCGTGTTCTCCGGACTGTAAAGTTCTCCACAAAGAACGGAAAATTATGGAAATCAAGACCTTGGACCGGCTATCGTACAATGATGTGAGAAAGAAATATGAGCGGCTCCATCCGGTGAACATGAATACCTCTTATGCTGTAGTGACGTCGTCCCCGCGCACTACGGGTACGACACCTACCAAGGTATCGCTTCCTCCTGTGGGCCCTAGAGGCCACAAAACTACCACTGCCCCCTCGTTAGCTGAGGGTGACAGGAGTATCTGCTGCTGCAGCACCTGTTGTGGGGGCAACTTCCCCACAACCATCGGGGACACCACTCCCCAACCCCCAGCCAGGGAAGCAACAGCCTCCTCCGGCACCTCTCCCTCGGAAGGGGTCCTTCGGGACGCTCCCTTCTGGGGACTCCCAGGGTGCACCAGGGGATCCCAGCCATTGGCTGAAGGATCCAAAACCTGCTGGTCGACGTGCTTCTGGCTCTTCGACGGTCCCTGATGCCACTTCCGGGAAGCCCTCGCCACCAAAGGGCCAGCGAGAGGGCAAAAAGAAGAAGAAGACAGACACAAAGGAGGACTCCTCGGCGACTAGGAAGGAACGCTCCATCACATCTTCAGCCTCTGAAAATGAGGTGGAGATCCTCGCGTCGCCTGAGGATCTCGCCATAATTGGGTCGCCAGAACCTATGGTTCTGGATCCTGCAGAGTGTGCGGAGTTGGCAGCAGGTGCCCCTGCTTAATAACCATTTCACCCCTTAAATTATGGATATTCGGCAAGCTGCAAAAGAGATCTTGCAGTGGAATTGCGGCAGTTTTTTCCGCCATCTGGCTGACTGCGGCAATTATTCTGCCACTTCCCTGCTATCTGTCTAGCCTTGCAGGAAACATGGTTGCCCGTCGAGAGGACCCCAGCCCTCCAAGACTATCGGGGCTATTTTAAGAACCGAAACGCCTACAACAGAGTTTCCGGCGGCGTCTGTGTTTATGTCCACACTTCCGTCCCCAGTGCTGCTGTGCCTCTGCAAACACCTCTAGAGGCAGTCGCTGTACGGCTCCGGTTGTTACAAGATTTTATCATCTGCTCTGTCTACCTTCCACCAGATGATGCTGTCTCTCCCGTAGACCTCCCTGCCTTGGTCACCCAACTTCCCCCACCCTTTCTTCTTTTGGAAGATTTCAACGCCCACCACACTCTGTGGGGTGGCACACAGACCTCGGCACGGGGTAGGGATGTTGATTCTCTCCTGTCATAGCAGAATCTCTGCCTTCTAAACACTGGTGCTCCTACCCACTTTAGTACAGCACATGGTACTTATTCTGCAATAGACTTGTCTCTCTGCAGCCCTGGCTTTCTTTCACATCTCACCTGGAGGGTCCATGACGACCTGTGTGGTAGCGACCATTTTCCTATCTTCCTGTCGCTCCCACAGTGTTCAGCTGCCGACCGTCTGCCTTGCTGGTCCCTCCGTAGGGCTGACTGGCCAGCTTAATCCTCAGCTGCTGTGATATCCTCTCCCTTTCTGGCTGATGTTGATGCCGCCGTTCAGCAGTTCACAGAGGTCATCGTTTCTGCAGCCGAAAACTCTGTCCCCACCACGCCGGGTTCGCTCCATTGTACTTCGGTGCCCTGGTGGACACCGGAGATCACTGAGCCCATCCGAGCACTACAGCGCCACCGACGCCACCCTTGTGTCGAACACCTTGTAGCCTTCAAGCGTCTCCGGGCACGGGCCCGGCGACTGATACAAGAAAGTAAGAGGGCCTCCTTGGAGAAGTACGTCTCCTCCATTGGTTCCTGCACTTCTCCTTCCAATGTGTGGTCGCAGGTTCGCCGTCTCTTCAGGCACCGTCCACCTGTGGGAATTCCGTGTCTCAGTGTTCAGGGTACACTCTGTACTGACCCTGTCGCTGTCGCTGAGCGCCTGCCAGATCATTTTGCACGCGCCTCAGAGACTGCTGCTTATGGTGCTGACTTTCATGCCCTTAAAGGGTGAGCGGAGAGCCATCAGATTTCATTTCGAATGCGACGTCAGAAACCATACAACGTCCCATTCACTGAGTGGGAGTTTGAAGGTGCCCTTGCTGCATGCCCAGATACCTCCCCTGGACCTGATCGCAATCACTGTCAGTTCCTCCGACACCTATCAGCGGACGCCAAGAGCCAACTTCTCGCCCTGTTTAATCGGATATGGCTTGAGGGTGTTTTTCCGTCTTCCTGGCGGGATAGCGTTATCATCCCGGTGATTATGCCTGGGGCAGATCCGCAGGTGGCAGATAGCTACCGCCCGATCAGCCTCACCAACGTTCCGTGCAAGCTCCTCGAACGGTTGGTGAGTCGGCTCATGTGGATCCTCAAGGACCGGGGACTTTTGGCACCACAACAGGGTGGGTTCCGTCAAGGCCGTACAGCATTTACTCGCCGCGAACACCTGGTTGCCATATTCTTTGACCTGCGGAAAGCATACGGCACCACCTGGTGCTATCATATTCGGTCTACACTGTACGACTGGGGCTTACGGGGTCCACTTCCTATATTGATTAAGAACTAGCGTTGCGGTCTTTTCGAGTTCGTGTTGGTTCTTGTTTTAGCTCATTTCATTGTCTAGAGAACGGAGTCCCACAGGGTTCCGTTCTCAGTGTCCCTTTATTTTTAGTCGACATCAACGGCTATGCGGCGGCTGTGGGGTCATCAGTATCCACGTCCTTGTATGCCGTTGACTTCTGCATGTATTTTAGCTCCACCAGCATCTGTGTTGCTGAACGTCGGTTGCAGCTAGCCATTCGAAAGGCGCAGTCATGGGCGTTTGCCCACAGTTTTCAGTTCTCTGTGTCGAAAACCCGAGTAATGCATTTCTACCGAGATCAGGCAGTACACCCAGAACCCGAACTCCATTTAGCTGGAGACCTGCTACGTGTCGTAGAGACACTCAAATTTCTAGGCATGTTGTTCGACAACCGTCTCACCTGGGTGCAACACTTTTGCCAGCTGAAACTAAAGTGCTGGCGACACATCAACATCCTACATTGTCTCAGCCACACTGTTTGGGGAGCCTCACGCCCAACGCTCCTGCAACTTTACAAGGCACTCATTCAGTCGCGCCTAGACTATGGCTGCATAGTCTACGATTCGGCCTCATCTTCAGCACTGCAGGCGTTGGACCCAAGTTTACATTGCGGTGTCCGTTTGGCGACAGGGGCTTTTCCCTCAAGCCCTGTGACAAGCCGCCTCATCGAAGCTGGGGTCCTCCCGCTGTGGTTCCATAGGCAACACCTGCTAGCTTCTTATGTTGTCTGTATTCAGGCCTCGCCCTCCCACCCGAACCGCCGGCTCATTTTTCCAGACGCTTCACTACCTATCCCTCCACGACGGCCCAGGTCGGGTTACCCAATCTCGGTCTGTGTTCGTATCCTTCTTTCGTCTCTCACATCCTATCCACTACCTACCACTTTCCACTATTCCTTTCACACTACTCCTTCGTCCATTCCTCATTTGCATCTCTGTCTGGACCTGTCCCGTGCATCAAAGGCCTCTGTTTCTCCAATACATCTCCGTCACCAGTTTCTGCAAGTGCTTGAGTCATTCCGTGCTGCAGAAGCCATTTACACAGATGGTTCCATAGTAGATGGCCGTGCTGGGTATGCGTTTCTACATGACAACCACATGGAACAGCGTTCTCTGCCCTGTGAGAGTAGCATTTTCTCCGCCGAGCTGGTCGCCATTCTCAGAGCTCTACATCATCTCAAAGCCTGCCCCAGGGGGTCATTTGTCATCTGTACTGACTCCCTCAGTGGCTTACAAGTGATCGACCAGAGTTTCTCTCGCCAGCCATTGGTACGGTCGATCCAAGATACTGTTCACTCTCTATGCGTATCAGGCCGTTCTGTGGTCTTTGTGTGGACCCTGGGCCACGTCGGCATCCCAGGGAATGAACATGTAGATCGATTAGCCAAGCAGGCCACTATGGCACCACCGCTCTTTATTGGCATCATGGAACCTGACCTTAAATTGGTGTTGCACCGGAAGGTGCGCTAGGCTTGGAGCGCCGAGTGGGCTATGGCGAATGCGCCAAACAAGCTTTGGGCAGTGAAGCTGTCCACAGCCTTGTGGAAATCTTCACTGCGGCCGATCCGCGTAGAGTCAGTTGTCATCTGCCGCCTCCGTATTGGGCACACATGGTTAACCCACGGGTATCTCTTTCGGCGTGAGGCTCCACCCGTGTGTCGATGTGATGCAGTGTTGACAGTGGCCCATCTTTTGATGGACTGTCTGATTTTAGCCAACTTGCGACACGCTTTTAATCTCCCAGACGCGCTACCCTTAGTTTTAGGTGACGACGCCTCTATGGCTAACGCAGTTTTAAGTTTTATTCGCGCGGCTGTTTTTATGACTCTATCTAGTGATGGGTGCTGTGGCCTGCTGTCTTATGCCACCACCAATCAAGCACTTTTAACAGATTTTTACAGGCCCTAATTTGAAGTATCTAGGGGTTCTTAGTGTGTCCAGTATGGCTGGCTCATCCTGTTTTATCTTAGTGATCAGCCAGCCATGGTACTCTGCTGTCTAGTTTATATTCCTTCCTTTGTTTTACCAATTGTGTGCGTCTTCGTTCTGTATTGTTTCCGACAGGTCCATTGTTAGCCTGCCCAGTTTGTGCGTTCCCATTTTCAGAGCTCTGTTTTTACTTTCTTAACAGTGGACTCTCAGCTAGGAACAGGGGACTGATGACCTAGCTGTTTAGTCCCCTAAAAAAATAGAGAAGACAACAATACAATACTAACATCCATCAACAAGCCTTCATCATAATGACGTCGCACCAGAAAGCTAGCACGGTAGCCAGTCTGTTATGGTGGGGTCGTCATGTACCCTCTTGGCTGTAGCCCCTTGACAAGAGACCAAAGTCGGGTGACGTTGGCAGACATACACCCACAGCCCCGAAGTGAGGAAAGTTTAATGCCTCTGTGTACGACCCGCAAACGTTCCCCTCCCTGGCCACGCCATGGGAGGAACGTAGGGTGACGAGACAGGGACAGCAGTATGCTTCGCAATATCTTGTCTGCGGCAGCACCAATGGGGACTATTTCTCAGCAACCAAGTCTGTTTTTCGTTGAGAACCTAGAGAATAGGTTTGGGTAAGTGGAGTCACTGTCGAAGATGCCCAGTGGTTCTGTTTTGATCCACACAGCGTCTCCCGCCCAGTCACGGGCGCTCCTCGCCTGTGACAAACTGGGTGACGTTGCAGTGACCATTTCTCCCCATAATTCTCTCAACATAGTTCAGGGTGTTATTTTCCGCAGGGATTCACTGCTCCAGGCTGACGATGAGTTACGTACCAGCCTTGAACACAGAGGGATTATTTCATACGGCGTGTACATAGGGGGCTAAAGTATAATAGGGTGGCCACCAGGTCCTTCATCTTGTCCTTCGAGGGTGATAGGTTGCTCGAAAAGGTCAAGGTGATGGTGTACCATTGTGATGTGAAACCCTATGTTCCTCCCACTACCTCTCTGCCGGAGGAACACCAGCCTTCTCTTTCTCTGGCTCCCCTCAATCGGAAGGGGTCCTTCAGGACACACCCTTCCCAGGGTTCTGCCGGTGTTGACAACAACACTGACCAGCAGCCAGCAACACCGCAGGCTGTTGGAAGCAGGAATTGTCATTCTTCCTCAGTCCCTTTGACTTTCCCACCGGCAAAGCACGCGAAGGAGAAGAGGACGAGGAAGAAAAAAGCAAGAGACACCACAAAAGATACCATGGTGGCCTCTGCGTCACCATCACCCTCCACCTCTACTTCTGAGGATGAGGTGGAGTTTCTTGCATATCCCGAGGACCTTGCTCTCGGGGATGCCCTCAAAAATGTGGACATGCAAGCTGACAAACCTTCATCAGTGGAAACAAGTGATGCTGAGATATGACCCGGCGACCTGTCACATTCATGTCACATTCCCAGTACTCGAACAATGTCATCCTCCATTGGAACTGTGGCGGTTTCCTCCCCCACCTGGCTGGGCTACGGCAGCTTTTGAGCACAACACCTGATTTCTGCATTGCTCTCCAGGAAACCTGGTTTCCAGCAATGCAGACCCTTGCCCTCCGGGGCTACTAGGGATATTATTGTAATCGCAGTGTATATAACAGGGTCTCAGGTGGAGTGTTTTTGTATGTCCTCACCTCTGTATATAGTGAACCCGTGCCTCTTCGAACACCATTAGAAGCAGTGGCTGTAAGGGTGAGGACCACACAGGAGTTAACTGTTTGCAGTATATACCTGCCACCGGATGGTGACGTGTCTCAACGTTTTGGCTGCACTCATAACTAAACTCCCCCCACTTTTCTTACTGTTGGGCGACTTTAATGCCCACAGTCCCTTGTGGGGCGGTTCTAAGATCTCTGGCCGTGGCAGGGTTGTCGAGGATTTACTAGCCCAACTCGACCTCTGCCTCGTAAATACAGGCGTCCCCACACATTTTAGTGTGGCACATGGCACATTCTCGGCCATTGATCTACCCATCTGCAGCCACAGCCTTCCACTATCTGTTCACTGGAGAGCCCGTGATGACTTGTGCGGCAGTGACTATTTCCCCATTTTCTTGTCACTCCCACAACGCGAGTCCCCAGCACACCCACCCAGGCCATTGTTGGCCCTCCCCCACTCGAGAACATTGATGTCGCAGTTGAGAACGCCACACGCTCTATTATTTCTGCTGCGGAAGCTTCTATTCCACATTCATCAGGGTGCCCACGGCGTAAGACAGTGCCGTGGTGGTCACTGGAGGTCACTGAGGCCATTAAAGACCACAGGCGGGTCTTGCAGCAGTACAAACGGCACCCCTCTCAGGAGCACTTCATTCAGTTTAAATGGCTTCACGCTTGTGCTCGCCATTTAATTCGAAGAAGGAAGTGGGAGTGTTGGGAGACGTATGTCTCCACCATTGGGTCAGGTATCTCCGATTCCCAGGTCTGGAGCAGGATTATGCGTTTATGGGGATACCCACCACCAGCAGGAATCTCCGTGAATGGAGTAATATTTACGGATCCAGCCACGCTTGCAGGGATGTTTGCTGAGCATCACGCTCGCGCTTCTGCCTCTGCAAACTACCTGCTGGCCTTCCGTACATTAAACAAGCGGGTGGAATGCCAGCGCCTTCACAGTCCGCCGCACTGAGACCTACAGTGCTCCATTCAGTGAGTGGGAGCTACTTAGAGCTCTTGCACAATGACCTGACACAGCCCCTGGGCCTGATAGCATCCATGCCCAAATGCTGCGACACCTCTCCGCATAAAGCCTGGGTAATATCCTCGCTGTTTTCAACCGGATCTGGTGCGACGGGGTATTCCCTTCGTAGTGGCGGGAGGGTATAATCATACCGTGATTAAACCAGGCAAAAACCCTATTCATTTGGATAGCTATCGACCCATCACCCTCATCAATGTCCTTTGTAAACTGTTGGAGTGCGTGCTCAGTAGGTGGTTGTGCTGTATCCCCGAGACTCGTGACTTACTGGCTCCATGCCAGTGCGGGTTCCATCAAGGTCACTCCACCACAGACAACCTGGTGTACCTCGAGTCCGCAATAAGCACAGCCTTTTCCAGGTGCCAACATCTCATAGCCGTCTTCTTTGATATGCACAAGGCATACGATACCACCTGGTGACACGACATCCTCACTACTTTACATGGGTGGGGCCTCCGGGCTCCCTTTTGATTTTTATTAAAAACTTTTTAGTTCTTTTTTACTTTTCGAGTTCGTCAGTGCCTCCCGAAGCACCTCTCATGTGCAGGAAAACGGGATTCCTCAGGGCTCTGTTCAGTGTGTTCCCTTATTTTCATTAGTAATTAATGGCCTAGCGACAGCAGTTGGTTCCTCAGTATCCCCTTCCCTTTATGCTGACGACTTCTGCATCTATTTCAGTTCTTCCAGCACCCAAGTCACTGAACGTCGGTTGCAGGGAGCCATTCAGAAGGTGCAATCTTGGGCTCTTGCCCCATGGATTCCAGTTTTATGCAGCCAAGACTAGTGTTATGCACTTCTGTCAGTGTCGGACTGTCCACCCTCACCCCGAACTTTACCTTGACGACCATTTACTTCAGGTAGTGGAAACCCATAGGTTTATAGGGCTGATCTCGGATGCCCAGCTAACGTAGCTCTCCCCGCATTCTTCAGCTGAAACAGAAGTGCTGGCGCATCTGAATGTTCTTCGCCACCTGGGCCATACCATTTGGGGTGCTGATCGCTCCATACTGTTGAGACTCTACACAATGCTGGTACAGTCGCGGCTCGATTTCGGAAGCATTACCTACGGTTCAGCATCACCTTCAGCATTGCTTCTGTTGGACCCCATTCACCACGTGTGGCTTCCGTACCAGCCCCGTTAACAGTCTCCTTGTGGAGGCCGGTGTCCCACCTCTGCGGGTCCGCCACCAACTGCTCGCAGCCTATACAGCCTGCGCGCATTGCTCACCGAACCGTTCGAACCGTCGTCTGCTTTACTCAAACGTGGTCGTCTGTCCTCAAGAACAGCCACCCCCTTTCTGGTCACACAATCACTTTTTGCGTCCGGTCTCTTATTTTGGAACTAAGAGTCTTTCCCTTTACCCGTGCCCGTACACCTCCACGGTGCATGCCAAGGCCGCGTACACAGTTGGACTTGGCCACTGGACCCAAAGACTCTGTTCCTCCTGAGGCTAAGGCGTCAGTTTCCCGCTGTCGTTGCCTCATTCCCTGGACACGACCTCATTTTCACGGATAGTTCAGTGGTTGAGAGCCGCGTCGGATATGCTTACTTCCACGGCGACCGTATCGAATGGCGCTCCTTGCCAGCTGGCTGTAGCGTTTACACTGCCAAGCTGGTGGCCATTTACCAGGCTCTCCAGCACATCCAGTCCTGCAGTGACTCCCTGAGCAGCCTCCGTGCTTTGGATCAGTGCTACCCTTGCTCTCCTCTGTTGGTAGCCATACGGGAGACGCTTTCTGCCCTTCACAGGTCTTGTTCGTCAGTAGTGTTTGTGTGATCTCCAGGTCATGTCGGTATCCCAGGTAATGAAAGTGCCGACAGGCTTGCAAAATGGGCTGTCGAATATCGGGCTAACGCCTTCTGCTCTCCGGTCTGTTTTGCGCCGACAGCTTTCTCAACTTTGGGATACATAGTGGTGTACCCTGATGGTGCCCAATAAACTTTGGGCTGTGAAGGACACCACGGGTGAGTGGCGTTCCTCAATGCGGGCCTGCCGCTGGGACTCGGCAGTACTGTGCCGGCTCCGCATTGACCGTACTTGGCTGACGCACGGCCATCTTCTTCGTGGCGAGGACCCGCCAGATGTAGCTCCCGATTGATTGTAGTCCACATCTTGGTGGAATGCCCAGTTTTAGCCGCCCTGCAGCGGAGTTTTAATTTCCCTGCACTTTTACCTGATGTTTTACGTGACGACGCCCAAATGGCTGATTTAGTTTTAGGTTTTATTCGGGGCAGTGTTTTCTATCACTCTGTTTAAAGCTTTCATACACTGTCTGCATCATGTCCTCTGATTGAAGGTTTTCACATGTTTGCGGGGGTGTTGACTTTTCCACTTTATAGTCTCATGGTCGGTCAACCACGCACATTGGTGTTTACTTTCGTTCCTTGTCGTTGTTCAATGTTTCTGGGCGATTGTCTCGTTTTGTGATGTCTCTCGTTGCATTTATTGTCCTTTTACTGACTGGGGGGGATCCTCCTCCCCTTTGCCATTTTAATCCCTGGGCTCTTTACGCTTTTCTTGTGACACCCTGTGATGGAATGGGGGACTGATGACCTTGCAGTTTTGTCCCCCTAAAATATCCCAACAACAACAACAAGCCCCATTCGTTCCATTCCGTGGCCACCCCATGGGAGGAACTTAGGGCTCGTCAACAAGGTGAGGCTTATACCCCTAAATACCTTGTCTGTATCAGGACAGATGGAGAATCCTTTCAATCGGCGAAGCCATAATTTATTGTGGAGCACCTGGAGGATAAGTATGGAGAGTTTAAGGGCATGTCTAAAATGAGATCAGGGACAGTCCTTACAACGACATCGTCCCCAGCGCAGTCACGGGCACTGCTTGCTTGTGACAAGCTGGGTGGTGATCCCATTACAGTAATACCTCACAAGAGTTTAAACATGGTCCAAGGCATTATATTCCATAAAGACCTCCTTTTGCAATCTGATGACAAACCTAGAGCAGCGAGGCGTTCATTTTATCTGGCTTATTTTGAGGGGTCTGAAGGAGAACAGGGTTGCCACGGGTGCCCTTCATCTTGGCTTTCGAGGGTGATACATTGCTTGAGAAGGTCAAGCCCTACATTCCTCCCCCTATGCGTTGTTTCAAGTGCTGGAGGTTTGGGCACATGTCATCCCGGTGTGATGCCAATCCAACCCGCCAGGAATGTGGACGTGCATCTCATCCCGACGTCCCATGTGCCCCTCCTCCAGTCTGCGTCAACTGCAGCTAACATCACGCGCCCTCCTCACCACATTGCAGATTTGCACAAAGAGAAGAAAATCGTGGAACACAAGACCTTGAATAGGCTGTGATACTCGGAGGCTAAACGTAAGTACTTGAAACTCCAGCCTGTAAACATGATCACCTCCTATGCTACAACTGCTCCGTCGTTGCTATCTACGGCGCCAAGATCACTAACTGTTCAGCCAGTTGCAGTGGGCCAACAGGCCCTACCACCCCCACCCGTCCCCCAGATGGTTGGGAGAACCTCTTCCTTTGTTGCTCCCAAAACTCCAACTTTAGGAGCAACTCCCCCCCCCCCCCCCCCAAACACCGGGGACATTGGTCACCCATCCCCGAGCCACAGAAGGAGCAACCTCCTCTGGCTGCTTTCACAAGGAAGGGATCAATTGCACCCTATCCTTCCTCGGCTTTTTCTGCTGGAAACGCGGACCCCAGAGAGTGGCAGACAGTGCTAACTAAGGCTGGTCGTAGGGCTTAGAGGTCATCCTCAGTCCCAGAGACTGAGTCAGCAAAGCCCACCAGACACGAGAAGCCAAAGGAGCAACGAGAGACACAAAATAAGAAAAAGAAAACTAGTGAAAAGACAGAGACTACGGTAGTTCCTGCGCTACCGCCCCATACCTCTGCCTCTAAAGATTCCAGCGTCCCCTGAGGACCAGAATCTAGACGGTATCTTAGAAACTATGGACATTGATCCAACAGCAGTGAAAGCAACTTATCCCGAGGTATAAAAGCCGTCCTTAGTACCTCGTGTCTTCCCAGACCATCCTCCAGTGGAATTGCGGTGGATTTTTCCGACACCTGGCTGAATTCCAACAACTTTTAAGCACTACTTCTGCTTTCTGCATTGCCCTGCAGGAGACTTGGTTCCCGGTAATGCAGACCCCTGCCCTTCGTGGGTACGGGGGATACTAAAGTCGCAGCGTTTATTGTAGGGTGTCAAGTGGAGTCCGTGGCGACATCCTTAACTCCGTTAATAGTGAAACCGTGCCCCTTCAGACACCTTTAGGAGCTGTGGCTGTCAGAGTAAGGATACCAGATGATGTAACTATCTGCAGCTTCTATCTCCCACCGAATGATGTTGTACCACCAAAAATATTAGCAGCACTGATATCCCAACTCCCACTGCTGTTTTCACTATTGGGTTGATTTTAACGCCCGTAACCCCTTGTGGGGTGGTGCAATAGCCAGTGGCCATGGCAGAGATGTCAAGTACTTAATATCCCAGCTCGATCTCTGCCTGTTAAACACCGGTGGCCCCAAGCACTTCAGTGTGGCGCACGGCATTTTCTCGGCCATCTACTTGTCGATTTGTAGCCCTGGCCTCTTACCATCTGTCAACTGGAGGATGCACGACGATTTGTGTGGTAGTGACCATTTACCTATCTTCTTGTCACTATCCCATCGTCAATGCCCAGGACGCTCCCCTCGATGGGCTTTAAATAAGGCAAACTGGGATGACTTCCGTCCTGCTGCCACTCTTGAACCTCTCCTGAACGATGTGATCGACGTATCTGCTGCTGAGCACGCAATCCCCCACACATCCGGATATCCCCAGTGAAAGAGAGTGCCTTGGTGGTCCTCGGAAGTTGTGGAAGTTATCAGAGATCGTAGGCATGCTCTTCAGCGCCATAAGTACCACCCATCGCTCGATACTCTAATCGTGTTTAAATGCCTCTTAGCTCATGTTGGCAGATAATACAGAGGCACAAACAAGAATGTTGGGAGAGGTACGTCTCTACCATAGGATCGCGTACTTCCCCTCCCCAAGTCTGGATGAAGATCCAACGTCTGTATGGCTACCAGACCCAGACAGCAATTCCTGGGATCTCTATACATGGAGCTGTCTGTACGGAGCACGGCGCCATCTCTGAGGCTTTTTACGAGCACTATGCTCGTGCTGCTGTGCCCCAAAATTATCCGCCTGCCTTCCGCGTGTTAAAACAGTGGAGTGAACGCAAACCCCTTTCATTTACCACATGCCACCCTCAGGTGTATAACGCTCCATTTAGTGAGTGGGAGTTTCTCAGTGCCCTTGCGCACTGCCTGACACTGTCCCAGGGCCTGACAGAATCCACAATCTGATTTAGAAGCATCTATCTGACACTTCTAAGAGGCATGTTCTAGCCTTGTTTAATCAGATCTGGAGTGGAGGTGTCTTCCTGTCACAGTGACAAGAAAGTACCATCGTTCTGGTGCTTAAGCCAGGTAAAAACCCACTAGAGGTGGACAGTTCTCGGCCAATCAACTTTACAAATGTCCTCTATAAACTGTTAGAATGCATGGTAAGCCGGTGGTTGTGTTCGGTGCTTGAATTTCGGGGCCTGTTGGCTCCGTGCCAAGGTGGTTTCCATCGGGGGCGCTCGGTCTTGGTTAACCTGGTCCATCTTGAGTCCACCATCCGGACAACCTTTTCTCAGCGTCAGCACCTGGTTGCTGTCTTTTTCGATTTGTCAAAGGCATATGGCACAACCTGGTGTGCCACATCCTTGCCACCTTGCGTGGCTGGGGACTTTGAAGCTCACTCCCACTTTTTATCCAAAACTTTTTAACTCTGCATACCTTCCGTGTACAGGTCGGAGCGTTCCATAGCTCCTTACATACCGAGGAGAATGTGGTCCTCCAGGGCTCGGTATTGAGCGTCCCCCTGTTTTTAGTTGCCATTAATGGCCTACTAGCAGTAGTCGGGTCGTCAGTATCATCTTCATTGTATGCTGACGACTTCTGCATATATTTTAGCTCTTCTAGCATGTGTGTTGCTGAACGCCAGCTGCAGAGCGCCATACGCAAGACGCAGACATGCCTCCGAATCAGGAACTGCACTTTGACATGTGGCTTTTTACTCTGTCCAGAGGATCTCCCGCATTTGAATCTGCTGCCTACCGCCTGTACGCCAAACAGCAGCGCTGATGAACCGAGCGGCACTAACGGTGCCGCCTGGGTGACTGGCGGACACAAGTGGGCTGAGATGTGGCAGCGGGTAGTGCATGCCTGGTCTCCAACCGGAAAGGTTTAGCTGACTTTCGTTAATGTGCCACGTGTGAGATTTAATAAAGTGTTCCAAGTCACAACACTTTTAGTGGTGACGAGTCAGGGATTTTTACAAAGCTCCGTCCACACCCTTAGTGACAACATGACGGTGTTACAACAAATATTCGCGAATTTCGTGGAGCAGCAGAAGCTACTTGCAGAACTTCTGACAGTGATTGCCACTGCCTTACTGCAACTTCTCGCTGCCGCCAACAACAACAGCCGACTGCCGGCCCTGAATATTCCGGAGTTTCTACTACAGTGAGTAGTTGGTTGTTAATATAAAGCTCTGGATGTAGGTGGACTGTCCTACGAAGACACCGCTAAAGATTGGACAGACTACGAGAAGCGTCTCTGTGTCTGCACTTCTTGGCTTTCAGCGTTGACGATCATCAACTTCGTAAGTCTCTATTCCCATCTTGGATTTCTCCCAAATTGTATCAAATTCTCTCAATTAGCGCCATTGAAAGAACCCTCATCCCTCACAATTGACGAGATGTGTTCCTTGTTGATGGCTTATTATAGCAAACAGACGCATGTCGTACCCTCCTGTGTGGTGTTGTACCAGAGTAGAAAGAAACCAGGACAGGGCATGGGCCGCAGAATTACAAGGGCTTAGCTGTAAATGCCACTTCATAACTGAGGTTCATCGGGAATCCTACGCCCACCACATGGGTATCGGGGCTCACGGCAATGTCCATCTTGCCAAGTGGCCTTTGCTGTGGCGGGGTGGCACCTGTGGGGAGAGCCCCTGATCGGACTGGGTGGTACCGTGGCTGACGTTTGGATGATGAAATGTGTTCAATTAGAAAATGCCCATACAACAGCCATTGCTGAAGGCAGGAATAGTACATTTAATACCCTTACCTATTACAAGAAGACCTTCCCCTCTCTGTCTACCCCCTGGGAGGAGGGCCAGGCACGTCGGCTTGGGGTGAAACCCTTTCCACACTGCCTTGTCTGCACCGTGACAGGCAGAGGGACGTTGACCGTCACCAAGCCATTGTTCTTTGTTGGACATAGAGAAAAGTTTGGGGAAGTCGAAACAATGAGCAAGATGCGTTCTGGATCTCTGCTCATTGAAACGGTCTCTGCTGCGCAATCTGCAGCTGTGTGTGTCTGCGACCATCTTGTCATTGAACACGGTTCAGCGAGTCATTTTCCATCGCGACCTGCTCCTCCAAACTGATGAGGAACTCCAGACCAGCCTCGAAGGGCGAGGTGTTCGTTTTGTTCTCCACGTTCAGCGTGGCTGTAAGGATAATAGAGTGGATACCGGCACATTTATCTCGGCCTTTGAGGAGTATACTCTCGCAGAAAAGGTCAAGGTAATGATCTATTGTTCTGATGTGAATCCGTACGTTCCGCCTCCTGTGCGGTGTTTCTGATGCATGCGGTTCGGGCATATGTCTTCTCATTGCACAGAGGTCCCTGTATGCGGTGAACGTGGACATCCATTCCATGAGGGGAACCCCCGTGTTCCACCTCCCGTATGCGTCAACTGTCACGAACGCCACTCTTCTCGCTCTCCGGATTGCCCTGAATATAAAAAGGAGAAAAAGATTCAAGAGAACAAGTCCCTCGAATACCTTACGTAGAAGCAGGAGGCCTGCCGAAAATTCGAGCATCTGCACCCTGTGCAAATATTAACCAGCTTTGCCTCGGTGACATCCTCTACCCCTCCCCCTCCTCTTCACATTCCCACCCTGTTCTTCCCCCCCCCCCTCTCCTGCTTCCCGCCCCCACAGCATGCACCTCCTCCCTCCCAGCTGGAGCAGTGCTCCCCTTGTCTGGCACTGTGCTCCCTCCCAGAGTTCCTCTTCCCAGCGTCCACCAAATAGAAGATCCTCTGGCTCGAGCCAGCTGCCGGACTCCCAGTCCGAAAATACCGAGGTCACCCGATCGTCAGTCCTTACTGACACCAGTTCTCTCTCTCTCTTGGACCTGTCCTTCCCATCCTGCGAGAGAGAAAGAGAAGAAGAAAAAGAAGCATAAGTCACAGGACGAGGCCCCTCCGGTACTACTGGAGGTGCCACCTTTGTCCTCACAACCAAATAACCCCACTGAACTTGTCTGATCCGCTGTTCGTGGATGTTGTTCCTTCCTCATTGGTGACGGACATTGACCCAGCATTGTGAAATGCATCGGTCCATTTGCTTTCCGTCTGGATCCTCGATCTGTTCTCATCCGATGGAACTACTGTCACCTCCTGGACTCAAAACATCTTATTTCCTTTTACTCGGCCGCTTGTGTTTTGCAGGAATCACATTTCACTGGTGGCCATTCACACACACCCCATGGGTTCCGTGCTTTCTGTCGGAACTGTGTTCGCCACCTACAAGCATCTGGTGGAGCCTGCACCCTAGTACGTATGAACATTGTTAGTTCATTGATCCCTCTCTGTACTACAGTGGAAGTGGATGCTGTTAGGGTCCACTTACACACTCCGTTAACAATTTGTAATCTGTATCTCCCTCCTGACAGGCCACCTACGTCTGCTGCCCTCACAGCCCTCCTTCAGCAACTCCCCCTCCCTTCCTCATTCTGGTGGACTTCAATGCCCATCATCCTTAATGGGGCAGTGCTCATACAACTACTCGGGGCCGCCTCTTAGACCAATTCCTTGAAGATCACGAGCTGTGCCTTTCTCAGTGATGGTTCCCCAACCCAATTTACTACTGCTCACCGCTTCTTCCGTAGACCTTTCAGTCACTCCTCCTCCACTTTTCCCATTATTTCATTGTCGCCGCATTATGATGTTTGTGATAGTGACCACTTTCCGTTGATTTTTTCACTCCCCTCACACTGAACGAGGGACAGGATACCCTGTTGGGTTTTCTGTCGTGCTAATTGGCCTTTGTATACATCCCAGGTGGTTTTCACACCATCCCCGTCTGACTGTATAGATTATGTCGTCCGTGATGTGTCCACTGCGATTGCTCGAACTGCTAGCATTACTGTCTCCCGCTCGACAGGCCCTCCATAACCGTCGTCCTGTTCCGTGGTGGAACGCAACCGTTGCCACGGCGATTCGTGAGTGCCGTCGAGCTTTGAAACGTCTTAAGTGCCACCTGTCCCGTGCTGCCCTTGTCAACTTTAAACACCTTCGTGCCTAGGCCCATTGTATAATCAAACAGAGCAAGCGGGTGTGCTGGGAACGTTTTTTCTATTCCTCGGGATCTTCTGTACGCCTGTCACGGGTGTAGGCTATGCTCCGCTCCATCTGAGGTTGCCAGTGGCCGTCTTCAATCCCTGGCCTTGCCTTACCAGATGGGGTCTGTACTGATCCGTCGGTTCTCGCAGAGCACTTTGCGAAAGTATCGGTGACAGCTTCCTACCCGGTGGCTTTTCTTCTCAAGAAACAGGCCAAAGCCTCAAATTTATGTTCCTCCAGTCACCAGGAGGAACATTATAACAAACCCTTCACTGAATGGGAACTACTTCTGGCCCTTTCCTCTTCTCGTGATTCTACACCTGGGCCTGATTCCATCCATAATCAACTTCTGCAACATCTCGGTCCTCCACAACGACAATATCTTCATCAGCTATTCAACTGCATTTGGCTCAAAGGGGTTTTCCCCTCACAGTGGAGGGACAGTAGAGTGGTTCCTGTTCTTAAGCCTGGCAAGGATCAGTCATTCCCAGTCAGTTACTGGCTGATTAACCTGACAAATGTGCCACGTAAACTGCTCGACTCGAATGGATGGTTGCACACAGATTATGGTGGGTACTTGAATCACGTGGACTCCTGCCACCTTATCAGTGTGGGTTTCGGGAGGGACGGTCTGCTATAGACCATCTACTTTGACCGGAAACAGCAATCAGAAAGCCTTCTCAAAACATCAACATCTTGTTGTTTTCTTTGATTTATGTAAGGCATATGACACTGCTTGGCATCGACATATTTTATGTACCCTTATGACTAGGGCCTACAAGGCTCCCTACTAAGTTTTATCAGTCAGTTTTATCCCTCTGCATGTTCTGTCTAAGGGTTGGCTCTTCCTTCAGCTCCCCACAGATCCAGGAGAATGGCATTCTGTCTTAACCGTCATGAATGGGTTGGTGAGCTTGTCACGCCTGCGTTGTACATAGACGACTTTTGCATATGGTACAGCTCCCATTCTGTAGCCTCAGCTGAATGCCAGCTCCAAGGTGCCATTCAGTGGTCTTCTACATGGGCTCTCTCCCGTGGTTTCCAGTTTTCCCCATCTAAAACGCTAGTAATGCATTTCTGTCACCGTACTACAGTCCACACTGACCCAGAACTCTTCTTGGGTACTCAATGCCTGGACATTGTGGCTCATCACCATTCCTTGGGCCTCCTTTTTGATAAAAAAAAAAAAAAAAAAAAAACTGACTTGGCTTCTCCATATTTGGCAGCTGAAGAGAAGCTGCATATGGAAGCTTAATGCCCTCCATTTCCTAACTCTCTCATCCTGGGGTGCAGATTGTACAACATTAATTCATATCTACTGGCCTCTGATTCAGTCCCTATTAGATTATGGGTGCCAGGTTTATGGCTCGGTAGCTCCTGTCCTAAAATTGTTAGACCCCTTTCACCATTGTGGCATCCTTGGCTACGGGTGCATTCTGGACCAGTCCTGTTGACAGTCTCCTTGCTCTCTTTGCTGAAGTGGGAATCCCCCCCTCTTCAGACTAGGCACCATCAGCTTTTGGTGTCCTGTGCCATTGCCATTCGTCCATTCCCTGGTCATCCTGCATATCACATTCTCTTTGAGGGCGACAGTCTTACATCTCCTGGTACTCGCCCTCCGGTGGGTTTACCCGTTGGATTGTGGCTCGCTTCTATTTGTAGGGACTTGCAACTCCTCTCTCTTGACTATATGCACCATGCTATACTGCACCCCTTCCCCCTTGGGTGGTGCCTCAGCCACAAATCCGATTGGATCTTTACCAAGCCCCAAAAGCTTCAGTCTACCCCATAATCTTCCGTCGTTTGTTGCACAGAGTAATTGCAGAATTTCAGGGTGCCACGATTTTCTACACTGATGGATCGAAATTTGCTGGTCATTTACGTCTACCGTTGGTTTGGAATGCTATTCTCTGCCAGAATTGTGCAGTGTGTTTATGGCAGAACTGAAACATGGTTCGTACATTTCTTAAAAGTGCTTAAAAGACCTTAATTTTCATATGGTGTCTTAAAAGTCCTTATTTTTGCCACTGCAATTTTGTTCACTTATATAAATCACTTAACTTGGCTAAGTTAAAAAGGTGGGGTATTAAAATTGCACGACCGGCAATGGCGTTTAGTGAGGACACTACGGTATACGTTGGCAGCAATGGTAACGTTCGTGGGAACCTAGAACACATGTGAGAAGAATCATCTGCGATTTATCGGTCATTGCTACTCTTAAAAGTTTGGTGTAACATTTGCTAAATAGGTGTATTTTAAAAATTGTATTAAAATTCCCAGAAAGTGTTCGTTTAGCCAACTGTGGCTGCGAAAAGACAAATACAAAGAATGGTTAGTGCTATCTGAAGACATCCACAAAGTAAATTTCTGCCAGCTAATACAGCTGAATTAGTTTGTGATGTACGAACATGTTAGACAAAAAACCAATGAAAAGAGAGAAAAAGAGTTTTTGGTCACTGGCGGCCAACAATTATATCTGTAAAATTTGATGCAGATCGGTTGAACACCGTTATTTTCTCTTAAATTTTGAGCTGTCAAAAGGCGACCACAGAGGCCCACTTTCAGTGTTACTACCGTAACCTGATGTGGGCCAAAAGTTGCTTAAAAGACCTTAATTTTAATTTTGTAAATTCAGTACGAACCCTGTGAAAGCTATTGGTAGGGTACTTCATTTTATCAAACAGGTAGCTCTGGGCCATGTTTTAATCTGTTCCAACTCAATGAACAGCCTGCAGGTCATAGACCGATGCTAGTCCTCACATCCTTTGGTCATTAGTATCCACAATCTCCTTGCTGACATTCATTATGCACACTTACTTTTGTCTGGGTCCCCAGTCATGTGGGTATCCAGGGAATGGACAGGCTGACAGTTTGCTCCTTCCCCTGGTCAATCTGGGGCACAGATTTACGAGTGCAGATGAGATCGCTACTCGTACAGGACTGGAACACCAACTGCCAGGCTACTGCCCCATCTAATAAACTCCATTTCATAAAGTCGACCGCTGCAGCTTGGAGTTCTTCCTTATGCCATTCTCGAAGGATGCCATCTCTGCATCAGTCATTCCAGGCTGACTCATGCCTCCTCCACATTGTGGTTATGGAGTCCTACAATCTGTGGCTCATATCTTAGTGGAATGTCCCCTCCACTTGGCGCTCCATGCGAAATATGGAATTCCGCACTCATTGCTCTCGGTTTTGGTGGCTGACAGAGTCCTTCGATTTCTTCGTGAAAGCGGTTTTTACTCTCGGCTACAAGATTTGATCTCTGACACTTGGACAAGATGGGTGGGCTTGTGGCCCTCCCTGCAAGCAGCAGGGTTTGGAGCTCTCCCCTCCCCCTGACGACTTCCATTTCTCCTCTTAATTTAATTTTAATTCACATTGTTTCCCTTTTTTACATTTCCAGTCTTCTGCTTCAGGAGCATACACTGTTCTCCTGTACCTGCTTGGCATTAATAAACAGGGGTTCTAAATCTGTAGCGACATGACTTGCAGAATTCCACTTTTTCTGTTGGTTTTAGTCCTGTTCTAATTGATTTTAACTTCCCTGTTAATTCCTCTTGCATTCCATTCAGAGGTCATGGGACTGATGACCTAGCTGTTTGGTCCCAACCACACATCAACCACCACCACCATCCTTTTTATACCAGTGATTGGCCAGCCATGATTCTCTATTATTGTGTTTTACTTACTTGTACAGTTCTTCCTCTAGTAGACAACCATATAGTGTCGATATGACAACCTTTTTGATTGTTTTAGTTTTTCACACAGTTTGGCTCCTATTCTTTCTGTTGCCTGGTTTGACTCGTTCCTCCTTTCCTTGGATCACATTTATCGCTAAATGCATGACATATTGCCTTCAGGTGATTTGAATTAGTCATCTATTTTTAAAATGGAAGAATTTGTTGCTGAGAGAGTTCTGTTAATTCAAGATAATCAGATGTAGCATCGTCGCTATCTCTCACACTATCTATAAAAGCCTCCATTAACACTGAATTGTCTATGAGTCTTGACTGTTGTGGATATTTTTCACTATTTAGTGCTGCCGTCCCCCTTATAGCTGCTGACAGAAGGAATAAGCTTGATGCCAATTCAAGTGGCAAATGTTTGAAGTAATACATTATCACATCCATCCTTTGATGTCATATAGGCACCATTTTCACCTTGTTCAACATGATACCAAAAGAACCTTGTGAGAGCTCTTTCATCTTCATTCAGCATTAACTGTTGGAAGGCTTGATCTACATCACACACTAATCACACTGGAAGTTGGAATCGTAACAAAGTTGTGAGAATGTCAGGAAGGATATCTGGTCGTGTTTTGAGGACATCATTTGATGATGGAGAGTCTGCTTTATGTGAAATGCATTTAATTCAATCATATACTTAATACTTTCACTGCTGTGTTCCATCACTATGTGGTGTGGCAGGTAAAATATGTTTCCAGCTCTACAGTCCCTAGGTGTCACTTCTACCTGATTCCCCTTACTGTAATTAGACATGGTCATAAGGTAAATGACTTTCAGTTCTTCATTTCCTTGCAATTTATTTTGTAAGGAGAAAAGACGTGCTTTGGCAGTTGTGTGGTTGCTAGGGAAAACGTTCTTCTTTCAAGGCAGGCATATAATTCGGTGGCCAGACTCCATGCACTGATTCACAATTGTTGGTAAGTAGGGTGGTCCACGGGCATTAATGCTCGCTCTTGATGTTCCGTGATTCTACTTGTTTCCAGGTCCCAAAATCAGTGCACTGACTTTTCAGATATCTCATTGAAGCTACCCTAAATGAAGTTGACTGTTGACCTGCTGACTGTGGTATCAGACCAGATGTCTCTCAAGCCTCTAGCCTGCCTAAAGTCAAAGTTTTAAGACTATCCTGGCAGTCAAGGTGACTGCATAATCCTACTCTTATCCCCATATTTGGATTTTAAAGTGTCCTAATCTGCTAATGTGTGTGATCTGTAACAGCAATGCTGTCAACTAAGTCATTGGGTTCCCCATCCAGATAACACAGAGGAATGTATGTTTGTACATAGCCGATTCCGTTGAATTTTTGTCTCCCAAAAAGCTAGGCCGACATTCTGTAACCTTAAAAAAGGGTGCAGTTTCATGGTAGGCAACTTGATGTCCTCATTGGCACGTTAGTGAGCTGCCGACATTGGAAAATGTGTATCGGCATGTTTTTATGCTCTGAACATGCTCACCTGAAATGTGTTTTCACTCTTCATATCCCCCTGTGGGTTCGCACATTTCAGCATTGTATCTACGGTCCCCTATGTAGGTTTGACCCTCCATCATCCCAATTATTCCGAAGAGTGGACCACTTGGGGGAGGACACTTTACATGGTGCAACATGTATTTATTGTGCAATGACATCCTTGGTACTCATTATGGATGAACTTATGACTGCAGCGTTTATTCAGCCGTTGGGCAGGTTATCTCCTTGGGTCGTCAGGTACCCTCGTGGTTGTAGCCCCCTGACAACACAGGGATCGCTCTACTGATGCCAGAGCTGAATCCTCCTCATGCCAAGGGGTAGATGCTTGTCTGTGTGGAGCATCAGAAATCCCGGCAACGGTCGTCCCGCCAGGTGACGTCTGCTGCGGCTGGGTGGCGCTCATGAGGAAAGCCCCCCCAGGGGGCCCACAGCTCTTTTGTGGGTACGTGTGTGGCGCGCACGGGTCCCCGAGCCATTGCGGCCTTCCTTCCTGTTTCCCAGGCCGCTTTTCCTCACCCTGGCTCCCTCCCTTCCTAATCCTTTTTCCCACCCTACCCTTCTCCAACCCCGTCTCTAGGTGTTCTCGTGTTGACGGCCCGGCTATTCCCATGGTACTGTTGGTTTGGTAATTGTGTCTTTGTTTGCCGTGTTCACAGTTTTCGGCCCAGTTAGGTCCCCATTGTGGTTTGACCTCCACCAAAATTTTCTGATTAAGTGTGAGCCATTTGGGGAAGAACTCCCAACCTAGCCCCTACGGCGCGGATTCCTACCCTTTCCTTCCACATCCCTTCCTCGCCGTAGCCCCCTCCCCCGCTAGGTCACCAGCACGGTAGCCAGTCCGTGTGGTGGGGCTGTTATGTACCCTCATGGTTGAGCCCCCTGAATTGCACAGGGATCACACTGCCGATGCCTGAGCTGTGACCTCCTCATGAATGCCAAGGAGTCGATGCTTGTCTTTGCGGGGCATCAGGACTCCCGGCAACGGTCATCCTGCCAGGTGACGTTGCTGTGGCTGGGTGGCGCCCTTGAGGAGAGCCCCTGTTTCGGAGTGGGTGGCATCGGGGCGGACACTCCGCAATGAAGAGGAAACAACCCTCTCAAAATCCTGGCTCTCAGTCAGGTGTCTCCAAGTGTGGAAAGTTTAATTTCAATGCTGCAAGATACGACCCCAAATCGTTCCCTTCCCTAACTCCATCATGGGGGGAACGTGGGCCCACTAAACAGGCAGAGCCATATACACCAAGATATTTAGTATGTACCAGACGAGATGGGGAATCTTTCCAGGCAACTAAGCCCTCTTTCTTCGTGGAACACCTCGAAGAAAGGTATGGCGAAGTTGCCGGAATGTCGAAACTGCGAGACGGTTCGGTCTTGATTCAGGCCGATACCCCGGCTCAGTCACGAAACCTCCTTACGTGTGACCATTTAGGCGACATTCCCGTGTCAATAACGCCTCACAAGTCTTTAAATAAGGTACAGGGAGTCATATACCACCGAGACTTATTGTTGCAGACAGATGAGGAATTACGTGACCATTTACAACGACGCGGAGTACACTTTGTCCGCCGCGTCTTTCGGGGACCAAAAGATAAGAGGGTGGCCACTGGCGCATTTGTTTTGGCCTTTGAGGGTGACAATCTGCCTGAAAAGGTCAAAGTCATGATGTATCGCTGTGACGTCCAGCCATACATCCCCCCTCCAATGCGATGCTATAAATGTTGGCGCTTCGGGCACATGTCCTCTCGCTGCAACGCTGCTGCAACCTGCAGGGACTGTGGCCGTGCCTTACATCCTGACACTGCCTGTGCCCCACCACCTTATTGTGTCAATTGCGGCGGTCACCATTCTCCCTGTTCGCAGGATTGTCCCGCTCTACATAAAGAGAAGAAGATAGTCGAATATAAAACGTTGGACCGACTAACATATTCAGAGGCACGAAAGAAATATGAAAAGCTGCATCCTGTTTCCTTAGTGAGTACATACGCTGCTGCTACATCGATGGCGCCACCACCGGTGGCCACATCTCGCCCTGCTCTACCTCCGTCTGTGGGCCCTATGGGCCGCCCCTCTACCTCTGCCTCCCAGACATCAGGAGGCACACAATCTTCTGTGGGGCAGGTACTGCCCCCCACGTCGGGAGTGGCTACCCCCACTCCCCAGCCAGAAAAGGGTTCCCCTTCTCTGGCTTCTGTTTCTGGGAAGGGAACCTCTTCTGCCCTTCCCACCATGTCCCCCCAGATATCTGACACTAGCCAGCGGCTGAAGGACCCTCGGCCAGAAAGCCGCCTGGCTCCTCAGTCTTCCCACACTCCTCAAGCCCCTCCGGGGAAACCCTCCTCCTCCGGTAGGCCCAAGGAACGACGGGAAGACAAGAAGGAAAGGAAAGAAAAGGCAGTAAAGTGCAAGGAGACACTGGCGGCCTCGGTGCCCCCAGCCCCTGCACCTGACGCGCCTGAGGATGATGTGATCCTTCTAGCTACGCCAGAAGATTTGGCCTTTGCCGATCTTGGGGATACCATGGACACGGAGGATCAGGCTTCACAGCCAGCGACGAGTGCTAATACCACTCCTCTTCCATCTTCAGCTTCATGCACCGTCAGCCGGGAGACAGTCTGATCCTCCAATGGAACTGTGGAGGATTTTTCTGCCGTTTGGCTGAATTGCGTCAGCTGTTGAGCGCATTTCCACCTCTCTGTGTTGCTCTCCAGGAAACCTGGTTTCCTGGTGATCGGACCCCCACCCTTCGGGGCTACCGGGGGTACTTCAATAATCGCACCATTTACAATAGGGTGTCGGGCGGGGTATGTCTATATGTACATACCTCTGCCTACAGTTCCCCAGTGCCACTTAACACAGCCCTGGAGGCTGTCGCTGTCAGGGTTCGAGCATCGCGGGACATTACCATCTGTTCCCTTTATCTCCTTCCTGATGCAGCAGTGGCACCAGCTGACCTAGCAGCCTTAATCGCTCAACTTCCTTCACCGTTTCTTATTTTAGGAGATTTTAATGCACATCACCCCATATGGGGGAGCAACGTGACTACAGGACGTGGTCGAGAATTTGAACTACTTTTTACCCAACTTGACCTTTGTATTCTTAATACAGGAGCTCCTACCCATTTTAGTGTGGCCCATGATGGCACCTTTTCCGCCATAGACCTTTCTGTATGTAGTCCGGGCTTACGTCCACTCCTTAACTGGTGGGTCCATGATGACCTTTGTGGAAGCGACCACTTTCCCGTCTTCCTTTCGCTTCCCCACCACCAACGCCATGCACGTCTACCCTGCTGGTCCTTCCATAGGGCCGACTGGGCAGCATACACGTCAGCTGCAACGCTGGATACCCCTCTCCCTGCTGATGCAACAATGGCAGCAGACCAAATTATTTCCGTTGTCGTTTCTGCTGCTGAGACCGCGATACCGTCTTCTTCTGCCTTACCTCGGCGAAGACCAGTGCCCTGGTGGTCACCGGAGATAGCAGCAGCTATCCGCAATCGCCGCAGAGCTCTGCAGCAGTACCGGCGCCACCCCACCATTGACCACCTGGTTGCATTTAAGCGCCTTCGGGCCCAGACACGTCGGCTTATCCGGCAGCACAAGCAGGCATGCTGGGAACAATACGTTTCCACAATTGGACCCCGTGTCTCCTCCAGCCAGATTTGGACGAAGATTCGCCATATATCAGGCTACCGTCCACCGGCAGGGATCGCGGGTCTCTCTATCCATGGAACTATTCATACCGACCCGACCATCATTGCCGAGTGTTTTGCAGCGCACTTTGCTGTTAATTCGGCGTCTACTGCCTACAGCCAAGGTTTTTGTACCTTAAAAGAGCGGGCTGAGCGAAAGCAGTTGGTATTTCGCACAAACCGCCAGGAGCCGTACAATGCGCCATTTACGGAGTGGGAATTTAAAACTATTCTTGACAGTTGCCCCAATACATCTCCAGGACCGGACCGAATCCACTGCCAAATGGTGAAACATCTTTCTGAAAACTCGCAACGCCATCTTTTGGACTTCTTCAACCGTCTCTGGATCGAGGGAGCGTACCCATCCCAATGGCGGGAGAGCATCGTTATCCCTCTGTTGAAGCCAGGTGCAGATCCACTGAACGTTGACAATTACCGCCCAATCAGTCTCACAAACGTTCTTTGTAAGCTCTTTGAACGTTTGGTGAGCCGGCGACTGCTGTGGGTTCTCGAGAATCGGGGTCTGCTCGCTCCACAACAAGGTGCTTTCCGGCAGGGTCGCTCTGCCATTGATAACCTCCTCTCTTTGGAGTCGGCGATCCATACTGCTTTCGCCCGACGTCACCACCTCGTTGCCATCTTTTTCGACCTCCGGAAAGCATATGACACGGCATGGCGTCATCACATCCTTGCCACGCTACATGGGTGGGGTCTCCGTGGCTCCCTCCCAATTTTTATTCAGAATTTTTTACTTTCACGACGCTTTAGAGTCCGCGTTGGCACCTCCTTCAGTTCGTCCCATACCCAAGAGAATGGGGTACCACAAGGATCCGTCCTAAGTGTACCCCTCTTCTTAGTGGCTATTAATGGCCTAGTGGCTGCAGTGGGGCCATCGGTTTCTTGCTCCCTCTATGCGGACGACTTTTGCCTGTACTATTCCACCGCTAGTACAAGTGTAGCTGAACGACGACTGCAGGCAGCCATTCATCGGGCACAGAATTGGGCTTCTGCCCATGGTTTTACATTTTCCCGTGCGAAAACCAGGGTGATGCACTTTTGTCGCCAACGCACGGTACATCCACATCCGGAACTCTACCTTGATGGTGAGCTGCTTCAGGTTGTGGATACACACCGTTTCCTGGGTCTCCTTTTTGACTCGCGTTTGACATGGCTCCCTCATCTGCGCCAGCTTAAGCAACGGTGTTCACGATATTTGGACATCCTTCGTTGCCTCAGCCATACTGTCTGGGGGGCAGCACGCCCTGTCCTCCTGCGGCTGTACAATGCTCTGGTGCAGTCACGCCTGGACTACGGAAGCCAGGTCTATGGCTCAGCCTCTCCATCTGCACTGAGAGTACTCGACCCAGTGCACCATACCGGCATCCGTCTGGCCACTGGAGCCTTTCGTACAAGCCCTGTCACAAGTCTCCTGGCAGAGGCTGGAGTTGCCCCATTGCGATACAGGCGCCAACAACTACTCGCCCAGTATGCTGCCAGAGTTCACTGTACCCCTCGGCATCCGAATAACAGACTCCTCTTTCCGGGAGAGGTCACTCGTTTGCCGCAGAGGCGACCTCGGTCGGGGCTCCCAATAGCAGCGCGTGTCCAATCACTACTATCGACCCTGGACTCCTTACCTCTTAACCGTCCCTTCCGCTCGACTTTCCATGCTCCTCCCTGGACCGTTCCTCGGCCGCGGATTCGGTTGGATCTTTCCTGTGAGCCGAAGACCTCTACTTCTCCTCTGGTCCTACGGCATCAGTTTTCTGCACTGCTCCGTGAGTTCAGTAACTCCGAGGTCATTTATACAGACGGTTCTTCGGATGGCGACCTCACTGGATATGCCTACATGCATGGCGCCCATGTTGAACAACGCTCTTTGCCACCTGGCAGCAGCGTCTTCACCGCAGAACTGGTGGCTATATACCGCGCCCTTAACCACATCCGCATGTGCCCCGGGACCTCCTTTCTGATCTGTAGCGACTCGCTGAGCGGTTTACAGGCCCTTGATCAGTGTTATGCTCGTCATACATTGGTCAGGGCCATTCAGGAGTCGATACTGGCTCTTAGTGACTCCGGTCGCTGTGTTACATTCGTTTGGACCCCGGGCCGTGTAGGCATCCCGGGCAACGAGAGCGTTGACAGGCTAGCCAAACAGGCTACCACTTGCCGCCCTCTGGCGATTGGCCTCCCAGAAGCAGACTTCCGCCCGTTGCTTCGCACTAAAATACGCGACCTGTGGAACGCCGAATGGTCCGCTCTGGACGTGCCCAATAAGCTGCGTACGATAAAGGACACAACATCTGTCTGGAAGTCGTCGCAGCTGGGATCCCGTAGGGACTCCGTGGTTCTCTGCCGTCTCCGCATTGGTCACACCCATCTGACGCATGGTCACCTCCTCCGTCGAGAGGACCCGCCCGTGTGCCAATGTGGTGCCCCACTGACTGTGGTCCATCTCCTCCTCGACTGTCCCATTTTAGCCCCACTGCGGCATTCTTTTACCCTCCCGAACACTCTCTCTTTGGTGCTCGGCGACGATGCCTCTGTGGCTAATTTGGTTTTACGATTTCTTCGTGCTGCAGGGTTTTACCAGTTGCTGTGAGTCCTTTTGGATGGTCTTTTAGATAATTTTCTATGTTCTCCTTGACGTGTCTTTAGACTACAGTTTTTATTTTGTACGCTATGTGGTTGACTTTTCCCTTTTATACACATGGTCGGTCAACCACATTCACTGGCTCTGTCATTTTTGTCTCATATTTGTTTCTGTGTGTCTGGTGTCTTTCGTATTGTCTCGTGTTGACTCAGTCAATAATTCATTGACGGTGCATTCTTTCATTCTGCTTAGTTTTTAATCTCATTCAGGCACATTTTTTATCGTTCTGTTTTTTCTGTGTGTTGCCTAGATATGAAGCGGGGGACTGATGGCCATAGCAGTCTAGTCCCCCTAAAACCCCCCATCACAACAACAATCATGAGGAGAGCCCTTGGCATCGGGCGGATGACCTGCAATGAAGAGATCAAAGTCGGGTTACGTTGGTGCACGTACAACTGCTGTCTCTGTGAGGAAAGTTTAATGCCTCAGTGTATGACCCCCAAATGTTCCCCTCCCTGTCCACGCCATGGGAGGAACGTAGGGCTACGATACAGCGAGAGCAGTAAGCTCCGCGATATCTTGTCTGCAGCAGAACCGATGGGAACTCTTTCTCGGTGACCAAGCCTTGTTCCTTCCTTTGTTTTACCAATTGTGTGTGTCTTCATTCTGTATTGTTTCCGACAGGTCCATTGTTAGCCTGCCCTGTTTGAGCGTTCCCATTCTCAGAGCTCTGTTTTTACTTTCTTAATAGTGGACTCTCAGCTAGGAACAGGGGACTGATGACCTAGCTGTTTAGTCCCCTAAAAAAAACCGACAACAATACAATAAAATACTAACATCCATCAACAACCCTTCATCATAATGACATCACACCAGAAAGCTTAGCACGGTAGCCATTCCGTTGTGGTGAGGTCGTCATGTACCCTCTTGGCTGTAGCCAAGGGTGGAACGTAGGGCCACGAGACAAAGACAGCAGTATGCTTCGCAATATCTTGTCTCCAGCAGCACCGATGGGGACTATTTCTCAGCAACAAAGTCTCAGTTTTTCGTTGAGAACCTGGAGAATAGGTTTGGGAAAGTGGAGTCACCGTCGAAAATGCGCAATGGTTCTGTTTTGATCCGCACAGCGTCCCCCGCCCGTTCACGGGCGTTCCTCGCCTGTGATAAGCTGGGTGACTTTGCAGTGACCATTACTCCCCTTAACTCTCTCAACATGTTTCAGGGTGTTATTTTCCACAGGGATTTGCTGCTCCAGAATGACGATGAGCTACATGCCAATCTTGAACGCAAAGGCATTCATTTTATACGGCGTGTACATAGGGGGGCCAAAGGATAACAGGGTTGCCACCGGGCCCTTCATCTTGGCCTTTGAGGGTGATACATTGCCCGAAACGGTCAAGGTGATGGTATACCGTTGTGATGTGAAACCCTTTGTTCCTCCCCCTATGAGGTGCTTAAAGTGTTGGAAGTTCGGCCACATGTCATCTCGCTGTACTTCCAGCGCTACATGTAGTGACTGCGGGTGTCCAGTACACCCCGACGCTCCATGTACACCACCTCCCATCTGCGTCATTTGTGGCCAGAACCATCCTCCCTGCTCGTCGGCATGCGCCATCCTTCATCGGGAGCGGAAAATAATAGAATACAAGACCTTGGACCGGATGACGTATACTGAGGCGAGGAGGAAATTTGAGCGATTGCACCCCGTAAGAATGGCAAATTCTTTTGCACCAGTCACCCAAAAGAGGGTGGTGACGACAGTATTCCCTACGACTTCCTTTTCTGTGGGCCCCTAGGGCCAACAACCTACACCTGCCCCCACGGCAGTTGGGGGCTCCAGTCCATTTGCTGCTCCCGAAGCTACTACTTTGGGGGCACCCACTACCCCTCTGCCAGAGAAACACCAGCCTTCTCCGGCTGCCCTCAAT
Source organism: Locusta migratoria (assembly GCA_026315105.1). Taxonomy (NCBI): domain Eukaryota; kingdom Metazoa; phylum Arthropoda; class Insecta; order Orthoptera; family Acrididae; genus Locusta; species Locusta migratoria. The sequence goes on from CM048755.1 coordinate 370,638,878, forward strand.
CGGAAGGGGTCCCTCGGGACACTCCCTTCCCAGGGTTCTGCCGGTGTTGACAACAACACTGACCAGCAGCCAGCAACACCGCAGGCTGCTGGATGCAGGACTTCTCGTTCTTCCTCAGTCCCTGCGACTAAGGCTGAGAAGTCCTCCCCACTGGCAAAGCCCTCGAGGGAGAGGAGGACTAGGAATAAAAAAGACAAAGAAACCACAGCAAAGGACACCACGGTGGCTTCCGCGCCACCACCCCCTCTACCTCCACCTCTTCTTCTGAGGACAAGGTGCAGATTCTTGCATCCCTCGAGGACCTTGCTCTCGGGATGCCTCTGAAAAAATGGATACTGATGTCGACAAACCTCCATCGGTGAATGCAAGCGATGCTGAGGTATGATCCACCTCCTCGTCTCATTCGTGTCTTCCTGGCAGTCGAACATCGTCATCCTCCAGTGGAACTGTGGCAGTTTCTTCCTCCACCTAGCTGAGCTACAGCAACTTTTGAGTATGACACCTGCTTTCTGCATTGCTCTTCAGGAAACCTGGCGTCCAGCAATGTGGACCCCTGCTCTCTGCGGCTACGGGAGATACTACTGCAATCGTAGCACACATAACAGGGTCTCGGGTGGAGTGTGTGTGTACGTCCTCACCTCTGTATATAGTGAATCCGTGCCCCTTTGAACACCGTTAGAAGCAGTGGCTGTCAGGGTGAGGACGACACATGAGATAACTGTCTGCCACCAGATGGTGACGTATCCCTGAACGTTTTGGCTGCACTCATAGCTCAACTCCACACACCTTTCTTACTGTTTGGCGACTTTAATGCCCACAGTCCCTTGTGGGGTCATTCTAAATCTATGGCCATGGCAGGGTTGGCGATCATTTACGTACTCGACCTATCTCTGCCTCTTAAATACAGGTGCCCCCACACAATTTAGTGTGGCGCATGGCACATTTTCGCCCCTTGATCTATCCACTTGCAGCCATAGCCTTCCACTATCTGTTCACTGGAGAGCCCATGTTGACTTGTGTGGCAGTGACCATTTCCCAGTTTTCTTGTCACTCCCACAATGCGAGTCCCCAGCACGCCCACCCAGGTGGGCTCTGCACAAGGCTAACTGGGAAGGCTATACTTCTGCTGCCATTGTTGGCCCTCCCCCACTCGAGAACATCGGTGTGGCGATTGAGAGCGCCACACGCTCTATTTCTGCTGCGGAAGCTACTCTTCCGCATTCATCAGGGTGCCCACAGCGTAAGACAGTGACGTGGTGGTCGCCGGAGGTCGCTGAGGCCATTAAAGACCGTAAGCTGCCCTTATAGCGATACAAACGGTACCCCTCTCAGGAGCACCTCATCAATTTTAAACGGCTTCGCGCTCGTGCTCACCAGCCAATCAGAAGACGGAAACAGGAGTGCTAGGAGAGGTACGTCTCCACTATTGGGACAGGTACCTCAGTCTCACAGGTCTGGATTAAAATCAGGCGGCTAATGGGGTTGCAGACACCTGCAGGATCCCCGGGATATCCACAAATGAAGTTATATGTACGGACCCGGCCACACTTGCAGAGATGTTTGCCACGCATTATGCTCATTCCTTTGCCTCTGCAAATTATCCACTGGCCTTCTGTACATTGAAGGAGCAGGTAGAACGCCAGCCCCTCTCCTTTACTACCCATCACTTACAACACTCCTTTCACTGGGTGGGAGTACCTCAGTACTCTTACACAATGTTCTAACACTTCGCCTGATAGCTTCCATAGCCAAATGCTGAAGCACCTTTCAGCAGACAGTTGGCGTAATCTTCTTGCAGTCTATAACCGTATGTGGGGGTGATGTCTTCCTGTCACAGTGGCGGGAGATTATCATTATCCCAGTGCTTAAACCCAACAAACATCTTCTTTCCCTGGATAGCTATCAGCCCATTAACCTGACTAATGTTCCATGCAAACTGTTGGAGCGGTTGGTCAGTCGGCGGTTGTGTTGGATTCTTGCCAGGGCGGTTTCCGCCAGGGTCGATCTACCACGGACAATCTGGTGTACCTCGAGTCTGCAATCTGCACAGCCTTTCCCAGGCGCCACCACCTTGTTGCCATCTTCTTTGATATGCACAAAGCATATGACACAACCTGGTGACAACACATCCTCATCACTTTACACGACTGGGGCCTCTGGGGCTCCCTACCGATTTTTATCCAGAATTTTTTAGCTGTCCGTACCTTTTGTGTCCAAATTGGTGCCTCCCTGAGCACGTCTCATATCCAGGAAAATGGGGTTCCTCAGGGCTCTGTTTTAAGCGTTCCATTATTTTTAGTTGCCATCAACGGTTTAGTGACAGCAGTTGGATCGTCAGTATCCCCTTCTCTTTACGCTGATGACTTTTGTATCTCTTTTAGTTCCTGCTGCACCCAAGTTGCCGAGCGCAGGTTGCAGGGCACTATTCGGAAGGTGCAGACCTGGGTGCTTACCCATGGCTTTCAGTTTTCTGCCACCAAGACCAGAGTGATGCAATTGTGTCAACGTCGGACTGTTCACCCTCACCCTGAAATTTATCTCGGCGGCAAACTACTTAACATAGTAGACACCCATCGATTTTTAGAGCTGGTCTTTGACGCCCAGCTGACGTGGCTTCCCCACATTCGTCAGCTGAGTACTGGTACCGTCTCAACCTTCTCCGACACCTGGGTAATACGACCTGGGTTGCTGACCGCTCAGCGCTGTTGCTGTTATACTAGGTGTTTTAGAAAAGTAATGAGATTGGCAACACTGCGGGTGATCTGGCAACGTTGTGTCTACCGGACGTTGCTAAATCTGATTGTTGATCCCTTCCACTTCCTCAGTCAGAGTTCAAACTCCATACAGTTAACACATTAGTTTTCACAACACCATTAGTAAAGTTGTGTTTTCATTGTGCATCACAGAAATGGAGCATCGGAATTTAGAGCAACGTTGTGCAATAAAGTTTTGTGTTAAATATGGTGAACCCGTGAGTGTGACTTTTAAAAAGTTGAAACAGGCCTATGGGGAACAGTGCTTATCGAGAGCACAAGTTTTCCGCTGGCACAAATCATTTTTGTAAGGCCGAGAACACGTTGAAGATGAACCTCGCTCAGGGAGACCTTCGACTTCAAAAACTGATGAAAACATTGATCGTGTGAGGGCTCTCTTGCGAGATCAGACCGTTGTTTAACAATAAGGATGATCAGTGAACAGCTAAATTTACTTTCACCGTGCATCAAATTGTGACAGATGATTTGAACATGTGAAAGGTTTGTGCCAAATTGGTGCCGAAAAATCTCACAACTGATCAGAAGGACATTCGAAAAAAGTGTGCGTTGATCTTCTTGAGAGGATTGCTAATGACCAAGACTTCTTCAGTTTTGTGATCATTGGTGATGAATCCTGGATATCTGAGTACGATCCTGAAACAAAGTGGCAAAGTAAAGAATGGAACACTCCGTCATCTACTCGGAGATGTCGAATGAGCAAGTCAAAGATCAAGACCACGCTGATTTGTTTTCTTGACGGGAAGGGTATCGTGCACAAAGAATTTGTTCCACCAGGACAAACTGTCAACCAAGTGTTTTATAAAAGGGTCCTTGAAAAGTTGAGGAAAAGAGTGATCCGTGTGAGACTAGAAATTGCAGAAGTGGATGCTTCACCATGACAATGCTCAGAGTCACACGGCCATTTGCATCCGTGAATTATTGACATCAAAACGCATTACTGTTGTTCCTCAACCCCCCTATTCACCTGATTTGAGTCCTTGTGACTTTTTCCTCTTTCCGAAATTGAAATATGTCCTAAAAGGACGTCATTTTGGAACTCTGGAGAACATTCAAAAGACAGTGACCAACCAGTTAAAAGCCATACCAATTGAAGACTTCCAGCGCTGCTACCAAGAGTGGTAACGATGACTCTACCGATGTGTAGCTGCCCAAGGGAACTACTTTGAAGGGGATAACATTGTTGTTTGAAAATAATAAAAACTTTGGTTAGTATGAAATCAGTCTCATTACTTTTCTTACACACCTCGTACACATCACAGGTGCAGTCCTTTCTGGATTTTGGGTGCATTGCCTATGGATGATTTTGGGTGCATTGTCTACGGATCTGCTTCACCTTTGGCACTGCGCCTACTGGACCCTATCCACAACTGTAGGGTCCACATTGCGACGGGGCCTTCCGCACCATCCCCGTGAACAGCTTACTAGTGGAGGCCGGGGTCTCACCATTGGGGGTCCGCTGCCAACACCTGCTCGCGGCTTATGCAGCCAATGTATATTGCTCTCCAGGCCACCCGAACCGTCGTCTCCTCTTTTCTAACGTGGTCGTCCGCCCCCACCAGCGGTAGTCCTGTTCTGGTCATACTATCACCTTCAGATTTCGGTCCCTCCTGCTGGAGCTTGAGTCGTTTCCCTCCCATCTCTATATCGGGACCGTGCACACTCACCTCCGTCTACTTGGCTGGACTTGGCCCACGGGCCCAAAGACTCGGTTACCCCGGAGTAGCTCCAATGTCAGTTCTCAGCTGTCGTAGCGGAGTTCCCTACTTATGACCTGATCTACACGGATGTTTCTCTGGTTGATGGCTATGTTGGATTTGCCAATGTTCATGGCGACCGTGTGGAACAGTACTCTCTGCCAAATGGCTGCAGTGTTTACACTCCAGAGCTGGTGGCCATTCAACGAGCTCTCGAGCACATCCGGTCCTGCTCAGGTGAGTCTCTTTCTTATTTGCAGTGACTCCCTGAGCAGCCTTAGAGCTCTGGACCAGTGTTACCTGCAGTCTCCCCTGGTGTTGGTCATGCAGGAGACACTTTGTGCCCTTAAGTGTCCGGGCGATCAGTGTTGTTCATCTGGTCTCCGGGTCATGTGGGTATCCCGGGCAATGAACGTGTTGACAGGCTTGCCAAGCAGGCTGTCGGTGCAGCCATTCTGGAGATCGGCCTCCCGACTTCTGATCTCCATTCATTGTTGCTCCAACGGGTACTTCAGCTTTGTTATACTGAGTGGAGTAGCCAGACCACGCCCAACAAACTCCGGGTTGTCGAGGAGACCACGGCCACTTGGCGTTCGTCCGTGCGGGCCTCTCGCCGGGACTCTGTGGTGTTGCGTATACTCCGAATTGGCCGTACGTGGCTCACCCGTGGACATCATTGTGGTGAGGACCCACCCCAGTGTCAGTGTGGTTCCCATTTGACAATAGTCCACATCTTGGTGGACTGGTGGACTTGGTTTTAAGTTTTATTTGAGCAGGGTTTTTTATCATTCTCTCTAGTTGGGGGCTTCCTTGGGCTGCCGAGTGGTTGACTTTTCTTTTTTTACTCTTATGGTCGGCCAACCACTGACATTGGCTTCTGTTGTTAGGTGTCTTTGTGTGATCGTCTGTTTTCGTTTTGTTTTTTGTCAACTTTCTTGATGTTTTGTGGACTCCGTGGGATTATCCTCCCACTTTGCAATTTTAAACTCTAGGCGCTTTTCTTTCATTTCCTCGGTTTTACTTGTGCGCTTAGTGATGGAATGGCGGACTGATAACCATTGCAGTTTTGTCCCCATTAAACATCCAACCAACCAACAATCACTCTTCATATGAAACTTCCTGGCAGATTAAAATTGTGTGCCGGAACCGGGACTCGAACCTGGGACCTTTGCCTTTCGTGGGCAAGCGCACTACCGACTGTGCTATCCCGACACGACTCACGATGCCGCCTCACAACTTTACTTCTGCCAGTACCTCGCCTCCTACTTTCCAAACTTCACAGAAGCTCTCTTGCAAACACGCAAGACTAGCACTCCTGGAAGAAAGGATATGGTGGAGACATGGCTTAGCCACAGCCTAAGGGATGTTTCCAGAATGAAACTTCACTCTGCAGCGGAGTGTGCGCTGATATGAAACTTCCTGGCAGATTAAAATTGTGTGCCGGAACCGGGACTCGAACCTGGGACCTTTGCCTTTCGCGGGCAAGCGCACTACCGACTGTGCTATCCCGACACGACTCACGATGCCGCCTCACAACTTTACTTCTACCAGTACCTCGCCTCCTACTTTCCAAACTTCACAGAAGCTCTCTTGCAAACACGCAAGACTAGCACTCCTGGAAGAAAGGATATGGTGGAGACGTGGCTTAGCCACAGCCTAAGGGATGTTTCCAGAATGAAATTTCACTCTGCAGCGGAGTGTGCGCTGATATGAAACTTCCTGGCAGATTAAAATTGTGTGCCGGAACCGGGACCCGAACCTGGGACCTTTGCCTTTCGCGGGCAAGCGCACTACCGACTGTGCTATCCCGACACGACTCACGATGCCGCCTCACAACTTTACTTCTGCCAGTACCTCGCCTCCTACTTTCCAAACTTCACAGAAGCTCTCTTGCAAACACGCAAGACTAGCACTCCTTGAAGAAAGGATATGGTGGAGACATGGCTTAGCCACAGCCTAAGGGATGTTTCCAGAATGAAACTTCACTCTGCAGCTGTAGTATATCGTGCCCTCTAACTTACAAGGAAGACACGCCTGCAGGCAGTAGGTAGACCAACAAAAGTTATTGACATCAAGTGCTGTTTATGTATGTTCTTGTGTCAATGTATACACCTAAAAGGATAAACTGCATCTGTTGTTCTGAAATAGTTAACAATGTTACAGTAGATTCTCATGTTTTCATGGCACCAGATGTAGTAAGTCAATATGTGTATCATCTTGACGCCATCACATACTATTCTACAGTCACCATTATAATGTGAGCATGTTAGTCCAGATTGTGTTACATTTTTTAAATAGTGTTCAATATACTTAGTTTTAGTGGAGTTATTAGGGTTGCCAGTTGGTCCCCCTCTGCAATTTTTACCCAGCATACTTTCCTCCAGTGATAAATTGATGATTCCTTTGTCTTTGAATGTGTCCCACCAATTGCTCTCTTCTGTTACTCAAGATATGCCAGAAATTTTTTTTCCTCTAGCACCAAATTTCAAAAGCTTTTGTAATCTTTTGTCTTATCGTCAACATTTCACTCCCCTGCAATGTTACACTACAGATAAATTTCTTTATAATGGTCTTCATAAAATTTAAATTGATATTTGATTCAACAAATTTCTTTTTCCAGAAATGTGTTTCTTCCCATAGCCATTCTGCATTTGATATCTTCTCTACTTGGACCATCAAAAGTTATTTTACCATACAAATAACAATACTCATCTACAACCTTTATTGCCTCATTTCCTAGTCTAATTTCTTCAGCATCACCCGATTTTGTTGGGTGACATTTCAATACCCTTCTTTTGCTCTGTGTAATGTTCCTCCTTTCGAGATACTGTCAATTCCATTCAGTTGCTTTTCCAGGTCCTTTGCTGTCTCGGTAAACTGCTACATATTAATTTCTTCTCGCTGAACTTCAATTCTGTTTTCATATTTCTCCTTGCCCCCCTTCACAGCTTGCTCAATGTCAATAATAACCATTTGTAATATGTTTACTATATTACAGTTAGCATTCCTGACATGATAAAAACTTTGATAAAAGTCAATGGCACGAAGTCTCTTGCGCCACATACTTAAAAATTTGTATTTATGGAATTTATGTATGGCTCTAGGTTGTGTATTTCCATAGTAATACATAATAACCATAAACTCATTTTATTGCAGGTTAAATATTAACTGCTGACTGCCTCTGTTGTAAAAACTGAAAATAATGAACAAAATGAAAGTTTTAAAGCACAGAATTCTAACAAATTTTCCCCTTTGTTGCAGGTAACAGCATGTAGCGTAGGCAACTATGCTCCTGGTGGTTCACTGTTCCCTATGTCTGCCCGTCATTCTGGATCTGGTGGAGACAACACTTACAGTTTGTTTAGCTCATCACAGTGGGCCACTCCATCAACATCTCAGGCTTCGCAGCAGGGAATGAGCTTTGGTGGACTGATGAGTGGTAGTGGATCAAGTGGACTTGGAACTCAGGTGTGTCACCTTTCTTTCTCTGTGTTTCAGGGGAGAGGGGGGGAGTTTGGAAGAGGGGACAAGACTAGAGAAATAATATCATGATTCAGACAGAGTGGATTAATTTTTTTCCGGATCTCTTGCCTAAAATGCATTTCATTGAGTTAAATCTCATTTGTACTCTTTTCACTTAATTAGCATCATGCAAGAGGCATGTAAGTCTCTTGTGGAATGTCAAGAATGTGGTTAATTTTGTCTCTAAATGATTAATTTTTGTTATCTCCTCTTCAGTGGCTTGATACTTGGTAAATGATCAAACCTTGTGATTGCAGCCATTTAAAATGCATTGATTTACTTTTACTTTTTTAAATAAATTTTTGCCACTTTGAATTTGCAGCATTGAGTGTGTGGACAAAAATGTAATGAAAATCCCGTATATTATTTATACTGAATAAACAATTTTGTATTCCAGTCACTGTGGTCGGGACCGGGACCGTCCCCACTCGAGAGACTTCTGGAGCAACAGAAGCGACTACGTGAAGGACCGGCTTCAAAAAAGGGAACTTGAAACAGTTGCAAAAATGTTCACTCAGGAATATAATAAATGTGGCATTACTCTTAACTACATATAATTGCCAGTTTTTGAAGCATGAAAATAATTGTGATGCCTGGTAAATGTAATGAAATGCTGTATCGCTGTGTTATTTAAAATCAACCGAATGCAGTGATCCATACTTTATCATACAGTACCTAAAGTATAGCTATAAGTGTCAGGCAGTATAGGTTTCATGTTTTGCACTTGGAGTCGATTAATATCGATCTTTTCTTCTGAGGCTAAGTAATGTGTATGTAATGAGGTGAACGTGTTACATTCGAGCCATCTAAATGAAGAAAAGATGCTCTTGCGCAGCATGCACCCGATAAGTTCGTAGGGTAATGGTGCTGTAAGCTTTCAGTCTGGAACTGCCAGAAATACTTGTTGATACAGTATTGTTGAACCACCTAAAAACAACTGAGGCACATATATGAATTGACTGCTTTTTATGAAAGATTGAATTTCAGTTGAGACTCCCTCGCTACCTGAGCCGACACTAGAATTTCCCTTATCAAAATTGTTTCTTGGGAAATGGGAGTTTTAAAATAAAAGAATGTTCACACAGACATTGAATTGGGTGTCATTAGATGTTGTCTTTCCTCATACATGTTGGTAACAAGCCAGTTTTAAGTATTACCTAGCGTATGACAAGTTTGTAATGTGGCAAAGCTTAAAACAGATGAATTTTAGGTGTAACAGAGCTTCTGACAAACAAGTTTTAGTTGTGGAAGAGCATTTGACATACAATGTTCTACAAACATTTGACAGATGAGCTAAATTATCAAACAACTGTCAATGGTTTAGTTAAGTTACATTGAAGCATACAGTAAGTGTACAGACGGAAAAAGTTGTAACAGAAGAGTTCTGTGATTTTTTGTTGTTTACATGGTGACCAAAATTAAAACTTTGTCAGAATATTCGTACAAATCAGTGGCAAACATTTAGATAGCATTTTATTTTGTGTGGTACCAACTGTTTTGGTGCTGCTCCAACAATCTTTTTGAAACATTCCTTTTATCATGTTTGTCAGTTTGTTATGAAGTATTTTGTATGTAAGATTTAAGACCACTTTGTTACTCTGTTTAGTTGAGTCTAACTTCAAAAGGACAATGTTCTTCACAAGCTGAAACTTTTAATGTTTGATGTTTTCTATGTAGTTTCATTGGCTAATATTTTAGTGTGCATGGAAAGTCACTTAATAGATATTATCTGGTTACGTATCAGGCTTTTGCTATAACTTATATAGAGAGATCTGTCACAGCAGTGAGATGTTTTCTTACATGTTGTTTATAAACAGATAATTTTGTTAAAGCTTGACTTCTGTGTCCCATTATGTCAGTTTTCATAACATAAAATGCAGATTTATTTTCAATAATTCAAATACTAAAGATATGTATCTGAGCTAATGAAATATGTACACACTTTTCCATCTAAGGATATCTTTCACAATTGACGTGAACATTATGGTGTAAAAAGAAAAAAGAAAAAAAAAAGTTATATCCTGTACCGCCCTACCAGTTGTTATACTGATGTTTTAAAGGCTGATATGAATGTTGAACAATCATAGAGTATGCTTTATAAATTCTAAAGAGGAAAACAAAGTCAAAAATAGAAACATGGATGACATTGATAAAATAGCTTGTACTCACAAGAATAAGAAAGGGAAACTTAAGTCTTTGATGGAAACTGTGTAGGTTGCATCGAGTAGGATAATTTTGAACTACTGAACCACACATTCCTACACTCAGTTCATTGCTTAATAGCTCAGTGCCACTTTTTCTTTGTATTTTTACTTATTTATTTTTTATTTTATTGTGTGAAGTTTTACTGTGATAATACACTGGGTTTTCAATGGTTCCCCTAATCTTTCTCCCCCCTCCCCCTTTTGATGCCTGCTCTCCTCCACTGGTATTTTTAATTTTTTTTTTCCAGTTTTGGTCCTCATTGTCATCCCAAATATATCATACAATGGGTCTTTCAAATCATGTGAAACAGTACATGTCAACAGGACAGTAAACTCTAATCTTTTTCTGTTGCCTAACTGCCATTAATGGCTTATAGGATAATAGTGATTTTTCTTTGTCCCTTATAATTTGAAGTTCTTATTTTTATTAACAACTTTTGAAATTGCTAAAATGAATCTTCTAATCATTGTCTTTTTTTTTTCTTTTTGTATGTTGTTACAATTATCAATCTAGGAGTACAGCCATACTTATCTATTTCATTCATGTTAGAGTGCTTTTGAATTGTGACAGGGTGTCAGTATTAAAAATTTCCTGATGTTAAAACTGTTACTTGTAGCACAAACATTTGATAGATATATTTTAGTGATATAAACACCGAAGTCTGAAATTGGCATACTTGTTTTGTATTCACATCGTCAAAAATGTGTAGATACATAAAACAATATTGTTGTTAGGATGTATGGATTGTTATTTCTTAGAGGAGTATAATATGGTCTTGCAAATAAAAAATTTCTGTTATTTATTTGATTAATAAATTGAAATGTTTAGTCGTAAGTACATCTGCAGGATTTTACCATATTTTTGTGTTCTACAATTGTGTTGCTGGACAAACAAATTCCTAAACAAGTGTATCCACCAAATACTATATGCCAAACAATTCCATTTAAATACATTAATTTGTGCATTTTTTGCAATTTGGCTCTTCGCTGCAGCATGTCCAGGAAATAATATTATTGCAGCTTCTCAGTTTGATTGTTTTCAAAATGTACAGAATTATTCTCTCACTGAAAGTGTTCATTCTTCTTCCCTTTGTGTAATTTTTATCTCGAAGATCAGAACCTATGTTCAGTTCCTATCAAAGTTAAATGTTTCGCAGAAACCTACTACAAAATACAAATTTGTTGTACCATCAAAACTGTTATATTGCTGTACTACCCCAGCAATGAATAATACTGCTCATAAGCAAATAATTTAAATTTCTGTGTTGAAAGTTATGCTAATTCAATGTTTTAAAGGTCTTAGAGAGAGAGAGAGAGAGAGAGAGAGAGAGAGAGAGAGAGAGAGAGAGAGAGAGAGTGTGTGTGTGTGTGTGTGTGTGTGTGTGTGTGTGTGTGCATGCACGCATATGCATATTGCATTTGTGCATGTTCAGCCTTTCAATGGTATTATTATTCTGGAATTATACCCTACTTAAGAGGTAATATCTGTAACAAGACAGGCTGAATAGCTGCACCAAATAAAACAATACTTTTATAAATTGTGTAATAATATTCACAAATTGATACATTGAAAGTATTCTTTTTTTTAATTGTCTACAAGCAAGTTACTTGATGTGAATGCAAAACAAATGTTTACCGCTAATGTTTTCTTTCATTGCAAACAGTTTTATTTTACACACACCTTTTGTCATGAAATTTTGTTATGTTGTTCATAGGTGAGAAAGAACCTGGAAAAAATAAAGTCTGGAGTCCTTATATGGTTATTCCAAAAACTAAAACAGTTATGGAAGTGTCTTTATTTAACCCATCATATATATAATGTTAAATTCTGTAACCACATCAGTACAGAAATGTACCTATTTATAAAACAAATGTTTCTGACCAGTCTTAAAAGACTGAGTATTGATTTAATAAAAGTATAATCTAACATTATTGTCTCCTAATTGTGTGCCATCAAGCAACACAAAGCTCTAAAAACAAAGATATAATTGCAGTTTCATCACTTAAGTACATTTGCATGCTACAGTATATACAAATTGTGTAAAAGTTCTCTTTATAAATACAAATTTATCCACTTTCATAGGCAATATATTGTTCATTTAATAATTAGCTGATCTATTGTATAAAAATGATGATTATGTGGTTACTTTTACAGATAAATAAATCCTGAAACAAGACTTAGTATTTAAAAAAATCTTGAGGAGCAGAAATGATTTTGTGCTGTGCTTGTTTACCACCAGGGTTGTCCACATAGGGGTCACCTCTGACAGATGTCAGAGATGGGAAGAGGGAGGTCAAAAGAATAATCTGCTCATATGTATTTTTGTTCTTCACTAATGTTTGTTCAACTGTCTGTGCTCAGCAATCATAGAAACACACATTATCAATGCTAATAGCAATGCATTTGTTCATTTATAAATTTTAAATAACAGAAAATAAATTGATGCTATAAAATATTCTATACCTTATCCAACTTATCTTGGGGCAATGCCCCCAGTAATGCCGGGCACTCGACAGTATTTTAAGTGCTGCACGTGTGTGCAAACTGACACTGACTGAATTTTCTAGAGAGTAAATATATTTAAATACTAAAGAACCCAGCAGTTCTTCTCAATAGCTAAATATGCATAGGAATTGGATATGCACTCCTTTCCTTTATCTCCCTTTCCATCACTTCCTCCACCTCCATGCCTGTTTCTTATCTCATTGTCCTTTCGGGCATCTCACTGTATTAGTTACCTAAAAACCTGGCTTTGGTTGGGAATTTCTTAATTGCAATATTCAGTTAGTCCATGTACTCCTCCTGCCTCCTCTCTCTGTATGCGTCTCCTTTCTCAGTCTACCTACCACCTCCCCCTCCATCCACTTACTTATCCATCCTCCTACCTCTGACATTACCTTCCCTGCTCCCTGCCATTCCCCTCTTGTCCCTTCACTCTGTTCATCCCCCTCCCTCCCCTGTATATAGAAAGTTACAGTATCTGCCAAATTCATGACGATTGGTCAGAGTCTGGAGTCGGGTACCCTTCGCTGTGCAGTGTACAAAATCTTACATATATGCTAATATCTGTTGTTTTATAGGTCAAGTGTGCAACATATTATCACAGTCGAATGAACGGTATGGCGGCACCTAAAATACAAATCTAATCTGAAGTGGCAATAGCCCCTTACCAAATGGGTCAATCCAAATGAAGTGGTACAATAAAAAATAAGTTGGTTGCTTGACCATTTTTAAATATTTTTTTTATATGTGAATACCCTATATTTGAGAAGTTCAAAACAGTTTTTAAAGTAATTTATCTTGCACCTTTACTGAATGGCGGCCATTTATATTCGACGGCGCGTGCCGATTTTTCGGTCTGGAGACATTAGTGAAAATTTGAATATCTTTGCACTGGGTTAAGTTACAACATTGCAGTTGACATGATTGTTTTTAGAAAAGTGTCCTATACAACATTGTCTATTACACAAAATGCCCTAAATTCAAAAATAACCACTCAAAATGACCTCCAAAGTTTGGTATCCAAATTTTTTAAAATCCACTTTTTAGGCCCAAAAATAACAAACAAGGAGTGACTTATGAGAGTCTATTTTTTTCCTGTAGTTAGATATCATACACTACTAGCCTCATATAGAGCAAGAACACTTACAAATGTTTTCTTAATTTTTTATGAATTTTTGAAATTTGAAAATTTTCATTTTTTGTAAAGTTTGAGGCTAGTTATCTCAGATGGGACTGAATATAAAAATTTGATTATTGCACAGTTTGTACGCCTATATGATAGCAACGTACTGTAAAAATTTCAACATTGATATCTGAGCGTGAACAAAGATATGAATTTTTGAAAATGAGACAATAATTCATATGGCACTACAACAGTTATTATGACTGTTGCCTATTTAAATGGTTTATTGTTTCATTGCAATAAATTTTAATTGTGACATAGTGTTAACTAAATATATCGCACAATATTCATTTAGTTTATTAATTTTTAGTAACACAATATTAAACAGGAGCTTTCGGTTGCGTTCTATTGTAATAAAAATGCCCATTAACGTTTAAGTTTATTGTCAATAAAGAATTAAATTATTCCTGGGTGTGGCATTGCAGAAGTACATTACTGCTGGGTGTGGCATTGTTGTAGTCAGTCTGTTCTGAAACCTCTGTTAGAGTGGATGTACATACTTCATCGAGAGTGTAGAATGTGTTGTGCGCTTTGTTTTGTGTGTAATTTGTAATTAATTTTAAGAGATTAACTGGAATGCAATAACATGGATGAACAGTGCTCTGTTGGACATATAACAAGTGAAGTGTGTCATAAAACAGTGGATGGTTCAGTTAAAAAAACTTACTGCTAGCCCAAAAACATCGTTCAAGAAATCTAATAGTGACAAAGTTTGGATACCAATGAAAAATGTTTTTTAAAAAACTCAGTGCTTGAACTTACCACAGCAACTGGGAGGTATTATTCTACATCACAGAAGCCGTTAGAAGAAATAAGTGTTCTTAACATTCACCACCAGGTTCAGGAATAGTCGCATCTCGAAGGAAGTTAATTTCTCAATTAATTTATTTTAAATACCGTATGTCAAAATAACATAAATGTTAATTTTAGTGATGTTTCCACGTTTTTGTATATAATTCAGTACCTTGCTTCAATAATAATTGATTATATTCCACCAATATCACACATGAATAGGTAACAGTTGTATAGTAATGTGAATTATTTCCTCATTTTCAAAAATTCATATCTTTGTTCACACTCAGATATCAGTGTTGAAATTTTTACAGCATGTTGCTATCATATAGGTGTACAAACTGTGCAATAATCAAATTTTTATATTCAGTCCCATCTGAGATAACTAGCCTCAAACTTCACAAAAAATGAAAATTTTCAAATTTCAAAAATTCATAAAAAATTAAGAAAACATTTGTAAGTGTTCTTGCTCTATCTGAGGCTAGTAGTGTATGATATCTAACTACAGGGAAAAAAATTAGACTCTCATAAGTCACTCCTTGTTAGTTATTTTTGGGCCTAAAAAATGGATTTTAAAAAATTTGGATACCAAACTTTGGAGGTCATTTTGAGTGGTTATTTTTTAATTTAGGGCATTTTGTGTAATAGGCAATGTTGTAGAGGACACTTTTCTAAAAACAATCATGTCAACTGCAATGTTGTAACTTAACCCAGTGCAGAGATATTCAAATTTTCGCTAATGTCTCCAGACTGAAAAATCGGCACGCGCCGTCGAATAAAAATGGCCGCCATTCAGTAAAGGTGCAAAATGAATTACTTTAAAAAACTGTTTTGAACTTCTCAGATATAGGGTATTCACATATAAAAAAATCAAATATTTAAAAATGGTCAAGCAACCATCCCTGTACCACTTCATATGGATTGACCCAAATGACCAATTTCTATAGTATGAAATAAATATGGTGCCTAAATATGTGTCTTGCATCTGGACTGCTATACAACTGCCTACTGGTTGCTACTGCACTGTGCAGTGGCTACAGCTGACTGACAAACAGCACTGTTCTACGGTCCCAGACTACACTTCTACAAGTGAGTGAAAAACAGAAATATGCATTTCAAGAATACTGTTGTCATTGTTTTTAGTGCAAAGACTGGTTTGATGCAGCTCTCCAGGCTATTCTGAATTAGAACATCGATATACATCCTTTTGAACCAGCTTACTGTGTTCCTTTCTCACTCTCAATCTTGTGATTTTTTTACTCCACACACTTCCCTCCAATACTAATTTCATGATTCCTGGATGTCTCAGAATATGTCCCACCAATCAATTCCTTCTCTTAATCAAGATATGCCAGAAATTTCTTTTCTTCCCATTTCTGTTTTGTACTTCCTCAGTTATACAATCGATCCACCTAATCTTCAGCATTCCTTGGTAACACTATATCTCAAAAGCTTCTATCATCTTTCTGTCTGAACTCCTTATCGTCCATTACTGTACAAGGCTACAGTCAAGACAAATACTTTCAGAAAGGACTTCCTAACATTCAAATTAATATTGAACGTCAACAAATTTCTCTTCTTCAGAAATGCTTTCCTTTCCCTAGCCAATTCTGCATTTTATATCTTCATTACTTTAGACTACAGAAGTTATTTTGCTACCCAAATAACAAAACTCATCTACTGCTTTGTCTCCATTACCTACTCTAGTGACTTCAGCAACACCTGATTTTCTTACACTGTACTCCATTGCATTTGTTTTCCTCTTGTTAATGTTCGTCTTATAACCTGATTTCCAGACACTGAAAAATACAAAAATATGCAAATATTTTAAAAATCACACTATGCAAACCCACATGTGCAGACAACTAATTTAAGAAGTCTACTCAACAATCCAGTGTACATAAAATTACAAAGTGACCCCACTGAAAGGATTACATGCAAGATTCTTTAATTTTTGAAAATGAACACAAGAAGCATCATCCAAGTGCTGCATTTACATCTAGGTTGTACTGTCTTCCAAAAGTGCACAAGGAAGGAGTGCCATTATGCCCTATAGTTTCTAATTTGGGTGCAGCCACATACAATATGGTGAAGCAGTTGGCATCTGTTCTCAAATTTAATGGATTTTATTACACAGTTAATTTATTAGTAAGCTTTGATGTAGTATTCCTTTTCACACGGGTGCCTTTGGAAGAGACCTTGTGTCTAATTAGTGAAAAAATGGATGAAGAGGAGGTGAAGCTCTGTAGTCATGTGCTGACATCCCCATATTTTTCCTTTGGTGGCAACTTCTTTGAGCAAAAAGACAGTAGCTGTGGACGATTGCCAATTTATTTATGGAGAACTTTGAGGACAGGGCACTGAGAACTTCAGCATTGCAGCCAATGTGTTTTTGAGATACGTGGACGATGCCTTTTTCATCTGGCCTCATGGACATGAGCTCAGTCGGTTTTTGGAACATTTTAACTGCCTTCATCCAAATATTAAATTTACTATGGAGGTAGAAAGTAATGGGAAACCTCCATTTTTGGATGTAATGGTTTATAAAAAAAAAAAAAAAAAAAAAACATGATGGCACCCTGGGAAACAGTATTCACCAAAAGCCGACATGTACAGATTGGTATCTGCATGCCAGTAGTTGCCATCCACATTACCAACACAATGGTGTCCTTAAAATTTTGGTACACAGAGCATATGCCATTGCAGATGGCAATTTACCACCAGAACTGGAATATCTGACAACTGATTTTAAGGAAAATGGCTACTCTGAAAAACAGATTTGCCTTGCTATGGAGTTTGGACCATAAGTGCATGAAGAGGAGTATGGGGTTCTAGCCATCATTCCTTACACTGGTGGCACTTCTTTTAGAATTGGAAGTAAAATTGGAAGACTTAAAAAGTTTTGTTACCGAGACTGTTTTCCATCCACCTTCCAAGATTAGTGCACTGCTTGGCTCCATCAAAGGTGACCAGCGACTCAGGAAACCTGGTGATTACAAACACTGTTCAAGATAAATACGTGGAATATTGCCGACACGAGACACTACTGCAGCTGGGAAAATCTGCGGTATCAGAACACTATTTAACGGTTGGAAACAAGATGATATCCGGCGAGACCCGCATAGTAGTGAGGAAATGGGCAAAGAGTAGCGGTTATTTAGAACAGTGTTTCCAGAGAAGCTATTGAAATCAGGTTGCCGGGCAATTTAATAAATAGAGACATGGGGTTTTCTCTTACTAGGATATGGAATCGACTATTAAATAATATCAAATTGCAATGTTCAACAAAGATTCCAGCACCAGTGCCTGATTAACAGAAGGTGCGATATATCGTTGTGCCCTGTTCGATTAGGGGCAGCGCCACCAGCCCACTCTAGGAGGCAGCAACTGCACCGTGCATGCGACCGACGGCTATATAGGGCGCATACCTTTGGTATAGCATCAGTATTCAGTGGGAGTCGGCAGCAGTGATGGTTCCTGAAGATGACAGAGTTTTACTGTCGAAATATTGGATCAGTTAGGTTTTAGTATCCGGCAGAAAACCTGAAGAGATTACAAAAATTTAAGAATTAAAATTTAAAAACACATACACTGCTAAAACTGAGTTACTGCTGCATTCCGCACTGGCTTCAAATGACTGACTACCCTGAATTAACATGTAGGCTACCTTTAGTAAGCCATTGTATATTTCCATTCTGTTTTGACTGATCATTGTGGGTGTTAACATGTATGTTTGTGTTTTCATTAAGAAAGTTTTCCTTCTTCCCATGCCAACATATTATGCATCGTGGAGGGCACTTTACATTTCAACACCATTTGACAGATCACCAGTTGGCAGATACATGTAATTTTGCATAGACAACGGGTAAGAGAATATGGACTCTGAGAGACGGACAGGAGAAGGTGGATAGACATGGGGCAGAGAGAAAGAGACAGCTGGCAGCCAATTGGAATATAAATACATAACATAGGAAATATTGTTGCGTTGCAATGGAAGTGGGCTTGACTTCGAAGGCAACAACACAGCACTTATACTGAAAGCACGTTTATTACGAACTCAACATACACGCAGCACTGACTGCCTCTCAGGCAGAGTGCTCTGCTATTTCTACACAGACAGAATTTACCAGAAATTAGAAGAACAGTTAACATAAGAAACAAGTAGAATTTACAAGTGAACATAAGAAAGATGTAGAACCTTCTGGAATTGTAAATTACAAAGAAATAAATTTTTGCCGGTGGGCGGGATTGAACAGGCGACCGTCTGCTCCGCAGTCCGTGACGCTACCCCCTGCGCCGTGCTGACAGTTGGTATTCCGGGTCTCTCGCGCATTGCTCCCTCTCCTGGAGAAACAGCGACCCGCTGTTACGATCCCTGTGGAGCCAGCTGCAATGTCCTGGATCTTGACCGTGTCATAGGTCCTCTGTATGACAGTTCAAGAGAATCCTTCCCTTCTCCGCGATTATCGACGACAGACGTTCCTGTCTTGGCTTCATCAGGAACATTACCGTCCTTAAAGTCCTTGAACAAGAAGCCATTGTCGCAGGACGTGAACAATGTCTCTTCGTTTTTGACGTTTCGATGACGGCTCATAATCCTCAACTTCGTATGTGACGTCTGACAGGCGGCGTATGACACGATACGGACCAAAGTATCGCTTCAATAACTTTTCTGACAGTCCAACCTTCCGTACCGGGGTAAAAATCCATACCAGATCTCCTGGGCTGTACACAACAGGTCGGTGCTTGTTGTTATACCGCTGACGGTCCTTCTCCAGGGCGTCCAGTGTCTGTATGCGAGCCAGCCGTCTTGCTTCTTCGACCCTGGTGATGAGCTGTTTAACATAGTCATCCTGAGTGTCGTCCGGTTGGAACGGGAACAGTGTATCCATTGTCGTCTCAGCTTCTCGGCCATGGAGCAGAAAAAACGGAGTGAAGCCTGTGGTGTCTTGTCTTGCGGTATTGTAAGCAAATGTCACGACTGGCAGAATTGTATCCCAATCCTTCTGCTCAACATCGACGTGCATCGACAGCATGTCGGATAACGTTTTGTTAAAACGTTCCGTAAGACCATTTGTCTGAGGATGGTATGCAGTTGTCATTCTGTGGACAATGTTGCACCGTGACATTACCTCTGATACTAGTTTTGACTGGAATACTTTTCCACGATCAGATATCATCACACGTGGTGCTCCATGCTTCAAAATAATGTCTTCTACTAGGAATTTTGCGATCTCTGGAGCTTCTGCAGTCGGCACAGGTTTTGTGACAGCGTAGCGTGTGAGGTAGTCAGTGCAGACTATTATCCAACGGTTACCGGTTGTCGACTTCGGGAACCTCCCTAAAAGATCGATCCCAACTCGGTGGAATGGAGCTGCTGCTGGCGGAATCGGTACGAGATGTCCTGGAGGTAATTGCGGCACATGCTTCCGTCGCTGGCACTCTTTACAGTGACTCACATGGTGCTTGACAGATCGGTAGAGACCTTTCCAGTAATACCTGCGTCTGATTCTGTCTAGGGTCTTCACGAATCCCAGATGACCGGATATTGGAGCATCATGGAAATATTTGAGAATAGCTGGCTGGAGATGAGCTGGAACAACAAGTAGCCATTTGGGGCCCAGTGGATCGTAGTTGCTCTTGTACAATGTTCCGTTTATAAGTTGGAACTCTCCATTGGTCGGTTCTCCTTTCTCCAAGGCCTCTATCATTTTTAATAGTGTTGGATCTTCCCTCTGTTCAGCTGCAACGTCATCTAATTCAGTGAGAGCTGAAATTTCATTAATGCTGTTGTGTTCCACTAATGGATTCCTCGAAAGGCAGTCGGCATCCTTGTGTTTGCGCCCGTTCTTGAATACCACTGTGACATCATACTCTTGGAGTCTTAGTGCCCATCTTGCTAGTCGACCTGATGGATCCTTCAAGCTAGTCAGCCAACACAAAGAATGGTGGCCTGTCACGACGGTGAATGGTTTGCCGAATAAATACGGCCGGAACTTGTTGATAGCCCAGATAACCGCGAGACATTCTTTTTCAGTTGTAGAGTAGTTTATCTCGGACTTCGAGAGTACTCTTGACGCATAGGCAATCACTTTTTTGGCACCTCCCTGAACTTGTACAAGCACTGCACCAATCCCATAGCCACTGGCGTCAGTGTGAAGTTCCGTTTCTGCATTCTCGTCGTACAAGGCTAGCACTGGTGCTGAAGTTAGAGCCTCCTTAAGTACTCGGAAAGCCCTTTCTTTTTATCTCATCCCATTAAAATTTGGCCTCTCCCTGCAGAAGTTCTTGTAATGGACGTGCCTTGTTACAAAATCCTTTTATGAAACGTCGGTAGTATGAGCACAGCCCGAGAAAACTTCTCACATCACGAATGTGCTGAGGAGTTGGAAATTCTGTGACTGCCCTTACTTTATCTGGATCAGGACGGACACCATCTCCGTTGACTAGGTGCCCCAGGATTTTTATCTCTTTGGCGACGAAGAGGCACTTCTTTGAATTGAGGCGGAGACCTGCAGCCTGAACACACTTCAACACAGTTGACAGGCGACTCAGATGTTCTTCAAATGTTTTCGAGAAAATGACAATGTCATCTAAATAGCAGAGACACGTCGTCCACTTGAGGTGTCGAAGCAAGTTGTCCATCATGCGTTCGAATGTGGCTGGAGCATTACATAATCCAAATGGCATTACTTTAAATTCATAGAGGCCGTCAGGTGTAATAAAGGCCGTCTTCTCCCTGTCAGCTTCGTCAACCTCGATTTGCCAGTAACCTGTCTGCATGTCCATAGTTGAGAAGTATGTAGCTCCTTTCAAGCAGTCTAAGGTGTCATCAATACACGGCAATGGGTAGACATCTTTCTTTGTGACAATGTTCAGCCGCCGATAGTCGACACAGAATCGCCACGTGCCATCCTTCTTCTTTACGAGGACCACCGGAGACGACCAAGGACTCTCCGAAGGTTGAATAATGTCATCTCGCAACATCTTCTCCACTTCCTCCCGAATTATCCGTCTTTCAGCTGGCGACACTCTATACGAACGCTGGCTAATTGGCGGATGGTCCCCAGTATTGATACGGTGCTTTATCGTGGGCCGTTTCGTCTGACTTTTCCCCTGCTGAGGTGTGAATGCACCCGAAAATTGGCGTAGTATACCTAACACCAGCTGTCGTTCCTTGGTCAGTCCAGGCCCTATTGGCAGTTCCACGTTTGTTTCCTCCATCGTGTTTTCTGTACTAATAGCAGGGCATGGGTCTTCATTGATGACGTTGAGCTCACCGTCCTGGATTGGTTCAGCTGTCCCGATACACATTCCCTTGGGGATAAGTTGTGGCTGCTCTTGACAGTTTGTGATCCAAATCTCTCCTTGACCATCGGTAATGCTTATGATAGCCGCTGGTATGTAAATTTCTTTTGTGAGCCTGATAAACTTTTTACTATCAACAAGAACTTCACAGTTTAACCAGTCATCTGTGTTTGTGACTGCAACTCTTCTCATTGTCAACGGCGGTATCTTCACATTGTCAACGACGAATAACTTCCCAGAAAATTCTGTATTACGTGTATCTGGCGGAACAACTTCTTCAATTTGCAGCTCAGATCTTCCACAGTCAATGATAGCTTGGGATGCCTGAAGGAAGTCCCATCCGAGGATGACATTGTGACTACATTCTGTTAACACGACAAATTCAAACGGCTGCGTCCTGTTGTTGATGGTTATTCTTGCGACACAAGTTCCTGCTGGCTGGACGTACTTTCCATTCGCGACCTTCAGCACAGTTGCTCCTGTATCACAGAACATTGTCTTCTTTAGTGTGCGGCGGTAATTATCCGATAATACAGAAAAAGAGGCTCCTGAATCAACAAGTGGCCGGGCAGGTTGGCCATTGATTATGACGTCGATGAGATTTTCCGACATCTTGGCGACTGTCGTACATGGAGGATTTTCATCTGCGGCGGCCTCACCTCCGTAGATGGTCACTTCGCTTAGTTTTCCTGGGCGCGGCGGCTAGGGGAGCGGCTGGTACCTCTGTACGGCGACGGTGAACGGCTGCGGCGCGTCGGGGAGCGACCTCGTCTAGGGTACGGCGATGGGCTTCTTCCCATAGGTCGACTGAACTCATCAGCAGGTGACTGCCTTGGATAGAACTGCTCCGACAGCTGACGTCTTGCGGCAAAATAATCATCGAATACTCGCCTCCTCTCTCTGCAGTAGCGTACGACATGTCCAGGGCGTCCACAGTGGAAATACAGTAGTGTGTTGTCTTCTGTCCTCCAGACGTCTCTTCTTCTGCGGGGCGTCATAGTTACCGGGGGAGTTGGCTGTGGTCGCGTCGGCCGGTTCATGGGCTGCCGTTTGGCGGCTGCAGCGTAAGTCATAGCAGGGCGACGCCATTCTTCACGTCGGGTGCGATTGAGGGGGTGGACAGGAGCTAATGTGTGAAATACCTCATCCTCAGCTTCGTCGGCTACCTCGTGACTTACAGGGCTCACATCCATGGCCATAATCTGATGCTCGCTCGGTCTAACAGTCCCGGCTGCCATGCACTGTTGTAATTCTTCTCTCACGATTTGTCGTATGAGAGAAGCCAAATCCTGCTGGTCTTCCACAACGGCCATAGGGACTACATTTGGGAGTCTGTCATACTTCTTGCGTCCAACCCTCCTTTGTTGCATCTCTTCAATACGCTGGCACCACTTGATGAACTCTTCTGTCGTAGCGACGTCTTTTATCAGAAGAGCTTGGTACATATCCTCTGCAATTCCCTTCATCAGGTGCGTGATTTTGTCCGCTGCAGTCATGTTCGGATTGACTACGTTACACAGGGACAAAACACTCTGTATGTACGATTGTGTCGGCTCACCATGTCGTTGGGCCCGGTTCTTCAGTTATTCTTCCGCCGAGCGGATTTGTCGCTGGCGGTCTCCAAACGTCTTCTTAAGTTCCTCCTGGAACGTCTCCCAGTCATTCAACTTGTCTTCCTTGTTCTCGAACCATTGCTGGGCTGTTCCGTCCAGATAGAAGTAAACGTTGGCCAAGCACATCGTATGATCCCACCTGTTGTACTTGGCGACTCGGTCGAATCCTTTTAGCCATTTGTTTGGGTCCTGTCCAGCGTCTCCAGAGAACACCGACGGGTGTCTGATGTGTAGCTGGCTTACTGCTGGTTTCCTTTCCATAGTTCGTCTGATGATACGGACTCTTGGAAGGACGTACTCGGTGTATCCCTTGTATTCCGGTTCCAGTCCGTGTAAGCGACGGCTTTTATGTTGCCTAATCGGAGCCACGGTGATGCAGCTGTTGCACAGTGTACCCAGTGCCTCCACCAAACAATGTCGCGTTGCAATGGAAATGGGCTTGACTTCGAAGGCAACTAAACACAGCACTTATACTGAAAGCACGTTTATTACAAACTCAACATACACGCAGCACTGACTGCCTCTCAGGCAGAGTGCTCTGCTATTTATACACAGACAGAATTTACCAGAAATTAGAAGAACAGTTAACATAAGAAACAAGTAGAATTTACAAGTGAACATAAGAAAGATGTAGAACCTTCTGGAATTGTAAATTACAAAGACATAATTTTTTGCCGGTGGGCGGGATTGAACAGGCGACCGTCTGCTCCGCAATCCGTGACGCTACCCCCTGCACCACGCCGACAATTGGTATTCCGGGTCTCTCGCAGCAATATTACTGTGTGTTACACGTACCATTATTTATATCATGAAGAGAGGGACAGAGACGTGAATGGATGGAAAAGGGGGGGGGGGGGGGGGTCAAAGAGCAAGTGAAAGTAGTTGGAGGGAGTTGAAGCTGCAGTCAATAATGAAGTCATTTACTCCATCTTCTTGGACATTTTGTAATTTGTGTCTCAGTCATGTAAAAATATTACCAGTTAGGTAAGTTGCAAGTGGCATGGCTTCTGTCAGCCTTTCCAAAATATTTTTTTCCACTTACAATGTTGTGTAGGTTTGCGGGGCCTCAAGAGTTCCAAGAGAGAATTTTTCTGATGGCGCATACGTGTAGATTGTGAGGTTAGGTATTAATATTTTTTATCAATAACTATTTAACTGCTATTTAATTTTGTGGGGTTGGTTTAGATGATGACTGTAAATTATTTAATATTATTAAAAAAAAGTTTTAAGAATTATGTTGATATTCACTGTACACACAATTTTGAGGCATTGCTAAGTCTGTTATTACAGTATCAGAAAACAGAACCAAACTTGTAGTGTATTCTCTAAATAGTGATTAATTATACTGTTCAAAACAGTCAGGGGATCAGGTGAGGTATCATACTCAATACATATTGTAATGATTTTTATTCAGATATTGGTTAAAATTACAATTTGTGTGTGATATAGTATGATATTTTGCTTGTCTCAACTCCTTACCTGAGGTTTATGTGGAGTTTACTTAGAGCAAGGCATAATGGAGTTACAATAATAGTGAAAAAGTAATGCTCCTTGCCCTCTCAGTCTACCAACTGTAGCCCAGAATGCCAAATCAGGTTTAAGGCCAGTGAACAAGCAGGCCACTCCATTAATTCATTTCCCTCAGCTTCAAGCTTGTTCACCAGTGCAGCTCTGTGGGGACAAGCATCATCTTCCAACAGAAGGAACCCATACCCATTTCCTGTGGCACTAGTCTGGGGCACAACAAAAAGTCAAAGGATCTTGTTTCTATACCTCTGAGCAGTGAAAGAACCATAATTAAATGACGCCGAGGTCCGTATGTCCGCCAATAGTGACTCCTGCTGACACCATTTGTCTATCACCGTGATGTGGTGATGTTTCCTGCACATCAGCAGGATTGTTAAAGTTTCACTTTCTGTCCATATGAGGGAATGACAATTGTCTGACTGGACACAAAAAAAACTTGATTCATCTGTGAACAGAACCGAGCACCATTCATTATTACTCCAATCCAGATGTTCCTACACCTAGTTTCTGCAGGCTAAACGTTTTGTATCTTCTAGGTGCGTCACTTTAAAAGTAGGTGCAGTAGATGGGTCGTGGCTAGCTAGGATTGTGGACAAAGTCTGCAATTGAAAGAAGTGATTAGTTCACATATACTTTTATTACAAAAGAAAGAATACTCAACTTGTATGTGATGTGCTTGTGGTACACAGTACACAGTTCTGCAATACATCAGTCACTAGTAGTGTTCCGGGTCGAGCTGTCGTAGAGGGCCGGCTCGCTGTAGGCGGAGCTCTGCTATACTGACGTACTCTTCCGTTGACTGCTACACTGAACGTAGTCCTCTGCTATACTCCCGTTTTGGCTGTCAGTGCACAGGCATATCTAGGCGATTCGTCGGCGCGTGGCACAAGGCAGAGAGGTACGAGACTTGAGGCGCCCCCGGCAGATGAATTACTATGGGGGACTTATTGCCTCTTCTTCAAGTGGCGCTGCGATGTGTGTAGACCACCGACATTGTGGCGAATGGTGACACCATAACAAAATGGTGGTCTGGTTTTTATTGGGGGGGGGGGGACACTGTTTGTGTTGATATTGCGCATCCTGTTGCTGCCTGGAGGTTGCATTGTAGCAGAGTTGCATGCAGCTTCCTCACTTGATGGGCTGTTAACCGGACATAAAGGTCACGTTTGATGATGTTACCTGTGGACGACCTTGGTCTTGCCTCCTTTTTGCGGTTCCTGTTGTCTGAAATTGCATCTAGATCCTGGAAACTACACTTTGGGACACTCCAATAGCTGCAGCCGCATGCCTCTCTGTTCCATTTCCAACCTTCCTATGGCTCTCCATGCTGTAGCTTTGGGTAAGTCACATTATTCTTGTATTGCACTACCTGTTCACTATACTATTTCAACCCAACAGCTTGTGTAATTTGTTTGGTAGAGTAAACAAGTTCAACACCATCCCCTTCCGCAGTAACTTTCTGTTCTTACTACCGTCTCAGTTGCTGTAATGTTGTCTCCACTCTGTAGAACTGACAGAAAGATGTAGAATTACACTGATGACAGTATTTACCTAGATACCTCAACTGATCCCCTAATTGTTTTGAGCGGTGTATTCAAATAAATTTACAGCAATCTTTGAAGTAGTTACAGAAAGGAACGATACACTACAGAACTCGCTGTTCGCTTGTAGACACAAAACAAAACAGAATTACATGCTTTCTGACATCAAGTGGAGCAGTTGGCTGGGAACAAGCTTGACGTTTACAGGGAGTTGGCTGTATATCTGCAGGAGGCACACAACTTCCGCAAGTTGCTGCTTGGTTGGTAGGGAGGAGTTTTCACCCTGGGGTGGAATATGTCTATTTGTGAAGAAACTTTCTGTACTGATGAATTGTGGAGAGAAGGGGTGTAGATTTGTGTTACAGACATTACTGGCATGTGTACCCTTCACTGACAAGTAAACCTCAGTTTGAACTTGCTAAATGATGCAATGCTTGTTGGATCGAGCTAAGACATCGTGGATCAGGTGACGACATCATTTTCCTAGTGCGTGGTAAGTGTTGTGGGCTGGTGATCTGTTATTTTTGCTCGATAAATTAGTGTAAGAGGGTTATTTTCACTAGTTTTCATGAAGTGTTGGAAGTGTGTGACTTTAAAAACTGCTGATTTGTTTACATGGGGCCCTGGAATTGTCAGGTCTCTGCAAGGTGCCACATGTGTGTTCTTCAGGGTGCTGGTAGTTTCCTAAGGCTTGTGTTATACAGAGTGCATCACCTAAAACTTGCAGTGCAAATATTGTAGAAATGGAAAGTGCTATTGATGTGCAGTTTTCACAGGATGAATTGGCAGTCAGGGGCTTGTACTCATAGCCAGTAATCAGATTTTAATAATACAGAGAAAGCGTATTTTTGGTGGAAGCACACACTTTTTAAATGGAAAAATGCCTATTGACACTAAGAACCTAAATGTAGACTAAATTATAACATCAGTGGACTTTATTGCAGGACTATAGTGTCATTCATTTACGAGATATCGTATTACGAGAAGTTTTCAATCCGACACTCATTTGTGCCATGCAACCTGTGTAGTTGCTAGGTATGATGTTGGTTTGCTTACATTGTGCTTGTGTGTTCCTTGAGTGAATTGCAACTTTACTAGTCAATTAGTTGTGTGACAGTCCAAGCAGTATGTTGTGTATGGATGAGATTTACCAAAACAGAAAAGGCCAATAGGCTTATGGTGCATGGACAGTGTAGGAAGTATGCAATTAGTACTTGTATGGTATCCCAATAGATGTCTTCCATCTGACAAGGAGAGGACACCTACTCGTCATCGCCGAATTCGTCCAAATTGATGGTACACGTAGAGTGTGATGAGACACGAGAGTGCCCGAAATGGGAACTCCAGATGGCCAAGTTTTTAGGAAATATAAGGAAGTTTGATACGGATGTATCACCATATGCGTCTTATCAACTGTCCCTGTGATATGGTGTGTTTAGGAGGCGGTGTTTGGCTCAGCAGTATTGATAAGGTCGCAGGTTCAACTTCACCTGGCGGCAAATTTTTTTCTGCTCCTTGGCAATGTGTACACCTACATACTGTTCCCTTAGGGGTCATGAGGACAAGATTAGATTAATTACAGCACACACAAAGTCATTTAAACAATTATTCTTCCCACACTCAATTTGTGAATGGAATAGGAAAAACCCCTAATAACTGATACAGTGGGACGTACCCTCGGCCATGCACTTCACAGTAGTTTGCAGAGTATCGATGTAGATGTAGACTGACATCACAATTAACCACATCATATTTTATTAATTTATATAAGCAAAAAAAGAAAGGAGGTTGGATGAAACTTGGGATTACAAACATTTAAAAAGGGACTGTAGTTAGGGCGTACTTGGGGACGTCATGTATGTACATTAGTACTTCCATTCTTTTGCAATTGATCAATTACATGTACCAGGGTGATATTCAATGAAGAAACAAGGGAAGCAATAATTTTGACCACATCTTGCGCATATTATGGACGTTGCCCCTTTTGCAGTTACATGGTTTTTTTTAATGTCTCCATAGAAAAACAAACTTGATTGACATTCTGAAAACAGCTTCTTTAAGCACACAGTCCAACTGCGAACCGCTCGTAATGCAGAATGTTGCTGAATACTTGTGAGGGCAGCTGGTGATGTATAATGGAATGTAGTTTGATGCAAGCTTCTCGGGAAATAATTTCTTCTTATATCTCGATTAGGTAAGTGCAGTTTTAAGTGTACGCATTGCCAAGGAGCAAAAAAATATTTGCCACCGGGCAGAATCTAACCTGCGAACCTTTCAATAAAAATGTGATCTCTTACTGCTGAGCCAAACACTGCTTTCTAAACAGACTCCCTCAGGGGCAGTTGATAAGGTGCATGTGGTGTTGGATCCATATCAAAACTCCTTTCATTTCCTAAACGCTTAGCCATCTGGAGTTTCCACTTGGTGTACTTTCACGTGTCACCACGCCCTACATATACCATAAATTTTGACGAATTCAGCAATGACGAGTAGGCTTCCTCTCCTTGTGAGTAATTATTTATGAACCAGTTACATGAATGTGGTAGCACAATTCTCATGCAAGTGCACAAGTAAGTGGCAAGGAGCTACGCAAGTCTCCTAAGCATCCTCCACTGACATTGGTGCCATCTGTATCACATCTCTCTTCCAGAAGAACTGCATGAAAATGATTGAGAATTGTGTTACCTTCTGCACATGAGCATTATGGCAGAATACTTCATATGCATTATATTTCTTATTTAACAATGAAGAAACTTTTTATCAATCATGGCCAGGCAAACTGCTGAAACATGCATTATTGGTCTGTTAATGATTCCTGTTGGCTTCATCAGGTGGAATGTTTGCGTCCTTTGAGTGTAAATGTGTGGTGTGGAATAGTTACCCATCAGCTCATAGGCCCATTTTTAATAGATGGTCATTGGACACACTTCCTAATGGACCACCTTGCATGTTTGCTAGATGATGTTGCTCTGCATACTGGAAGGAACCTGTGGTAGCAACACGATGGCTGTCCACAGGACCGGATATTCCGGCTTTTTGCCGGGGCAATAAATTTTGATGCCTTCACTATGGTGTCAAAACTTCAGAGTTCGGACTGCTCTTAGGGTCTCATAGGCACAGTCTCCTCTGAGGAGTCTTGTAGGCCAGAATCTCTTGGCGGTGTGGCGAAATCTTTTGTCTCTGGGCCGGAAAGTCGATTTAATAGCAGAACTTGGAACCGATGTTTGTAGTGAAGATTTTGTATTCCAGCGACCCGCATATCACCCACCTCCTTATCCCCAACCACCTGCACTAAGCTTACCCTCTCTTTCTCACTCGTCTCAATGACATTCATGGTACTATCAGTTCCAGCTGGAACAAATATGACCCTGTGTCGGCCTGGAGTGATTTTTGCCTGCATTCACTATGTTGGTCTGTACACAAAGTCTACAAGTAAGTAATATAATTCCTAAACGAATTATGTCGGATCTTTTACATTATTTTGGAAATATATATATAATTTTTTGTGAATAGGCATTCATTAAAATGGCAAACCTTAGGAAATAAGCGAACACTTATTTTCTTCTTTACTGCACATGAGCTGGTTCTCTTCTTTGATCCAAAGTTGTAGAACTCTCATAAAATTTTCTAGTGGAATTAGTGTTTTTTTTATTATTATTTATTTAACAATCCCCATTACATGTCAGAGGGCTTATGTTTTTGGTTTCATACTACAATATATTACTCACTTAGCAGTGTTCAGTTTCCCACTTAACTTTTCACTCTACCATAATGTTTTGCAGTGTTTCATTCTTTTGAGGCATATTGCTACCACACACAGATCAGTGTCTCCCCAAATGATTTGCGTAGCTGACTGGGAAACACAAAAAATTATGTCATTGCCAAAAAGGTCTTACTAAGCGAGAAACACAGATATTAAGACAAGTGGTTATACTACTTGTCTCTTTTAATGATGCATCATTACATTTCTTACACAAAATGTAATTTTGTAAATTGTTTCCATTTAAAAGTCTTCTTTGCTTTTTGTATGTTTACCTATCTTTTGTAAAATTACGCTGTACTTGATTATTCTAGTGAAGTCACTTGATGGAAAAGGTCACCATCTAGGCTTTTGAGTTTGAGAGGGTCACGATTCGGAATCGTCATTTTCTGTGAAATGAATATAATAATAGTAATAGCAATAGCAATAATAATAATAATAATAATAATAATAACAACAAGAAAGTGATAACATCTAGAAATTTATAAATCAGAAATATACATATTTTATTATAAAGTGTGGATTGTGACTCCAACACTTCCAAACCCCCCCCCCCCTCCATTGGATGCGCACTTGATGAGGGGCGGCATTGTTACTTTTTCTCCCAGGGCAGTGTTAATGCTAGAGTGGGCCCTGCTGTCCGGGCCATAGTGCACTGTTTACTAAAGCATGTCTTCACAAATTGTTTCCAAATCATGGGATTGGACACATAATACATGTACCTTGGCCAGCCCATTCCCCAGAACTGACTCCTGTAGACTACTTTCGTTTTTCTTTTTTTGCGGGTGGGGGGAGCTGGAAGACGTTCTACAAAGACATGCCAACTTTATCTGATGATATGAAACAATGTAATACAGCAGTCTTCTCGCCCATCTCTACTGAAATGTAACACGGGTGCAGCGGTCTTTCCATACCAGAATGGAAGTGTGTACTTCCTCTGCCAGTGGTAATTTTGAACACCATCAGTGATTGTTATATGCCTCTTTACTGGTCACAATCCACATCACTGGTGTTGCGCAAGATGTACCAGACTCGAGAGCGAATACATTTTATTATTTAAAAATATTGCAAAGCTGCTACCTTTTCGTCCGTCGCCATTCCTCTGACACACCAACAGTCGAATTGCTCGTGCCGGAATAGGTCGAACCGTCAGCAAATCCTTCCTGCCAACGTAATCACGCTGCTGTATTACCTGACACGTGTGAACCGAGCAGTGTACCAGAACACACAACTATGTGGCTTAGTTCCGTTATTTTTCCATTTCCTTTCACCTTCTAGGTGGGTCTGGTGTTACTCGAGCTAGCTGCTTTCGCCCTCCTGACAATCTGCAGCATGTATTCAGCATGAAAAAATAAACCTATTTGGTTTCGTTTTTAACTTTCTCAATACTATCTTTATCATTCCTGACTACACGTCAAGTAGGGTGTACATTCTGGTGTTAGAAACTGGGATGCCAAATCCACTGTTTTTGGCTTTGAGATGCCGTATATAAATTACTAAGCCAAGAGTGGATGTGTGAAGCTGTTGTAAGGGGACATCTGGTTCTGTGCTGTGGCCCAGCTGACTCGTGCTTAGCACAGTCAGATTGGGCCAGCTGCGTTAGTGTACACTAGAGCTGTGAGATCAACGAAATGATCCATATTCACATGTATTTGTTACTAAAATAAATAGTTCTTGCTACATATGTATTGTTACTTGTTACCAGTGCCACCTAGAAATAAGGCCACTACACTGTCTTTGAAACCATGAAAACAATTTTAACTCTTACTGTTAATATTATTTTAACATTTCAATTTGCTACACAGATATTGTATGCCTGCTTTTTGAGGCAACTGTATTACTGAGGAAAGGATTAGTAGTCCATTTCCCTCGTGACTAATGTACAATTTTCATACAAATTGATCAAAATTAGCGAGACTCACCCGCGTCTTCCATTTTAAGTACTGTTCCTTCACTTCACTTAGAGGCTTGGAATGTCAGGATCAATCAGAATATTTTGTGACGAATACCAGTGTGACCTGTCGTAGTAGTAGCACTACATTTGCGAGCAGCGGGAGTGTTGTACTGTATTATGTGACATTAAAAATCAAGATAATACCATCATTAATGAAAATGTGTAGTTGATAACTTTAGAGCACATTTTACAAAACTTGTTTATGGTAGACAAGATCAGAAACAAATAATTAACCATTAAACTGAAACCTTTACAGGTAAAAAATATAATAAATGTATGTTTGCATTAAAAGCGGATGTCGGATCATCGTGGATTACCTTGCAAACACGGGCCGAGAAGTATAATCCAAAATGTTTAAAAACAAAAATAACTATTAAAAACGCAGGGCTACAGAATAGCACTTAAAGTTCGCTGCACGTATCTATATAAATTACTCATCTCACAATAAAATATGCATTCTCCATATTGGTTTTCGTTACAGAGTTCATAGTGATTCGACAGATGCAAGTAACGAAATGTATTCATGAGTAACAATGTAGTATTTTGTATCAGCTAAAGTATTTGTTACTACAGCACTAGTGTACACGCCGAAGCAGCAGCTGCCAATGAGAGACTGCCTGACCTCGTGTCGCCGCTACCGCCTTGCGCATTCACACTGCACTTTATGGGCACTCTAGCTGATACATCTGGCCCCGTTACCACGTTGCTGCCTGACGGGCCCACGCTGTTTGTTGTTTAAGATGTAAGTCACGAGCTTCGCTTTCAGAAGACGACGCCGCGTTCCTCGCCGAGAACTGCCGATGAAGTTTAAATAGATGCTCATAACCAGGTCACGGGGTCAGTTAGAGACGGATCCAGAGTTGCCTGTTATGATGGGGCCACTGCGAGTGGAGAATGAAGATCTGCAAAGACACCTTAACAAAGCTTTAACTGATGCAAAGTCGCAAAGCGGCACTGTGCCTGCAGCTAGCCTCGCTTCTCCACTTCTCAGATTCCCACAGGCGGTTCTGTCCCAACCGGTAATTGATGTTGCAATGGATTTACTGGTTTCCACCTGTTTGGGTGAACTGGGCGAAAGTGTCCACAGTTTCATACAAAATTCTATGGATGTGGGGAAACTCTCTGCATGGAGTGACAAAGTGTTGGTAGGATTTGCCATTCTTAAGTTCCAAGAAGAGACCCGTGTTTATGTAAATTCCGTAGAAGGGTTGAGAGATGCCTAAGGTATTTGACATTCTTGCAAAAGTTGCTGGTGGATAGGTATGGAGACAAGTATAGCGTTCGCTATTTCAGAGATCGACTCTCCACCCTACGTCAAAATTCCGGATTGGATTTAGAGTGCTCTGCTGACTGAATAAGAGCTGTGGCTTGTCGTACATATGTACTGCATGAAAGTAACGAAAGCAGTGAGGTACTACTCAGCAGAAGCAGCTTGTTGTGGGAACGACCCACAGTTACAGTGAATAACTCAAATGTTCAGGCACTAGGATATTTTAACCTTGTACCATCATAACTTTA
Source organism: Locusta migratoria (assembly GCA_026315105.1). NCBI lineage: Eukaryota > Metazoa > Arthropoda > Insecta > Orthoptera > Acrididae > Locusta > Locusta migratoria. Next base: position 370,672,771 of record CM048755.1, read on the forward strand.
TTCTAACAAAACATATAGCCAAGTACGAAATTACGTGGATGTTTCTTGTAAATAATAGGATAAACTTCATTAAGATAACTTACATAAGTTGTTTAATAATATGATTTAAATACAACTCGGTCCTATATTCACATTACTTTATTATACAGACACTTCACAGAACTAATTATCACAAAACAAAATTTTGTGGAAAATAAACATTACAATATCTTGTCGGGTGACCGTTCTGTTTTATCAATTCTTTCAAATGCTGTGGCATACTGCAAAGGATCTTTCTTAAATAGTCTGCGTGTAGACCATCCCATTCTTGTAGCCACTGTCTTTCAATGCACTGCAAATCATTTGAGAATGTACCTTCTTGCCAGTCTCATGTAGAAGCTCAGTTGCTAATCCGAGTGCACCGAGTACAGGATCCTTCTGTACTTTTCGTATTAGATTCCTCTTGTCACGTCCATCCAACTTGGTCCATTTGCAGTATAGGCTCTATAATCTATACGGTCCTCGTTTTTGAATCGTCTGATGATATCTGCCACAGTACTCTTACTCATGTTGAGCGTGGCAGCAATGTTGTCTAAATGATTTACCTTTCACATTGTGAAAAATCACATGTTGCCGTACCTCAAAACCTGTATTAGCTTTGTGTGGCATTGTTCCATCTGGACAGTCGACCACACTTGTAAACTCACACTTGCCTTCTGATTAGTATTTACCCCAGTGTGAATGGTGAAAACAAGTACGACACTGCCATTTGTCCGGATATTAAAGTAACGTGCTGATCTAAGAGGGTTTAATACTTAACAACTGTCCATACGTTGTGTAAATATCATTCATACTATTGTTTACTAGACATCTATGTTCATATAATACTCGGTTATACAAAGAGGCGGATTGTCCTGCGGTGCAACGGAAATATTTGCCTCTGAGAGAACTTTACAGTATATAATGCTGTTGAACTTTAAATAATCCACTCTCCCACCTTCTTGATGGATAATTATTTAGTAATGTATGTTAACCTCCCTACCGATGTCTACAGTCGAGTTCGAAACTGGCGGTCAGCTCTACCGGCCCTGCCTTCGGCCTCAGTTTAAAATCAAGTTCTGCATCTCGACGATGTTTTGCAGCATCTGAATTCTGAGGCGAGGGGTGGTTAAGGGAGTGGAGGGTGGGGGGGGGGGGAGGTCTTCTATCCTGTCCGTTGACACACAGCTCTGTCGTGTGTCTGCCACTCCCCCCCCCCTCCTCCTGCTGCAACTTACTAGCGTGCAGTTCCTCTTCCTCAGTGGCGGAATAGGCTGTCGGAGGCACAGGGCGGCACCAAACTGATGCCCCCATCCACTTGGAAATGCATGTGTTACTATAAGAAAGGTAATTTTCGAGATTAGGAAACCCCAGTACGAGAGGCATGGGACAGTCTTCAAAAAATAGCTTTCGAGATTTGGAGGCCCCACAAATAGGGCAAGGATACTAAAAAAAAATAAAGATAAATAAATCTGCTTTCTTGGTACATGGAGCCCCCCCCCCCCCCCCAAGACGAGAGGTCCTGGAAGCCCCCCACCCTTAGTCCACCATTGCTCTTCATCCCCAGTTCTTCAGCCAGCATGACATGGAAATAGCAGAATCAGAAACTGATTCATATCTACACTCTTGTACAGAATTATAATGTCTCTTGTTGTCTTTGATCCCTGCTAGCAGTTAAGTTTCTTAAACTTCAGTAATAAGTAGAATCTAGTTAGCAATCAATGTTCAGCTGTTTGTTTCCGTGGAGTTCCCGACACTGTGGCGAGCTTTCACAGCTAGACGTGCACAATGGCATGAGGATTTGATATGCAGTTGTCAGTTTGAAGATGTGAGTTGTCAGTTTTGTAGTGTCTTAATAGTGAAGTTAATATGTGTGATAATACAGTGCAGAGGCTAAGAGAAACTAATTTCCCTTCCCTTTCACTTCAAGAGAAGCTCCATATCAAGACTCTAGGATGACCGACACCTGATATCAAGTTAGTCACAGGTTCGATCCCCGCCAGGTCCTAGGATTTTTATCTGTCACTTTCCACTTCTTTCACCTCTGGCAGTATTGCTCATGTGAAAAATACCGAGTAGCACCGTGGTTCGGAACCCACGTTAAACTGTACGTCCCCCTATAACTGGCTGGGTAAGTCAGTTTGAAGGACTGTGGTGTTCAAACCAATCTTCTGATTGTTGACTGCTTTACCTTTTTTTTTAAATAAAATACTAATAATAAAAATAAAGAAATTATAAGAACTTCCATGGGAGAGTAGATTGGATGTATGGTTGCAGAATTACAAACATGTTTTACAGTTTTTTTGTTCACCGAAGAAAATTCTGGCTGTCAAATAACATGGACGTGTAAAAGGCACTGACGATTTGAGACATTTAACACAGAAGATAAAGAAACATGAGCGTTCTGCATCACATATGACTCCAAAGCTAGAGCACAACCTCTTAAGTAAACAAAATATTGTCATGTTGCAAACTGCAGGTGGTCCGGAATTCGAAGGCTGGTCGTTAATAGAGCACAACACTTTAAACTTTAGAATGCGATTATTGTGAACACAAGTGTACTCTCGGTACAGACTGACTCCTGCTTGGAGTGCTCCACTATTTATACATAGAATGAATTTTCTGGTACTTACAAGAAACATGGAGAACATTCTAGAAATAGTAAATACAAAGAAATAAATTTTCTTCTTCCCATTGCGGGATTTGAACTAAGGACTGCATGCACAGTGATCTGCGATGCTAACCACTAGCCCATGCATGCTGTCAGAAGACTCGCAGCATTACTCCTCTTCCTGACAGAATAGCGACCCGCTGTTAGGTTCCCTTTGCAACCAGCTGCATGTCCTGGATCTTGTCTTGGGTCCTCTGTATGGCAGTTCCAGAGAATCCTTCCCTTGTGCCTACACACCTTCCTTGCGATAACGATGACCGGCGATTAGGCCCTCCTGTTGTGGCTTCATCATTACCGTGACGGTCTTCAGAATACTCGAACAAGAGTTCGTTTCTGTTTATTTGTTCTCTGGGATTCTTGTAAGGTGTCATATGGAGGACGTGCACAAAGTCTCTTTGTTTTTGTCGTTTTGAGGATGGCTCATAATCCTCGACCTCGTGTGTGACGTCTGACAGGTGGCATATGACACAATACGGACCAAAGTATCGCTTCAGTAACTTTTCCGATAGTGGTAACTTGCCTTGCTGTATTATAAGCAAATGTCATGACTGGCAGTATTGTATCCCAATCCTTCTGCTCAACATCGATGTACATCGACAGCATATCTGCTAACATCTTGTTAAAACGTTCTGTAAGACCATTTGTCTGAGGATGGTAGGCAGTTGTTATTCTGTGGACAATGTCGCAACGTGACACTACCTCTGATACTAGTTTTGACATGAATACTTTTCCTTGATCAGATATCATCACACGTGCTGCACCATGCTTAAAAATAATGTGTTCTACAAGGAATTTTGTGATTTCTGGGGCTTCTGCAGTCAGCACAGGTTTGTGAATAAAACTTTCACTCTGTAGTGGAGTGTGCGCTGATATGAAACTTCCAGGCAGATTAAAATTGTGTGCCAGAACAGGGACTCGAACCTGGGACTTTTGCTTTTCGCGAGGAAGCAATCTACCAACTGAGGTATCCCGACACGACCCACGATGCTGCCTCGCATATTTACTTCCGCCACTACGTCGCCTCCTACTTTCCAAACTTAATAGAGGCTGTCCTGCGAACCTTGCAAGATTAGCAATCCTGGAAGAAAGGATATGGTGGAGACATGGCTTAGCCACAGTGTAAGGGATGTTTCCAGAATGAAACTTTCACTCTGCAGTGGAGTGTGCGCTGATATGAAACTTCCTGGCAGATTAAAATTGTGTGCCGAAACTGGAACTCGAACCTGGGACTATTACCTTTCCCGTGCAAGCGCTCTACCGACTGAGCTATCCCGACACGAGTCACGATGCCGCCTCACAACTTTACTTCCGCCAGTACCTTGCCTCATACTTTCCAAACTTCACAGAAGCTCTCCTGCGAAACTTGCAAGACTAGCAATCCTGGAATAAAGGATATGGTGGAGACATAGCTTAGCCACAGCCTAAGGTATGTTTCCAGAATGAAACTTCCACTCTGCAGCGGAGTGTGCACTGATATAAAACTTCCTGGACTCGTACCTGGGACCTTTGCCTTTCGCGGGAAAGTGCTCTACCGACTGAGCTATCCCGACACGACTCACAATGCAGCCTCACATCTTTAATACCTCCAGTGCCTCGCCCCCAACTTTCCAAACTTAACAGAACCTCTCCTGCAAACCTTGCACTCCTGGAAGAAGGGATATAGTGGAGACAAGGCTTAGCCACAGCCTAAGAGATATTTCCACAATGAAACATTCACTCTGCAGCCAAGTGTGCGATGATATGAAACTTCCTGGCAGATTAAGATTGTGTGCCAGAACCGGGACTCAAACCTGGGACCTTTGTCTTTTGCGGGCTAGTGCTCTACCGACTGACCAATCCCGACACGACTTACGAAGCTGCATCACAACTTAACTTCCCCAGTACCTCGTCTCTTACTTTCCAAACTTCACAGAAGCTCTCCTGCGAACCTTGCAAGACTAGCACTCCTGGAAGAAAGGATACGGTGGAGACATGGCTTAGCCACAGACTAAGGGATGTTTCCAGAATGAAACTTTCACTCTGCAGTTGAGTCTGCGCTGATATGAAACTTCCTGGCAGATTAAAATTGTGTGCCGGACATGTTATATCACAGATCTCAGCTTACATTTAGAGAAGATTTGTATGATTTACATGAAAACAAGCTTTCCAAAGGCTACAATTCAGGGTTGTTACTATGGAAGGGCATAAGAACATGGCTGCGTAGTGCAGTTGGAAATGTTATAGTTTCATGCCCAAAATTTCGTGGGTTCAAATCCCGTCATATCACGGTTGTTGTTGTTGTTGTTGTTTTTTTTTAACTTAATTGTTTAAGTTCTAATACCTAGGTATGTATGTTTGATAATAGTATTGACTTTAACCACTCTTATAATTCAATTCAATTGGAACTGCTTGTGTCGTTAATAACCCATATACATGCCAAGCAGGACTGCTTTGTAACCACTAGCCCGAGTGAGGATATTTTCAGGTAGGCCAACCAATGATAGTGAGAAATTACAGTCTGCTTTTAACACTATATCTGAAATTTCTCTCTTTTGAGTTTACTCAAAGAAGTAAACTTTATCCAGTGTGAATGAAGAAATCATAATTTTAGTTCTGTTGGAGATGGTCGAATGCAGTTTGCTGGATACATAGTACATCACGTGTGTTAGGTTACAACATGGGATTAAATTGAGGACTAGAAAGTGCATCTTATGCAGCAGTTCAGTCACTGGTCACTTAAAATTAGCTGTCAACTGATCTTTTTGCAGCCTCTTACAACACTGCCCCACGTTATAAAATATATTAACAGCATTTATGAAGTGATCCACGGTGTTTGTGTCACAGCTGAGCAGTAGTCGGCTGCCTATGTGCCAACAAAAATGTCAACTAGCAAGTAATTTTAATCGGACTATTGTCAGACACACGCATGGGTACATGTAGTATCAGGGGGTGTGCTGTCTGTGTGTGGAATGAACAGACAGTGCACTGGGCACGCCTAATTACGGGTCTCCGTGACCCACGATCCGTGCACGTCTCACGAAATTGGCTTCTACGACTGAAATGGGCAAGTGATCGTCACCGGATGTCGGCGCAGTAGCATCGTCTCCGTCGTGCCGAGTGGAGGATTCAACTGTTGTCTTCCAGGGGAAAAGCTCCTAGACATCTTTACTTTGAGACGGAGACAAGTCGGTGGAGGATCATTAACGCTTTTCGGAATATTCGTGTGGTCATCCACGGGTCCAATAGAGCTCGTGCAGGCCACCACGACGAGCGAGAAGTATTGCACACCGATTGCAGACCGCGTACACCCCTTTGTGAAGGTCAGTGTTTCCCAATAGCAGTAGCAGCATCTTTCAACAAGATAATGTGCAATGTTACTAGGCCAGGAGGGGTTCCAGGAACAGAGTGTTGATTTGCAACTGATATTTTGCAACCCTCCCCAAATCACCAGATATTACCCGATCGAATAAATCCTGATGTTTGAATGTTTTGTCAGAGCTCATCAAATCCCTCCCTACAATTTATAGTAATTAGTCAACTCCTGTGGGCAGATATGCCACTAACTTCCTACCAAAGCCTTATTGCGTCCGTGCCGAGGTGCAGTGTCGGTGTTACCCGTTGCCACAAGTGGACATAAATGACCTGCCTACAACTAAATAAACATTACATACAAGTGGTAATCGCCGACTTGTTTTGCACCGGCACTGCTATTACTTCCAACGCGGTACGTACGAAGGGGACTTCACTCACGGATAATCTCAGAGGAAATCAGTATACAAATTTTCCAGCTGCCCTTTGGGGAAAGCACGATCTCAACAAATGAAATGGTCATCGGTTTTTCTTGTAGTGCCGCACAAGTTACAGAAAAGGAGGCAATTAGGTGTTATAGTTCTGGCAGGTGACTGATTTTCATTACTGATGACGTTGCAAATATCGTTGGGGACTTGTTTTCTTTTCCTCCTCTTTGACATCTTTTAGTGGTGGACTAGCTGTGGATATAGGGGGAGGGCAGACAGCCCTGGCATCCTTCAGTCACTGGCTGATGTTGGGCCTCCCATCTGCAGCATTCCAGGGAGAGGTGCTCCATCACCGGCAAACACCAAAGAAGGAAGCAGCTTGGGTGCAAGTTGTGGTTCACTAATAGAGAGCTGCAGAAACACGAGAAAAGAGAGTAGTGGGAGATCTAGTTACGGAGAAAAAATAATGTTTGTGGGTTGTTTCCCCATGTCAACAGGATATAGGTATTAATGTTGTTTTTGTTCATCTACATGTACATATTTACTTTACAAATCACATTGAAGTGCCTGGCAGAGGGTTTATTGAACCCCATTCATAATATTTCTCAACCATTCCATTCTCTAATAGTGCATGGGAAAAACAAAAACCTATTTTTTTCCCCTATTTTCTGATTTCTCTTATTTCAGTATGACAATTGCATCTCCTTATGTAGATGGGTGCTAACAAAATACGATCACATTAAGACAAGAAAGCTGGTGAAAGAAATTTCACAAATAGATGTAGCTGCAACAAGTGACACCTTTCTTTTAATGAGTTCCACCCCATCTAGTACATCAGGCCCATGCCACTGCCCCCCCCCTCCGCCCCGTTTTGCAATAATAAAAACAACCTCCCCATCTCTGAACTTCTTGTATATCCTCCACCAGTCCTACCTAGTGCGGTTCCCGCAACATGCAGCAATACTTCAAAATATGATGGACAAGTGGAGTGTAGGCGTCTCTTTAGTAGAACTGTTGCATCTTGTAAATGTTCTGTAAATGAAACACAGCCTTTGGTTTGCCTTCCCAATGACATTTTTTGTGTGTTCTTTCCAATTAACACTTTCGCTGCGGCTGACCCTTATAAGCATCCGCACTCAATTTAGGATAGCGTCAGCCGCAGCGAAAGTGTTAAAGGTGTTCATAATTGTAATTCCTTGGTATTTATTTGAATTTAAAGTCTTTAGATTTTACTGATTTATCGTTTAACTGAAGTTTAATGAATTTCTTTTAGTGCTCACATGGCTGATTTCACACTTTTAATTGTTTAGGGTTACTTGCCAATTTTCACACCATACAGATATATTATATGAATCATTTTGATCTTCTGGTGACTTTACCAACTGATTAATGACAGCATCATTCACAAAGAGTCTAAGAGAGCTGCTCAGATTGGCTCATAAATAGTTGTTTATAAAGACAAGGAACACTATAACACTTCACTGGGGAATGCCGGGTATCACATCTCTTTTACTCGATGACTTACCCTGTGCCCTTTCTGATAGAAAATTTCAAATCTAATCAAATATCTGTGGTGATATTCTACAAGCAGACAATTTTATTAGAAACCACTTGTGAAGTAGTGTAAAAAGCCTTCCAGAAATCTGGAAGTAGGTAATCAATCTGAGATCCCTTATCTATACCACTTACCACTTCGTGCGAGTAAAGAGCTAGATTGCGTTTCACAAGAATTGTACTTTCTGATTCTATGTTGGCTATAGGTCAATAGGGCATTCTTTTCAAGGAAGTTCATACTTTTTAAAATTATTTGTTCCAAAATCCTGCTGCAAATTGAGGTCAGTGATAGTGGAAAAGAACAACGGCTGTTCTGATCTGGCCATATTATCAGAGAGTTATAGAAATTTCAGTAGGGCCAGTTATAATCTTACTGCTTTCCCTACCTTGACAGAAAAAGGGACAGGCCAGACATATATCCTTGGTCCACAACAAGAGATGAATATAGTATCATCTTTTCTTTCTGGAAAAAGAAAAACTGGGCAAAGCTGTAAAACTGCGAGATAAAGGCAAGAGGACTACCTTTGTGGAGTTATCATTCACAGTTTCCACACTTCACATACACTGTGCAATTCCATGAGCAAACCACAAGGAATGCAAACAACACACATTGCGGGATGTAAAGTTGCTTATTATTCCAGTACACCTTTAATGTCGTTTCTCTGAGAGTATTTCCTTCAAAGGATAAAAAGAAAATGCTTGCAATCATTCAGTTAGCCTTGGGAGTTTTCGTACGTGCCAAAAAAAATGTACACCTCACTGTTCGAAATTAGTCTGTAGCTTCTCACCTGTCAGAAATGTAAGGTATATATTGAAGAGATCACTTCTGAGACCATACTCAAAGTTTTAAGGGGTGGAAATAGTTACAGTGATTCACGCATATGAAGAGTTGTAAATCACGTAGAAGAGTTGGCTGTATTCGGTAACAATCGATTGCTCATGTTTCTCAATGACTCAACTTGTCCAAATGCATCTTAAATGTGTTCCCAAAAATTTTTTGTTACAGAAAATGTGACGGTTGGAACTTAAATAGTGGAAACACTGCCACAGAGACACTCTGCAATGAAATATTCTATTGTCACCGATAGCATACGTTGTCGTCATACCTACCCTTACCTCCGAGCAAACGGACACACCCATCCTACGTCATCAGCGTGGTCACAATCGAGGGAAAAACAGTCACTTGTGAGTTTGCGGTCTAACGTAATGGCGTCACTATGAACCACATCGTCCGAGCCAAAACTAAAATGACAATCCAACAAATAGCGTCATTACGGGTCACTGCGAAAGTCAAAAGTGTGTCACAGCCCCAGTACGGCAGGCTGTTCCAGCTCGCATGCTAGGGAGCACTCAGCTGCTCGCGGGGGGTTGCTTCTGTGTCCACGAGCTGCTGCGGAATGCGGCACATGGCTGGGGCTGCGCCGAGCGTGTGTGCAGGCGAGGCAGCCAACCGGGTCGCGACGTCACGACAAACTGCGGCCGCTCTGCAATTCCCAACACTGGCATAACTCTTTCTGAAATACTGTAGCTACAACTGAGACTGCCATTCTTCTCCGTCAGAGTGAGAGGCACGTGAAACGCGACGCTCGGTCAATACTCGGCGAATATATTGTGTATTTCATTATTAATGTAAAAGCTCTGTGATCCCGAATATCGACGATTTGATTTCGTGACTGGATTTCAATAAAGCGTGTTTATCGTCACATTACATTTTTAAATGCCTGTTTCATGAAACCGATGTAAGAAGTATTTCTTATGAATTGTATAACGTATTTTCCCATTATTTCTCAATGAAGATGTCACCGATTTTAGAAACCAGATGAGGAACGAGTGATTTATCACGCTGAATCCCATCTGAGTTTCCACCACGTTAATCGTAAATATGGCAATATGAATTTTACATTGAACTTCTTAAATAATACCTGTCTTTGAGAAAGGTATGTTTATCATTTAAGTTTAAAAAGAAATGGTACTTTTGAGTTTAGACATAATAGCTTACTTGAGGCAAATTAGTAACACACCATCTTAATTGCTAATAACTATACTTACCAAGCGACACCTGTCTTAAATGTTCACATACATTAATTTGCTAAACAGTGGCAACAATAAGTGGCATACCGACTGATCCAGCATTTATCTCAAGAAATGGCACAAATATTTAAGATTTTTAATTTAGGAAGACAATGCCAGAAAATACGGAATGAATTTGCTTCCTCATAATGTTGTGAGAGACAGAACCAAAGAAAGGGGCTGTACTTATTGCCCGCAGATTTAAAAATAAGCCAGAATTACTAATTTAAGGCAATAGGAATGTAACATCATGTGCCAACTATGTGAAAAGTGGCAATCAGAACAAATTGACGAGTAATGTTTGTACAACTAACAAAAGATTTATTGACTTTTTTGTCTTTTACAATTTTTTTTGACAAGTGAACAGATATCAGAGGTCATCTTGTTTGCTGCAGTGATGCACAGCATACTCTTTATTGTAGGACTCTGCAGCAATGACCTTTCCTTGTTTTTTTTTAATTCTCGTCATCACAGAGAACAGCTGCTCGCAACAGTATGTCGACCCGAACATGTACGTAATCCCAGCTGCATTCCTATGAAGCCGAGGGAACGTGTCTGCCTTCACATTTTGATACCACTGAGACAAGTTTAAACAGTGGTAATACCTGCACTTCAATAACGTTGAATTTTGCATGTCAATTATTTCTAACTGCGGTGCATGTGGCATATTATCAGATACAACTGAAAAAGTAGTGAACAATTTCAATTCCTTTTCCAAAGTGTTCATTTCTTGGAAGTGTGACTCAAAACTATTAACGAGCTGCTGAATTATACATTGATAGTTCACAAAGGGGAAGTCATTGGGTAAATTTAGAGACTGTAGACGAGTGAAGAAAGTCAGATTTCCATTCCTCCATTTGCCTCTCAAACAGATGCAACTTATCTCTGAACGCCTTTGTCGTGCATGTGTACAATCAACTAATCTTTCCCCTGAAGCGATACATTGAGTGTATTGAGGTGCAATGTTTTATCAGCCAGAAAAGCAAGGTCTGATATCTATTTAGGACCTCTGAGGTAAGGAATTTCTTCCCCTTTCATGTCAAGAAACAAACCTATTTCCTCACAAATTGCAATACTTCTGCTAATCCACTGAACAGTGTAGTGATATGGTACATCCCCATCAGTTTCCTGAAGAAACCCTTGGAACTGCCGACGATTGACACCATGCCTTCATATAAAATTCACACTCTTGACAACAATATCCATTACATGACGAAGTTCCTCAGTTTCAGAACACAATGCCTCCTGATGACAAACAGTGTATACTGCAGATCATCTTTCCAAACCCACTCTGCAGTTTATTTTTTAAACGAGAAACAAAACCTTGTCGACGCCCAACCATTTGTGACGGACCGTCTGTGGCCACAGACTGAAGTCTTTCCCAAGGTAAATTCATGCTGTCCACAGATTCACACATACTGCTCGTGTAATCGAGTGGTGCTGTATCTAGCAGCTCCTCTGTAACCTGCAGTTGCATGCCCACACCACATACAAAAATAGCACGTTGAGCACAATCGGATATATCAGTGCTCTCATCGAGTGCAAGAGAAAATGCTACAAAACTCTGGGCTTTACTCCCGAGTTGTGCCTCTAAATCAGCACCCGTGTCAAGAATTCGACGAGACATTGTTTGCTTTGAAAGACAAACACCTCCAAAAGCCGCTAATTCATTTGGAACTATGCATTCTGCTACCGCTACTAAGCACGATTTAAGTACAGGTCCCAAGGAGAATGGTTTGTCCGACAGTGCTACGATGTGAGCCACTTTGTAACTCACACAAATTAAGAGCTTCATTTTGATCTTCAGCAGCATTCATCTGTAATGTACAACAGATTACTATAATACTAGATATTTTATAGAAATCCAAACATTCCTCACTCACAATGTTTTTTTTTAACTTACATCTTCGTGTACGTTGCCCTATAAATTGGAAATCAATTCCTTCTGAGCATCCCCTCCTACTGTATCAATCTACGGCGCGGAGAAGATTGTCATGCAGCTATAGATTAAAGTTTTTTGTGCAGGCAAGAGTTTTGTGGCACACTAGACATTGTGGACGTCCCCCCGTCAGTGAAAAAATATAATTCTTCTAAAGTAGCAGGCAGTGGGCTTTCGTCACTAGACGTTGTTGTCACAACTACACACTGGCAAGAACTAAATGCGTCTTTACTTTTGGCCGCCGAATACTAGCGTGCGTGACGTCAGCTTCCCTCACCACCGCAGCTCCGAGCTGGGGCCGTGTGCGCTCCTGCTTGCGGAGCAGTCTGTTGGAACAGCCTGCAGTTGGTCGAAGTTATGGTGATTCTCGTGTATGACTGTGATGGTGTTATCCTAACACATTCCATTCCTCCACAGCAGATTGTCAACACACAGTATTACTGTTTTTGGAGACTCACTTGTGACCAATTTTGCGAAAGAAGCGGCAACACTTTCTGAGCAACCTACCAATCATTTTGCACGATGATGCATGGGTGCAAGCTGTGGCTGCTCTGATCTGTTGATGGGACTGAGAAGTACTGTACAATCCACCTTACTCCCTTACGCCCTTGTTACTGATTTGATTCCCAAGATGAAGGAACCACTTTTCGGATTCACTTCAGAACTGTTCCAGAGATTCGACAGGAAGTAGACCGCTCCATTCGCACCATGAACAGAACAGGCTCTGCTAACAGTATACTACACCTTCCACGTTGCTGGCAACAGGTTCTATCCAACGCTAGTGACTACTTTTGAAGGACATTAAAAGGTGTAAACGCTTTTGCATCGGTTGTGAATACATAGTTGCCACTATTTAAGTTCCAACCCTCATATATCCACCTCGACTTGATAACATCTGAAATCAGCTATTCTGCTGTTGGAATTTAATTGCATCTATGAGACTACACAGCCATTGTGCATCGATGATCTTCAGCACTGCATGCAGGAAATGCCATTTAAAGATTTGATTCCCAACTCATTTACACTACCAAAACAATTTGAGACTAAAGATTGAAGCAGAAGGGGACTAAAAATTACTTCATCTGAAAGACGACGTCAGTTGATGGCTATGTCAAGAAAGAAAAGCAGAACCTAATCTCATCCTCTCACGGGACATGAAAACGCACGTGGATGAGAAACTGGTAACCTCACAGTCTGGAATTCCACTACCCTGTGAAGCGTGAAACGAAGGAATTGTCATGTTAGATTTTTGCTTTGTTCAAATGTTTGTGAAGCTTAAGGGACTTAACTGCAGAGTCATCAGTCCCTAAACTGACACACTACTTATGAAATAGCTTATACTAAATACGACACAAGCATTCATGCCCGAGGGGGGATTCGAACCCCCGACTGTAGCGGCTGTGCAGACCGTGACTGGCGTGCCGCAGACCGCTCGGCCACTACGGCCGGCAGATTTTTGTTTTGTGGAGTGGAACATGGGCAATGAAATGTGACTGTTTTTACATGACAAGTAGAACTTTTGAATTGCCATATTGAAAACTGAACTCTGTATTTAGTGCCATCTTTCAAACTTTAATTGTAGTGCATGATGTACGAATATAATCTTTTTTTCAAGTGGCACAGACTCGAGGATATTTTGAAAAAGTCATTTTAGATACAAGTTACACTAATTACCAGAAACTACATATTGATAGCTTTAAAGGTTATCGTATTTAACACTTGTTAGTGTTCAACGATTTGTGTACCATGAAAGTATAGTGTTCCCATGCTAAGTAGTGTATGTGATGCTATGTCATAACTAAACAACAAATTACATATTTTAGGTGTGTATACTCCAGTGTATCAAGTATCCAGCAAACCTAGCAAAGTCAATAAATGGCTTAGTTGCTAGTGTCACAAGTTGTGGAGCAGTGGTCATAACGTTTTGGGTTCGCAACTACCATGTTAATTTAAGTATAATATCTTATATTCATTATCATTTCTTTTTAAGAAGATTGATTAGTAGCAGTGATCAGCGACACTGCTAATCAGACTGCTGTGGAGTAACAGATGTAAATAATAGGTTTGCATCTACAATCTCCCAAACACTGTTGATAGGGTTTTAATGATTATGATGTATTTCCTGAACTACGAGTCTTAATATAATTTGGAATGTATATTTAGTGGTGTAAGTGATACTGTCTGCATAATGTCACAAATACTGTTACTAACAAAGAAGTAATACATTGCAATGTCAAGCCAAATGCAGGAGTTTTTGCTGTACAAAAAGTGGAAACAGTTACTAAGAAATGTCTTTCAATTCATCACTTGCAGTGGGTATCAGCGAGAAAAAGTTTCATAAAAGTTTGTTAATACATGCAGTTTGTTGTATGTCACTAACTCTAAAACAGTGGGCAAATAAAATCTGATTAATCATGTGGCTCATGATGCAGCAGTTTCTCACGCATCTTATTGTTTATGACATCTCCTGAACTATGAACCACACTGATATAAATCTGAAGTAAATTCAGTAGTATATAAGCAGACTGACTAAAATGTATTGGAAACAGCTGGTAGTGTATACAAGTAATAAATTTTACCATCTTTGCAGTTGCCATAGTTTTTCCACATTATTAGCAAAAACGTACTAAGCTATAAACTTATTTTTCCTTTCACCCTTTTGCAGTGAGAAACTTTCATGGTGGTTTGAAATTGTGTGCCAAGTTTGTTACAAGGTACCAAGTGCACTCATTCTCAAATAATGAATGAATAAAGTCCAATTACCCAATCATTTTCTACAGTACTTATTTCACCCCCCAGGAAGGTAGTTGGCTTTTAACCCTATGGTGACTATTACCAAGTTTGGCTGAAATTGGTTGAGGAAGAGGAGAACACCCCCCTCCAGACAATTTACATCCATTTTTATAAGTAGTATAGATTTATTAATTCATTTCTGTAATTATCTACCAGACCTAAAGCAAACCTGTTATAAAGTTGACAGAAGGCAGTAAGTAGACAACAGAGAGAAAACAGAAACGAAACCAGTGCTGTACAGGCTTAATAAGTATCCAAGGGCTGAAAGATCTGAGCCTATTCCTCAGGTCCTTTGCCAAGGGAAAGGTCTACCTACTTCACATGCACTGTGGAGAGAACATGATAGTACAAACTATGAACAAATACAGGTTTTTGTAGCAAGAACTGTGTGTGTGTGTTAGTGTGTGTGTGTGTGTGAGAGAGAGAGAGAGAGAGAGAGAGAGAGAGAGAGAGAGAGAAGGTAGACTTGGCAACAGCTTCTGTCGTGTTAAAAATGAATATATAGGACACAGATTTCAGGCAATAACTTCCTCTAGTCAGTAATCTCAGACCTGTTATAAAAAATTCTCTTTGCAGCCGGAAACAATTTTACGTATCCCGCTGACGTGTGTAGTGCAGTATGTCGCAACACCTTTTCCTGATTGATCCACAAAATACACTGATTGGACTGCCCAGTGTTGGAAACTGCCTGAGAAGTAAGGAAATAAATTCCAACACACACAATGAGAACCCACATTAGTACACAACCTTAATAATTAGATCTGGAATGCTTATCTAAGACTATCAATTGAAGGGAATTATGTACTGCATTATCACTTATAAAAATGATTGATAGTTTTGTTAGAGTTTTAACACTCATTTTTATTCATTTCAACAATACATAGACACTTAAAATACATCAGGACAGTTTTTGGATATTCTAAATGGTTTACCTTAAACTACAACAGTGGTTCAAAAGACTCAAAACTTCATTTATAGCAGTTTTAGAAACAACCTATAATCAAAGGGAATAAAAAGATTGACCTATAGATAACTGTTCAGAGACTCAGACAAAAATGCAACACATTCCTTTTCAATGTTCAAATTATATAAGAGTAAATGCCTTTGGTTGCACATTTTCTTTTTGTGACAAATACTACATCCAGAGAATCACACCCCCAAAAATACATGTAAAGGGGGATTTTGGGGGCAGAGAGAGAGAGAGAGAGAGAGAGAGAGAGAGAGAGAGAGAGAGAGAGAGAGAGAGAGAGAGATTCAACTTCATTTTCTAACACATTTATTATTAAATAACTATTCATTAAATACAGGTATGCATGCATTTTATAAAATCTAAACATGACTGTAAAAACAGAGCTATGAATTATATCAAGACAGATACGGCTATAGTTGTCAAATCTGGTAAATTGTGTGGGCTAACATCAAGACATGAAAGGCATAGAAGACTAGTTTGGTTACTTATTTTGTCGTGACTATTGAAGATTAGTTACAGACATGTCCAATAATAATTAACAAGGAGTAGTTACATTTATGGTAAGATGAAATGCACATACAATGAGACATTATTAGAAGGGGCGAAAACATTACATCAATACTTTTCTTGGTGAACACAGAAATTCTATCTTTACTTGGATGGCAAACAATTTTTCCCACCAACAAATTCTTTTAGTTAACTAAGTATGGCCATTTTACCTGTCTTGGGTCATTTCATAGCTTTTTACTTGGTTTGCACCATATTTGATCTCTTACACATCAAACCACTGGGTTGAAAAGGATAGTAAACTCAGAATGGTGAATTGATTGGAATGTATCACTGCCCGTGAACAATTGTTTTCCTATGATTAATTGTAAAAAATTAAAATAAGTTACTTACTTTTCTCTTATATTACACTAACATACACGCATGACAACAATTAACATTTCAAAAAACAAGTAGACAATAGAACATTACTTCTTTCATCAATATAAGAATAGATTTTATATTTAAATTAGGAAAAAAGTGCAACACAAATCAATCATTTTAAGAACAATTTTGCATTGAAATGTGTTTCTTCATGAATTTCCAACTTGTCTATATCATTTGTTTGTACCAGCTAACATGAGATCACTATACATTAAGAAATGTGACAATTTTTACTATAATAAACATTCTGTTGTTATGAATGGGGCTATTACAGAAAACTGAGATAGACTGTGGAGTACCTTTACATTTTTTCTCTTGCAGTACAATAGTTCAGATTGTGTACAGATATTGATTAAGTCTGATTATAAACCAAACACATCATGAAAACAAACATTTTACTATTTGCAATATGATGAAAAGGTATCTTCCATTTTTATTATTCTATTATGATGTAATTAAGGTTTAGAAAACAAAATCCCCTAAACCAAATATGGATCTGTACAAATCAGAACATGTAACAATGACAGTTTCCTTCTGTTGTTTACTCTCTGTGTCCATCCAGTATGATAGTTGGGGAAATATAAAAACACTGCCCATTTTTAATTGGCGACTTGTATTAAATTCCACAAGGAAGAAGGTGGTAACACACAGCTTTAGGATTCTTTTCCTCAATTTCGTACAATACAACTAACACAAAGACAAAGTATTACAGAAATAGTTAAACTAACAGAGGAACAATATAGAATTTAAGTAGACATCCACAGAACACCCAAGACGTATCTCGTTACATTCTAGCGCTTTCCGTTGTTATATGTTACAGGGCGTGGAGGTGCTTTGAATGTTGTTGCTACCTGTTGTTGTATCTGGTATGCAAGAGGGTGTATTTTGAATCCATACAGCCTGCAACATATTAACCATTATATTACTTGTGGAAAGTATGAAATAACATTTTGAAGAGAAGAAATACATTTCAAATTAAATATTTACAGAGGTAATAAAGTCTCAAAATACCAGGATATAAACAGTTATTTAAAGTAGTAAGAACTGCATGGGGCTCATAATAAATTACCAGCAGGTATGAAGATATCACCACACCAGTGCAACAAATATTAATTTTTGTTTATGTTTGCGACTGTTACAGATGTCACCAGCTATAAATCCAGGATTTACATTAGTTCTCTTTGTTGACTATGCAACCATTACAGTAACATACGAATGGTTAAAATGTACCCTAGGGCTTTTAATATACAAAGTTGGCAAAGGATGAGAATTCATTCAATTTATTGGAAGTAGATAATATTTGAAAATTTCTACAGTAGAATCACTTAAAAAGATGTGTGGATAGTTTATCACCAAGATAAAAGGAGAATAACCAACTACACTCGACACTAACAAAGCATATACACCCAAGCTTAAGTCCGGACAATATTAATAATTTTTTAAAATCTTTGTTGCCTCCTTTCACCCCCCCCCCTCTAATAAAACAAAGGGCATTTTATTGTTTCCTCTAGTTATAGGATGAACACACACAGTCAAAATACGGGGTGCTGAAAGTCTCAGCAGTGCAGTATGATTAGTCGCACATGTCTTATGACTCGCCCAGAAAATTTATGTTTGTGTCTAAATAGCCCATACAGCTGTAAGGGGAAAAAGAAATCAGACCTTTCCCCATAAAAAGTGGGAGTTGCACAAGAATTGAAAAATACTTGTCATGGCAAGGACTGCATCACTGTCAATGGTTCAAAACTTTTGTTCAATAAAATTGAATGGATATTCTTAATGAAACTTTTTCCACTGATGAGGTGTGGTTTCATTTATACGGGTACATGAACTCGCAAAATTCTTGTATGTGGAATACTGCAAATCCATTGTGTATTATGAGGAACCACTTCATTCTGTAAAAAATAGGAGTTTGGATTGAAATTTCTAGACATCTGTTTGTGGGTCCCATATTTTTCAACAAAACAAATAAATGCACAACGATACTGCAGTGATATTATGTACTCATTCACAGGAGAATGTAAGTGAAATACTGAACAGTTATTTTCAACAAGATGGTGCAACCACACATACAGATCGCATTTCATTGTCACTGCTGGGTGACTTTTTGGTGATCGCATAACTTCACAGGGAGTATGGCCTCCACGATTGCCTGACCTAACACCACTTGACACTTTCTTCTGGGGTGCAGGAAAAGAAACTCAATAAAAACCATCCGAAATTCACCAAGGAATTGAAAATTGCAATATCCACTTTCATTGCTTTTGTTACAGAAGAAATGTTACAGCTTGTGTTTGGAAACACGATTGGACGAATTTGTGTATTCAGCAACAGTGAGGACACTTTCAACATTTTATGCGAAAAATTTATAAGTAAAAATGAATATTCAATAAATTAATTCACAGAGTTTCATTTCTGTATATTCATTGTGGCATACGGTACACACGGCTAATAATCTTACGGGACTGCGGATAGACTAACACCCCGTATATAATGAACCCATGTCAGATAATAATATAGTAACAGGAACAAGATACAACTGAATTTATTGGTTTCACTGAAATACAACCTGTAATGTTTGCCATATATCTCTCCAACACTGCAAGATTTTTGTGTAATCTATGAGATAATGGTACGTGTGCACCAAAGCCCATCATATTCTCTGCAGACTTTATTGGCTGCAATATGCAGTTGAACATTTCCCTGGATTCTTACATGCCTTAGTATTAAGCTGAATGATACGAGACATAGTAATGGAAGTGGAAGCATAACACAAATTTTATGCACTTTTGGTTGAAAGGTCTCATTGGCCACAGACTGGAAAAGAAAGTCATTTCATTGCTGTAAAGGAATGGTAAGTTACACAAGTTTCGGTGCAATAAGATATATCTTTTACACTTGCCACAAACAGTGTTTCATACTCATTCAGAATAGGATGGCGTACACACACACACACACACACACACACACACACACACACACTTGGTTACTACACCAAGTTTCTGAATTCCCAAGTTGTGGCCCTAATAAATGAAAAATACAGTACTATAGAACTGAAACACAAAGATAAGTTGCAGACACTCAACACGATTCTGTACAATTTCAACAGAGCTTTACTCAAAGCTGTTTTATTAATGAAGCAGCAATATTGATGCTGCTCTACGATTTTTGACACATGAAATGAAGAGAGAGAGGTCCTCTTTCAACATCACAGCTCAACAACACAATTTGGAAGTTGGAATTAACTGGCGATTTGGAAATTGCTCATAGGAAAGGGTGGCACCTAACTGCACAACAATTTTCTTTTTTAAACTTAATGTTGTTGAGAATGTTTGAAACAATGGGCAAGCAGTGCAGGATCCACCACAACTATTGAAAATACCAGTCCAGCAGTTGAAACAAGCTGCGAATAATTGTGAATCAGTTGGCATTCATGATCTCGTACGATGCCATTTTTAATACTTTTGTGGAAAGCAAAACTCATAAAATTGAGTGTTCGTTTACATTTTTTGTTCATCTTGCCTCATTTCAGTGAATATCTCAAGACTTTTCTTTCTTTCAGGAAGCAGTCTTACCCAATAACTAATAGAACCATGTACTCTTCACATTGTTTTTGGGATTAATTTATCCAAGATGTTAATCTAACTTTGAGCACATTTATCAAAATCTGAAATGCTTATGTTGAGAAAATCGTGGAATTTTTAAAATTAGAATGGAAATAGTTCATCTGGATTAATTATTATTTAAAATTTTGTATTGTTTAAGATTACTGTATGTTTAAGATTAAGTTTGTTAGAATATATATCCTTTTAACCTGTTTTACCTCTGAATGTGTACTAATGTACACTTAATTTTGTACCCTACCTGCTTCCTATTTGTTGTACGCAAAATTTCTTTCATTTATAACTCGTACTTTGACGCTACAGTGATCAGGTGGTGTTAGTCTAATGACAATGTTGTGCCGGGGACCACAGAGCCTACATTTGTCTCAGAGTACTTAGAACCCACGATGTGGCTCTGACATACACGGGACATTTCTGGTCACACTGTCAAGCAAGCATCGACAGATTACTAATAAAGGGAAAAATCCCAATGCCTTCTGATCAGGGGGCACGAGAGTCGTCCCCATGCAGACACCTTACAAGGTTTTGTCTGCACAGCCTCCTGGTTTTTAAGATCAAAGAATACAGGCAATTACCATGAAGAAATATACCAAGCTAAATTTACAAAATGGTCCGTATAATCAGCAACACCAAGTCTGGGAAAACCATTAACAAATGCTCCGTATCATTTAATAGTTTGTTGACAAAGCACTTAATGCAAGATTACGACTTTAAAACTCATCAAAGGTGATTTAATTCGTAACCTGGGAAAGGTGGAGATTATGGGAAAGGTGGAGATTATGGGAAAGGTGGAGATTATGGGAAAAATTATTTCTTTTGCCTTTGTACCATAGCTACAATGTTGGCATGTTAAGCAGGATCAATGTTTTAAATGGTAAAATTTACTTATAGGTCTCCCTTGCATTTCAGTAATTTATGTGTTATATATGCACACAATAGACATCAAAAGACTCATCAGGAACTTTGTTTATTATCTAATAAAGGTTATCTTAATTTTGTAGGCCTATTACATTCAGTTCCAAGCATAACAAACCGATAATTTCCTAGGAAATAAAAACTTTTGACGCAATTTCAATCATTGTAACTGAACAATTTGCATCTTTTTATATTATTTATTTTTCCATCTTTCACATGACAATATTCAAGAATTTATTCACATTCTCAAGTGCAAAAACGTACATATAAGTATTTTTTGTGACACTTCCATGTCATCCGTATCTTACACTATAGTCTTTTGAGATTATGACATACCGTGCTCCATCGGGTGAATGACACAGGGTATAGAAACGTGATACACTGAAGAGCCAAGGAGATGGTACACCTGCCTAATACAGTGTAGGGCCCCCGTGAACACGCATCAAGTGCCGCAACACAACGTGACTGATGTAGTAATGCCTGAAATAGTGCTGGAGGGAATTGAAACCATGTAACCTGCAGCACTGTCCAACTGTAAGAGTTTGTGGGGGTGGAGATCTCTTCTGAACAGCTTGTTGCAAGGCATCTCAGGTACGCTCAATTATGTTCACGTCTGGAGTTTGGTGGGAGCGGAGGTGTTTAAACTCAGCACTGTAAGAAATTCAGACGAGTGGGGTGTCTTAGTGTCCTGCTAAAAAGCACGAGCACCAGTACACCAAATCATAGCCTAACTACAACTCGACATACCGACAGCAGCGAAGTTAGTGAGGCACCACTGCAGTAGACATCTTTTATGTATACTGTAGTCTGTCCTAAGCATATGATAAAAAGGTATTGCACTATTTCTGAAACAGTCCTGGTTAAAAAAAAAAATATTGCAACAAAATATAAATCAAACAGTGAAAACCATAATTTCAGCAAGGGATTCCAAATTCCATAATTTTAGCCTATAAATTGTGATTATTATGGAGCAATCTAAATACTTGCACGTCTGCAGGTGATCAGTCAAGATGTCACCTGTCGGAGTTGTACAAATATATTTAATGTATTGGGTCCAGTATCGCACCAACTGTACACACCCCACACCATTAGAGAGCCCCCACCAGTTTTAACAGTTCCTGCCGATATGCAGGGTCCGTGGATTCGGGAGTTTTTCTCCGTACCCGTACACGTCAATCTTCTCGATACAATTGGAAATGAGACTCGTCAGACCAGGCGAAACGTTTCCTGTCGAAAATCCAATGTCGATCATTTTGTGGACAGAGGTGCACTCCGTCACGTTAACAGATTCTCTTCAATCGTCGTCTGTCTCATTATTGTAGGCTCTTTTTCCAGCTGCAGCGATTTAATGTTTTACTGGATTCTTGATATTCACAATGCACTCATTAAATGGTCATATGAAAAAAATCGCCACCTCATTGCTACATTGGAGATGCTGTGTGCCATCTCTTGTCTGCAGACTGTACCACCACTTTAATCGTGATAACCTGCCATTGTAGCAGCAGTAACCGATTTAACAACTGCAGTGCTGTCCTTCCACTGTTTACATATCTCTGAGATGGCGTACACCTGCTTATACCAGTTTCTTGAGCCCTTCAATGTACTTGAGAAGTAAATGTTCAACAACAGACTATAACAAGCCAGTTTCGCAGATCACTAAGTTCAGTTGAAAGTATACACACATGCAACCCCCCCCCCCCCCCCACACACACACACACACACAGTATTCAACAAATGTATCATCTTACCGTGGTACAAACTGGTTAGCAGGCCGCTTCGGACGGTATTCTGGATGCACCATAAACAACATTTGTGGAAAACCAGTACCAAAATATGCTCCATCCGTGTGGTGGTGTCGTGAAGATTTTGGTGTATAAACGTCCATACATTTTGGGCAATAAGTCTTTACCATGGTTTCACCTGGGATGTCTGATAAACCTAAGAAACATCCAATACCATTACAAAAAATAAGTTTAAAATTTCCATGCAATATATGACTTGACAACAAGTCTTAAACATGCCAGAATTAACATTTCACACAGAAATGAAATGTGCAAGAAAAAACATGACAAAATATCATAAAAAGTTAAAGTGAGTGAGTGTGTGTGTGTGTGTGTATGTGTGTGTGTGTGTGTGTGTGTGGTTTTTGTCCCGCATGAGGGATGGGAAGGGGCACAGTGTCATTTACGTGCCTGTTGACAACTCCATACGTCTACTCAGTAAGTTGTTACCTTTTCTCCAAATTATTCAAATTCTACCAGTATTTTTACTGACATATATTACCAGTGAAAACTGATACTGTAAAAATTTTATACCTTGTAGTTGTGTCAAAAATGACTTAAATCACTTAATGAGAATTATTGTCAAGACAAAATCAAATTAAAACACATTCAATTGTACAGCGTCTATACAGTTTTATAATTAGACGAGTGGCTGGTTGTAATTATTACACACAATTTGCTCCAATTCCAAACTGATAATATTTAACACTTACTAAATATATAGCAACCTTGACTTGCTCTTCTACATCTTTTGGAAAGGTCAAAATACTTAGTTATATTGGAATCATTTTGTCAATTAGGAGCTAAACACCACTGGCTGACTTATTGCTGCTCATATTAACAATGATGAAGCTCCAAGCATTACCAGATATTTAAACCTTTTATAGTGCATAAAGTAATTGTTTACTTTTATGTAATCCACGCAGTTAAAATTCCCTGTTCATAAAGTAAACAAAACATATTCAGTTGGGTTTCACTTAAGAGACAGCACTTCATGGCGGACTGTCGGTATACTCCCTATTCTGTGGCAGAGGGTACTTTTACATTTATTTTTTTAGGTGTATTTTTACATTTGCAAATAGTGCAAAGAAAAATAAAATGACTGCCTGTAATACACATGGCATAATCTCGCATGTTTCGAATTTTACAGTTGTGGTCAGAATGTGATATGTAAGCATATGGAAGTAAAATATTTTTAGTACTTTCTTCGTAATCTGTGTGCTCTGAATTTCAACACTATGTTAATTACAGTGCCATTCCCGCAACGAATGTCCCGTAGATTGTCGAGAATTCCTGTGAAGCACTTGCACCTACTAAAAATTAGTACAGGGAGAAACCCATAAAGAAATACAGATGTTATAAATGGGTATGCAAAAAAAGAACTAAACTAAGGAGGTAACTAACAGATCATGTCTCTCTTGGCATAAACTACAAAATTTGTGTAGAAAGTACAAGCACAATGTAATTGTGAATGATGGAAAATAGTTTTAACAAAACAGTGAGTCTGCAGTAATTCACCTGCAGAGAAACTGTAGTAGAAGTACATGTTCTGTATTAGTCGTATAAGGGCACATCCTTCCCCTGGAGTAAGCACAGGGCAGCAAGGGCCTTTCTGGCCCCACCAGCAGCTCTACAAACAGTCACTCAGAGCAGGTAATGCTGCGGGCCTCACGGTGTGCATCCAGCAGGCAAAGGGTTAAACTTTGAAGACCAGCTGCAGCCAGTACTTTATATAATGACAAGGTTTCTTGTCTTCAATTGACAAACTTCATACATAATGTTTGCAATATTTTTTACTGAAACAAGATAGTGAGCCACTAGCATTTTAAGTGGCCTAGTGAACCCCCACCCCCTTAATGACTATGAAAATTCTAGTTCTTGACAGCACATATAGAGAGACAACTATCATGCTTTTGAAACTTATTTATTTATTTATTCAAAATAAACACCAAGTTTAAGAAACAAAACAAAAAAAAAACAAAAAAATGTCAAAAATGTACAACAGTGTGTGTATACCGGCAAAGACATACGGAAGAACGTGATGGAGTTTACATTAATAAAGTCTGAGGAAATAGCAGTCTTTAATATCTAAAGGAGGTAATCTGCTGAATGTTTACCTATTGGCAGCATCGGCTGGCTTTCGCAATAAACTCTTGGGCAGTGGCCGAAGTCACCCGATTGGTACTTTTCTATCATCTGACCTATGCCTCGGTTTGTCAAAATGTACCTAGCGTGGATGAGACCGTACAACATTTCAGCTGCTTGCTCAATGAGATCAGATTGGTTTGGATTGTCCTCAAGTTCATCATCTGCAAAAGAAATTAAAAACTTGTTATAATAACACGCAAGTATAAAACAGGAGCAAACTATTACTTTTACAACTACAATTCATTATAACAAAGTGACAAACACACAAAATATCATTCATAAAATAAGTACTTCAATGTAATCAGATCAATACAGACCATAATTGAAACTTCCTGGCAGATTAAAATTGTGTGCCGGAACCGGGACTCGAACCTGGGACCTTTGCCTTTCGCGGGCAAGCGCTCTACCGACTGAGCTACCCCGACACAACTCACGATGCCGCCTCACAACTTTACTTCCGCCAGTACCTCGCCTCCTACTTTCCAAACTTCACAGAAGCTCTCTTGCAAACACGCAAGACTAGCACTCCGCTGCAGAGTGAAAGTTTCATTCTGGAAACATCCCTTAGGCTGTGGCTAAGCCATGTCTCCACCATATCCTTTCTTCCAGGAGTGCTAGTCTTGCGTGTTTGCAAGAGAGCTTCTGTGAAGTTTGGAAAGTAGGAGGCGAGGTACTGGCGGAAGTAAAGTTGTGAGGCGGCATCGTGAGTCGTGTCGGGGTAGCTCAGTCGGTAGAGCGCTTGCCCGCGAAAGGCAAAGGTCCCAGGTTCGAGTCCCGGTTCCGGCACACAATTTTAATCTGCCAGGAAGTTTCATATCAGCGCACACTCCGCTGCAGAGTGAAAGTTTCATTCCAGACCATAATTGATAGACATATTCAAAACAGTATTTGGTAGACATGAATGCTTTCACCTACAGGAAAGAAACTCTTCGGGTCAATCCATATGAAGTGGTCAATGAAGGGTGATTAGCCTATAATTGGGAAATTCAAACCAGTTTTTATTTATTTATTTATTTATTTTTTTTTTTTTTACCTAGCACCATTCCTGAATGGCAGCCATTTTTATTTTTAAGTGCAGGACCATTTTTCAGTTTGGAGACATTAGCAATAATTTGTATATCTCAGCAAGGGTTAAGTTACAACAATGCAATTGACATGATTGTGTAATAAACAGTTTTGTAGTGGAGACTTTTCTAAAAACGAACTACTATAAATTAAAACATGACCTCTATAGTTTAGTATCAAAAATCACAGATTATTATTATTATTATTATTATTATTATTATTATTATTATTATTATTATTATTATTTAAGGCCCAAAAACAGCAACCAAGGAGTGATTTACAAGTCCATTTTTTCCCTCTAGTTTGATATCAAACTACCAGCCTTATATAGAGCACGAACACTTAAAAATGTTTTCTTAATTTTTGAAGTTTGAAAATTTTTATTTTTCATAAGGTTTGGGTTTAGTTATCTCTGGTGGGACTTAATATAAAAACTTTGCACAGTTTATCCACCTACATTATGATAACCTACTGTAAACATTTCAACACTGATATTTAATTTTGAACAAAGACAAGAAATTTTGAAAATGAGGAAATAATTCACATTACACTACAGCTGATCTTATGACTGTTGCCTAATTCACATGTGATATTGGCTGGGTGTAATAAATTATTATTGAAGATATGGTATGGAATTATAAACAAAAACTGGAAACATTACTGAAACAAACATGTATATTATATTGACAGATTTGAAAGAAATATTTTCCATCAACATCACTGCAAGATGCAACAGAAGTATGTTTAAGTGGTCACAACTGGCAGGGCAGATATGATAACTGTGCCAAAACTCAGGATGAGTACTTTAAATCTTTAATTGATTAAGTACAAAATCTCCAAAGTCAGCATGATGATTACAAAATCCACAGCAAGTTTTAGGTCATTCAGTTTTAATTCTAAGTGAATAATTGGAACAAAATGGTTTGGCTGTTCATGTGTTTCAAAAGTATGTAGTAAATTACATGAAAAGGTGTGCAAGGTTAAGAAGCTCATACACTCTTCAGATTGAAGTGGTAGTAAATATAAGAAAAAAAGAATTTTTCAAATCTTAACCACCACGAGGGGTTGGCAAGGGAGTAAGACAGGGTTGTTCAATCTGTACATTGAGCAAGCAGTGAAGGAATGTAAGGAGAAATTTGGAGAGGGAATCGAAGTTCAGTGAGAAGAAATAAAAACTTTGCAGTTTGCCAATGACATAGTAATTCTGTCGGAGACCACAAAGGGTCTGGAAGAGCACCTGAATGGAATGGACAGTGTCTTGAAAAGAGGGTACAAGATGAACATCAACAACAGTAAAACAAGGATAATGGAATGTAGCATCAGAAAGTCAGGCGATGCTGAAGGAATTAGATTAGGTAATGAGACAATAAAAGTAGTAGATGAATTTTGTTATTTGAGTAGCAAGATAACTTCTGATAGCCAAAATAAATAAGATATAAAATGCTGAATGGCTATGGGAAGAAAAGCTTTTCTGAAGAAGCTAAACTTGTTAACATCCAATATTAACTTAAATGTTAGGAAGTCCTTTCTGAAAGCAATTGTCTTTAGTGTAGCATTGTATGGCAGTGAAACCTGGACGATAAGGAGTTCAGACAAAAAGATGATAGAAGCTTTTGAAACATGGTGCTACAGACAAATGATGAAAATTAGATGGGTAGATCATGTAACTAATGAGGAGGTGCTTAAGTGAATTGGAGAGAAAAGGAGTTTCTGGCATGTCCTGACTAAGAGAAGGGATAGATTGGTAGAACACACTCTGAGACATCAAGGAATTGTCAACTTAGCATTAGAAGGAAGTGTGTGGGGTAGAAATTGTAGAGGGATACTGAGGGATGAATACACTTAGCAGATTCAAAAGGAATGTAGGTTGCTGAACTTATTCTCAGATGAAGAGACTTGCACAGGACATGGTAGCGTAGAGTCTGCGGACTGAAGACAACAACAACAACAACAACAACAACAACAACAACAACAACAACAGATATTCGATTCTACTGGCATACCTTGGCGCCATTAAGTGGCCCGTAATAGATTTAAATATGTTACATATTCAAAGTCTTAAAAACCAGTAAATATTTAATATGTTTCAAACTGGACTAGTTTAGACAAAGGATGAAATTGTGAAAAAACTTTTAGGTGCTAGTCAATTTTATACTGTGTTCAAGTTTTGGGTTTAGAGCCTACTGACTGTGCCTATCAGGAAATGAAGTATTTGTCATATACTGTTCATAATTGTGTTTATATGATAATTTGTAAAAAGTGTGTGTGTGTGTGTGTGTGTGTGTGTGTGTGTGTGTGTGTGTTATAAAATGGTGGAAGAATTGATAAACTAACTTAAAACATTTATGGGAACAAAGTTGTTCTTTCTCCAGCAGTTTTGGTTTTGGAGAGGGATGCCTAGAGACATTATGTTTTTATGCCAAATAATATAAGGTGTACAAATAGGTATTACGAGTTAAGGCATGGAAGGCCACTTTGATACAATTATTGGAACCTCAACATGATAAATAAGAAGTCTTCGACAGACACACAGCGTAGACACCAAAGACCTTGGCCTCACAAGTAAAAACATTTGAGTTTCAATCAAAGGTTAAATGCAAAGAAGAAATATTGGGTCTGTAAACGTGATATCCGATTTTCTTTGCACTACAGGTGGCAGTTTGAGGCTAGACTGTATAATTTTTTGAAACTTATGAGCTTAGACATGTCATAGTACAAAACCTAAACTGCATTAAACTACATATGAAACAGGTTTGTTCGTCACATTAACTTGCCTACCCTTCACAATTACCTTCAAGACACCAGTTCCCACTTCGACCACATTCCTCATACAGAATTACTTTAGGACACAAATAATGCCCACCAAAACTTAACTGCAAACAATATGGCATACAGATGTTTTGAAACCTAGAAACTACCTTCGTTCACAATGGAACTTTTTCTAATATTCATACCAGCAAACAAAGGCAATTGCCATTTCCTTAACTGAGATGATCAGAAGGACTTACTGGCAGAGTGTACCAAACTGTTAATAATCAGGATAACTGTGGTCTCATATTCATGGTTCAAGGTAAACTGAATTTGAAATATCTCTGCAGTGCACCGACATTAATCATCGATCATGAAACTGTTAGCCAACAAAGTATTTATCTGTGGTTAACTCAATGTAATGTAATTCAATGGAAGATGCCATGTAGATGCAAAGATGTTACTACAAATGTAAATTTAGCCAAGGATTTTAACCTCCTTGAAATTTACACAAGTTCTCTAGAATCCTGGAATCCTTTTATGATGACGATTTACTGACTGGACAAATGTATATACGAAAACCTGTCAAACATGGAGCAGGAACAGCATTAATTATTTACTTCATGGTCAACAGAAAGAATTATGCCCTCATTCTACGAGTTAAGTAAAATTTCATGTATGAAGGAATTAATCCTCTGTATTGATATTTAAGTAAATTACTGCTGTTCCTGCTCTATGGTTGACAGGTTCTTGTATATAGCATTGTCCGATCACTAAATCAATAATCACCATAAAGGGAACATTTTGTTGTCAACACTAGTTCTCGTGCCGTATTGGGGCAAAACTAAATATTACATTTCAAAGAACAAAATGCATTCATTTATTCTACATAAGAAACCAGGAAATGCCGTAAGATACCATATACTATCATGCAATTACCTAATGTTGTCACGTAGCTCCTGCCATTTTTAACAACAAGAAGCAAATTTCACCTATGTTAAAGCCAGTTCATAAAATTCTCCATCATTTGGGAATTAAAAAAGCCATTCTGGAAGAATCAGGATATACGTAGGTATGGTACAAATTTGCATAAAAAGAAAGCCAACACTGATGTGCTGTAATTTGTGTACACCCAAACACATACTTTATTTAGAAATTAACCTTATCTTTCCTTTTGGAGTCAGAAATACAATTCCAAAGTGTATATGACATTTTATTTTCTGTCATGCCTTGTAAACCTTAGGCTCTAAACCCAAAACACAAATATAAAATGGATTAGTACACTGAAATGATGTATTCTTAAGAAGTGCGTGTAAAAGATGTGTTTTTATTGTAATAATTTCAGGGCTCTGAAATTAGCACCTGCCAGCTTAATAACTTAATGCAAGTGATTCCTAGTTATAAGAAGGGCAACAGACCTGGAAAGTTATGGGCCCCTGTAACACCCTCATGCTGCAGACTAGATAAACATGTTCCAAGTTTGAATATAATAAATTTTTGTTGAGACAGAAGTTTCTATACAAAAATCATAATGCATTTAAAAAGCATCACTGCTGCTAAAATCAATTTGCCCTTCTCTCACACGATATCCTAAGTGAAACCGGCTTCCGATCAGAAACGACAAACAGTATTTCGATTTTGTGTCTGTGCTCTTTGTTTCAGTTTATAAATTTATTCTGTGCTCGTGAGCAAATTATCAGGTCACGTGAAGTACGCGGTTAACACGAATCCTGACAGTCATCGGTTTTGTTTTCATTGGATTAGCACAAGCTCTAGTCATCTTACCTTAGTTACCCTCTTGACAAGTATACATCATCTGTTTCTAGTCTTTAGTTTTTCTGGGTATTGTCATCACAAATAGGGACTGACTGCCGTTTGCGGATGCAGACAGCTGGTAATACTTCGTTTCCAGTTCAAGCTGTGTTAACCTCTGTTGCACAGCTTGAGGCTGCAGACAAGGGGCACCATTGTTGTCGGTCAGTTGTGGAAACCGAACGAATGCCCGGCGTGTTCACCAATCGGCCCACAGCAGTGACAAGCCCCGATACTGCTAGCAATGAGACAAACGCGCGTGAGGTCGCTCCGGTGCACGGCAGGCAGCACGAGTCATTCTAGAGGACCAATCACGATGCCTCCCAGGTTCGTCTCGCGCACAGGTTTGAGGCACTATCTGTTACAGTGTTACCGAGCCGGATGGGTTCGCTCGTCCTGAACTCGCCGGGCAGCCGGCAAGATCTGGACTGTCACAGAGGGTTGATTTGCTTGCAGTTGGGAGCTTCAACATTAAGTAGGTAATGGAGCCCCCTTAGAGAGATGGCTGCCAAAGAGGGGAAGAAAGCTAATGTACACTCCGTGTGCATACCAGGTGGAGGAATTCCAGATATGGGACGGGTTCTTCCAGATTCTATGAAGGGTACAGGGTGCAGCCACCTGCAGGTGGTGGCTGCTGTTTTAAAGGGGAATAAAAGTCCCCCGTTCCCAGCTAAGACGAAGACTGTGTGTGCTAAAATGACAACATAAAAAGAAAACCATAAAAGTAGTGGACTAAATAATCAACTGTGCTAAAATATCACAGCAGAAGATTGTGGCTGGCTGATCACTAGGATAATAATGGATGAGCCAGCCATTCTGCACACAATAAAACTGCCAGTCAGAAATAGGATTGACAACAGGTGGTGACTCACATCGGTACCAATGATGTGTGTCGCTTTGGATGTGAAGAGATTCTCTCAGGTTTTGAACGGCTTTCTGAAGTGGTAAAGACTGCCAGTCTTGCTTGCAAGATGAAAGCAGAGCTTACCACTGCAGCACAGTTGACAGGACTAACTACGGACCTCTGGTACAGAGCCCAACAGAGGGTCCAAATCTGAAGCTCACCTCGACTTGCACCATCGGGCTGTGGGTTTCCAGGTTCCACTGAATAGGTCAGGAGTCCACTACATGCAAGAAGTGGCTACACGGGTATGGACTGGGTTGCTCTTTTAGGTTAGAGGGCTCAGGAATACATAAAATGTGTGTTGGAATCAAAGGGTACAGGGCACAGACAGGACGAACACACATCTAAGAAGCATTGATCATAGCTGTGTGGGGAAAGAGCTCCAAGCACTAATACAAAGTTCTGAAGCCCAAATCATTATAGGTACCGAAGGCTGGCTAAAGCCGCAGACAAGTTCAGCTGAATTTTTTTTTTACAAAGGGGCAAATAGTGTTCAGAAAAGAGATTGTATAAAGTAAGTGGTGGGATAATTTATTGCAGTCACAGGCCATTTATCCTGTAGTGAAATTTAAGAAAATTGCTCCTGCGAGTTGGTACGGTTATACCTGACAACCAAAATAAATTAATAATTGGTTCTTTTTATCAACCCTCTGACTCAGACGATTCAACTGCAAAAATGTCCGAAGAAAACTTGGATCAAATTTCAAAAACCTATTCAATGGATAATTTTCAAACACCTAACCAAAGCATATATTTTTAATTTGTGGCGACTTAACTTACCCTCAACATGTTGGAAAAAATACATGTTTAGAACCTGAGGCAAGTATAAAACATCCTCCAAAATTTTACTGAACACATTTCTCGAAAATTATCCTGGGCAATTAGTTCATAAACCCATTAGGATAGTAAATGTTTGAGAAAACATACTTGACCTCCTAGCATCAAATAATCCGGAGCTAAAGTCGTGAGCCTCGGTTGCACAGTGGTAGAGTGCCACACTACAAATCCAAAGGTCGTGGGTTCGATCCCCACCAGGTCCTAGGATTTTTATCTGTCACTTTTCACTTCTTTTACCACTGGCAGTATTGCTCATGTGAAAAATACCGAGTAGCACCGTGGTTCGGAACCCACGTTAAACTGTAGGTCCCCCTATAACTGGCTGGGAAAGTCAGTTCGAAGGTCGGAGGAAGGCAACGGCATACCATCTCCAAATAGGACCATGCCTAGTTCAAACCAATCTTCGGATTGTTTACTGCTTTACCTTTTTAAAAAAGAGCATCAAAACAGACAGAGGGGTTAGTGAACAGAGTTGTCATAGTGAGACAGAATATCAGACTTTCCAAATACACCAAAATTAAAAGTATTTTTATTAAAAAAGTTAATTAAAATAAAAATAGAAAAAAGGAGAAAGGACAATAGTTTGATTAATGCTTTTCCAAGTGAAAATGTCCAGTCTTATGAAACCAACTATGTGAGAGTAGATCAGATGTGGCTTACTTTCAAAGAAATAATATTGACAACTATTGACAGATTTATACCAAACAAATTAACAGAGGGGGCTGACCCACCATGGTACACAAAACAGGTTAGACCACTGTTACAAAGTGAGCAGCTTACAATAGTTACAACAAAACCCTGTCTCTCAATTTGGTAGAAAATCCAAGAAACTCTGGTCTTATGTGAAGTATGTTAGTGGCAAAACACAATATCTTTACTACACGATAGAAATGGTGATGGTACTGATGACTTTTCTAAAGCAGAATTGCCTAACACAGCTTTCCAAAATTCCTTCAATAGACGAAAACAAGCAAATACTTCAGAATTCATATTAAGAACAGCTGCCAGCAGGCGCAATTTAGAAGTAGACACCCCTTGAGTATTAAAGGAACTTAAAGTCACTAACAAAAGTAAGTCTCCCGGTCCAGACTGTATACCAATCAAGTTCCTTTCAAAGTACGCTGATGTGATAGCCCCCATACATAACTATTAAATACAACCACTGACTCGGCGAACTTTCCATATCCAAAGACTGGAAAGTTGCACAGGTCATTCCAATACTCAAGAAATGCAATAGCAGTGATACACATAATTACAAGCCTATATCATTGACATCAGTTTGCAGCAAGATTTTAGAAAATAAACTTTCCTCAAACATTATGAACTGCCTCAAAGAAAACAACCTATTGACCCACAGTCAATGTAGATTCAGAAAGTACCATTCTTGTGAAACACAGTTAGCTCTTTACTCTCATGTGATGAGTGCCATCAACAAGGGATGTCCAATACATTCCGTATTTCTAGATTTTCAGAATGTATTTGACACTGTACAGCATAAGCATCTTCTAATCAAATTCCGTGCTTATGGAGTATCACCACAATTGTGTGATTGGATTTGTGATCTCCTGTCAGAAAGGACACAGTATGTTGTAATTGACTAAGTCATCGAGTAGAACAGAAGTGATATTTGGCGTTCCATAGGGAAGTTTCTTTTTATAAACAATTTAGGAGACAATCTGAGTAGCCCTCCTAGGTTTTTCATGGATGATGCTGTCAACTATCGGTTAGTAAACTCACCAGAATATCAAAACAACTGCAAAATTATTTACATAAGATATCTGCATGATGCAAAATATGTCAATTGACCCTTAATATTCAGAAGTGTCGAGTCATCCATATGACCACTAAAAGAAATCAAACTTCATTTACACAATAAATCAGTCAAACCTATAGGTTGTCAATTCTACCAAATACCCAGGAGTAGCAATTACAAACAAATTGGAAAGAACACACACAAAATATTGTACCGAAAGTGAACCAAAGACTATGTTATGCTGGAAGAACACTTAGAAGATGCAACAGTTCTACTAAAGAAACTGCCTACACCAAGCTTGGGTGTCCTATTTTGGAGTATTGCTGCACATTGCGGGATCCCCACCAGGTGGGACTGACAGACGATCTAGAGAAAGTTCAAAGAAGGGCAGCTCGTTTTGTATTATCCCGATATGGGGGGGGGGGGGGGAGTGTCATGTGAATGACGCAAGAGTTGGGGTGGAAGTCATTAAAAGAAAAGAGTTTCTCATTGCAACGAGATCTATTCGTGAATTTTTTTCACTAGCTTTCTCCTCCAGTTGCGAACATATTTAGGAAGACATGATCATCAAAATAAAATAAGAGAAATCAGATCGAAAACGGAAAGATTTAGGTGCTCCTTTCTCATGGGAGCTATTACATAATTGAACTGTAAAGAAATATCATAAAAGTGGTTTGATGAACCCTCTGCCATGCACTTCAATGTATATGTAGATGAAAGGCAAAAGACAAATTCCGTATTCTTAAATATCCAGAAAGCATTTGACAGTGTTCCAATGCAACTGGTAACAAAGACCTGAGCATATAGCATACATTACCGTATACGAGAGCTTTAAGACTTCAAGTAGAACTGTAGAATACAACATGACTTTAAATTTGTATTTGGTGTGTACAGGATGACCAGCCAGTCTAAAATAGTTTCAGGAAAAAAATCAAAAATTTTATTTCAAAAGTTCGGCTAAGTTTTATAAGTGTTCTTCCACTGCGACATACGCCTTGACAACGTGACCAATGCTGTCCATAAAGCAGGACAGAGCCGGCCAGAACCAGTATTGAATGCTGATTCTAAAATCACACCACCCTTCTGGCGTCTGTGCTGAAACTACTGACGTTTCCATGCTACCGTGTAGCCAATAGCAGACACCCACGTTTGATCACGTGTACTACTGCTGGAGGACTGAGAAGTGTTAGCATCAGTTCCTTCGCTCTCTTCAGTTTTAGTTCTCTTGCAGAACAGACGCACTCTAGAGGCTCAGCCTAGCGGTTGTTCGGCATCAGCCACCAACTGTGTGAACCATAACCATTACTGTAACCTTTTCCATTTTCTAATCCGTTTAGACTGGCATTCATTCATTGCATCCGACCCCAGGGTGAATCCCTATATGTATTCCGTATTTCAGAATATACCACATATTAACTTGCTTCCTATCTTTTATTTGCCATTCAGCCACCCTTTCCTAGGGCGCCCACAAGCCTTCACCGCTCCGCCTTCCATCCTGACAACGCTTCCAACCCATTTTATTTATGCATCACTGGGATGGGTTGTATAATTTTCGTATCATCCGTAGGATAAAGATCAAGTGCTGTACAGGTGCAATGCTTGAATAAAGTATAAAATATCAGCAGGGTGCTGCTTAACACTTACCTGTTAAATACCTGGCATAATGTCTTAAGCTGATCTACAAAGCAGTGAGCTGAAGTCAAAGGCAGGGAAGGCAAATGGTCAACTTTAATTTATTTGCTGTATTCTATGAACTTGTGGGTCACCTTTGAAGGAGACCATGTATAGAGAACTAGTGTGATTCATTTTGAGAACTGCTCGAGTACTTGGGATCCCCACCAGATCTCATTGAACAAAGACATCGAAGGAATTTTAGGCGCGCTGCTACATTTGTTATGATCAGGTTTGATCAATCTATGGTTTTTATGGAAATGCTCCTTGAATTCAAATGGAAATCAAGGAGGGATGACTTTTTGCCAAGCACTATTTAGAGTACTGGCAAATGCAGCTAAATGCAGAACTATTCTACTGTTGCCAAGGTAAATTTCAGAACTGCGAAAGTAAGATAAATTTGGGTTGCTACAAAATGCATGTAGACAGTTTTTTCCCTCTATCTCGTTATATTTGGAAGTGGAACAGGAAAAGGGATAACTAGCAGTGGTGCAAGATATTCCCTACACTGCTCAACTAAAGTGTGCAGACCTTATACAAATTCCTGCAAGTAGCTTTTGACATTTTTATGTTAAGTTTTTCTTGGAATGTAGTGAGACAAATTTGCATATCTTATTTCTTTAAACCTAAGGAGCAGATTCATTCATTCATTACAAAGACTGATGAGATTCCTTCAGGAAGCAATTCTTACAAAAAGTGATACGAACATATGTAAATAAATCACAAGGAGCTTCATTCATCACAGAGAATAAAGAGGAAAAAATAAGGGGGAGGTCATACCACAGCCAACTTAAGGGCTTATCTACAGTGAAGAAGCTCTGCCACAAACTCACTGCAGTACCATCATCTCCTATCTACAAACTTACCAGGTTCAAGATCCAAAATCATGTCCAGTGCCTGGCGATAGTGTGGCACTTGTTCATTCAATCCAGTAAGATTGAACTTGTCCTGGATGTAGTCTTCATCAACCTAAAATGAAGTAACAAAAATTAAAATTAAAAAATGAGAGGGGCAGTGGGTGTGAAATTGAAATAAAAACATGAGAGAGAGGAAAGAGGATTGTGTTTCATAAATTTGGAAAGGTAGGGAAATACTGACCCACCGAAATATATCTTCGGCGACAAGATCATCATAATGGTGCAGACAATGCATTCATTGCAAAGCAATTAGTGTAAAATGTGTCCTTAACAATAATTTTCACGAAATCAAATTTGTTGATTTTGCCAATTTACAACTAAACTATCACCTTTCAAACAAATCTCAACTGCAGTATATGCTATATATCAGTATTTCACTAAAACCTGTGTTTTTAAAAAAAAAAAAAAAAGAATGAAAACACACATTTTCAGTGTCGTGTTAGCTCATGCAAGTTGTCACATTTAGCAAAATTCTTAGAATTACGTTGCTTACAGCTTCATCTACCAACAGAAAGAAAAGAAATCAGAGTGAAAGAATAAGCTTAAAGATGACAGGTAAGGTGGCAATGGGGACCAGGAATGTTCTTGGCACAGAAGGTCTGACAGTTGTTTTAAGTGAAAGCTACAAAAAAGACAGCAACAACGTCTAATTGTTTAATTTCAAGCTCCTGAGGTCAGTTTATTTCTAGCTGCTTATTAGGAAAATATTTATATCAAGTTTGATAAGGATTTGTGAAGCATATAGCACTTGCATTTTCTATGAAAGAATGTTGTGAGAAAAGTACCACCTGTTTATATAAACAGACTATTTTAGTTACTTCTCATTAGTTACATGATGTACCCATTAAATTTTCATCATTCATCTGTAGCACAACATTTCAAAGGCTTCTATCATCTTTTTGTCTGAACTCCTTATCGTCCATGTTTCATTCCCATACATTGCTACATACCAGACAAATGCTATCAGAAAGGACTTCTTAAAATTTAAATTAATATTGGATGTTAACAAGTTTTGCTTCTTTAGGAACTCTTTTCTTCCCATAGCCATTCTGCATTTTATATCTTCTTTACTTCTGCCATCAGAAGTTATCTTGTTACCCAAATAACAAAATTCATCTACTACTTTTATTGTCTCATTACCTAATCTAGTTCCTTCAGCATTGCCTGACTTTCTGATGCTACATTTCAATATCCTTGTTTTACTCTTGTTGATGTTCATCTTATACCCTCTTTTCAAGACACTGTCCATTCCATTCAGTTGCTCTTCTGGATCCTTTGCGGACTGACGGAATTACTATGTCACTGGCAAACTGCAAAGTATTTATTTCTTCTCCCAGAAGTTTAATTCCCTCTCCAAATTTCTCCTTACATTCCTTCACTGCTTGCTCAATGTACAGATTGAACAACATTGGGGAAAGGATACAATCCTGCCTTACTCTCTTCCCAAACTCTGTGTCCCTTTCTTGCCCTTCAACTCGAGTAACTGCTGTCTGGTTTTTGTATAGGTTGAAGACAATTCTTCGGTTCCTATATTTTACCCCTGTTACCTTTAGAATCAGAAAGAGTTTATTCCAGCCGACATTGTCAAAAGCCTTTATCCAAATCTACTAATGCTAAAAATGTAGGTTTCCCTTTCCTTAGCCCATCTTCTAAAATAAGTCTTAATGTATTGCCTCCCATGTTCCTACATATCTGCTAAATCCAAACTGATCCTCCCCAAGGTCGGATTCTACAGTTTTTCCATTCGTCTGTAAATAATTCGTGCTAGTATTTACAACTATGACTTATTACACTGATAGTTCTGTAATTTTCACATTTGTCTGCACTGGTTTTCTTTGGAATTGGAATTACTATATTTCAAGTTGGAGGGTATTTCCCCCGTCTCGTACATCTTGCTTACCAGGTGGAACAATTTCTTCATAACTGGCCCTCCTCACAATATCAGCAGCTCAGACAGAGTATCATTTATTCCAGAGAACTCAAATCTTTCAGCGCTCTGTCAAATTATTCTCCCAGTATCGAACCTCCTATCTCCCTCCACTTCGTCTTCCATTTCTAGAATACTACCTTTAAGTTTACTTCCTTTGTACAGGCCCGCAATATATTTCTTCCACATTTCAGCTTTTCCCTCTTTGCTTACAACTGGTTTTCCATCTGAGTTGTTGATATTCATACAGCTGCTTTTCTTGTCTCCAAATATCTCTTATTTTCCTGTAGGTGGTATCTATCTTTCCCCTGGTTATACGTTCTTCTATGGTTCTGCATTTGTCCTCTAGCCACTTCTGCTTAGCCAGTCTGCACTTACTGTCAATCTCATTTTTCAAACGTTTGTAGTCCCTTTTTTCTACTTGATTCATTTTTGTATTTCCTCCTCATCAATTACGTCCAGTATATCCTGTATTATCCAGGGATTTCTATTAGGCCTTGTCCTGCCTATATGATCCTCTGCTGCTTTCACTACCATATCTCTCAGAGCTACCCATTCTTTTTCTACTGTATTGCTTACCCCTGTTTCAGCCTATCCTTGCTTCATAATCCCTCTGAAACTTTCAACCACCTCTGGTTCCTTCAGTTTGTCCAGGTTCGATCTCCCAACTTTTCTACCTTTTGCCATCTCTTAAGTTTTAATCTACAGTTCATTACTAATAAGTTATGGTCAGAGTCTATATCTGTCCCTGGGTATGTCTTACAGTTTAAAACCTGGTTCCTAAATCTATTCCTTAACATTATAAAGTCAATCTGATACCGTCCAGTGTCTTCTGGTCTCTTCCATGTATACAGCCTTCTTTCATGGTGTTTAAACCAAGTGTTGGTGATCATTAAATTGTGCTCTGCTCAAAATTCTACCAAACGAGCTCCTCTTTCATTTCTTTTCTCCAGTCCATATTCACCTACAACATTTCCTTCTCTTCCTTTTGCTACTACTGAGTTCCAGTCCCCCATTACTATCAAGTTTTGGTCTCCCTTAATTTTCTGAATAATTTCTTTTATCTCCAGATACATTTCTTCGATATCCTTATCATTGGCAGTGCTAGTTGGCCTATAAATAAACTTTTACTACTGTGTCCGGTGTTGGTCTTGTGTTATTCTTTGCTATGATAAGGCGTTCACTATGTTGTTCATAGTAACTTACCCGCATTCTTATTTTCTTATTCATTATCAGACCTACTCCTGAGTTACCACCTAACCAGAACTCTTGTTCCTCTTTCCACTGAGCTTCACTAATCCCCACTATAACTTCGACCTATCCATTTCTCTTTTTAATTTTTCTAACTTCCCTACCCGATTAAGGGACCTAACATTCCACACTCCGATCCATAGAATGCCTGTTTAGTTTTTCTTGATGACAACATCCTCCTGAGTAGTCCCCACCCTGAGATCCAAATGGGGAACTATTTTGCCTCCGGAATATTTTACCCAAGAAGACGCCATCATATATTCGTACACTTGAGCTGCATGTTCTCAGGAAAAGTAACAACTGTAGTTTCCCCTTGCTTTCAGTCAATCACAGTAACTGCGAAACAAAGCCACGATAGCTGATGTTACAAGGCCAGTTCAGTCAATCATCCAAACTGTTGCCCCTGCAACAACTGAAAAGGCTGCTGCCCCTCTTCAGGAACCACCCGTTTGTCTGGCCTCTCCACAGATACCTCCGTGCTGTGGTTGCACCTACAGTACGGCTATCTCTGTATCGTTGAGGCACATAAGCCACCTCACCTCGGTAATGTCTATGGTTTATGGCATTATTTCATATCAAATTTTAAAGAAGAAATTAAATTTGTTTATCTTGTACAACTATATGCATAGTCTTATTAATTCTGATGAAAAGAATTTTATATGCTACTAGCTTAAACCCGCGGCTCCGCCCGCGTGTTGGTTGATTATCTATTTATCAGGAATGTAAGTAGTGTAGATGCAATCACAGGTAAAAATGGACTCATTTCGAAGAATCCGATCACGAAATTCAAGAATGATGATTGTAATAATATCATAGATCGATCACTTGATGTAATGCGCGAAACGTTAAATCGATTTTCTTTAAAGAGATGTATTAAAAGAAATTTCTTTTTTACTGCTTTATTTATTTATTCTTATATTTCCTTATTCATATGCTTATCCTTACAGAGAAATAGCTGAAGACATTGTAGCATGCATAGACCAAATATATGGCTGTGGCATCACGTTTCGCTGTATGTAACCATCTTGCTGTAGAGTCGCAAACGTCATCGCTGGCCTTCAGCCCCATTTTTTTTTTTTTAATAATTTGACGACTTTCAACTACCATATCTTCCACCCCCTTATAGCTATCGGCATAAAACTGGTATGATGTACAACGGGAGACTTCGGACTTCAATTACACACAGACCATTCGTTTGCGTTATGTAGTTTTCGCTGCAGAGCGAAATATTAAAACACACACACACACACACACACACACACACACACACACACACACACACACGTAGAATTTTATATACACCATATACCGATAACATTCCATTCCAATATACTCCACTCTTATCATTATGAACCCTCAAGCAACAATGCAACCAATAAAACAATTTTCAAAGAGTAATTCTTGTTCCGCATTTCACGTTATATTCTTCAAATTGCTAAATATTTATCAGATGGCTATAAAACCGTGGCTAAAACATTTATCAGGTACAAATTGGTAACGGTACAAATATTTAAGTCTCTGCGTCTTGTCGTTTGGATGCGATAAGCATACACGGAACAGACATTCACATTAATATATATCGTTGCAGTTGGCCGGAACACACAACACGTTTCATATTTTAACTGCAGCGTACCGCCTGCCATCTGTTGAGTGCATTTGCTACTACGTACTTTCATTGGAGTTTACGTACGCTATTTATACGTGGCAGTTCGCGCTTTGTACACAAAATAGGGCTTGGTATCTAGATCCCATTCTACACAAAACATCAATGTTTTTTCTTGCCATGGTACTTAAAGCATATTTTATTTAAAGTCTTCAATTTATATACATACTTCCTTCATTTGTTACAACAAATGAAAATGAATGCGGCATAAACACCAACATTCAGATTTCTTGTGTATGTAATTATATATCAGTTAAGCCGTTTTGGCAGTATCCAAGAATCTTTTTGCATATTCAAAAGTAAAAAAGATAACAATAACAAAGAAAAAAATTTCACTATAGCAGGACACGAACCATTGCCCAAAAAACGGATTTTTATAACATGACGCAGTAACCCTCGCGGCTAAACACGACATACCTTAAACAGCACTTCTGCTGTTGTATTAGAACCTTCATACAACCGTTACATATTTCTATGGATATATTTCAAATAAATAACTTGTAATAAACATTTTGAAAAGTAGCCTATGTCCTAATCCAAGACATAAGAAATCCCTATATGAAATTTCATCTTAATCAGTGCTGTAGTTTTAGCGTGATGCGGTAAAAAACATACAAACTTTCGCATTTATAATATGTATAGGATGTTGAGCCACAATTTTTTTTTCTTTTCTTCAAAATCTCCGAAAAACTGTCAGGCCAACGAATATCAAAGCTTGTCTTGTTATATTTTAGGGGCTAAAGGTTTGGCAAAAGTGAAACTTTGCATGTAATAAGATACAAATACAACATTCTAAAATAAGACGTTTCATATATGTATCACCAAGTAAATTACATGCAAAGTTAAAGATTTTATACAAATATAAAACATTCAGTATTTCAACCTCATTTTGCAAAAACTATGTTCTATAAATCTTTCGAATGGGGCCCGTTGGAAAGACAATTTTAATTGATAAAAAATTATGATCCAACACGGGCTAACAATACTAGAGAATAGCAATCAAAGCTGGGCATGAAATGTAAACATTTGATTCTTATATCTTCTGAACCTGAAAATACATAACTAATTGGTAGCATAAGGATGTGGAACACAAAATTTTATTCACCTAATATTTTACCATAGTCTACAAATTTATTAATAAGGTAACTATATTTGTTAAAAGGCAGAAGTAGGATATTTCTGATTTTGTGTGTGTGTGTGTGTGTGTGTGTGTGTGTGTGTGTGTGTGTGTGTGTGTGTGAGAGAGAGAGAGAGAGAGAGAGAGAGAGAGAGAGAGAGAGAGAGAGAGAGAGACTTTTTTTAATATGGTTTTTTTCAACTAAAGCTTCAAAACCACTAATTCTTAACAACAGATTTTAGGAATCTCGAGAACAGCGAGTGTATTTTTCCAACATGGACTAAGAATGCTGCATAAACTATGCAAGATGGAAAATCACGTTTCATTTTGCAGTGCCTGAAAATAAACAAATTTGAGGGAATATAGTAAAGCAACATACTACTATTTTATTTTATTTATTTGCAAGTGATCATCAATTTTCTATTGAGAAGCAATATTTCACTACGTTTCGTTGGTCCATGGTCACATTGTCACTACTGGTTCAAGCTGGAGTGGGCCTGGACAAAGGAAAAGTAAGGCGGGGCTGGCCGTAGGACGCGAATCCGTGGTCGAATCTACGTTCACTGGTTGAAGGCTATCGAGTATTTATTATTTACTTCAGTTGTTTCCTTGGTAGGCGCACTCTAGATACCATCTTGGCATGAATTGTTAACAATCACTGTTAATGAACACAATATACTGATATTACATGCCAATACACCAATAAAATATACATGCAACAAAAGGGTGCAAATGATGCAGCCCATTGCCGTGCTACATTCCCTAACATTTGTCCATTTTCAGGTACTGCTAGCGCACACTGCAAAATCAAATATGATTTTCTGAATGGTTGAAAACATGCTCTTTCCAACTGTGTTTAGTTTGCAATCAAGTATGGTAAACATTCTCTGAAAGTAAACTGAATGTGATCTACTTTTGTGATTTTTACAAACATCAAGTATTAACTATTTTGTAGGAATTTGGAAATCAGTATCTGAGTGATAGTGGTGGGGGTTGTCATTGCCGTCATCCAAAGTTTCATGTTTATCGTGTCATTACATCTACACCCATACTTCAGAAGCCACCTCACAGTGTGTGGCGGAGGGTACTTTGCATACCATCATTACTTCCTCCCATTCAAACTGCGTACAGTGCTCAGAAAAAATGAATGCCCGTATGCCTCCTTGTTGGCACCTAACGTCTCTTCTTATCCTTGTGGTCACTTCGTGAGATATACGTAAGGGGAGGAAGCAATCTATTGGTCACTCTTCATGAAACTTATGTTCTCAGAACCTTAACACTTTGACTGCCGGCCCTGTAAACTTTGCCATTTCTAAGAATGCCAGGTGTTTTTAGAAATATTTAGTATTTTGTATTAGAAAAACTAGACAATATTTAAATGTGGTAATAACCTTTTCTGAGAGCCTTGGACTACTACTTCCTGATTACCTACTTTCAGTTTCTTTGAATGTTTACTTCCTTTTCCACATATTTTCAAACAATGACATCTTTTGGGAAAAAGATGAAAGTTTATGGAAATCATAAAGTTTTTACATCATGCTTGTCGTAGTAGAAAAGCTTTTATTCTACTTTCAAT
Organism: Locusta migratoria; assembly: GCA_026315105.1. NCBI lineage: Eukaryota > Metazoa > Arthropoda > Insecta > Orthoptera > Acrididae > Locusta > Locusta migratoria. The sequence continues at coordinate 370,717,140 of CM048755.1, forward strand.
AATAAAACACTGATAAAAACACTTATTACATATAGACACACAGTGTATTTTTTTTATTTATTTTTTATTTCGTATGATACAATGTAAAACATGGTTCTTTGCACATTGCGATTTTGCACTCACTGCACTGGTATGATGTGTCTTTTCTTACTGCCTTTCCAGTTTGCTTTTTTTCTCTGGTTGAGCATACTTTGCACATCCTTTGAATTGTACTTTTACTTGTGGGAGGTAGAATTTTTTCTAGAAAATGCTTTCCTGCAGATAACCTGCTCAGGTGGCCTCTATTGGAAGTTGGTTTGGGAGTACCCGCTTCACACATTGGCAATTCTGGACACAACACCTTTATGAACTTTGATAGAGGCATCTCCTCAGCTTTTATTTTGTTATGGAGAATACATGCATAAACCAGGCACCATAAGGAGACAGTGAAATGCAAGTTTCTTCCACCATTTCACTGTTCTATGTTCGAAAGCCCTGTATGACATCCTTTGATCGGACAGATCAACCCCGACCTTTTTGTTGTCCTCCACAACACAAGCAGGTTTTTGTTTTTTATTTACATCCTCTGTCTTCATAATTATATCATTTCTGCCCTGTGTCTTGTACTTAGCATATATACATATCTTTTGTCTTTCCAGCACACAGCCAAAAGATTTCCACTCCTCCGGAATATCTTTTCCTTTCTTTGTATGTTGGGTGATTTCAAAGCCTAAGGCATTCCCTTCCTGTTTTTCATTATAGTTCGAAGAAGACCTGTCTTCTACTTACCCCTTGCGGCACAATGAAGAGATGCTGAGACCGTTAATGGACGGGATTTCGTATTTACAAACATGAAAAATCGAATTCCATCAATTGATGGGATTGGCAGTCTACAGAAATTTTTGTATCCCGTCAATTGACAGGATTGGCAGTTAAAGTGTTAACAGAAGCTCGTACTGCAGCATCTGCCACTGAAGTTCCTTAATCATCTCCCAGGCGCTTTCATGCATACCAAATGAGCCAGTAACGAAGCATGCCGCTCTTCTCCATGTACACTTAACAGCAAAAAAAGTGGATCACCCCTGAATTCCAAAGTGGAGGCCGACCTGACGCTGCGCAACCAACTTGGCGTAGCTGTGTTACGTGGATGCTCATTTTATAGCAAAATAGCTCTAGCTGTGGTATTTTCTATTACACATTACGGTAGGTTTGCAGAAACTTTTGATACTTCAAGGGTTGAGCCTGGCTTTGCGATCGGGGCCTGTATTAGCCGTGGCTCGTGAGCTACGGGCTGGCCGGTCAACCACGGCTGGTGCCGAGGTGAGGCTTGGCGGAAGCCAACCAGCTGGTGCTCGCAGTGGCGGCCAACAGCCCGCAACACGGCTCAAAGCGGGGCTCTGACGTAAATACACAATGTTTACTTCCTGGCCTCATAGTAAGAGCAGAAAGCAGAAATACAAATCAGGCCGTCTCACTGCGAGCAACCAACTCTAGATAGTTGTTGCTTTTACTGAAGAGAAGCTGGTCCAACTGCGTTATAGGTTATATGCTGAGAGGCGTTATGGAAGAAAGAAATGATGGATTCTGAATAAATTATTAGTCCTTAAAATGTTTTTTTTTTTTCCTTTCTTTTTTAATCTCGTCTCTGTTGTCATATTTCATTAAGTAAGAGACTATGGAAGATCTCTTGGCAACCGAAATAATTTTTTTCCCTCCCTTTGAGCTATCTTCATATTGAAGGTTTTTTTAATATACAGTTCCTTACTATCCTATTTTTATTATAAATTTATAAACCTAGAGTCAGTTTTCCATGTCAATATGTGAAAGACATTGAGTGAAAAGAACAGCATTGAATTAAAGTAAGTATGGAAGTCTGGGTTTGATTCCTCCCCCCCCCCCCCCGCCATTAGTCCGTTGCTTACAAACTACTTACTAAGGTAAACTAACCTAAGGACAACACAAACGCCCATGCTCGAAGGGGGGGACTCAAACTCCCGACGGCGAACAGCCGCGCGCACTGCAGCACGGCGCTCCAGTGTGCACGACTAATCTGCCGTGGGTCCCGCTACTTCTCGCCGAACATGCACATCCCACAAATGGTGATAACAGTAACTATTTCATCTCTTTGCGTAAATAGCAAATAGTGCCGGGTTTGAGTCCCTGCCAGGAAAGAAGTCAATTGTATCGTCATTTCAAGTTCAAATATAGCACTATCTGTGAATTTATTTAATATCTTACATGTGATCATGCTTAGTTAACGATTCATATAGGTACTGCGTTCTATTCCACAATTTTATGACGTTTGACACCTGTGATTACACTGTATTATATACCTTTAGTGGTTACCTCTCAGAAACAATTTGAACTTCATGCAATTCCTGGTGCAATGCTAAAGTTAACCATACATTTCTGGGTTCGGACATTGGCCTCGTAAACCGATACAAATGAAAATGTCAATGTTTTATGTCTCTCTATGCCTAATCTAGTCTCCATCAGAAATGCAAGCTTTTTTTTTATCAACAGTGTGTTCAAATTCAGAACACAAACAAAAACTCCTTGTGTCATTGAATGAGTTTGGTAAGGTATCCTATTTGTCACTTATTGTAATGAAATTGAATTATGTTGCTTTCTCATCTCTAATAACTTTTATTCCAATGTTTTTTGTATGCCAGTATTGAATTACATGTGGACTGACTGTCATAAGGAGCAATGTTCTCTACTGATTCTTATGGTACCCATTGTGAATAGTCTAATGACTATACTCCAGAGGGGTTTTGTGTGTAGAGTACCGCAACACAGCTACATTAATTGGGTGGCATTCAGCAGTGATCCACTTTTTTTGCTCTCAAGTGTACTCTACTAACCTGACCTGGTACAGATCTGACAATGATGAGCCATACTAAAGTGCTGGCTGAATAAGTTTTGTAACCTACTTTCTTTGTTTACAAACTACACTTCCTGAGAGTAGTTCCAATAAATCTCAGTTTGGCATCTGCTTTACCTATCAATGATTTTATATAGTAGTTCCGTTCCAAATCTCTAGTGTCCACTCTCAGATATTTTATGGAATAACTACTTTTAGTGTTTGTCCTGCTAGTACGTAACTATATAATAAAGGTTCTTTCTTTCTATCTATGTAAACACAGCACATTACACTTGTCTATTATGAAGTTTAATTGCAATTCCCTGCACCAAGTATCAACAGACTTTAGAGGATCCTACATTTCAAACCCATTCCCAGTGCTGCAACTTCTCAATAAATTACTGTCTTCCGCAGAAAGCCTCATTGAACTTTCAATGTTATCCACATATAAAGCCACTGTTTTGGAGGTGTTTAAAGTATGTTGTTTCGAGTAAAACTTCGTTCTGAAGCTTTGGTAGTCATTGGTATTTGTAAAAGATGTATCAAATATAACCTACTTCCTACCTTTCAAAAATAATTGTCATCTTGAATTTGCAGACTATTGGCAAATACTAAATGAATGGAATTTTGTATTCCATATCCTTATACCAATTAGTTAGAACATAGTAAGTTTCATGTTCTGCATTTGTTTACTCCAAGACATAAGAATACACATTTACATTTTTATCGTTTTCACACCAAACTTTGATACAAATTTTTCTAACATTGCTAGCACATTTTTTATGCAGTTAAAGCCACGATCTTTCTAAGGAACCCAGTTTGGGAAGTTTTATAGAACATAGGTTTTTCACAAAACTGGGCAAAGAATATAGAATTTTGGCCCTTTTACAAAATTGGCAATTTTGCATTTCATTTACTCAGTACTGGAAGAAAGTGGTACACAAAATAAGCTGTATATTTGAGAATCTTGTTAGGTTCCTACATGCCAAGTTTAAGGCTGACAAATAAGAAGCCAAACTCACATCTTTTTGGCATTTTGCCTGAAATTGTCTGGCTAAATACAATTATAAATTCTTTTATTTTTTATTCTTAAGACAATGCATGCAGTTGTTCAGGATGTCTTAATTTAGTGACTTTCAACAAAATATTGCCAGAGATATAATAGAAATTCATGTCGCTCTGCGCAAAGTTGAGTAAGGAATCAAACAAGGTACCATATTCGTCACGAGTTAACTGTCACAACAATACTGGTATGTGTGTATTGGGCATTCAGCCACTGTGTCGCTTAATGGACGGCTCAGTGCGCTCTCTCTCTCTCTCTCTCTCTCTCTCTCTCTCTCTCTCTCTCTCTCTCTCTCTCTCCCCCCCCCCCCCCAATCCCCCTTTTATTCACTTATATCTGCCAACTTTAATGGCGATTGGTGAAACAGTATCTAAGTTTTTAACGATGTCCCCTCTGCTATGCACATCACATGGCTTGAAGTTCATAGATGCCAATTTATTAAATTTCACCACACTGCATCCTTTAAGTTTATAAATTTCGAAATAGGGTCCCTGCCTCTGCTGTTCATATAGAAGTAAAATGGGAGATTTCTTCTTACAGAAACATGTGACAACCACTATTCATGAGTACTTTCATTATATGTATGCATGAATATGGCAAAATATATATCTAAGATATGGTGAAGTAAATCCTGTGAAATATGGCATAGATCCTGGATGCAATATGGCCACTAAGCATGCTCAGCTCTCCTGACAATGGTGGTATAGTTTTGCTTTTCCAAGAGCTATGGCCGGCAGCTTTCTAGAGACAGAGGTCAAAACTTGCAAAGCCAGGCTACCTGAGATCTTTCCCCACTCTCTGACACGGCTGATGAGCTGACACACTTAGTTTACATGTCACGTGTTACTCACAAAAGCTCTCTAAGTGAAAAACTGTTGTGTATACCTAGCTTTAAGTTGATACTAACAGTTTGCACAGCTAGTAACCCAGCAAGGAGAAATTAAATTTATAATTATCATTCACAGCAATGTTTCACAATTTCTTCTGAAAGTATGACTTCCAATTGTGTCTTACACTAATATCAAATGAACATTTCTTCACATCGTACTTCAGAATAAATACCTCTTTCTGCTACTCTGTTAATGATTACATAGAAAAGAGAGGAAAAAAGAGAGGGGGGAAAAAACAGCTGACACACCCACTTTCATTTCTATCACACCTCATGGTAAGTGCTGACATTATTCAAACACATTTTTAACTAAGTGACTGGCCATTTCCTAGATTTTTGTCGAGTCCTGCATTAGAAAACTAATTTCATCATCTTTTTATGCTGTGTCATGTTTCTCTTATTTTGGATGTTAATTTTCACCCAATCCTACACAGAACTTATTTTATCTTGTGAAATGTCTTCCTTGTAGTAAGGTAAGGAAGAATCTCCACCTGGCACTAAAGGTTAACATTGCCTCACATCTGACAATTTTATTTTCATAGCAGTGGTTGCTTTACAATAATGGGCACATATGATATTTTGATTCTAATGTAATACTGCTATTTTTACTACAGTAATGGGATCACTAACTTCAACGATCAGGAAATATGACTAGTCACAAAAACAGCAGTAAAATTAAAAATAGTATCTAATTACAAACATTTATTACTGTTATCCTTTGATTTCATTTCTTGACCTCAGTCCTTCACAACCCAGTGAATGTCTTCCTAACTGAAAAATTACATTCCAACAAATGTATTCTCAGAGTTTATTTTACAAAGTCATAAAATCCACTGCAAAATGTCCATTTCTCTTTGAGCTATAAACAGTCATCCCAAAAAGCCTCTTTCAATGTAACAACAAACATGCATTACGTAATTAGTAAATAAGAATAAAATATTTACCTCACAGAAGAACTCATTTCCTCTTAGACCACAAAACCATGATATCCAAGAAACTTCCTCTGAACTGCTCATGGTCCTGAAAATGAAGCAGTTACTGTAAACAATTATCTCAATGCTTCACAATTCCTCACAGTCCAGCAAAACATTGCAGCTGACTGAAGAAAATAGTAAATTCATCATTACGAGTGTATTATTCTAAAACCATGTTACATAACCAAAAAACATAATTTGAAAATTAGAAATAAATCCACAGACCTTAATTAGCAGGAGCAGGTTCAGTAATTTAACATGGACTTGTGTTATTCCAATTTAAGTCGAAGTAAGACTATTTTACGTAATTTTGAAGATGTTTTACATAGCCCGGCGGCAGCAGCCAAATGATATATATCTAAGCGGTTCATGTCTAAGGGATAGTATCGAACAAGCGAACATATAGCATCTATCTTATGATCTGTAGGAAATAATAATCATTTTACATTAAATTTAGGTTAGGTATAGGTTAAGCAAGAAAGGTGTTGGTGGTTTTTTTTTTTTTTTTTTTAATATGAGGGCTCATAGCAGCCGAATCTTCAGTTCAGAAACAATCAATCGATTTACAGTTTTATTTATTTTATGATCTGTATACAGGTCCATAAGTAGCACGGTAGGACCACCAGCCACTTTTTCATAAAGGATAGTTTTTTTGACATCGCAAATTAAGTGAATAAATGATCAAATTTGTTTTATCATTGCTCAGGATCTAAGAGACCCGTCGTGCTGAAACTGTGATCCTGTTCAACTTTTGGATACAATAGCTTAGTTGGAGAACAAATTGTCAAACTGTGCTAAATTCATCATAATGTGCTGTTAAAGTGGCTCATAAATTGTGACTTAACAGATTTTGACTACACTTTATCGCCTTGTATCTACTGAAAGAATAACTTTTTTAAACTGATTCTTTAGCTACCTGCAGCCTGTCAAAAAGCTCTGCAAGTGGGACTGAGATTGCTCAAATAATAACCAAGTTATCTAAGTTCAAAATTTACTCAAAAATTTAATTAAGCAATTTTGGATCACTTTCAAGAGGTGATATCTCAAAAGGGATCACTTAAATCCAATTTTTTTATGGGCATCATTAAAAAGAACACACTTTGTTTGATCCGAAAAATGGTTTTATTTTGGAGACACTGTACTTAAGAAAAAATTAACTTACATTTTTATTACATTAAAAAGTACACGGACACACAATCTCGTGTTGGTCCATGGTCGCTTACAGTCTTATCTTATCAATTTAGTTGCTGAAATAAGTTTTTAGTAGCAATTACAGTTAAGGCTAACAAGCTATAATGTCAGCTCATTATAGCTGCTAAAGGAGGTGAAATAACAAAAATAATGTGTTTCTTTGGAATCCAAGAAGTATCCTGCCTGGCCAATAGAATGAATGTGTAGGTCCATTGGGGTGCATGAAACTGACAAAGACATTTTCTGCTTCTGAAACATTGGAGATGTTACCAATCCACCATTTTCCATCATAAAACCAGGCAATGTATTTGCCCAGTTGTAAGGCTGCAATATTTATGTGTAAGAATCTGTTGCTCGACATCGGTCAACATTTGCCACAAAACAATTTGTATCATTTGATACTCTTCTAATACAACGTTGCTTTTCATTTAATGGCACAAAGTGGCAATTTTCTCTTGTTCCTGATAAAGTGCAGCCATTTTTAAATTTTTCTTCTTGCTCAGCTTTTAATGCTTCAATTTCTTATTTTGAAACCAAAAAGGATTGGCTTCCTCTGATAATCTTTGTACAGTATTTAAAGAAATCAGGTCCTCAGTTGGTCTTTGAAGGCTTGCTCTTGCTGCCAGGCACTTTACAGTTCCTCCAACTCCATCACATGGAACTTTTCCATGGCTTGTAGCAAAAAAGCTCCATTCAGCTCAGATTCCAAAGTCATTTTGATGGTAGCAAAAATTCAGAAAAGTTTTGAAGTTTTTGTACTGCACTGCTGACCCATCGCTGAAGTAAATGTGTGTGATTTTTCGAAGGTGACATTTTGGATGATATATTAATTTCCACATAACAGCATGTACAGCAATTGCATCATGTTTCAGGCTGTTGCTTATTATGCAGTAGCAGAGGCTGTTTATGTCCAAGTTATTTCTGAAGTACACAACAAATGGGTGTAAAGTTTCTTTGCAGTTATTCCAGTGAAAACCTTGAGCTGCATCTTGATAATGAAGGAATAATCTTCAGCAAAGTCCATTGATATGATTAGTTCAGTTGGCTTGAGGCTTTCTTTTATGCACTTTAGGTGCGTACTTTGGCGCTTTCCAACACAATGATGAGTGGAAAATTTGTCAATTTTTGAAATTGCGTCTTCAAAAAACATCATCTGCTTGGCGTCTAACGTATCTCTATCAGGTGCACCAACTGTTTGAACTCGGTGGTCTCACCTGGATCACCGTCTTCAAAACTGCTTCCTAAAAACTGTTACAGAAGTTCTTTCCTGCACAGTTTTCACACTGATGACGCATGCAGTCTTTAGATTCCAAATCACACACTGTTTTAGCAATCAGGCCCTTGTAATCTTCTTGAATTGGAGTACTCGCAAGCATTTACTTTACATTTTGGTGTAAAGTGCATACACAGACTGAGTGGGTTTCTGCAGCACCTACAGTGACACTATTTTGGCCTCCATTTGCAAAATTTGAAAAATCCCAATCCAGGGCCATGCTGAAGTTAATATGCAGCAGACAATTCTATCAAATTATTCAAAAGAAGGTATTTCTGCATCAAAATTTTCTTTCCGTCTATTCTATCCAATACGTAGTCCTTTTTACCCGGGCAAATTCAGCTAAATTCTTCATTCTGCGACCACACTTTTTTTTTTACAGCATCTCGAATCCTCTTGCTACACTTTTTCTATGGTAGAGCTAAAATTTTCTGCCTTTAACTTGCTAGCTGCTTTTACTGTTCTTTCTAATGTGCCAAATTTTTGCAGTGTTTCTTTCATAGTACAGCTTTGAGATACTAATGTCAAAAGCTGCAATTTTTAGGCTGCCTGACAACTGCAACTTCTCTTTACAATTCTGTAATCAGCTGCTTATAATCTTCACAGCCATGACATACCTCACTTGTACTAGGTTTCTGAAAATCGTTTGGGTCGAAGCCTCTAGCAGCAGCAATGTTATTCACAATTGCCTCTTGAGCTTCACTTATTTGTTTTGCATAACCTTTCACATCCCTTGTTGATACTATCTGAAATTTTAGAGGGAAAACCCCAAAAGCAGTTAGACTTGTATCAAGTGGTCCTGCTAGATATAATTCTGCTTCATCTTCTGACTGAGTTGAAGTTGTCTGCAATTTTTCTGCTTTCTTTGCTGAAAATCGTTTCCTACAAGTTGCACAGATCTTCTGACCAGCTCTTTGTCACAGCTTACAATTGTTTTGCTGTTTCCAAATTAGCAATCAGTAACCCCCCCCCTCTCTCTCTCTCTCTTTCTTTCTTTCTTTTTTTACAGAATTATTCTTTGCAGCAAAAGGATTACAACAAGATCTCTGTAGAAATTCATATTTGTCCAACATAGGCCAGTCGTCTTAGACAAAAAAAAAAAAAAAAAAAAATGGCCTTAGGCCCAGAAAAAAAATTGCAGGAAGCTGAAATATTTTTTTTTATTGTTAGGACATATTAGAGTAGTATTGAACCATGTTTGCAGCTTCCAAATTTTTTAGCTTAACTTTTAAGAGGCAAAAAAACCTCAAAATTTTCGGACTTTTTTCTGGTTTTGGTTTATAACCCGTGAAGGTTTTTTTATTATTATTATTATTATTATTATTATTATTTTTAATGAAAAGTCCCTCTCACCTCTATTAATGTAGATAAAACATTTTAAAATTTAATCCCAACCGCAGCTCTGTAAGTCCAATAGTTCCCGGAGATACTGGACTTCAAAATTTGAAGTATTTCTCCCAAGAGTTCAAATTTTCAATTTTAGTCATCTGTCGGTTAGAAAATTGGATCTAATGATCATCCCATGGGGAAAGCAATAAAAAAAAAAGTAAGTAAAGAAAGTTATACAGCAGTAAGTACAGAACATAGTCCATACGCCAAATAGACTTCTAGTTATTGTTAAAAAACAAAAAGTTAGAAAAATCTGAGTATTCAATAAACTGACCTAGACAAATTGCAGTCCTCTTATCCTAAGTTCATAGCTGCCATGGAACGTTTGGGGCAAAGGAGTCCCACCTCCAAGCTCTGATTGCAGTATTTCAAAATGACTACACTAATGAAGCAGATCATTGAAGCTGAGAGAATGGGCGATTGGGACCTCCACTTTGATACCATAAAGGCATGCTTCCTTATTTTCACTCTGCAGGTCACTTCTTATATGCAGAGTGCATGTCTACACTTGTAGGACATGGCCAACCGTCAACAAATAATGAAACCCTGAGAATTCCATTCATTCACAGCAGGACGAGAGTTAACCATTCGCCATTCTGATAAATTCATGTCGGGTCTTTGGACAGATCTCACGATTGAACAGGTATTGACGAGATCCACGAAAAGTCATGGAGGCCTGACACACGATCGAGGGATCTCCAACAGTGTCCTTGCACGCTGGACTGGTGGCACGGTGTATATGCTGAATATCTGTGAGGGCTCTGAGTACTTCTGGGACATTTCCTGCACCAGCACTGAGCAACACGTTGACACGAGATCATCTCATATCGACCGAGGTACTAATGACTTCGACAAACTAGAAATGTGGTTTGAATCCCACACACCGTTTCCTTGCAATTAGAAACTACTGTCCATCAGCGGCTGTACTGTTGGAAAGCCAGAGGTCAATTACCACACGGTACGTGAAATGGGAACCAATGGCGTCAAAGCAATCACAGGCAAGACATTTGGCAATGTTACTTTCAAAAGGAAAAACAATACAAACATAGGCTATAGCTACAGTTAAAGAGCGGAACAAGATGGTCACTATTGACCCTCTCCCAATCACGCAAGGGCTGTGCATTATGAAAAAGTCAGATCAAGAGAGCTCTTTGCCTTCAAGTTGCCCCCCTATCCCACGGCACTATTTTCGGAGGAGGGTATGCGGAAGGGCACAAAATCCACCTTCAGTGCTTTCACTCCTCTCACTGAAAACATCTCCATCACACAAAGTACGTTTGTTGCTTACGATATGGGGTATCTGCTACACACAGTTATATGGCAACGTAACAACAGCATCCGTGAAATTGTAGCAGCCTACATTTCCTACACTGTCTGTCGCTCTGAGAGGAATGTGGCTGTTGTGTTCGATGGTTACTCTGAGGAGGCGGCTGGCAGTAGCATGCAGTAGCTGTATGCAGTGAAATCATATTCCAACATTGTACTGTGATCAAAGTGGCTCAGAAAAAAATTCTTTCCAACAGAAAGAACAAGCAGCGCTCGAGCGACTTTATTCGCGCCGGAATGGAGAGCGAAGGACTAAGAGACCGAGCAAGCTACCGACAACACTGACTGCCTTATCGTTAGGAGAGTGCTGGAGAAGAGGCGACAACATGAACATGTCCTAATAGCTGGAAAGGATGTCTTATTTGTTGCTCCTCCTCGATGGGTTGGGCTCCAATACAAGGAACATATTCCCCAAAACAGGTGGAAAGTGTGGAGCTAGTTGTGAACAGTTCTCGTCAACATCCTTCAATTGACGACAAATGTCGCTCCCTCCTGGATTAGAACTGTTCCTCCACATGTTCATTGGCTCCAACACGGTATCTGCCATTTTCTGGCAGGGAAAAACAAAAATGACGGACCATAATTGAGAAGAATCCCCAGTCATTTGGCGTGGCTGCCACATCCCTTAAGCCACATGCCATTAAAGAAGAGAGAGCCTCTGCAGGCTGCAAGTGCTCAGTCGCCCTATACGGTGGTGGAGAGGACGACAACCTTCAAACTCTCCGCTACGAACTTTTCCTCAGGTCTGCTGCGAGTGCAAAAGTCCAGCTTGCTCGTCTACCCCAGCGGCCCAGCACTCCTACAGGACATACCACCAGGTTCAGATGTGGTCAGGCGTAGAGAAAAAGCCCTCTGACTGGGGTTGGACAAGAAGCCAGCTAGGGCTAACTCCTATCACCACAATCCAAGACCCAGTGCCCTCAGCACTACTGAAGATGATGTCGTGCACATGTAGGAAAGGGTGTGGTGACGGGACCTGCTCATGCCAAAGAGCAAGGCTCAAGTGCTCTGTTCTTTGCCGAATCTGCCAGGGCAAGACATGCCACAACACCCAAACGTCTCGGCAGATTCGGAAGAGGAAGACGAAGATGTGGACAAACCAACTTCGGTTTCAGAGCTCCAACAGACAGAAAAAACAATGTAGCCTGAGCCAGGAAGGAAGAAATCCCGGCAGTCTCGTTAAAACCAATGGTAGGGGACAGTTTGAGTAGGTACCCTCTTTGACACAAAACCTGGCCGGGGGCGACCGCTGATGAGCCCAAGTCCGAGCCGACTGCGACACGAGACAATAAATGTGGCTGTGCTGATTCGCTCTAAGTCTGGCTATCAGCACAATCTGACAACACTGTAGACTGCGGGAATGCATACAGTACTTTTTGTGTGCAGTTAAAAGAGATGTAGGTCAGCTACAAACGTGGTCTCGCGGTAAAGTCCGAGACTTGCACATGCAACTATTTGCGATCGAAACAGACTGTTGACAAAAATTTTAATTTTATGTCCCTCGTGCATCCTGATGCCACATGTGTAAGTGGAGAATATGCTTAATTTATTTCATTTTTTGTTACACTGCTAATAACATTCCGGCCGAATGACATTGCTACCTCTGGCCGCAGTACTTGGCAGAGCTTTCCGCGGACCACTCGCCAGCAGCAGCAGTGGTGGCGGAGGCGACGTTGTGCTGCCTTGCCATCTGCCGACAGCACCTGCAGCCACTCATCACCCTGGATATGTAAAATGCTGTAGTGTTGCTGGTGGTGATCCACAAAAAAGGTTGCCATGTGTATTTCAGACACGATATCAACACAGCAGACCAACCATTTTGAATGATGAGCATATTATTACACTAATACATAATACATTAGAGGGGCAAAAAAATTGCCATAATAGTTGATACAATAAAATGGCACTCTACAATGGTTAACATTTATTTGTGATTTAAATATCAGTCCTTTTCCTTTCAGAAAAGCCCGTCATGTAATTTGTTATTGTCAACAGTTCACATGTTTCCATCAAGACACAGTGTGTAACTGCACTATAATATTTTAGTGTCGTTTGATTCCTTACAGTAAATGTATGAGCTAAATTACGCGAATACATTTCAGCACACGTTCTACACAACACATGCACACTGCAAAGTTCGTATCTTTGTCTCATTTCTACAGCAGATATTTCGCATGAAGGAATTATATTAATCATTATTCTCACTTCCTCCATAAGTATCCCCTAGCATGTGGGTCCTAAGGAAGTAGTAAAAATTCGTATCGATGGAGGTCAATTCGAATTTCTTCAAAGGCATTTGTATGGTGAAACAAAGAAGACATCTAAAACCATTTCCCTAATTTGGGGTCTATTGGGGAGTATTATAATCAAATCATGTTTAGACACATAATTTTTGAATTTATGTCCTCTTGAAGCTGAAACAAAACAGAGGAAGTGGGTAGTTGTGTATATTCGTAAGTTTTTTTACCTAACTGTAATAGTTGATGCAAAGATGAACAAAATATAACTTCGTCATCTATCGGTTTCTTCGATTCTTTGAACAGTCTTCTTTGGTTTGTACACCTTCACTTTGTCAGTGATCTACTGGTTTCATGAACAATACAGTAATCAAAATTGAGCTACTATTTGTCCCACATTTTAACGTCCTTTGCTTTTATTCTGAATGACAGTGAATTTTTGTTGGACTGGTTCCACATATCTGGGCCTATTTAATGAAATTTTATTCCCATGACAGATGAAAGCAATTAGAACGTTGGGTCTCTGTAATGAATTTTCATATGAAAAAATTTAACAACTGAAGATGGGGTTTTAAAAACATGAAAACAGTCACAGACCTGGAAAGCAAGGATCTTAATAATAATACTAAAAAAGAAAACAGCTGATGCAGCTTCAGAATTTATTATTTACTTTATGGGATAACAACATCTGAAGTAATTTACAAATAAGTTGTTCTATCAATATTTAAAATTTTACCATCATTTTAGAACAATTGTTAAATTCATTTAAGAAAATGTTCTTTCGATTTGTTTGTGGTGTCACCTGATATTCTTGAAGTTGGTGGCTATGGCATCTGCCATGAGGTTGCCAGGAGACAATTGGCATGAATGTTTTTGTTCGACAGCAAGCAAATAAACTAAAGACGTAACGAGATGAAATGATAAGATCCAGCTTTTGCAAAAAAACTGATCCGATTTAGAAATGAGCTAGGTTTTTAGAAAGTGGCTATTATACAGCTAGACATTACTGCTGTACACCCTACCTCATGGATTTACTCACAGCTGAGGCAGATTGTTCACAACGTGAACACAAATTTAGTTAACTACTACAATGTGAATATTCTGATATTCATTTTTCAAAATATTTAATGGAGGTGACAAGTTACTGCAGAATTACAAATCAGACTCACATCTACATGTTGCCAAAGTTGCGAAACAATAGGCCCTAGCTACAATGTTGGAATATCTTCATTACATTGGTGGCCTGATGAACAAGTTTTTGTAGCTGGCGTCTTGGATGTTAGGATCGGTAATTCCACTCAGGCTCGAGAAAATGTGCTCTCCAAATTGCATATATGCCATAGTAAAAGAAATAGTAAAAATAATTCAATAAATACCTCATTGAGCATTATTTCCAGTTTTGTTCCTCGGTTTATGGTTGAATCCTAGGTAGGCCTTATCGTTATGTTTACTTTACTCCATTTAGTAACAAAAAGACTCAATTTTTCGCAGAAAATTCTCAAATACTCAATACTCAAATTTTGTCCAGTTTGCTTTGAGTTTGCTTCCTGATAAAATAAAATGTCTGCAGGTCAATATGGAAATTACAAGCGACCTGTCATTGATAGAACATCTTGCTACGTTAAATAGCGTTCCATTTGAGTCCAACACTAATTTTGAGCACATTCCTTGACGAGGTGCTCAATAGATTCCAAACCTGTTTTACTGTTGCCTACCTCGTTGATTTCATAAAATGTTACGTAGTCTGCTGGCCAGATGCGTTGCAGACATAGTTTTAGTTGCAATTCGCTCACTACAGCACAGTGATAGGTTTCAGAGTACAATCTTAATGGTGACTTTTAGGTGCCATGTATCTCACATCGATAGATTATCATTCGATCGGTATCGTTGGCAGATAGCAGATGACAATGTTCAAACCATTTCAGTTACAGTTCAAACGCGTAAGTTCGGGAAGGTACATCTGTTACACTCCGATTGATGGCTTCGTCTATTCAGAACAACAACTATCCTTTCCCTCCTGCAAGTGTGCTCCGCCTTCTCCGTTTCCAAATGCCAATGCCTTCACTCGCTCGTTGTGCCGCATTTACCAAAATGACTGGCTACCACAACAGCATCATACCTCTTATCGACTTCAGAAAGTTATTGAAATAAATTACCCTTCAAGTTGGTAGCGATTAAACGCTACTGCTAGCATTACTCATGAAGTAAGAACACTTCATGTTCCAGTGTTACTATGATGACTGACATAGCTATTAAAAATTAGAAAATTTTTTTGGAGCTATCTTTAACGTGGTAGCAATTTTCGAGTGGACAAAAGTTACTGTATACATATTAATCTATTTTAAAACTATGTTTATATGCTTTTTCACTTAAATGATTTTACACTTCAGATTTTGTATGTGCGAAATTTTTCATTCAGTTTCAGACGTTTTCGTGAGAATACAACAGAGACATTTGATAAATTTGTTTTATTTCTATTTCACCCGACCCCTCTTACGTATTAGTCATGGAAAGATTGTGAAGGTAAAGAATAGGGCGTTATGAACTCACACTAAGTATTACCAGAAATAGTTTTAATGGCAAACTACTCATGACGAAGAGAAACAGGAGGAAACAGCAGTTGTATAAAAAGTGCCCTCCGTCACACACCAGTTACGAAATGGCGTTAATGTAGCAGTGTCATCCAGTTCTAAGTTACGTTGAAATTATAAGGTCTCTTGTTCAGTGGAAAGTTGGTTTGAAATGAGCCTCAAAATTTTTACCAACACACGGATCATAAACAAAGCAAGCTCTATTGCACACAAGACATGAAAGAAAGAAGATTACAATTTAAAGTCCTCTCAACAAGGGGGTCATTAGAGCAAAGCAGAAGCTCAGATTGTTTCGATAAGGATGTGGAAGGAAATCGGCCGTGTCCTGCCGCAGGGACCATTCCGGCATTTGCCTGGACTTATTTAGCAAAATCGTGGAAAACTCAAATCCAAACGGCCGAAGGCCAGTTCTAAGCGCCGTGCAGCCGAATACGAGTCCATTGCGTTACCACTGCACCAACTCGCTCCGTAGCAAAAACGAATTTGAGTAAATATTAATTGTCACACGGTTCTGAGTTATGTTTCTTGTGTATCGTTAGTATAAAATCAATTGTAAAATATGTAAAAAAAGGCAATAGACAATAAAGCAACCTAATAAACATGTGTTACAATGATTAAAATTAAAATTGATCGAGGAATTGTGCCACGGTTTACATCACTATTAAAGAAAGCAATTGCACTGTTGCTTGTTTAACGATAGTAAATAAATGTATTGACGTATCTCTTATTCATTGATTTAGAACAGATGCCGTAGAATACGCAGGGCTGTAATTTTACCGCTGTACAAAAAATAAATGGACCAAGTACAAAATTTCTAAATAAACCTGATCCAAATTATCATTATGAATGAAGTTAATAAATGAGTAAGCCATAAATGTCCTTTGCCTACATATCAGATTCAAATGAAGCGTGTTGAAAGAAGTGTTCCACATTTTGAGAGGAAGTTTTACAGGTGAAACAAGACAAAAATGACCGTTATACGTTAGCTCTAACATGCTTATGTTATTGGATATGAGAACTTGTTGATCTTCAATGCCGTGAAGCATATTGAACAAACAAATGTAACAGTAACAAACAATACAAATTCAAAGATCATCTTGAAATAAAAACTAATGGTACTAAAAATAATAATGCACAGCAGTTCATCCACTTCATGATGAGATGTGTGGGAAAATGTGTGTGTAACAATATTAAGGAGAAGAACAGCAAGAGCAAACTATTTATGGTTATTCGTACAAGTAAATATACCAATGGTAAAAATACGACCGCCTCCTATGAAATTAATGATGCGGAGCACATTTTTATTTTGACGTGAGATCTGGGAATGGCAGAGAAAGTATGATCCATCTAGAGACAACGGAAAAGTAATGCGGTTGGAAACTACCAAAGGTAGTTACTTGCAGAGAAAAAGATAGCTCATTATTTTGTGAGAAGTAAAGGTGAATATAAGCCTGAAAAAATATGAAAGGAGAAAAATTAACAGCTAAGTTTCTTAGATATGAACTCTACTGTGACAGAAAACTGTCCGCTTCTCTGACATTCATGTTGATATTTCATATGGAAGCGTTCTGCCCATGGATGATAGACCTAACGTAACCAAACGGTTTGGTTTATAGGGCAATTTCACTTTTGGCGGTTGCAATTACTTTACAAATAATAGATCCAATGAATGGAGTAATTTGAAGGGAAACTAATTATTACAATGACTTTGTTCTTCTAAAGCAACATTAAACAGTAATTCACCTAAACAGGGGCATCACTATACGAAGAAAACAGTTTCTTGTCGGAAAACGTTACGCAGAAGTCGCTGTATTCTGCAGCAAAATCCGTCTGGTCAAACTTACGTAATAGCTGCTCTAGGACGGTACCCGCCAGATGTTCATTTTGGTGATATTCCTGCAATGTGAGCCGCATATGACAAGACTGAATGTATATACGTCCATTTTGGGATAACAGTCCGTAGGACAGAATGATCTATTGACCCAAGGTCAACACAGATTTAGAAAAAATCTGTTCATGTTAAACTCAACTTGTTCTTTACTCGCACGAAGTTACGAGTGCTATCAACAAGGGTTATCAAATTGAGTCTGTATTTCTAGATTTCCATTAGGCTTTTTTACACTACACCTCACAAACGGCTTTTAATCAAATTGCATGGTTATGGAATATCGCACCAGATTTGTAATTGGATAGGGGATTTCCTGTCACACTTTGTAGTAATCGATGGTAAGGCATCGACTAAAACAGAGGTAATATACTGTGTTCCACAGGACAGTGTCATTGGTCCTCTGCTGTTCTTTATCAACATAAATGATTTAGGAGATAATCTGAGAAGATCTCTTAGGTTGTTTGCAGATGACGCCGTCATTTATTGTCTAGTAAAGTCATCTGAAGATCAAAACCAACTGCAGAACGATTTAAATAAGATATCACTATGGTGTAAAAATTGGCAATTGATTCTAAATAATGAGAAGTGTGAAGTCGTCCACATGAGTATGAAAAGAAATCCGTTAAACTTTGTTTACAAGATAAATCAATGAAAAGTGAAGGCCGTAAACTCCAATAAATACTTAGGAATTGCTATTACATCAGACTTGAACTGGAAAGAATACGTAGATAATGTCATAAGAAAGGCGAACCAGAGACTGCATTTTATTGGCAGAAAGCTTAAAAGACACAACAGAACCACTAAAGAGAAAGTGTTAACTACGCTTGTCTGTCCTCATTTGGAGTATTGCTGCCCAGGGTGGGATCCTTATCAGGTGGGTTTGACGGAGGACATTGAAAGAGTCCAAAGAAGGGCAGCTTGGTTTGTATTGTCATGATACAGGGGAGACAGCGTCACGGAAGTGATACACGACCTGGGATGGGAATCATTACAACGGCGGTGGTTATCGCTGCGGCGTGGTCTACTTACCAAACTCTAATCACCAACACTCTCCTCCGAATATGAAAATATATTGTTGACTCCCACCTACATAAGTAGAACTGATCATCAGAATAAAATACGAGAAATCAGAGCTCGAACTGAGAGATTCAGATGACATGCCCACGCGCTATTCAAGAGTGGAATGGGAGATAAATAGTATAAAGGTGGTTCGATGAACTCTCTGCCAGGCACTTTAATGTGATTTGCAGAGTATCCCATGTAGATGAACTTTGGAGAACATAGTCGTTTCACACTTTCTTCGTTTTGTTAAAAGAAACTCTCCCTGGAAGTTGACAAGGGTAAGTCACCTATTCATCAGCATTTTTCAATGATGTCTACTTTGGGGCAGAAGCCTTACTTAGAATGGGCTTTGGTAGTGCAGAATGTCTAAAAATAAGTTGAAGGATGCTGTTTGTAGGAATGAGGATATTGTGGGATGCCCAAGAAGTTGTTCCTACTGTTTAGCAGTATTGCTTACGACACTAGGCAACTCTGAGCGTTCACTCAGTTCCAGCATTTGAGGTATTTTCCAATATTCACGAGGATACGAGATTAGTCATTGCATTTATATGACTTATCCTGTATTAAATTTCTGACCGCAGGGAGGTCGATCCCTGCTTAAATTGGAAACAATTTTGTGTTTTATGTCGGGACTGTCTGTATTAACTGCCAACAAATGTCAGACAACTGAACCAGTACTCTCATTTTAGCTCGGTGGCACCATTCTCGTCTCCTGATCTACAGCAAGCATAGTTGATTAGTGAGATATTGTTGTACTAGTGGTGTGTGTGGCTTCGGGTCTATTTTTCTCCTCTGAAAAATGTCCTAAACGGTATTCAGTAACAAAATACCAAAAATCACTGCAGTATGTCATCCAACAGATTGGCATTTTCTATTGTTATAATCGTTATCATTCTGCTATAATGCGGTAAATGTCATTGATTAATATCATCATTATCATTAATTCAGTGATGACAGATACTAAGCAATAACACATCAAGTCGTGGGTGGCAATATTCGAAGAATCCATCAGACACATGGATTCGGATTCTCATCACCATTTGTTGGCCCACCACGCTGAAACACTGCAAAATCAATAAGCTGGTTATTAGTCTATAGATTATATTGTATATGTTTGCAGATGAAAAACTTCAGAATTGCACATTTCTCACATATACATGGCTGTAATTTTAAGTATCTTGGCTTCTGTATCCTCAAATGAACTAATTACTGTGTTGCACAAATAATTAGTTAACTATGTTTCTTCTGGCTTTCAGGCAAACCAATACATTTCTGTATTTACGTAGAAATATTACTTGTATGGTCGTAAGGCTGCATTTTGAAATGCAGTCGCTTTCAAGATACGAAGTTCTTCGTGACAGATGGGGCAACGTTGATTTCCAGTAACGATACATAAAAAAATTAGCTTTTACCGAAATCTAACAAAGTAATTGTTTTAATCTTTTTTTTTTGGAGGGGGGGGGGTTAGAAAATGTAATCATGATTGAAGTTTACTTATCTCAGTCTTTGACCTACCATATGCAGCAAGCACAATGTCAGTATTTTTAACCTTTCTAGTTATTTGCTGAAATTATACCATAACACTGTAAAACTTCAAAAAATTTAAATGCTGTTTCGGCCTCATTGGACGAATTAAATATCTGCAACCTAAATGTGACGTTGGAAACTATCGTGAGATAGCGCCGCATGTTAACCAAAATTCGCGACTCTTCTCTAGATGCCCGTATGAGTGTGATTTCATGTCGCTTAACGCTACACAGGTCTACCTAGTACAGCTAAGAACTGGCAACATTGTTGCTAATATTTGGCAACACTGCAACAGTGCAGTTACTTCCACAAGTTCACTTGACATTCCTCTTCCACTTTCATGACTCATAGTGATTAATGCCCATGTGATATGAGAGAGAGAAATTTATCTTTTGCACTCAAGGAATGCTGTTATTTGTATAGGCGAGTTTCAGGTTATCTTAGGCAATGCATTAGAGGCTCAGCATTGAAAATGTGAGACACTCAGGGCCCCATGCGACAGCGCGTGGTTGGCTGTGTGTTTTTGTTTGTGTCTTGTGATGCAACTGTGCTGCGAGTCGGCAGTTCTAATCCTGGTTGGAGACAGTGCATTTGGCAGTTTTATTTCATTTCAATTTGTTTCATTTTACTTTATACGCTGCTTATTGCAATAAGAAACTCTTTAATGGAATGAGAAGAAAAGCTTTATACAATAATTCTTTCAGAAAAGTAGACTCCAAATTAGGCAAATGGTATTAGATGTCTTCTTTGCTTCACCATACAAACGCCTTTGCAGAAATTCGAAATGACCTACATCGATACGAATTTTTACTACTTCCTTAGGACCCACATGCTAGGGGATAATAATGATTAATATAATTCCTTCATGTGAAATATCTGCTGTAGAAATGAGACAAAGATATGAACCTTGCAGTGTGCCTGTGTTGCTGTAGAATGTGTGCTGAAACTTATTCGTATAATTTAGCTCATACATTTACCGTACGGAAGCAAACAAACAACGACACTAAAATATTATAGTGCAGTTACACACTGTGTCTTGATGAAAACATATGAAATGTTGACAATAAATTACACGAAGGACTTTTCTAAAAGGAAAAAGATCGAGATTTAAATCACAAATAAGTGTTAACCATCGCAGAGTACAATTTGATTGGATCAATGACTATGACAATTTTTTGCCCCTCCAATGTATTATGTATTAGTGCAATAATATGCTCATCATTCAAAATGGGTGGTCTGCTCCATTGATATCGTGTCTGAAATACACATCGCAACCTTTTTTGTGGATCACCACCTAGCAACACTACAGCATTTTACATATCCAGGGCGATGAGCGGCAGCAGGCGCTGTGGGCAGAGCAAGGCAGCACAGCCCCACCACTGCTGCTGCCGGCGAGTGGGCCGCGGAAAGCCCTGCCAAGTGCTGTGGCTATAGGCAACAATGTTATTGGGCCGAAATGTTATTACGAGTATCAAAAAGTGAAATACGTTACGCATATGCTCCCCTTACACATGTGGCCTAAGCATGCACGAGGGACGTGAAATTAAATTTTTCACTTCATTTGGCGTCTATGGTATATCAAGCAGAAAAAACATTTACAGGGTTTGCCATCACTTGTGAGGGGAGATTGAACGTTCACCGTAAAGTGGTTTGCGGAGTATAGATGTAGATGTACAGAATATCTTTCACATCTCTAACCAGTTTCAGGACAGTATGTATCAAGATTCATACCAGAAATGAAAAGGAAATGCATGCCACAGAACCGAATATTCTTTTCCCTTTTCCACCAAAACCGTGCCACGATATTCCTCTTTAGTGAACGCCACGATAAGACGGCCGCACCTTCCGACCATGTGCACAACGCTCACCATAACAACAGCTCGCGAATCCCCATTTCCAGGGGTGGCCAGCTGTCACCGCAAGCACCAAGCAGGAAAAACAGCCATTTTCGTGATTTTTTTTTTTACGTGCCTTTCAGGTCATGTCAGCAGCTAACATTCTGCATACAGATTTTCTTCAATGTTAACTAACAGTGCTAAAGAAATCAATACTTGTTTCGGCATGACAGGTCTAACCATTCCCTTGTTAGATAACTCAGTTATTGTTTGAGCAATCTGGATGCCACTTGCACAGCTTTTTGACAGGCTGCAGATAACTTAATAATCAGCTTTAGAAAGTTATTATTTCAGTAGATAAAAGGCAATAATGTATAGTCAATATTTTGTATGACAAGATTTATGAGCCACTTCGACAGCACATTGTCATGAATTTACTATAGTTTGACCTTTTGTTCTATTGTACACAAAATGTTGAAGAGTGTCACAAGGTTCAGATTCTGAGTAATGGTTGTTGTTCTCTTCAGTCCTGAGTCATCTGTCTCCCTCTGCAACTCCCCCCCCCCCCCCCTTTACCAAGCTTATGATTCCTTGATGTCTAATCCCACCAATCGATCCCTTTTTTCAGCCAACATATTCCAGAAATTCCTTCCCCCCCCCCCCCCCCCCAATTCTGTTCAGTACCTCTTCATTAGTTATGCAATCTATCCACAATCTTCAGCATTCTTCTGTAGCACCAGATTTCAAAAGCCTCAATTCTCTTCCCGTCCGCACTGTTTATCGTCCGCGTTTCATTCCCATACAAGGCAACACTCCACACAAAGGCCTTCAGAAAAGACTTCCTTAAACTTTAATATTCAATGTTAAATTTCTCTTTTTCAAAACCGCTTTTCTCCCCATTGCCATTTTGCATTTTATATCCTCTGTACTGCGACCATCATTCGTTATTTTACGGCCCAACAGAACTCATCTACCACCTTTATTGTATAGTTACCTAATCTAATTCCTTCAGTATCACCTGATTTTCTTAGGCTGCACTCCATTGCCCTCGTTTTGCTCTTGTTAATGTTCATCTTATATGCACCTTTCAGCACACTGTCCATTCCATTCAATTGCTCTTCCAGGTCCTTTGCTGTATCTGACAGAATTACTATGTCATCGGCAAAACACAATGTTTTTAATTTTTCCCCCTGAACTTCAATTCCTTCTCCAAATTTCTCCTTGCTTTCCTTTATAATTTGCTCAATGTACAAATTTAATAACAATGGAGAAAGACTACAACCCTGTCTTACTCCTTTCGCAACCTCTGCATCACTTTCATGCCCTTCAACTCTGATAACCGCTGTCTGGTCAAAAGCTTTCTCTAAATCTACGAAAGCTAGAAATGTAGGATTTCCTTTCCTTAACCTAGCTTCTAAGATAAGCCGTAAAGTGAGTATTGCCTCCCGTGTTCCTAAATTTGTCATGAATCCAAACTGATCTTCCCCAAGGTCAACTTCTACCAGCTTTTCCATCCTTCTGTAAATAATTTGTGTTAGTATTTTCCAACCATGACTTATTAAACTAATGGTTGTTTAATTTTCACACCTGTCTGCACCTGCTTTCTTTGGAATGGGGATTATTACATTTTTCTTAAAGTCCGAGGGTATGTTGCCTGTCTCTTACATCTTTGTCATGGCTGGTTCTCCCAAAGACTTAAGTAGTGTTAGTCATAGAGCAGGTACAGAATTAAATTTGCTGCAAGTGAAACGAGTAGCAATAACATTTACTCTGCAGCTCATGAAATATATTAAGGCAATTGTACACTTCATTGTTCATCTGTTGCCAACATAAGCACTGGAGCGCGTAAAATTTTACCAACTGTATGTTTTAACATTTTCGAAGTTTTCCTCAGATGTACACCAACAAACCCTGTGTATGTCGAAACAAAAACAGAACACGAATTTGAATTTCTGGAGCAAAGTTGATAATGGGTGACAACTATGACTAACCTAGTCATACCCATTCATTGTTCTCATTTCTTTGAAAGGTGTTGTCTGCACTCACAATTCATCATATTTAATTTTGACGGTAATAATGTCTTACCACAGGACTCCTAACTTGTATGTAGTATGACAAATGGCAAGGTTACAAAAAGAACAGATATGTCAGTGACTCGATGGACAGTTCACAATTCTATGAAAAACCAAAGTTGAAAATACATAGACTGAAGGTGGTTTGAACATGGACCTCGCACACTGAAGTCTATCACCACGGCTATAGCTCATTCTTCGATGTTGCATATTTAGTCCTTGTACAATTAACTGTTTCTATTTTACTTTTTTTGCCACAGTTCCATACAACTTCTTCCTGTTTTTGTGATTGTGTTCAGCTTTTGATAAGCTATCTGCTGGATCATATTACCAATAAAAGTATGGGGGGCTAGGGGTTTGCCATGGGGAGTTTCCTTTCTAAGGGTGGTGGTGAATGCCATCACACTTATCAACATATTACTCACTGAAATAGGTAATTTTGTAGATGCGTTACATACCACGGTGGCAGCCTGTAAGGTATATATTTCAAAGCGGTTCTTATTGAAACTATAGGTACTGACCAAGTGAATGTTATGAAAGGATGTGGTTAGACAGGAACCTAAGAGTACAGATTTTTCATTTGCAACAACTTTAGTTCTACTCTTAGGTTCATGCCTAACCACATCTATTAAAATCTTAACATTCACTTGGTCAATACCTATTGTTCCGATAAATATTGTTTTGAGGCCGCCATCGTGCTATGCAACATCTTCAAAATTACCCAGAAATCTATGTAACATATAAAACACAAGCATAAATACTAACTTACTTTGTCCTACATATTCCATACCGAAAACAACAGATTGAGAGACCAACTGATACTTGCGCTATACACTTCACAATGAAAAATAAGGAAATTTGAACGATTTATTCAAATATTACCACTTCTAGTAGTCACGAACTATGGCCAGAAGAAGGGTGAGGACACTATCAATATTTTTTAAAACAACCAAAGTGTAAACCGGGGTTAATGAACATACAATCATAATCGACCATCCCCAATAAAATTTATATTTATTACATAGTACTTTTTTTATTTAGGCTATGTACACACCCTAAAGACCAAACAGATGTCTAAAATATTGTACCTAGATTCACCAGAAAACAAAGAAAAAATTGGAATTATGCATTCACCCCTTACAAGATTCACTTAAACTTTGTAGAACACACGGTATAAGTCTTACCTTCCTGATGGGTCGGTTGTACGACGTCCAATACACATAAATTACTTTTTTGATTTCTTGTTTCTGTGATAATAGCCTTATAACGGGCAAAGAGAACTTCGATTCCTTGGGCTGGTGCAGTTGACAGTATGTACCTGGCAACTAAAAAATAGTATTCTCACAAGCTGATCAACAAAAAGCTATGCATCTCATAAAAACCGAACTAACACCAAAATATAGACATGAACATTCTAGCGAAATCGTTAATAAAAGCACTATTGAGGGAAAACATTGTTAACAATTGTATAATCTTTAAGGCCCCTACATACCTTTTACCGGAATACAGGACACCATTTCGAACTGTAATTACAATTAATATAGGCCTTTGACAATTGGCATGGGTCCTCATAATATGGAGCCAATTCTGCACAATGTTTTACGGTAAATTACAGGCATTACCCTGTGGTAATACCCTTAGCTTCCAATACCAAACAAGTCATTTAAATCCTAGCAATAACCGCTAATCAAGTTAATCCTTGCGTAGCCTACAATGTATTTATAACCAGCTCGTAAATATTATCTACATGGAGCGCTGCTAATGATTTCGAAACACCCTTTTAACAGTTAACTATGAACCTTAATTTTCCAACCATCAACAAAGTTTCCAAACCATATAACGACACAACGTAATTCGCTTGACTGATTTTCAGTCAGTAGTTGGGTTGATTGAAATCTTCGTTCCAACGAGTGATCGCTTCGTTTTATAATCAAATGCGACCACAAACAAAATATATTTGATTACTGAATGCGATCACAAAATACACATATCTTAAAGCAACACAGGCGTTAACAAAGCCTAAAATATGCAAAAACGTAGGCATTTTATTGCATTTGCTAATAACTCACTGTAATCAACGGCCAAACAACTGCAGCTTCACTGTACACTGCACGAATGCTACACACTGTATTGGTGTCATCCAAACAACCGAATCTTCTCACACACACACACACACACACACACACACACACACACACACACAAACACACCTCAAGCACCCAACAGTCAATAAATTACTGGAATTCAACACAGCAGCCAGTTTCCCATCAATATTTACACACAGATATTGAGCTTACCAAACGTATTTTCACAACCTACCTAATTCGTGCACGTATACTGCATTTTTCTAACTTAGCGAGCTTCCTCACAAACTTAAAACTATCAGAGTATCAGTACGCCCAAATGTCACACAGACGCCACTCGCCAGTAAGCTACAGCTCCACGCCACTGATGTGACTCTCTCCCACTCCATCCGTATCTTCGTTCGGCAGTGCTTCCATACGCCACGAAAATTGTACATACCACCCCCCCCCCCCCCCCCCCACAAAGACGCTCGGAAATCCTACTGGTACAGCACTCACGAGCTACACAAAAGAGTATATAATCTAATTATATATATACTGCCTAAGCCATTGCGAACTGTTTGATATAGTGTATTTGTTTTACTTTATTGTTATTGAAGCCCCCACGCCAAAAATGGTCGGTACAAACGTTACGCCCTTCAGCTAAAACGAAAGAGGAAACAAATATGACCAAAGGCAGAAAATAATATAGATATTTATAATATTAATAAAGATTTTGTTAAACATTTAAATAAGAATTAAAACTGCAATTTTTCTTTGATGATAGAATTATAATCTATTGCCGATGAAAGTGTATTAAGGGCAATTCACACTGTCCGTCACGTCAGTTCGCTTATCCCAATACACGATGTTGAAAATGAGCTTATTAGTGGCAATCTGTTAAGTATAGTTTAATACTGGAATTGATTTTTTTCTTTAGTGCAATTTAAACGCTGACAATATATCAGCAGACTGACAGCAGCTTCAGAGCTGCTCTTCGGCCGATAGTATTTACAATGGATATGAAGACAGTTTAAACAATATAATGGAGATAAAAAAAGAGTCGAATTCCTTAAAATGACATCATGAAACTGGTGACTGGACAAAACACAAACGAAGATAATAGTACATGTAGGATATAAAATAATTCCACGTTGGCTAAAAGAACACTAGAAGAAACACAATAGATAAAACGATAACAGGCGGATGCACTAATTAAGCCACACTGGTTCGGTCGGCAGTAGTCGCAGCATGTTAAAACACACAAATTGGAAGCACAATACATTTGACGGACGTTGCACCAATTAAAGCCAGCCGCGGTGGCCGAGGGGACTGAGGCGCTCCAGTCACGGTCTGCACGGCCACTACGGTCAGGGTTTCGAATCCCCCCTCGGGCATGGATATTTGTGCCGTCCTATTTCGTAAGTAGTTTGTAAGTTTAGGGACTGATGACCCCGTAGTTAACTCCCATAAGCTTAACAAACATCTGAACATTTTGAACCAATTAAAATATTTGCACTGAAGTCCCCACAGGAGAGTGGGGGACGGGAAGCGAGGGGAGAAAGGGAGAGGGAGAGAAGGAGGTGCATAAGGATTCTGGGGCGAGAGAGGGAGGGGGAAGCCAGGTGGGAGAAGGAAAGGGAGGGGGTTGGGAGGAGGGGCCATTGGAGCCATGGGGAATGGGAGTGGGAAGCATTAGTGCAGATAGGATGGGTAGATATCGTGTTGGAGACCGTCATCTGGGAGAAGGAGGTAGTGAAAGTTACCCTGGGGGAGGATGTGGAGAGTGAAGCTGATGGGATGGAGGGATCCAAAGGTGAAGGCATGGCAGAGGCTCAGGATTGGTTAGGATCGGGTGGACAAATGGGTTGTGGGTGGTGTAAAGGATCCAGATGTGTTCTGAGAACTGCAAGAGGTGAGGAAATGGGTCGAGGTTATAAATGATCCGCATAGAGGAAGGGAGTCCGACACAGTAAGCGAGGCGAAGAGTATGACGTTGGAGGACTTGGAGAGTTTTGCAATAGGTGGGGGGGGGGGGGCGGAAATCCATGCCTTGTTTGCGGCATGTCGGCGGAGTACATCTACATCTACATCTACATACATACTCCGCAATTCACCGTAGGGTGTGTGGCGGAGGGTACACTGTACCACTACTAGGAATTTCCTTTCCTATTCCACTCCCAAATTGAACGAGGAATGAAAGAATGCCTATATGCCTCCGTACGAGCCCTAATTTCTCTTATCTTGTCTTTGTGATCTTTACGCGAAATGTATGTAGGCGGCAGCAAGATCGTACTACACTCAGCTTCAAATTCCGGCCCTCTAAATTTACTTAACAGAAATTCACGAAAAGAACGTCGCCTTTCTTCCAGCGATCCCCAATTGAGTTGCCGGAGCATTTCCGTGACACTCGCGCATCGGTCGAACCTACCGGTAACAAATCTAGCTGCTCGCCTCTGAACCGCCTCTATGTCTTCCTTCAAACCGATCTGCTGCGGGTCCCAAATACTTGAGCAATACTCAAGACGTGGTCGTACAAGAGTTTTATACGCGGTCTCCTTTACATGTGAAGTACATCTTCCCAAAATTCTCCCAATAAACCGGAGTCGGCTGTCTGCCTTACTCACAACTGTCCTTACATGCTCGTTCCATTTCATATCGCTCTGCAATGTTACGCCTAGATATTTGAACGACGCGACAGCATCAAGAAGCTCACTACTAATGCTGTATTCGAACATTATAGGATTGTTTTTTCTACTCATGCGCATCACCTTACATTTTCCTACATTGAGAGCTAGCTGCCATTCTTCGCACCAACTAGAAATTTTGTCTAAGTCAACCTGTATGCTATTACTGTCAGTTAAAGACGACACCCTCCCATACACCACAGCATCATCAGCAAACAGCCGCAAATTACAACTTACTCTGTCCATCAGATCATTTATATAGATAGAAAATAAAAGCGGTCCTATCACACTCCCCTGGGGCACGCCTGACGATACACTCGTCTCTGATGAACACTCGCCGTCGAGAATAACGTACTGCGTTCTATTACTTAGGAAGTCTTCCAGCCAGTCACAAATCTGTGAACCTATTCCATATGCTCGTATCTTCGTTAGCAGTCTGCGGTGTGGCACCGCGTCGAACGCCTTTTTGAAGTCGAGAAAAACACAATCCGCCTGTTGCCCTTCGTCCATGGCTCGCAAGATGTCATGTGAGAAAAGGGCAAGCTGAGTTTCACATGAACGATGTTTCCTAAACCCGTGCTGATTCATGGAAAGAAGCTTTTCCGTTTCAAGGAAATTTACTATATTCGAACTGAGAATATGCTCCAAAATTCTACATGAAACCGATGTCAACGATATTGGCCTGTAATTGTATGGGTCAGTTCTCTTTCCTTTCTTATACACGGGAGTCACCTGCGCCTTTTTCCAATCACTAGGAACTTTGCGCTGAATTAAAGATTCGCTATAGATGCAAGCTAAGTAGGGGGCCAATGCCGCAGAATAGTCTTTGTAAAACCGAACTGGTATTCCATCCGGACCAGCAGACTTTTTCGTATTTAGCTCTCTCAGCTGCTTCTCTACATCGGAAATACCTATTGCTATGTCCCCCATTTCGGAATTAGTACGTTGATCAAATGATGGTATATTTGTGCGGTCCTCCTGCGTGAAAGATTTCTTAAAGGTTAAATTTAGAACTTCAGCTTTCCGTTTGCTTTCTTCTATTACTGCCCCGGAATGATCAACTAGTGACTGGACAGTGGGCTTTGACCCGCTTATCGATTTTACATAGGACCAGAATTTTTTCGGGTTCTCGGAAAGATCTTTTGCTAAGGTATGGCTGTGATAATTATTGTATGCTTCACGCATCGATCTTTTTATAGACGCACGAAACTCTACTAACTTTTGCCTGTCATCATTTGCGTGTTCTTTTTTGAATCGAGAGTGCAACAGCCTTTGCTTTCTCAGCAGCTTTCTAACATTATTATTATACCACGGTGGATCTTTTCCATCCTTAATCGTCTTTACTGGCACATATTTCTCTAACCCTTTATTAACAATGCACTTAAATTTCGTCCACAATTCCTCTACATCCATAGTCCCAGAATTAAACGATGCCCATTCATTTTCTAAGTGCGATCGTAACTTTTGCTTGTCGGCTCTTCCCAACAAAAACACGCTCCTAGCCTTCTTGACTGGTTTATGAACTTTGGTCACCATCGACGCTATGACGATATCATGATCACTAATTCCTGTCTCTACACAGACATCGTTAATAAGGTCAGGCCTGTTTGTGGCTATAAGGTCTAGCATATTTCCATTGCACGTGGGTTGCCGGTTTAACTGCTGAAGACAGTTTTCGGAGAATGTGTCCAAAAGTAGCTCGCAAAACTGCTTGTCTGTACCGCCTGAAATGTAACTAGCGAGGTCCCAATCTATACTCTTAAGGTTGAAGTCACCTCCGACTAATATTACATGGCCCGGATACCTATGCACTACCTGGTGTAGACTTTCCTTGAATGATTCTAAAACTGCTACAGCAGCACTGGGGAGCTGGTAAAACACCCAACTATTAACTTTACTTCTTTTAGACCTGTTATACGTGCCCAGATAACTTCACAGTTACTTTCAACCTCGATCTCAGAAACAATATCTTTGTCCACAGCGATGAACACTCCTCCTCCAGTTGTATCAGATCTATCTTTCCACGCTTCGCTAAATATTTCTGAACTTGCCACATCATCATTTAGCCAGCTTTCGGTGCCTAAAAGTATCTGAGCGCAATAACTTCCATGCAGCGCTGCAAATTCGGGAACTTTGTTTCTAACGCTCTGTAAGTTCCCGGCTAATATTTTTATGTTCGAATTTTTGTTCCGAACGTGGTCTGAATTCGCTGTTTGAATGCTGACAGGCGAGTGCTCATCAAAGTTTGCGCCTAGCCTAAAAAACCCCCATGTGCACTCCACAAGTACTCTGCTACCCGAGTAACCGCTTCCTTAGTGTAGTGCACCCCTGATCTATCTAAGGGCACCCTACAATTCCCCACCCGATAACGCATATCCAGAAATCTGCAGCCATGACTGTCACAGAGTCGGCGAAGCCTCTGGTTCAGACCCTCCACTCGGCTCCAAACCAAAGGACCCCGATCAACCCTGGGAACAATGCTGCAAATCGACAGCTCTGCTTGCACCCCGCGTGCGAAGGCAGCAGCCTTCACAAATTCCGCCAGCCGCTCGTAGGACCTGAGGATGTCCACAGAACCCAAGCGACAAGCGTCATTGGTGCCGAGGTTAGCCACGACTTGCAGTCGACTGCACCCCGCACCGTCGATAGCCGCCGGCAAGGCCGCCTCCACATCTCGGATGAGGCCCCCCGCCAGACACACCGAGTGCATGTTGGAATTCCTTCCAGATCTGGACGCTATCTGCCTAAGGGGCTCCATCACGCGCCTAACGTTGGAGCTCCCAATAACTAATAATCCCCTCCCCCAGTGCACCTACTCGGACCCTGCTGAAGGAGTGGCCACACTTTCGCTCACAGGACGAACGGGCGTGGACGGACGTGCAGCCTCCACATTGGCCTTCCGCCTCGAGCGACGCGAACACCGTACAACCCGCCACCCCCTTTGGGAAAAGGCGGCTCGACGACGTCCGGTACACCTGAAGGTGCCTCGGTAGCAGGGACAGAGAGCGAAGCGTGAGACACCTGAGGTGTCCCACTCACCGCACCAGACTCCCCACCATCGCTGCACCCCGAGACAGCAGCCTGAAGACGGCTGACCGTAGACAACAGCACGCTCAGCCGTTCGCGAACCGCGGCCAACTCCTCCTGCGTCCGCACACAGCAGGCACACATCCTATCCATCGTATCGTTACAATTAACTGCATTTAACAACTTTAAAGAAGCCTAGTACTCTAATGAAGGCGGCTGGCTGCTGACTGAACTGTGGTCAGTGGTAACTACACTGTCAAATCAACAAAACTGAGTCCGTCAGTTTACCGCTGTTAACGCTGCGGAACTGGTGGCAGCTGTCACTGGACTGACTGATAACGAGCTTTAGTAACGGTCTCTGACTTGTTTTGAAATACACCGGTCAAAGACGAAGACTAAACACAACGGTATTTATCAAATACGATAGAATAGACTATTAAAACAGTAGTACAAACGAAATCTGCAAGTACGCGGGAATAAACCTCTTAAAACAGAGTACTAATGAAAATGAACTAGACTGGCAAATTAAATTTGACACAAATTCAGATACTTAGCGCTGTTTACGATGTGGCACTGGTGGCAGCTGGCACTCGACTGACTGATAACGAACTTTAGCAACGGTCTCTGACTTGTTTTGAAATACACCGGTCAAAGACGAAGACTAAACACAATGGTATTTATCAAATACGATAGAATAAACTATTAAAACAGTAGTACAAACGAAATCGGCAAGTACGCGGGAATAAACCTCTTAAAACAGAGTACTAACGAAAATGAACTAGACTGGCAAATTAAATTTGACACAAATTCAGATACTTAGCGCTTTTTACGATGTGGCACTGGTGGCAGCTGGCACTGGACTGACTGATAACGAACTTTAGTAACGGTCTCTGACTTGTTTTGAAATACACCGGTCAAAGACGAAGACTAAACACAATGGTATTTATCAAATACGATAGAATAAACTATTAAAACAGTAGTACAAACGAAATCGGCAAGTACGCGGGAATAAACCTCTTAAAACAGAGCACTAACGAAAATGAACTAGACTGGCAAATTAAATTTGATACAAATTCAGATACTTAGCGCTGTTTACGATGTGGCACTGGTGGCAGCTGGCACTGGACTGACTGATGAGTAGATGACGTAAAGGAGTGGGCATAGGACAGAGCCTTGCACCACCCCAGCGAAGAGGTTAAACAAACGGGAATTGGATTTGCAGACCATAACATAGGAGAGGCGATGGGAGAGGAAGGAAGCAATGAACTGGACATAATTAATGGGAAGGACGTAGGTCTGGAATGCCATACATTGCTGTAGGCTTTATCTATGTCAGAAGAGACAAAGATGGCGAAGCGATGGAGGATAATCTGGACAGAGAGAAGGTGTGTGAGGCGAAGGAGCTGGTCATCGGCAGAGGAAGAAGGTCAGAAGCCACCTTGGCAAAGAGGGATGAGTTGGTTCTGGGGGAAATGCTGGTGGATGTGTCGAAAGAGGATGGTTTCCAGAAGAAGCCAGTGAATAGGATGACATTGTAAAGGGAGGCAAGGGCGGTGTGAAAGGTAAGGGGGCAAACCCAAAGGTGCCTGTACGTTAAGTGGTCGTGACAGGGAGTGGTGTTGCATTTTGTGCATAGTGTTAATTGAATGTTGAGGGCAGTGATAGGTGTGTTGAGTTCTGAAGGAGAAATGTGCTCTAAGTACTGGAAGACCGTGGCGAGCACAGGGGGATGGGGTAGCGGCATGGGTATGCTCATGGACGTCAGGAAAGAGGGAGCAGTCAAATGAAGGATTGTCAGGCATAGAGAAAATGTCAGAGAGGCAGGAAACAAAGTGTTCGGACTCACTGGTGGTGTCAGGAAAAGGACGATCATCATGGAAGAGTGGGTAATGGGGTGCAGAGTGGCTGCCATGGAACACCTGCCAGTGCTTGGAGGAGTTGACAGGGAGCATGGAATTAAGATGGATTTGTGTCTGACGCCAATCCCAGCGTTTTCTCACAGACAAATGGTTTGGAATGTAACGTTAGATTTGTCAGTAGCAGGTGAGTGTGTTCTGGTCGCAGGTCCGAAAGAAGGTACAGCAGACACGGTGGGATTGATGGAGGAAAAAGACGGCCTGTGGAGGAAGGATGGGACGATGGGGATGGACAGCTTTGGTGGGAATGTGGGCTTGTACCGCATCATCAATGATTTGGTCAAGGAATGAGGAAGCATGGTCAGTATCAGCAGGAAGTGAGTGGCTGTCGACCGAGGTATCAATGGAGCTCCGACAAGCAACACAGTCAGCTCGGGAATAGTCATGGACAAGTTTAGGAGCAAGGGCAGGATAGGGAGCATGGGCAGGCAGGGTCGGGGGTCTATGGTTAGGAGGACTGGGGCATTGTCACTGCCGATTAGATCAAAGACATCTGCTACAAGGCGCCCAAGGAGGTTGGGAGATGCCAGTATGACATTTAGGATGTTGTTGGTTTCGAGGCAGCTTGGGTGGGTGAGGGGAAGAATGTCGCACCTGAATGAGATGGTGACATACTGATGCCAACAAAGACTCCATCAGGTGGAATGGAAGAAAGGTTTAAGCTGGCAGTAACCACATAGGTCATATAAGGTTGATCGATATAGGAAAGGAAGTCATGGGGAAGGGAGGCAGTGCTGCAGATGTAAATGGTGGCGAGGATCACAGTGAGCGAAGGGAGCAAGAGGTTGAGGATAAGGTGTGATAGAGGTAGCAATCGCCATTCCAAGTCGTACGATGAGGAAGGTAGGGAGTGGTGCCGATGGGACGATGGGGTTGGAGGAATGTTTCGTTGAGGAGGAAGGCGTCCACACAGCGGTAAGGGTATGCATAAACAGGTGCTTGTTGATGGGGAGGGAGCGGATATTGTGTTAGAGGAGGGTGTATGAGGGGCGTGACATTTTGGGGGTAACACAGGGGGGTGGGGTGGAAGGGAGAGTAGAGAGGGGAAAAGGGGCTATGTTGTGTTCAAACTAGGGTTACTTGCTGAGAGAATGTAAAGTGGGAATGGTTGTGGGAGAAGTTGGCATATGTTTCAAGTTGGAAGATGGTACAGACTGCAAGGGTGATCTGTTGGAGGGTGAGTGGACGATGGAAAGGGTGAAAGTTTTGATGGATGGTTGTGACAAAATGAATGACGTCCCTAACGGAGGGTGGGAGCACAGGGAATTTTTAGATGCATAGGAGGGTGAATGGTATGGACTGGGATGGTGAGTTCAGGGGTGGGGTGGATTTACATTTATAGAAATATATTTGGAGAAGGATTTTGGCAATATTGATTGGAATAAACTCTTTCAAGTTCTAAAGCAAGCAGGAGTAAAATATAGGGAGCGTAAGGTTATTTACAACTTGTACAAATACCAGACAGTAGTTGTCAGAGTTGAAGGGCATGAAAGGGATGCAGTGGTTGCGAAAGGAGTAAGACAGGGTTGTAGCCTTTCTCCAATGTTATTAAATTTGTACATTGAGCAAGCTATAAAGGAAAGGAAGGAGAAATTTGGAGAAGGAATTAAAGTTCAGGGCGAAAAATTAAAAACATTGCGTTTTGCTGACGACATAGTAATTCTGTCGGAGACATCAAAGGACCTGGAAGAGCAATTGAACGGAATGGACAGTGTGCTGAAAGGTGCATATAAGATGAACATTAATAAGAGCAAAACTAGGGTAATGGAGTGCAGGTGATGCTGAAGGAATTAGGTTATGTAACGAAACAATAAAGGAGGTAGATAAGTTTTGTTATTTGGGCAGTAAAATAACGAATGATGCTCGCAGTACAGAGGATATAAAATGCAGAATGGCAATGGGTAGAAAAGCGGTTTTGAAAAAGAGACATTTGTTAACATCGAATATTGATTTAAGCCCAAGGAAGTCCTTTCTGAAGGCATTTGTGTGGAGTGTTGCCTTGTATGGGAGTGAAACATGGACGATAAACAGTGTGGACAGGCTTTTGAAATGTGCTGCTACAGAAGAATGCTGAAGATTAGGTGGGTGGATTGCGTAACTAATGTGGAGGTACTGAACAGAATTGGGGAGAAAAGGAATTTCTGGCATACCTTGACTAACAGAAGGGATCGATTGGTAGGACACAATCTTAGACATCAAGGAATTGTGAATTTAGCGTTGGAGGGAAGTGTGTGGGGTAAAAACCGCAGAGGAAGACCAAGAGATGGGTACAGTAAGCAGATTCAGACAGTTGTAGGTTGCTGTTCTTATGTGGCGTTGAAGAGGCTTGCTCAGGATAGGGTATTGTGGAGAACTGCATCAAACCAGTCTCCGGACTGAAGACCACAACAACAGGAATTGGCAAGGTAGAGACTGCCACAGGTGTTGCAGGTGGGTGGGGAGGCGAGGTTAAGGCATTTTAGACAAAGCAGGTGGATTTGTAGTGGGTGCAGGTGGGATGAGTTTTGCAATTCTGGTTGAGATGGTCGTTATATGTAAGGCAGTGGGCACAGTGGTAGGACTGGTGTGGGGAGCAAGACGGATCCACCTTGTAGTGGGAATCATAACTCCATGCTCCCTGGAGGAGGAGGCAATCGATGGACGATGCGGATTCCGTGAAAACCCATACCAGGTAGGTACGGCCGGTGGAGTTTTGGATCCGCTCGGCATCAACTCCTCCTCCGTGATTATCGGGCTAAGATTAGTGATTATGGCAGTGAGTGTGGGCAGGCAGTGTGGAGATGGGGGCTGATGGCGTGAGGAGGCGGTATATTAAGGGGTAAGGGTAATATGAGGGCCAAGGTGGACATAGGATAGGCGTTGTAAGATATCCATGAGCAAGGTGGAGCTGGGGAATTTGATAAGGACAGAGTCCTTGCATAGGTTGATTTGGGCGGTTGGGGCGGAGGTGAAGTATTTGCAGAGTTCTGTGCATGGGGTTCGATTATCCCACAAACGAGGTCGAGATGCGATAGGACGAAGGTATGGAGTTCAGGGTGTTTTGGGTGGGGAGATGGGGAGGTTTTCATAAGGTCGGGGGGGGGGGTGGAAGTTGTCAGGAGATAAGAAAGGGAGTCTTTTTGGAGATGGTGGAGACAGGATCTGCGCTGGAACATTTGGAAGACTTTTTTGTGGTGACACAGCTGAAGGATTGTTGCGGGATGGGGTCAACTAGGAAGTGGCAGGAAGTAGGGCTTTGTTGTTGCGGTGGTTGTGGTGGTAGAGATTGTGTGTGTCTGCCACCATGGTATGGAGAGTAGTGATGCGGGTGGAAGGAAGGGTAGGGTATTCTCGCGCATCATTGAGAGGGAGTTGGATGGTGGAAAGGGAAGGGAGAACTTCGGAGGCAGCAGTAGTGGAGAGAAGTGCAGTAAGGGGAAGGACAGAGGATGACGGGTGGTGGGAAGGACTCCATGTGGTAGTTGTGAAGCTTGGCGGTAGTATATAAAATTGAGGTGGTGGTAAGGGGATGTATTCCATGATGAGACAGACAAAAGAAGAGGCGAAGAGTCAAAGAGAGAAAAAGAAAGAATAGGAGAAGTAAGAGCGATGAAGTCTGCGTCAGATGAGCTGCAGCAGTGAAGACAGCTGCGACGATGCAAGGATTGCAGCTGGTGGGCTGCGGCGGAGTAAGGCAGATCGTGGGTAGCAGGTGGCGTGGACAGACCATGAGAAGCAGTGAAATCACCGAATTTGGGCACCGACAGGCGAGGGCTCTGACAGGCAGAAGCTGGGGGCAGTCCAGGGTGGCAGGTGGCGTTTCTGGCTGCAGCCAGGGCCCTGACAGAGCGACAGCATGGGAAAGCGACGATGGGTGCTCCCAGGCACCAGCAGAGGCAGCACTCAGTGGCGAGAGCTGCTGGGTTCAGCGACAGCAGGGCCGGGTGGTGGTCAGTAGCAGAACCAGGTGACAACAAGGGAGACCAGGGCAGGGGCAGTTAGAAGCGACAGCTTGGGGACCAGAATAAAGGAAGCCAGCTAAGGTTAGAGAGATTAGCACCACAATATCTCCATCTGCGGGATTGATGTGCTGAAATTGAGGAAACAACAAAATTAAATGTTATTGATGGCCACAGAAAATTTTCAATGTATGATTTTGGGCAACTTAGTGTCGTAAAGTACTGGAAAGTGGAACAAAATGTCAAAACATTGACATTGATTTTCAAGCATAAATATAAACATTGCCACTAGATGTCAGCACCACACCTGCTTCTCGTCCCCTCCACCAGTATGAAATTGGCGGGAACCACAGTTAGGCTGCTCCCAGAGATTTCAGGTTGAGTAGGTGTCTATCACCAGCTGTAGAACTCCATACTATGGCTTAACAACAAATATTTAAACAATTATCTGTTTACATTAACTATTTCTATAAAACATTTATTTCTTCGGAAATCGTAGTCTTGCCTTAGGGCAGGGCTATATGTAGACTACAAAGTCTGTGCAGTCAGTTTAGGTAATGTAATACATTGAAACTTAATTACAGGTCATAGTGCAAGCAAGTTTGCATGTATATATAGTCGGGATACAAAGAAAATCATATGCAAAGCCATGTGCATGTTCTGTAATTACGATAGTACATACACAGTCATTTTCAAATTCGCACACATCAAAACGATTTGAGCCACGGTGAATTATCTGTGTGTACTGGGGCGCTATGCTGTGGTGATTTTTCCACACAACACCAGTGAACTGCTAAAAGGGATCAAGCATGCGCGCATGACCCTGTGAAGCTAGCTGCCAAAGGCTTTGCATCACTCAGCTACCTGGGAAGCCATCAGTTTGGTACTACATAAACACACACCACATACACAGGAATGCACTCTCGGCAACAGACACAGATCCCTGCACTTTGCAGTGCTCTTAAACACTATCAAAATTATCAAAATTATATTGCTTCTAAAAAACAGTGACAGCAATAGATCATGTTTATATTCGTTTACTTCCCTCTCTCTCTTTCCTCTGCTAAAAATGATCTAAAATAAATAAAAGCACAATACAGTAACAACACAAGTGATCTTTTTTTCCCTCTAAATCGATTCACATGGTAGCTAGTAGTACAGCAATAGGGAAGTGCCCCACTAAGATTCAACCCATAATGCATTGTGCGAGGTAACCTTACCCCTAATATCCTCCAGGCCCGAACACTTGCCCAAACTCTGACCAAAGGATGTTGCCATCACTGAACAATTGCGCACTTGAGGGCGATTGACATTGAACATCTATTTGCACTTAGTATACGATGACACTCTTCAGTACGAATGACAAATAACAAGTAACCATACTTTGAACAATACAATTATCTGGAATAATGACAGATAACATAAAACATGTACTTGCACTTAACACAAGAGTCTCGTAAACAACTTGACTGCTACCAAAGGTGGACACTTGCACTACTACCGCCCCACCCGCTCCCAGGCATCAACCAGTGCTCCCGATTATTTTTTATTCCTAATTTGGATATCAACTTAATTACGACATCTTATGTTCGTCAGTGAGCAACACTAGATGTCTTGCTGTTCATAAGAAATGTTTAATAACACTTGTTTATGAACAAATACCAGTAAAGTCAAGGGAGTTGTATGTGCATTATATTCAAAAGTGTTCTTTGATAGCTCGATTGTGTGTCATGAAGGTGTAAGGTAGGGACATTGAATCAAGAGTCCTGGGTTCGAAACCTGGTCAGAACCTTCCACCAACTCATTTTATTTGGTGGGAGGAAAAATTTAAAAATTTTCACCGCTAAAAATAGTGCAAGTTGGATATTAAACGGGATGTAACGGTAACAAACGCCGCAAGTAAAAAAAAGCGAACTTGTCTGTCCATCTTAACAAACACTCTTTCGATTTCCAGAAATGTAACACATCAACAACAGCAGAAGACATATTGTTTATAAAAAAATTCTAATTTACTGATGGAAATAGTGAAAATGGCCAAGGACATCTTACGATCCAAGCACAGCGTCTGCATAGAGATGCATAATATGAAATGCAGAAGTATGATATAGTATAAAATGTGATTAATATAGTTTTATCGTAAACTAAAATTATGATATGAATAATGATATATCATAAATAAAGCAAACATTTATGAAATATCATTGTATAATTTTTTTCACTTATAAGATCAGTATGAATTTTTTATTTTACACGTTGTTTGAGTTTACACTTACATACATTTCTACTACATTCACATGTTAGCTTTTCAAATAACTTATCTTCGTTTAGTTCATAATTTTTCTCAGTATAAAAACACACTCCAATTACATACTCTATGATGTCCAACTTTTACAAATTTGTCAATATGAAATAAATTAATATTTTTATTTTTACCATTCACAAAATTTTTTGGTTGTATCCTTTTAATATATAAATAATTTAACTATTCGTTGTCTATTGTGGTATATATTCTAATACAAGTATCTTTTTATATGATCTCTCTTGCCTTTACATAAAATATCTCAATCAATCACAGTTGCACAGTCATGCTATCCTATCGTTTTTCAATATCTATCTGGTAATATACTTTTGAATTCATTATTGAGTTCCAAAAATGTTTGATAACCAAATTTGCTATTTATGAAATCGACATTTGTAATTTGATACACTTTATGTACTTCAATTTTAACCAATTTCCTCAAAGAAATATTTTAATGATGCTATTAAAGATAGTAACTAGATTCATTTATATTGTGGAAAAATGTTCTAGTTTTTGTATTGTATTTTGGAGTACTGTTATTACATCTGGAATTACTGGGCAATTTATACAAAATACTGACAAATCATTTGTACCAGCTCTGATTACTTCTTTTCTTCAATCCATTAGATTCACAAAAAGTATCACAACTGAATAAAAACCATTAATGTATCTAAATACTGAATTTATATCAGTTAGTAATCCAGAAAATTCTCTGGTTATACTATTACATACATTATATTTAAAATTACATTTAGCTAATTCGACATCGGCAAAGTCCTTGATGAAAACAAATGTTCTACCAGAAACTGTGAAAACTATATAGTTAACTTTATAATAATTATGTAATCCTACACTAGATTGTGGATTTGGATATCCCGGTATTAATTGTAATGTATAGAAATTCATCATATATGTCATATTAATAATAAATAATACAAATTCACAACTAGGTGTTTTATGTATACCATTTATAGATTCTAAAATTTGTGATAAAAGTATTAACCAGTTGGTTACTGTGATTCTATAGTATTACCTATCAGCACTTTTTTTTATAAAAACATATAAATTTCCATTTGCAAAATGTATGTCATCAACATGTTTACTTTCACATAATGATTCAGCTGGTTCAATTGCTGTGGATGATGTAGGTAAATTTATACTTATTTCTGATGTTGTAGGTTGTGTTCCTTTTCTTCAGTTATTCATTAACCTAAAGTGTCTCTGCACCATTAATATTGTCTATTAGTATGTTAATTATTTTTATTCTGTTTATTAATGATCAATGAACCATGTTTATATATGTTTCCACCTGTGTGATTGAAATTCTGTGTTCATGTGAATGTGGAAGTTTGTTTTTAAAATTGATTGCATGCCGCACAATAGCTTACAGTTGCCACTTTGCACTTTAGGGCCTCATTTACTTTAATTAAGAATGCATGGCTTCATTTGTCGTCTGCACTGGCATTTGCTGGGTGGCCAGAGACAAGCTTACTGAAGATGGTGAGGTGGCCATGTTCTTAGTGTGGTGCCAACCTATTCTTGGAAGAAAGAGGTGACTAGACACCTCGATGTGAGCCGTTGAAGAGGGTATTATCTTCCTCAGGTAGAGAGGGTTGGTAGACACTATGCTCTGAATGCAGTGTGCATGGGATTTTAGCGCGCACTACATCCAGTGTGTGGTGTGGAGGTATTTGCCATGGCCTTAGGTCTGCACTCTTGCTGCGATCATGGAAGTAAGTACTTCGTCGAATGGATGGCATGCTGTTAGAACTTTCCTTTTTTTTTTATCATGCAGTCTTGATTTATCAGTGATAGTTTTCTTGAGTAATTATTTCGCTATGTGAGGCGAAGTGTTTCTTAATTTCCAGGACTCGAGTAATTCGGTGTAAATTTAGTTTTTGTATTTGGATTCTGGTGATGATTTTGTGTCCGGTTTTTCTCAAGTTATATTACTCATGTGTAGCCTTCAGCCTTTGTGTAAACTTAGTATGTTTATAATTTATTGCTGTTTTTTAACTAATGTTATCGCATAGCACCTGTATACACGAGTATGCTACATATTTCTCAAATTTTCTAGTTTGATTCTGTCTTCCCTGTCTTGTATGTCTATTTGCACCATGATCATTCGTAACGACAATTACGCCAGCGTTCAGCCATGCTTTTATTATTAGTATCTTTCTTCTATATGAATCTCACATGTGCTTTACTTGCTTATTGCAAATGAATTTTTTTTCTGTAAATTCTATTCGCCATGGTCACACACCACGTGGTACTTAAGAATAGGATGCCACTGCCTCCCTGAATATGAGTTCGTTAGGTGCATAGTGATTATTAAATTTGTGCTTCAAGACACCCGCCATCTCGTCAAAACGACGCCGACGCTTCATTTGTCGCTTCTATGAACCGTTCTTGCATGGGTAATGCACCACGAGCATTATGTGCATGTATGGTGTTGAATGAATGAATGTGCTTTCATTTATCTATAGTGTGTTTGCAATTTTCCTCCCTTGTTACCTCAACATTCATAAAGGGCAGAAACAATTTTATTACAGACAGCAACTTTATGATTTAATTCACTATTGTACAAGGTGTGTGCTTAATTTGGTCGTCCCACATTTATTTGCTTGTCCATTTTATTGAATAGATGATGATTTAAAGTATCAAATCCCTGCTTTATAATTTAATGCTCCCCATACCATGTTTAATTACCTATTAATTTATTTTTAACATTAATTTTGTGTTTGTTAAAATGTTGGCTGTTCCCTTCAGGAGTGAGTAGTTAGATAAATGTCTTTTGTGCAAGTACTGTGCCCACTCGCAAAGTAATTTACAGCAGCAGTGAGCATTTTAACTTGCATTTGCAGATCTCAACAGAACAAAATCTTACTTACATAATTTTATAGGCTACTTTCGGTCTTGACTATTCTGAGATGAACTATGATAATCCACGTGATTTATAATATAAATACATTCAAATAAAATAAATTATATGAATAACGTTTATATATGTAAATGGATTCAATTCCAAATACATCTAATTCAGTTGTCATTAGTTCAAAAACACAAATGTTCTATATATTTGATTGTATGAAAGTGAATAATCTAACGTTATCAGTTGAGCAAATATTTATAAAATTGTGCCTATGTTTGAAAGATAAAAAAGAGATTTTGGTTAAACAAAATTAACATTTTTATAGGTTTTGTTAAGAATACTCAGTGGTCAGAAAAATCGAAGGATGAATTTTTTAACAGGAAATAGCGTTCTATAGAATTTTATTTGAAAAATTATTTTCAAGGTACTGTTTATTAATATATCCATAAACAATGCGTATTTCATCACTATTTAGATCATACACATCATTCAAAGACTAATTTCTAACTGATTTATGAATGCAGATGCATCAACAGGATAACAAACAGAAAAATTCAAGTCTAAACTTCGTCTTTTACACACACACACGCACACACACACACACACACACACACACACACACACACACACACACCTTATCTATCAAGCTATTCTGTGAATTATCAAATCCTAACCATTTCCTGTATCACCTCTTTTCTGAAGACTTTTTCAATAAGATATACAGCTGGATATATTGTTGTGAGAGACGACAAACTGGAATGACCAAGGAACAACGCCAGCAGGTGTTAAGTATACTGTGCCAATTTTCGGGTACATTCACACCTCAGCAGGGAAAAGTCAGACGAAACAGCCACGATAAAACACTGCATCAATGCTGGGGATAATCCACCAATTAGCCAGCGTTCATATAGAGTGTCGTCAGCTGAAAGACGGATAATTCGGGAGGAAGTGGAGAAGGTGTTGCGAGATGACATTATTCAACCTTCTGAGAGTCGTTGGTCGTCTCCGGTGGTCCTTGTAAAGAAGAAGGATGGCACGTGGCGATTCTGTGTCGACTATCGACAGCTGAACAGAATCAAAAAGAAAGATGTCTACCCATTGCCACGCATTGACGACACCTTAGACTGCTTGAAAGGAGCTACATACTTCTCAACTATGGACATGCAGACAGGTTACTGGCAAATCGAGGTTGACGAAGCTGACAAGGAGAAGACGGATTTTATTACACCTGACAGCCTCTATGAATTTAAAGTTATGCCATTTGGATTATGTAATGCCCCAGCCACATTTGAACACGTGATGGACATCTTGCTTTGATACCTTAATTGGACGAGGCGTCTCTGCTATTTAGATGACCTTACAGCTGAACAGAGGGAAGATCCAGCACTATTAAAAACGATAGAGGCCTTGGAGAAAAGAGAACCGACCAATGGAGAGTTCCAACTTATAAACGGAACATTGTATAAGAGCAACTACGATCCAATGGGCCCCAAATGGCTACTGGTCGTTCCAGCTCATCTCCAGCCAGCTATTCTCAAATATTTCCACGATGCTCCAATATCCGGTCTTCTGGGATTCGTGAACACCTTAGACAGAATCAGACGCAGGTATTACTGGAAAGGTCACTACCGATCTGTTAAGCACTATGTGAGTAACTGTAAAGAGTCCCAGCAACGGAAGCATGTGCCGCAATTACCTCCGGGGCATCTCGTACCGATTCCTCTGGCAACAGCTCCATTCCACCGAGTTGGGATCGATCTTTTAGGGAGGTTCGCGAAGTCGACAACCGGTACCGATAGATAATAGACTCCACTGACGACCTCACACGCTACACTGTAACCAAACCTGTGCTGACTGCAGTATCTCCAGAGATCGCAAAATTCCTTGTAGAAGACATTATTTTGAAGCATGGAGCACCACGTGTCATGATACCTGATCGTGGAAAGGTATTCCAGTCAAAACTAGTATCAGAGGTAATGTTACGGTGTGACATTGTCCACAGAATGACAACTGCATACCATCCTCA
The DNA here is from genome assembly GCA_026315105.1 of Locusta migratoria. NCBI lineage: Eukaryota > Metazoa > Arthropoda > Insecta > Orthoptera > Acrididae > Locusta > Locusta migratoria. Next base: position 370,762,127 of record CM048755.1, read on the forward strand.
GACATATGGTCTTACGGAACGTTTTAACAAGACGTTAGCCAACATTGGGATACAATTCTGCCAGTCGTGATATTTGCTTACAACACCGCAAGACAAGACACCACAGGCTTCACTCCGTTTTTCCTGCTCCATGGCCGTGAAGCTGAGACGACAATGACTACACTGTTCCCGTTCCAACTGGACGACACCCAGGATGACTATGTTAAACAGCTCATCACCAGGGTCGAAGAAGCAAGACAGATAGCTCGCATATGGACACTGGACGCCCAGGAGAAGGACCATCAGCGGGATAACGAGAAGCACCGACCTGTTGTGTACAGCCCAGGAGATCTGGTAATTGATTTTTACCCCTGTACGGAAGGTTGGACAGTCAGAAAAGTTATTGAAGTGATACTTTGGACCGTATCGTGTCATACGCCTCCTGTCAGACGTCACATACGAAGTTGAGAATTATGAGCCGTCATCGAAAAGACAAAAACGAAGAGACATTGTTCACATCCTACACATGAAGCCTTATTACGACCCTGAAGAGCAAGTAGACGATAATGGCTTCTTGTTCAAGGACTCTAACAACAGTAATTTTCCTGAAGAAGCCACAACAGGATCGTCTGTCGTCGATAATCGTGGAGAAGGGAAGGATTCTCTTGAACTGCCATACAGAGGACCCATGACACGGTCAAGATATAGGACATTGCAGCTAGCTCCACAGGGAACATAACAGCGGGTCGCTGTTTCTCCAGGAGATGGAGCAAATTCTACTTGTTTCTTATGTTAACTGTTCTTGTAATTTCTGATAAATTCTGTCTGTGTATAAATAGCAGAGCACTCTGCCTGAGAGGCAGTTAGTGCTGTGTGTATGTTGAGTTCGTAATAAACTAGTTTTCAGTATAAGTGGTGTGTCAGGTGGCTTCGAAGTCAAGCCTGCTTCCATTTCAACGTGACAATATTGTTTTCTGTAGTTCATGTTCCTACTATGTTCCTTGGGTGTCCTTCAATTTGTATGTAACAGGATCTGAATATAATACTTTTTCAATGTCAAGTAATTATGTTGAGCAGTTAGCAATATATTCATTTTTAAATATCCTTTTTAATTTACTTATTCGAACTTTATCACCAATAGAGTAGTTTGGTCAATTTGGATACATAACAGTTGCATGTTGGTTTCATGTTTATAGTTCAATGTATTACGTTGTTATATTCATGTTCTAATTGTGAAAGATTTTTCTATCCACTTATAATTTCCTTGAATGGAAATTAGTTTCCAAAACTTATTGAATCTTTCACCTAGAGATGCTTTTAATTCTGTGATAGCAGAAGAATAATTAATGTATTTTTCATCAATTCTTTAGATTGCTTTTATATAATTCTTTTCTATTATCGGTTTATAAATTATTTTGATGTCTAAATTATATTTTTTTCAAAATCATCAGTTAGATATTTACCAATTTTATATTTAACTGGAATAGCCCAAGCAAATATTTATATCCTTTATTTATTTTCGATTTTCCTTTGAATTTTCCAGAATCCTTTCGACTAAATCTGCTTACTGTACATCATCAATTCCAAATGTTACTACCTTACTTCTATTATAATTTTTTCTCTATAAAATTCATGTATAATATACAAACTTATAACTTTTTAAAAGAAATTTATTCTTCATCGTATTGAGAATTGTGCAAAAACCTTATATTCATTGTCTTTCATTTTTTTGTTTCTCTGTGATGATTGTGTATTTCTGTAGATTTTTTACACTTCAAAAAATAAATGCTATCCATTTATAAAGCATAAAATTTTAAATTACTTCACCAAACTTAAGAAACTTCACATCAACAGGAACAGTTGTACCGGTATCTTATAATCTCACAGTTAGAAAGTCTGGTTTGTATTAATGATTGATTGCTGTTAATTAAGTCATAATGTTTATCAGATATAATCAATTCCATTAAATGATAAGTCTTTGTTTATACTCTTATCAACAACAATATTTCGTTTATGTCTAAGTTCCTATAAAAAATTGGGTATTTTTTGTTCATTTTCATCATCAGAGTAAATTCAGTGATATATCTCTCATGTCTTACATTTTCTAGTTGGTAACACCTTTCTAAAAAAATTTCAGGTCTGTGTGCATGCTTTTTAAAAATTTCTTGGTGAATCCACATAACACTTTTATTAAAATCTGTTTTACTGACATAATTAGTGAATTGCATTAGAATACTCATATACACATATTTTGTAACATATTGTTTCACTAAGCATTGTTTAGTGACTATATCATAATCGCCTATTGGATCTTTTAGATCAACTAATTTTCTTTCTTTAAAATCTATAGAACCTTTTGATACTTTAAAAATGTTACAAAGTTCCTTCTGGAATTGTTTAGTGAAGTTTTCTATTTTCAGTTCTAAGGATTTGATTCTGTTTCCAAAACATCACTGAATTTATAACCACCTGATAGTAGGTTCAGCATCAATATGAACAAATACCACATACTACTTAATTAAAATTTTAGTTGCTTCGATACTTGTAGTTTAATTCATTTCAAAATAAATATTTAACTAGCTGTTTAGGTACATTACCACCAAATGAATGATACCAAAATTATTACCACTACTCTTATAGTAACATATCTAATGTGTCCCAACAGGATCAGATGTATCTAAATTAATTATTCTACAATCAGCAATTTGTGGTTTATTTGTCAATTCATCAATCATGAAGACAGTTGTAAAATGTTTAATTTTTAATTTCTTAGTAAAGTTTTTCTATGTCAAAATTACTTAATACATTATGATACTTCACAGTTATTTTTTTCAGAGTTTTTTAAACCCTGTACCTTTTGTTTTCCACTTACAAGTTGTCTTATTCTTTATCAGGTTTTTTCTAATTTATGACTACATTTGCGATTGCTGCAGATCTAACATTAGCTAAATCTGGTAAGGCAGCCAAAAGTAATGGTAAAAACCAGCTTTCATGTTGTTTTTCTTTCTTTTTTGTTAGATATTCAATTACCTTTTTCACAACTGGAATGCCTATCTTAATAAGTAAATTTCCACCAACTTTCCTGTTTTTTGAACACCACAAAAAATTTTATCCATGTTATGTCTTTGTTCATTATTTGCTTTACCTTTCTGGAGGTAGCAAAGTATAGTCAGTGTAGAAGTTAGTCATTTATATAGATTAAAATTTATAATCTTTATCTGTCGTCATCAAGTCCCATACCTAATTTTAGTTTTCCAAACATTATTTCTCCAAATGCTGTTCTTGCAGTTTTTTCAGCAAATAACGCAACTGAAGCATGCATTCTTTCTTTTGTGGCTAATTGAAGTTGTTCATCTGCTATGTGCCTTTTTTCTTATTTTTGTCATCACAGTAGACAATGTAATGTTGTTTGCTGGCCGCGGTTGCCGAGGGGACTGAGGCGCTCCAGTCACGGTCTGCAAGGCCACTACGTTTGGGGGTTCGAATACCCTTCGGGCATGGATATTTGTGCCGTCCTTAGTCTTAACTAGTTCATAAGTAGTTTATAAGCTCAGGGACTGATGACCCCGAAGTTAAGTCTCATAAATTCTACAAACATTTGAACATTTGTAATGTTGTTTGCAAACTTCATTTAATTTATCTCTTTCTGGATCACCATGTCTTAATGATTCTTCTAATTTAGTTGCTGGTCCACAAAGTCTATTTCCTGGCAGAGTATTTTTTATTAATTAATAAATTTATTAATCCTTTTCCATGTTTTTCACTTTGCCAGAAAGTGTGTGGTAAATAATTAAAAAATCCAATAAAATATTGATTTCCTTTTGGATTGTTGATGATGAAATAAAAAACAAAATTCAAATGTTTGTATATCTATCGGACCAAACTGCATGGTCATCAGTCCGTAGCTTACAAACTACTTAAACTAAGGTAAAGTAACCTAAGGACAACACACACACCCATGTCCCAGGGAGGACTCGAACCTTCGACAGCGAGCAACTGCACGCTCCGAAGCGAGACGCCTTAGACTGCTCGGCTACACCACCACGGCGATGATGAAATCACTAAATTTATTTTTTAACATCTATGTTATTCAACTTATTTTTCAGTTAATTCTTCTCCATGAATTTCTGCTGTTCTATTGATTAAATCTCCAAGATCATTTTTCCTAACATATTCAACTGTTTTTAGTATAGTTTTTAATATATCCTTCACCTGTTTTCGTTTTCTGATGAACATATTGTAGATCATCTTAAATTTGGAAAATAAACATCTACAATTTCTTTTATCAAGTTATTGTATTTAATACCTCTACTTGATTTTATTTTGTTAAGATTTTTATCAGAATAGTGTACCTGATTCATATAGTTCCAGGTGATCAAAATGTCAGTATAAATTTGAAAACCTAATGAATCATGGAATAATGTAGATAGAGAGGTAAAAATTGACACACATACTTGAATGACATAGAGTGTAAAAAATGTTCGACAGATGGCGCTTCATCTGATCAGAAAAGCAATAATTAGCATACCAAATTAAGACAAAGCAAAGATGATGTTCTTTATAGGAAATGCTCAATATGTTCACCATCAAGGCCAATTCACACTGTCCGTCATGTCACGTCACGTCACCGTCCGTCAGAACATTCCACAATGTATTTCTAATGGCGGCATTCACACTGTCCGTCACCAGACCGTCACGTCACTTCAACGTCCGTCAAGCTTTCTCGGGAAGAATGTTTTGACGGAACGGCCGTCTGCTAACATCGGAAATTAACCTATTTTCGTCACGTGAATTACATGTTGCAGTCGACGATTGCACTGTTTATATGCAAATGTGTCTTATTCATCTTTGTGTTGTTGTTATACCTCGTTTTAGGGGTAAATCTCAAATGTTTCATGATGACTTTAATATTTTTGTCAACTGAGTGTCCCCCTAAAATCGAAGTCGGATATCTGAAACCAAAAAATGGTTTATGTTACGTAATAGTGTAACAGAAACGACTGAAGCAAACTGTTTATTTGAATAAGATTGTAATTTGATTATGCTATTGTCATTAAATAACACTTTAAATGAAAATGTCAGTTCTAATGAAAGACAAAAATTCAGTTGTTTACGACGGTATTAACAATGTCAGCGAGCAAATCGTAATGGTTAAAGTATTCAGGCGCTATTTATGCTCTTACAAATATGGTTTGATGTCTTCATATGTTTATTTTTTCGCTTGAAACTAGATGTCGATGTTTTGAAATGTTGTTTCAGTACCCAGTAAGTTGGCCAAAAACATACACTGTAAAGTTTTCTTTGGCCGTTAATAACATTTAGCGTTGTTGTTCCCCCTTTCTAGTATTAAACTATGACTTTCTGCATAACAGATCGCCACTCATAACGTCACTTTCAACATCGCGTATTGAGATGGACGAATTGACGTGACGGACATAGACGGACAGTGTGAATACAACTTGACGTGACGGTTCCGTGACGTGACGTTGACGTGACGGACAGTGTGAATTGGCCTTCATTCTTCAACAATAGTTGTAGTCAAGGAATAATGTTGTGAACAGCACTGCAAAGCATATCCAGAGATATGGTGAGGCATTGGCGTCAGATGTTGTCTTTCAGCATCCCTGTAGATGTCGGTCGATCATGATACACTTGCGACTTCAGGTAACCCCAAAGCCAATAACTGCACGAACTGAGATCTGGGGACCTGGGAGACCAAGCATGACGAAAGTGGCGGCTGAATACATGATCATCACTAAACGATGCGTGCAAGAGGTCTTTCACGCATCTAGCAATGTGGGGTGGAGCGCCATCCTGCATAAAAATCGTACGTTCCAGCTGGTGTTCACAAGCCAGGCTGGGGATGATGAGATTCTCTAACATATTGGCGTACTTCTCACCTATCATGGTAGCAGTTATAAAACCATAATCACGCAGTTCCTCAAAGAAAAACGTGCCCATAACGGTAGTTGTGGTAATTCCAACCCATACCGTGACTTTCTCCTCGTGCAATGGAGTTTCCACGACAGTTCTAGGATATTCGGTAGCCCAAATTCTGTAGTTGTGGGCGTTGACAGACCCTCGGAGCGTGAAATGAGCTTCGTCAGTCCACATCTCGTTACTCAACCAATCGTCATCTTCCGCCATCTTTCGAAACTCCCTTATCGCAAATACCCTCCACTTCACTCAATCGCCAGGTAACAGTTCATGATGCCAATGGATTTTGTCAGGAAAGCATCAGAGGGTACGCTTAAGTTCCCACCAAACAGTAGTTTATGGAATGCCGGTGCGACGTGTGACTGCACCAGCGCTGACTTCCCCATGCATAGACGAACTCGCTACAGTCTCCATTTCTTCCTGAGCTGTCTCAGCAGCATTACGCCTTGTGCTCGGTCGGCCACTATGGGGTCTATTGTCTAAACAACCCATGGCTTCGAACTTCGAAATCAGTCTCGCCACAGCTGCATTTCTCAAAAGACCTTTACCCATTCGAATCCCGTTCAAAAAATGTTCAAATATTTGTAAATCTATCGGACCAAACTGCGTGGTTATCAGTTCGTAGCTTACAAACTACTTAAAGTAAGATAAACTAACCTGAGGACAACACACATACCCATGTCCCAAGGGGTACTCGAACCCCCGACGGCGAGAAACTACGGGCTCCGCAGTGAGGCACCTTTCCTAATTTTTGATAGATTATACAGAAATTATGTTTGTAGATGATCTTACAGTAATTTTTCCCTGGAGTACAAGTGCAAGTGATTCTATTCTTAAATTGGCTGATTACAATAACGATGGTGTTGAAGTAAAGAATATATTACCAAAAAAAGGTAAAATTGCTGTAGAAACTATGGAAAAATTTTGTACCTATTGTTAAGTATGAACCTAGTTATGGACTATAGCAATGGGTAAACACATTGAAAAATCCTAAAATACTGATATCTCTTTATTAATTAAAAACCACAGAAGTATCTAGATTAAGTAGCGTGAAAAATTTCGAATTAGACATCACAAATTACCATAACTGAATGGAATTTAATATGCCTTACTTCAAACTAATCATAAAAATAATCAATTGCCTGATTCATCAGCAGATGACCAATTATGTTATGTACACTATATTTGATAAATGGAAGAAAAGAAGTATTTCCTCAAGAACTGTAAAATTTTGATGTGTCATTTGATAATTTGAAAGCTTATGACACATTTCATGTTTTCAAATGTGGTGCACAACTGAAAGGAGAAGTCGATATAAATCCATACAACTTGATGAAAAATTGTCTTCTCAATGTGATCTATATGCCACATAGAAAAAATATGGTAGCTATGCAAAGAACAATGTTGACGTTATGTAATACATTTAACGATAATATACCAGCTGATTGGCTAGCATACATAGAAATCTATGGAAAAAATCTCACTTACGATGCTCAACACAGAATACTAACAGAAAAATTTTACCTGTCTATAAAATACGAAATACGAAATTTTAGAATAAAACATTGCAATCCATCTAGGGTATAATAATTATATAAGATCCATCTAAAGTTTTTAATATAGTTCGTTTTTTGTATGTATTTTGTATTAGTAATTTTTAGCTTCTATATATTAAACAAATTCCTTTTCTCTTTTAAAAAATTCAAAAAACTTCATTTCTAAAAATTGTTGCCATATTTCCTTGTTACGTTTTGTATCTTTTACTTTTATTTCAAATTTAATATTTTACGAATCAGATATTTTTGCAATAAAATAAGAGTATGGAAAAGTTTTATTTTTATAATGTTCTTTAAACACATAAAATACTTCTATAATATGACTTTTACCAAAACCCGTAAACATGATACAAATGCACCATTGGAATCGATTTAAATTAATTTATCTAAAAATATGTTTCTTGTTATTTTCGATTGTTTTATGGTTTAATTATGTCAGGCCAGCAATTCTAGCATCTTGTACAATCACTACACCATTGTGAACAATTTCGACAATATTCAGATTGATTATATTTAGGTAAATCAGGTACATCAATCATAATTGCTTTTACGAATTGTTGAAGTTGTTTATATACATCCATTTGTATTTCATTTTACACATTATTCTGAATGTTATTGTTATCAGTTTGTACTTCATTTTGAATGTTACTGGTTTTCTTCAAATAATATCTCTTTTTCCGATCTTTATTTATGCATTACTTACAAATCGATCATGGTTTACCTAATTTCATTTCATACTCTGAAATATGTTTCACTGTATCACATTTAGTACACTTCTTTGATGTGTTATTCTTATTCTCCCTTTTATTAGAATGATATCCGTTTTTTCGATATTGATTTATGCATTTCTTACAAGTCGATGTTGGTTTACCTAATGACATTCCATATTCTGTTATATCGTTCACCATATCACGTTTGTTACATATATTCACTATGTTATTCATTTATTATGCAAAAAAATTATTATTTGTTGATCATTGTTTGTTGTATTATTGTATATATTTTATATATATGCTCTTTGTTCTATGTTGTATATATTTTATACATATTTAGTCGCATATAATTAATTTCATACTTCAGGTAACTTTATAGATGAAAATATAAAAGTGTGTCATTTATGCATTACCTTATATTTTTACTTGTATCATTGTGAAAATATTGACAGTAGCCGATTTCGATTATAAATTATCTAAAAATAGCAATAAAACATGGTTCAGACAGTTGATTTTGAACCTTGGGAATTGAATGCCAATTCCTCATCTACTATTGGCAATAATCCAATTTTTTTTTTTTGGTGGGAAACTAAAGTTCGGCATGACTCCAGGACCACGCCAAATGAGGACTAATCGTCCATCGTAAATCATTTTAGGATGAACGTAATCAATTCTGAACGTTTATTAAGACTAGATGGTGCCTCTAGTCAAATAAAGATCTTTCTAATTTGGGACGCTATACTTACCCGTTTAAAGTTACAAGTCGCTCTTAGGTATCTTGCTTCCGGCAATTCAGTTGCCTCACTGCAATATACATATCGCCTTCCCAAGTCCACCGTATTCAAGTTCATGCCTGAAGTGCTGGAGCATTATACAAGGCATTAGAAATGCATCTGAAGTTAATTTGTTGTCCTTTTTAATCAGTATTTTGTCACACTTATAAAAAGGTAGTTGTATGTTCTACCGACATGGATGCTCTTCATATAGTAACATAAACTAAACGGTATATTGCAACAGCCACATTTTAGCAACTGCCATCGTTCTTAACTCAGAAAGATAATATTATAATCGACTTGCAACACGCGAACATACAGACACACAATATAAACAAGCTATTCGATAGCAACAGCCATTTTGGTGAAACGACGAAAAAGTAGTGGGGGATACAGCTTACACAAATTTCGTTTCTACGTGCTCCAGTTTAGATTTTCAGAGTTCACACGAGCATCTAGACATGCGAACGTGAACGTGGGCCAACGATTCGTGTCCGTGTAAACCTCGCTTAACAAAGTCCTGGACTCTGGAGGCATTATGTGTCTGGTTTCATACCACAATATATTACTCACTCGACAGTGTTCAGTTTTCGGCTCAATTTTTCACTCTTCCATAATGTTTGGCAGTATTCCGTGCTTTTGGGGTGATGTTCTTTGTAGATGAGTGGGAAACAATAACAATGAAGTGGTCGCCAAAATGTACTTAACGAAGTGAGAAACGCCGATATTAGGAAAAATAGTAATTAAATTACACTAGTTGTTTATTTTAATGATGCATCATTTCGTTTCTTATTAGAAAGAATCTAATTTTGTAAAGAGTTTACATTTAAAATTCGTCATTGTTATTTGTACGGTTACCCAACTTTTATAAATTGTGTAAGATAACTGTGAGATTAAGGCCAATTCACACTGTCCGTCACGTCACGTCACGTCACCGTCCGTCAGAAGATGCCGCAATGTATTTCTAATGGCGTCATTCACACTGTCCGTCACCGGACCGTCACGTCACGTCAACGTCCGTCAAGCTTTCTCGAGAAGAATGTTTTGACGGAACGGTCGTCTGCTAACATCGGAAGTTAACCTATTTTCGTCACGCGAATTACATTTTGCAGTCGACGATTGCACTGTTTATATGCAAATGTGTCTTATTCATCTTTGTGTTGTTGTTGTACCTCGTTTTAGGGGTAAATCTCAAATGTTTCATGACGACTTAAACATTTTTGTCAATTGAGTGTCCCCCTAAAATCGAGGTCGAATGTCTGAAACCAAACAATAGTTTATGTTACGTAATAATGTAACAGAAACGACTGAAGCAAACTGTTTGTTTGAATAAGATTGTAATTTGATTACGCATTTTTCATTAAATAACACTTTAAATGAAAATGTCAGTTCTAATGAAAGACAAAAATTCAGTTGTTTGCGACGGTATTAACAATGTCAGCGAGCAAATCGTAATGGTTAAAGTATTCAGGCGCTATTTATGCTCTTACAAGTATGGTTTGATGTCTTCATATGTTTATTTTTTCGCTTGAAACTAGATGTCGATGTTTTGAAATGTTGTTTCAGTTCCCAGTAAGTTGGCCAAAAACATACACTGTAAAGTTTTCTTTGGCTGTTAGTAACATTTACCGTTGTTGTTCCCCCTTTCTAGTATTAAACTATGACTTTCTACATAACAGATCGCCACTCATAACCTCACTTTCAACATCGCGTATTGAGATGGACGAATTGACGTGACGGACACGGACGGACAGTGTGAATACAACTTGACGTGACGGTTCCGTGACGTGACGTTGACGTGACGGACAGTGTGAATTGGCCTTTATGCTGTACTCATTTATTCTAGTGATGTGTCATTTTCTGCCTAGCACATAATGTAATTTCCTAAGTTATATCAATTGAAATATATTTTTTAAAAGACTTAAATATTATTTCAACAAATAAAGTATTTAAATCACCTAATTACCAGGGGGAGATGTGGATGAAGGTTTTCGGGATGGCAGAAGTCATCATTCAAGTTTTCGGCTTTGGGAACGTCGTGATACAGAATAGTCATTTTGAGTTAAATGAAAACAACAATAACAACAGCAATAATAATAAAGTGACAGATTCTAGGATTTTGGTAATCATATATATATATAATTATTCTATTATAATACGTGGATCATGATGCCAACGTCTCCAATCCCCCTTACTCCTTTAGGAAGCGTGGTAAACGATGGGCGGCAATGCAACTTTTTTGTTCGGGGCTGCGTCAATGCTCCTCAAATGGTCTTTTGCTCGCCGTAAGTTTTCTTGCGTAAGAAATATTATGTCTCAAAAAATGTCGTGTCAGTGCGCCTTTGTCTGTGTATTTACACGTCCAAAGATTACCATTGCTTAATGCGACTGTGACATTTAAATAGGCGTGTCTGTTGATATTTCGCTGTCATTATCTTACGTTTATAAAATATAGTTTAGGGGCTGTTGGGTTTCTCCAAACAAACGTAACACTTTCTTGGAGCCTCGGGGATTTATGTTCGCTATTTTTTTTAATGTTCATTTGTAATTAATGAATGCAGTGTGAGCATGGCATGTCTTATGAAGAAATTGTTAGCAAACTGAAAGTAAATCAGTAATATTGTAAACCGAACGTAATTTCTACTTGTTTATGGCTCTCTATAATTAACTTCATGTGTCTTTCTGTCAAAACTACAGGATATCTACGGCATCCGGTTGATGTTTCAATGCTAGTATTTTTCTGAAAGTACACTATAAGCTGGCACACCACCAATGGAAAAGAGTACTGAAGAAGCGCAAACACTTAAAGGGATACCCCTTAAAGTTGTAGACTTGGCTCGTGAATGTAAGAAAGGTGTCGTAGCTTCAACTCTGCAGGACCTGATATGTCGAGGTACGTCCAATAGTTCTGTTCAAAGTTGTATCTAGCTCAGACTTTTTCAAATTTTAAAACAGTCAGGACTTGTAGGCCTTAGTCGGAGGACTGTTTCGATTTATTTTTAATATTGTTCTAAGTTTACGTATTAAGAGATTGCCAGAAAATCGATGTTTATGAATCAAAATTTAATCATGTGTCTACTGTAATGAAATAATCGTGAATAAAGGAGTTAATTTTTAATGAAAAGTATTTTTGTATGAGTCCAAAATTCCTGTTTTTATATTAGGACTGTTTACTGTTCAGATACTTTTTAAGAGAAGGAACGTTTCTCTTGGGCTATTTGCAATTTATTTTTTACAATTGTTCCGCTCCATTTTACAGGTTCCCAGCTAAAGAATTCCACTACAGGTCTTAACGTAATAAAACATATTGTTAAGTCGCAAGTTATATAAATAAATCCACTCCTAAAATTTAATTAGTGATACTTGACATTGTGTCGCTGGTGACAATACATTAAGGATTTTATTGGCAAGATAGTTAACTTTGGTTGGTCATGATCTACTTTAGTGGTGGAATCTCGTGCAAAACTGCATGTAGGCCCTGTGTTTCCATTTTGATCACTAAGCCAGTTATCAGAAATATAGGCTCAAATATATTACCTGTAAAAAGAAATTAAATTTGTATTCCTTTTACACCATTGAATTTCTGAAAGGTTTTAACTAGGTATAGTAATAACATTGTTACACAATGATGGCTGATGTTCACAAGTATAATAACTCTTATAAATCACCATTTTGCCATGAATGAATGAGCATAGTATGAATGTAAAATGACTTGGTCCATATCAAAATTCTCAATTGTACACCTGGTCCATGGAACACAAAACTAAATTCTTGGGGCCCCAGCCCTTGTTCCAAAAATTTCAAAAGGCTGCCTTCCAGGCAGATTAACTGAAGCATGGGACCCCTGGATGGTTACATACTATAGGGAGGAAAAGGGTCAACTGAAGCACGTGAGACCATCCATTGGGTTTGATCACTGACATCGGCGTGTTGTACAACTGAAAACAATGATCATTTTCCTGCTACCATGAAGGTGAATTTTTACAACAAATACTGATCAATTTCCATTCATCCACCCACCTCCCTTAGCACCATGTTTTAATTAAAAATATTAATCGCTTGATACATTGCTTATTCTTATGGTAACTGCATGGCAGAAAAACTATTGCAGAGGAAAGTTTCTTTGTGCATAATGGAAAGTTTGATTTATTTATTGTAAGCATTGTTTTGAGTTTTGTATTGTTGCTTTCTGCCTTTTTTTCCCTTCCAGTATGTCCCTGCCAATGATGTCAGTGTTGTAGCAGACGTGTGGTATCAGCTCCTTCAGTATTTTCGAAAAGAACAAAAAAACTGTCCAAAATGTGAAAAAAAAAAGATAAATAAATAAAACCACATTATCAGGTCAAGGCGGACATGTGGTATCCTGTGCTTCAGTTGACCCTTCCAGGCTATTCATAATTGGTCATTTGTAGTGGAGGGATACTAAAAATATTTGGCATCATTTAGCCTATCAACAGACTTTTTATATTTAAAACCCTGGTCTGTGGTTTAATTTGTAATGAAAATCCATTTCATGACAATTCCAGTACATACGGAAATTCTGTGAGGAAATGTATCAGACTGCAAATATATTTTATACATCCTGTTTGGTTAAATTGCAATTCATGTGTATGCGACTGGTGGTTGACGTGTAGATACTGGCAACTGTGTGATGACTGGTGGGAGGTAAATTACTAACAGATTTTGAATCGGAAAAGTATATAAAGAACCAATTGCTCCGCAGATGTAACAATTTGTTTTGTATTATGTAAATTGACGACATTTAATCAATAATAGTTTTTATTTCTTGTCAAAAGAGACTTTTCAGCCAAAACTACATAATTAAAACAAACTTACACCCATGTAGTTAATGGTTCTCGAAGTACTTTCCTTTAGCTTCTTTCAAGATTTCTTCATTGATGAAACTGCAGTGTACAATTTTTCTATGATAATTTCACAATACTGCAATATGTTGATCATAATAACATTTATATTCACCATGCTAATGTGTTTACAAAGCATAAAACTATTTCTTGTTGGCCACCATTACCAACATCTACACGTCAAGCTCCACTCACATATACGTGAACTGTAATTGCAGTTTTTTTATTCTTTATTTTTCTTTGGTAAAGTAGAAATGACTTAATAAATGAACCAAATCTGTCAATAGGCTAGGAAGATTGCTCTGAATCAGAATTCTAGTGTAATTAGTGCTCACTTAGTCCCATTAAAGAATATTAAGTTCTGATGAATGTTCATAAAATTAACACATGATTCAAGCGTTAAAAAGTGGAGTTATCATTTGAGTAATATGCATCATGTAAGGTGTCCCTTGACAAGCTTTTGTGGAACTGAAAAGGTAATGAGATATTCTGTGGCCGATAAATCAACCGAGTTAGTGTTCGGTAAGAATGAACACCTAAATCTTTCCTTTTTCAAACTGATTTCTCTTGTTGTTTTGCAGTGAAGTGTCCAATATTTTTCTGCAAATAAGCCTTAAATTAGGTTCTCATACAGAATTAAGTCAGTGAGTGAAAACCAGAACTGCTATGTTGCCAAGTTTGTCCAACCCTCTTCAAGGCAAATAACCACCACTACTTCGAACAGAAAGTAAATGGGGTACAAGTCTCCAGCAGCTGCAGCATGGCCTAATGTACTTATGTGACGTGGTGCGGCAGAGTTGGCAATAGTCGCTGTGGATGCTGGAATGAATGGCAGCACACAATGTTTACAAGATGTGAAACTGAATGTGTCAACATCATGTTTCAGTGATTTTATTTTTGAATTGAATCGCAGTATTCTAATGTAGAACATCACACACTACAAAACTATCCTTCTCCACATGCACTGTCTTTCTGTTCAGATGTAACACTTCGTTGATACATAAATCGAAATGTGTGTCTGTCTCTCAATTGATACGAATTACTATAATTTTTTCAATGTTCATAATTTGGTAGAATGCTTGCAGCAATTTAATCTGTACTTGTCGGTTCCTGCCTAACCACATCCGTTACAATCGTGACATGTTTGTAGAAATCATAACATTTGCTCACAACAATTGAAGCTGTGCTCTTGGGTTCCTGCCTAACCACAACCTTTAAAATACACCACTGGCTACTCAAAATGTACTACATTGCCAACCTGACGCTGCTATGGACGCACCGCGATGCCTCCCGTGCCGCTAATCGAGACTTTAGCCATTAAATGGTGTTGTGTGAAAAAGTAAATAACAAGTTCTAAATATAAAAGAAATCTTTCAATGAACTTTGTTTGAAGAATATGAAAAGCTCTTTAAGTACTCCACCATAGGTAGGTTAGATTGGTGGTTAATAACGGTAAAAAGCCACACTAAAAGCTTCTCTTCTATGTAACAGAATAGGCAGCAGGTATTGGTGCAACAATGATAGGTAAAGAATTGTTAGTATAAAGTTTGTCATATGTTATGTTGAAGGGGACTTTGCAACAATTTTAACCATCTCATTATGTACACTATTATGTTTGAGGAGGATTGGAGTATTCATTTGTGTATTCTTGGGGCTCCTGAGTTTATCAGAGGGCACCATGAGAATTGCAGACGAATCTGTTGTGATACTGATTTCTTACATCCTTCACTGTTTTGAGATATTTACAACCAACCTTCCTAGTGAACTGGAAGTATAGAAGAAATTACAGGGCCTCATTGACTTAAAATGCATATTTATTAATGGACACAAAAACTAAGTACTCATCAGGTAACATCTAGAGGAATGGTAAACATAAGTTGAGGGTTTGCAGCAAAATTTTCATGTGGCGAGGAGTGAAATTTACAAGTTTTGTGTGGGGAAAACATTATCTGCAGAACCAGCAAAGAATCCCATGATGTTTTCCTCACAGTGGGGCTTAGTGAACTGGTGAAAGTTATTCAATAAGTTACTTCTGATTAAAGCTGCTCTGAAAATGTCTACAGGAAAAAACGTTCAAAAATTATATCCATTGCTAAATGTTTATAGCTGCTCACAGTTGTGCAATTTTTTAGTATATTCCAAATATGTCCAATAAAACTAATATCAGAATTATCTGTTGAATCTTCTGAAGAACATTACATGGCTGGTTGTTGTGCCCCCCCCCCCCCCTCTCCCCCAAACCCCAGGAACACGGCATGTGAAGTTTGTAGACTGATGCACATGGTTTTCTAGCAGCTGAAGGGAGTTTGACACTTGTTATCAGGATCAGTTTCACTACAGAGTCCAATCATGCAGTGAAATGTACCCCCTCCATTTCAGGACCACCTCTTGAGTTGCACTGTGACTATTACTGAAGTCCCACTGAGATGTGTACTCTCTCTCTGTCTTGTAATTAGTGTTCATCTATATCTCCATAGACCGTTCAGTACAACTATATCAGGCATATTGGACACATACATACATAAAACCTTACAAAAATCGCATAGGATTAGGTAAGTATTTGGGAAAGACGGCTATAGCCTTTTCAAAGGAACCATTCCAACATTCACCTTGGCAACCTGGAGAAAACTACAACTTATCACTTCTTTTACCTCTCACAATGTTTTTATGTGAAAAATGTTTTAAAGTGATTTGGAGTTCACACTAAACTGTGGGTCTTCCTGTAACTCTAAAAATGATTAAATCAGTTCAAAGATCAGAGGAAGGCAACAGTACACTGACACCAACAGAATCATGCCTGTTATAGACTGTGGTTTTCAAACTAACCACTGCATAGCTGACTGCTTTACTTACATTTTACACTGCAACAGGCAAAAGAAGTATTTTATACAAAACACCTAGGGGGGGGGGGAGTAGGTGCGCTGCCCCCCCCCCCCCCCCCCCACACACACACACAATTAAAAATTAGTATGACTTAATGCTGCTGAAAGACCTGCCGACACAGTGGATGGCAGCTTGTAGTGCTATCTATTCAAGGATCTGTGTTGAGGCTGATGACCCTTTGAATGTGCATGGACAGGGGGCCACGTCTTCTGCAGGATATGAGCAGGTATTTGGAAATATGGATTTGGTAGCTATTGAGAGCTCCAATATTAGGCACGTTTTGTATTCCTTATGGAAATAGCATACACAGTGATAAATAAATAAGTACAACATGGACCTGGTATGTTTGCTGGGGAGGGCACTCATCTGAGATATGGAGGCAACCTTGCATGTGGCTATTGAGCATTCGGGGTTGTAGCACACATCAGTGAATCTTGTTGTTTTGTTTTGAGGTCATCCTTGTTGGTGAAGACTGCTAGCATGGAATGTGTAGAGCAAGCAGAGTTCACAATTTTCACCATTTTTAGAGTTGGAGTCTTTTGGTTTGGAATAGAGTGGAGGGTCTCAACCAGAGGCTTCATTAACTTACTGTTGGCTGCAGATTTCGGGATCTGCATTATTGTTTGGAGAACTATAGAGCTCCCTTTGATAGGTCAGGGGTGCTATACATAAAACAAGCTGTGCTCGTGTAGCATAGTACTAGTGGAGGAAGCGTTTTTCTTTTTTAGGCTCTGTGATGATTTTGGGGTATTCTAAAGGACACTTAGCAGGTAAGAGTGAAAGCTGGACACATTCAGTGTAAAGATACTTCAATTATCAAATAATTGTAACAAAAGTCCCCAGTCTTACTACTTTACAGGAAACTTCCTGGCAGATTAAAATTGGGACTCGAACCCGGGACCTTTGCCTTTCACGGGCAAGCATTCTGACTGATCTATCCTGACACGACTCGCGATGCCACCTCACAACTTTACTTCCGCCAGTAGAGTGCTTGCCCGCTAAAGGCAAAGGTCCCGGGTTCGAGTCCCGGTTCCAGCTTACGACTTTAATCTGCCAGGAAGTTTCATATTGGCACACACTCTGCTGCAGAGTGAAAGTTTCATACTTTACAGGAAATTTGTTGTGTTCACATTGTTCTCAGAACTGGAAAATGACTGTATTCTGAGACAAGAGGCTTTGAAATATTAAGCAAGACATGGAACAAGTATTGGAAAGACAGGTTGGACTCCATAGGTTAAGGAGGTTCATCACAAATTGACAAAAATATTCTCTACTGAAGGCAAAGTTGAGTGTGGCTGTGAAGTTACCTGGACATATATAACAGGTCTTGGAGTAATAAAGTTAATGGTTGGATGGTTTCATGGGCCATCCAATCACACTGTAACAGTTCTACAGTCATTCAAAGCAAGTGTATGCTCGGTATCACAGAAATACCCAAATTGTGCATTACTCATTGGTGGCGACTTTCACCTGCTTTGTATAGACTGTTATAGATTCGTGCAGGTGGTACAGACAAGTAAGTAGTCATGTGAACCACTTTTGAACCGTTTATGAAAATTATCTTGCACAGCTAAATGGACAGCCCACACACAATGAGAGTATTTCAGACTTTTTAGTTACAAAGCAGTCTGCCCTTGTCAACAGTGTCAGTGTAGAGTCAGGAATTTGTCACATCATAGCTTCAAGGAATACTGAAGATAAAAAAGAAGGCTAACACAGTATTTTCACAGAAAGAGCAGACAAACAGTTGTCATCCAAGTTAGACAATGAATGAACATCATTTAGTTCTGGTATTGCAGGGGTCCGATTTCAGCTCTCACTGCACATGCGCTTACATGCGTCCACCTAGATCATTAGCAGCCAACACTGGTGACTGCGGCGAACGTGCTAATGTCAGTTTGCTGCAGAATTCTTGAACATAGTTTTGGTTCAAATCTAATATATAAAAATGAATGTTTGTGTGTTCATATTTAATTCAGTTTATCAGTGCAGTATTAATATATTCAGGCTACCTACAATAATTTCAATTGATTACCATGACTAATTTTCAGATTTTGGTGAAGTTTTGAATGAAATAAAATTTTTGAAAATTCTAGCAGCTCTCTCTGGAAGCGCGCTCACAGCCCATCCCTACTTTCCGGTATTCATGATTTTACACATTAAGGAAGACTCAATAACTCACGTAAGTAATGAACTATGATGAGTTGACCATTGTGTGACACTTAGTTTCAAAGCGGCAAAATCCAAATTATTGCATTTTTGCTTAAACATCATTAGTTCACTCATTAAATATAACTATAATGCTGTTATTAGTGACTTACTCTGTAGCCTTCATGTTATCTTTTTAAATGACTGAGCCCAAATGAAAGGCAATGTCATTGTGAACATGATGCTTTACATCTGGTAATTCAAAAGAATGTTGTGCACTGTTCGCCAGTGGTGTGTCCATCGCAACTCCCTGTAGCTCAATCAAAACAGGGTTAAAATTCTGATCTACAGAGGGACTGGAACCGTGATACAAAACAGCCCCCGCTTAAGAAGCAGACACATCATTTCAGGGCTATGGATGCGCTGCTAAGTCTCTCTTCCTGCTTGTCCCACTGGTGGCTACAGCTAATCGCCAATTTCCACATGGTGTGACCTCCTTTCACTTGAAGTAGAAAGTAATGCTCCGATATCGCACCTTTAAACAGATTATTGAACCAAACAGTCAGGTAAATATCAAGTGAATTTGTCATCATGTTTCTGTGTCATCCCGGAAGCAACTCGGTGGTCACACCAGTGCCAAAGAGCTCTCAAACTTGCACTGCGATCGTAACAGAGACTTACTGAGATTGCAATACCTTCAACCAGCTGAGCGTCGAGCTCATTTTCTATAGAGTGCGTCTGAGTCAGTGTACGGAGTTGTTAACTGACTCCCTGATGGTAACAATCATGAACGATGTCCTCACCCTGTCACAATATTCAAATGAGAATTATAGGTGTTTAGTATGACGGCACAGACAGACAGGCAGGCAGATCTTGTACTTGTAGAGACTATCCATACAATACTGGTTCTTGGCGCCCAACTACGTCGGATTATAGGACTTACGTTCTGCCCGTGAAAGAGTTTCTCAGCAGTGGGCGAATCAGCATCCGCATTCTCGTGCCAGTTAATCGCAGTGAAATGCAATATGACCGTGTCTTTCTGGCAGCGTCTAGTCTATCTTTTCTGTTATTCTATTCTCTGCTTTGTAGTAGACTGTCACCTTGTTTTGGAAATGGAAAAACAATTGTTGCAGGCCACACCCACTCTGTTCCCGGACAATGAAAATTGCAACCAGAGATGTTTAATAAAATATGACACTGGATCCAATTTCGTATCTACCCTAATCTGCCTCTCATTCTTAGCTTTAATTGAGACGTTATTCTACAGTTATTCTAAAAACATAAACAGCTCCATTCATACAGCTCCACCAATCAAAATGCAGTTCAATGAGTGACATAAATTGGATTCTGACAGATAAACAATATTATAGTAGCAACTGGCAAGTGTGGCGAATTCTATAAGTCATTTGACGATTACGAACTCGGGTGTTTCGTAGGATTCTCGTAGTTGATGTTACAGTAGGTACCCATTTGAAATACAGGAATAGTAAAAACTTAAGACTTTAAACACATTTTTGTAGTGGGATTTGACTGTATGGCTACAGTTGTAGCGGTACACAGGTGGTGATATATTGTTGAGTCCGTGAAGATTCTCTCATTTCTTTAGTACAGGCTAAGTCAGAAAGTGGCTGTTAGAATTATTGAAATGAAGTGATCATGTGGCACTATTGGCCAGGACATACCGCCTGGGATTGTTCTGGTGCGTTACTATTTATTTTATCTCAAATATAACATAATGCAATAATACGTAATAACAGAGGATAGGAAACAACTCACTGTAAAGACAAACACTGAGCCGCCGACAGACACAAATAAAAGACACTCACATTCATACAATTTAAATTTTTGGCCGCAGAGAAACATTCAAACACACAATCACTCAGGCATAACTCATCCCCACACTTCAGCCATTGCTGGCTGCTCACGACATACTGCTACAAGTTTCCAAGCATGTTTTGCTCATCATCAAGTGTTTATGAGTACTGTCCGTTAGTTAAAGGAATTGTCTTACCATCGCTTTTGTTCACTCTCCATTCTGGAGTAGCTATAGTAGTAGCAGATGGAACGCAGTGCTAGTGAGTGGATAGAAATCGATGCCTAGCGGTGGCTTCTGCTGGTGTGAAGCAATGCCTCGTCATGTGTCCTGACTGAAATCTCGGCCTATATGGGTAGTGGATAGTGTTACTTCGTTCGTTTTTCGTGTGACATTGTCTAATACACATGTGATAAGCCACTTTACCAATCATGATTACTGCATTCCACTTTTCATCTGCATCTATGGCACAACAACGAATTATGAAAATAGGTTTTCCATGCTGTAAATTATGAGAGACATTGTAATTTACTCTTCAGATGAGCTCCTTGTAAGTGAAAACATGAATTTCCTATGATTACTGCTTATTAGACACGAATTATATTTAACTGTTTTACAGACAATAAATGTAATGGCACTTCAACGATATTCATTCATCAGGCATTGTTTGTGAAGAGGTCAAAACATGTCAAATACTTGTGTCTCGGAATGGGAAGTGTATTTATTCAAATAATTAATGGACCATACATTTCGTAACAGTGAAAATACTGCAGCAAACTGATCGCTTAATTGTAACATATAAACTTGTGTAATGGCTGTCATTTCAATTTTGTAGCAGATGGTAATTTGCCTAAGCTATTATTTGCAGAATTAATTATTTACCATAGACTTAACTTTGTCTCTGCTTAGTCCTATACAGACAGGTTATTGTATATTGGACTGAGCGGACAAATGATATTTCCTTTCAAATGTTGAGGATTCTTGGTTCCATTCTCTACTTGTTCTTGATGGTCTGCTGGTTAAGAAGAGAAGACACCACCGACACAATGTCAGTGCTAGATTATGCCCACCGACATGACAGTCTTGTAAAACTGGTAGACAATGTTACGCCGTGTCACTCTCTAAGCATCCCTACTGCTCTGATATACAAATTCTACTGTCCAACATTAGCGATGGTTACAATATAACTGCTGCTGACGCTTTGCCGCAAAATGTGAAAAGCGCCTTTCAGATTAGAATTTTTATTTCAGCGTGCCTCGAGTTTATTTTAAATAAATTCCCATCAGTTTCACTCTAATGAACATTTTCAGCTATCAAATTAATTGCATAGGAATTATGCAAGTGTAACTGTTGGATCACTCGACTGGTTTAACTAATATTCAATTTTTGGATGACTATGGCTCGGAAAGTGACGTCAATTTAATTACAGTCCATCTCCTGTCACCTTACTGAATACTCTCTGAATGATGTGACAATTGTGTTAATTCTGTAAAGGGTTGTGGCAACTGAGTCAGTGATGAATGAACACGTGCAGCAATATTCACCGATGAAAGGCGGGGACGGGTGTACTTCCCTCCTTATATGTCCCCATGTCTATATATAAAAATGTTCTGTCGGTTTGTGTATAGCTGTTAATCTCCGGAAGTTCTTGACCCGTTGCTTTGAAATTCTGACAATGTTGCATTCTAACCCAGGAAGGTTTTTGGGTACACATTTCTTGAATATATTATATATAACCTATAAATGCATTACTTTTGCAATTGTTCGTATAAACCTTTATCCAATTTTAACCTTTATATAAATTCATATATGAAATATATTGTAAAATTTGGTATATGAAAACATGCACATATATTATTAAAACGATGTGTCAACATTTCACAGCTTTCGGTCAAGAACCTTCGGAAATATATGATTTTGAACATAACACTCAACATGGCTCTAGGTTAGAAAGAGTTCTAAGAGGAGATAGAAGTGAGGAGGAGACAAACAGGGAGAGTGTAATGATGAGGTTTAGAGGGAGAGGGAGGAGGTGCAGATGCACAGACAGAGGGGGAAGGAAGAACAGATTGGCAAAGAGATAGGAAAGCAGATGTGGAGGAGGATATGGACAGAGGGAGGCTGGAGGAAGTTATGGACAGAGATAAGGGGAGCAGAGAATGTAGGACGTATATCCAACTGCCATCCACAAGGCAGTAGGAAATTACATATGTAAGAAATGTATGGTTCCTCTTATCTTCCTTTTCCATTTAATCTGTAAGAAGCCACAGCAAGGCGCGGAAAGGTACAGCTGGTGCCACAGCAAGTAAAGTAACACAATGTTCAGTCACAAGAAAAATTCTATGTATGCAATTCCATAAATAAATGGCTGTGAGGGATATTTACCCAGGAAAGGAAGGAAAGTCCTAGAGTTTATGATGTTTATGGTCCGGCCTGCTATTACGGAAAAGCATAATATCAGACTTTGCAACCCTAGCATGTTGATTTTTTCACTTCACACTGACACAGGGCCTGTGATACGAGAGAAGGAAATTATTATATGCTTCTAACAAAAGGTTTTTACTTGTGTACCACTACCGAGTGCAGAGAAGCTCCTCTTTTGTTTTCATGTGTGTTGCATGAATTTTGGTCTCACCTAGGTTCTCTTCCTGTGCGGAGTAAGAAGAGTGTCATCAGAATAGATTCTGATTTTGGTTACAAAAAGACTGTGCTGATAGTGTTATCTTCAGACTGCGTTCAGAGCCAAGACTTCCTGTTTGTGTCTTAGCATGTGCTGGAGTGGGGCGCTGTTTACAGATGCACTTGTTGCGAGTCTCAACACCCGGGACACACTGCTTTTGCCAACTATTACAAACGTAATACATTCTCCATTATTTCAATTTATGTAATTTACAAGAAATTGTTTGAGTTATCTTGAATTTTGTAGTTTTAAAAATCATTAAAACGTTCCACATTGGTGTTTTATGCATTTTTATTGTTGCCTGCCTTTTACATTTTCTCTCTCTCTCTCTCTCTCTCTCTCTCTCTCTCTCTCTCTCTCTCTCTCTCTCTGCTTGACTTTGGGACTATCCCTAATAGCCTACCCATCCACCATCATTTCGTAATATTTCTCTAAGGCGTCTTGGAACTGACTCTACTAACTGCCTTGATAATGTTTCATGGTGGTTTATTTGCCACCATGTATGTTATATATTTTCCCAAAGGTCGCTTGCGTCTCTTGATTCAAGTGGCAACGACCTCATTACTTCCACCCACACATTCTCAATAGGATGAAGGTCCGGTGACGATGGAAAAAACTTTATCAGCTTTATGTGATCTTGGCTGCGAAACCATTCTTGATGGGTGGGGCTGTGGTCCTGTAAATAAATAGGTATCCAGTTATTTCATCTATTTATATTTGAAGAACGTATTGGTAATTTATGCACTGTATTAATGTTTTGTTTACGGTGTCTAACAAGTCAGATTCATATAATCAGTAAGAGTCCAGTGTCAGTTAAACATTTCCATGCCCTCCATGTTATGAGAACCCTTTCCTCAATGTCAGATTGAGCATGACTGGCGGAATCATACCAAACAATTCCGTTAAGAGCTGATAAGAAGACCATCGGACCAGTTACCCACCCAGGAGGAATCTCTACTGAATACCATGCTTCTAACTGAAGTATAATGAATGCCATCAATACCACTAACACGATTCCCATATTAAACAACTAACATAAGTGCAGCGGCTATAGTCCGAAGTTATCATGCCGACAGTACAGGTCAGAACCTGCATAAATAGCCGGCTGCGGTGGCCGAGCGGTCTGCGGCGCGTCAGTCACATTCCGCACGGCCACTACGGTCGGGGGTTCGAATCCCTCCTCGGGCATGGATATTTGTGCCGTCCTTAATATTAGCTAGTTCATAAGTAGTTTGTAAGTTTAGGGACTGATGGCCCTGTAGTTAAGTCCCATAACCTCTACAAACATCTGCATAAATATATGAGTAGCTTCTTATCTGTTGTTTGCAAATAATTGAGATAAATGTCACTTTTATTACGAAACATGTATTTCCAAGCTGCTTTGGTGATCATTTGTCAACTAAATGATGACCAAACTAGCATGCATACATATTAACTCCAGTTTTCGTAATAAAAATTGTGTTTCTTGGTTATTTGCAAACGAATTTTATAACAAGCTATTCATATCATTGTACAGCAAGAACGGACGGTAGTATACAATTTGTGCAAAAACCGGATAATGTTTGAGAGTCGAATGACATGAAAGGGACACAGTAGTTGGGAAGGGAGTAAGACAGCTGTAGCCTTTCCCTAATGTTGTTCAATCTGTTCACTGAGCAGGCTGTGAAGGAGAGAAAGGAGAAATTTGGAGAAAGGATTAAAATTCAGGGACAAGAAGTAAAGACTTTGTGAGTTGCCAATGACATAGTAATTCTGTCAGAGACTGCAATAGAGCTGGAAGAGCAATTGTATGGAATGGACAGTGTCTTGAAAAGAGAGTGTAAAACATTAACAAGAGCAAAAAGATATTAGTGGAATGTATTATAAGAAAATCAAATTATGTGGAAGGTAATAGATTAGGAAACGAGACATTAAAAGTGTTAGATGTGTTTTGTTGGTTGTGGGAGGGGGGGGGGAGGCGGCAGTTGGAGGGGTTGTTGTTTGGAGGGACTAGACTACTCAGGCCATCAGTCCGTATTTCGGATAAGGATGGGGAAGTAAATCGGGCGTGCCCTGTGAATGGAACCATCCCAGCATTTGCATGTAATGATTTAGGTAAATCACGGAAAACCTAAATCAGATGGCTTGAGGTGGATTTGAACCATATCCTCCTGAATACGAGTCCAGTGTGCTAACCACTGTGCTACCTCACTCGGCTGAGTTTTGTTATTTGGGTTGTAAAATAACTTCTAATGCCCGGAGGAGTGAAAGCAGAATATGTAGAATTCCACGGTAAGAAGAGAAATTTGTAATTTAAGGGATAGGGAGCCTTTTCTGAAGGCATTTTTCTGAAGTGTGGCCTTGTACGACAGTGAAGCGTGGATGATGAAGCAGTTCAGACAAGAGGAGGATAGAAGCTTTTGAAATTTCATGCAACAGGAGAATGCTGAAGAGTAGATGGGTAGATCGTACGAGTAATGAGGAAGTACTGAACAGAATTGGGGAGAAAAGATATTTCTGGCATATCTTGTCTAAAAGACGGGATAGATTGGTAGGACACATTCTGAGACACCATCGAATTGTTAATTTAGTATTGGGGGGGAGCCTGTGGGGGTAAAAATAGCAGGGGTAGATGACGAGATGGATACAGCAAGCAGATTCAAAGGAATGTGGGCTGTCTTTCTTACTCAGACAGGAAGTAGTTTGCTCAAGATAGGCTAGTGTGGAGGTGGAGAACTGCATCAAAACAGTCTACGGACTGAAGACTACAACAACAACAACAACAACAACACATCACATCATTATGTAGTGTATGTCATGTAAGATTATTAAAACATAGTCATGTTAGACATAGTAATTTCATTAAAAAAGCACCATCATTACAGCAGACTTTCTTCAAATATGTAGTCGATTTGCTACTGAATGGATTGAAGTATCTTCTTAGGCATTATCATTTGCTCTACAAGAAAACAACTAGGAACATTATTTATCGCACAGGTAACTGAAACGCCAATTCTTACTGTCCACATTTCATGGAATATGCAGGTGATACAAAAAACATAGTTTATTTAAATTACAAAAATTATCATTACTGCGATCAATTTTGATGTTAATCACGCATATATGATCATTACTGTGAAAAAAGGCACATTAAACAGATGCAGAATAGAACTTATCTAAAAAAAAAAAAATTCTCTATTAGTTTTACACAATTTGCCTGCTTTATACATTTTTAGTGAAACATTTAACCTGCCGGCAAAAAGAAACATCACAGGTTCAGTAAAGTGTAGTACATGTTTGCAGGATAATTTTTACACTGCAAGAGCCTACATTCGGTCAGTCCAATTCCGTGTGGATACTGTATGGTGCAGCAGAGTACACAGAAGGCAAACACGTATAGTGTAGGCAGTATCTACTGCTACACCTTCTGTGTGTGCTGTTAATAAAACACGATCGTTGATTAAGTCAATAATAGAAGACAGATAACATGTCACCATAAAGACATTTGCTGAGCCACAGACAGGCATGTAAAATAGACAGTCACATTCAACAAATTCAATTTTCAGACGTGGCCTTCATCAGAAAAAGAAATACATTTGTTCACACAATGACTCAGTCATAACTATGTACACACAACCAGCATCTGAGGCCACTCTGTGGCAGCCCTGGAATGGCTAGAGACGGTGGCTATCTGTGCACAGTGATGTCTGGATGTGTCTTCTTTTTCTGAAGAAGGCCATGACCAAATATTGAAGTTGTGCGATGTCAATTTTACATGTCTGCCAGCAGCTCAGTGGATGTCTTTACTGAGAGTTGTTACTTCTATTATTAACATTCCAATTGGATTTTATAGTCTTTGATTAGTCTTTCCACACTATTGTACATGTTATTGGTCCAATTTCAGTTGTTTGTAATTATAATCCCAAAGTATTAGATGAATTGTATAGGAGAACCTGTACATTGGGAAGAAAGGAAGAGTAGTGGTCATTACAGATTTGTACACTGGGAGTGTGGGGAGTTCAATTGTTGGCACACACATGACACAACAAGCACTTTGTATCTCGTGTCGTAATATAAATTTTCCTAATGAATTTCACAGCTGCAGATGGTATCTCACTATTAAGTTCTGCTTTTTGTTTTTTTTTTCTTTTTTTTAAAATTAGATTTAAATAGAATTAAAATACTAATTAGTTGTTTGCATCTCATTATCTTTTACTGTATGAACCAAAATTGATTATGCTAAAAGCCTGGGATTGGGCACTATGGCATTCTGAGACAGAAATGCCACAACTGACAGCCTCTAGATTTGTTTAATTTATTGTATAAATATAATTTAATGGTTTCATTTTAATAAATATGTGAATGACCTCACAGTTTTCATTATTTAGAGCTAACTGCCCCTTTTCGCAACTAACATAGCTTGCCAAAATATTTTTGAAATTACTTTCTTTTTGCATATATTTAAAGAAAATCTTATTTTTTCCATAAACATGACCTAAGAGCCAATGAAAACTAAACTCGCTACTCTGCGCCTCACTGTATGCCTACACTCCTCAATATATGGAAAGGAAAATTAATAATAAATTAATATATATCACACAAGATATCTTTCGGCATTAAATTCCATAATCGGGGGTTTCTGCAAAAACATTTTCTTATGAGTATGTATCCAAATGCTACATAAATAAATTTATGTAAATAACGTTTTACAAATTTCACTTCGAAAGTGTGCAGTACGTACCGTATTTAGAGGTTGTAAATGCTTCAACTGACTATTTATTAGGTGATGTTTTACATTTGATTTATGAATTGTAGACAGTTACAGCATCTGTCAATACCATAGAATACTAAACGCTTACAGATATTTACAAACTTTTCTTTCAGAGAGAAAATATAGAAGTTAACAGATATGGCATTATTTTCTTTATTATTTCTGTCTATGTTGTTATTAGTGATTATGGTTAAAAAATTTTATTAAAAATTTGGAAGATATTATAGATTATACATTTATATTTGACCTGTTTTTATTTCATCTTTGGTTGACTTTAACATTATAGTATATTAACTTTATAGCTTACATAAATCAGAGATCGTACTATAATGTTAAAATCAACCAAATGTGAAATAAAGACAACATGTCAAATATAAATGTATAATCTGTAATATCCTCCAAAATTTCTAATAAATTTTTTAACCATAATCACTAATAACAACATAGACAGAAATAATAAAGAAAATAATGCCATATCTGTTAACTTCAATATTTTCTCTCTGAAAGAAAAGTTTGTAAATATCTGTAAACATATAGTATTCTGAGGTATTGACAGATGCTGTAACTGGCTACAATTCATAAATCAAATGTAAACCATCACCTAATAAATAGTCACTGCACACTTTCTAAGTGAAATTTGTGAAATGTTATTTACGTAAATTTATTTATGTAGCATTTGGATACACACTCATATAAGAAAATGTTTTTGCAGAAACACCTGATGACGGCATTTAATGCCGAAAGGTATATTGTGTGATATATAAATAAATAATTAATTACAGTGTTTCGACTATCCTTTTGCATTATGTCAATATAAGGTGTTTTACGATAGCTCGTATGGTAGAGCACTTTCCCACGAAAGACAAGGGTCCTAGGTTTGTATCCTGGTCTGGCACATTGTTTAAATCTGCCAGAAAGTTTCATATCAGTGTTAGCTCCACTGCAGAGTGAAAATATCATTCTGGAAACATTCCCTAGGCTGTGGTAAAGCTATGTTTCTACAATATCCTGTCTTCCAGGAGTGCTAGTCCTGCAAGGTTTGCAGAAGAACTGTGAAGTTTGGAAGGTAGGAGGTGAGGTACTGGCATAAGTAAAGTTGTGAGAACAGATTGTGAGATGTTCTACGGTACCTCAGATGGTAGAGCATGTGCCCAGGAGAAGCAAAAGTCCTGGGTTCAAAATCCAGTCCAACACACAGTTTTAATCTGCAAGGAAGTTTCATCCTAGGATTTGATCAGTGATTGTACCTGCTACCTTTGGATTCATGGTCTGTCATTCTGCCACGCAACTCCTGGGTCCCAGCACTTCAAATATGTATAGTTCAGTTGACACATCACCTTAATTATCTCTGATAAATGTCATTTTTGAGGTGCCAAGAAATGTATGATTTAGCTACCAGTTGGCGTTGAATTAAATTAATGGGGAATGTTGAAAATTTGTGCCCAGCTTGAATTTGAACCCGTGACCTCTTGCTTACTAGGCAGTACTTTTGTGGTATTAGTAACTAAAAATATCTTTTTATGTCCTTTATTAGGCTTCTTTTGCAAAGAAACAATTTTTAAATCATGTTTAGGTTGTTTGGATCTCAAAGTTGCAGGTGCGGGAGATTCATAGGATGCCTGTCTCTTTAAATTAGCCTTGACGGATTGCGGCCTGTGCAATTTTTTTGACTTTTAATATGAATGAGAAGGATGCCCAAACCTTCTGAAAAGGAGCTGTTGCCATCTCCTCTTTCTCCATGTCACTTAATGAGTGATAATTTTTTTTTTTTTTTACACTGTGGAAAGATCAACACATAGTCCATCTATTCTTGGATCACGTACAAAGCATCAAGTAGTCATCATGCGCATTACATAGTTCACCATTGATGTAAATTTAAGAGAGTCACGAAAAACCATCTCGCCTTACTGAAACAGAAACTATCTTTGTTTCATTAACATTCGAAGTAAACTGAATACACAATAAGAGACCACTTTATGCTCATTGCTGTGTCATAGTGGTACAGTGCTAAGCACACATAGGCACTCGTGGTGACCACTTCACCACTGTGACCCAGCAATCACTGCAGTCATATATATGTAAATCGACTGCCTAGTAGACAAAAGGGCCCAGGTTCGATTCCTGTCTGGACACAAATTTTGAACTTTCCTCGTTCATTTAAATTGATACCCACTTGTAGGAAACATCATAAATTTCTTTATATGTTGATTGATAGTAGCTGCAATATCGAAAATGGTGTTAATAGTTAAGAGGTAAACGTGCTAAAAGTCCCTGCCATGGTAGGTAAGCTAAAGGGGGAATGGGTGGAAAGTATCATTTTTTGGTCTTTTACTTACTTCAAAAACTGTCCACATTATAAAAAATGTTCCAAATATAAATGAAATATGGCTATATTTCATATAAAATTGTCTCATTACATATTTGTTGTATTTCCAACAGTTTCTGCATTACACTCTTTGACAAAAAAAAAAAAAAAAAAAAAAACCTGGCCGGCAGCCAGCCGCCGCTGAGCCTAAGTCCGAGCCGATTGTGACAAGGGACGATAAACGTGGCCGCGCTGATTTGCTCTAAGTCCGGCTATCTGCACAATCTGGCAACACTGTAGACTGTAGTTCTTCTTCTGTGCAGTTAGAAGATGTGTAGGTCAGCTATGTATGTGGTCTCGCGGTAAAGTGCGTGACTTGCACATGCGAGTCTTTGCGATTGAAACAGACTGTTGACAAAAATTTTAATTTCACGTCCCTCATGCATGCTGATGCCACACGTGTAAGGGGAGCATATGTGTAATGTATTTCATTTTTTGGTACACTGGTAATAACATTCCGGCCCAATAACATTGCTGCCTATGGCCGCAGCACTTGGTAGAGCTTTCCGCGGCCCACTCACCGGCAGCAGCGGTGGCGGCACTACACAGCACTGCCTTGCCCTCTATCCACAGTGCCTGCTGCCGCTCATCGCCCTGGATATGTAAAATGCTGTAGTGTTGCTAGGTGGTGATCCACAAAAAAGGTTGTGATGTGTATTTCAGACACAATATCAACGGAGCAGACCACCCATTTTGAATGATGAGCATATTATTACACTAATACATAATACATTAGAGGGGCAAAAATTTGTCATAGTCATTGATCCAATCAAATGGCACTCTATGATGGTTAACACTTGCTTGTGGTTTAAATCGTGAGCCTTTTGCTTTCAGAAAAGCCCTTCATGTAATTTGTTATTGTCATCAGTTCACACTTTTTCATCAAGAAATAGTTTGTAACTGCAGTATAATGTTTATTGTCATTGTTCGATTCATTATGGTATATGTATGAGCTAAATTATGTGAATACGTTTCAGCACACGTTTTAAAGCAACACAGGCTCACTGCAAGGTTCATGTCTTCATGTCTCATTTCTGCAACACATATTTTACATGAAGGAACTATATTAATCATTATGTTCACTTCCTCTGTAAGCATCCCCTAGCGTGTGGGTCCTAAGGAAATAGTAAATATTCGTATCGATGGAAGTCAATTCGAATTCCTTCAAAGGCGTTTATATGGTGAAGCAAAGAAGATATCTAATACCATTTCCATAATTTGAGTCAACCTTTCAGAAAGACTTATTGTATAAAGCTTTTCTTCACATCCCATTAAAGAGTTTCTTCTTGCAATCAGCAGCGTATAAAGTAAAATGAAACAAAGTACATCTACATACATAGTCCGCAATTCACCGTAAGGTGTGTGGCGGAGGGTACACTGTACCACTACTAGGCATTTCCTTTCCTATTCCACTCCCAAATTGAACGAGGGAAAAAAAGAATGCCTATATGCCTCCATACGAGCCCTAATTTCTTGTCTTTGTGATCTTTACGCGAAATGGAAGTAGGCGGCAGCAAGATCGTACTACACTCAGCTTCAAATTCCGGCCCTCTAAATTTCCGCAACAGAATTTCACGAAAAGAACGTCGTCTTTCTTCCAGCGATCCCCAATTGAGTTGCCGGAGCAGTTCCGTGACACTCGCACATTGGTCAAACCTACCGGTAACAAATCTAGCTGCTCGTCTGTGAACCGCCTCTATGTCTTCCTTTAAACTGATCTGCTGTGGGTCCCAAACACTTGAGCAATACTCAAGACGTGGTCGTACAAGCGTTTTATACGCAGTCTCCTTTACAGGTGAAGTACATCTTCCCAAAATTCTCCCAATAAACCGAAGTCGGCTGTCCACCTTACTCACAACTGTCCTTACATGCTCGTTCCATTTCATATCGCTCTGCAATGTTATGCCTAGATATATGAACGACGCAACAGCATCAAGAAGCTCACTACTAATGCTGTATTCAAATATTATGGGACTGTTTTTTCTACTCATGCGCATCACTTTACATTTTTCTACATTGAGAGCTGGCTGCCATTCTTCGCACCAACTAGAAATTTTGTCTAAGTCAACCTGTATGCTATTACTGTCAGTTAAAGATGACACCCTCCCATTCACCACAGCATCATCAGCAAACAGCCGCAAATTAAAAATTACTCTGTCCATCAGATCATTTATAAAGATAGAAAATAATAGCGGTCATATCACACTCCCCTGGGGCATGCCTGACGATACACTCGTCTCTGATAAACACTCGCCGTTGAGAACAACGTACTGCGTTCTATTACTTAGGAAGTCTTCCAGCCAGTCACAAATCTGTGAATCTATTCCATAAGCTCGTATCTTCGTTAGCAGTCTGCAGTGTGGCACCGCGTCGAACGCCTTTTTGAAGTCGAGAAAAACACAATCCGCCTGTTGCCCTTCATCCATGGCTCGCAAGATGTCATGTGAGAAAGGGGCAAGCTGAGTTTCACATGAACGATGTTTCCTAAACCCGTGCTGATTCATGGAAAGAAGCCTTTCCGTTTAAAGGAAATTTACTATATTCGAAATGAGAATATGCTCCAAAATTCTACATGAAACTGATGTCAACGATATTAGCCTGTAATTGTGTGGGTCAGTTCTCTTTCCTTTCTTATAAATGGGAGTCACCTGCGCTTTTTTCCAATCACTAGGAACTTTGCGCCAAATTAAAGATTCGCAATAAATGCAAGATAAGTAGGGGGCCAATGCCGCAGAATACTCTTTGTAGAACCGAACTGGTAAAATGAAATACAACCCCCAAATGCACTGTCTCCAACCAGGATTAGAACTGCCGACTCACAGCACAGTTGCATCACAAGACACAAGCAGAAACACACAGCCAACCACACGCTGTCGCATGGGGCCCTCAGTCTCTCACATATTCAATGCTGAGCCTCTAACACATTGTGTAAGATAACCTGAAACTCGACTATACAAATAACAGCATTCCTCGAGTGCAAAAGATAAATTTCTCTCTCTCTCATATCACATAGGCATTATACACCATGAGTCGTGAAAGTAGAAGAGGAATGTCAAGTGAACTTAGCAAGACAATTCAGTACCACTTGCGGAAGTAACTTCACTGTCACAATGTTGCCAAATATTTGCAACAATGTTGTCAGTTCGTAGCTGTACTAGGAAGACCTGTGTGGTGATAAGCGACGCGAAATCACGCTCACCTTGTATGGCCTTCTAGTGGGGAGTTGCGGATTTTGGTTAATACGTGGCGTTATCTCCTGATAGTTTCCATCGTCACACTTAGGATGCAGGTATTTAATTCGTCCAATGAGGCCAAAATCAGCATTCATATTTTTTGAAGCTTAATAGCATTATGATATAATTTCAGCAAATGACTAGAGAAGTTAAAAATACTGATATTGTGCTTGCAACATTCAGCAGGTCAAAGACTGAGATGTGTAAACTTCCATCACAATTTCAGTTTCATCCCCCCCCCCCTCCCCCCAATCTTGAAAGTGACTGCATTTCAAAATTCAGCCTTACGACCGTACAAGTAATATTTCACGTGTTGAAAGTCAGAAGAAGCATAGTTAACTGATTATTTGTGCTACACAGTAATTAGTTGATTTGAGGATTCAGACGACAGGACACTTAAAATTATGGCCATGAACACAGAAACTAAATTGTATATGTGGGAAATGTGCAATTCTGAGGGTTTTCATCTGCAAACGTATACATATAATCTACAGTCTACTAACCGGTTTATTGATTTTGCAGTGTTACAGCCTTGTTGGGCAGAATCCATGTGTCTGATGGAGTCTTTGAATGTCGCTACCCACGACTTGCATGTGTTGTTGCTTAGTATCTGTCGTCACGATGATAAATCAACAGAAAATATTACAAATTTTTTGCCCACTTTCTTATATTGTCCTATTTTCCGTCAAACCACACACTTTTTCTGGTCTCCTAGCCACATGGGAAAGAACGCTTTTGCAATTGAATTAATGATAGTAATGATGGTAATAATGATAGTAATCAATGACATTTACCACATTACAGCAGATTCAATTCCACCCAAGTCTCCTCCCAGTAATAGTGGTCATAATTTCATTTGCAATAAACTGACAGTCACTATTCCCATCCAGTAAGTCACAAACCTGTTCCATTGCTTTTGAAATGGTAATCGATAGTAGTGTCGTGATCTCTGGTTCCACCAATTCTGACACTAAATATTCAAAGTGAAATGTAAAAGTGTTACACTTTCCTGCATAGAGTGAACTTTTTGAAGGTACAGGTTCTGTCCTACAATCCCTCCAAAGATTTATTGCAGAGGTTGTGTTGAAGAAGAAAGAAGCAAGAAAATAGGAATTGAGAGGAAAGTGTGTTGCTTCTAGATATTCCGTCACATCAGTTGTTGGGCCTCAGACCCTCTTGTCACCAATATTGACAGCCCTCTCCTTTCTGCTCCACAAGAAATACCCCTCAAATAACTTGATTGATCTTGTAGCAAGTCTAAGTTTCAGCTAATCATATAACGAAGCACAAAAATTGGAATTATCTGTGATTGACACACTCGGCTAATCTAAATGCCAGCTGAATTCGACCAACTTACATCATGCTATGTGTGGAAGCGAATACGGTGCTTCATCCAAATGTGTTCCCAGAGGTTCAGATTGCAAATATTGAACACGATGCCTACATCAACTGAAACTGGAAAACTAGAAACTTTTCTGCTAGATACATACACCACGACAAAGGGCTTTATTACTGTAGACTGCCAGGCGCCGCTCGTCGTCGAGCATCGACTGTTACAGGGCAGCCGGTAATGCCACTACAAACTGGCTGCCGTGCCCCGCGAGTGAGGCGGCAGCCACTGGCAGCTGGAGAGTAGTGGTGGGGCATTGCTTCATACGGAGCCTATTACACTGGACCACCAGGCGGCGCAGCCAGTACCACCACCACCACCGCATTTGGCCACTGCGTGGTCAGTCTACCATGCAGTGTGCACTACTGATGAGGGAATGTGCTGCGCAATGAGTATTCGTATATGTTGCTCCTTGTACTTCCAATGAAAAGTAGAAGGCAAAGGAAGAGAAAGACACACATACTTGCTATGTTAAGGGAATCTAAAGGGCTGTACTATACTCTTTTTGTTGAACTGTTCAGACGACAACAAGTCTTTCGATTACTTAAGAATGTCTAAATCGTCTTTCTTTGAACTATTGTCATTAATAAAGCGAGATATCACTGGTAAAGATTCGAAAATTAGAAAATGTCTCTCATCGGAAGAAAAACTCGTAGTCACTTTGAGCTAAGGAAACCGATAAATTGCATTGTAAGTTATTAACCCCTTGAGTTGAAAAATATTAATTACTACTGCAAACAGTTAGCATTTGAAACTTACGAATATTTTAGTTCAATATTTATATCCTATGTCAAAAGAAAATTGATTGGAGGTATAACGTATGGCATTCGTTCGGGCTTTCTTGCAGCTTCACGTTTTTCTCTTTCATCAGGTCCACACTATCCCTCCTTTCGGTCTGAATTTCACTAGACACTTCACGAACGCAGGCAAGAATGAGGGGAAAACAGAAAATGGCAGCCCGGTCGACCGACGAAAACTACCGTAGCCGGAATTACTACTACTACTGCGCGGCTGGTGGCGTACTCGCCTGTCACCTGACGGCCTAATGTAATAAGGCGGCTTCACCGGTGGCGTAGCCGGCTGCTGAAGGGTGATCCACAAAATGTGACTGTCACATCCGTCGGTATACGAGAAGAGCTGCAACATCCCGCAGCACGTGATATCTTGTGGTTTATTTTGCCAGAAAGCGAGGTATCGAAGTCCCGGAGTAGGTAGGGTAGGCTCGTGCGAGAAGTCGTGGCCCCCTTCTGTCTAGAATGGGGTGCCGGAGGAGTCCGTCCCCTCATTTGGGAGGAGCAGCTGCCTCAGTTGCGTGTTGCCTACTGGTCGTGGGGCACAGTTCACGACCTACTTACAGACTAAGTTCACGGCCCAGCGTGCGACGTGCAACTGAGCCGCCCGCCTCTCCGAAACGGAGGAGTGGACTCGCCCCGCACACAACTCGAGAATGCCTTTCTCCCCACGGGTCTCGACTTCTTGCATGAGCTCTGTGTCCGTCGTATAACAAGAGTAAAACCGAGTGAACAGATTCGAATGATTGCCGTTCCTTTTATAAATGTCCACCGTCAGAATACGACACAGGTTATACAGTGCTGCACTATGCGTGTAAGTTGTGTGATGAAACAGATCAAAAACATGTTTTTATCAACCAGTTTATTGGAAAGCCAGGGATATGATTGCAGCTGCCACGAATCGATCTCACTCTGAACTGTCGAGTTGTGTTGTAAGTCTCGGTGGATTTCATCTACTGTGCTTGTCGTATTTAGGATGTGTGAGGTACCTCTTGATGGAAGCTGGTTTGAAAGAAGTTTTATCCCCTATATATGCTCCATTATTGGCAGAAAAAATGCTGACCTGTCATGCCTTAGCCAAGCAGTGTGAGGTAATTTTCCTGTTGAAAATACCTTCTCAAACACAAGATTAGATGAAGTCAAACTCTTGGAGGAAGAGCTGATATGCATCAGCACTGTTATGTCAGATTTCCACTCATTGAGTTCTTTGATCCAAAATAAATTGCTTGAATTGGTAGCTATCAAATTTGGAGAAGTGATAGATAGGCTCACTGCAAAGCTGTGGATCCAATACTTCAAAATGGTGAATTTCATAAAGGTGTACTTATTCACTCAAACTGCTGTAAGTGAATGACACCCTGTTTTCTTACTGTGGGGCACTTCCAATCAAAACTACCACCCTCAGATTTGCGACGTTTTTACAGTAGAAGCCGGAAAAATGGAAAATTTCATTAAAAAAAAGAAAAGGAAAAAAATCATCAATTTCACTTTATATTGCTTAAAATTTGAGATTTTGCATTACATTTGTACAAAATGATAAATGGTTAACCATTATTTATGAATAGCTTTATAAGTTTGGGATAGGCCATATTTTAGAAAGCTATCAATAAATAGCGGTTATCTGGTTGAAAGAAACAATAACTAATAACAGTATAATTTTATGCAAATGATTAAGCAAAGCATAATGGATAATCAATTGTGTAAAATTATATATATAATGAAATTTTCCATTTTTACATCCTCCAGTGTAAAAATGTCATATATCTGAGGGTCGTAGTTTAATGTGGCTAGTAATTGATATATGCTGAATGCTGTCTCTGGATTTTGACTCTTTCTCTCCACACAGAATTGTGTAAAATCTGATTTCCTGAATAAACTGCTACATGTTAAATGAAAATATTGTATTCAAATGTTCTCTATTTTGCAGTAATGACCACCAGTGAACCATATTCTGAAACTTTTGCATATCAAATTGTACAATATCATATTATTTGCTATGTTCACTAACAGCATTGCAATTTTTATTAGCTCGTGGAAAACTGGGTGTCCCTGACAACATTCCAGTAAAAATTGTATTGGAGCAAGACGGCACTGAAGTTGATGATGATGAGTACTTCAGTACAGTGGAAAAGAATACTGTTGTAATGTTACTGAAGAATGATGAAAAATGGTTACCTCCTGGAAAATTTCATAGGTATGTTTTCATTTGTTTTGTTGTAACAATTGTAACTTTCAGAATATTTTAACTTCAAATACCTGATGTATGAAATTTCTTTTCATTGAAATATTTGCAGCTGAGACATTTGTTTGCTTTGCAAATCATAGTTTAATGTTTCTTGTAAAATTTAACAAAAACTGTAGAGTTTAATTATAAATTATGATGGTAAAGTTAGCACATTTATAGTGATATTTCAAATGTCTGTGTGTTGATATAACACTTTACGATACATTGTTATTCTTTGTTTTCCCGGCATTCAGAGTATTGTATGAAGTTTTGGAATCACAGCCGGATGATATTGATTTCTTGCCACAATATTTCGACTGTCAACATTACAGTCATCTCGAGGTAAGGGATGAAGGCTGAAAGGTTATCACCAAAATATTGTGGCAAGAAGTCAATGTGATCAGACTGCAATCCCAAAGCTGCATATAATTATATAGTCCTTTCTGTTACTTATGCATTATAACCTTTCTGCAGAAACAAAGTCTCATGCATAAATATTAAAAATAAACTTTGCTTATGGAGATATTGTGAAATTCACTTGGTTTATCCATCCAAAAGATCCTGAGTGCTGTAGAAAACAACACTCAGATTGGCTTCATCTTTGTTGATTTTTGAAAGATATTTGTGGCAGTGCCTCATTGTCATGAGAAGTATATGGACTTGGTGTGTATTGAACCAGATTTGTGATTTTATTTTGTACTTTTTAGTTAGCAGAACTCCATATATAATCCATAATAAGGAAAAAATCAACAAATTTAAAAGTAATTATGGGAGTAGCCCATTTTTGTTCTTAATTCTGCTACAAAAAGAAAATTCATAATGTGTTAAAATATGAAGATATGTTGGACAGAGTTACATGATTGACTGTCATGTGGCATGCACACAGTTCTTCTGTGACACAAGGATCATATAGTGAAAGAAAGCAAAGAAAGATGTTAAATGTCCTTGGCAGTTGGGTCATTGAGAACACTTTATACTTTGAATGGGCACTGGGCTTAACAGGAAAGTCTGTCCTTTAAAATGAAACTTCCTTATATTAGCAAGATATATTATTGGAAAAATTTTGGAAAATTTGAAAGATTTTATACCTTACTCTTGATCAGTGCTAGTTAAATGTCTTACCACTGTACCATTTCACTCAGTTGTATTAAATGGACACATATTGGAAAAAAGGAATATATGCCAGCATAAATGTAATTTGTAATGCACACTTGGCAATTAATGTAGACTAAATGTTACAAAATCCAGGCCAATGCAGAAAACAGCAAGAAAATACAGTGTTTTCTTAAGGACAGGAAGGAATGATATATGTAATTTTTCAATTAGCACTGTTATTCTTGCATCCGTTAGAATCTTGTGATAGAATATTTTTCCCCATTTAGATTTTGTATTTATAAATTTAACAATATTCAGTTAACAATGAGAATCAGCTGAAGACAGAAGCAGACTTACAAAAAAAATTACCTATGTCTATTGGTTGAAGGAACCTGGAGACTGTCAAACAGATTTCAGGGCATTATTTTTTTTTGCCACATATACTAATAAATGACACTTAAATAATGATTGCGTGTAATTTGGATGGAAAAGTTTGTAATACCATGTGGTATTCCTCCCATTAATATCAATGATTATGTTTTATTTCCTTTTTTCTTTTCCAGAGTAAGACGAATCTCAGATGAAACAGATGGACCAAGGTTTGGTCCTAAAGACAAGGAACTTAGTAGTTTAGTTGATAGACTGCAGGGTGATCTGACTCACATTTCAATGTTAGGTGGGAGAGAATTAGAACTGCTGAGTAATATGGACCCTG
This sequence comes from Locusta migratoria, assembly GCA_026315105.1. Taxonomy (NCBI): domain Eukaryota; kingdom Metazoa; phylum Arthropoda; class Insecta; order Orthoptera; family Acrididae; genus Locusta; species Locusta migratoria. The sequence goes on from CM048755.1 coordinate 370,802,034, forward strand.
AGAGTCTGATAGACATCTTCCCTGAAAGGTAAGTAAAAAATATTTGTTTCCATTTCACACTTAGGCACATCTAATTGTATCTTACACAATTTTAAAATATTGATGGAGACAACAGGAACATTTTAAACTGCTATATTGTTGTGATAGAGCACCCCCCCCCCCCCCCCCCCCGCAGTACCCACAAAACACACACACACCCCAAATGTTTCTTGAACCATCATTTAAGAAAGATGCACTAGAGGGGCAGATACAAATATGTTTGCTGAAGAGAATAAATAGCAAGTTATAACTTTCTCACCCTTTCCTGTTGTTAATGTATGTCGTCTTATCTCACGTTACTTGTAGGTGTCATTGGTTTCTGACCAACTTTTGTCATGTAATGCCACTAGATTCTGGCCATGTAAAGCATTTGACGTTGAATTAAGGTGGAAAATGACCTCTGATTGAGCTTAATTCTGAAATCTCTGTCTTACAAGTGTTAATATTGTTGTTGTTGTTGGGTATTGAGGGGACTAAACATCTAGGTCATCAGTCCCCAAGTGTTAATACCAGCTTATGTTGCTGTGAAGTAGAATCAACATTGGCTGTTGGAAATTTGTAAATCTTTTCTGTTTGAAATGTGATCATTGGCAATTTAGTGTCTTGTGACATTACTAAACAACACTTTTATTTTAAGCAAGTACAGATTGAAATAATAAAGAAGTTGTTATTAACATGTAAAGATGTGACTAAGCCTTTTACAAACTGCTGATATTGAGAGATATTGTTGACGACATCTTGCAGTTTATGTGATTAAGGCAGAATCATTTTATAGACAAAGTGATAAAGGAAAAATTCAAAATATTCCTTGTGAACATTTGAGTAGGCTAATTTTAACAGCAACCAATAATAATTTCTTATAAGCTTATTGTCTAAGTTCGAGTAGCAGTAACTATACAATGCATAATTAATTTCTTAACTACGAAACACGTGTGTCAACTACAACGAGAACTGAATGCATGTTGATCAATATAACATTAGCAAGTATAAGTAAGTCATTCAGCAATCCGATACTTTACGTGGTGTGATTATACCAGTGATATGGTAGCTCAGTGGATGGGGTCTGGCATAGAGCTTTGGTCACTGTGGTAGGTAGCTTTTGTATGCAAGAAGCTCATATGATGTGGATTCCATGGTTTGCCTTTGTTTATCCTAATGTGTTTACTTCAGAAATATCTAAGTATCCTAATGTGTTTACTTTGGACAACATAGGGTGAACCCATAAATCATTAAAGTTGATATTATGCTGCAGGAAGCTTTCAGGTAGTGGTTGACAATTTGCTGAAACTTTAAGACATTTCCATGAGCGATCGGTTTGCACTGCCTCACTGCGGAAAGACTTCATCATTCCCACAGAAGAAAATAGAAGTAAAACCAAGAGTGATTTTTATCAAATAGCTCAGTTTCCTTTGTTCCTAGCACTACTGACTGTAGTCGTCCCCTCGTCAAATCGCCTGCTGTCAGAAGTGCAGAGATATTTAGGAATTGTTATGGGTGATTTTTGTTAAACGTAAAAGTTATTTCAGACACTAATTGTAACTGGAGCATATTGAAATGTATATATAGCACCACATATAACCTTCGGATAAAAATCTATGAAAAAATTCCTATACCTACAGCAAAGGAAGCTAACAGGCATCACAGTGCAATGCCTTTGTAATCTTATAGTGAACACATACCTATTTTATTATTTTAAATTAAGATGCGAGGACAAATTTGTCACCCATTTTATAATTTCGGCTTGGACTCGACTCCAAATATTTTTATTGTTACTATTATTATGCCCATGGCCTAAGGAAACCTATCTGACAACTTTTATCACAGCACTTGAAAATGGACTAAGGCCGAAACCAGGTAGTGAGAATAAACAAAACTTTCAGTCAAATGGCGGTCAGCTCTTTTAAAAAATATAAAATTTCTGTTTTGTACTTTTTGCTTTTTCTAAGTCTTTTATTTGTAGATATGTGACAGTTTATAGCCAGTTGAGAAGATATTAATGAGAAGATATTGTTGCGTTGAAATGGGAGCAGGCTTCACTTCAAAGGCAACTGAACACAGCACTTATACTCGCGGCACGTTTATTACGAACTTAACATACACGCAGCACTAACTGCCTCTCGGGCAGAGTGCTCTGCTCTTTGTACACAGACAGGATGTACCAGAAATTAGAACAACAGTTAACATAAGAAACAAGTAGAATTTGCAAGTGAACATAAGAAAGATGTAGAACATTCTAGAAATGTTAATTACAAAGAAATAAATTTCTGCCGATGGGCGGGATTGAACCGGCGACCTTTAGCACCGCAGTCCGTGACGCTATCCCCTGCGCCACGCCGGCAGTCGGTGTACGTGGTGTTTCGCGGCAATATGGTGCCAGGTTCTTATGTGTTAGTTCGTGTGATACATCTTTATGGTAATGTGTTTTGTAATTTATTTGTTCTGCAATTAACCTATGGGAGCCTCCTCCACCAGGACAGAAATAGTGCTTTTTCTATTTGGTGAAAGAGTTTGGAATGCTTAGGAGGCTTTATACTAGTATTTCACCATCCATATAAGAAAACGTGAAGCTTACAGACTTTGTTTAGGTATGTGGTACAGCGAGCCTCAACTGTGACATCACTGTTCGTAGTCCGTCTCCTTGTAGTTCCTAATTATGGCCACTTTTTTATTGTTGGCTGTTGAACATTTAGGAGATTATGCAGGAGAACGATTTTTTGCAGTGACAATAATCCTTACAACTCACACTTTGAACAGATCACTTGTGTCTGAAATGATTCTTTGTAGACAAATTATATCATTTACAATGATAAAAAAGTAATTTATTTAGTAATTTGTCGGACTTTTACCAGGGGCGATACTAATTGGTGTCTTGAATACATATATTGCCTTTGCCAAATTTCTATCCCTTAAATGAGATGTGTGACTCTGTTAAGCCAGAATGTAACTTCTTGGGTGAAAACACTATATTATGTTATTATATGACAAGAGACTTGTATACAAAGCTTCAAAATCCCCATGCAATGAAATTATGAGATTGTTCTCCAGGTGGTAAAATACGTGTGATAATCACACTTATGTCAGATGACTATCACCATGTGGCTGATGTATGACTCGATCACGAGTTGCAGTACAGTATGCAAATCTTACTGACGCCAAATGCCCTAGTTCCACATAGAACGTTTTGATAGATGTAATGAGTTCTCGGCACTGTGACTGTTTGCGATGTAACAATAATCCCCCCGCCCCACCTCGAGTGGGTGCAGCTTGCATTATAGGTCGACTTGCATTTGGGTAAATATGGTACACTGCAAATAAAAAATATCTGTTAAATGAGAGAAAAATGTCATGAAAAAATATTCAACTTCATTCGTATTTGAAACATGGAACTGTCGTGTCCTACATAGGAAAGAGGGAAGAAGTAGCAAGGTCAGTCTGCATATCCCGAGCGGAAAGGAGTGATTGCAGAGAGACAGTACAGGCATCTACTAGATTTCGGGACTCGAGAGGATACTTGTTAGGAAACTTTATGGAACTCCTAGGTACCTTGCATTGAATTTATTGCATCCCATACTATGTCAACTACGCTGGGGTTAGTTATTTAAAAAAACAAGAAGAATAAATCGTTTGCCACAACAGTAGCCAGTAATTTCGTTCCCTAGCAGCATCCCCTAGACAGACGCACTCCCCGCGAGAAACAGACTGTCATGGAGCACCCCGAGGCCGACGGCGATAGTCACGGGCTGGTGCCCGAGTCGTCTGACTGAGAACTCCCCTTTTGATCCAAAAACTGGGAGTTTTAACGGCCAGTGTGGGCACACCTCTTTTCCCCACTTTCCGACGATTTAACAATTTCCTATTGGCCGCTGCTTGGTTCAACCAATCTAAATTGTGGCTTGCCCTCTCTCCGAGTCCTCTAGCGAACCACGTTTCAGCCCTGTCCTTTCTGCCATTCCCCGGGTGGGGAGGTGGCTTGTTTGTGCACTAACAAAATGCATACTCGGTAGCAACATTGTTCAGCTGAAAGTAAAACGTCACGACGCTACCCAATATGGGCAACAACAACAATGTTTTATGTCAGTTGGCCACGCCTCAGGGGAGCTGCTAACTTACAGTTTTTCTTCTTTACCCTCTCACTCTAGCCTCGTGAAACCACTGACATTGCTGTTCCCAAGTGACTGGTATCAACTATGCTACGTACATTAAAACGTGCCTGTTGGCCACCAAGTACTAATGTAACGTCTTACAACAGCATCTAGACGTTATATGAAGTTACGCCCATCTTCTCCGAAAGGTAACCTCCACCCTGGGACGGTGGCTGAGGGCATCAGCAGTTCGCTAGGAGATTTCTTTAGTGTCTACATCCCGTAAGATATACGTGTCTGTTTTAGCCCGTTATCTGCAATGGTCTCTATTTCTCAGCCTGGAGTGCGTCTCTGTGGCTCACACAGCCTCTCAACAATTCCAACAGTAAAATCAATATATGACAGAACAACAAAAAATGTCTCTTTGGAGAGGTAACTGATATGTTCTCAGTACATCAAAATAATGCTTTTATTAACATGTATTATATAAAATGTACACTGTCAAGTTCATCTGAATAATGATGGAAGAGGGCAGCATTGAAGATTCACGTGTACAGTGGATGTCTTACTTGTTCTTATATATTTGGAATAGGTTTGTAGATTTAATTTAATTTTTGTGTCAGTCATTCGACCACATCCTTTTTTCTCTTTGAGGACAGTGTTTTATGCCATTCTGAGCGGAAATGGTAATGGAAGAATAATAATTGAATGGCATGTTTAAAGTTTGGCTATATACTACAGTCCGTCCAAAATTACTTTAGGATTGACAGCCATGGCGGAAGCAGTAAGGGGAGTCCACACGGGAGGCACGGGCCGCCTTCCACCAATCTCGCGGTACCTGCAGCTTGCCGACTCCCCCCTCGCCGCTTCAGTCTGCCGCGGCAGCTGCCCTAAGTTGCCATACCTTCACCCCCACCACCACAACACTTCTGGTTTGCAGCGTATTTCTGTTTCAGTCAGTTGCTGCCACGTGTTTTCTTTGCACCTTGTGACTTCGTTTTACCGAATGCAGTAATTATTTTCGTTGTTATTGTTGTTTGTGTCTGATAGTGAACAATGTCAGCAGGAAGTTCTTCAAACATCGTGAGTGGCTCGATGAAACGTGGGTGAACTGTGGTCGGTCACATTGTCAAGTGAGGCTGGACGGACAATACAAGTAAAGGAACAGTGGCAATGCCTTCTGGCAAGGGGGGTAAGCTTACTATCCTTCATGCAGGTACCTCAAAAGGTTTCCTTCCAAACAGTCTCCTGCTTTTTAAATCTAAGGATACAGGAGATTACCATGTAAAATTTAGAATGTGGTTCCTAGAATCTCTAATTCCAAATTTGGGGAAACCATCATCAATTGTGGATAATTCTGTCGTCGTTGACAAGGCACCTACCGTGACAAATCGAAAGGAGGAGATGATTTCTTGGCTTCACCGACGTAACTCATGAAATCGATGAACTGGCTAAAACATATGGCCCTAAAATTGTTAGGTTACCACCTTTCCACTGTCATTTTAACCCAATAGCGTTAATATGGGCCCAAATTAAAGGTTACATTACCAGGCACAATAATAAATTTACACTCTCTGCAATGGAAACTCTGACAAGAAGGTATTAGGAAGGTCACCGCTGAAGATTGCAAGAATGCGGTCAGGCACACACAGAAAATCATCATTTGTCGTGCGCCCATAACATCATATCCATCCATCCATCCATTAATTAAATTGTGGCACTAGGTATGTGGATGGGTGAACATATATGGTGACTGTATGTGGATCAGTTTGTATTGTAAAAAGTAATAACAATTCACTTAATTTAAACAATTTAATGGAATGGCCTGCAATAAGTATACGAAACTATGACGCACAACCACAAATGTGCAGTTCTAAACACATCAAACCAGACAGTCATTCCAATTTAGCTGTTATAAATTCATTAGATCTTTTCTCGCCTCTCATTGGTTGTATGAAAGTAACATGCCATTGGCTGTGCACAGTGTTACATGTTGACAAGCTGTGAGTGATAGAAGTGACTTTAGCTTGTAATTGAGCTATTTTTTGACATGCTGAAGCTACAAATTGCATGTCAAAACACACGTTTTTGAGAGAACTTTTCATCTATTAGATACTCATAAAATATCAATTCCCAACTGGGCAGCAATATGTAGGGCCAATTCTATCAAGATAGTGCTATCTAAGGCAACATTTGCTGTGCGCTCCTGCCTAAACCGAGTCGCAACTATTGATTTGAGTGATAACGTCTTCACGGATTTCTTCTTCTAAGATGATTTGCGAGCAGTATAAGTACTTCTTGATGTCTTCACGTTTTTTCGCAATAATATTTTAAGGTCTCACTGGAATTCCAAGAGATGCAACTAGCTGTGCACAAGTCCCTGTATTATTTTCACCTAGCGCCCCTGTGCATCTCTACATGGCTCTTGACGCAGTGGCTGTCAGAATGCAGGCATTGCAGGAATTCACCATTTGTATCAATTACCTTTATTTGGATGAGGTCGTGTCTCTAACTTACCTTGCTGATTTGGTCACTCAACTTTCACCACCTTTTCTCCTCTTGGGGGACTTCAATGCCAACCACCAATTGTGGGGTGGAACGCAGACCACAGGACGCAGTAGAGACGTTGAGACCCTTTTGTCACAGCAGGACATTTGCCTTTTGAACACTGGTGCTCCCGCACGTTTTTGCATGGCGCGAGGCACGTATTCGTCCGTAAACTAGTCTGTTTGCAGCCCGAGCCTTCAACCACATCTTAATTGGAGGGTCCTTCACGACCTATGTGGCAGTAACCATTTCCCAATCTTTCTGTCGCTCCTGCAGAATGCTTGCCACGATGGTCTCTCCGTAGGGTTGATTGGCCACCTTACACCTCAGCTGCTGTACTTGCTGCTCCACTAGCAGGAGACATTGATATTGCGGTGCAACAGGTGACTCACACTATTGTCTCCACTGCCGAGACAACTGTTCTAAACACCAGTGGTTCCCCTTGGCACAAGTTCCTGCCACGGTTGACACCGGAGATCACCGAGGCCACCCGGGAATGTTGGCGAGTGCTTTGGTGCCACCCTTCCGTAGAGAACCTGATAGCCCTCAAACAGCTCAGCACACGAGCTCAGTGATTGATCCAACAGAGTAAGCAGGACTCCTTTCGGGTACAGACACACGTTCGGCGCCTCTTTGGATACCCGTCTATGAACATCCAGGGTGTTCTCTGCACAGACTCGACTGCTATTGCCGAACACGAGGCAGAATACTGTGCACGTTGCTCTGCGACTGAAACCTATGGTGAGGACTTCTGCACCCTCAAAGAGTGGGTCGAGCAGAAGCAGTTATAATTCCACACGGGCTGCCAGGAACTCTACAATGCCCCATACAGTGAGTGGGAGTTCCAAACTGCCCTTGCTGAATGCCCTGACACTTCTCTGGGACCTCATTGGATTCACAGCCAGCTCCTCTGGCACCTTTCAGCACAGTTTCAACACCAGCTTCTTGCTCTGGTCTATGGGTAAAGGGGGTTATCCCATTGCTACGGCAGGAAAGCATCGTCATCCCGGTGTTGAAACCTGGAACAGATATGCTGGCGGTTGGTAGTTGTTCCCCTATTGGCCACACCAACGTTCTGGCAAACTCCTCAAATGTTTGGTGAGTTGGCAACTCGTGTAGCTCCTTGAAGGTAGCGGACTTTTGGCCCCACAACAAAGGGGGGGGGGGGTGTTTCAGTCAGGGCTGCTCTGCCATTGACAATGTTGTGTCAGTGGAGTCGGCTATATGTGCAGCATTTACCCGCTGTGAACATGTTGCTGTCTTTTTTTGATCTCCGGGAAGCATATGACACCACCTTGCACCACTATATACTAGCAACGCTGTAGGACTGGGGCGTACAGGGCCCACTTCCAGTTATTATAATTAATTTGCTTTCCCATCACTCTTTTTGGGTTAGGGTTGGTGCCTGTCTTAGCTAACCTCATATTCAAGAGAACGATGTCCCACAGGGTTCCATTCTCAGTGTACCTCTATTTTTAGTCCCAGTAAATGGTCTTGCTGCGGCTATGGGGGTCATCGGTCTGTTCCTCCTTGTTTACCAATGACTTTTGTATATATTTTAGCTCAGTTAGTATTGGTATGGCTGAATGGCAGCTGCAAGGAGCCATTTGAAAGGGCCAATCATGGGCCTCTGCCCATGGTTTTCAGTTTTCAGCGCAGAAAACCAATGTAATGTACTTCTGTCAGCATTGGGTAGTTCACTTGGACCCAGAGTATACCTGGATTACGAACTGCTTTGCATCGAAGAGACACATCAGATTCTAAGCTTGATCTTTGACAACCGACTCACTTGGGGGCCACACCTTCGACAGCTGAAGCAAAAGTGCTGATGGCACCTAAATTTACTGCGTTGCCTCGGCCACAGTGGGGAGTTGCCTGTCCAACTCTCTTGCAGCTCTCTAAGACCTTATCCAATCGCACCTGGACTATGGGAGCCTGGTGTATGATTCGGCAGCTCCTTCTGTGTTGCTGGTCTTAGACCCCATTCTCCAGACTTGCATCCGTTTAGCTATGGGGGCTTTTCAAACAAGCCCAGTGACAAGTATCCTGGGGTGCCCCCCAGCGGCTCCACCAGCTGCACCGGCAACATCACAGGCTAAATTTCCGACTGCTGTACTCCTGTCCCCACAAAGACGGCCCAGTTCGGGTCTCCTGATCGCGGTCCATGTCTGTTCCCTACTCTCGGCATTTAAATCCCATCCCTTCCCTTCCCTCCAACTTTTCATTACTCTACCCATACTCCTCCTTGGTCCATTCCTCACTTGCAGCGTATGTTGTACTTGTCCCATGACTCAAAAGCCTCTGTAACACTGTCAAATCACTGTTGCCAGTTCCAGACAATATTTTTTACACATATGGTTCTCTGGTAGATGGCCATGACAGGTATGCCTTTGTCCCTGGCGACCGTATCAAACAGTGGTCCTCGCTTTGTGGAAGTAGCGTCTTCACTGCGGAACTGGCCACTATTTTACGAGCTCCGAGCTTGCTCCGGGGGGTTGTTTGTCATCTGTAGTGACTCCTTGAGTGGCTTTAAAGACCTTCACCAGTGTTTTCCCAAACATCTTGTAGTGCGGTCAATTCAGGACGAAGTCTTCACCCTAGCCAAGTCAGATCGTTACTTTTGTATGCACTCCAGGCCACATCGGTATATTAGACAATGAACACGTTGGCCAAGCCAGTCAGCACTTCATGGCCCCTGGATATTGGCCTCCTCGAAGAAGACCTCCCATCCCAGTCACACTGCAAGATTCTTGGGCTTTGGAGTTCTGAATGGGTGAGTCAACTGCACCAAACGAGCTCCATGTTGTCAAGCCTGCAACGACCATGTGGAGGTCCTCCCTGGGGGCCTCTCGTAGGGGCTCTGTCTTTCTCTGCCAACTGTGTATTGGCCATACGTGGTTAACACGTGGCCACCTTTTACATCGAGAGGACCCACCAAATTGTCGCTGTGGCGCTCTGTTGACAGTGGTCCACATACTGTTGGACTGTCCACTTTTAACTGCCTTGTGGCAGTCTTTTAACTTGCCTATTGTGCTTCCTTTAATTTTAGCTGATGATGCTTCTATGGATGACCATCTTTTAGGTTTTATTCGCTCAGTTGGCTTTTATTGTTACGTGTAGCGGTGGGCTCATTTGCCCGATTCCTCCGGCTCCCACCCCTCCAGAACTTTTAAATAGTTGTCTCTTTTGCAGTTTGCCTTGTTTTTAACGTGAGGATTTTATTATGTGCAAAGTGACTCGCTCATCCTGTATTATCTTTATGATCGGCCAGCCACTGTCTTCGCCTGTACAGTTGTAGGTCAGTCCGAGACTCAGTCTGTCCATTTCTGGTTTCTTCTTTTGTGTTGTTAGCGTCATGTTCATTGCCATTGTGTACCCCTTGTGGGTTCTGCCCTCTGGGTTTTGAGCACAAGATTTTAATTTTCTTACCTGGTCTGATGTCTTAAGGGACTGATGACCTAGTAGTTTAGTCCCCTCCAAATTCTAACAACATAAAAGTATTGTTGTTCTCTGTTCCATCAGGTAATAATTAATTTTGTGTATTAAACAGGGGCAGTGCATCCTATCTCTTCAGTGGTTTAATGAGTACATGGAAAATAGTTGACAGTGCACATCATTTGTACTTTCAGAGTGTCTATATTGTATGAACAACTTTTAAGCTATTTAGATAGCATGCATAATGTGAATTTGTGCTGCTGGAACAACCAGCTCCAGTGTTATTTGGGCTCTTTCAGAAACACTCCATTGTACCCACTCTCACAGCAGAAGTGAAGGAGTGATCATATTACAATCATTTAGAAAATGTGGTATGAATATAAGCTGTTTCAAAGCATCAGAAAATTCTAAACATGTTGTTTGTAGGTTTGATTTGTTGAAACCGAATGACAGGAAACTACATTATTTTATTTATTTGAATTTATCATGTTCTGAAGGACCCGGTTGAGGAAAAAGTCTCCGTGGTCATGTAATGAGTTAGTACATGAAATGTTAATTGAGTAGTAGTAAATAGAATGAAAGACATAGGAATCCTATGCACAAAACAGCACCAAGTAAACACAATCGACAACTTAACACAGAAATTAACTTAATTTTTCAATGTTTCTACGAGTTCCTTGACAGAATAGAAAGAGTGATCCCCGAAGAAACTCTTCAGTTTAGACTTGAAATGTGTTGATTACTTTATGAATTCTTGTGGCAGCTTAATGGAAATGGTTGCAACAAAATACTGCATACATTTCTGCACAACAGTCAAGGTGTGATCCAAATGCAGATTCAATTTCTGTCTAATTTTAACTGAGTGAAAACCGCTAAATATTGGGGATATGCTGATATTGTTAACAACAGATGACATTGGCAAAAATGTTACATCCTGTTATATGCAGGAAAGACAACAACTCATGAAAATGATAAACTGTTTATTAAACAAAAAGCCTTCTGGGTGTATAATAACAAAATGCAAAGAAAAAGATAACCAGTCACTTATGGTCAATCGACAAGTACAATAGCGAAAGCATGAAACAGACAACTACTATTTGCAAGTGGCACTAGGCCAAAACAAATACAGTACTACGACACGAAAACTACGGTCTACATTGAGTGCCACTGAGGCTGGATCTGGCATTGGAGCGGCCGGTAGCTGGGTATGCACTGGCTCTCCACACTCCGTCAGTGCGCTTACGAAGCCAGCATCGGCGGACGGTTACACCGGGTTACTCCACTGTCATTGGCTGGGCACTGTCACATGGCTAACTGTAAAGTAGTGCCACAGTACGGCGCCATTTCTTATGCAGTCGGTCGTTGTTGGTGTTTGTTTGTTATCGTGTGAGCACCTATGAAGGGAAGCTAAGCAGCCCGCCTTGACTGCCTGATGTGGGGGTACTCTACACAGTCGGGGGCTGCCACAGCAGAAAATATGTATTGAGAGGCCAGTGTCAGAAATCCCAAGCTATTGAATATGTGTCAACAAGAGGTTCAAGAGTTCATACCACACATTCCATAAATTGCCCATTTCTATGACAAAAGTGTTGGAAGTGTTACTCCAAAAAATAACACCATACATCATCAATGAATTAAAATAAGCATAGTGGGCTATTTTTTTATGCTCAATATCACTTATTTCAGAGTACATTCTAATGGTAAAAGCAGCAGCATGTAGTTTCTGAACAAGATGCTGAACAAAGGGCTTTCCACAACGGCTTACTTAACTGTTCAGTTTCACTAATCATATGCCCATTCTGTACAATCAAAATGTAAAAACTCCCTAATGAATATTTTACATCACTGAAATTCTGGAAGTATACCTTTTCAGTGCTAGTACACAATGATGGATCAGTCAAAAGTGCATAATTTTGATTCTGTTTATTGCAATCATTCAAATGACATCTGTAGTTAAGCCTTTGCATAGTATATTCGTTAATGGAAGAGTGAAGCAGTGGCATATAGGTGGATAGCATCATGTGCTGAGAAGCTGTAGCAATCCCCCTCCCCTCCTCCCACTGTCCTCTCAAAGCAGCAGAAATACAAGGGTTGGAACTGAAATAATGGCAACACTGCTGGAGAGACACTTTGCAATAGAATCTACTATTGTAGCTGATAGCACATACGTACCTTACCTGTGAGCAAATGGACTCGGCCATCCCACATCACCGGCATGCGCAGAATCGCGAAACGGGAACGAGTGCCAGAGGTTGTACAGCACACAGTGTCATCTAGATCTTAAAGAGGTGTGCGCTGAATCGGTATTGCCGTACATAACAGTGGCACATTGGGTAAAAGCCTTCAACAAAGATCAGCAAACTGTGGCAGACATGCATAGGGCAGGTTATCCTACCATCTCTGAAGAAGCAGTGCATACTGTGGCCACATTAGTGGACAATGATCAATGCCAGACGATTCGTGAGCTCGCTTACGAAACTGAATTAGTGCATACAACTGTGCTTCGCATGCTGAAGAAACTCCTGGGCGTGCGAAAAGTTGCATCGTAATGGGTTTCACATGAATTGATGGAAATGCAAAATGGATGAGTTACAATGCTGCTCAGACGCACTTGGAGCACTATGAGCATGGAGGAAAGGCTTTCTAATGCCTTATCGTAACACTGGATGGGCCACATCGTACGAGACAAAACTGAAACGCCAATCCAACGAATGGTGTCATTATGGGTCGCCGCAAAAGTCGAAAGTGTATCAGAGCCCCAGTATGGTGAAAGTTATGATGATTCTAATGTACAACTGGGATGGTGTTATCCTAACACATTACGTTCCTCCGTGGCAGACTGTCAGTGCACAGTATTACTGTTTGCTTTGCGAAAGAAGCGGCAACACTTTCTGCGCAACCAACACATCGTTTTGCACGACAATGCACGGGTGCATACAGCACAAGCTGTGGCTGCTCTGTTCGGTCGATGGGACTGAGAAGTTAAGTACAATCCACCGTACTCCCCGGACTTAAGTCCTTGTGACTTTGATTTTATTCCGAAGATGAAGGAACCACTCCGTGGCATTCGCTTCAGAACTGTTCCAGAGATTCGACAGGCAGTAGACTACTCCATTTGCACCATCAACAAAACAGGTTCTGCTAATGGTATACTACACCTTCCACATCACTGGCAACGGGTTCTACACAATGCTGGTGTGTACTTTGAAGTACAGTAACAGGTGCAACATATAACATTTTTGTATCAGTTGTAAATAAATAGTTGCCGCTGTTTAAGCAAAGCCTTGTATTTTAAAGAAATTTATAGAATTGAATTATTTGCAAAGGAAAATTACAAAATGCATAAAAGTAGTGGACACCTGTTCTCCCTCTATAAAGTCATTTTAGTCACCAGCAGGCATTGGTATTATGAAAAAAAATTTTTTTGTACTACCCTCCCTACATCTTAACCTATTGTATCATACAGATGAAATTTAAATAATTACCGTAACATATAAAAAGGTACTGAAAGCACTGCCATCTTGAATGTAATATTTAAAATAAAAATGTGTTATGTTTAATGTACCCACTACATAAAAACTTGGCATAAATTTACAAAGGAACTATGGTAAAATGAATCTAGAATCCTTGCAGATAAATAGTAACAGTTAAAAGTTAGTTACTGAATTATCTTGTGTCTGGATTAATGGATTAAAAGCTGAAGGGGTAACAACACAACACAGTATTGTTTAATGAGTGGAGAATGCATGCTTGAGCCACACACACACACACACACACACACACACACACACACACACACACACACCATGTGTGTGAACAAACAAAATCTCTCTCTCTCTCAGAACTACAGTTGAGTGCAGCAATACCTTCCAGCTATTCCTGAAGTGCAGCTATTTTTCAATCCAAATACTATTAACTATTTTATTAGTTTATTGTGATATTGCATTTACGCAAAACAGGTACATAATGCCCTCAGTCATACGACTAGAATTGGTAGTCCATTGGTTATAATTACCAATCTTTCTGCTAGACAGAAGAGTACTTTTCTCCATTTTTCTTCTTTATAAGCTCTTTTTCACAAATCTGCCATTTTTATTTAGTTGCATGTTCAAGCATCAGTTTGTTGAATCATTTTTAAGAGCCACAAATAAACAATGATATCTTAATATTAATTCATGGAATGAGTTTTTTTACAGTTCCTATTTGAAAGCCCTTTTCTGCCCCCAACATCAATGAAATCATCCTGTTTGAATGTTACAACTCTCTTTCATACATACTTACCCTACAATAATAAGCATTTCAAGTAACAGATTTCTTCAGTTCACCCACATTTTATCAGTGACTTGTCTTAAAAAAAAAACACCCCCCCCCCCCCCCCCCCACACACACACACACAGACACTCAGAGAGAGATGAGTTGACCTGATGAGGAACAGAGCACTAGAAAAAGATTTGATTGTTGCTGAAGATTGATGTTTCTTCCTTCCCACTTGCTTTTTAAAAAATGTGTTGCGCCAACCATAATATTAAATATATGTATTTATTATTATAGGAACAAAGTAATTGAATTTCACTTTGTGCGACCTGAAAGTAAAGTTAAATTGTCACTAAATTACTAATGTGTATTAATAACAAAGTTATACATTTTTCCAAAATTCTTCTTTATACAAATCCGTAATGAGATGGTGAGCTGTAGCAGTGAAAATAGATTAAAATATATATATATATATTGCTTCAATAAATCATATTGTAAATATATAAATGTGAGTGTAGCTAACAACTCGCCATAAAATGACCGTTGAGCTGTAGACAGGCACCTAGGAAAGAAAATTACATTCACAAAACTTGAATTTTTTGCTACAACCTTCATCAGAAAAAGAGCATACATACATGAACACAATCTCTCAAGCAGAACTCTTGCTCTCATGACTGCTATAGCCAAATACAGACATGTGAGCACTAGTTTTGTATGAGTAACTGTGTGAACCTGTGCTCTTTCCCTGATGAAGGTTGTGGCCAAAAATTCAAGTTGTAAGCATGTGATTGTCTGTGACACAGTGATAGTCTTTATGGTGAATTGCTACCTGTCCTCATATTGCTGACATTCCAACCTGGATTTTCCAGTGTATAAGATATAATTTTTCCCCTCTCTTGTTGAGGAAAGCATCTTCTCTAAAAATTTAGATACCTAAAACATGTCAAAACTGAAATTATGTTTGTCATTGTTATGTGGGGTATTTCTTTATACAGCCACATTTTATCATAAATATTCCTCATGTAGACTGTAACCTGTATTATTTCCTTTAAATTTGTGACATGTGTCGGGCAGTTGAACTCTGTCCATATATATTGGTAAATTATTTGCTGATAGTTTTCCAAAAATGCAAGTGTTACAGAAACAGAAATAACAAGTGATACAAGCGAGGAAGAAACTAGTTTCGGTCACTTGGATCAAATACAAAAGGGAATACCTGCAGTTGTCGATACAGTTGAAAGTGATAGCGAAGAAGATAGTATAGATATTAATGGCAGTAGTGGCGATTCTTCAGTAGATTACATTGGATGGAATGAAGGTTCATCAAGCCCCTTGTAGGCAGAACATTTGAGGTGAGTCAGAAAATAAGTGAAGCAGACCAGGAAAGGTATTGTGCAGCATTTCTTGGAGGGTGGGCATTTCTCTTATATTTCATTACATTGTTTGTTGTGTTTTGGCATGCGAGTTTTTTGTGAACAGGGGTTATCACTTTTAGTTTAGATTCCATTGTTATGCACAGAAGTTTTTCAGATAAAGTTTAGGTGTAGATAGTTAATTTTCTAACTATTGACTGCATACAATTAGAGAACATTGAGAGGAAAGAATGTGTCTTGTTTAAAAATGAGTTTGTGCAGCAGTATTCGTTCAAATGTGGATAGGCCTGTGCGTATTATTAGGAAATTTTGTGCAATGGTCAACAGTCATTGATTGTGTGGCATTTATGTTCACCTCACTATGAAAAATAAAAGGATCATCACTCCTCATTTTTACAGTGAATTGGTAGCTAAAATTACTCGGAATAGTGGATATTCATAATTTCCTTAGCTGCCAGTATAGTTTGGGAGCTCACTTATAAGTTTGGAAATGTTGGAGACTATTGCCAAGAACACCTATTTTACTTTTGAGCAATGACCTATTCTGGTAGCTCCCTTTGTTGTAAATGTATGTGTAGATGCTCTAATAGGTAAAGAAACTGTTCTGGTTCTCACGGTTGATGCTGGAATATGAATACTGCCTAATCTTGTAGGAAAACAAAATAACACTAAATTTCGTTTATACTGGCTTCTAAACTCACAGTACATAAATATGTAGGTGCACTTTATGTAAGTGGGCAAATTTATAAATTACTGATTACAAGGTTGTTCCATACACCTAAGAGATTACACATTTTGTCAGCACAAATCTTGAATGTGAGAATTGGATTCATTCATTGAAGGGTGAAGAGCAAAAGTCAGGGATCAATTTTAAAATAAGGAATTAACTTTAAAAATGTAGTTTTGACAAACTTCTCATATGCTGTGATGACAGTGCGGGAAAGGGAATGGCAATGTATGAAATGGTGGTACTGGATGCCAAAAGAGTTTGTGGTATCGAATGAAATAGATCATCAAAGATGATAAATTTAATTCATAGAATTGTATCTGCTGTTATTCATTGGAAATTAAAACTTCTTATGTGCAATATAAATATGTACTAGATTGTGCAAATTGCATGTTAGGTTTAGTGTAGTGGTAGTCCATTTACATATGAGAATGGCGATGAGAATTAGTGAGATAGTAATAATAATAATAATAATAATAATAATAATGCATAACAGTGATATCTCTTTTTATAAATATCAAATGAGAAGGCTCAAACAGAGAAATTACAATTGACTACAAAGGTGCATGTTTACTGTTTTATTCATATCCATCAATCTGTGTTGCCACTTCACATCAGGTGAGTCTATTGACAGGGATGGGTGGTTGTAAATGACCTGCTGAGCAGTGTTGTACAGTTTTGATACTTGAGTCATATTGTTGAGAAACAAGGTTCAAATCCACAGTTAACAAACCTAATTTGGATTTTCCACAGTTGATCTTAAATCAGTTTAGGCAAATGCTGCAGTGGTTCCTAAAATAAATCAAGTCAGTCCTCTTCTGCAATCCAAGTCACCTCTAATAAACTTGATAGGACATTGCATTTTTAATTAGCTTTCAGAAGACCAGAACCCCAATCCGTGTCATTGCTTCTCATTCCATTCTACTTCTGCTTGTTTCCCCTGTGTGCAAGTTGTTATATAACAGTAAAGACATATTTATAAAAGACCAAAATGTGATAGTTATTTCTTATGTCATATCATGCCTTTTCAATTTTTCTCATGAGTTTAGTCCAAGGCTATATAAATATGTTGTCAACTTTAGATATTAAACACAAGGAAAACTTTCAGGAATGTAGAAGAATATTTTGGTATAGTCACTGAACAGTCGGGACATTATGATCACATTCGGCATGGATAATGACAGCAACACGTCGCGGCATGGAAGCAGTGAGATCTCAGTAGGTTGCCGGAGGGAGTTTGCACCACATCTGCTCACACAAGTTACCTGTTGTTCTTGTTGTTGTTTTTGTTGTGGTCTTCAGTCCGGAGACTGGTTTGATGCAGCTCTCCACCCTATTCTACTTGAGCAAGCATCTTCATCTCCTCATAAGACCTGCAACCTACATCCATTTGAATTTGCTTACTGTATTCATCTCTTGGTCTCCCTCTGTGATTTTTACCCCACACATTTCCCGCCATTGCTAAATTTACTATTCCTTGATGTCTAAGAATGTGTCCTACCAATCAATCCCTTCTTTCAGTCAGCGTATGCCAGAAATTCCTATTCTCCCCAATTCTATTCAGTACCTCTTCATTAGTTACATGATCCACCCACCTAATCTTTAGCATTTTTCTGTAGCACCACGTTTCAAAAGCATCTATCCTCTTCCTGTCCGCACTGTTTATCATCCATGTTTCATAATTCCCATAAATTCCGGGGGTGGGTGGGAGGGGGGGGAGCAGCATTGAGCTCCGATGTCACATCTTGTGTGTGTTGGATCGGGTTCATATCTGGCGGTTGTGGGGCTAGCACATCTATCGCAATTTAACACTCTGTTCCTCAGTCCCTCTGTCATGCTCCTGACTTGATGACGTGGTGCATTGTCTTGCTTAAAAATGGCAGTGCCATAGGCAAACTTGATCATCATGAAAGGATGTGTGTGTCTGCAACCAGTGAACAATACCTTTTGGCCATCACGGAACCCTGCACGAGCTCCACCAGACCCGTGGATGCCCACGTGAATGTTCTCTGAGCCGCCACCTGCTCGTCTCCATCCCGCATTACAGCTGGCGAGGAGCTGTCCCTGTGGAAGGTGACAGATTTGCACCCTCCTGTCAGCATGATGAAGAGGGTATCGGGATTCATCAGACCTTGCAACGCCGTGCTACTGCACAACATCCAATGATGACGGTCTTGTCCCCAGTTCAGTCTTAGTTGCCAATATTGTGGCACATGAATGGGTCATCTGCTGTAGATACCTGTCATGAAGAGTGTTCAGACAACTTGAATGTTGCCTAGCATAAGTCATGTTAGTTCTGGTACAGTTTGCCACCTATCTTGTTTTCCCAGTCTGCCCAACCTACATCATCTGGCATCTGTAACGAGGGGTGGCCTCTCAAAACCTCGATGTTTGGATGTGGTTTCATCTCGCTTTTGACCCTTGTTAAAACCACTCGCCACAGCACTCCTCGTACACCCAATAAGTTGTGCAGTTTCCAAAATGCTCGTGTCGAGCCTGTCGACCGTCACAATCTGCCCCCGGTCAAATTCTGGTTGTGCCATCATAAAGTGAATTTATGTGAATTAAATGACTTACATCTGGTGGTATATCTCTGGCTGACCTGTAGCACTGTCTCCAATTATCACAGACCTCTTTTTGTGTCATAGTATGTCACATTCACACTTAAATTTTGTAAACATTAATGGAGCCTCAAAAATATGAACATTAAACACTTTACTATAGATGCATGTCATCTACCATGAACATTTTAGTTCTACACATACAACTATATCTACGTCAATACTCTGCAAACCACCTCATGGTATATGCTAGCGTGTACTCTGTATACGTGTGTTACTTCCTCCTCTTCCTGTTCCAGTCATGTATGGTTTGTGTGAAAAACAACTGCCAGTAAGCTTCTGTGTAGGATCTAAACTCTCTAATTTTACCTTTATAGTTTTTTCATGATATATACTTAGGACAAAGCAATGTGTTGGAGGACTCTTAGAGAAAGACATTCAGAACATACCGTGGTAGAGAAAGCATACATTTCAGCATCTGCCTCTGGGGTTGTCTGAACACCTCAGTGATGATTTCACACTTGCTGAATAAGCCTGTAATTAAGTGTGCTGCTGTTCTCTGGATCTTCTCCATCTCCTCTATGAATCCCACCTGCTTTGGATCCCATACTGACAAGCAATATTAAGTTATTTGCCAAGCAAGTGGTTTTTTTTTTTTTTTTTAAGCCACTACTTTTGTAGGAGGATTACACTTCCTGGGGATTCTTCCAGTGAATCTGTCCGGCACCTACCTTACTTTCAGTTTATGTGGTAACTCGACACCAAACCATTGTTTAAGCATGATTTCAGATTATTTATGGAAGTAAATGCTTCCTGTGGTCATTATGCAATTGCATAATCATATATTTGCGGTTATTTCTTCTAGTATATTTGTAATAAAACACATTTATTTATACTGAGAGTCAGTTGCCACTCCCTGTACCACACATCGATAGACTGTAGATCCTCCAAAATTTCACTACAATTTACCGGCGCTGCGCGTTCTCGATACACTACAGCAACTTCTGCATAATGTATCATGGAACTTCCAACGGCATCTACTAGTTCTCATATGTTTTGAAAAGTAACGGTCCTACAGCACTTCCTTCCAGTATAACAGAAATTACTTTCATGTCAAGACTTAACTCCATTGTGAATGACATGTTTTCTGTTCACTAGATACTCTTCAATCCAGTTACAAAGTTGGTCTGGTATTCTGCACATTCTCGTTTCGTCCATTAGGCGACCGTGGGGAACTGTATCGAACACATTCAAAAAAGTGGAAGAACAGGGCACCCTCCAAAGTGCCTGTATCCACTGCTTTCTTGGTATTATGGACAAATAGAGGGAGCTGTGTTTAGCACAGTCATTGCTTTTGGATGCCTACAGAGGCAGAAAGTTGTAGTACTGGAGAATGAAACATATTCAGAGATTTGAGAGTAGTCCAACATAAAAAATGTAGACCTGTAGTTTTGAACATCAGTGCGATGACTAATTAAAACTGGGAATGAGTGATTTGATCCTCTCGACACCTATCGGACACTGCTGTTAGGAGGGGAAATATTACTTTGAATACTTTGTGCAGATGCCTCGCATCCCTGATGCTACCGTACCTTCAGGTTCCCACATCCCTGCCAGTTGACAGTTGCCTGACAATGATTGGAAAACTGCCAAAGTTGTGAATCTGTGTGTGGAAGGCAAAACTGGTGTGTGAGTGTAAGGCAGTAAGGTTTGATGTGTTGTCCACTACTAATAATATGCGGGCAGTCTCGCCTGTTACAGTGGTGACCGATCCTCCTGAGAGGTCCGAACATCAGAGGGTGGGTTAGCTTGTAATTGGGAGCTCCAATGTTAGGCGGGTGATGGAGCCCCTTAGGAAAATAGCAGTTATGTCAGGAAAGAAGGCTAGTGCATGCTCTGTATATTTGTCAGGGAGTCACATACAAGATGTGGAGATGGCTGTGCAGCTGGCGATAGACAGTACCGGTACACTTTGCTGTAAATAGTGGCTCGATGTGTAACATCGTTCCCAGAAGAGATCGTAGGCTTCTTGTTTGAATTCAAGCAAAAGGCTTAAACTAGAGGCTCACACTATTATGTGGTGATCTTGGGTGAAAATTTCTCAATATAAGTTGGAGTAGTGTATAGAACCACCTCTAAATATGTCAGGGGTACAATTAAAAAAAATGTTTATTTATTTTTCCTTGTAGATTAGAGAAATCCCTCTGCAGACCCGGTAAGACACCTGCTGATTCTGGACAGGACAGCACAAAACAGGGAAAGAAAAGGTTACTATAATAATAGTTGAATGCAGGAACTTCTGTGGAAAGGTTCTAGAACTGGCTCTCTCTTTTATATAGTCACATTGCCCATGTAGTAATAGGGATAGAAACCTGGCTGAAACCAGCTGTCAATAGTAATGATATCCTAAACTCAAACTATTATGTATACTGCAGAGATAAGCCAAACACTGAAGAGGAAGGTGTGTTTAAAGTGATATCTAGTGATATTAGAGATCCAGAATGTTAAATAATTTGGGAAAAAGGCCAGGGTTAAAAGTGTCTCTGACATGGTCAGTGGATCTTTTTATACACCACTGAGCTTAGCAGCATCAGTAGTGGTGGAAAATTTGAAGGAAAACTTGGAAATATTTCCCCTAGATTTCCTAGTCGTATTACAGTTTAGCGGGAGATTTTAACTAACTAGATATAGGCTGGGAGACTCCTGTGTTTTAAGATGGGTGGCAGAGACAGAGAAGTGCTTTATATACAAATTATCTCGAGCAGTTAGAGAGAAAACTTGCGGCGAATGTCTTGGACTAGTTGATGACAAATAGACCTGAACTTCTTGACTCGGTTAGCTTAGAAGTCAGTAATAATAAGGCAGTTACAGCATCAATGTATACAGCTGTAATATCAAGAAAGGTAGGAAGATTTTCCTATTTAGCAAAAGCAAAAAGGGACATATCTCAAAGTAATGACAGCTCAGTTTCATTCGATAGTGTTGAATGTCAGTGGAAAATTTTCAAGAGCACCATGCAATACACATTAGACAAGTATGTGTCGCGTAAAATTATGAGAGCTGGGAAAGATCCACTGTGGTTAAACAACCGAGGTAGAAAACTATTATGAAAGCAAAGGGAACTTCACTGCAAATATAAATGTTTTCAAAGGCTTGCCGACAAGCAGAATTCAAACAGTGCCAAAATTAGTATCAGGAGAACAATGCAAGAGGCGTTAAACAACTTCGAAGGCTAAGTTCTGTGTATCAGCTTGTTAGAAATCGTAAGATATTTTGGCCCTACCACAAATTGGTAAATGGGTCCAAAAAACTGAGAGACTGTAATGGCAGTGAAACAGAGGATGACACACACAAGGCTGAATTAGTAAAGGCTCTTTTTCAAAACTGTTTCATGGATAAGGATTGCACTATAGTTCCCCCTCTAAACAATCCACGAATGACAAAATTTCAGATATTGAAATAAGTGTCAGAGAGATAGAAAAACAATTAGAATCACTCAACAGAGGAAAGCCTGCTGGACCTGTTGGGGTACCAATTTGATTATACATGGAGTGTGCAATGGAACTAGGCCCCCTTCTCCCCTTTCTAGCAGCATTGTAGCATATGTCTCTAGAGGAGCGAAATGTTCCTAAGAATTGAAAAACGTGCAGATCATTCCTGTTCACAAGAAGGATCATCAATCAAATGTGCAAAACTATAGGCCTATATCTCTGACATTGGTCAGTTGCAGAATTTTAGAGCACATATAATATTATGACATTTCTGGAGGCTGGAAATTTTCCCTGTAAGTATCAACACGGTTTCTGAAGGCAACGAACATGTGAAACCTAACTGCTCTATTAACCCATGAGACACAGAGGACAGTAGATACAGGCTCCCGAGTAGATGCAGTTATTGTTAGCTTCTGCAGGGCATTCATTACTGGTTCCACATCTCCGCCTAACGAATAAAGTGCAAGCATACGAAATATCGGGCTGACCGTGTGACTGGATTGAAGGATTTCTGCTAACAGACTGCAACATGTCATTGTCAACCGAGGGAAGTTTTCAGGCGTGAAAGTGATTCCTGGCATCTCCTACGGGAGTGGTTCAGGACTGTTGCTTTTCACAATATATATAAATGTCCTCGTAGATAACATCGGAAGTTTAATGAGGCTTTTTGCATACGATGATGTAGTATATCGAGAAGTCGCAATGCTGGAAATGCAGGAGGATCTGCAGCCTAACTACACGTGGCAGTTGGCCGTCAACATAAAGAAATGTCAAGTGTTGCATTTACATCCAAAGACAGATCCTTTATGATATAATTACGCAATAGCAGGATGAACACTGGAAGCAGTTACTTCCATAAAATACCTAGGAGCAGACACAAGAAGCGATTTGATATGGAATTAATGTATAAAATCAGTCGTGGGTAAGGCAGATGCCAAACTGAGGTTCATTGGAAAAATACTTGGGAAGTGTAGTCCATCAACAAAGAAATGGATTACATAACTCTCCTATGACCAATATTTTAATATTTATCATCATTGTGGGATCTGTACCTGACAGTATTGATAGAGGATATAGAGGAGATCCGAAGGAGAGCATCACCCTTTGTTGCAGGCTTGTTTCATAAGCACAAAAGTATTGCAGATATTACCAGGAAACTTGAGTGGCAGACGCTGCAAGAGAGACGTTCTGTATTCTGGTACGGGCTCCTGTCAAAGTTCTGATAGCATAAATTTCTCGAGGAGTCAACCAATATATTGCTTTCTCCTGTTTGTTTGTGTGTGTGTGTGTGTGTGTGTGTGTGTGTGTGTGTGTGTGTGTGTAGTGAAAAGAGCACAAGAATAAAATTAGAGCTTGGAGGCCACGCAGAGGCATACCGGCAATAATTTTTCCTGTGACCCTTACGCAACTGGAATATGAGGAGGAAGTGACAGTGGTACCCAGGTACCCTCTGCTACACACTGTGAGCTGGCTTGTGGAGTCTGGATGTAGAATTCAGTTGGTATCCCAGCACAGTGGTCTTTCCTCTGTTTAATGATTTATCCATTGCTCATTTATTTTGCCATACCCTAACTAAAAGAAGGGATTGCTTGGTAGGACACATTCTTAGACATTGAGGAATCGTAAATTTAGCATTGGAGGGAAGTGTGTGGGGTACAAATCGCAGAGGGAGGCCAAGAGACATGTATAGTAAGCAGATTCAAGTGGATGTGGGTTGCTGTTCTTATGAGGAAAAGAAAAGGCTTGCTCAGGATAGAGTAGGGTGGAGAGCTGCATCAAACCAGTCTCCGGACTGAAGACCATAACAACACAACATTTATTTTGATATCTGCCACTTTATCAATTGTGTGACAATTTAGAAAGAAACTACATTGCGATCTTCCCCTTTGAAACAGCTTTAGGAAGAGGCATTTAATATTTTGGTCTTTTATGTGTCATCTTGTGTTTAAATGCCATTATGGTTGCAGAGTGTTTGGACATCAGGTTTTTGTCTGATTACTGGTCTAACAGAAGACCGAAATTAAACTCTTGTTCAGAGGGGGAAAAAAACCACAGTACACCATTAATGACTAGAGATAAAAAGTTCATATTCCCAGAACAAGTACATCAGTATGTTATGCAAAAGTGATTAGCATTTGAACCTTGTCGGCCCTGGGTGTAGGGTCAACATCAATATTGTGGCACATCATCATCTGCTGGTAAATTGTGCCTGTGGCTCTTGTGGTTTCTGTAATCTGTAGGGGGTGAATCAGTGTGACATGAGCAGAATGCAGAATGCTTTACTGACATGTGCACAAACTGTACCAACAAATCAATTAGTTTGAAAGAGGGTGCACTATTTGCGTGAGAGAATGTTATACAACTGTGTAGGAAAAAAATTGTTCATATGTGACAAATTGTTTTGGTAGTGTAACAAATATGCACAAAATGGTTCACATGAAGCCATAGAATATGATGAGATGGGTTACGCCACTGAGGCACCCCCTCTATCTCAAGAAATTGACATCTCATTTGAATGGCAGATGTGAACCCTCCTCAGCTCTGTCTCAACAGAGTAACACTTCATACACTATCAGGTGTGACTGTATGTAGCTGTTTATTACGGCAGATACTACACACGAGTTGTCCGCTTCCCTGCCTACCTACGAATAATGAGCAGAAACATACTTGATGGCAGTGGTGTATAGAACTGTGTCATTACGGACAGGAAGTCCGTATTTTTGGATGAATCTGGGTTCTGTTTGTTTGAAAATGATCGCCTCATTTCGGTTTGCTGCATCCACCGAGACGTGCAGTGCCTGCTCGAGGCTTTACGGTGTGGCGTGCTATTGAGTGCAACCACACATTGTAGTTTGTATTTGTCTAGGACACTGTCACCAGTTTGACCTACTTGAATGACATCCTGATGGCAGAATGTCTCCCTGGTCTGCCAGAACACCAGGCTTGTTGAAAGTGAATTTATGTGAATTAAATGACTTACATCTGGTGGTATATCTCTGGCTGACCTGTAGCACTGTCTCCAATTATCACAGACCTCTTTTTGTGTCATAGTATGTCACATTCACACTTAAATTTTGTAAACATTAATGGAGCCTCAAAAATATGAACATTAAACACTTTACTATAGATGCATGTCATCTACCATGAACATTTTAGTTCTACACATACAACTATATCTACGTCAATACTCTGCAAACCACCTCATGGTATATGCTAGCGTGTACTCTGTATACGTGTGTTACTTCCTCCTCTTCCTGTTCCAGTCATGTATGGTTTGTGTGAAAAACAACTGCCAGTAAGCTTCTGTGTAGGATCTAAACTCTCTAATTTTACCTTTATAGTTTTTTCATGATATATACTTAGGACAAAGCAATGTGTTGGAGGACTCTTAGAGAAAGACATTCAGAACATACCGTGGTAGAGAAAGCATACATTTCAGCATCTGCCTCTGGGGTTGTCTGAACACCTCAGTGATGATTTCACACTTGCTGAATAAGCCTGTAATTAAGTGTGCTGCTGTTCTCTGGATCTTCTCCATCTCCTCTATGAATCCCACCTGCTTTGGATCCCATACTGACAAGCAATATTAAGTTATTTGCCAAGCAAGTGGTTTTTTTTTTTTTTTTTTTAAGCCACTACTTTTGTAGGAGGATTACACTTCCTGGGGATTCTTCCAGTGAATCTGTCCGGCACCTACCTTACTTTCAGTTTATGTGGTAACTCGACACCAAACCATTGTTTAAGCATGATTTCAGATTATTTATGGAAGTAAATGCTTCCTGTGGTCATTATGCAATTGCATAATCATATATTTGCGGTTATTTCTTCTAGTATATTTGTAATAAAACACATTTATTTATACTGAGAGTCAGTTGCCACTCCCTGTACCACACATCGATAGACTGTAGATCCTCCAAAATTTCACTACAATTTACCGGCGCTGCGCGTTCTCGATACACTACAGCAACTTCTGCATAATGTATCATGGAACTTCCAACGGCATCTACTAGTTCTCATATGTTTTGAAAAGTAACGGTCCTACAGCACTTCCTTCCAGTATAACAGAAATTACTTTCATGTCAAGACTTAACTCCATTGTGAATGACATGTTTTCTGTTCACTAGATACTCTTCAATCCAGTTACAAAGTTGGTCTGGTATTCTGCACATTCTCGTTTCGTCCATTAGGCGACCGTGGGGAACTGTATCGAACACATTCAAAAAAGTGGAAGAACAGGGCACCCTCCAAAGTGCCTGTATCCACTGCTTTCTTGGTATTATGGACAAATAGAGGGAGCTGTGTTTAGCACAGTCATTGCTTTTGGATGCCTACAGAGGCAGAAAGTTGTAGTACTGGAGAATGAAACATATTCAGAGATTTGAGAGTAGTCCAACATAAAAAATGTAGACCTGTAGTTTTGAACATCAGTGCGATGACTAATTAAAACTGGGAATGAGTGATTTGATCCTCTCGACACCTATCGGACACTGCTGTTAGGAGGGGAAATATTACTTTGAATACTTTGTGCAGATGCCTCGCATCCCTGATGCTACCGTACCTTCAGGTTCCCACATCCCTGCCAGTTGACAGTTGCCTGACAATGATTGGAAAACTGCCAAAGTTGTGAATCTGTGTGTGGAAGGCAAAACTGGTGTGTGAGTGTAAGGCAGTAAGGTTTGATGTGTTGTCCACTACTAATAATATGCGGGCAGTCTCGCCTGTTACAGTGGTGACCGATCCTCCTGAGAGGTCCGAACATCAGAGGGTGGGTTAGCTTGTAATTGGGAGCTCCAATGTTAGGCGGGTGATGGAGCCCCTTAGGAAAATAGCAGTTATGTCAGGAAAGAAGGCTAGTGCATGCTCTGTATATTTGTCAGGGAGTCACATACAAGATGTGGAGATGGCTGTGCAGCTGGCGATAGACAGTACCGGTACACTTTGCTGTAAATAGTGGCTCGATGTGTAACATCGTTCCCAGAAGAGATCGTAGGCTTCTTGTTTGAATTCAAGCAAAAGGCTTAAACTAGAGGCTCACACTATTATGTGGTGATCTTGGGTGAAAATTTCTCAATATAAGTTGGAGTAGTGTATAGAACCACCTCTAAATATGTCAGGGGTACAATTAAAAAAAATGTTTATTTATTTTTCCTTGTAGATTAGAGAAATCCCTCTGCAGACCCGGTAAGACACCTGCTGATTCTGGACAGGACAGCACAAAACAGGGAAAGAAAAGGTTACTATAATAATAGTTGAATGCAGGAACTTCTGTGGAAAGGTTCTAGAACTGGCTCTCTCTTTTATATAGTCACATTGCCCATGTAGTAATAGGGATAGAAACCTGGCTGAAACCAGCTGTCAATAGTAATGATATCCTAAACTCAAACTATTATGTATACTGCAGAGATAAGCCAAACACTGAAGAGGAAGGTGTGTTTAAAGTGATATCTAGTGATATTAGAGATCCAGAATGTTAAATAATTTGGGGAAAAGGCCAGGGTTAAAAGTGTCTCTGACATGGTCAGTGGATCTTTTTATACACCACTGAGCTTAGCAGCATCAGTAGTGGTGGAAAATTTGAAGGAAAACTTGGAAATATTTCCCCTAGATTTCCTAGTCGTATTACAGTTTAGCGGGAGATTTTAACTAACTAGATATAGGCTGGGAGACTCCTGTGTTTTAAGATGGGTGGCAGAGACAGAGAAGTGCTTTATATACAAATTATCTCGAGCAGTTAGAGAGAAAACTTGCGGCGAATGTCTTGGACTAGTTGATGACAAATAGACCTGAACTTCTTGACTCGGTTAGCTTAGAAGTCAGTAATAATAAGGCAGTTACAGCATCAATGTATACAGCTGTAATATCAAGAAAGGTAGGAAGATTTTCCTATTTAGCAAAAGCAAAAAGGGACATATCTCAAAGTAATGACAGCTCAGTTTCATTCGATAGTGTTGAATGTCAGTGGAAAATTTTCAAGAGCACCATGCAATACACATTAGACAAGTATGTGTCGCGTAAAATTATGAGAGCTGGGAAAGATCCACTGTGGTTAAACAACCGAGGTAGAAAACTATTATGAAAGCAAAGGGAACTTCACTGCAAATATAAATGTTTTCAAAGGCTTGCCGACAAGCAGAATTCAAACAGTGCCAAAATTAGTATCAGGAGAACAATGCAAGAGGCGTTAAACAACTTCGAAGGCTAAGTTCTGTGTATCAGCTTGTTAGAAATCGTAAGATATTTTGGCCCTACCACAAATTGGTAAATGGGTCCAAAAAACTGAGAGACTGTAATGGCAGTGAAACAGAGGATGACACACACAAGGCTGAATTAGTAAAGGCTCTTTTTCAAAACTGTTTCATGGATAAGGATTGCACTATAGTTCCCCCTCTAAACAATCCACGAATGACAAAATTTCAGATATTGAAATAAGTGTCAGAGAGATAGAAAAACAATTAGAATCACTCAACAGAGGAAAGCCTGCTGGACCTGTTGGGGTACCAATTTGATTATACATGGAGTGTGCAATGGAACTAGGCCCCCTTCTCCCCTTTCTAGCAGCATTGTAGCATATGTCTCTAGAGGAGCGAAATGTTCCTAAGAATTGAAAAACGTGCAGATCATTCCTGTTCACAAGAAGGATCATCAATCAAATGTGCAAAACTATAGGCCTATATCTCTGACATTGGTCAGTTGCAGAATTTTAGAGCACATATAATATTATGACATTTCTGGAGGCTGGAAATTTTCCCTGTAAGTATCAACACGGTTTCTGAAGGCAACGAACATGTGAAACCTAACTGCTCTATTAACCCATGAGACACAGAGGACAGTAGATACAGGCTCCCGAGTAGATGCAGTTATTGTTAGCTTCTGCAGGGCATTCATTACTGGTTCCACATCTCCGCCTAACGAATAAAGTGCAAGCATACGAAATATCGGGCTGACCGTGTGACTGGATTGAAGGATTTCTGCTAACAGACTGCAACATGTCATTGTCAACCGAGGGAAGTTTTCAGGCGTGAAAGTGATTCCTGGCATCTCCTACGGGAGTGGTTCAGGACTGTTGCTTTTCACAATATATATAAATGTCCTCGTAGATAACATCGGAAGTTTAATGAGGCTTTTTGCATACGATGATGTAGTATATCGAGAAGTCGCAATGCTGGAAATGCAGGAGGATCTGCAGCCTAACTACACGTGGCAGTTGGCCGTCAACATAAAGAAATGTCAAGTGTTGCATTTACATCCAAAGACAGATCCTTTATGATATAATTACGCAATAGCAGGATGAACACTGGAAGCAGTTACTTCCATAAAATACCTAGGAGCAGACACAAGAAGCGATTTGATATGGAATTAATGTATAAAATCAGTCGTGGGTAAGGCAGATGCCAAACTGAGGTTCATTGGAAAAATACTTGGGAAGTGTAGTCCATCAACAAAGAAATGGATTACATAACTCTCCTATGACCAATATTTTAATATTTATCATCATTGTGGGATCTGTACCTGACAGTATTGATAGAGGATATAGAGGAGATCCGAAGGAGAGCATCACCCTTTGTTGCAGGCTTGTTTCATAAGCACAAAAGTATTGCAGATATTACCAGGAAACTTGAGTGGCAGACGCTGCAAGAGAGACGTTCTGTATTCTGGTACGGGCTCCTGTCAAAGTTCTGATAGCATAAATTTCTCGAGGAGTCAACCAATATATTGCTTTCTCCTGTTTGTTTGTGTGTGTGTGTGTGTGTGTGTGTGTGTGTGTGTGTGTAGTGAAAAGAGCACAAGAATAAAATTAGAGCTTGGAGGCCACGCAGAGGCATACCGGCAATAATTTTTCCTGTGACCCTTACGCAACTGGAATATGAGGAGGAAGTGACAGTGGTACCCAGGTACCCTCTGCTACACACTGTGAGCTGGCTTGTGGAGTCTGGATGTAGAATTCAGTTGGTATCCCAGCACAGTGGTCTTTCCTCTGTTTAATGATTTATCCATTGCTCATTTATTTTGCCATACCCTAACTAAAAGAAGGGATTGCTTGGTAGGACACATTCTTAGACATTGAGGAATCGTAAATTTAGCATTGGAGGGAAGTGTGTGGGGTACAAATCGCAGAGGGAGGCCAAGAGACATGTATAGTAAGCAGATTCAAGTGGATGTGGGTTGCTGTTCTTATGAGGAGAAGAAAAGGCTTGCTCAGGATAGAGTAGGGTGGAGAGCTGCATCAAACCAGTCTCCGGACTGAAGACCATAACAACACAACATTTATTTTGATATCTGCCACTTTATCAATTGTGTGACAATTTAGAAAGAAACTACATTGCGATCTTCCCCTTTGAAACAGCTTTAGGAAGAGGCATTTAATATTTTGGTCTTTTATGTGTCATCTTGTGTTTAAATGCCATTATGGTTGCAGAGTGTTTGGACATCAGGTTTTTGTCTGATTACTGGTCTAACAGAAGACCGAAATTAAACTCTTGTTCAGAGGGGGAAAAAAACCACAGTACACCATTAATGACTAGAGATAAAAAGTTCATATTCCCAGAACAAGTACATCAGTATGTTATGCAAAAGTGATTAGCATTTGAACCTTGTCGGCCCTGGGTGTAGGGTCAACATCAATATTGTGGCACATCATCATCTGCTGGTAAATTGTGCCTGTGGCTCTTGTGGTTTCTGTAATCTGTAGGGGGTGAATCAGTGTGACATGAGCAGAATGCAGAATGCTTTACTGACATGTGCACAAACTGTACCAACAAATCAATTAGTTTGAAAGAGGGTGCACTATTTGCGTGAGAGAATGTTATACAACTGTGTAGGAAAAAAATTGTTCATATGTGACAAATTGTTTTGGTAGTGTAACAAATATGCACAAAATGGTTCACATGAAGCCATAGAATATGATGAGATGGGTTACGCCACTGAGGCACCCCCTCTATCTCAAGAAATTGACATCTCATTTGAATGGCAGATGTGAACCCTCCTCAGCTCTGTCTCAACAGAGTAACACTTCATACACTATCAGGTGTGACTGTATGTAGCTGTTTATTACGGCAGATACTACACACGAGTTGTCCGCTTCCCTGCTACCTACGAATAATGAGCAGAAACATACTTGATGGCAGTGGTGTATAGAACTGTGTCATTACGGACAGGAAGTCCGTATTTTTGGATGAATCTGGGTTCTGTTTGTTTGAAAATGATCGCCTCATTTCGGTTTGCTGCATCCACCGAGACGTGCAGTGCCTGCTCGAGGCTTTACGGTGTGGCGTGCTATTGAGCAACCACACATTGTAGTTTGTATTTGTCTAGGACACTGTCACCAGTTTGACCTACTTGAATGACATCCTGATGGCAGAATGTCTCCCTGGTCTGCCAGAACACCAGGCTTGTTGCCAGTCTAAAATGGCACGACGGGAGCAGTGCTGTGACACGATGCCAAATATCACAGTTGAACTTAGAAACCAGGTGACTGCAGCATGGATAGTTAATATCACAGGAAGCTATCATGCGTGGAACAATTTATTGGGGCCCATGGCTGGCCCTGTGCCTACTAGTTAACAAGGACACTTGCTGAATCAAAGTGACTGAAATGTTTATAATTTATTCAGAACATACTAATGAATCTGTATGTGAATATGAAGTTCCTACCTCTAGTCTAGTCTTTCAAGGTGTGAGAGTGTGAGTGTGAGTGTGTGAGTGTGTGTGTGTGTGTGTGTGTGTGTGTGTGTGTGTGTGTTCTTCTCTCTCTCTCTCTCTCTCTCTCTCTCTCTCTCTCTCTCTCTCTCTCTCTCTCTCTCTCCCTCCCTCCCTCCCCCTCCCCCCCCCCCTTCTGAAAATGAATGTAATTCAGATTTTCTCATAAGGCAGTACATAAAAACATTCCTTTTAAAATCATTGAACACATCATCCATAGAACCCCCATGCTAATTTTGACAGCTCTTAGTTCTGGCTGTGTTTAAATTTCCATTTAAGCTCTCTTTCCTTTGATAGCAGCTTTCTAATTCGTTTCTAAATTAGTTGTAGTCAATGCACTAGTGCACTAATAACTCGTAGATTTGGCTTCGTATCTGTAATCGTAATTTAATTCTTAAATTTGTGTCATTTTCTTGCGTGTTTGTGCTGTGCAATTCTTAAAATACTGGGATAGTATTGCATTTTAGAAACTGAAATTAACACAGTCATTATTAATGTGTTTATACCTGTGTAAGGGCAGTTACTGTTAAACAAGGCTTGTTAGCTACTGGTAGTGCACCAGACCAGTTGAAAGTAACTATAAACAAGTGAAGGATCTGGTAGATTGTTTACCATGTACAGAACCTTTGTGGTTTTGTGTACATCAGTTGAGACATTTAAGAAAATAGGTGGTTATCAATGGAAAGGGACTCTGGCTGCAATCACAGATTGAGGGGGAATTGCCCACCATCCATAAACAGCTGGATGCTGTGTCGTCCACGGTCAACAGGCTTCGGGTTGCCGTCTCGGGCTCCCTTGTCGCAGGCAGTTGAGGTGAATGCTGTGACACCTCTGGAGTCCATAGCACCACCGTAGAGCCACAATGACACTGAGAGTTAAGATTCTCTCGTCCCTACTGTACGACACTCGGCTGACCGATTGGCGAACTCTGGTGTGATCACAAATCTCTGGGCGGAAGGCGAATGTGTGTACCGGCCATAAGGCTCTTACCGTATTCCTCAGTTACTGGTTTGTTTTGTCCGTAGCTTATATTACCTCTGAGCCAGCACAGGCTGCCTTGCCTTTTGACACAGTGGCCAATCTTCCTGCAAGGTCTGGACAACCACAGAGGGTGATGAAGCCCCTTTAGGGAATTGGGGGTAGATAGGGAAAGAAGGCGTGTATGCACTCTGTTTGGTTGCCAGTAGGTCTTGTCAGAGATGTGGAGGAGGCTCTGTTGGTGGGGATTGAGCACACTGGGGCATCTGGCTGTGAATCGCCACTAAATTGTGGCACCAGTGATGCCTGCCACCACAGTGCCGAGGACATCCTCGGTTCCTCGAGACAGCTGGCAGATACGTTGAGGATAGAGCTTACCTTGCTCACAGGGTGGAAGCAGAGCTATCAATTTATAGTGTCGTTCCCAGAACAGATTGTGGTTCTCTATTTTGTAGCTTTGTGGAAGTGTTAAACCGGAGGCTCAGATGATTCTGTGACAATCTTGGATGCAATTTTCTTGATCTCCACTTTTGGGTTGAGAAATGTAGGGTTTTCCATAATATGCCAGGAGTGTACTACAAGCAGGAAGCAGGTACTGGCAGAGCAGAGTACATGTGACATTTTTAGGTTAGAAAAATCCCTGTAAAGACACATTCAGAGTTCAAGAAGGGTAGTGTTTGTAATACAGAAACTGTTAATATAGTAAACTGCAGGAGTGTATGTGGAAATATCCCAGAATTGTTCCTGCTTATAAATGGCCATAATGCCCACATAATACTATGGCCATAAATATACTGAAACCTGATGCCAATAGCAACAAAATTCTAAACTCTTGACTGGAATGCTTATTGCAATGGTAGGCAAAATGTGGAAGCTGGAGGCATGTCGGTAGTGATATAAAAAATTATATCTAGGGCGATTAGTACAAATCCAGAATGTGAAATAATTTGGTTGCAGATCTAGGTTGACAGTGGATCACACACGGTCAGTGTATGCTTTTATAGACCCTTCCTTGTCAACGATAGTGGCATAGTATTGGAGAGGCAGTGTTGAAAATATTTAGTGCAAATTTCCAAACTGTGCTACAGTTTTAGGTGTAGATTTGATCTTACCGTTTATAGACTAGGAGACTCAGCTCTTTAACGTGGGCGACAGTAACAAAGAATTGCATGAAATTGTTCTAATTTATTTGTTTGCAAAGTACCCTGAGCAGGTCAATGGAAAGCTGACTCGTGGAGGTAACACATTAAAGCTGCTGAGGACAGACCTGGACTTTTTGTCTCAATCATTGTAAAACAGTGAATCTGTGATTATAAGGCTGTTACAGTGTCACTGATTGTGGTTGAAAATAGGAATGCAAACACAAGTAGGAAGATCTTTCTGGTAAGCAGGACAGAGATTCCATTTCACTAGCAGCAGATCAGTTACATTTCTTCTCCAGCAGTGAGTGTTGAGTGTCAGTGAACAAAGTTAAAGTGCATTGTACAATAAACTATAGACAAGTATATGCCAAGTAAAATTGAGAGATGTGAAAGATCCGTTGTGGTTTGAAAACCGAGTTAGAAAATTGTTACAGAAACAGAGCTTCAACGCAAATTTTAAGAGATTTGCTAATTTTGACATAGTTCAGTAAATCTAGTCAGTTGCTTTAGAGTCAACATTTTCTGGATTGAATATAGCAGATGTAGTTTTAAGTATCTTGCAGTGGGTCTCTGTAACCTCTTCAGTGGCAGGACCTGCACTACTTGGGTAGTGATCCAAACATTCTCAGAGTGATCATTAGAAAGGTGTCTCTCATTTTGGGGAGTTGCAGGTTAATACAGTAGTGTCTCCATAGTTCGAGATAAATGGGACCAGAACCACGTCGAGCTATCAAAATTTATAAAGAAAAGAAGAAAGATTATGATACTGAAAGTAATACAGGTGTCAAAATATGAACTTTCTATGAAACAAAGTATTTACATACACATTTGGAGAAATAATGGTGGAGTGTCTTTCGAGTGACGAAGCTGCGACGTTTCCTTGTGTGAGTGTCACACCACTGTCTCGGGAGCGGTATGTCAGTTGGTGTCGCCTCAGGCTGTTGTCGCACGTAGCATATGGCGGCCTCGAGAGCAGTGTAGCTGTCAGTATGACTCGTCATCGGTGAAGGTTCTGCCTCGTCATCCTCGTCACTCTCACACTGTGCTGGTATGTTAACCGTGTTAATTTCAGAAGAACGTATCACTTCCAACTGCTTGTCTGAATTTAACCACTCACTCACTTCTACATTTTCTACCTCTTCACAACCTGGAAAAATTTTTTAATTAAGTTACACGACAGTTGATCATCCTCGACTTCTAAATCTTTAGGTTCTGTGTCTGGCATACTATCCTGTAGAATTGTTCTCCGTGACTTACAAATTTTATCTGATTTTACCTTGCACTGAGACTCACCAATCCAGTTCACAACGTCCTTTAAAGTAACTTCCCTCAAAGCTTCTGCAATGCTTTTGTTGCCTTTCAAATGCAGGATTGGCTGTAACAATCACCATCAGTACTTTTTCTTGAGACATTCCAGAATGCCTCGATCCGTGGGCTGAATCAAACTCGGTAACGGTGGGAGAAACGAGGTGCGGATACTGTCGTACTGCAGTTCTCCTGAACTTGGATGTGAGGACTCATTATAGATTATCAAAATTGATTTGCAAAGCAGTCCCCATTCTTAAAAGTTGCAGTCAGGTAGAAATGAGTTAGAAAACAGTTCAAATTTCCTGATTCGTCCAGTCATTATTCTCTTGTTTGTAGATAATTGAAGAGCTGAGATGGTTACATTCTTGACTGCTCTTAGCTTGGCAGACTTTGTAATTGTAACCAGTTTTAGTTTGTGGATTCTAGTTGCATTTGAAGCTTCGATAACTGTGAACAGCGATTTGATGTATTTGTCCCCAGGAGCACATTTTTCTTGACAAGAAGCAGGAGTTCAACATTTTGAAATTTAGCCATTTTTGTGTCTCTTACCTTCTGCCAAAGGAATCTTGGTCTTCCTGAACATGAAGGAGGCACATTAGTATGTAATGGCTGTAAACAGGACTTGTTCCCAGTTCTGTGAATAATAGCTTGCAGTGCTCCTGTCTTAATAATTCTTACTGCCTCCTGTAGTAATAATAGATGGAGGAAAATTTTGCAGAATTGATGACATGGAAAAAACACCTGTAAGTGAAAAAAAGCAAAAGATTTAAGAAATTTTCAATTTTCCTATACAAAAATGTTATACATTTGAGGTTTGTAGTATTTAATATTTATCTTCTCACGATAGAGGTTCTTGAACAAAGTTTGTTACATATGAAATGAGCTGATAACAATAATACCATTGGAGCTGGAAAGAAAAAAAAAAACGAAATTGGTAAGAACGATGGAATTTAGTAAAAGAAGAGAAAATAATTTGTCAAAAAGCACCACATTTTGTAACAATTTACAGAATTTGACAAAGAAACCCCAAATACCAACAAAATTGGTAAAAATATATCACGAAATTCGGTAATAAATGAGACCAAAATTGGTAAGAAAATGACACAAATTTTGTAAAGGGGAAAAAAAAGTACTGAATTTGGAAATGAAATAATGGCAAATTTGCCAATAAAGTGTGAGCGTTTGGAGAAAAATTGCCCTGAATTTACTGAAAAACACTAAATGTAGCGTAAATACTGATTTTGGTAGAAAAATGGTTTGATAAACCCCCAAAGATTTTGACCAAAGTAACAATCATGCAAAAAGTAAAGTTTGGCGAACAGTTTTAGTGGGATTGGCAAAAAAAGCACTTTCTGCCTGACTTTAGGAATAGCATATTCTTAGAGCCTGATGAATGAGCTTACAGCTGTAGCTCATTGGTGATGTGGCTATGGAAAAGGGGATGATGTATATTTAGTAAATATGGACTTGGAATTATTATTTTTAATCTCTACAGGAGGTATACAACATGTGACAGTTTCTTGCCCACATGCTCATTGTGCCCATTTATGTGGGTGTTAGGTGTATTACAAAGTCCAGCAGTTTCACAGATTCTACATTTTTGAGATATGTATTTTTGCTGAGGCTACACACCATACACTAATTTTGTTTGTTTGATCATCAAACATGATGAAAATAAAACACAAACTGTGGCCTTTCCAAATAGCACATCTGATTTGAAAACTGCTCTAACTGGATTTTCCCCATATGCAGTAAGAGTAGTGTCAAGAGCACATTTTGACTTAGATCACTAACAAGAATGAGAAAAGGGAGAAGGGGTATGATGGAACCTTGTGTTACGCTTTGTTCTAACTTCTGTTACTGAGACATTGCTCTTTGGATTGAGAAAACTCTGTCATGTCATTTTGACCAACTCGATCATTTTGAAACGGTTTTGTGCAACATAATCAACAAGTCACAATTATTACAGTGTTCTTCTTATCAAAATGTTGCACTTTAGATACACATTATTACAAAATAAAAAATCATTTCAACTAAAAGAGTACAAATCCCCAGATTTTGTTGTATTAAACGGTACTCTTAAGTTGTTTGAGAATAAAATTATTCTTTTAGAAGTACTACTTTCATCTAAACTAAATGCAGAGATAATTTCCATTACTAAACATTGACTGCAAAATACTGAATAGCAAGATATACAGTAGGAAGTCATTTTAGTGTTGCATTCCCCCAACTTGATGGTAGTCCTGCTTTTGTGAAGCAGCCGATAAATTTCTTCAATCTCAGTAAAAACAGTACTCTGACTGCAGAACAAACTTCTGTATCGGTGTAGGTCGATGAGGCCTGGCACGAAGTCAGCATTCCAAAACATCCCAAAGGTATTCTATAGGATTTAAGTCGGGGCTCTGTGCAGGCCAGTCCACTACAGGGGTGTTATTGTTATGTAACCACTCCACCACAGGGCGTGCATTATGAACAGGTGCTCAATCGTATTGAAAGATGCAATCACAATTCCCGAATTGCTCTTCAACAGTTGGAAGCAGAAAGGTGCTTAAAACGTTGTTATAGGCCTGTTTTGTGATAGTGCCATGCAAAACAATGAGGAGTGCAAGCCCCCTTTATGCAAAACATGACCACACTGTAACACCACTGCCTCGGCACTACACGAGCAGACAGATGACGTTGACCGGTCATTCGCCGTACCCACATTCTGCCATCAGGTTGTCACATTGTGTACCGTGATTTGTCACTCCACACAATTTTTTTCCACTATTCAGTCATCCGATGTTTATGCTCCTGACAGCAAGCGAGGTGTCGTTTGGCATTGACCTGCATGATGTGTGGATTACGGGTAGCCGCTCAATCGTGAAATCCAAGTTTTCTCACCTCCTGCCTAACTGTCATAGTACTTGGAGTGGATTCTGATGCAGTTTGGAATTCCTGTGTGACGGTCTGGATAGATGTCTGCCTATTACGTTATATGACACTCTCCTACAGACTAGGTCAGCCTGTACGCTTTTGTGTGGTACATGTCTCTTTACATTTCCACTTTGATATCACATCAGAAACAGTGGCCCTAGCAATGTTTATGAGTTTGGAAATCTCGTGACACAAATGACACACAATCACCTGACCACATACGATGTCCGTGAGTTCTTCGGAGTGCCCTGTTCTGCGTTCTGCTGATGTGTAATGACTACTGATGTCTCTCCCAGACTGTGAATATGGTCAGGTGATGGGGTGTCTTTTGTGTCATCACTAGTAACTACTTCTAATCTGTCAGAAACTGATGATTCAGAAAGGAAAAATTACATATATGGCCAAGTAATGGGATAATATATACAGGACACTACTTAAGTATTCTGCTAGATACCACAACGAATCCACTAGTCATTAGTCTTTAGTGATACAATTATTGACTCAATATTCCCGTTGTCAGTATCACAGAAGACTTTTTCAGTTAACAGCTGCAGAAAGCTATTTTTAAGAGAGTTGTATGAGTCTATGTAGGAACCAAGTTTCTATTTAAATACTGTGCATATATCCGACATTTCAGTAATAGAAACATTTCTACTTAGCGCTGACTTTGTAGCATCATCCTAGCGCTGCTGACCAGATACTTCCTTCACAACTATCCGTACGGTTAGCTTTATTTTTTCCATACCACATACCTTTTCATAATAAAATTTTTAAAAACCTTTCAATACTGTTTGTAACGTGCTACTGCAACTTAATTGTGATTGTGTCTAACAAATCATCCCATGTTTGTTCTTCATGATATTCTTATCCCCGTTGTCAGCCACCTAGGCTGCCTTTTTAGTGGTAGTACCCTGTTTTCGATGTTCTAATTGAAAATTGCAACCAAAGGGCTTTCTGTTATTCTTGTTCATTAATAAGGTTTAAAACGACATCTGTTGTAACTGAATTAGCTTTTCTAGATGATTTATTGTTTTAGTCAACATGGGTTTGAGCATAAAAACTTTTAGAGTTGAAATTTGTGCATCATGGTCTGAAAGGGCATTCACTTTTCTACAGTGTGCCCCTCTAGTAATGAATAATGAACAAGACTGCTGTCTGTAGTTGTTCTACCATTCCATTATACTCACATTGGAAATAATACGACAAGCATCAGATGATATGAATGAAGATATGAAGAACTGACCCACATAATTACAGGTCAATATCATTGACCTCAGTTTCCTGTAGAATTTTGGAGCATGTTCTCAGCTCGAATATAGTAAATTTCCTTGAGATGGAAAAGCTTCCTTCTATCAATCTGCACAGGTTTAGGAAACAATGTTCATGTGAAACTCAGCTTGCCCTTTTCTCGCATGACATCTTACGAGCCATGGATGAAGGGCAACAGACAGATTTTTTCTTGATTTCAAAAAGGCATTTGACGCAGTGTCACACTGCAGATTGCTAATGAAGATACGAGTATATGGAATAGGTTCACAAAATTGTGACTGACTGGAATACTTCCTAAGAAATAGATCGCAGTACGTTGTTATTGACGGTGAGTGTTCATCAGAAATGAGTGTATCGTCAGGTGTGCCCTTCACTTTTGATCGATTTATCTTGTAAACAAAGTTTAACGGTGTTTCTTTTCGTACTCATGTGGAGGACTTCACACTTCTCATTATTTAGAGTCAATTGGGAATTTTTACACCATACTGATATCTTATTTAAATCGTTCTGCAGTTGGTTTTGATCAGATGACTTTACTAGATGACTTTACTAGACAATAAATGACAGCGTCATTTGCAAACAACCTAAGAGAGCTGCTCAGATTTTCTCCTAAATCATTTATGTAGATAAGGAACAGCAGAGGGCCAATACACTACTCTGTGGAACGCCGGATATAACCTCTGTTTTAGTTGATGCCTTACCATCGATTACTACAAACTGTGTCCTCTGACAGGAAACCCCCTATCCAGTCACGAATCTGGGGGATATTCCATAACCACACAATTTGATTAAAAGCCGTTTGTGTGGTATGGTGTCAAAAGCCTTCTGGAAATCAAGGAATACGGAATCAATTTGAGAGCCTCTTTTGATAGCACTCATCACATCATGTGAGTAAAGAGCTAGTTGTGTATTGCATGAATTTTATTTTCTAACTCCGTGTTGACTTTGGGTCACTAGATCATTCTGTTCGGGATAATTCTAATGTTTGAATACATGATATTTTCCAAACCTCTGCTGCAATTTGACATCAATGAAATAGGCCTGTAGTTTAGTGGGTTACTCCTACTGCCTTTCTTGAATATAGGTGTGACCTGTGCAACTTTCCAATGTTTTGGTACAGATCCTTCTTTGAGCGAGCGGTTGTATATGGCTGTTAAGTAAGGAGCTATCGCTTCAGCATAATCAGAGAGAAATCTAACGGGTGTACAATCTGGACCAGAAGACTTGTTCTTGTTAAGTGATTTTAGTTGCTGCACTACTCCGATGATATCTACTTCTACATTACTCATTACGGCATCTGTTCGTGTCATCGGCAGGATTTCCATTACTATCACGTAGTGAGGGTATTGTTTGTGTTTTGCCCCTAGTATATTTAACATATGACCAAAATCTCTTAGGGTTTTCAGTCAAATTCCGAGAAAGAGTTTGGTTGTGATAAGTATTGTAGGCATCTCGCATTGAAGTCCTCGCTAAATTTCGAGCTTCTGTGTAGGATCGCCAATCCTGGCGATTTTGTGTCCGTTTAAAATTAGCACACTGTGATTTGTCACCATAT
Organism: Locusta migratoria; assembly: GCA_026315105.1. NCBI lineage: Eukaryota > Metazoa > Arthropoda > Insecta > Orthoptera > Acrididae > Locusta > Locusta migratoria. Next base: position 370,843,407 of record CM048755.1, read on the forward strand.
AGAAATTTAACATTCTTTTATCCCTTGTTCTATTTGGGAGTGGAATAGGAAAGGAAATGTCTAGTAGTGGTACAGTGTACCCTCCACCACACACTTTACAGTGGATTGTGGAGTACATGTGTAGATGTAGATGTCGAAGTAGATCTACCAGCGCCCTCTTTCTTACAGTTACTTGCTTAATTAACATTGAAATCACCACTAAACAACTAAGTTATTGTTCTTCCTATAAATGGAATCTGGAACTCCCTGTACCTGAGCAGAAATGTCTCTGGGTTGAGGATATTTTCCCATTCCAGTGGTGGGATAGCATAATCATCCCGGTGACGAAGCCTGGAACAGATCCGCAGGTGGCTGATATTTACCGCCCAATCAGCCTAACCAACGTTCCATGCAAGCTCCTTGAACATTTTGTGAGTTGGTGTCTTATGTGCATCCTTGAGGACCGGCGACACTCAGCCCAACAACAAGGGGGTTCTGTCAGGGCTGCTCCACTGTCAACATTCATGTGTCACTAGACAGCCATCCTTACAGCTTTCACTCGCCGTGAACATCTGGTTGCCATCTTCTTTGATCTCATGAAGGTGTACGACACAACCTGGCGCCAACGTATACTGTCTATGCTGTACAACTGGGGCTTTCAGGGCCCACTTCCAATTTTTATACACAACTTCCTCCCCCAATGCTCTTTTCGGGTGAGGGTTGGTGTCTCTGTTAGCTCACCCCGTATTCAAGAGAACGGTGTCCCACAGGGCTCCGTCCTCAGTGGACCATTATTTTTAGTAGCTATAAATGGTCTTGTTGCAGCTGTGGGGTCATCAGTTTCCACCTCCTTGTATGCCGATGGCTTCTGCATGTGTTTTAGCTCTACCAGCTTGGGTGTTGCTGAATGGCAGTTGCAAATAGCGATTCAAAAGGCGCAGTCATGGGCATTTGTCCACGGTTTCCAGTTTTTTTGCGTCAAAAACCAGAATAATGCATTTCTGTCGACATCGGGCGGTACACCCAGAACCCAAATTGTATTTGGCTGATGACCTGCTACGTGTTCAAGAGACGCACCGTTTTTAGGCTTGCTCTTTAATGACTGTCTCACATGGGTGCCACACCTCCACCAACTCAAACAAAAGTGCTGGTGACACCTAAACATCCTGCACTGTCTGAGCCACACTGTTTGGAGAGCTGCACGCCCAATGCTGCTGCAACTTTATTAGGTCCTCATTCAGTTGCACATTGACAATGGGTGCATAGTCTACGACTCGGCTGCACCTTCAGCATTGCAGGCATTGGACCAAATACTACATTGTGGTGTCCATTTGGCAAAGGGGGCTTTCCACACGAGTGCTGCGAGAAGCCTCCTAGTCGAAGCTGGGGTCCTTCCCCTGCGGTTCAGCAGGTAACACTTGCTATGTTCTTATGTTGCCCATGTTCAGGCCTCGCGCCACCACACAAACCGCTGGCTTGTTTTTCCAGATGCTGCACTCCCTATGCCTCCGTGATGGCCCAGGTCGGGTTACCTGACAGCAGTCAATGTTAGTTTCCTTCTTTCGTCCCTCGAATTCCGTCCACTTCCAGTCACTTTCCAATATTCCTTCCAAATCCCTCCTCGGTCCATTCCTCGTTTGCGGCTTTGTCTGGATCTGTCCCGTGTCTCGAAGGACTCCGTTTCCCCAACACATCTCCGTCGCCAGATCCTGCAACTCCTCGATTTGTTCCGTGGTGCCGAAGCCATTTACACCAATGGCCCCATAGCAGATGGTTGTGCTGGGTATGCGTATCTTCACAACGACCGTGTTGAACAACATTCTTTGCCACGTGACAGTAGTGTCTTTACCGCAGAGCTGGTTGCCATTATTAGGGCTCTGGAACACCTGAAAGCCTGCCCCAGGGAGTCATTTGTCATCTGTAATGACTCCCTGACTGGCTTGCAGGAGATTGACTGGTGTTTCTCTCACCACCCATTAGTGCTGTCAATCCAGGATACTGCTTACTCTCTCAGCAGATCTGGCTGTTCGGTGGTCTTTGTGTGGACCCCAGGCGACATTGGCATACCACCATTGGCACTGACAGTTACTAATTAAAAAAACTAAACATATGTGTGTTTTTGTTTTTCCAAATTCTTGTACTTCAAAAGAATAGTTTTATGAACAAACTTTGCTAATCACAAATTTCACTCTCTACAAAAATAATAACTAATACTATTAACAGTATTAATTCTCTGCAAAAAACACTACAACAAAAACTTTGTATGATTGTTTGACTGAACCAAAAGAAATAATGTGTATGCTCACACACTAATAGAACTGAACGCACTGAGTGCCCAGTAACAGCGAATTTCTCCATCACAGTTATCACAAAAACAGCAAGAAACATTAGTTGAAAACTATTAAATTTAACAACTGCAATGAAGAGAAAAACGTAACTTTCAGAGACCAAAACTGGCTCACTGTGGAAGGTAAACACAACTGACACTGAAAAGCAATAACAGCACAAAAAAGGCTGAGATGAATTCAAATTCACTGACAAATCACTTAGAGTAAATATCATCACCAGTAATTGTTAAAATAATGATCTGAAACTTAAAAAACTATAAAAAATTGCAGAGTGAGTTGAACAGCAGTTAATTACTTGTGATTCACATGTGTTTTAGAATGCAAAAGAGATCTATGTATAACTTACAAAAAATTGAGCCTTGTCAACTTCACTTTACTAAGATTGGTGTTCTTCATGTTCATTTAATCATTTATGAAACTGCCTTGTTATTTAGAGAGTACGTACCTCTTGAAAACAGAAAAAAATTGCTACAGACCAGGAATGTACACAAGTACTATACCACAGGGGAAATCCAAAACATATTAAAGAACATCATCCTATCACAGGTGCACAAATTTCTGATCATGTTAAATAAAAGCTACTTAATAAAATAAAGTTGTAGGAATAAGTACCTAATTTTAATTTGCCTAGTATTTTGCTGGACGACATACACAGCTGGCTATGCAAAATACACACAGTAAGGAGGACAAGACATCACAGGAAAATATATTTTGGAGATAACACTTTGTACAAAGATCAAATAATTGAAAATATGGCCCCACGTGAAGTGAGGAAGACGATGAAATCGGTATCGAGTATTGCACATTGCTGGCTATAACCGCTTCCGAATGACTCTGCATTGATGGTGTATTCTGGCCCAGTCATTCCGCAATCGTCGTCCAGACACTTGCAATAGGTGAGAGACAGAGAGAACAGATAACCGAGGCAGAAATATGGCGACAATGAAGTCTGGAACAGTGTGTGCCACATGTGGTCGTGCGTTATCCTGTTGCAGTGCAGCTGTCGACAAGCTCTGTAGGTATGGGAGGACAGCAGGGTCCAACATTCAGAAATGTGATGCTGGCTGGCTAGTGTACCAGCCAGCAATGTGTTGACTTAGTGGTAAATGCACTAATGTACTCCTTGTGGGGTTAGCCCTCTCTACTGCAAAAGATGTAGTATTATGGTACTTGTGGACACTTCTTGTTGCATAACAGACCTAATTTGTTCCAAAATGGTTCACGCTGTAGAGTGATCCATCACTTCCGTGCACACAACTTGCCTGTCATCGTATTTAGTGAAGAAGTGTGCCTGTCGGTCCGTTGACCGACTGAGCTGCTGAAGGTGGAATTGGTAATTGCGGCAAGTGCTTCCGTCGCTGGCACTCCTTACAGTGACTCTCGTAGTGCTTAAAAAGTTCAGTAGAGACCTTGCCAGCAATACTTGCATCTGATTCTGTCTAGAGTCTCCACGAATCCCATATGACTGGATATTGGAGCATTGTGGAAATACTCGACACTAGCTGATCGGAGATAAGCTGGAATGACCAGTAACTGGAGAGAAGGCAATATTCTTTTTGAGAAACACTGTTTAAGAAATTTAAAGGGCTAGAATTTGAAGTGGAGTGAAGAACAATATCTACTGGCACTAACTTAAATTTTGTGTAAAGACCACAATATAAGATCAGAGAGATTAGGGCTCATACCGATGCATACAAGCATTTGTTTTTCTCTCGTTCTGTATGGGAGTGCAACAGAAAAGCGAGTAACTAGTACTAGTATTGGGTTCCCTCCACCACACACCTTTTGGCAGATTGCAGAGTAGGTAAGGTAGAGAATTGCCACACAGGTTGGATATGCTACATCAGTTGTGCTATGATGCTGGTTACAATGGTCACGTGAAAATTCTTGCACTCATAGACGGTGTTTTGGATTTTTGTGCAGCAGACCCATCCACCGAGATTTTCGTATTTTAAGGAAGGAAGCGAAGGGTTTAATGTGCTGTCATTGTTTTGTAAGAGGAGAAGTGACACACTGTATAGCTACCACAGCCCAGATATGAGGGTTTGTGAGCCTATAAATGTCGCCACAAACTGTTGCCGACCGGTTACCGGCTCTGTGACTACGGCACGTACACCTCGAGCGAGTCTTCCACTCGCGCCACAGCATTGACGTGCGCGGCTCGACTGGTGTTAATGGTGGATTACTCAGAAGATAGGAATGGCAGGCTGTAGTCTTCATTGGCGAAAGCAGATTCTGCCTGCACATGACGGTCATTGACGCAAACAGTGTAGATCTTGTAACGTCGCCGCTGCATCCACCTAATCCTCGATGGGCGAAGTTGCCGTTACATTCTATTTTATGCTTAATCATTTAATAATTGTTCCAATGATTTGACGGTATGGGATGTGGACAATTACTAGGTTTATCCATAACAGTAAACTTTGTTAACTTCCTTTATTATGGAATGACAAATGTTAAAAACTCTTCCCTTTAAATACGCTGATTTAATAAACACATGCCACTACGATGAATGTCTTAAAGTCCACACTGAAAGATTTCAATATGCAACTGCAACCCGTATGCGATACGATGGAATGGCAAAAACTTTAGCCACCACTAAACGCAGGTTACGAACTCACTGCCGACATGCTACCGCCTCGCTCTGCGGTCGGCGGGAGACTGCCGCACCCCGGCCAACAAACAAAGAACATTCCAACCCAAGCATTGTTGCCAGCAGCTCTCGCTGCACACCAACGATAACTATCGTTCGACCAAAATGTACTAAAGAGGTTACTAACCTAAAACCCTGTATCCTCACAATCTGACGACCGTTATCTTGGAGAGAGCATTTGTCTGAGACACACTCCTGGCCTTTGATCTGTGGTGCAATAAGCTGCAACTCCCATTGAACTTGAGTGTTTGTGGACTGAAGGCTGTCCAGTACTTCGGACGTGCAGAATGTTGTAAGACCAGTTGTTTTTGCTAGTCTCGCAACAGCAAAGTGCCGTGTTGTCGCAACAGGTTAATCCTCGCTCACACACTGCGCACGAAACCGTATGTTCTCTGCGAGACGTGCGACGACTTCCCTAGCCGGCACAATCTTCAACTTGCCTCCAATTGAGCGTGTGCGGTATACGATTGACGATAACTGACGTGCGCGACTTACAGAACCGAAGCCCGTACAGAACTACGTGAACAGGTCGAGCAGTCTTGGAATGACGTACCCTGAGACAGCGTTCGCCATCTGTACGATTGAATGGGTATCAGAATTGGCACCTGCGTTGCCTCCAGAGGAGGGCAAACCACGTGCTGTGTGGGTGTTTCTGCATGAATCTACACCTGGTACCTTGGTACTGTTTGAGCTATTAATCTGTAAATGTAATCATTTTGTGTGCTTCATATTTCCTGTTTCTACAATAAGTCTTGAGTGAATTGGAAAACTCTAAAGGAGTGTACTAATTTTTACTTCTGGCTATGTATAACCATTTATGCATGTGTGTAGAACAATGTTTGAACTGTAGGACCAACAAAGTATCAAAATAAAAATTCAGGTTTTAGTTTTAAAACATCAGTAGCAAAGTAAAAAGCATTGCATGGTTAGCAATTTGTTGAATATTACCAGATGACCTTTAAGTCATATATACACGTGTATGGAGGAGGACCATGTTCGTATTGTCACTTTTAAGATACTCGCACTTTTTCACTGTTCCATGTTTATTAAAAGTAATAAATGAAAACATTGTTCTGTAATGGTATCAATATTAGAAAATAGTTAATTGTAATCAAAGTATTGTGAAACAAAGGTAGCAGACAATGTATTCAGCACATCTACATATTTGTAACAAAGTATATCAGAAATGGTATATGTAATTGAATTTTAAAAGGTTTAAATTATTTGATGTGTTCTAGGAAGATATTCTACAGACACACTATTGAAAGCCAAGCTCGGTGGCAACCAGAAACAAATGAATATTATCCTATAGTTGGGCATCTTCTTTCAAAAACAGCTCCTCCACATATGCTGTAATTCTTTTAAGAGTGAATAAGTAATAGTCTCTTGTCTGTACTCTCTAAACTTGATATTTTCAAGATATTGAATTCTTAAAATTCATAGCGATAACAGTAAAACATATCTAATGTGTATTTAAGAGCAGATGAGTATTTATCAAGTAGAAGAGATGTTAATCTGCAGACAGCCACATATGAATTATTATAAATCTGAAGACTTGACAGTTCTTCAATATTTCTGTGTGCCTGTCCACCAATGAGGTTTGTTTAAATTCGATGAGTAGTGTTTTGTTTACATAATATATTCCATTCTGGAATTCCTATTAGGAGGGGGAGATCACTTCTCACTGCTTTTGCTGTTTCCAAAGTCAGACTTTCAACTGAAGGGAAAAAATAAGTTAACCTACTCATTTTGTTGCCAGTTTGAAACCCCTACCTGCATTACTAAATGGTTAATCGCCCAATCCTACTTGTAGGTTGTTTATTTGATGACTTCCAGGTACAAGATAAATTAATTTCACGTAAATATTAATGAAGTTTAAATATTCAAAATTCTGTCATAACTATTCAGTAAGATATAATTTTCCATTAAATGTTTAATGCAATAAGTCAGGTATTAAAGTTAGAAACTGTCTGTATGGCTTGCAGATAATGTAAGTCACTCAGATGAATGGCTACTAGAATAGTAAATGTTTCAAGCTGTTGTTTACCCCAAACTTTGATTCTTTTAAAAATCAGGTTTGTGGGGTTAACTGGTATCCTACTATTTCATTAAAAATTCATTTCTAGTTTTTCTTTATATTTTTATGATATGTATGTTACCATCTCAGTTCCATTTTCATTGTGATATGTCCTATTAGGATCATTGCCAGTGTGTGTGGGACATTTCAAAAGTAAGAAATACGATGTAACATAATGTTACTATAACCCCCCACAACTAATGTGCTGATAGTATGTTCTTACTGTTATCATCACCTTTTCAGATCAGCAGTTGTACAGGTTTTAGTTTCTGTTTATTTCACCAGCTTCATAACAATTCTACCTGACAATTCTGCTGATAAAAAAGTTAATATTTATAGCTTATAACTTTTACAAATTAAGAACTAAGTATAATCACCTCAAAAGAGACTTACAAAAGAGAAGAGTCATGCTTAAATCAAATGTGCTATGACCTCTTCAGAATTCTTGTATTGTGAAACAGCAGCTAGGCAAAATATGAGGTACGTCCAGAAAGTAAGTTCCGTTTGGTTATATAAAACAAACAAGTACAGATACAGAAAAAATATTTATTGTAGAAAAATCTACAACTGTTAAACTACTTTTATACATAGCTGCCAAATTTTTTTAGGCACTTTTCATAGCGTGGCACAAGTTTCTGTATGCATTCTTCATAAAAGGTTGCCGCCTGTGTATTCAGCCATGTGGTAGCATGTTCTTTCAGCTCGTCATAATTGTTGAAATGTTGACAACCAAGGACAGATTTTTAGGTGTAAGAAGAGGTGAAAGTTGCTAGGAGCGAGACCTGGGCTGTGCGGATGATGATCAAACACGTCCACACAAACACTACCTTTTAATGGGAATCCTCTTCTTACACCTAAAATTTGTCCTGTCAACACTTTAACGATGACAAGCTAAAAGAACATGCTACCACGTGGCTGAATACACAGGTGGCAACCTTCTATGAAGAAGGCATACAGAAACTTGTGCCACGCTATGACAAGTGCCTACAAAATTTCGGCAGCTATGTAGAAAAGTAGTTTAACAGTTGTAGATTTTTGTACAATAAATATTTTTTTTTCTGTATCTCTACACGTTTGTTTTATATAACCAAACGGAACTTACTTTCTGGACGTACCTCGTGTATTTGCTAAATGTTTCTCATGCCCATCCAAAAAAAAAAGAGTCAACTCTAACCCAATGTTTAGCCATTTTCAAATCATATAGATAAACTAAATAATAGTTTCACAAATTATTGCTAAATTACATTGATTCCAGCAGAACCATATGTTGTTATTAGATTGAGATTTGTTAATCCATGGTGGGTCATATTTATTGTGTTCATAGTGCCCTCCAAGTATCTCACAGCTCTTGTTTTCAGGTGGTTAACATGTCTAGTAACTCTGGGGACACTCCCTAAATACATGTTCTATGGACAAATATTGATCCTATAGGGGAATTTTGATGTAGCTGATGCAGTGAATTTGAGACTGTATTGTGCCCCAAAACCCAAATTTAAAAAGATGTGGACAAAACTTGCTGTATTTTAATGCTTCATTGTTATCCACTCAATGTTTAAGGCACATAATTTTCTACAGCTACATAAACTGCCTGAGAGAGAGAGAGAGAGAGAGAGAGAGAGAGAGAGAGAGAGAGAGAGAGAGAGAGAGAGAGAGAGAGAGAGAGAGAGATTGATTTCAATATGAGATGGTATGTGATGATATTTGATTCAAAATTCACTTATCAGTATGATGCATTCCCCTCAGCCATAGATACATGCCTCAATTGTCAGAAAGGGTGTCATAAAACTGTTGTATCCTCTCTCGAGGCAAGTTTGCCAACAACTGTTGTAAAAGTCACCGATAAACATGTATTGGCGGTGTGATGGAGTTGATATCAGAAATTGTCCTACTCTCAGGGACAGATTTAGAAATCTTGTTGACATGGAAGTACAATGATATCATGATAATAGTTCACGTAGAGACACACGCATTGAGTACGGGCTGTATCATCGCAAAAAATGTCACTAAACATTGCACGAGAAGTATCTTGTGAGGACTTGGGATGTCAATAACATGCTGTTCTGTCATCAGTTCCCCTCAATCACTACCAGTCATAACCTAAACTCCTACTCAGTTGCTCTGCACATACTGATACTATGAGTACCACCACCACGCCTCTCCAAAATGATGGAGGATGGCACCTTTCCACAGGCCTCTCCCGTATTCATCCCATACAACGTGACACATTTACCACTGCAGACATAGCTGTTCATTTTGTGATGTTACCAGTAGTCTATACGTGATGAATTAATTCCCTAGTTTGACTGCTGATAGACTCCAACCAACAGTGTTGAATGACACAGAATGTTGCTGTAGGTGTCCATTGACTATTCTCAGATGTCGGGCACAGATGTGAAGGAATTAAAATGCATGTGGTGCACAATATAGTAATCGTTCTTTGTGTTGGTTAGACGTAGTTGACCAGAACCTTCATAATGATTATGCCCACCCTCATATTTCTATGCATTTCAATATTGGACCTCTGTCACATCCAAATACCTTTCAAATATTCCCCATCACATTTTTGTAATTTGTGAAGCTGTTTTGATTTTTACAGCCTGCTCTGCTATACAGTCACTTAGGTGTTTTAAGTATTTTAGTATGTTATGTGAAATTACATTCTGATTTATATTGGCGCGTGTGGCATTTTGGTATTGGTCTGTTCTTTTGTCAAGCATGAATCTACCAGTTTATTGAAAATATGTTGATATAATGGAACATTATCTTTTTAGTGAAATATTTTTGGTGCAACTTAAAGAAGCGAGTGGGAGATTCCTATCGGAGAAACGGCAAGCTCAAGAGGCACTGGAATTGCTCAAACTGTATCGTGGAGGGCAGCAGGAGGAAGTGGTGCAAGTCAAGAAAGAAAAGGTTTAAGGTAACAGACAAAGATGCTAAATAATGTAGTGGTACAGCTTAACTTTTTATCATAATTAAGCATTTGTTACTGTTGTCATGTTTTGTAACTGTGGTAAATAGTTCTCTTTCCAAAGAAGTAAAAGGGGTTTCCCGGTACTTAGTTCAGAACAGCTGACAGTCACAAAAATTATAAAAAAAAATTATGATGATGATGATAATGATTATAAGGTCTAGCTTTTGGAAACTTGTTCCTCCATTAGGATGGAGAGAGGAGGGAGGGGAAAAAGGGAGAGAAAGTGACTGTAGGTTACTACCAACCTAGGTCATGGCTAACAAGGAGAAAGTTACAAAGATGGTAGATGATCAGTCCTTACTAGAGATCATAAATTAGTTCCATTATACTCACAAACCCGAGTCCAACATCATCTCCAAACTTGTCACTCTCATATGCTTAGACACTCAACTCTCAAATCTGTCACTGTTCATCTTGTTTGCATTGGAAGTACTTCTTATGCTTTTTGCCTGAAATAATGAATATAACATCAACAATTTTCCACACATCAGTCTTCTTCTAGTGGAAAACAAAAACAATTGCATCACTTACTTCTCATCTTACACTCTTCACAAGCTTGCAAAGTTCATCTTTGTCAGAGGCCCTCTGATCCCAGCAATCCATCATTTTGCACTGCGAGTCGTCTTTAGTACAGCAAAACTGTGCACACAACTTCTGTAATTAGTCGCTACTAGTTCCACTAAAAAACGCACCCTGAATTTTCTGGAAATGTTAGTGCATGTGTGGTGAAATTTACATTGTCACAAGTTAGTTTTCATTTTTGAATGTTCACGTGTAATTGCATTTGACTTACAGGGTCAAATCAATCAATGACTACAAGAAATGCTTTATTTAGGTTAAAGGAAAAGTAATTTTTAATTATATAACCGAAGTGTTTGAAAAAGTTTTAGCATAAAAAAAAGTTATTACTTTGACAGACCTGTAAAAAAAATTAGAATGTAAAAAATAGTGAGTGACCATCGTTAGACTTTATGTAGAAACCAATACTTTCAAAATGTATCAACATTTATTCTGCAAGGCCATATAAATCTAAAAAACTGTCTTTCTCAAAAATTCTAGTTTCATAGGCTTATTTTGTAAACTGTAAAAAATTCACTAGTAACAGGTGTTCAGGTAATCTAAATTGTTCCTCCCAGCAAGTGATAAAAAATTGCTTAAAATGTTCATGAGGATGACAGAGGGGGGGGGGGGGGAGGTATAGATAAAGGGAAATAATTGTAAGAATTCAGTAAATTAGGTTGCATCACATATACTTAAAGTTTTCACAAAAGTAAAATGCTAGGATAAATAAATTGTATAGTGGTGCTTGCACAATCAGAACTAAGACACAGTAAACCACATAGCAGCAAATGCACTGCTCAGACTTAATTGCATGTTGTCCACTTTGCGACTAATTTGTCAAGGCCACATGTTCAGCATGGTAAAAAGGTTGGTGCCATATGGTGGGCCCATAGACAACCAAAGAATACCAGAGGCAAATGAAGCACGCAGTGTGCTTTTAAGAGTAAACAGTTACAATTCTAAAGAGGTGGTGTAAATGGTGCCCATTCAATTGCCTGAAGGTTAAGAAGAGAACATATAGGAACCAACTGCAGTACTGCCATACTCAGACTCTTCATACTCTTAGTACAGTGGGAAGCAAAGAAAGCCAGTATACCTCTTATGTAAACAGTGGCAGCAAGATTTCTAGTACACCCTCTATCAGATTCATATTCACTCCTTTACTGACCACAAGTATTTACCTTCAGGTGGCTAAATTCTGGTACTTATGCGAAACACATTTAATTTAATGAAGTATTGCTTGTTTTCAAAAAATATAATTCTGAACTGAGGAAGGAATTGATAGTTTTGAATTTTTGAATCAGTCTTTCATTTTTAAATGTGTACATTGACAGTACTTGCAAAGTAAATATTAGCCAGACATTTTGTCTCAAAGCATATGAGACATGTTTGTAATACATATATACTGCTAGAATATAAATGGATCAGAAAACAGACTGGAGTGAAAGGCGTGATAATGGCTGTACTGTATCCAGGGAAATCGATGTTCGGTGGACCAAGGAAATGTTACAATGGATTGCAAGAGACTGTGAATTAGATCTAATGGTATGTGTATAGTCGTCATTATAAGGCATTCAGGGGCATCGTGGATACATAAAAATGAAGTCTATTATGTTTGAATAAGTCTGGAAGAGATCATTATTCATAAGTGGATGTCAAATGTCAAAAGCTAGTGGCAGTGGTGGATACGGAGAGGGGGAGGAGGGTGGGAGGTTGCAGCTGTGTTGGTGGTGGATGGTGGTGTATATGTCTGGCAATCTGCCCAATAGGAAAATCATCTCACATTGCTTAATGTTTACGTAATTTCTGTGGGCTTGAGTTGGGGTATTGTTTCTTGTTGTCAACGTTTTTGGGTTACAAAGACTTATTGTTAATGGCAAAATCTCCCTCGGGAGCAATTAATGCATGTATTTGCAATGTTAGTACTTCATTTCTGAATAAAGCAAATTAAATGCCTACATTTTGAACACTACGGAGTGGTCTTGTTCAGGAAGGTGAACAGTTGGATACTGCTAAAATCTGCCTGTATATACTGTCAGTTTTGGTTAACTGTTTGCTACTGATGTCACGACTGGGGGCAGAACACGAAGTTAGCTGTGGCAGACCACCGTGAGAAATGTAGCGGTTTCAGAGATTATCGAGAATCTCGCGTGCTTGACTGGCAAAGTCAGACAGTATCTCTGACTTCCACACTCCTTAAACACCATCCTCGTGACCTAGGTCGTGATTTACCTTCCCCTTCTGTTCCCATCCTTTTTTCTTCCCTTCTCTCCCACCTAAAGAAGGAACTGTGTTCCGAAAACTTGTCCTTTTTCATCCGTTTTCTTTTTTTCTTCATTTGTGTCACTATCGGTAGTACAGCACAAAGATAAGTACTGGCCAGCCAATCTATCACTTTTGAAAAGTAAGTTGTCATCTCTGAGAAGAATTTCCATCATTAATAAAATAATGAAATACCTTAACAGCATAATTAAGAAGGATGGTTACAAGTTACTTACAGTGTGGCTTCCAGCATTTCGAGTCCAGTGGAGCACATGTCAGTGGCACCACTCGATCAGGTTTTAGCAACATAAACATCAGCAATGAGAGAACTGCTGTGTGGCCTCAATGCCTCATAAGAGAGGCTAGTACCCCTTGATACTAGCTGCTGATTTGCTATTGCCTTCCAGTTAGCTATGAGAGTTGTCTATTGAGCACTTAACAGGGTAGCCTGCTGATTTGCCTTGTCTAGCAATCACATTGTGGAGTTGCTTACCAGCCACCAACCACAGCATTCTGTGCAGCCATTCGAGTGTACGTACTCGCAATAGTTGCAAACATTTCCAAGTGCATAAATAGAAGGATTGAGAAAGTTATGTGTAAAGTAATGAATGAAGCTTGTGGAATTGAAGTTGACCATTGGATGATTATTTTATGCTCAGTGCTACTGGTTTCAATCTTGGGTTATTATTGTTGCCAAAGCGGTGTGTAAACAGCTTGTTACAACCGTGTGTGAAATTCGTAATGTCGATGTAGATGACAATACATAATTTGTATATAAAAGCTTCAAGACGTATTTGTGTATGTGAACACAAGACAAAGTTGTTATATATTTCAGACTCTGTTCATACACACCACTACCTCCTGAAGCTTTTATATTATGAATTATGTATTTTCATTTACATCAGAGTTACAAATTTCATGTCTGGTTATGAGAAGCTGGCTGTGCTTGATAATGCAAGTAATGCAATGCAAACTACAATGATATTTTTTCAATTATTTGACAGATGTAAAGACCCACACCATCACAAATTAATAAATGAAGCCCTTACTTTAAATTTCCATCCAGAATGGCAACTCCAAGATCATCATAATCAGTTTTGTAATATTTTCTTACGGTTGCACTGGCGCCACTGTCAGCACTGCTGTCCTTATCATCTTAGAAAGAAACTACTATATTTCTAATTCTCTCTTCTCTTATGACTTCTTCTTGGTGTGATCTTTTGCTCTCATTGCAAACGTGGTACACAATTTTCTTCCACGTATCTGGCATTATTTACATGACAGCCTCATTCACAAGTCTTTTTGTGTCTCGAAGCATGAAAGTTGTATTTTGCTCTGCAACGTATGCTTTGATCTCGGCCCAAACAAGTTCAATGCCATTGCAGCGGCAGTGATATGGAGGAAGACTTATAACTCTGTGGCCTTGATTATCTACTATTGAATCAATCTCGTACTGAATTTTCTCAGTTTTGTGTTTTCTCACTAATTAGAAAAGTTCTTCATTTTGTATATTCTGTACAAAGTGTAGTTATTTTCCTTTAACCAGAGAACAATTTCATCCTTCTTTGTGGATGCAGTTGGTGCTTTATTCAACTGAACAGAGTTATATGGCACATTATGAAGTAGAAAAACACTGCCGAGCTCACATTCGGTAGTAATAAATTGATGAACCAGTCTTGAAATGTTGCTGCATTCATTTCTTCATTGTAATCTACAGTTTCTTTTTTTCTTTTTAATCTAAAAAGCAGCATAGCATCAGGTACAAAACTGTTAATACTGCCAGCTTGATGGAGAAGAAGTCGCCATCCCTTCCCTGTCGGCACACGTTTTGTGTTCTGTCACCCCACGACGGTGATTTGGCCATATGCTCACGCGTGTTTAGTCAGTCCATATTATATTCTATGTTTTCAACTTCTGGAAGAAATGACATCTCCAGGCCACAATCTCTCTACATTCCATAACACCTTCCTGCATGAGAAATTTTTCCACTTGAAGCCAGTTTTTCTTAACACAATGGAAAGGTTTGTACACCACCTGTAAACAAATCATTTTCCAACAGTGAAACTAACAACTTTTTTCCTGCTGTAATATGCATATCAATGCAGCTTAATTGCATATTCATCAAAGTTGTGTATATTTATCACACAGCACACTTTCTTCCTTGTCTTTCCAGGCGTTGCAAGAACAGAGCTTCCCAATGAATTCACACTCTTTTTCTCCTTTGTCATTCTCTTCGCTGTTGCAATGGATATATGCAAAAG
This sequence comes from Locusta migratoria, assembly GCA_026315105.1. Classification (NCBI taxonomy): domain Eukaryota; kingdom Metazoa; phylum Arthropoda; class Insecta; order Orthoptera; family Acrididae; genus Locusta; species Locusta migratoria. The sequence goes on from CM048755.1 coordinate 370,858,519, forward strand.
TGTCTGCCACTCTATCAATCACATTTCCCACCAGTAACAAAGGATTGCCACGGTCCTCTTCTCTTTTGAACTACTAACGTAATCTGAATATAAATTTGTGTGCTTGTCCCTTCGGAACATCACCTTTGCCGAACTTCATTTCCCCTATGCTACAAGAAGCCACGAGAGTAATAAATGTTGAACTCACTGATGAAATTTGTGGAATACAAACACACAAAAAAAGCGAACTTTGTGAACAGTGCCTACACAAAGCAGTACATGTGTTCACTGTTTGGAAACAAGGCTCACCTAGTTGCAGTGGTTTCTTACTATTTTGTAATTGTACTTGCTTCCCACTTGCACATAGCCAAATGTGATAGACTGGATGCCTGAAAGATACAAATAGCTGTACCATAGGTGCAGACACACCAGAAATCTATCTGCAGAAAGAGCAAACTAACATATGGATCACTAACAGTGGTGAGACCATGGTTAGGGAATAATCACTTTTATTGCATCTTACTGCAGACGGAATTAATGTTTGTGGCAACTACAGGTCTCTATTTATAGGTAAGAAACACAATGTAAATGCCGCACTAATGTATTGAATGCTCTGAACAGTTTTAGTGCAGTAACCATGATTTCAGCACAAGAGGCCACTTTCAGTAATCTGTGGCAATTAAGACAGTCACGGATTAATACCCTTTTAACACAGATGTTTCAAACAAGTAGTGTTATAGAAATATAGTGAGAATTTGTGTACCCACTGACACTGTTGTTAATCACACGGCATTTATATCGGAAAGTTACGTCGGTCATATTTTTGTCGATTTTCAGTGTTGTAATTATTAAACGGAAACGGAAAGTCTTGTAGTACATTCTGAAGTTTCCTAGAATAAACACTGTAGTTGTGGTACATTGCATGTTTTGAGCTCCAGCAACACTGAGGCGTTGCCATAAGAGACATATACAGAATTGCGTTATGTTGTCGGTCGAGGCAGATGCGCGACGTTGCTGCGCTCAGCCATCCTAGCTTTTAATAAAATTAGATGAAGAGTACTGAATTTCAGGTAGTCATTGACTATTTAAGGACTGGCTTAAAAATATTTTGTAATCTCAGAATTTGTAAAATAGTTCGTAAATTGACTAAGTTGCAATTTGTCATTTACTATGAGCTATAAGATGCTAATGTTGTTATTTCATATTCACTCACCTATAAATATCATAAAAATTACCAATCATTGATGCAATAGTGGTTAGCCATATATTCACTTGTTTCACTTCATGCATAAATTTATGCAGTTTAATACTATTTGTATGTGTTAATATAATTGTAGAAACTGCATAGAAATATCAAAACTTAGAAATTTAATCACACGAGTTGTTGTAAACTCATCTTTTGGACGAGTGCTCTGCTGTCGTGGTTGGTGCCTCAATATCTTCAAATAGATTACCTCGATGAAATAAATTGAAATTCTTTTTTCAGTTCTTTTTCTTCATTTTATTTCGAAAACTTGGTGATTTGTATCACAACAAAAGTTACAATAACTGTGACTACTGCCACTGTTTGAAGATAACAACAGCCTGGATTTCCTTAAACATCATAAGTTATGCAATTACTGACTGACTCAAGCTCTATATATATAGTCTAATTTACAATGCTGATGATGTTGCCGTGTGGCGTTTGTGGCCGTTAGACCCCCAACAGTGGCCATGTTCGGCTTGCCTGGTGCAAGTCTTTTTAGCTGACGCCACTTCAGTGCCTATCCTGAATAATAAATTTAACTTGAAACGAGTTTATCTGTGGGTTTGAAATTTTTGTCTGTGTACTATATATACTTTATACGGTGAATATGTGAAATTTCTGGAGAGGGTGTGGGGATATTGTCTTCAGAGGCAGAAAAGATAGCAGATGAGTCTGATTATAGAAACTTGCTTTGTTTCACAGCGTTATCAGTTGTTACAGGAGCAACAGTCTGCATGACTGACAGATCTGGAGATGTAGCATTAGCCAAAATGGCCTTGTTATGTTGGTTCTAGAGAATGCAATTCTACTGTACGTCTTAATGATTTGGCATTCTTTTTAGGTAAAATACTCTGAAGGGAAAATGATCCTCCATTGCATCTCTGGGTATGGACTACTACTTTGTTGGCATTCTGTAAAACGCTACTGGTATTTTACGGGTCAGGGAATGGAAAGATTCCATAATCATGTCGGTCTCCAAGCACAGATGGGGGTGCTTCGCTTTATCTACTAGCTGGAATACACTGTCTTCTTATCACAGTGTGAAATGCAGTCGTAGGAAAATATCATATTGTTCCATTGTCCTATCATCAAATGTTATGGTTCTAAAAAAGAAAAATGTGCATAAATAAGCCAGATTGGCTTTATGCTCAATTTTGGTACTTAAATACTCTTCATGGATAGGACATTAAACATATTTCTCAAAAATTAAAGAATAATTTTAAGCATGTTAAGTATGCCGTGAGCAACCAGTTTAATATTAAATTTTCAGGTAACATTATTTGCCTGTACAACATAGATCAGGTTGAGACACATTTAAGAAATAATAATTTCAAATTAGAAAAAGAAAAAATCTGAAACACATTTATCATTGGTGATGAGGAACAATAAAGTAAATACTGGGCATAAAAGCATGGCATTTTGATAAACAGAAGCATTTGTGAAGATCTTGTCACTAATACTTGATCTAAACCTTTATTTATTAATTTCCATTATGGAGAAAATTTATTCATACACACAAATATATCCAAACATGGACATGACACTCAGCTTTGTGAAGCAGATGTGGAATTTCTTACTGTGAAAATTTTCATAGAATTCTTTTGTCTGTGAAAGAACTTGTTCTCCATTCAGAGCATATTCAACTGGTGCTAAAAATGGCCAAGCAAAGGGACAAATGATAGAAGTCCATGACAAATGCAGGTTCTGAAAACCAGCAAGGGTCTTCTAATTTCAGTTCATGATTTCCTTTCTGAAGCAAGAAATGTACTATGGCCAGACAGAAATATGGAAATTTCAGCATTTTACCTTGACTGAGTAGCACATTTCGGTATAGTAAGGTATACTCCTGTACTTCTCTCCTAATCTTTTAAGAACTGCTGAAACTGGCAATGTGTAAGGCCATATGTCTTCAGATAATTCACAGTACTCTTAACATTTCGCATGGCTTTTCTAACTTAACCAGTTTTGCACCTAGTGCCTTTTGATGCAGAATGTATTGAATTCCATACAGTGTCTCTTCTGTGATTCCTAGCTGTTTGTGCATTAGTGCCTTGGGTCAGTTCTTTCCAGTGGCCTCGCATTGCAGGTGATCCATCTGTGGTCACTAAGATTAAGTGATTCCAATCCATACCCAACATCATCAGTTGCTTGCTTGACAGCTTGAAGTCTATGTCTACATCTACATATATACTCTGAAAGCCACATTGAAGTGCACGGTAGAGGGTTCATCGAACCGCTTCTATGATGTTCCTCTATGGTTCCATTCTCTAATAGCTAGCAGGAAAAAGGAACACCTAAATCTTTCCATTCTCAATCTGATTTCTCTTATTTTATTTTCATGATCATGTCTCCCTATGTAGGTGGGTGCTAACGTAATATGTTCACATTCGGATGAGAAAGTTGGTGAAAGAAATTTCGCAAATAGATCTCTTCGCAACAAATAACGCCATTCTTTTAATGATTTCCACCCCAACTCGTGCATCATTTCTATGACACTCTTTCCCCCTATATTGTGATAGTACAAAACGAGCTGCCCTTCTCTGAACTTTCTCTAAATCGTCTGTCACGCCCACATGGTGTTGTAATTCCTTTCAAAGGCATTAAGTTGAAAGTCTTCTGTTAGATGCTGAGTGTTACCAACTCCTTGTATGTATATCACTCCCTGAGCTGCATTTGCAGGATCTGTTGTTTCACACACAGCAGCAGAGAAAGCAACAAAGTACATTACCTTATTTATTAACTGCCTATGCATATGGCTGGCCATAACACTTCTGGTGTTTCACTGTTTGTGTGGAAAGACCACTTTCTTGAAACCTTAATGGTCACGGGACACACAAGTTCTGCAGTGTCATTGAGACAGTCTTTTTACAAACTTCTCTTTGAAAAATGGTTTCCTCGCTTTTGCTAGTCGTTATGTAATTTTGAAACTTGCTCACTGTGCAGATTTATTGTGATTGTCAGTGTGAAATTTGAAAACAGAATGTAGTACAATAACATAGAAACTAATGTAACACAAGAAACAAAGAGTTCAAAAAATATCAATTATTATGACTAACATTAAAATCCATCCTGTTGATGTGCCTTTCATAAGCGTACTTAATTTGGATTGCCACTCTTCACTGTTCAGTACACTTCACTCATTTTTATGAAATGAGTTGAAGTGTCTTTAAATTGTAAACTTGGATTGCTCGCCTATTATATGGCAGCACAGCAAGAACTGTGAATTTTGACCTACTATTGTAAAGAAGAATTGCAGTTTCAGCCATTTTTAAATGACTAAGAACACAGATCTCCTGTTCTCTTGCTTTTTTGCAATACTTGTCATTTCTCAATACATGTCACATAAGATTACATTCACCAGAGAGAAGCAAGACTGGGTGCACTACATTTTTCCTTGTACCACGTAAACAAGGAAACAGAATCATTACCGCTCATTTGGTAAAAGTGTTCAGTTACAGATATTGCTGTTCCGCTTTGCCTGATAGCTGAGGTGTGTGCACCTGTGGCACACTTTTGCACAGTGTACAGCATTTGTCCATCCCTGGTCAATTTCATAGTGGAAGGAAGTGTCGGGGATAAAAACTACAGAGGGAGACCTAAGCCGAAATACAGCAAGGTCAAGTGGGTGTACACAGTGGAAGTTGAGCTGATATGATGGCTTGTATAGTGATCAGTTGCATCAGACTGAAGAGGATGATGATGAAAAGACTGAATTCAACTTTTTTTGTAGCACTTTTTGCAAAGACTTGACCCCAATTTCCAATATGAAACTTCCTCACCTGACAGGTAAAAACTGTGTACCAGACCAGGATTTGAACCTCAGATCATTTCTTTTCATTGGCAAGCACTCTACCAAGTAGGTGGTGGGTAAATAATGTCTCCACAATATAATTTCTTCCTGGAAAGTTCACAGAACTTCTCTAAATTTGGGCAGTAGGATATGAGGTACTGGCTGAACTAAAGCTAAAAATTGTGAGGATTGGTGGCCGTGTGTGTGTGTGTGTGTGTGTGTGGTGTGTGTGTGTGTGTAAGGAATGTTTTAAATGAAATAAAAGCTTCTGTAAGTGATTTATGTAAGCTAATGTGAAATTTCTCTCTTTTTTTTCAGATTGTTCTAACCTGCATGGAATATTTATCAGCCACTCCCACAGCAGTAGCTATAAAGTTATTGTCTGCTTTATTGTTCTCTAACATATCAGTGTCTTCAATTAAAATTAAGACATTTCTTATTTTCCAGATTACGTTATAGGTGTAATGATATGCGCATGTCAAACATAAACCATAAGTTAAAATTAATAATTGTAATTTATCTGCAAAGTTAGGATTGCTGTGCAGTATTTCCAAAGTAGTATCGAGATTTTGTTGTGTAACTGTGCAACAAAAGGAAGGAAAAAACAAAAAACAACAAAAAAATAAATAAAAACAAAAAACAACAAAAAAATAAAAACAAAACAATAATTTAAAAATAAATACAAACACAACCTGACCACACACTGCCAGAAATCTGTAAATGATACAAAGTTTGTGGATTTGCACAATATTTGATATTGACAGGATTTCACCACTAGTTGGATAGGCTCTGTAACTTTGTTCAATGTTAATATCATCAGTAGTAGTGAATGCTCAGGTAAAATGCATTGTATGCAATTATATTGTTAGGATTTTACAATCTGAATTTTTAATCTTTAATAAATGCATTAAGAAAGTCTCATTGATGGTTTGCAGTTTTAATACGGTATTACAACTGCAGAATGAAAATTAGTATAAAATTTGTGACATGATATTGCTCTGGTGAAAAGTATTTTTATTGGTAAGGAGTTGCTGTTAATGATTTTTGAGTAGGCAACAGATAATAATGATGTGTATATCTTTGTGGTTGTATTTGATGTAAGAAAATAATGAAAAGGAAGAAAACCAAAAGTGTGCCAAAGTTTTCAGTATAGATCTCTATTGGCAGCATAGCAAATTTTCCTGATGTGCAGGTATTACACGTGCTGCCACAGATATGATACAAATCATTCAGGAAATGGCTAGAGATTTTTATCACAAACATTTATTATGAGGATACAAAAGGCTTAAGATAACAAATTTACAATCATAGTTTTAAATGAAATGAAGACTGAAAAAGGCTCATTTTTAAAAAGTAATTCATTCATAACTAAGGCAACTAGAGAAAATACATTGACTTCAAAAGCTGTGAACTGAACTATTAGCTTCTACCTACTCAGACAGCTCAATTAAAATTAAACCTTAACTCATGATCTATACTAAAATTTAGGTTTCTATTTTACTTTAATCACTCATTGTATAAAATTATTGACAACTGAAGCTCATTTCTCATATACAACAGTGTGTAAAATACTATTATTGATTTGAACACATGCGCTCACAAAACTGAAGCTATAAAAAATTCAAATACTGCAAGACTGACTGACAGTGAGGATAGTAAACAGTTCATTGCTCAAATTTCAATAAACTTATGGATCTACTTTTGTACAAATGTGAACATAATTTTGGCCTTTGAGGAGTATTTCATAACATCATTGTTCATAAGACATGTAGTAGTTGCATTACTGTGAATGAATGGAGTGATATGCAGTTTTATGATAAGGATAGTTGCAGGAATTCTAGTTATGAAGAAAATGATGTAGAGATGTATATTTTAGAATACTGTTAAACACAATGCTGTGAAATGATTCATCTTGGCTGGATCCAATTTACTGTTCTGATTGACTCAGTGAAACAGTAGTTAGAAGGGACAATACATTTGAAAATAATTTATGGTGCCTGGAGCAGGAAAAAGAAATTATGAATGGTTCTGAAGAGTAGCTATTTTGTGAGACCCATACATTTTTCTGTATTTAATGGGATGTCTGATAAAGCTGTTAGGCTAAGATGTTTTTTATCCTTCTCCATGGCTCATTTGTGTAATCTCTTAATTGTGCACCTTTTTGAAACTCTGATCTCTTCAGCATATTATTAAAGTTGCATCTCATTAGCACTGCCAAAACTTCATACCCCATCTATAGAGTACTTGTTTTTTAAACTTACACACACTTTTTTAGCTGGGGTAACACTGAAATTCTTTAGTTCTGCCTTTAGGAATATTTAGTTTTCTGGCCAAATACCATAAAATACCTAATGTTTATGGGTCACAGATTTAAAAAAAATATATTGTTGGTTGTTTTCTGCAAGTGTTGTGAATTGCTCTAAATGCCTTCTGAAACAGTGATACAAATAGTAAGTTAGATTTTAAACCATAAGCAAGAAACTAGATTAGATATAAAGTAAACATGATATATGAAAATTGGTTTGTACAGGAATATTAGATATGTAGACGCATTTAGTTTGGTGATAACAGTTGCAGAAATAGATTAAAGAATGTGAACTGGGTGTAATGGCTATACTGATATTTGGCAAAATAAATACTGTGGGAGTTGATTGGAAGTGGAAAACCAGCAAATTAAATATTTATTATTGCCTGTGTGAAGTAAATATTGATGAAAATGTTCTTTGTGTAATGCGACTAGCATAGTTTCAGATGTGCATTAGAAATGTGTAGTTCAGTGCTGCTGTATACCTCTGTAATTGTGTCTGTGTAATTTCGTTTGTACTGTTTTTCATGTAAGACATGGTTATTTGTTTTATCTTTTTAAAAATGATGGAGTTTTGACATGGAAGCATTCTACATATTAGTACATCCATAGTTTGTGTAATAATTTTCAATTAATTTAAATCAAAATCTCCTTAGAATTTTTCAGTGGCTTTTGCAAAATGTGGAACAGTAATAGGTCAGTCTTCTCCTGTCCCTCCCCTCTTCCACCACCACCACCACCACAATGATATGCAACTCCCCCTCCTCCTCATCATCATCCCTGGAAATGAAATTAGTGACTGCAGCCCCCCCCCCCCCCTTTTTTTATTGTAGGTGGGTGTTGCTGAAATATTTTATCTGAGAAGAAACACTGGAAATAGAATTTTGGTTGTAAATTAGCCATAATTATATGACTTTGGTAGAAACTTCTCTGAAAAAAATTAAGTTTCTTTTAAGAAATATGTTTGATGAATGTCTTCATGGAACTGAACAGCCTTGAATGGTAATTGGGTACAAGGTCATTGACTAACAATATGAAGTATTGCATCGCTAATGAACACCTTGTCGGGTTACGAAACAGTATTCGAGTAGGAGAGAAATTATCATTAAAAAAGAATGAAAATATTGGTAAAAGTGAAAAATAAACAGTATGATAACAAGAAAACACCAGGACAGTTTGAAGGAAAAAAGAGAGCACAGTGTGATGGAAATGGGCAAGGAAGACCGTGGTATAGGAGCAGGGCATTGCTTATCCCCTACAACACTTCTTGTCTTCACTTTTCTGAGAGCTTTTCTACGACAACTATTGAAATTTCTCTGTACTCGTCCCCCTACCCACTCTGCATACTTTTTGAATGTGTACATGCATATCTTCCATCCAAGAAACAAAACTGGTCTGCCTCCTCCTCTTGGTGTGCCTCTGTGCCAATAAGCACTTTGTCCTAAAGATCAGTAGTGGACTGTCCTCACAATCAATGTTTGTATTTTTAAAATAACTTTAAGTAAAGCTAAAATTATTATAACATATCTGGGTAAGTCATCCAGAAGTCATACTTTTGAATAGTTTTGCTACAATGTGAATTGTCATTTGAATATGCATTCATTGACCTTGAGGGTCTATGTATGTACATGGGAAAACTGTGCTATGTTCTGTATGTCACCTGCTCTTTTAAGATATTTAGATTGAAATGTAATCTTAAGATTTTAGACACTCAAATGTTACTTGGATCAGGAGAAATGGCCAACCCAAAGGAGGGTGAAACACTTTCTTGCAAAGTAAATAAATAAACCAGCAATTTACATGGGGTACTATCATTACATCTTGACTGTTATCTGATAATTTCAGTCTTTTGTGAGTAGATTCTTAACTGGAAACAATCCTGAAACAAGACAGGACTTTTAGGGCGACAGCTTAAATATTTACACAGGTTGTTTATCATACTTAGTTCAATACATTTGTCTGATATGAATAAACAGAATAACATTTGGAGCTGTTCAGTTAACTTTGTGTGTGTTTTACTTCCCATAATAGGTTGGTAATAAGTATATGGGACATTGATATCCAAGAACTTGACATCGGTGATAGAACATTAAACGGGTGCACACATTCACCACAGTCGTGATTGGAATGATTTCTGTAATGGTTTAGTTTCGCCAGTAATTATGAATGATAAGCAAAAGTCACCTCATGTCACTAAGAAAACAATCTGGAATAACTCGTGAAGGGGTGCTTGGGGTCACGTAGACACTTGTGATCAAACTTGGATAATTGTCATTGTGTTGGCAAATCTTATTAGGAGGCATTTCAGGAAATATGGGGAGGTTGTATCAAAGAAGTAATACTGTTCTGCCTATGTATATAACTTCCATGCTTTGCCATTGGCTCTTGACTGTTATATATGTTGCACTTGTCACACGATACAAACACAAGTCCAAGGCAAAAGAGACAATTATATTAAGACTTTTTTTGTTGGGCAAAAAATAAACTCACTATAAGAAATGTTTTGCCATGTCTTATTTGTAAAGATATTTGTTATCTAATACAGTTCCTTTATTTTTCACATCAAGTGAAGTTGTTCCTATAGGTATGTGGAAGGCAACAATTTTTAAAAAATATACGAGTGTTTTTCCTCACTGCTACCTCACCTTGACATCTTGGCAATTGATATATGCTCAGTGTTAAATGTTATTCATCTTCCCAACATGTATGCATTTTGCCTGATTTTAAGTGAAACTTAATGGACAGATAACAGTACTGATTTTAAGTACTGTTGAGTAACTAGTGTAAATTTGTAAAGAATTAAATACATAAGAGATACGTTGTCATGTAACATTTCATTGTGTTGCTAGTTCTTAGTGGAAATATACTGTGTGAAAAACATCTTTAAAAAATACTTTGTGTCTATATCTAAAATTTATTCAAGACTTGTATATCCGTATGCATAGAAAATCCGTTTATTCAATATCAGAAACATAGTTATTACTTAGCAGTTATGAATAAAGGAATTTAAGTGTGTTATGAGCTTGAACACAGTGAAAGCCTGGGGAAAATACTAATTGAGAGCTACTTGAAAATCTAATACTACTTTTTGCTAGATGGACCAAAAGTTGTTCTGATAGGACTGTGAATAAACTGTTTGTTTGCATTGTAAAAGCAGTACACTTAAAACAATACAAAATCATTACTATTAAACTTGTATTATTGTATATTTGAATGCAGAAAAATAGACAGCAGTTGGAATAGTATTTGCAGTGTATAACTGAAACATACAACAATCAATAACTTTGTTCTCTGCTAAAGTTTTGGGATTTGTAATGACATTGTCCTTCTTGGTTTGTTATAAGTGCTGCCACAGAATATACTGACAAGATTTTGAAGGAGGTTACCATAAAGGTTTCAGTGGCATGTTGGTTGTAAGTAACAAGAAAAAAAATTCTTAAGTTTCAGCACGTGACTTTATTTTTTAAAGGAAATTTACCTGTTCAGTGTGACATTGCATTGAGATGTCAATATCAAAGTAATGCCTTCAGCAAGTTTAAATTCAGAACAACAACACTCTCTAAAATCTGGCAAGAAATCTTATGGCAGTTTATCAAAACCTCTCCCACTCAAGGAAACTGCATGTATTTATATATGTATGTATGTGTGTATATCATGTACGTATACACATGTGCACACAAGTGCGCACACTAAATACTCCATTTTGGAACATTCCTGTACGCGTTCATTTCATTTAGGAGTTTTGCAGATTTATTTATTTTGAATATGTTTCAGATGTAATTGTAATCCACATAATTGGTGAAATTTGTTTTAAATATACTCTTTTGTTGTTCATGTAGCTTGTCATAAGTCTCAATTTTTAAAACTGATTATATCATATATTTATATACGCAATTAAAAACATATGTCTAATATTTGTATCACCTTCATTATTGAAAAGAACATTGCAATAGCCTAATGTTGTGTGCAGCAAACAGATTCTTTCAGAGTGTATCATGTTACTCTACCCTCTATAACATAAGAGTGACTAATATCAAGTAGCACCTATACTAGAGCTATTGGATGTAAACTTTATAATAACTCTAATAAAATACTGTTTGTTTTGTAAATTAAAATGTTATCATTTAATATTATGTTTCCTTCCTTCCTGGTAGTTTTATAAGAAACAAATGTAATTAAATTACGGATTTATAGCTGACTGCCTTGAAGTTTTCATCACCAATCTTGAATTTACATTAATTGCATCTTTAATGATAAGTATCTATTATTTGTACAAGGGCTGGAGACTGTTTGATGTGTGCACAAATTCTGTCTGGTTCATTCCACATAAAGTGTCCCAGCTTAGACAAATCTCCCAGCTCGACCATCTTCAATTTATACAGTATGTACCTGAGGGTCCGACATGAATGTATGCAAAGTTTTAGGCTCACCTGTAACTTGGTCCACATACTAGAACCATTTTTGTGAAGACCACTTGTGCCGACACTGGAAAGTCACGAAGAAATCTTCAAGTTTAGCATTACACTGTTCCTAATGTAAAAGAGCAAGACCCTTGGTTCTTTGCATAGTGGTACAATGCTATATGCTCTACACAGAAATGATGGAGATAGAGTTCAGAAAGCAATGCATTTGACATAATCTCAGTTAAAATTGGGCAACAAATCATGTCACGAAAAATATGCCCCATAGTTTAACGAGGCATAAGTAGTGGAGAAACTGCGCTGTGGACCTGGTCTTTTCCCAAACTACTGACTGTGTAAGGGTGTTTCATATATAAAAAAATTGGTCCTGGCTTCGGTGTTTAATTACTCTGCTACAATCCTGTAAACTTGCTAAAAATCATGAATGTATCAAAATATACCCGTGTTCAAAGTCGTGATTTTTAGCAAATTTACAGGATGGTAGCAGAGTAATTAAACACCGAAGCCAGGACCAAATTTTTTATATACTAAACGCTCATACAGACAGTAGTTTGGCAAAAGACCAGGTCCACAGCGCAGTTTGTCCACTACTTATGCCTCATTAAACTATGGGGCAAATTTCTAGCTACGCGATTTGTTGCCCACTTTGAACTGAGATTATGCCAAATGCATAGCTTTCTGAACTCTATCTCCATCAATGGTGTGTAGAGCACAAAACATTGTACCACCATACCGACAACCGAGGGTCTCGCTCTACATTAGGAACAGTGGAATGCTAAACTCGAAGATTTCTTCGCAACTTTCTGGTGTCGGAACAAGTGGTCTTCACAAAAATGGCTCTAGTACAAGTTACGAGTGAGTCTGAAACTTTGTATACGTTCATGCTGGGCCTTCAGCTACATACTGTACAAATTTCATCACAATTGAAGATGGTCGAGCTGGGAGCCCTCGATCACTTCAAACGGGATGACCCGCTAGTACGGGTTAGAAAATGTAAATTTGGGTCGCCAAATGGAGACGTGAAATGCCATCCTAGTGTAGTTCATTCCATTACCGCAATGATGCCTCACTCTATTTCATGTGCAATAATTGTACCAAACTTTTTAAATTATGAGCCAAAGGAGTGAATTGGTCACTAAATGAAATACATATTAGTGGACATACCTGGAGTTACTTCCACAGCCAAGTTGTGTAAGGTATGAACTATCCGATATTCTTCAATGCACCCTGTTGCTTGCATGAAGGAGTGTGGAAAAGTGGGATTATTAAATGCCCATCACACAATAACCACCTTAATAATGCTATTTTTTAATATTCAGAACAAAAGATATTCACAAGTTAACATGTAAATGAATTAATTTTGATAAAAGTCTCAATTTGAGGTTTCAGCTGTCTCACCAGTGCTTCGTAATGGACTAAATCGGTCACTGACTTCACTGACATTATTGTTTTAATTTTATCATAAGTTCACAAGACTTGTTCTGTTAAAACCACTTCAGACCTTACCCACCATGATGGACAGTGATGGAACCAGGTGGAGCAGTTGTCGTGGGGAAACTTGTCAGCTGCTGTGTGTGCCACTGCCTCCGTCCATCTGGTGGCTAACATTGTAATAAAATAAAAAATACTACAGCCCTACTAGTATAATGAAGCATATTAAAAAAAACTTCAACCAGTATTACAGAACTAAACAATCCATCAGGGCCATCAGTAGGAATAGGATGGCACAGATATTCAAGTCAACACTGTAAGACACACTGTTTCAATAACTTTTCAAGAAAACAAAATTGTTCAGATATCTCATACATCAGTGTGTTAGCCTTTCAGGCACAATAAAGAACCCTTTACAACACTAACATATAAAATTAGTGAGTCATTAACATTTGAACTCGACAACATTAAAACCATTACTCTAAATACTTGATAACAACTGCATTAAAGACACACGAAATAGTACAGTAGTCCTGGACTCTTGCAATCTGCTTTCGAGGCAGAGAGATCCGTAGTCCGGCATACGTACAGTTAGGTCTCGAGACAAATGAATTTAGCAGGGCAAACTTCCAGGACTGTCCTTGTAACATACAAAAGGCACGTCACCACAAGAAATACAAATCATCATCAGCAGGTAGATAAGGTGCGAACCAACATATTTTTGCCAGAACAGTTCAAACAAATTGTTACAGACAACACACACTTACTAAAGAAATTCCATTGAAGGGCTTTTACATGCCACAATAAAACAATACGAGGCCAATTGTGGTCCGGCCGCAGTGGCCGAGCGTTCTGTGGTGAGTCGGTCACAGTCTGCACGGCCACTACGGTCGGGGGTTCGAATCCCCCTCGGGCATGGATATTTGTGCCTTCCTTAGTATTAACTAGTTCATAAGTAGTTTGTAAGTTTAGGGACTGATGACACCTTATTTAAGTCCCATAAGCTCTACAAACATTTGAACATTTGCCAATTGTGGGATTAGCTTGAAACAAACTTTGTGCACCAAATAATTCATGATCATGAGTAGTTAATAAATTGGTATATAGTTTTGGCAGAAGCAGACTCAACCAAATTTTACTAAAAGCGATCATAATGCGAGGAGGATGGGCTAAACACTAGAATAGGAACTCTGTTACATGCCACACTAACTGGGGTGAGTTCAAGTGCCAACCATCGACAATCTTCATAATATCAGCTTCAAGAGAGATGGTTATGGATGACATGTCATCACTTGACATCCAAACTACCCTGTATGGCAGTTTGTACCAAAGGTTGGCTGATTAGTTTGTGTCAGAGTATGATAGCAAGAGCAGCAACAGATTCTACCAGGTAACTTATCTACTAAGACTTTGACAGTCTCCACTTTTCTTTTACCCTGTCCATTGAACAGTGCTTCTATTATGGTAAGAGTTTTACAATCAAGAGGCTGAGCCAGACACCAATTGGAAGGCAGCATGTAGGACAAACTAAAGCTTTGTGCAATCCGTGTAAAATGACAAAAAGCAGATCTTGGAGGATATTAACAGGGTAGCCATTAGTGGTGTTTGGACCCCATGTGAAACAGCAAACATCTTCCAGCTTGTCCATTCCAGAGTGTGTATATACTCGTGTCGACCAGTACGTAGCCTGCCTTAAGACGTCTTTGGAAACACACACACACCCAGTGTGCTTAGTAGGCAAACAGCTACCAATGTTGGATTCACAACACGAGCAAGTGCACCTTGAACTGCCATATCTCTTCTGTTTGCCGCAGCTAATCAGTCTGCCGAGCTTCTCTTGCCTCTGCAGCTAAACGTGAGGCTGCAGTTCATTGGCCTTGACTGTGAGCACATTCCACGACCTTGGGATTGGCACAACAGCTCAGGATCAGTTTGACTTAACATATTTTTAATTAACTTCCATAGGACCTAATCTGATGCCACTCCCAGTGGTTAAGTTCTGAAAACTGCCATATACCAGCAAAATAACAGGAGACTATTCCTACTAGATATAACTATAGCAGTAAAAATTACACTGTAATGTAACAGAACATAAGCTAACAACGAGAATGTTTTCCATGTAAAAAGAGAAGGATCTTTGGGAAAGTTGCCACTATTCTACATTCAGACAATACACACAATGTAAGGATTCTGAAGTCAATAAAAATGATTCAGTAATAGTACTATAAGGTTGTTAGCAAGTGTCGCATTAAATTTGTCTGGATCTAAAAAACACTTAGAACTGCCAAATGTAAAGAATGGTGCAGAAGCAAAAGGGAACTTAAGAAGACTGGGGAAGGTAAATGGTGTCAGAAATGTGAACAAATGGAAAATGCTTAAGTTGCAGAAGACATTGACATTTGTATTGACCTCCTACATTCTTAAACTTTTTAGAATACATAAAGGTAGGTTGTGTTCAACTCAAGTGAGTTGTTTTGCACAAAGTGTGGGTATGTACAGGTCAGATGTGTGAAAATAATACCAAACTGTCATGAATCAGAAATAGAGTGTTCATCTTAATTATTATGGCAGTCTTGCCATTTTGAGTCATGATTCAAGACCAAAGGTAAATAAATGAGGTCAAGAGACCTGTAAGGCACAATAGCTTATCTTCCTATTCAACCCAACTGATCAACATTAAGTAGAACCTTGAATTAAAAGTTGATGTGTTGACATGGAAAGGGGTAAAAAATGCAAGTGACAGTACCTACCTTTTGCAACTGAATTTAGAAAGGTGTACAAGATAAAAAGAAAGTTGCCTCTTCCATTCACAACTTAAAACTTACGGAATCACTGTCAATGTGCAGCTCACCATTCCTCTAAACAAATACACACAAATAAAATTACAACTAAAAGAAAATGCATGGAGATAAAAACAAAACAAAACCATGAATGTAGTATTCTGCTACACACACACACACACACACACACACACACACACACACACACACTTATTGAGTAAAAGTGATCAAATTACAAAAGTGGGACACTGAATAGATAAAATGTAGACTTACGTTAGAGCACTGTATCACATTTGTGTATTGCATAAACAGTCACAGAGAGAAGCTTACTCGACAATATAGAAAACAGTACTAAGGTGGAGCCTGGTTCCACTCAACACTTTGTGCAGGCACTTAAATGCGATTTGCAGTGTATCCCATGTAGATGTAGATACACGCATACTCTTATTAGCACCGACGGTGCACCCGGTAGCGGCCAGCAGACTTACGGACAGCACCGGATTCGAAGGCGTGGCGTATAGGTGAGGGGCCACCTCACAGCACTAAGTGTCCACGAAATCACTATCATTTGCACATAGGAGATGCAGCAGAACCACAATGTCGGGTTGCGGCCGATGACTGCAGCGCGGTAAACGTCGCATCGTATGACAGTTTGGGATTATTGGTGATGGCACGTCTATTTGGTGCAGATGTAGTGTCGGCCCTTCCTCTACTGCCAGTGGAGTCGAAGGCCGAGGTGATGGGGGGAAGGCTGAGCGATGCCACGGGCACTTGCGGAAGTGGTGAAGACTCGGCCCCAGTACCATGTAAAGGCCACAGTGGGCCAGGTAGCTCTGAGAGAGGCGCGGCATTAGATTACTTGAAGACTCCGCAAGAGGCTGTAGTGAGGGACTCGGTAGTGTAGTCGGAACCCTCGGACGTAACTGACCCGAGTTCACTCTCCCTCAACATCACATTACTGTTGCCGGTGTCCACTTCGGGCCTCTTCCGAGTCCCCAGCCAGAATCAGTCTCGTGGCAGCATCGGTGTAAGCCGAGTGTCGACCACAGCTGGCGGCCGTGAAGTAGCTCCGTGGGCTTCTACCGTCGAGCAGTGTAAAGTGATAAGAGGCCGAGAACCTAACCGGTGCAACTTCGTGCGTGGCAGACTGAATGTATTTATGCGTACGGTTCTTCAAAGTGCGTTCCATCCTTTCGATTTCCTCGTTGGACCGGGGGTCCAAAGGAGGGGAGAGGACATGGTGAATGCCGTGCTGAGTATGTAAGTGCTTGAATTCGATGTAAATTTGGGATCATTGTCAGAAATGATAATAAGCATATTACATAAACCAACTCCTTGCAGAGAGAAGCTTACTGAACAAAATTGAAAACAGTACTGATGTGGAGCCTGGCTCTGCTCGACACTTTATGCACTCGAGACAGAGTGCTCTCCCATTGGTGCCGGTGGCTTGCCCGGTGTCCGTCAGGTCGGCGCCCGATTCGAAGGCACTGCGTGTCAATATACCAGTGAAAATGGGTCTTAAGTCACCTTGTTAAGCAACAACAGTGTTGTATGGTAAATTTTATGCACTATCATGAAAATGTATGTATGAGTGTCTGCCTTAGAAGCCGTGCAATCCATTCGTGACAGTCCTCGCTGTCTGCATTAGACTCTGGCAAAACGTAGTGGCCATTCTGCGACACAAATTATTTTAAGGGGTAATTTTTAACAAAACTTTGCCTTCGAAACTGTGGTCGAGACATTTATATTATTTTCAAGTACATTTATGACATATAAGGTGCATTTGAAAAGTTCTGTGGAAGGTCAGGAAATATAGAAAACAAGGGTTTCAAACAAAATAGCTTTACTGGCTTTTAATGTAATCACCATTTGCTACAATAAACTTCTGACATCAGTTTTACAGCTGTCGGTAACTGTCAGCAGATGCTTCTTGTGGAATCGCTCGAAGCACAGAGGTCACAGATTGTTAGATCTCCACAGCCACTTGGACACACACTTTTTACTCACTGCTTCAACACCATACACTTGCACTAACATTCCATGGGTCTCTGTTGCTGTTTTGCCTAATTTGAAACAAAACTTGATATTAACATGTTGCTTCATTTTGTGCTCCATGTTGCAATGACACCAATTCTCACACTGACCCTGTTAGCTGAGTCGTAGCATGTACCAGCACTCCATTTCAGTGCTTAGCATGATAGGCGGTGCTTGTTGACAAGTCCCTCAATGTGTGTGCGCGGGCATCTCATCCTTGCCATCACGGTTTGTAAAATATGGGACCATTCATCAAACTTTTGAGACATGCCTTGTATTCACCACTATAGTGAAAAACTGAGGGAAAGGACATAGGGAAATCTTAGATATAAAATTGTTTAGTAGAATTCTGATGTGTCCAGGGTATATGTAAATGTTTTACAGAATTTGTCTCCGGAGAAGTCTGAAAGATGTATCACAGACTATAACAAAGCTAGAAGTTTTGTAGTATAAACTTGACTTCAGTTTTCTGTCACCACAGAGCAATTTTTGGCAGCAGCAATTTGGAGATAAATACCAGCAGTGATGGATTTAGTGACTACCGTGGAATGGTGTGAATATGAGACACTTCTTGTCATCTTAAAATAATAAACACATTTTGAATAAAAATTGCATTATTGCTCTGTCCATGGGTTGCCAATCAGAATAAGGTACTTATTTATTTAGTTGTATAATTTTTAATTCAAACACCACCACATACATTTTAAAAATAGTGTTTGTCCCTTTTCAGCCCACAGATGGTGTGATATTGTGATATTTTTATTAACTGTCCCAATATATCACTTAACAGGGTTAAAAGGGACACCAGAGAAAGTTTTAAAGTAAATTGTGAAAAATACTCAAACTGAGTAAAATTTATTTCTGAGCTTACAGGATCTTATTGTTACTGTTGTAGTCCTCAGTCTGCAGACTGGTTTGTTGCAGTTCTCCACACTAACCTATCCTGTGCAAGCATCTTCATCACCGAATGAGAATAGCTCCCCACATCGATCTGAACCCAATCTACTTCTTCTCTTAGTCAAGATATGTTCTCCCCAGTTCTGTTTCATACCTCCTCATTAGTTACATTATCTACCCATATAATCTTCAGTATTTGTCTGTAGCACCATCTTACTGGTTATGAGACCTACTCCCGCATTACTACCAACTAATTTTATCTTTATAACCCTGTACTCTCCTGGCCAGGAATCATGTCCATCCTGCCGCCAAATTTCACTAATCCCCCTGTATCTAACTTCAACATATCCATGCCCCTTTTCAGATTTTCCGACTTACCTACCTGATTAATGGATAGAATGTACCAGGCTTCGATTTGGAGTATAACTCTTTTTGTTTTTCCTGATGGTGGCACCCTCCTGAGTAGTCCCTGCTTAGAGAACCAAATGGGGGGACTATTTTATCTTCAGAATATTTTACCCAAAAGGATGGCATCATCAAGTATCCATATAGTAGAGCTGCATGTCTTTAGGAAAGGTGATGGCCAAGGTTTCCACTTGCTGTCAGCTGTTTGCAGTAACTGTATCACAAAACCATGTTTGCAAATGTTACACACTGAGACTGATGATCCTGCAACTACTGGAAAGGCTGATACCCCTCTTCCGGGACCACGTTTGCCAGGCCATTCCTCAGATCCATCTCTGATATAATTGCACCTGAGGTACACATATCTGTATCATTGAGGCATACAAGCCATTGCACCTCGGCAAAGTCTGTGGTTCATGGGGATAGAACAACACCTACATTTTCTGAAAACTAATTCACAGGAGTACAGTACTTCATTAGATGTTGAAGTAGGTACATCTAGGGTCACTGCTTACAAGCTAGACATGCAATGGATTGGCTATTGCCACACCCAATTACTGTGCTCAGTGTGTACACCACGGTTACAGAAATTGACCATGAAGTAGTCTGCACAGTAATACATTTGTATGTTGGTTAATGAGTACATTATTCTTGATTAAAATAATAAGAGACAGTAAATGTCTGTGCTCTCTGCTCCCGTAATCACATAACTGTGCCCAGACAATACAAACGATTTTCCTTCATGAACCACAGGGCAGTGTATACATCATGGATGTGACAAAAAAGGTGTCAAATTAATATTGTGGAGATTAGTTAGGGATATGAATTAAGCTCAAATCATGTGCTTCAAAACTTGTGGAAACTGAATCTACGTCTGTCAAGTACAGTACTTCAGATTGCACTGGTGTTGCTTTGCTTTCTGTTGACGTGCTCATTTCCTCCACACAATTGCCAGATGTTTCGCCAATTGGCCAGGCTGCCGCACATATCCCTCCTTGGAGAGTGGGGCTGTGAGTAGAGGGGAGGGGGGAGACAAAACTGAATATCAGCCTGCAGCTAGAATCTGTCTAGAGCTCACACACTCGGCGGTGACTTCAGCGAGCAAGCACACCGGCTGGTCACCAGTGATTGGATGGTGGTGCTGGTCTGTGACATATCACACCTCTCTCACTGAGTGCACGTGGGTGTCCCCTCACGTAGCCTGCTAGTGACAGTCGTGATAGGCATAACTATCTGGAAGTTATTTTTAGTAATGTATCTGTTGGTTTGATAAAGAGATCTTACCTCAGAAGAGACTAATACGCAATGACAGTCTAGTTGTGGATTAGATCAAGATCAGTGATCAGTTACAATGTTCACAGAATTCATAGACACAGTTTAACATGGAAGCTTGCCATTGCATTCGATACAGCCTCAACACTCGAGGCAGCAGAGAGATGGAAATATATGAAGAGTCTAAACTTGTGTGAGCACAGTATCATTGTGACTTGAACACAGAGCCTGTAACGGTGATGAACACGCACAGCTATATAGAGGGCGATCGCTGGAGCTCATTCGGAAAGCATACAGGAAAACTGGTGCTGAAGACAATTGGACCTCAATGTACAAAATGTCAGAGGTGACTTTCCTTGTGGGATAAACAAATATAAAAAATAGAAAACGGATGACTTACCTAAAGGACAGGCTCATCAACAGACAGAAAATCACACACAAACACACATACAAGCTTTCGCAACTGTTGGTCGCTTCTTCAGGAAAAGAGGAAGAAAGGAGAGGAGAAAGGGAAGGATAGGAAGGATATGGGTGTTAAGGAAGTGGAAAAGGAGTCATTCCAATCCCAGGAGTGGAAGGACTTACCTTAGGGGAAAAAAAGGAAGGTAAAGAAATCCCACACACACTCACACATATCCAAACGCAAAAACACAATGTGTTCTGTGTTTTTGCATTTGGATGTGTGTGAGTGTGTGTGTATTTGTTTATATATAGCTATCAGTGCTATAGTGGCCTAACCCACAGCACACTGGTTTGTGGGAATGGCCACACGAAGATATTGATGTTTTCAGAATTGATGTGTAAGGCAGTGATTGCGGCTTGTGGCAATGATTGTTGTATACATAACATAGTATGGAGTCCGGTAATCGGCTATGCGTGGAGTTAACCATAATAACATTTTTAAACCATTTTTTGTGTGGGTTAGGCCACTATTGTTTCGGCGCCTTGGCTCTAATACACAAAACATGTGGGATAGGCCTAGAAGACAAGGCGTTACAACAGGCCGTGCCTTCGTCATACTTAGAGGCCCTGGCTGCCACCTCACTGGCTGTTGGCTGGGTCACGCCCAACGCTGCGCAGCGGCCGGCCAGTCAGATGGCAGCCGGGGCCTCTAAGTGTGATGTAGCCATGGCCTGTTGTAACGCCTTGTCTTCTAGGTGGTGTTGGATAGGCCGTTATTGCTTTACACACTTTATTCAAACATTGGACAAGATACACATGAGGTATTAATGTTCATTATCCGTATCATCATTTACAGGGATAGTGTCACCACAAGGCTGTGCAGATGTCTTCAAGTTATGGTAATAACCATGGTACACTGGGGGTACAAATTGCAGCAAGCTCATTAAATCGGTCTTTTTCAATGCACTAATAGCGCGTCCCCTGGGATATAGCACGTCCAGAGTTTCAATTATTATCGACTCTCGTTTAGCAAACCTCACGTCACCAACCGGACATCTGGATCATTGGAGTATTTATAAAACATGATATGGGAACAGGAAGCTTTATACTAAAGCCACTGAATATTGAACCATTGCACCCTGGTATTTTGTGTCAACACTTTACGGTTACGTATATTTCTCTCTAAACGTACTGTGGACTTGAAATCATTCCTTGTCATCGGTATAGCGGTGAAGGGTTGTTGTTTTCGTGCAGTGATAATGACATTCATCCAGTCAGAGGGTGCGTATTGCATTCAATCCAGCGGGATCTCGCAAAAGTTATATTTTTCTTAGGAGTCAATAAATATTCTTTGTTATAATATAATAAAATGTTTCTTAAAAATCACAAAAGTGGGGATTATTGAGGGATATACAGTAACACATGAATTTCATTTAAGTTACTACTAAAATAAACAGTAAAAAAGGTTACAGTTTTATAAATGAAAAGTAAGAAGTCACTTCTTGTTTTGGAAATATGAGCTTAAAAAACAAGTAACATCAACAGTGTTATCTGCTTCTTATAGAACTACACATGTGGCCAGTCGAGGAAACAGCTCTTTCTGCCTCCACACTTGTTGGTTAGTAAATAATCATGCAACATAGTCAAATACTTCCCTTTTATTCAATCAGTTTCAAATTCTGATATTTCTTTTTTAAATATTTTTTCATAGTCTTTCTCCATTCCAGTTTTGATCTGTTTAGTGTAAGCTTCATTCTTCTTTTTTGTTTCAGCTGCATTTCTAATTCCTCTTGTAAAGTTAATTTACCTTCCAGAGACTGGTAACTATTATCTGCATCTGTATCACCTCCAAGTTGTACATTTTCAGCATCACTTCCTCCACTCCCTGCTTCTCTGAACTGTCATCATTCAGTTTACACATTGTATGCATGTGTGCTGCGGTAGAGTAGTCTAAGGCACCTCGCTGCAGAGTGTGGTGTTGCTCACTGTCGGAGGTTCAAATCCTCTGTGTGTGTGTAAGCCTAAGGACTAATAACCAAAGCAGTTAAGTCCAATAGATTTATAAATATTAGAACATTTTGTATGCATGTGCATACAATTCAAAATAAGACACACGACTGAACGGAAATGTGACATGAACTCACATTGTGGGACGCGTTGCGAATTTAAGACAACGCACTGCGAAGTGAATTTAAGCTGACAAATTTGAAACGATTAGCACAATTTTATGCTTGCAAATCTGCAGGTTGTTGCAGAATCCCGCAGTTCCTAAAATTATTATGGATCCTGCTGAATTGATGGAGTCCAGTTTGCTGGATTGCAATCCCTAGTGATCACATACCATTATCTCCAAAGTAGATTTACTTATTTATTTGTTTAGAGCCCAGAGGTTCAATAATTTTTGAGATCTGATGACTGTGGTGGTCAAGGGATATGCGACAGTTCAAATTTATGGAAAAAAAAAAAAAAAAAAAAAAAAAAAAAAATAAACACCTTGTCCTGGATGATATTTAGCTGTGTGGAGACCCTGTTACCTTAGAATACTGTGTCACAATTGGAAAACACACATTTACAATTGGATGGACCCGATGATCCAGAACAGTAGCATTATCCTCAGTAGCAATGTGAACACGAAGAGTGCCAGAATGCACCTTCCCAAATCATCGCCGAACGTTTGTCATTCCTCACTTTTGGGATGAAAACTCACACAGGAGTTTTCAGCAAGTGAAAAAAAATCTTATGTTTCAAATAACTTTCTTTCCCTGCTTAATAGTTCAGGTTTCATGGCTTCACCACCACAGTTTCCTGTTATGAGTATTTACATCACTGATGACTGGTTCTGAAATTCCAGCTTGTTCCCTTTGTATTGTTGTGGTGCTAATAAGTCTGCAAATGTAACTTTCAGTTCTGCAGTGACTTTTTAAACTGTTGCTCTCTTAATTTTTGTCACAATGCTCTTCAATGTCTGCCTATAATGACTACTTAACAATTTCATTTGGTATGTCTTTTAAGGACATATTGATAATACAAGTGATTTAAAAAAGCTGCTGTAGATAACAGTTCTTATTATTGCTTTAATATAACAGCTATAGGCCTAATTTGGCTCTCTTGGCATCATCAGGCTATGTCCATATTACAATATAATTGCAGTCTCATTATGATTTTGATCTTATTTATGTTATTTAATGTTTGTCAGATTATGATTTCATTGGTTATTGTTCTGACATTTTTTCCAGAACAATAACAAATAAAATCTTGATATGACAGACATTAACCCTCAAGTGGGAGCACCTCTGTATAAAGTGTGCCAGTGGCAAATAACATTGTTGTTTGACAATAGCAAGTTCCTACATATTTGTGCATAATTTTTTCAGCTACTACAGTGAGAAATTTTATTGGCCTCAGTCATATCCGGGTTATCTATGTGACATAGGGCCAAAACACTCTGTACATATGACTGCATTGACTCACAATGTTGTTGGGCCCTGTTTTTCAATTGCTCTTTCGATATATGGACTTGTTGCTAGTGGTCTCTAAACGTCTTCTTCAGTTCTGTCTGGAATTTTTCCCAGCTATCAAGCTTACCCTCGTTATTTTCAAACCACTGCTGGGCCATCCCATCCAGGTAGAAATAAGCATTTGCCAAGCACGTAATGTGGTCCCATCTATTATACTTGATGACTCGGTTGAATCCTTTCAGCCATTTGTTTGGGTCCTGCCCAGCATCTCCAGAGAACACCGATGGGTGTCTGATGTGCAGCTGGCTAACCACCATTTTTGTATCTATGGGTCTTTTGATGACACAGAGCTTTGGACTGAGGTAGTGAGTAAGTGAGTATACCCTTTGCATGACGGTTCTTGTCCATGCCTTATCAGAGCCACGATGATGCAGATGTGTTGCAGGATACCCGGGCCCTCCACCAGTAAACTGCAGGTTGTCCAAAATTTGAAGGCTTGTCATTAATAGAGCACAACACTTTACACTCACAACACATTGATTGCTAACACAAGCGTACACTCTGTACAGATTGCCTCCTGCGTCGAGTGCTCCACTATTCATAGATAGAAATAATTTTCAGCAACTTACACGTACAAGAAACATGTAGCACATTCTAGAAATAGTAAATACAAACAAATAAATATCTTTCTGCCTGTGGAGGGATTTGAACTGGGGACTGCAGGCACAGTGATCTGCGATGCTAACCACTGCACCAAGCGATCCGTTGGTAGACTTGCAGCAGTACTAATCAATTATCGTATTAACATGTTTACAACTTAAGTTCTATTACAGACAAATAAACATTACATAAAACTAATTGAATATATTTTAAATGTTAGAAAAAATATCTTAAAGGAAAATAAAATGTCAATAATAAAAGCATAAAGGACAACAAAATGGATCCTGTAATATATCTGATTGTTTTAGTTCCAAGAACATTATACATTGTTTATTTGTTTATTTATTAGCCTTTCACCATATTCACCACACAATTGGCTTTGTCATTGCGATTTAGGAACTCTTCCATACAGTAGAGTCACCATTTTACTAACAACTTCCTTAATTTCCTTTTAAATGAGTGTTTGTCATCAACTAAATTCTTAATTTCTGAAGGGAGGGCATTGAAAACTTTGCTGCCACTGAAATGCACACCATTTGATACCATAATCAGATTTGCTTGCTAATAGTGGATATCACCTTTCCATCTAGTATCATGGTTATGATATGCACTGTTACATTGAATAAGAGGCTTGTGTTTCCTTATGAAGCACATGAGTGAGAATATGTATTGCGAAGTGCTAGATTTCTCCATGAGGTTCTAGGATGAACTCCATTCTTAATTCTTGTGGCTCTTTTTTGTGCACATAGGACTTTCTTAGCTAATGGCTGATTCCCGCAAAATATCATTCCATATGCCATAATGGCATATAAATGAGCATAATAAGCTGCTTTCGTGGTTTCTATAAGAGAAAATTACGCATAAAGCATAGATTGCAGAGATAGGTCTTTTGCACAGGTCCAGGATGTGATTTGACCAATTTAGTTCACTACCAATGGTTCCTGAAGAGGGGCAGCAGCCTTTTTAGTAGTTACAGGGGCAACAGTCTGGATGATTGACTGAGCTGGCCTTGTAACATCAGCTAACATGGCTTTGCCATGCAGTTTCTGCAAATGACTGAAAGCAAGGGGAAACTACCATTGTTACTTTTCCTGAGGACATGCAGCTCTACTGTATGAATATATGATGATGGTGTCTTCTTGGGAAAAATATTCCGGAAGTAAAATAGTCCCCCATTCAGATCTCCAGGCAGGGACCACTCAGGAGGATGTCATCATCAAGAAAAACAAAACAGGCATTCTACGGATCAGAGTGTGGAATGTTCTAACCCTTAATCGCATAGGTAAGTTAGAAATTTTGAAAAGAGAAATGGATAGGTTAAAGTTAGATATGGTGGGGATTAGTGAAGTTCGGTGCCAGGATGAACAGGACTTATGGTCAGGTGAGTACAGGTTTATCTATACAAAATTAGTTGGTGGTAACACAGGAGCAGGTCTGATAATGAATAAGAAAATAGGAATGCGGGTAAGTTATTATGAACAGCATAGTGAACGCATTATCATATAAAAAGATAGACACAAAACCAACACCGACAACAGTAGTGCCATTTTATATCCCAACTAGTATGGCCTATGAAGAGGATATCAAAGAAATATATGAGGAGATAACATAAATCATTCCAAAAGTTAAGAGAGATGAAAACTTGATTGTGATGGGGGACTGGAACTCGGTAGTAGGAAAGGGAAGAGAAGGAAAAATAGTAGGTGAATATGGACTGGGAAAGAGAAATGAAAGAGGAGATCGCTTGGTAGAATTTTGTTCAGAGCACAATTTTATGATCAACAACACTTGGTTTAATCATCATGAAAGAATGCTGCATATGTGGAAGAGACCAGGAGGCACTGGGAGATACCAAATTGACTTTATAATGGTAAGGCAAAGGTTTAGAAACCAGGTTTTAAACAGTAAGACATATCCAGGGGTAGATACAGACTTTGACCATAACTTATTGGTTGTGAACTGCAGATTAAAACTTAAGAGACTGCAGAAAGGTTAGGAGATGGAACCTGAACAAATTGAAGGAACCAGAGTTGTTTGCAAGTTTCAGAGGGAGCATTAGGCAAGGACTGGCTGGAACAGGGGAAAGTAATACAGTAGAAGAAGAATGGGTATCTCTGAAAGATACGGTAGATCTAAAAACCGTTGGTCTACCAGTTGCAAATTGTCATAGCTGTGTTGAGAATGTACCAGAGCTCCAAGCGCTAATAGAAAGTACTGAATCTCATATCATTTTAGGAACTGAAAGCTGGCTAAAGTCTGAGATAAGTTCAGCTGAAATTTTTACTAAGGGGCAAATGGTGTTCAGAAAGGATAAGATTGAATAAAACAGTGGTGGCATATTTATTGTTGTCACAAGCAGTTTATCTTGTAGCATAATTGAAGTAGATAGTCCCTGTGAGTTAATATGGGTAGAGGCTTTTTTAACCAACCCCATGACTCAGATGATTCCATTGCAGAGATGTTCAAAGAAAGCTTGGACCAAAATTCAAAAATGTTCCCCAAGCGCAGGCCACAACTTTAACTTACCCTTGATATGTTGACAAAAATACATGTTTAACATGAAAGCAAGCATAAAACATCGTCCAAAATCATACTGAATGCATTCTTAGAAAATTATCTCAAGCAATTAGTTCATGAACACACCAGAATAGTAAATGGTTGTAAAAATATACTTGACATCTTAGCAACAAATAATCTGGTGCTAATAAAGAGTATCAAAACAGACACATGGATTAGTGGACACAGAGATGTTGTAGCAAAAATTAATATTGGATTTCCCAAATCTACCAAAAATGAATGAAAAATATATGTATTCAAAAAAATCAGATAAAAATTTGATTAACACTTTCGTGAGTGAGAATCTCCAGTCCTTCAAAACTAACAATGTTAGTGTTGATCAGATGTGGCTTAGGTTTTAAAGAAATAATTCAACATTTATTGAGAGATTTATACCAAGCAAATTAACAAAAGAGGGTTCTGACCCATTATGGTACACAAAACAGGTTAGATCCCTCTTGCAAAAGCAAAGAGAAAACGTGCAAAATTTAAATGGACACAAAATCCCCAAGTCTGGCAGTCTTTTACAGAAACTTGAAATTTAACTTTAACTTCAATGTGAGAAGCTTATAACAAATTCCACAATGAAACCCTGTCATGTAATTTGGTAGAGAATCATAAGAAAATCTGGCCTTATGTAAAGTATACTAGTGGCAAAACACAATCAATACCTTCATTATACTATAGAAATGGTTATGCTACTGGTCACAGTTCTGCTAATACAGAATTGCTGAACACAGCTTTCCAAAATTTATTCACTAGAGAAGACGAAACAAATACTCCAGAATTCCTGTAAAGGACAGCTGCTAGCTTCTGTAATTTAGAAGTTGATACCCCCCAGTGTATTGAAGCAACTTAAATCACTTAACACAAGTAAGTCTCCAGGCCCCGATTGTATACCAATTAGATTCCTTTCAGATTATGCTGATGCAATAGCCACATATCTAGATATCATATACAACTGCTCGCTCAGTAAATGTCCTGTACCCAAAGACTGCAAAGTTGCACAGACAACAGGAGTGATCTGCAAAATTACAGGCCTATATCATTGACGTCAGTTTGCAGTAGGATTTTAGAACGTTACTTTCCTCAAATATTATTAACTACCTCAAAGAGAACGACCTGTTGACCCATAGTCAAACAGATTCAGAAAGTATAATTCTTGTGAAACACAGCTAGCTCTTTACTCACATGATCTGATGAGTGCTATAGACAAGGGATGTTGAATAGATTCCGTATTTCAAGATTTCTGGAAGGCTTTCGACACTGTACCTCACAAGTGTCTTCTAATCTAACTGCATGCTTATGGAATATCACCACAATTGTGCGATTGGATTCATGATTTCCTTTCAGAAAGCACACAGTACATTGTAATTGAGGGAAAGTAATTGAGTAGAACTGAAGTGACATCTGGCATTACCCAGGGAAGTGTTATAGGGTCCCTGCTGTTCCTTATTTTTATAAACGATTTAGGAGACAATCTGAGTAGTTCTCTTAGGTTGTTCACAGATGATGCTGTCACTTATCGGTTAGTAAAGTCACCAAAAGATCAAAAGCAACTGCAAAATGATTTAGATAAGATATCTGAATGGTGCAAAAATGGCAATTGACTCTTAATAATGGGAAGTGTGAAGTCATCCACTAAAAGAAGCCCATTAAACTTCATTTACATGATAAATCAGTCAAAACTACAGGCCGTAAATTCAGGAGTAACAACTACAAACAACTTAAATTGGAAATAACACATAGCAAATATTGTAGGGAAAGGAAACCAAATACTAAGTTTCATTGGCAGAACACTTAGAGGATGCAATAGTTCTATTAAACAAACTGCCTACACCAAACTTGCCCATCCTATTTTGGAGTTTTGTTGCGCATTATGGGATCCCCACCAAGTGGGACTGACAGATGATTTAGAGAAAGTTCAGAGAAGGGCAGCTTGTTTTGTATTATTGCAATATAGGGGAGAGAGTATCACGGGAATGATGCACGAGTTGGAAAGGAAATAATTAAAACAAAAGTGCTACTCATTGCAATGAGATCTATTTGCAAAATTTCTTTCACCAACTTTCTCCTCCAAATGCGAACATATTTTGTTAGCACCCACCTACATAGGAAGACATGATCATCAAACTAAAATAAGAGAAGTCAGATCAAAAACAGAAAGATTTAGGTGTTCCTTTTTTCCCGGGAGATATTAGAGAATGGAACTGTAGTGAAACATCATAAAAGCGGTTTGATGAATCCTCTGCCATGCACTTTAGTGTGACTTGCAGAATATTCATGTAGATGTATAACACCAGCAGAACTTTTAATTTTCAGAGATTTGATGACACTTTCACTTCTTGAACAGTGACCATTGTTACATTGAGCTGTTTCACTGTGCTACATACATTTACTTGCAGAAAATTCTGGCATCGATGTATTAAAATGCCAAGATCGCAAATATTGATTTATTTTTCCTGACGACCGGTTTCGATACACTTAGGATTATCACCATCTGGTCACTTGTGCCCTATGCTTTAATTTTGTGAAGGCACCTTCACAAAACGAAAGCGTAGGACACAAGTGACCAATGATGATACCTTATGTGTATCAAAATCAGTCATCAGCAAAAATAAATCAATATTTGTGAGCTTGGCATTTTAATACATCAAAGTAAAGAGATTGGCATCCTACCATAGAAAAATTAAATTCTGGCATTGTTTAAGGAGCCTTTCAACCCTACTTTTTCAGTTACTTTTAAAAATGTGTGTTAAAAATATCTGCAACTGTTTTTGGACCAGTTGTATATTTTCAGTACTAACTGCATCTTTCTTGTTTCTTTCTTTACAAAATTCCATATAGTTTTTACTTTATTATTTGAGCTACCAATTTCTGCCTTCACAAACATGTTTTTTTAAGTCTGTATGGTCTTGTTCAGTATCTTTTTTTAAGTTTGTAGTGCCTAATCATATTGGGATCATTTGTTTCCTAGGTTGCTGCATATAGCTCCCTTTTTGTTTTACAAGAAATTTTGATGCCCTTATTAATCCAAGGCCTGAATCCTGTTTTAAGCAGGTTTTCTCTCACAGAATTTTTAGGAAAAGCTTCTTGAAACAGAATTGTAACCACAATGCTATATATATTTAATTTTGAGTCTACATCGACAGCTGTGTAAACAGGAGAACAGTTCACAAGCTGTAGTTGCTGATTGAAGCTTTCCATTGTGTGCCTGTTTATAATGCTAATGTGTTTCCAAATGAAGCTTACTTTCCTATGAACATTTGTTTGGTTTGTGGTAAGGAACTGCCCATCATGACCAGAAAGGCCACTTATAACATTGTTCACAGTTGAACTATTATATGTATCCTTAATTATAAATATGTTATCTATTAAGGTTATATATAAAAAATAGATGAAGATTACTCACCAGGCGAAGGAGCACAGGTGTGATAGTAGCACACATAAATAAAAAACACACACACACACACAAACGCAAGCTTTCGCAACCCAGTTGCTTCTTCAGGCAGAAGGGAAGGAGAGGGAAAAGGAAATGGTGAGGGTTTTAAGAGAGGGGGTAAGGAGCCATTCCAATCCCGGGAGAGGAAAGACTTACCTTGGGGGAAGAAAAGGTAGGTAAACAAATACACACACACACACACACACACACACACACACACACACACACACATTTACACAGAAGCAAACACACATAGGCAGACATCATTTTCTGTTAAGAAGTCCACATTAAAGTCACCCATTGCAATAAAATATTTAGTTTTTCTACTTAGATGTATCAAGATTGATTCAATGTGTCTCAGAAAAACATTCTGATTTCCAGTAGGTGCCTTGTAAACTGTCAGCACAATAATTGTTTCACTATCTGCTGTTAACTCAATGCCACACACCTCAAAATGCTGTTCAGTACAGTATTTGTCAGAGAAACACAATGTATCTGGTCCACTATCACATTCGTCATCTTTTAAATGTATTAGAAGTAGGTCTATTTTATGCTTGAGACCACATATATTTTGCTGGAATACAGACAAAGTCTTAGACTTGGTCACCTTTGTATTTATATGACCTTTTTGCAGCACTTTTATTCAGTACACTTACTGTTAGTTGTGCTTCAAGTGCAGTAAGCCTGTTTTGAATACAGGAGAGAAGTGTTTCACATGGTTTGGACTGCTTTTCTTTTGCATGTCTTACTAAAAAATGCTGTGGGTGTTTTTTGTTGCATGTGGTACGAGCTGGTGTTTTTGCTGCTTGTGGTGATGATGTTGCTTCAGCTGTTTCATCTACTACTGCTGGCTCTGTTGTTTCTCCTGGCATTAGTGATGCTTCAAAAGTTTGTGCTGCTGTAGTCCTAATTTCATCAGGAGGGGTAGCAACAGATGATTCTTCCTCACATGCTGTTGGTGCATTCTCATTTTGTTTTGCTGCTGGCAGCAAGCTTATTGCAGGTAGTACAAGTTTTTCTTCAGGAGGTGTAACAAGAGATGATTCTTCCTCATGTGATGTTGGTGCATTCTCATTATGTCTTGTTACTGGCAGCGAGGTTACTGGAGGTAGTGCAAGTTTTTCATGAGTGTCAACTCCCACAGCTTTTATTGCCTGGAAAATTACTTTCTGGACTAGCTGGTTTCTGTGGAGTCTGTGTCTCATAAAATGCTCTCTGATAGAACTCATTGCCTCAATGAAAGTTGTGTGCAAAATAAAACTGGCTGCTCACTTCTGCAATGTTCAGGCAAGACTGCTGGGAGTGGGGAGAACATGCTGTTAGGTATTTCCTGCCATTTTGTCAGTGCCGCTCATGATGGACAAACAGTGCACCCCTCCACTGCTCAATGCATAATTATAAAATTTCTTCCTCATGAAGGAGTTATGGTGGCAGAAATTTACCAGAGGTCAAACATTGTCAAGGACATGTGTGTATGCCTGGCATAAAAAGTTCAAGAAAGGACAAGAATGTGTGGAAAATCAGCAACATGATCCCGGCCTTGGACTAGCATTAAAGATGAAAACATTTATGTGGTTAAAGGCATTATTGATGACAATCAATGAGCAACAGTATCAGAAATTGCAGAACAAGTTGGAATCAGTTACGGGAAATGTCAAGCAAACATCAAAAACGACCTACAGTTCCGTAAAGTGTGTACCAGGTGGGTTCCTCTTCTTTCGACCAAAAATCTGAAGTTGAGGCATTTGGAGGTCTGTCAGATGCTTAAGGGAAGTCTTACAGAAGAATGTGTTGCAATTTTTGAGTCAGATTGTTACCTGTGTTGATTTTTTTTAATGTAATAATGTGAACTGTTATTTAATTTGGAAATACAATCACTATTTTCATTTTTTTTAAATACATTGCTGTATTTATGACAAAATTTTACAATGTCTAGATGAAACAAATTTTTGCAAGTACATTAAACTTGTGATTTATGCTACAAAACAACTTGATTTATGAGATTTGACAAACAAATATTAATTTATAGTTATTGTATGTCATAATCATGTATCCCTTCAAAAACAAACCTTCTGAAACAACCCTTTTAATAATTTGGGCTCTTTCTACCTCAGTTGCATCATCAACTTCTGGAAAGACAAAGCAAACATTACCATCAAGAACTTTCTTTTTTATAAATGTCATTTCATAGGTGTCAATAGGGATGCTTCAAATTTTGCCAATAAAAAACCCGAACCTTTTTTCATAGGGAATTTTACTATGGTGAAATCATTTGTTTAAATTCATGCAAATCTTTATCCTTCTCCTTGTCCATTTCTTCATTTTTCATTTGACTTGTGCTGTCCTAGGTCACTGTTAGAAGTTCCAGACAGGGACATGCTGCTTGCAGCTCCATCACTGACAACAATTCCTTTTCCTGGGGTTAATGCTAAACGCTTTGCTTGGTGCAGCTTTCCTGTACAGTGTCCCTAACATCATTATTTCTCAAAAGAAACCCCCACTTCGCACAACACAATAATCCTTCAACCAGGCTTTTTCCTCACTATTATTTAATGCTGGTTGGCCGCCTATTTTGTTTGTACTTTTTCTTGAATCTGTCATTTAATGTGCTATATGGAACTGTGTAGTGCTCTGAAGATTTCCGGATGGTTAATTTTCCTGATTTGACAGCTTTCACTGCATTTAGAAGAAAGTCTGGTTTGTAGTTAGATTTACATGTTGGTCCCAGAACTTTTTGGTACATGATCATAGTCACCCTACAAAAATGCCATTTTGTAACTAGTGACTAAGCAGTATTAGCAATGAACAAAAAATGTTCATATGCAATCAATAATATTGCAACTTACCAGTTACACCTCGAAAGTAACAAGTACCAGCAGAAGTTTTTACACTGTTGTGTCGACTGCACAAGTGTAACACAAGAATCACACACCTACTGGCAATGTGATTTGCTGGTTGCGCACACACCAACATGCCAATGTTCTTTATAGATTAGTCAAGAATTTATAACAAAGGTCAGCTGCAATGTAATTGTTATAAAATGCTACCCTCAGTTATCCAAATGTGTATAAAACCAATAAATGAACAGATTAACACCACCTGACTGGATTCACCTCATTTTACAGTTACAAATTTCACGTAGGGCACCAAACTTCTGTGACAAAATTGCCCCACCCCCCCTTCCCCGGGAGAAATAACCTCTGATGTGAGCAGTTGCATGATCTGTAATGTGGCACTCCACACTAGACAGCCATTCCCATGCAGCAAGAAAATTTAATTGCTTATAACATCATTTCCTGCATTTTACACAATTTTTAAGTCCTTTGAAAAGAGTAAATGTGGGGTTCTATTGTATTTTCTGAGGAAACTTTTTTTCTTCTTCTAACTTTCGTTGCACATAGAAACAAGAACCGGAAGCAGGTTACAGAGTTCACCAATTTCTTTATGTTTGCACGAATTATTTGATTTACTCTCCCTTTCATTTGTTATCAGACGACAATAATATGGAGAAAATGCTAATGACTACAGTTGTCAATAGTCAACTTACTCTGTAGGCGTAAGTGTAGTGACTAAACAAGCTAAGAAAGTTAGTGGACAAATACTTACCAAGTTTGTGTTAAAAATACTGCAACAATATTGCTAGTGTCATTAAAAATAGACACGGTTTTATGCAGGGGCCCGGCCCCACCGGAAAATTTGTGACGTACTTTTGCAGTATTATATCAAACAGTCGGAGTGCGACACGATCCCCTCGACACCGTAACTCAATTTACGGTGACGGGATCAAACGGTTTCGCTCGCCTCTCGCTGCAGCACAGCTGGTGGACCCCCTCTCCCCATTACACGGCCACGCCGACAGCCGAGGGACAGCGGCGGGTCCCTTAACTGCCCCTGCAGTTGCAGCAATGTCACAGAGCTGTTTTCCTTCTCCCTCCTCGCCCCTGGCCGTACTGCTGCTCGGGCTGTACCTGTCGCGCTCCCACTCCCCACCCCTCGTGCACCTGTCTGCAGGTTCGCAGTTTGGCACCGTAACCCTTGACCGTGGGTCCTTAGCACCTGTGTCAAAACGTATTCTGGAGCTGTGTCGTTGCAACTTGAACGTTTGTAAACTGAGTACAAAATGAATGAAGTAGACTCTTTTCTTAAAATGCCCTTTCATCAGATTCAGATTCTTTATTCGCCGTTGATCACATGTACTGGAATGGGCAGTTATTAAGTTACAATTAATGTTGACATTATGTTTACAGATGAATAATTAATATTACAAATTTATATAATTTTAAAACAAGACATTAAAAATCAATTTCAATATTACATACCGGTACATCAAAAAATTCTCTCGTACTGTAGAATGGGTTCTCAGCTAACCAGTTATAAATCTTATTTTTAAAATTATTGAGGGATGTGGTAAAAGCAGAATGTGGCAACTTATTAAAGAATTTAATACAGTTAATTTTATGGGAGTTTCCTGGTTTTTTTTTTTTTTTTTTTGTTTTTTTTTTTTTTTTTTCAGTCTGTGCCTAGGAATATCAATTTTAGTTTTGCTTCTGGTGTCATATTGGTGTATACAGTCTCTAGTATAAAACTCTCTTATGTTGTTCTTAACATGTATTAACGAAATATAAATATAAAGATTTATCACTGTCAAAATTTTTAATTTTTTGAACAGAGGACGGCAGTGTTCCTTAGGTCCAACCTTACACATTATTTGTACTACTTTTTTTGTATTATTAATATATCACTTACCTGAGAAGCATGTCCCCATAGCAACAGACCATAAGATATGTGAGACTGGAAAAGACCAAGGTATGCTATTCTCAAATAATTCTTACTTATTAAATCAGTTAATTTCCATATGAGGAATGTCACTCGAGATACTTTTTACAGACATGGTTGATGTGGAGTTCCCAGTTCATTTTTGAGTCAATGCATATGCCTAGCAATTTAACAGTTTTTGTTTCTATTTCTTTATTTAGTCCTAGCTGTAGGTGTTGGGTTTTCTCTGGATTGCATACTAATTTGTTAAATGCTAACCAATTGAGTGCCAGGTCAAGCTTCTCCTGTGAATTCTGGTGTAAGCTTGCCATTTCTAGGTCAGTAGTTATTAAAGTTGTGTCATCTGCATAACAAATAACTGACTGAGGCCTAACAAAATGTGGAAGATCATTTATTGTGACAATGAAAAGAAATGGTCCAAGGACTGAGCCCTGAGGCACACCAGATGTGACCTCCTGTAGTGACGATCGTCTGTTTTTAATTGACACAAATTGTCTCCTGTTCTGTAAGCAGGAACTTATTACTGCTAGTGATGAGCCATTTACTCCATAAAACTATTAAGTATGGAAGAGATGTTAGAAATCAAGCGATTAGGTGCACATCGACCTAAATAATTCTTGATGTCTTAACTCGATGGAAAGAAGAAGAGAATGTAGTTCTGCCAAAAGTCTTGGCTAACTGTGAGACAAGAGAAAAAATTGTTTTGTTTTTACTGTGTGTTGTTTGGTAGTGAAAGAAAGTACACAACAGTCGGATGCAAGGATCTAAAGCATTTACGTAAACAAATTACGAAACACGAGGAAAGTGGACTTCATTTACAAAATGCTTGAAAATATAAAATATTTGGCGCAATTAACATTGCTGCTCAGATTGATTCGGTGTATAAAATTCCAATTCAGAAAACATAATGAAATAGTTATGAAGAACAGAAGCATATTAAACAGAATAGCAGAGTGCTGAATGTTTTGTGGAACTCACGAGTTAGGACTAAGAGCTCACAAACAAAATATGGAAAACAAGAGTCAGCAAACCGTAGCAATTTCTTAGACTTGTTATCTCTTTTGGGAAATCTTGACAGTGTATTAGATTATCACTTACGCAGCTCTAGTTAATTCTGTGTGTAAATATACATCACACATGATACAAAATGAGTTTTTGGACAGAATATATCAAGTTTACGTCAAAGAACTGATTAAAGAGATTAACAATACCACTTTCATTTCTGTGCAGGCTGACGAAACAACAGATATTACGTGCAGAAGTCAATTTGTAATTATGTTTGTTATTGTGGTCTTCAGTCCGGAGACTGGTTTGATGCAGCTCTCCAAAATACCCTATTCTGAGGAAGCCTCTTCATCTCCATATAAGAACGGCAACCTACAGCTGTCTGAATCTGCTTACTGTATCCATCTCTTGGTCTTCCTCTGCGGTTTTTACCCCACATACTTCCCTCCAACGCTAAATTCACAATTCCTTGATGTCTAAGAATGTGCCCTACCAATCTATCCCTTATTTAGTCAAGGTATGCCAGAAATTTCTTTTCTCCCCAATTCTTATACTGCGGTGTATTAATGGGAAGAAACCTGTTGAAATATTTCTTTCCTTTCAAAATGTTAATGATAGGACAGCATACGGACTTAATGAGGTTTTAAAAAGAAGTCTGGAACATTTTGATGTTCAAGAAAAACTCATTGCTCAGGCATACGATGGCACCCCAGTAATGAGCGGCAGTCACAGTGGTGTGCAGACACTGGTACAGAGCACTTTCCTTCATCTCCCTAGTGAAGTTTTTTGTTACGGAAAGTCTGCAACAAGAGAATTCCTTCAGTCTCTGCAACTTCCAGGCTCGCATTATAAATACTATCAAAGAAAACAAATTGCACTTATTGGAATGAATTGAAAAGATTGAGCAAGAGGATTCCTGGGATGATGTTACAATAAGAGAAGCATTTGCCTTAAGAAATTTACTTCACAATCCACATGTTTTGTTCCTCCTAAATTTTGTCTATGATATCATGAAACACGTTGATATTTACTATAACACAGTTCAGATGCAGATTGCAACTGCAGTTACCATGTTCTATGCATTAAATCATTTTGAGTGAGCTGTATCTCAAATACGAGAGAACGTTCAACCGGTTTGAGTTTCTGATGGTGGCTGTATTGCTCGTACAAGAAAACGTTCGAAAAGTAACAGTGAACTTATCTGACAGCAGATGCCAAAGAAGAGTGTGACATTATGACCAACCCACTGAAATGAAGATTTCAAAACTCTCATGTATTTAGCAGCTTTGAAATCATTGATCCAAAAAAGTTTGCTTTGTTTAGAGGACATTTCCCAGCCACTTTGGTCAATACTTTTTCATTAAACTATAATCCTTTTATTTGCCACAATAAATTGAAAAATGAACTGTCAGTGATTTATTGCAATGATACATTTAGAGGCATTACATCGGTCTGTAATCTTTTTACATTCTTTATGGAACATTCCTTTGAATGAAGTGCACAAAACATTACAAATTGCACTAACTACACCAATTTCAACAGCAGAAGCAGAGCACAGTTTCAGCATCTTTTAGGAACAGTATGAGTCAGCAAGGGTTGAACTCACTGGCTGTTTGTTCCAGTCACAAGGATGAAATCAGTGATATTCCAAACTTCAACAAGAGCGTAACTGACAAGTTTTCCAGTCAGAAGAACAGACATGCACATTTACTTTATAAATAACCTGACAGAACACAGACCTCATTAGTTAACATGCTAGTTAGGTAAAATACACATGAAACTGCTCCTAGCCAAGGTTTTCCCCAGAGTTTTTACCTTGGCCATAAGGAAAAAGCCAGCAGGGTCCCTGTTGTCTCTCTGGTGCATTCCCATTGTGGAACAAGTCACATACATCCTCCCACATCACAGTCAGTACACAGAACCCAACTACAATAAGTACAAACTTCAGCACGAGAAGAGCTGGTGACCTTCGGTTCGGATCTGAACACCTCCAAGCCACCCCCCCCCCCCCCCAAGTTCTTCAATAAATTGTGTCACTACAGCATAAACTCAGACACCCACAAAAGTACATGGAAAACAAGCGGAGCTGGTGGACCAGACCAACTACATATTACACACATACCCCTCCCCCCCAAAAAAAGAAAAAAAATTAAATAAATAATAGTAATAAAATAAAATGTTTATTGCACATTTATATATTTTTTTATTAGCTACAGTGTTTCGTAGATTATATTATTTACTGCATAATTAGCATATTTAATATCTTTTGAACATGTTTAAATGATGTTACGTAAATGGAGGTTATATAATGAACATTTCAGACTGGGCACTAACTTTTTGTCTGGGCCCCACCAATGAAACTGAGCACGAGTTGCCACTGGTTTTATGTAAATGTGTTGCTAAGAGCAAAGATAATTCCTTCATGCTTGCCTAGAACCCACCATCCCAACCCAAAACTATTCTCACTTTAACAGTAAGAAGAGACCTTGTTAATCAGGAGCATTCAAGCTTTCCTGTGCTGCCAACAGTCACAGCATGAATGTATAAGTGGATAAATGCATACTGATGTGCTCAACCTAAACAAACTGTTATGCGTCATGATTTTATGATGTTTAGTACTTTTGCTGCTGCTGACACTTATAAGCGTTCGCGCTCAATGTAGGATAGCGTCAGCCGCAGTGAAAGTGTTAAGGGATGAAGTTTTATGGATCATACATGAGGCTATCAGTGATTTATTGGCCTAACCCACAGCACACTGGTTTGTGGTAATGGCTACTGGAAGATATTCATGTTTTCAAAAATGATGTGTAAGGTAATCATTGTGTCATACAGCAGTGATTGTGGTATACATAATGTGGTATGGTGTCCAGTAATCGGCTACCCGTGGAGTTAACTGTAATTATGTTTTAGACCATTTTTTGTGTGGGTTAGGCCACTATTGTTTAGGCGTACTTGGCCATAATACAGGAAACGTGTGACAGACCGTTATTGCTTTACACACTGTAGTCAAACATTGGACGAATCACATATGAAGCATTAATACTCATCATCCCTATCATCATTTACAGGGATGGTGTTGCCATACCGCTGTCTTCAAGTTACAGTAATAACCATAGTACAATGGGGGTATGAATTGGAGCAAGGTCATTTAAATCGGTCTTTTCCAACACGCTAGTAGCGTGTTCATTGGTATAAAGTACGTCCAGAGTCTCAATTAGTTTTGACCCTAGTTTTAGCAAAAACTGACATCGGCAAATGAGACAACTGGTTCATTGGAGTACTTATAAAACATACGGGGAGAGGATGCTTTATACTGAAGCCATTAAATATGGAACTATTGCACCCGAGTATTTTGTGTCGGCACTTTACAATTTCTCTCTAAATGTAATGTGGATATGAAATCATTCCTTGTCACTGGTAGAGCGGTGAAGAGTTGTTGTTTTTGTGCAATGATAATGACATTCATCTGGTCAGAGGATGTGTATATATTCAGGTGAAATTTCCTGTTCCTCGCGATGTCCTAAGTCCTGGTCACATGGTAGATATGAATGCCCACTGACTAGGAATTTATGGTGGATTACTTCTTGTGTTAAGTTTGCATGCAGAACCATGAATTGACACAGTAAGACCATTTTTCTATTCCAATTTTGCCCACCACATTGATCAGAGTACATAATCCATCACTTTGTTTGGATGTTACGTTTAATGTAATGCATGAGACACGATCAAATTTCTTGTGGTCCTCAAAATGCTTCACCCTCACTCCATACATACACAGTAGCTTTCTTGGTACAATGGTCATTTAAGGTAGATGTCCACAATTACCACTTGTAAGAGATACTTGTCATAGGTACCAGTGTTGGTTAAGTCCTCTTCAAATCAAAGGCAATCACAGTCATATCTTTGTCCTAATGCCTCCCTTCCACTGCATAATGATGCATTCCTGTCTGTGCACTCTTGGCCTATCATTGATGTAATACTCTTTCATGTTCCCATTTATTCTTCTCTTTCACAGTGTCAGCTGCAGCAAGTTCGATGTTATAGAGGTCACATTTAAAGCAGGAACAACTTACAGAGGAATGAAAGGACAGATTAAATCTCGTATTAAATATCTGAACAAACATGTAGTATGAGACCGGATCATCATGCTTGGCTTTATATAAATGGCATAATTTCCCCATGCTCAGGTCTGGTGACAAATACTTCCGATCCACTGTTTTATTCACTTGTGCATATTGACCCGATATGCTGGAAACCGTTTTATGAAGTTCTCTACTGCGACCGCCTCTGCTATTGGTGTTTTGTTTTTAGCAGGGCTCGAGCCTCACTTATCGACGGCTGGGGTCTGGTGCTGCACTTTGTGCTGAAGAACCCTTGTAATCCCACCGTCTGATATCCACAAAACATTCTTAAAGAACATTTTACACACCTTCACGTCCACTTCATCTTCATTATGGAATGGTATAGGCGAGACTCTGTAGTACCAGAGGAACACGCGCATTCCATAGGGACTACCTTCACCGTCAAAAATGTATGCCGACTAAGTCGAAACTACCTAATGCATTGAACAAGTCAAATAGATGTTGGTGGCGTTCAGGTGAAAAATGTCTACCACATTCCTTCAGACACGAGCATGCTACGAGGATGGGACATCTCTCTGTTACTACATTTCCCTTCAAGTTAACGTATTCTTCTCCTTTCTATTGCTTTTCTTTTCAAATGTTCCGTTCCCACAGTTGTGCACTCCAGACAACTTTTCTTTCTTGTTGTGATGCAATTACGGTACCAGTACTACAATCCCCCTCTGATGTTCACGGTTGACATAGTGGATGTGGCATCCTTGGATGAGCCAAGTAGATTGGACTCTGCTTACATGACACTCTTCTGCTGCACCACTAGCACACTGGTTGAATTGGTCAGGTGCACATTCCAAATCTGAGGCATTGGTAGTTATGTCTGATCCAAATAGGTCTGAAATGAAAATGTTCCTTATCTGCACCATCGTTCCTATTGAATCTTATTAGTCCAACAAGGGAACATAACACCATCCTTACCTCACAATGCGGCTTTGACAGTCACCAGGCTGCTGCACACGTTCTGTAGTACACACTTCATTGGCAACATTGTGCAGCTTTTGTGTGACAATTAAAAGAAGGCTTGACAACTGCACTTGCAGTTGCCATTAACAGTTTCAGACTAGACAGCGGAGATGGGACAGGCACGGCGACTCAAGAGCACGGAGAATTTCTCAAGCTGCCGGTGCCCGTGCAGTTCTCGAGAAGTGGCACTGTGGCAAGTGTTGCTGTACACCAGTTGACTGGGACAGCCCACGCTCAGTTATTTGAGCTGACTGCTGACAGGCAACGATCGCTGTCATTGTGATTCAGATACGGTTACACTAAAACGAAAATCGTGGAGCTGGCAGTAGTTTATGCTGAATGGAGATAACGTCTATTGCAACATATATCTTTTGTTAAGCTCCATACGAATTATTTACAGACGAATGGAAAAACTTGTGGAATCCAACTTCAGGGAAGATCAGTTTGGATTTAGGAGAAATGTAGGAACATGAGAGGCAATACTAACATTACGACTTATCTTAGAAGATAGGCTAAGGAAAGGAAAACCTACGTTTTTAGCGTTTGTCGATTTGGAGAAAGCTTTTGACAATGTCGACTGGAATACGCTCTTCCAAATTCTGAAGGTATCAGGGGTAAAATATAGGGATTGAAGAGTTATATTCAACCTATACAAAAACCAGAAAGTGGTTATTAGAGTCGAAGGGCAAGAAAGGGACGCAGAGGTTAGTAAGGAAATAAGACAGGATTGTAGCCTTTCCCCAATGTTGTTCAATCTGTACTTTAAGCAGGCAGTGAAGAAATGGAAGGAGCAATTTCGAGGGGGCATTAAAGTGCAGGGAGAAGAAATAAAAACATTGCGGTTTGCCGATGACATAGTAATTCTGTCACGAGAGTGCAAAAGTTCTGGAAGAGCAATTTAATGGGATGGACAGTGTCTTGAAAGGAAGATATAAGATGAACATTAACAATAGTAAAACAAAGGTAATGGAATGTAATGTCAGAAAATCAGGCGATGCTGAAGGAATTAGAGTAGGTAATGAGACAAAAAAAATGTTCAAATGTTTGTAAACCTATAGGACCAAACTGCTTGGTCATCAGTCCGTAGCTTACAAACTACTTACAACCCCCCCCCCCCCCCACCCACGCCCCAGGGAGGACTCTTAACCTCCATGGCGAGCAACCATGCGCTCCGCAGCGACACACACTATTTAGACCGCTCAGCTACTCCACCGCGGCGGTAATGAGACAATACAAGTAGTAGATGAATTTTGTTATTTGGGTAGCGAGATAACTTCCGATGGCCAAAGTAAAGAAGATATAAAATGCAGAATGGCTATGGGAAGAAAAGCATTTCTAAAGAAGCGAAACTTGTTAATATCCAATATTAATTTAAATGTTAGGAAGTCCACTCTGAAAGCATTTGTCTGGAGTGTAGCATTGTATGGGAGTGAAACGTGGACGATAAGGAGTTCAGATAAAAAGATGATAGAAGCTTTTGAAATGCGGTGCTCCAGACGAATGATGAAAATTAGATGGGTAGATCATGTAAGTAATGAGGAGGTGCTTAACCGAATCAGGGAGAAAAAGGAGTTTCTGGCATATCCTGACTAAGAGAAGGGATAGGTTGGACACATTCTGAGACATCAAGGAATTGTCAACTTAGCATTAGAAGGAAGCGTGTGGAGTAAAAATCTTAGAGGGAGACCGAGGGACGAATATAGTAAGCAGATTCAAAAGGATGTAGGTTGCCGAACATATTCTCAGATGAAGAGACTTGCACAGGACAGGGTAGTGTGGAGAACCAGTCTGCAGACCGAACACCACCACCACAACAACAACTACTAATAAATGCAGACCGACCTTTAAAATTGCACAATATATCCAGCAATCAATCACATACATCATTGAATACAGAAGTGCATTCCTCTATAAATGAAAGACAAAATACCCAAGGTTTTATGTACGTATGTATGTAATCCATCCATATTATATGAAAAAGAAACTCTAAAAACATTGGATAGTTCCAGAAAGTCTGCCAGTATTGGGAAGCTAATTTTTAATTTAGCTCTGACAGCATACAACATGTATCAAAATTAACACCAGCCAAGTTTTGGACAGTATGGGGATAGAACAACCAACAGTCACTACTGCAGTTGTTAATTATGGCAGCTGTGTTTAGAAAGTACCTGAGCTGTAAGATGTAATCGTAAGGATGCAAGCA
Source organism: Locusta migratoria (assembly GCA_026315105.1). NCBI lineage: Eukaryota > Metazoa > Arthropoda > Insecta > Orthoptera > Acrididae > Locusta > Locusta migratoria. The sequence continues at coordinate 370,902,680 of CM048755.1, forward strand.
GAAAGCAATGATACTGTTAAGTATTGCCAAAATTTTTCTACTATAAGTGAATGTATATTAGGAGATTTTAGGTGTAATATGTTTTAGCATTTCTCTCTGATTTAAGTATAAATATATGCAGAATGCATACTTCTTTTAAGGAAGAATGAAGTTTTCGTTTCATGTGCAATACACGTTTCTTTTATAGTCTTACAATTTTTGTCTTCTGTGGAACCACCATTACCGCCGCTACCACTACAATTCAGTACAAATAAAACAAATCTGTGTACTTCACACCTATGTGTAAAAGTAAAATTTTTAACTTTCATGTACGGAAGCAACAATGACGACTGCTCGGTCTCAATGCTCCCTTGTACAGTAGTTTCTCTCAGCCTCCAGAGAGCAAAGCACTGTTGATAAATTTGAGAATTTGCCTTAGCGCCGCGCATTTCTCAAGTGCACTCATAGCCCATCTCTACAAGACAGCAAGCCAGTAAAAATGTTAGTTAAACCAATTTGTAATGACAAAATGTTTTTCTGACTAGTAATCTTGTCATTGTTCATGAGGGGGAATCACATTTACAGTTTTTTCTTGCCACTTAGATGTAAATTTTACAGCAAATTGTCGACAAGTTTAATGATGGCGACAGTATGGTGCCTGGTGTACAACCTACAATGTGATCTAACTTGTCTGTTTCTATCAGGTTTCACAGTTTATATAGTGAAAAATTCTTTTTCCAATGTGCTTCAGTGACAAGCAAAACGGAAACAACTAGTTTTCACCTTAACAATGGGGAAGCAACAAAATCTCCAAAAGTACTTCTCAACAATAAAAAAGTGTTCCCCCATAATCAGTTCCCAAAGTATCTCTGTGTCACACTGGATCGCACCCTATCCTTCAGGAAACACCTGGAAGCAACGGCAGCCAAAGTCAACACTCGCAATAATATCTTGCACAAACTGTGTGGCAGCAAATGGGGAGCACATGCTTCCACTCAGAGGTTCTGCCCTAGCACTTGTGTACTCTGCTGCAGAATACTACTCCTCTTCATGGTTGAATAGTAGTCATGTAAGCAAACTAGATGCCAGACTGCACAATACCACGCGTACCATCAGTGGACGCATCAAAAGCACACCTGTGCAATGGTTACCTGTGCTGAGTCACATTGCTCCACCTCCGCTACGAAGAAAGGGCTGCTTGGTCCGACAGCAGAAGAGGATCCAAAGTGACCCAGACCTACCAGTGCATAAGGACATTCCTTATCTAGCACTGAGGAGGTTGAAGTTCAGGAAGCCTCCACTAGTCTCAGCGCAACTACTACAAGACGCGGATTTCAGCATCACTGAGCAATGGCGAACGGACTGGAGCACTGTCAACTTCACAGCTCTCTGGCCCGACCCCACAGAAAGACCTACTGGATTCGAACTTCCCCGCCGACAATAGAAAGCACTTAACAGAATCCGAACGTCTCACGGAGTCTGTCAGGATTCTCTATACAAGTGGGGCATATCGACAAGTCCTCAGTGCGACTGCGGTGCCTTGCGTCAGACAATAGACCATATTGTGTATGACTGCAACAGCAGGTCTTACCCAGGTCCAAAAACAGACCTGTATAAAGTGACAGATGATGCACTTTCATGGCTGGCTGGTTGAGACATTAATATATAAGGACCATGTTCGCTCCTTATGTTTCTTAATTCAGTTAATATAAATTGTGTAAATTTACTGCTCATGTCATTGTTTTTCCTATTACTTATATTAGTTTCCTAACTTAATATTCTTATATTAGTGTTGATTCAATTGTTCATCTTTCTGTAAGATGTAATATCTTTCATAAATTTGTATTAATATTTTATAAATATTTCTTTCCCAAATTCTACTGCATCACATATAGTAGTGGACTTTTTACTGCATACCTGTATACGTCTCTAATTAATGCACTTAAATTTTGATATAAGCTTTTTGTTCTCTCTGCTTCCCACCTGGGGAAGTGTCATTGTGCAATGTATCTTGCGTGTCCAAGTGTTTATTTCATATGATAAATAAATGAGTGACAAGATGATTTGACAGTGAAGTAGTGACTACCTGCACAACTAACTTTAGTGCGACGATTATGGGGCCTGTTAAAATGTCAAATATGCCAGAGGCAACTTTATTCATGATACCATGAGCTAAATTTGTTCAGATTTTCTTTCTTTGCCTCTCATTTCTTTACTTTCATGTGAGGTTTGCTTACATGCCTGTGAATTTGGGCCACGGTGGAGTAGCCGAGTGGTCTAAAGCGTCTCGCTGTGGAGTGCGTGGTTGCTCGCCGTGGAGGTTCGAGTCCCCCCCCCCCCCCCCTCCTCTCTCTCACTGTCTGTGTTTCCTTAGGTTAGTTTACCTAGGTTTAAGTAGTTTGTAAGCTACGGACTGATGACCACACAGTTTGGTCCGATAGATTTACAAACATTTGTGAATTTGGTACCTTATTACTACTGAAATTTTAGAACCATCACAAGCTAACAGAAGAATTTATCAGTTTTATGAACTACAGTAACAATTACTTAACAAGAGGCAGGATTCTCTAATGGAAGGTGCTTACTATCCCTATACACTTTGTATCCAGATTTTACAGACTGGATGTGCAATTTAACTGTCTTAATTCAGTGTGCAAGACCTGCCAACAACAAAGACTGGAAGATGCTGCTTAACAGTAACACGAAATCAGCAGTTTTTGGCAACATCACAAAATTGGTTATATTTAACAAAGTGGCATGAAACTGTACATTTTTGACTAATTGGTGCAAAATTTAGATTTTTCCCCAATCACAATACAGAAAAATGTAAAATCAGAGTGCAGCTGTTTACTATTAGCTACAAATATTAACATTACAATTGGTTCTTGACTTCAATTGACATTCACATATAACTTTAAAATGACCATGCATATCCTGCACAAACAACTGCTACTCTGGATGTTGCATCAGGTGTCTGAAGATCATGGGCTTCTGATGGTGACATTTGTTTCCTAAACAAATGGAGCCTACCGTCACAACAAGGTTTATTCGATTCTGACAAGGATGAACTGTACAGGGTCCCACTTTGATATTTATCATTTGGGGCCCACGCATTTGATAGACAAAGCATGAAAAACTGTATATATTTCATCCATGTGCAAAGAATGCTGTTGCACTATCCATTCCTATTCTGGTGCTGGCGCATTTGAACTCACGACTTTACATAGTCACCTATGTGACATTTTGAATATGTCTAATTCTGTCACAGTGAAGACATGTGGGATTGCTTACTTTAATTCATTTTCTGCTGATAAGTTGTATTTGTGTGGAGGCCATGTTCATTAAGGAACATGGAAATGATTTCGTTTATATCATTGTGTTTTTTAGAGTCTTAAGTACCCTACATCCCAAGAGATATTCAAAATTGTAACAGTTGGAAAGTGGGTTCACTATTGTGGCAGATGGAGTTTTTGGCGAAGAAAGCAGTAAGACTGAGCAGTTATATTCTCAATACAATGAAGTTTTGACAGATGGGCAACAACCTCTCTGAAGAAAATTTGGAACTGATATTTCATATGAAAAGCTTTCCTCAGTAGTTAGACTCTTTTCTTTTGAGCATATCAATAAGTGCCGTAAAATATCTTTGTAATATGGAAAAAAATTTTTATGTTTATGTCTAATAAATGTGATAGGTGTCATTTTCAACAGAGTACTAGAAAGCAAACAAAAAGGAAAACATGAAAAGAAAAATGAACTTAAAAGTGCCATTGAGAAAATCTGTTCAAAAAAATGATGTTTAATGGACAATGAATGTTATTGAAAGTATCTCCATTGCCAAGACAGTAAAATATGAAACAAAAATGAAAAATTAAAAACTATTTACAACATTGCCTGAAAGCTTAAATTTATATTTTAATGGCTAATAAATGTGATTGAGGGATTTTTCCAGTTTGAATGTAGTACTGAAAAAACAATGAAATAAGACGGGTAATGAATGACAAAAATGACTTTAGCATTGAGAAAAACCAAATGAAAAAATCTGCCATAAAAAATCCTGTCCCCATCAATAAATCAACAAATGCAGAAGTACTAACAACTTCACCTCTGAAAAAATGAACTATTCATAATGCCAAATAAGATTTGTATCGTTTTTATTTAAAGGAACATGATAGGACAAACAATATTACAGTTCCACAGATTTATTGCCATAATTTAAAACGATGTTTAACAGATCAATATGAATAAGGAATTACAGCATTCGTAAAGAAACCACCTGATTTTAAAAATGCAACATTTTCTACAGTGCACAACACCAGAATTCATAAAATCTGGGAATGGATCAAAATGGAATGTATAAGCCTTAAAAATCTGCAGCCTTCATTTCACTATAAATAATTTAGTGTTAAATTGTTTTTACAAAGTAACTAATACTGAGTAATTTCCTAGACATGATTTTTTGTTCCATGATTACCCTACTGACAGAGTTGCATTGTATACACAAAACTAAATACATTCATCAAATTCTATTCTCTCTCATGACCCTGGCAACTATTCAGCTTTCTCAGCTGCCAACTTCTTCTTCAGCGACTCTGGCATCTCTGGTGGGGGTGGCCTTGGAAGACGGAGATATACTTTTACAGCATCATAAATAAACCACTGAGCAGCAGTCAGGGTACCAATCATTATTATTCTTGGTGTCAAGCCTTTCCACAAACCTGTAAAACAAATTTTAGAACATTAAGTTATGAATGTATTCCCAAGTACAAGCCACTTATTGCTTCCAGTAGGTGCTCCATGACAAATTGCATTATATTTTTACAACATTTAAAAATAACACACATCTTGTTTACATGGTACTCTACAAAAATAATGTGCCCAAAATTATATGGAAACAAAAATAATGTTAAATACTCGACAGAAATAGAATAAGTAAATTCTAAATATTCAAATATCTGTTACAGGGCAGTCAAATTCAATGTTGAATTTGGAAAATTTGTGGTGGTCCGAGATTCAAACCTGGATCCCCCCCCCCCCCCCCCCCCACTTTGGAGCAGCTGTCATCTTAACCAATTAAGTTTTCTATACACTTCCCCCTCCTGCCCGAATTCCTAACTTACCTACAGTACAATAGTAGTGCCTTCACGACCTTACAGCTCTATTTCCACAATGGATTATGCACATGTGATGGAAAGTAGTGTATTAAGCAAGAGAAAGCATATCCAGGAGAGAAATCCTCTGACATTAAAAGAAAATCCACTAATATAATAGGTGGTTAAGAACCTAGAAGTAATCCTGGATGTTGTTATTGTTGTTGTTTAGAGAGGACTAGACTGCACGGTCATCAGTCCCCTGTTGCAAGCAAAGCCAATGTGGCGCAATGCAAGATGAAAAAGACAATCATTGAAACACACAAAAGAGAAAGCACAATGGGTACACAATGACAAGGAGCATTGAGTTCATGACACACAAAGAAGAAAACTCAAAGAGTAAATAAAGATAATTGGACTAAAAAGTTACAGCAGAATGTTGTGGCTGGCTGATCACAAGGATAATAAAGGATGAGCCAGCCACTCTGCACATTCTAAAACATACGAATAAAGCAGGTCAGACAACACAAAATAAGAAGAGTAAAAAGTTATGAGAGATGGGTGCCTGAGAGATCAGGCTAAGGAACCCACCTTTATATCAAATGGGAAAACCCAGCTGCACGGATAAAACGTAAAACTCGGTCAGCCATAGAGGCATTGTCAGATAAAATCAAGGCAGGCGCAGTAGGTAGATTAAAAGACTGCCGCAAGACGGCTAAAAACGGATAGTCCGACAGGATGTGGACCACTGTCAACAAACTTCCACAACGGCAATTCGGTGGGTCCTCTAATCCTGGATGTAGAACTATCATCATCCCTTCACATTATGAATATGTAAGGTATATCTGCCAAGGCACATTCTCTTGGGTACACAGTTGTGTAATAAACCAATGATAATTTATGGGACTACAATATGGTGAAGGGTAAGGGGACCATGCTGGATATGTCCCAGTAATAATTAACGGTGCAGCAGGGGCATACAGGTTAAAACTGGACGTATTTTAAGACTAAGATGAACATACCTGCCAATGTTCAAAACTTAAAAATCAGGAGAACCAGTTTAAAAAATTGGGAGATTCTTCAAAAATCAGGAGATACGTTCTGTAAAAAACTGCAGTGCACTTTACTATAAACCTTAAGATAACTGATTTTAGGCTTTTCCTGTCATCTCACAACACTACATAATGACTACTAAAACACTTGCATTAACCCAAATGTTGAATACATCTTTATTTGTAGCCAGTCCAGGTAAAGCGATTGTTTTAGTAAAAAATAAAAAAAAAAAAAAAAATAAAAATCAAAGTTCACAGCTGTAATTTTGTGCTATACTGCTAACATTTTATGAAACAAGTGGCCCACATGTTCATCGCATTGAAGTGCCAAACAGTACTCTAAAATAAACAATACAAGTAAGCACTATCACATGATCACTTTCACTTTTCTCAGCAATTTCAGTCTTACTGTTACTCTCACACTTCATTTTCTTTTCACGTATGCAATGTGATGCGGAAATATCACATTGACAAAGAGTACAAAATACAAATAATGTTCCCGAAACTGCTTAAAAAAGGGATCATTTTTTGCCATCCTAGAACACAAACCACAAAATTGAAATCCCATAGTCACGTAGACTAGCTGTTTACCCAAACATTGACTTTCTGAAATTCGCGTATGAAACTGACGCTCCTAACTATCCACTCCAAAGGTTTCCATCGATTAAAAATCACTGACGTGATTTTACTTGTGTACAATGACAGAACAAAACATTCAAAAAGAGCACATCTAAACATACAAGTGTATTTGCAAATGTGCGGAAAGAGCAGAAACAATCGTTATACAAGTCACGTGCAACTCCTAATTTCTATCAATTTTTATACGTATTTAGATTAGTGTGATAAATGAACAAAGGACTTTACCATTGGCCACAAAACGAATCTTGGGTTTCAGGATATCATCATCATCATGTCTAACTGACTTGGTTGCTTGTGGGAAGTCCAGACAACATCTGTTAACAGTAGGTATAGATAAAGTTGGTTAGTTGATGGGTGGATGGGACAAACAGCTAGGTCATCAGTCCCATGACTTCTGTACGGAGTACAAGCCATAGTGTGGTTGGTGAAGACCATGACAACAGTAAAATAGAGGAACGAAAAGGGGAGGGGGTGGTTCCAAAATCAAGTAGAACAGGACTAAAACCAATAGAAAAATCTGGATTCTGCAAGGAACGTCGCGGCACCTAAAATGGGTTTGGCAGCCATCATTGAGGAGACAGGTAATGATCGGCAATGAATTTGTCAATTAGGTGGCCCCGACTAGTTGTATAAGCACTGCCCCATGAGAGACGATGGGCATTGAAGCTGGGTCAACATACGTCACCGCCGAGGGAGGAATGACATCCATAAATGGCAGATCAGTCAAGTTCAGTGGGGTTATTTTGCTTTGAGGAGAAAGGTGGTGTCCACAACTACCAGAGGGGCCTTGTCCTGTGATTTTTGCTTCTTTTTCCTCTTCTCTTGCAGGTCGGGAAGGACATGTTCCAGAGAGAGAACTGGAGTCAGTAATGTCTGGCACCGATGAGGACCGGGCGATCTCGGTATTATCAGACCGTGTCTAGCTGCCGGCTTGAGGCAGAGGACCTATCTGGTGGACACCGGGAAGAGGAACCCTGGGAGAGGGCACCTTCACCAGCAAGTACCAGAGAAGGAGAGCTCTTTGGCTGGGAGCAGGAAGGTGGATGCTGAGGGGGAGCACACAAGGGTGGTGCAGGAGGGAGAAGAATAGGGTGGTAGTGGGATGAGGAAGGGGGAGGTGTAAAGGATGTAACCGAGGCATAAGTAGTAGATAGGTGCACAGGTTGTAGACCTTCAAATTTTCAGCGGGCTTCCTGGTATGTAAGGCGAAGGGACTTTTACTCTTTAACCTTCTTTCTATATACAGGGCAATCTGAGGAGCGAGAAGAGTACTGCTTGTGACTAACGCATACAGGAGGTGAAACGTGGGTTCCCCTCGTGGAGTGGATATCCACATTCATCACATACAGGGACTGCTGTGCAACGAAAAGACATATGCCCGAACCGCATACATCAGAAACATTGCACGGGATGTGGAACATACGGCTTCACGTCAGAACGATAGATCGTTACTCTCTGGGAGAGTATCCCCCTCGAAGGCCAAGATAAAAGTGCCGTTCGAGGTTGGCCCGGAATTCATCAGTTTGGAGGACGAATTCACAGTGGCAAATTACTCCCTGAACCATGTTTGGAAAAAAGCGCGGGTGACTCCCATTTATAAGAAAGGAAAGAACTGACCCACACAATCACAGGCCAATATCGTTGACATCAGTTTCATGTAGAATTTTAGAGCATATTCTCAGTTCGAATATAGTAAATTTCCTTGAGAGGAATGCTTCTTTCCATGAATCAGCACGGGTTTAGGAAACATCGTTCATGTGAAACTCAGCTTGCCCTTTTCTCACATGACATCTTGCGAGCCATGGATGAAGGGCAACAGGCGGATTGTGTTTTTCTCGACTTCAAAAAGGCGTTCGACGCGGTGCCACACTGCAGACTGCTAACGAAGATACGAGCTTATGGAATAGGTTCACAGATTTGTGACTGGCTGGAAGACTTCCTAAGTAATAGAACACAGTACGTTGTTCTTGACGGTGAGTGTTCAGAGACAAGTGTATTGTCAAGCGTGCCCCAGGGGAGTGTGATAGGATCGCTATTATTTTCTATCCATATAAATGATCTGATGGACAGAGTAAGTTGTAATTTGCGGCTGTTTGCTGATGATGCTGTCGTGTATGGGAGGGTGTCGTCTTTAACTGACTAATAGCAGACAGGATGACTTAGACAAAATTTCTAGTTGGTGCGAAGAACGGCAGCTAGCTCTCAAAGTAGAAAAATGTAAGGTGATGTGCACGAGTAGAAAAAACAATCCTATAATGTTCGAATACAGCATTAGTAGTGAGCTTCTTGATGCTGTTGCGTCCTTCAAATAACTAGGTGTACAATTGCACAGTGATATGAAATGGAACGAGCATGTAAGGACAGTTGTGAGTAAGGCGGACAGTCGACCTCAGTTTACTGGGAGAATTTTGGGAAGATGTACTGCACCTGTAAAGGAGACCACATATATAACGCTTTTACGACCACATCTTTAGTATTGCTCAAGTGTTTGGGACCGCAGCATACCAGTTTAAAGGAAGACAGGCAGTTCAGAGGCGAGCAGCTAGATTTGTTACCGGTAGGTTCGACCAATGCGCGAGTGTCACGGAAATGCTCCAGCAACTCAATTGGGGATCGCTGGAGGAAAGACGTTCTTTTTGTGAATTTCTGTTAAGTAAATTTAGAGGGCCGGAATTTGAAGCTGAGTGTAGTACGATCTTGCTGCCACCTATTTATATTTCGTGTAAATATCTCGAAGACAAGATAAGAGAAATTAGAGCTTGTATGGAGGCAAATAGGCATTCCTTTCTTTCCTCGTTCCATTTGGGAATGGAATAGGAAAGGAAATGCCTAGTAGTGGTACAGTGTACCCTCCGCCACACACCTTACGGTGAATTGTGGAGTATGTACAGTAAAACCTCGTTTTTACGTTCCCGGTTTTTATGTTTTCCCGCCATTTACACCATTTTTGTCAGTCCCGTAAAATTTCCTATGTTCACAATGTTAATTCACCCTCTATTTTGGATTAACATAGTTACACTTTTCCCGCATTTTACACTTTTCGAAAGCATGTTAGTAAAGAAAAAAAATGATGTAATCTACATAAATTGACACTAGCATGGCTTCCCCTTACAGTATAGCACTTAAAAATTATTCATAGTTGGGTTTCTCAACACTTTGCATTTATTCAAACATATGTTTCGCGTATTGTTGCTGGCAGTACGCAGCTAGTTGACTTACGACGTGCCGATTTGTGGCTTCTTTGTCCCTAGCGCCTGGCATGTACTCAAGACAAACAGAACGGTTTGTTGACGTGAGAATAATGCTGATTTGTGGTGGTGTAGTTCCTTTTTCTGATACATATTTCTGATTAATAAAGAACCTTATCTGTCAAAGTTGGGTATCATAATACCCACAACCTCAAAAAAGCGATAATAGTGAGAGATGCCGATCCTATGCAAACGTCACAAGAATACTTATGCATACGTTTGCACTCAAGAACAAAAATTAATAAATTCTCTAATATTGTCGTGTGAAACATCGAAAAATACAAAAAGAACGGAAATTTTGTAGTTTTACTACGTAAATAATCAATGCCAGTAAAATGCAGTAATTTTGAAGATGTGTTACATAGCCTGGCAGCAGCATCCAAACGATATCAATACGAAGCGGTTCAGGTAATTTTGACAATGTTTTACATAGCCCAGCAGCGGCGTCCTCGATTATAATGAATGAAATTACGTCAAAAATTTCTACTTCCCATAAAATTACCAGTTCTGCCCTGCACTTAAAATAGTAAAAATTTGGATAAACTTTATTATACAATAAACTTCCTGGCGAGTATTTCCATGCCTGTTATTTACATATAACACAAACTACGGAAATGCAAGGCTGATCCAGTAAGCATATTTTACCATTTAAAACATTATTTCCTGCATTTTACACAATTTTATTGAAGTCCCTTGAAAAGTGTAAAAACGAGGTTCTACTGTATGTAGATTAACTACAGTTTTCAAAAAAGGTACCAGTACTGTCTGAATCAGAGAGAAACAATGCACAATAAAATAAGTTTTAGTGTAGGCACTACGACAGCTAGGACCACAGTTCTCACCCACATTTGCTTGTGAAATTTAACTTTCCTGGAGCATAATTAGTGGCATTCTGAACACCCATTGATCGTATTTATCGCATACTTCAGATTCAGTGTAATTACAAATGTCTTCAGATAAACCAAGAATTTTTCTGTCCATAGATTATTTGTATTTCTCTTTACCAATGTAACTTTTATAGTCACTAGTACACTACTTCCTCCTCACCTCACATCCAAAACCTGATTGAATATCCAGAGCATGCCTCAAAATATACTGATATGAAACAACTTTTTTGATAATTGTCTGGTTTTCTGCACAAACTTCAGCAAAAACATCTGTGGGCTATTCACAGCCCCGTCAGTTAATATATCAAACACTAAAAATTTAAGAATATTTCATATCTTAGTAAGAAAAGTTAGTTTATATAGACATGTTGGAAATTTCATAATTATATACATTCACTCTACAGCCATTTTATCTATATCATTTGGTATTAGAGAATCTTCATGCCACATACTTTCCTGTAACAAAGTCTGTAAGATCACCATGTTTATGGTCCAAGTGTAGATATCAAATCAGTGGATATTGACATTTTGGTATGCAATACATGGGCCAAAATTACACAACAAACTCTTCAGAGGGCATGTACCAGTCACTGACATCTGAACAGGGCGCATATGTAATATCTTTGCCTTATTCAAACTCTAACCTCTGAACCAAATATACTCTAACTGTTAAGTTATATGATCCGTGCTGCTGCTATTCTTTTTATGTATAAAAGAATTAACTATTTTTACTGAATTTTATGAATTTTTCCAACCTCAAACCAATGGTTCAATGCAGCCAGTGTACCAGCAACAGTCCATTGCTCAGATGTTTTCTATACCAAATATTTTACTCAGTCTTAACACTAAAGTCAGGCATTTTGATGTAAATAGGAGCACTACTTACCAGCAAAGCCTAATTTCTTGGCTGCTTCAATGGCAGTGGATCCCTTTTCTTGATTCAACTTTGAAACTACAGTATCAGCTGGATGTGATACTATTGCACAGAAGACACCAGCTATGTACCCAGCAGCAAATGTTACTACTAACTGCTCTCCTTTCGTGCACTCAGCTCTTGGCTTTGGTACTACAAATCTGAAAATATATTAATGTTAGAAAAATTGTAAGACATCTATGAATATAGTCTTAGCATTGTCCACCTCCTCAAATTTATGTCATAACTAAGTTTGAGGCAATTCTATATCTGAATTAACACCACTGCTATGAGATAAACTTACACTAACATTAATAAATTATGTCAACACTAACCAACTGAACTCTGAATTGCTGGAAGAATAATTTTCTTCATAATATTGACAAATATGCACTTAATCTGCTTCATGATTAGGTTAACATAATAGCTGTTCGAGATATAGATATAGTAGTTCGAGATATGACGTCAAACAATGAGATGCGTCAAAAACTGCTGCGTTTTGCGACAATGCTGCTCATTTTCTCCTAAACCATCGGACCGATTTCAACCAAATTTGGTACACACGTTCTTTACCATGAGGTACCAATTGCTGCAGTATTAAGACTCACATACGACACATGGTTCAAAAGATATTACGTCATAACCAATAGAAATCGCAAAAAATGCCATATATGCGGCGAGCCTTTCAAAATACACTGTATGAGAATGACAGTACTTCGGGACTTTCAACAAACTTTAAACATAATTTCAATCCTTTATTAAACTTTTACTCGCTGGCAACCATAGTAAAATGATGAAAGGAAAATGTTTTCCCGCTTATTTTCCGCTGTTTATGGAGTAAAACTACGGCTCTAGTATGACATTCCAATTTATAATTTGAACACTACAAATTGTAGCAACAGGAAATTTTACGAACAGTATACACATATATAGTTGAATATATCTTCTAAATTGTATCACATTCCGACACTTAGTTTATGAGATGAGAAACAGTAACATTCATGGAAAACCGCCCCCATCACACACCAAGTTTTAATCTATTACTTCCTTACTACTAATTGTATTCCCAAGAGATTTTACAGACATACAGCCCTTATACGAACGATTATTATATAATATGAAAAATGGCAGGAATAAAATACCCGGGCAACACCGGGTTCTCAGCTAGTATCATCTAAAATAGAAAGTACACAAGAACTATTTGAACTCTGACTGATGCCATTTTAGTTCCAAGTTTCTTGTCTAGTCTTAGCAAATGATCTGGCAATACAAGCCAACACGATCTTAGCCATCTGACAAACAAAAGGCGTGTATTGAAAGAGTTGGCCTCCAAATATCCTTCCAAAATAATCTGTTCACTCAGAACATCCTTGCTCTCGACAATACCTCTGCTACCAACTTGTCCATCTGATCACCAGCCCTACTGAATTGCCAAATGCATTTAAGTTCTCTTTTTTTTTTAAATTTTATATCCCAATTCTCTCCAGTTTATAACAAAAGTGGATCTTAGACCTCCTGACATTGAGTTTAAGTCATACTTCAATTTTCCACTAACTTCATTAAAAATGTTCTATACATACTTATACAAAGCTTCAATTGTTCTTTCGAAGCAGGCAAACTTCATCATGGTGTAAGGAATCTGCCTCATCCACAGAGGAACAAGACTTTTGTAGAAGCTATTTAATCCTTCTTCTCTGTACATGATAGGTACAGCTTGTCTCAGAGTTGAGACAAATCCTGGTTGAGTTTGAATCCTGACCTGTAAAGATAACATGTATTAAGTAAATAAATGTTAGTAACCACATACCAACAACTTCAGTGAAAATAAAGTTATTCACCTTTACAGCCTCCATTGGACTCAGAGCAATATCAGCGAAAAACTCTGCAGAAGCTGATGCAGCAAGGTAAAGCGATGTGCGCCACAAATATGTATTCTCTTCCCCCAACATGTCGGAATACAGAACTTTGAAGACCTCATAGAAGCCAAATTTACAAAGACCCTGGAAAACAAAATAATCACATTACTCAGAAACTCCACTGCGACAATTCACAGCCATAAGTAAATGCACTACAACCCGGCACTTTGCCATCTGCATTTTTTTAACCATACAAGTCAGTACAGGCATAATTTTCTTTATGTAGACGTTGCTTACAAAATCTCATTCATTGTGCTGTTTAGTTAACAGGCAGCTGGATATTGTGCATGGTTCTTTGTTTACTGTGTTGATGTTATACTTGTGTTTAATGGTATCTGTTAACTCCAAAAACAGCAGACAAATTTACAGATTTGTGATTGAAGCCTTGGCTCTCACCTAAAGAATAAAAAATCTTTAGGTAGGAAATAACAGAAGCAGCAGCCACCTGTAAATATATGCAAAATTGGAGGAATATTGGGTGAACATAAAAAAATGTTTAATAGGTGGAACTCTTCAGCAAAATACCATAAAAGAAACTGAAGGACATTTATGTAAAAATATGAAAACAGGAGAATAAGAAGTCTAGTTTTATGTCCATGACATTACCGAATTTGTTGACAAGGACGTTTATCTACATAAATCCCTTTAAGTTGTGTAAGCAACTTACGAAAAAATACAAATGGTCTATTTAAAGTCTAATAATTTAGAAACTCCATTTTGGCCCGTTCCTTACTAACTAAAGTCTATCGCCAGCCGTAATGCTGCAGTTTCCAAAGCCAAAAATCATTCTCACTAACCACCACCAGAAATTGCAAAATAAAACACCAATGTGTCTGTACTGTTTACAAACCATCTTTCGACAAAGTTTTACCCATATCTGCTTTGGTTTCCTGTCCATCACAAAAACAGCACAAATTTGCAAAACAAAGAAATGGCTGTATTTCATGTTTGTTTAACAATGAGGCAACACAAATATGAGAATGTGTATGGGTTCTATTTTGTATATGTACTTTTAATGCCAGTCTAAACGAGAAGGCATTGTGTGGTCCTTTAACTGTTAAGTTCATTCTTTAACTAAGAGCAATAATTTAAAAACAGTTATTTTACATGTTACACAAACTCACCTATTGACCCCACTAAAATATTCTGTCCATCCACTGAACCCACCAAAACATTTTACTTGCAGATGTAAGAGTCAAATTTTTTAATGTCTATCATGACAATTTTAGCTTTATTTTACACAGATTGTGAAGGATCTGCCACCTTATTATCAAGGTTACAAGCAAAATTAAAACTACCTCCACAATTCACTGAGCAATATCCAATTTGAGCATATACTATTAAATTTAAGTTACATTTGTTAGGCTTATTTTTGAGCAGAAGCTGCCTGTAAGTACAAGAGGAATATATTTACAAAATTATTTGCCAGTTTTTCATAGCCATTTCTTTAGAACTTGGAACATCATTAATTGCAGGTGTGGGTGTTTTTTTTTAAGAACAAGGCACTTATTTTTTTTCACACTCATGTGCAGACTGTATCAAAATTTTATTTGTCTGCATCAATTTTGCTGTGTGTGCAGCAACTATTAAAATGTGCAACAGAAAAACTATCAGTCATGAAAATTTTAAAGACTTTCAGACAACTCCAAGAAACCTGGAGTTTAATGTGACTGTACTAGCTGACATGGTTTGTTAATGGGTATTTAATAGCTGTTTACCATTCATATGTATTAAAAGCTATCCCACATTTTAACAGCCGGTGGTATCTACTGACAAGCAGATAAAATTCTGTAATCTTCTACAATAAACCAAATTAAGATCAGTACAAAACCTAGAGAGAGGATTCTGAAAGGTCTGTGTCAATCATTCTGATTACTCTTATTTGAGCTACTAAACTTTAATTCTAAATGTACAAGAATCTTCCAAAATTTACCTGAGCTAAATAAGTAGACCATGTGGCCTTTGCATACAGTAATATAGGCTGACAAATCACACTAACATAAAATTTCACAAAGCTGTAGACAGGTAACATTTTTAAAAACATTTCTTGAAAGAAGCAATGAATTTCACCTTGCATAAACATATGAGTGACCATTTCATCCTAAGTAAGTTCCACTACCTACATACCCTAAACAGAATATTATTGAACAGCGAATTAACTCGCTAAGCAAAGGAACGGCATTTTACATAGCAAGTAATACTGAACAGTTTGCACATCACACAGCAAATAACTCCCCTCAAATCTCAATAGGATGGTCCTAGCCTGAAGTGTGCATATCTATGGTGCTGCTCTTTCCACTAGAATTCATGTTTTAACAACTTTAAAGAAATAGCTGGAAAAATTTCTCTGTTATTGTGCACTGGCAAGCATTATACAATTTTCAGAGTCCACTCCAGCATTCCATACAATTTGTAGGAAGTTGTTTAACAACATTGTGAATCCTAATGCTAATCCAAGTCAGATTTAATGTCTTCTTTCGTACATTAGTACTCTTGAAGAGGTTGCTTCTATTACAACTAAGTTTTGGCAGAGTAAAGACACATTGAAGAGTGACCAGAAATTTCAGTGTTTAGTTAACCTCACAAAAGTAAACTACAAAGAATTAACTACTTACTTGCATAGAGTAACCAATGAATGTGGGAGCCCATCCTTTAGCCAAGCCACGAGTTCCATCCTCTTTCAGTGTCACCTAAAAGTATAAAAAATTAAGATTGAAACATGTAAAAATCAAAAAGAATATCTTTCACCGAGCATTGAAAATATTTTAACACTCTTGAACAGATGTGATTCAAAAGAAACAGTGATGACATAATGGCTTCAAAAAATTTTGTGCAATGACTGCTCGTTATGAAATGTCCACAGGGAAGTGATCACTGCAAACTAGCAATCCCTAGTTAGAGTTAATGGAGGATAAAGAATACAGGACATGAGAAAGGGAAGGGCAGGAAGTGTGATTGACACTAGGAGGGTGTTGATGGTTTTAGTTTGGCACACAATGTAGACAAGTTAACACTGATGTCTACACCTGTGATAATTTGGTGTCAATGTATCTAACAAGAGGGAAGGGAGTGGGGGAGACAGTGGCAAGAAAGGCTTCACACAGCAAAACTAATATGCAAATGGACAAATGAGGCAAATCAAATTTAGAATTAATTTTTTTATTTCACAATTTAACAATGATAAATGATGGTCTTCCACTAAATACAAAAATGTCTGCATCAATATAATCTATTGGCTACAGATTCACTAGTTGTGGCATGTTCCCCATAATGCCTATTATTTTAGGCCCAGGATGTAAAATCTATATTGTTCAAAGCAACAGCTTGAGCCTGCACTCCAAGTGAGAAATCTTTGAAAGATGATTTAACTGAGTATTGATTAAGTATCTCTCGTATTAGGCACTGAGTGTATATGATGTTTTGTAAAAGGAAAGCGAATGCCGAGGTTCCAACTTTTGAATACAGCAAATAGTAATGTGACATATGTATCAGCGGGAAAGGGGGGGGGGGTGTAAGGAGTCCAAGCAGAATAAGTAATCACCAAAATTGTGAAAACAGTTTCTGTAAAGTTGTAGATGAGAGAGGCAGCATATTACTGCTTCACCCTCAAAATGTTCAAATGTTTGTAGAGCTCATGGGACATAACTAGGGGGGGTCATCAGTCCCTAAACTTATGAACTAGCTTATACTACAGACGGCACAGACACCCATGCCTGATGGAGGATTCGAACCTCCGCCTGCAGCGGACATGCAAACCCTGACTGGCACACCGCTCTGCCACCGCGGCCGGCTGCTTCATCCTGATGAGGAGTACACTTTTAATGTGTGTGGGTGAGGGGCGGGGGGAGGGGGGGGGGGGGAGGGTGGGACCAAATTTAATCACTATTTTCCTTTCTCGATACAGTAGTTTTTTATATTTCCAGATAACTATTTCGTGGAAATCCTCAAACAAGGATACCCTTACAATATTTTTGCTCTATAAGTGCTTTTCGCAATGATTCCTAAGCATCACTTTCACAAGGATTAGATTTCTCTTGCAACAAAAAATTCTTTATTTTAAGAGAAAAACGACAGAACGAGATTACATTTATAGGCGATTTTCTCTTAGAACTATTTTAGAAATAAGACATGTTCATCACAGACTTTGGTACAGCATATCACACACGAAATCTCTATTAGTACATACAATGCAATAAAAAACAAAAACAACTTCAACTTCTGAACACAGACTAACGATGGAGAATATATGATGAACTACCTTATTATTATCCACACCATTCACGCTTTTTCCTGTAGGGGCACAGCTACAAGTCAAGTGACGTTCGGCATTTCCAATGGGTGACTGCTAGATTCTAGAAAGGCGTGCCTTTGTAGATTCATCCTGTATTATGCAGTTTTAGACTTCGTCGAAGTCAGTGTCAACACTTTAGAGTTTCACAAGAACATGCTAGGAGATTTTGCTCAAAACCAGTTCATTTTTGTCGAAATTAAAGGAAACAAGAGTTTTGCTGTCGGCAAAACAAATTAGACCAATTTGTTATTTAAACCTGAAAATCTGAATTCTAACCACTTCAACCATAAATTTGTAATTTTAAACAATTTTCATAACAATTACGATTAAATCCTAATGGTTGGAACCTCTGCGAATGTTACATTCCAAACGAAGGTATTTGTTTTCGGCACATGTCAGCTCCTGCCCTCCCCTCTTTTTTTTTTTTACACCAACTAGGACTACATCAGATATCCTGACGAGCTGTGGCTTGCCTGCCTTGTTCAAACTACACAGAGGATTGATGAAGTTGCTATCACCTCTTATTGAAACAAAATGTATCACCTGTTATTCTTTAAGAATTGTTGTATTACAAGCCAAATTTAGAGGAGTTAGAGATTTTAGACAAGCTTACAGAAATTATGCCCTAATGCCAAATGGAGTCAGGTGCACTAAACCTTATTACAATTTTAGACAAGGTAGATATTGTCCATTGTGGTATCTGAATTAGAACCTCAATAGGTTTAAACGTCACAAGAAGTTGTCACACACAGTATGACAATTAAGGAGGTTAGACTAATCAACAAGGCTTTTATTTTGAAGCATGTGGGCAAGAAATGCCAACGCATTTCTGCACTTTCAGATAAGTGCTGTAATGGGGGTTTTGTTATTAAAGACACTGTATGTGAATGAGATTGTCATTCAGCATACATGATGTGATGCAAAATTTTAGAATAAGATCCTCTTACCACAAAGGATCAGAAAATGGAAACGTTTGAAAAACCTGAAATCTCCACCCTACTGGGATTAAAAAAAAAAAAAAAATGTATACAGTAAAATAGTAGTCGTACTCACATCTCATCTTTGTTATAACTGACACCTATAATTTCTGATCAAGGTTTTGCTTACTTTTAGGTTCTAATAAGCTATAACTTCCGTCTAAATAGGGTTCATTTGACAGAAGACATCTATTCGAATTTAACCGATTGTCATTTGAAGTCGGTTCAGATAAGATCAGTTGTGTGAGTACAAAAGCAAGTCAAACTGATTTGGAAAGTTCAGCTATCTTCCAACAATGTCAACAGCATAACCAACCAACATGTGTACCACTGTGACCACAGCCTAAGATCATACACAAGTGCCTACCTCAGAACTGTTAGATATCACAATTACTCTTGGCAAGAATGGCCAGTCTTCAGTCAGCCAATTAGAATGTTATAATTGTGTTAATTAGGGTTAACATTTATTTCAGTTTTGTCATGACACAGGTTGTTTAATATGACTGTCAGTTATGTACTTTGTTTTGAAAAGTTCTTTCCTTTCGGTATGAATATTATGATTTTTGTGGCTAAAAACCTGCAAACACAGCTAAAGATATGACTAGTAAACAAATCAAAGCGGTGTATGCAAATGTTTGACGATCTACAAGTTACAGTTGCTATCAGTATGAATGTCACTTGATCACTGTTTCGAATATATCATAAAATAAAACATGCTATACCTGCTCTATGGTTGACAGGTTCTTGTATGTACCCTTGTCCGGTCAGTAAAAGTAATTGCGAAAATTTCCAAGAATGCTTGCAATCGAGGTAGCTCGGACTGAACTGTACAACTGTAAATTGATCAAGTGTTTTTTAACCGGAGATTCGGGCACTACGCGCCCTCACATACTAAAAAAAAACTCGTTTAACCTATACCTAACTTAACATTCACTTAAAATCATCAATGTTTCGTACCGGTCATAAAACAAAACATGTTTGACTGCTGTGGTGTATTAATAGATCACTTATGTCCATAATACGACAATTATCTAAAAATCTTATACATGGAAAATCAATTACAATCACACAAACGCCGCACCAATATCCTCGAATAAACTTTGAAATTGACACCAAATTTACTCATCATGGAACACGCAATCTCATTGGCCACAGCATCGCGATTTCCGATTGGCTGCTCTGCCGTTCCCAACCTAGCGAGCACGACGGCTAGCCGCTGCCGCATAAACTGCACTTTAACCGATATGACCTCAACATAAAATTTACAAGGCCATTAGTTGACTGCATGGGACACTATTGACTGTCTTCACTTTGCATAATTCCCCCACCACCTGAAGTGTAATTCATCTCTAGTGTGCAATTTGTAACCTATGAAAGAACTACCAAAATTAATCTTTACACTGTGTTTAGCTTGTTACCCTTCAAGATAAATATGCCAGTAATTTTTAATGGCATAAATTACTGTCTTCTGGGACAAAATGGTTAAGTTTAAAGCCACCGATGATATTGAGTAATTAAAATGGTACTCCTCAGCACTTCGTTTGGGGGTTTAAGGACTAGGGTATCTGAATGACAAATTTAGTCTCCACTAGATTTGAAAGAAAGCATGTCAATTCATTAGACTCGGCGTATTTGACAAGGAATGGCTCAATACTCGAGGCGTTCACAGTTTCCAATATAGGTTGGGGTGTGTACTATCAAATTGATGTGCTGCTGACAGCATGGTGTAGATAAAGGACATCTTAACGAACAAGATGTTAAGGTGGTTGCGCTGGGACAGAAGGACCATGAACATCTGAGGCTGTAGAAGACCAGTAACCTTTAACCTAAACCAGCAAAGGCATTAGGAGTATTGATAATTTCTTCTGTTTGTAACTAGTTTGGCACGTGAGGTTGCCATGGCCATTCTACCAATATATTTATCCTCCATAGGAGCTAAAAAATCAGGGTAAGTAGGGCTTGCTTCATGAAGTATATAAAGCAATAGGTGGTACACTTTAAATCTAACACTGGGAGCAGTTTGTGTTTGATGGTACGAAGTCCATGGGCTGTAGTGTATAGGGAACTGGTTGGTGTGTGTCAACAATTACATCTGAATCCAGACAGGATAGTTTAAGAGTGGTGGACAGTGGGCTGCAGACAATGGTATGGGTGTTTGCTCACTTTACAATTTCAAATGAGTTATGTTACAAATAAATCTTGCCACAAATCAAACCATGACCAACACCACACACACACACACACACACACACACACACACACACACACACACTAAACACGCAACTATAATACCATTTTGGGACAAGGTCATCAGGGAAAACCACAAGCTGTTAACTACAAGAATAACACCACACGAGAAAAACTAGAAATTGTATTATAGCAGTCTTTATTAATGAAGAGACACTGTTACCACTGGAAAGAGGAAGGGGAGACACTAAATGCCAGAGTTTTAAAAATTCAGTTTTGTACCATTTATGTAAGGTTGAGGTGATTGTGCCATTGAAGCTGCATGCTGTGCACAAATTTTATTAATGTATTTATTACACACAGATGCCAAACATTGTGCAATATTTATGCCTACCATTACTTTGGTGCAACCAACGGAGTTGCTGAAACAGAACAATAAATATATAAAATACCCTAGAAACAGTATTTCATTTTTGAAGGATTAAGTACAAATATCCAACTGTAAAATATAAACACTAAACATAGGAGTGCAGAGATACAGGAGCCGAAACTTAGAAGTATTTTGTTCTGATAGTTCTGTTTGACACCTGATATAGAAAAATTTCATTTTAAGCATTGCACTAATATTTAACACTTCTAAAAGAGAAAATATTGAGATTACAGCTTTAAACTTTCTCAATGTTTATGCGAATTTCATACCTTTTTTCCACACAGTTCAATTGCTGTTAAACAGCAAATATTGATTAAATATTACACTTTTGAAATAAACTTATTTTTCAGAACCTCAGTAAGTTCTAAGTTCTCAGATTTAGATCCACACTCCAAGGAATACCAAATTTTCCAGAACCAATTTTGGGTTAAGCTGAAAAAGTTCCGATAACAGTACAAATAGAAATTGCTAATGTGCACGCAGATGAAAATGAGATTTAAAAAAGTAAATTTATTAGGTTCCCTCAAATTACACTGAAAAATACTTTGCAGAAACTTTGTTGTCAGTATTTAACAACCTACAAGTTTCTAACAAATTCCTCTGCCGACATTTTAGAAATCTAAACAGAGAAGTAACTAAGGTTCAGAATATATTTACTCATGCAGCAGATTATGTCACAATTCGAGAAATTGTGAATTCAAAAGATTTTAAGTGTTCTAAGGAGTAATACCCATAACGAAGTTTTCACTGAATACTGAGCCTATGTTAAATAACATTAAATTTTGTTTTAGTTTAATCTCTATTAAGAAAAAAATGGGTGGTCAACTAAAACTAGCAATTCTACAGATCTTGTGTTTAAGCATTTGGGAGAATTAATTTTTTTGCATATTTATGTTTAACTATTGAGATAGTCATATTTAATACTCTAAATAGGGGTGTCTGGCATCTTAATGTTACGGGTCAAATTATTCACCTGGTATTGCAATTTTGGTAATCCCGAAGTATATCATTGAGCCCCCCCACGGAAAATCTAAACTTCATGGTGTAATAATTTGGAGACCCTCATTCTAAAGTAACCACCATAGCAGTAGTAATCTTAACTTCTCAACCATCCTCAATAAGTTTTTACCATCCCTAGTCATAACAGTCATCACAGCTATAGTGAAGACTTATGCTATGCTGCACTTATTACTTTATTTTCAAGCAAAATATGATGAATTCTTTTAAACAATTGCTTTTTCATTACGAAAATGTATTACTAAGAGAAAAATGAAAACCTGATTACAAAGCTCAAAACTAGCATTACTTGTTGATGTATCTTGCACATGTCCTCAAACACTTAACTATCACTTCAAGGCAAACAGAATAATACTCAATTTCAACATTTGTTATTAAATTATCAGAATTTGGAAAAGGCCACCAATTTAAATAGTTACAGTGTTACAATACTGCACACTCAGTACTGGGAATGAAGGCTGTACTATTACTACACCATTAACTTATAAATTACGTTTCTATAACAAAATATCAATAAGTCTAGCTCACTTATTTCATACATACCTTGAAACCATTAACAATAGATTTATATTTTGCAGGGTCAACCTGAATACGACACTTAACCAGATCCAGTGGAACCACCATTGTATGAGTTAGTCCACAGGATAAGATACCACCAAGGCCACATAATGCAAAGTATTTTGGAGACCCAAATTCACACGAATCTGAAACAATTTTTGTTCTAAATAAGAGCTAAAACAGTGAACAGCAAAGGTTACTGTTAACATTAGATTAACAAGCACTCCAATTTTATTAAAATATCCATAATTACACATTGCTCATTAAGATATGTTTACAAGAAAATATTACAGTAAAAATTACAGATTACTTCGTGACGCAATTAAGGAGGAAGTGAAGGGTTGAATAGCGAAGCAGTGGAAAAGAGAAAAAAAGGCAGACAGTTGGGGAAAGGACCTGAATTGGGAGGTGCTGTAGGACAAGGGGTTGGTAAGGATATGTTTCCATCCTATAGTCTTACCAACCCCCCCCCCCCCCAAAAAAAAAACCATACAATGGTTTTCAGTCTCACTCGCAATCATCTTTGTTTGAATGAACACCATTCAATATCAGCCCCTCGCCACAGTGATCAATACCATATCCCATCACTACGTGGCAAATCCGAGATGAAAAAAGAGGTTGCTGTACGGTATTATGTTGCACCTTCACCCTTATTGGGAGGACTTGTCACTTTCTATTCCCCCCCCCCCTTTCTCTCTAAGCATAGTCGGAGGGGGGGGGGCTGTAGCATGGTCCTGGGGGGTGGGGTGTTCAAAGAGGGTCTGGAGGGGCTATGCTAGGTCTGGGGGGGGGGGGGGGTTGTATCAAATGTACTGGTTCCACCTCTTGAAATTTTTCAAGCAGAATACCACTGCAGACCCAAGTATCACCAATGTTGCCACTCTTCCAAATGTGGAACCATTGAAATTACTGTAGGCCTACATGCAATCGTAGGGGAGGGGGGGGGGTGGACCGCCCCAGGCCTAAGGTGTGTGTGTTTTTTTGGGGGGGGGGGGGGGCGGCGGGGGCGGGAGCGCACCTATCTCTCTCCGCTGGGGCCTCCATATCTCTAAAGCTATTCTTTTTTTAGACTGAGCTGTGCATCTCGTCCTGTGGGGCCTCCAAATCTCTAAAGTTACTGTTTTATAGCAATATATTTCCAAGTGGCCGGGGGCCCTCATTTTGTGTCACCGTCGCCCCGGGCCTCCGACAGGCTTAGTTTGCCACTAATTGCATTGATTTACTCCCTGTAACAGTACACTACTAGTGTGTGCCAGGTATACCAAGCCCTTACAGACAAGAGGCAAAGGACAGGAAAAAAAGCAGTCCAAGCTGGAATTTCCAAACATAACCAAGAAGTACCAGAAATGAATGACAAAATGTTCACTAGGGCACTTACACTCAACAAGCTGCTACATTACACTAGCAAATTGATCTGGAGCAGTACCTCAGCATATATATTGCTTAGTCTTAGTGACCCATACACAACTGACAGGATCCAGTGTATAGCCAACACAGGGTTTGCAATATTTCTGCACTTGTCTCCAATAAGGCAAGCACTTTTGTACATTCATATTTGTTATGGGCCTATTTATGCTTCGTAAGTGGTCTCAGTTTCTGCCTTCGTAGACCATGCCAGAACACTGACAAATACTGCCAACTGTCTTAAGACAGAGATCCAGTTTATATCAGTAAAGGAAAGCTACTACAAGTCACATGTGTAAAGGGTTTGTGTAGGATTGTGACGAAGCTCTTCGGAAAAATACTGCAGAGCAATGATGTTACATATTCCACAAGAGAAACTAGTGTCCTGTTTTGCATGAAAGAATCCATCTGCAGTACCACGCTGAGTAGAAGTTATGTAGTTTACTAAACTTTTTCCCTCGCGAGTCGGACATCGTGTTCCATCGCTACACATGTATTAGGACCTGTTCAACAAACGTGATACTACCACTAGGCGTTAATCGTCTTCACACCAGTTAGTTAATTTGTAGAAAGGGCGCAATCCACTGGCCACTTGGGTTAACTTGTTACTACTGGAAATAAAAGAACGTGTAAATTAAACCACCTCTTTCAACTCCACCCTTTTCTGCACTGCCTCACTAGAACAAAATACTAAGTCGGCGTGAAAAATGTTACTATTAAGAAAGTGCCTCTACAAATCTCGAAAATTTCACTTCTATTTATGACAATTCTAGTATCCAAAAGAAATCTGAACTAAAGTTATCAATGAAACATTCATACTTTCATACACAAATCAATACTTCGATAGTCTCGTTTAACGAGCATCCTAAAAAAAACCAGCAACGGCCCAAAAATGTAACGAATACTTCAACAATACAGCACGAAATAGTTCTAGGTTTTAAGCGAATGCGTTACAAATGAGTATTCAGACGACCGGAGAAAATCGTCAACGCGGACCACCAGTTAGATTTAAAAGTAGGCCTGTTAAAAAAAAAAGAAAAAAAAAAAAGCGCATTAAATCGTCGTCATGAAAAGCAAAACATTTTACACTGTATTATATAGATATACTCGTGTAAAGTGACTTCGTAAAATGCTCTTTAAAAAGTAAAAAAAAATTACCTCCAGCAGGAGTATCTGCCGCAGCAATCTGTCTTCCAGTTTTTACGCCAACATTGCCATCGCAGGAGACAGTTCCTAAAGGAAACCCGAAAGGATTTCCCTTAGCAGCTTCTAGCAATGATTTAAACATTATGTGGAATTTAGTACCACTTAAAACCTAAAGTACCCTAGCCTAAACCCTCTCTCCCAACCAGCACCACTTCTGCCGCAAGGTTATAAGAATTGTTACGCAAGGAGGAAGATATGACGTTACTTTCAAAGATATTACAAACCAAAGATGTGCGGATTCGCATTAAAAAAGTCAATACCCAGAATGAGAACATTTTTCATATTATCGACTAATGTAATCCAACTTTAAATAAGAAGGCAACTTAAAAAGATTTTTAAAATATATGAATACAAATCTCCATCTTTCTCTTGTTTTGAACGTGATATAATTTCAGAAATCTGAACGAAACTGGAAAGGGCCAAGGAAGCTGCAGGTAAAATTACTTTTAGTTTTCAGACTCTAAGGCCAATTCACACTGTCCGTCACGTCAACGTCACGTCACGGAACCGTCACGTCAAGTTGTATTCACACTGTCCGTCCGTGTCCGTCAGGTCAATTCGTCCATCTCAATACGCGATGTTGAAAGTGAGGTTATGACTGGCGATTTGTTATGTAGAAAGTCATAGTTTAACACTAGAATCGACGGAACAACAATGCTAAATTTTATTGACGGCCAAAGAAAACTTTACGACGTATGTTTTTGGCCAACTTACTGGGAACTGAAACAACATTTCAAAACATCGACATCTATTTTCAAGCGAAAAAATAAACATAGGAAAACATCAAACAATACTTATAAGAGCATGGATAGCGCCTGATTACATTGTCCATTACGATTTGCCCGCTGACATTGTTAGTACCATCGTAAACAACTGAATTGTTGTCTTTCATTAGAACTGAATTTTTCATTTAAAATGTCATTTAATGAAAAATGCGTAATCAAATTACAATCTTATTCAAATAAACAGTTTGCTTTAGTCTTTTCTGTTACAATGTCACATGACATAAACCATTTTTTTGTTTCAGATATCAGACTTCGATTTTAGGGGGACACTCAATTGACAAAAATATTTAAGTCGCCATGAAACATTTGAGATTTGCCCCTAAAACGAAGTATAACAACGAAATAAAGATTAATAAGACACATTTGCATATAAACAGTGCACTCGTAGTGTGCAACATGTAATTCGCGTGTCGAAAATAGGTTAACTTC
Organism: Locusta migratoria; assembly: GCA_026315105.1. Taxonomy (NCBI): domain Eukaryota; kingdom Metazoa; phylum Arthropoda; class Insecta; order Orthoptera; family Acrididae; genus Locusta; species Locusta migratoria. Next base: position 370,929,685 of record CM048755.1, read on the forward strand.
CGATGTTTGCAGACGGCCGTTCCGTCAAAACATTCTTCTCGAGAAAGCAATTGGAATCTCAGCGTCTCCACTGTCATCATTACTTTACAGCTCACGAGAGTAGATTCGTACTTGTTGCATAAATCATGAATACGACATTTCGTAATGAGTAGATGTGTCACTTTAAATCGTTATACGATATTATAAAACGTAAAGTTTTCAATTATTTCTTCATTTTTCCTTTTTTTCTAAATAGACTAATTTATATTTAAAGCCGCGGTGGAGTGGCCGCGCGTTCCAATGCACCTAGCTATGGAGTGCTTCGCTGCTCGCCGTCGGAGGTTCGAGTCCTCCCTCGGGCATGGGTGTATTTGTTCTCTTCAGCCATAAGTTAGCCTACCGACCGATAACCAGAGTAGTTATGTCCCATAGATATACAAACATTTGAACATTTTTTTATATTTAAAAATTCATCTGCCAGTTAGGAGTTGTCGTTCATAAATTCTTTTTTAATATCTTTTTAATCGTGCTGTTATTTGTAAGTGACTGAAGTATTTTTTTGGAAGGATAATTCACCTCTTTTTATGTCCATGAACAGTCACAATCAACCATTCTGCTGTATAGTCTGATTAAAACTACTTGCAAGCTAACGTTTGTCACGTGGCGCTGCAGTGTTGACACATAGGCAGCCGACTGCCGCCAACACTGTCTGTAGAGAAAGGCCTCCGCACTGGCGTGCCACGTCGCGCAGAGTAGGCCGCGGTCGCGTAGCTCACTGGCTGGCCGATGGGACGCAGCCACCGCCTCACACTGGCCAGCCAGTCAGGTACGCGACCGCGGCCTACTCTGCGTGACGTGGCACGCCAGCACGGAGGCCTTCTCTACAGACGGTGTTGCTGACGCTCGGCTGTAAGCGACGCACAGACCACCACAGACATGGAGCGACTGTCTCACAGGTTGTTCTCACCTTTAGCTGCCGGAAGTTTACGTCACGTTACCCACATGTAAACACAAGACTGCAGTTCCATACCTGACGTACTTTGTTGTTCAAACCATTGATGGATTCTGTGTTGCGTGAGCTGTGTTATTCCCTTCTCATATTGCAGTCGTTCATCCACAATAAACAAAAAGGTGCAAAAGTTATGCAGTAGGCCGTCATTGCAATTTACTTAGTTTATGTATTACATGAGCAGAGTATGCACCAAAATACTCAATGGAGACGTGTTTTCTTTTCCCATATGACTATCTGGAAGTTTTAATTCCTATAATGAAATGTACTAAACACTGTACATCGAAATAAATATGGCGAAAAGGTTGACACTATGCTACAGTGCAGATCAGTTTGCCACCACGACCAATTTCGCATTCACATTTGTTAGCTTCACCAACTCAAAATAGCTGTCACTGTTCAACATAACCTGCGCTAGTTATGACTGTCAATACATCCAAGATTTTAGGTGTAAGCTGTTCACTGTCACATTTAGACAAAACAGGCAATATCCTTAAATGATTAATAAGTAATCAATTAACTGTTTTAAGATGTACCTAAGGACTTCTACTCCATAGAAAATGAGTAAATTACCAATTTCCAAATTATGCTCTGTATTTGATATTTTGACATAAGAAACCTGACAGTTAAACACTGAAAATATCAGAACATTTCATGAATTTTATCACGGAAATTCCGTTACATGACATCATCGAATTTTTCGTATTAGGTTCTCATGCACTACAGTGAAAAAATGACAAAAAATCCCATTACTTTATCATCTTTTATTCATTCAAATAGTATACCGAACCTATATAGACAAATGACATGATTTCATTATGCACTTCAGTTTTATGTAAAGTAATTGTATGTCACAGAATTATAGGATACGAAGTTACTCAAATGGAGCATAGGCCTAGTGTGTTAACATTTTATTTGATGCCATTTTGATAAACTGCATCTTCATCATGCAATTCAATTTTGAGGACACTGCCTTTTTCATTTTTCGACACACAAAAGTTCTACATTTCATGAACATATTCCGCATTTTGAACTCGAACACTTTTAGAACGTTTTATGCGAATCACTGACATTCACCGAAAGACAGCAACAACGAATTAACAAAAAACAGTGACAACGAATTAAAAAAGCAGCAACAAAGTAAAAACGAAATGTATTTGCAACAACGAAAGCAGTAAAATGGAGCACTTAGTGTAACAGAAAAGAGGAGAATGGAATATGGATGACATCTTGAAACAAGTTGACTGGTCACGTGATATCAATTTCCGGTCAGCAAATGTGAAAACAGCGAAGTTTTATTTTGTAAGGTGTTCCATTGTTGTAAGAGGACACCAAAAATTAATAGCAACAATGCGAAAAGATCTGTCAACAGCTAAATTTAAGTGATCAGTGACTGAACTGCAGCAGAAGAAGCATTTTGTAGTTCTCAAATTAATTCCAGGTTTTAGTCTAACCACACATGACATACTATTTACCTAACGAAACGGCGTTCATTCATTTTTAGGAGACCTAAGTTCATGATTTCTTCGTTCACAGCAAATGAATCGTACTTCTATGAGCAAACTCAGCAAATTTTCAGCCACAGTACTAAGAGCAAATTGTAATTTCTCGCCTACATGAATATATCCTCACACTGGCTAGTGGTTACACGAGCTGCCATGTTACAAATTAATCAGCAGTCCTCCTTGGCGTTTACTTAAAGGTTAGTAATGAAACAAATTGATTCCAGTGGAAGAAAGTATCATAGGATGAAAACAAGAGCGAATAAAAAAGTCAGTACTGTTCTACAACGTACATAACAAGGCATTAGAACTTAAACAATTCAATGAAAGTAACAAAAACATCAGTCAAAATCAAAATAATCGCATATAATGGGGATCAAATCCACGAACTTCAGCACAGGAAGCTACGACTCTACCACTGTGCAATGTAAGCACTTTATGATTGATAAGTCAAACTACATACTGGATAACAAACCTGAATTGTAGCCTCCAGAAAGCTCTTTTTTACGTAAATCATATGATCTGAGCTGATATGTGTGGTATAATGAACTAAACTCCTTCCAACAGGCCTCGAGAGGCCCACTGGGTAATAACCGGCTGCTGTGTCATCCTCAGCCCGAGGGTGTCAATGGATGTGGTATGGAGGGGATGTGGTCAGCGCCGCCCACTCCCAGCCGTTATGTCAGTTTTCATGACCAGAGCCACTACTTCTCAATCAAGTAGCTCCTCAGTTGGCCGCACAAGAGCTGAGTGCACCCTGCTTGCCAAAACACATGGTTGACCCAGACAATAACCCAGCTGAGTGCTAGCCAAGCCCGACAGTGCTAAACTTCGGTGATTTAACGGGAACCGGTGTATCCATTGTGGCACGGCCGTTGGTACGTGTGGTATAATACTTGTATTAATATATCCGACATTACATCATGAAATGATTCAGTAGAATTTGCTTACTGCTGTGCACAGTTGTCCGTGCAGTGGCGTAACGTAAGGGGTCCGATGGTTCACGGCCCGTGGCGACACATTTGCAGGAAGTGGCCGAGCTGCATAAAAAGACCTGATGCAGTGTCCACTGTTAGTGGGTCAGCTGTCATAGTGTGGGAGCGGCCAAAACCCCAGTAGGAGTTGGCGTCTGCAGCGCCCTGCTAGAAAGAAGCGTGCAGTGTGAGGAACTGGCAGTCAAATGAGCCAGCAGCCAGCACCTGCATTGTGAGACGGGCAGGTGCTAGCCAGTGCGGCTCCCTTTGCGACTGCACGGTGCAATAGCGAACGCCATACCAGCGTGGCCGGGTCGCCGTGCCTCTAGGCCACAGGGTGCGTCGCATCTGGTGGTGTTCTGTCAGGCCGTGGACAGGTCAGGTAACTGTACAGTCATTGCTACGACATAGGTGCTTATGCGAAACTTCGAGGCACCAGGGTGAGTTGCTCAAAACAGAGAAATAACATTTCACCTAAAAAAATATACCGGAGACTAGGGCTGCTTGAGATCTCTGTATTATCTTGAGCCCAAGGAGGAAAAAAATGTTTTGGTCTATTGTCAGAGGCAACAGAGAAATGAGAGCTCTATTTATTACTATGGTTTTCTCACAAATATAAGAAGTGTCTTATTTTTAGGCAGATTTGTTAGTTTATATGCTGGCCACAAGAGGCTCTGAAGTGGCTCGTTTGTTGCACTGAAAAATTATTGTTTTCTTTATTACTCAACTTTCTTCTATACGCACACCATCAAAGGCTGCAAATTGTTGGTAAGATTTTTTTCTTTTAAATCTTCTACAATCTTATCCATAATCGGTTTAATGTGTATTTAAAGTATACGTTATAAACAGGTAAATTACAAAATAGTCAACAGTAATAATGAAAACAGTGGTAAATTGAGACCAATATTTTCCTCTTGTGGTTAAACTCAATTGAACTTGAATTACATTGCTAAATTTCAAATGTGATATCAATGCCATCAAAGGATGTTCGTGTCCTTGGCACTACAGTGCTAGTAGTATAGAAAGCTTTTGTTTGTTATTATAGGGTTGCATATAAAAAAAGGATAAGGTGAATTCCTGCATCTTTGCCACTGTATAGATTTTTTCATCACTTTCAATTTTGTTCGAACTAGTACAAATACTGGAATTTCTGGAAAGAGTAAAAAGTAAAAATTCTGGTTAAGATGTAACAAATTTGATTTATTAAAATATTGAAATACTAAATGGAAATAACCTTTTCATAAACACAGCATGTGACATTATACAGTATGTTGGCAAAATAGGAATAAATTGCATTTAATTTACTGTCATCGGAAAGAAGGTAGATTTATCATGAGTATTGCGACTTTTGTTCTGTAAAATCAGAACTATTGCCAGATCAGAAAAGTAGATGTAATAATTATTGGGAGCTAGCTTACTGGTACTGACGTACAGAATGCATTGTACAAGTGACTCCCGTGTATAAGAAAGGAAAGAGAACTGACCCATACAATTACAGGCCAATATCGTTGACATCAGTTTCATGTAGAATTTTGGAGCATATTCTCAGTTCGAACATAGTAAATTTCCTTGAAACGGAAAAGCTTCTTTCCATGAATCAGCACGGGTTTAGGAAACATCGTTCATGTGAAACTCAGCTTGCCCTTTTCTAACATGACATCTTGCGAGTCATGGACGAAGGGCAACAGGCGGATTGTGTTTTTCTCGACTTCAAAAAGGCGTTCGACACGGTACAACACTGCAGACTGCTAACGAAGATACGAGCTTATGGAATAGGTTCACAGATTTGTGACTGGCTGGAAGACTTCCTAAGTAATAGAACGCAGTACGTTGTTCTCGACGGCGAGTGTTCATCAGAGACGAGTGTATCGTCAGGCGTGCCCCAGGGGAGTGTGATAGGACCGCTATTATTTTCTATCTATATAAATGATCTGATGGACAGAGTAAGTTGTAATTTGCGGCTGTTTGCTGATGATGCTGTGGTGTATGGGAGGGTGTCGTCTGTAACTGACTGTAATAGCATACAGGTTGACTTAGACAAAATTTCTAGTTGGTGCGAAGAATGGCAGCTAGCTCTCAATGTAGAAAAATGTAAGGTGATGCGCATGAGTAGAAAAAACAATCCTATAATGTTCGAATACAGCATCAGTAGTGAGCTTCTTGATGCGGTCGCGTCGTTCAAATATCTAGGCGTAACATTGCAGAGCGATATGAAATGGAACGAGCATGTAAGGACAGTTGTGAGTAAGGCGGACAGCAGACTTCGGTTTATTGGGAGAATTTTGGGAAGATGTACTTCACCTGTAAAGGAGACCGCGTATAAAACGCTTGTACGACCACGTCTTGAGTATTGCTCAAGTATTTGGGACCCGCAGCAGATCGGTTTGAAGGAAGACATAGAGGCGCTTCAGAGGCGAGCAGCTAGATTTGTTACCGGTAGGTTCGACCAATGCGCGAGTGTCACGGAAATGCTCCGGCAACTCAATTGGGGATCGCTGGAAGAAAGACGACGTTCTTTTCGTGAATTTCTGTTAAGTAAATTTAGAGGGCCGGAATTTGAAGCTGAGTGTAGTACGATCTTGCTGCCGCCTACTTACATTTCGCATAAAGATCACAAAGACAAGATAAGAGAAATTAGGGCTCGTACGGAGGCATATAGGCAATCTTTTTTTCCTCGTTCAATTTGGGAGTGGAATAGGAAAGGAAATGCCTAGTAGTGGTACAGTGTACCCTCCGCCACGCACCTTACGGTGAATTGCGGAGTATGTATGTAGATGTAGATGTACTTGAATGTGCTACAACAGTTAAGGTTAACATGACAGAATCGAACACTAAGTAACATAAAAGATGTCAACAAATAATACAGTTCCTTGAGATAACATTGTCTTCTGTACCAAACATCCACATCTACATCTACATGGGATACTCTACAAATCACATTTAAGTGCCTGACAGAGGGTTCATCGAACCACCTTTATACTATTCATTTCCCATTCCATTCTCGAATAGCATGCAGGAAGAAAGAATATCTGAATCTCTCAGTTCGAGCTCAGATTTCTCGTATTTTATTCTGATGATGATTTCTACCTATATAGGTTGGAGTCAACAATATATTTTCGCATTTGGAGGAGAATGTTGGTGTTTGGAGTTTCGTAAGTAGACCACACCGCAGTGATAACCGCCATTGTTGTAATAATTCCCATCCCAGGCCCTGTATCATTTCCGTGGCGCTGTCTCCCCTGTATCGTAAGAATACAAAACGAACTGCCCTTCTTTGGAATCTTTTGATATCCTTCATCACACCCTTCTGATAAGGATCCCACGCTGGACAGCAATACTACAAATGAGGACAGACAAGCGTTGTATATGCAGTCTCTTTAGTAGTTCTGTTGCATCTTTTACGCGTTCTGCCAATAAAACACAGACTCTGGTCCGCCTTTCCTACGACATTATCCTAGACTTTCCAGTTTAAGTCTGATGTAATAGTATTTCCTAGGTATTTCATAGAGATTACGGCCTTCACATTCGATTGATTTATCTTGTACACAAAGTTCAACAGATTTCTTTTTGTACTCATGTGGACAACTTCACACTTATCATTATTTAGAGTCAATTGCCAATTTTTACACCATACTGATATCTTATTTAAATCATTCTGCAGTTGGTTTTGATCATGAGATGATTTTACTAGACGATAAATGACGGCGCCTTCTGCAAACAACCTAAGAGAGCTGCTCAGATTTTCTCCTAAATCATTTATGTAGATAAGGAACAGCAGAGGACCAATAACACTACCCTGTGGAACGCCGGATATCACCTCTGTTTTAGTCGTTGCCTTACCATCGATTACTACAAACTGTGTCCTCTCTGACAGGAAATCTCCTATCAAGTCACAAATCTGGGTGATATTCCATAACCATGCAATTTGATTAAAAGCCGTGTGTGTGGTATAGTGTCAAAAGCCTTCTGGAAATCTAGAAATACGGAATCAATTTGAGTACCCTTGTTGATAGCACTCATCATTTAGTGTGAGTAATGAGCTAGTTGTGTTTCGTATGAACGATATTTTCTAAAACCGTTTGACCTTGGGTCAATAGATCATTCTGTTCGAGATAATTCATAATATTTGAATACAGGATATGTTTCAAAACCCTGCTGCAAATTGATGTTAATGAAATAGGCCTGTGGTTTAGTGGGTTACTCCTACTGCCTTTCTTGAATATAGGTGTGACTTGTGCAACTTTCCAATCTTTTGGTACAGATCCTTCCTTGAGCGAGCGGTTGTATATGGCTGTTAAGTAAGGAGCTATCATATCAATATAATCACATAGGAATCTAGTGGGTATACAGTCCGAACCAGAAGACTTGTTCTAGTTAAGTGATTTCAGTTGCTTCACTACTCCAATGATATCTACTTCTACGTTACTCATTCTGCCCTCTGATCGTAATTCGAAATCTGGAATATTGGTTTCGTCTTCTTTGGTGAATGAATTTCGGATAGCTGTGTTTAGTAACTCTGCTTTAGTAGCGCTATCATCGGCGGGATCGCCATTTCTATCACGTAATGAGGGTATTGTTTGTATTTTGCCTCTAGTATATTTGACATATGACCAAAATCTCTTTAGGTTCTCAGTCAGATTTCGAGAAATTAAAGGTATTAAATATAAGAAGAGGCACTGAATTAAATTTATGCTGTGGCCGGAATTCGATGCCTCTCCTTATATTTAATATCTATTCTTGGAAAATAAATAGTGAGTGAGTTGTATATACCGGTACATAGTAATAATAGTGTAATTGTTGGGTCTCTTTGTCAATAAGCCAGCTCTCTGTAACAACAGCATCTACACAATATTAATAGCAACAAATGAAGGAAAATTAACTAATATGCAGAATGAGATTATGGGAGCCGAATATGAAATAACAAAAACGCTAAACAGTGACAATGATTGAATGATAAGAACATTTGTAATCGGTAACACTACACAATTACATGTGTAAACCCATTTGTAAACTGTTATCTATGGTGGATAATAACATTTATGAAACCAATATAGTACAGAAGACAGACGAACATTTACTTTAAACTAAATTTTATTAACAAATATGAGGGTCAAAACTTAAATAATGGCAGAACCTGTTTTGCTGATGGTGCAAATGGAGTGATCGTCTGCCTGTCAGATCTGTGGAGTTCTGAAGTGAATTCCACGAAGTGATTCCTTTATCTTTTGAATCAAATCAAACTCACAAGGACTAAAGTTCGGGGTGTATGGTGGATGGTACAGTACTTCCCAGTTCCATTGATCGATCAGAGCAGCTATAGCTTGAGCTGTACATGCCCACTTATTCTCGTGAAAAATGATGGGTTGGTTGTGCAGAAAGTGTTGCCGCTTCTTTCACAAACCTGGTCGCAGGTGATGCTCCAAAAACGAACAGTAATACTGTGCATTGTCGGTCTGCCATGGAGGAACGTAATACGTTAGGATAACACCATCATAGTTGAACACAAGAGTCACCGTAACTTTCACCATACTGGTGATCTGACGCACTTTCGACCTTGATGACAATGTCGTGCTGTACGATCTCTGGCACATTCAATCTTGATCCAACTCCGTTGTTCCTGTTTCGAAAACTTAGTGACACCATTACGTTAGACCGCTCGTTCACAAGTGACTGTGTTTCCCTCGATTGTGCGCAAGCTGGTGACATGGGACTGGCAATTCCAGTTGCTCAAAGGTAAGGTAGGTATGTCAACAAGGTGTACTATCAGCGACAATAGTAGATTCCATTGCATAGTTTCTCCACAGCAGTGATGCCACTATTTAAGTTCCAACCCTTGTATAATAAAATTAACAAAATCGCTATATTTATTACAATGCAACATTTTACGGTCATTAATTGACAAATGTTATGACAGAATCGTCAATATCCCACTAAAATCTCATTTTCCTTTAGGTTGGGGGTTGTTCTGTCATTGTAGTTCGGTTGGAGCATGATGGAAGGCATCAGATAAAACTGATGGATATACTGATCCTTGTGATTAAGACTGTGATGGATGTCTACATGATGCCACATGGGTTTCTTATTAGGTCCTCGATATTTCTTGCTCGAAGGCCATTCATTACAGATTAAATGTTTCAACCAAAATGTGCTGTGATAACAGACCGACTTCCGCCGCAGTATAAGTAGTCCTATTGTTTCTTGCCCTCTTCTGCTCCTAGTACGTTTCTGCTTGTTTTCATTTGCTGGTATGATTTCCCATAACTATTATTTTCATCCTGCTGTATGAAATGTTTCCACGTGAAGGTAAACTCTTGTGAATGGTGAAGTTCTCCTGGACCCAAAAAGCCTGGATAACTCCATAAACACCGTAAATGTACAAACTGGGGCCTGTCTGCCCATACACAAAAAAAGCGTCTCGTGTTTTGGTTACTGAAGTCCCAAGGACAACAAATAATTATGTACTTCAAAAAATTTTGTTTGTAAATTTGTTGTTGTTGTGATCTCCAGTCCGCAGACTGGTTGGCTGCAGCTCTCCATGCTACAGCCTCTTCATCTGAGAATAAGAATGGTAACCTACATCCTTTTTTCAATCTGCTTACTGTATTTGTCTCTTGGTGAACCTCTAACCCTTCTAATGCTAAGTTGACGATTCCTTGATATTGCCGTGAATCTTCCGACAGCATGCAAGGTGCAGTATATAGCAACGCAGATCACTATGCTTGCGGTCCCCAGTTCAAATACCGCCACGTGCAGAAAAAAAATTATTTCTTTGTATTTACTATTTCTAGAATGTTCTACATGTTTTTTTATGTTTGATATACTTGTAAGTTCCAGAGAATGCTTTCCATGTATAAATAGTGGAGCACTCCAAGCAAGAGCCAGTCTATACTGAGTGTATGCTTGTGTTCGCAATAAACGTGTTTCTTAGTGAAAGTATTGTGCTCTATTAACGACCAGCCTTCGAATTACGGACCACCTGCAGCTTCAATGTGACACTTTCTGATCGAGGCGCCGAGTATACTGCAATACATCTGCATCATTGTGGCTCCAATTAGGCAGTGTAAGAGCTGTCGCCAACATGGACAAGAACCGAAATACAAAGGGTATACTGACTACTTCTGTCCGAAGGTCCGTGTCATCAAAAGACCTATGGATGCCAAAACAACAGCATGCCAGCTGCACTTCAGACACCCAGCGGTTTTCTCTGGAGACGCTGGACAGGATCCAAACAAACTGCTGTCAGGATTCGACCAAGTCGCCCAGTATAATAGGTAGGAGCACATTATGTGCTTGGCAAACGTATATTTCTACCTGGAAGGGACGGCCCTGAAATCGTTTGAAAATAACGAGAACAAGCTCAATAGTTGGAAAAAATTCCAGACAGAACTTAAAATGACGTTTAGAGACCACCAGCGGCAATTTCGTTCATCAGAAGAGCAACTGAAAAACAGGGCCCAGCGACATGGAGAGTCAATACAGTCATATATACAGAGGGTTTTGGCACTATGTCACATCGTTAACTGGGATATGACGGAGGCCAATAAAGTTTCACACCTGATGAAGGGCATTGCGGAAAACATGTACCAAGCTCTTTCGTTAAAAGGCGTTTGGACGACACAGGAGTTTATCCAATAGTGCCAGAAAATTGAAGAGCTGCAACAAAGGAGGGTTGGACGAAATAAGTACGACAGACACCCGAATTCAATCCCTATGGCTGTTGTGGAAGACCAGCATGACTTTGCTTCTCTCATACGACAAATAGTGAGAGAAGAACTGCAACAGTTTATGGCAGCTGTGACTGTTGGACCAAGCGAGCACCAGATTATAGCCATGGATGTTAGTCCTGTATGTCATGAGGGAGCCGACACTGCTGAAGAAGATGTTTTTCAAACATTAGCGCCTGTCAGCTCCACCAGTCGCATCCGACGTGAAGAATGACCACACCCTACTATGACTTATGCCGTAGCCACCAAACGGTAGCTTAGGAACCGACTGATACGACCGCAACCGACGCCTCCGGCAACCAAGACTCGCAGGAGGACAGATATCTGGAGGACAAAAGACAACACGCCTTCCCGGACATGTATGATACTGTAGGGAGAGAAGACGAGTATTTGACAATTATTATGCCGCAAGACGTCAACCATCAGAACAATCATTTCAACAGCATTCAACTAAAGATGATTACTGTCGACCTATGGGACGCAGCCTATCCTGGACGTGGTCGCTCTCCAACATGCCGCCGCCGTTCACCGTCGCCTTACAGAGGTACCAGCTGCTCGCCTAGCCGCCATGTTCAGGAAAACTAAGCGAGGTGTCCATCGACGGAGGTGAGGCCGCCACAGGTGAAAATCCTCCATAGACGACAGTCGCTAAGATGGGAAATCTTATTGATGTCATCATCGATGGCCAACCTGTCCAGGAATTATTCTTTCTATTGTCGAATGACTACCCCCGCAAACTAAAGAAGATAATGTTCTGTGATGCAAGAGCAACTGTGCTGAAGGTCGCAAATGGAAAATACGTCCGGACGCCAGGAACAAGTGTGCAAGAATGACTATCAACAACAGGAAGCAGCCTTTTGAATGTGTCATTTTAACAGAATGTAGCCATGACTGTGGAAGATCTGAGCTACAAATTGAGGAAGCCGTTTCGACGAGCATGTGTAACATGTACTCCCCTGGGTGTTTTTTTACTGTCGAGATTGTTGAGATCCCACCGTTAACAATGAGAACAGTTCCAGTCAGTAGCTGGGACGATCAGTTGGACAGTGAAGTGCTTGTCGATAACCAAAAGCTAATCAGTATAACAAAGGAAATCTACACACCAGCGGCCATCATAAGCATTACAGATGGTAGAGTAGAACTTTGGATCACTAATTTTCACGAGCAATCGCAACTCATTCCTAAAGGAACGTGTATTGGAATAGCTGAACCAGTCCAGCCAGGACAGTGAGCTCAATGTCATCGACGAAGTCTCATGCTCTGCTGTTACTGCCGACAACACACTAAAGGAAACTACTATGGCATTGCATATAGGGCCTGGTCTGAAGCAGGAATAACGTCAGCAGGTGTTAACTATACTACAACAATGTTCAGGTGTATTCCAGGCCAGGCAGGAGAAGAGCCAGATGATACAGCCCACGATAAAACACCGTATCAATACTGCGGATCATCCACCAATCAGCCAGAATTCGTACAGAGTTTCACCAACTGAAAGACGGATAATTCCGGAGGAAGTGGAGAAGACGTTGCAACAATGACATTATTCAGCCTTCAGAGAGTCCCTAGTCGCCTCTAGTAGTTCTCGTGAAGAAGAAGGATGGTATGTGGCATTTCTGTGTCGACTAGCAGTGGGTGAACAACATCACAAAGAAAGATGTCTACTTGCCGCACATTGCTTGAAAGGAGCTACATACTTCTCAACTGTGGACATGCAGACAGGTTACTGGCAAATCGTCTTTGACGAAGCTGACAGGGAGAAGACTGCATTTATTACACCTGATGACCTCTATGAGTCAAGGTCATGCCGTTTGGACTATGTAATGCCCCAGCCACATTCGAACGCATGATGGACAACTTGCTTCGAGATCTTAAATGGACGACATGTCTTTGTTATCTAGATGACATTGTCGTTTTCTCGAAAACATTTGAAGAAGATCTGAGTCGCCTGTCAACTGTGTTGAAGTGTGTTCAGACACCAGGACTCCGCCTCAACCCAAAGAAGTGCCTCTTCGTCGCCAAAGAAATAAAACTCCTGGGGCACCTAGTCAACGGAGATGGTGTGCGTCCTGATCCAGACAAAGTAAGGGCAGTCACAGAATTTCCAACTCCTCAGCACATTTGTGATGTGAGAAGTTTCCTTAGGCTGTGCTCATACTATTGCCATTTCATAGAAGGTTTCAGTAACAAGGCACGTCCATTGCAAGAACCTCTGCAGGGAGACGCCAAGTTTTAATGGGATGAGACGAAAGAACGACCTTTCTGGGTACTTACAGAGGCTCTAACTTCCGCACCAGTTCTAGCCTTATATGACGAGAATGCGGAAACTGAACTTCACACAGACGCTAGTGGTTATGGTATTGATGCAGTGGTTATAAAAATTCAGGAAGGCACTAAAAAAGTGATAGCCTATGTATCAAGAGATCTCTCAAAGTCTACAACCGAGAAGGAGTGTCTCACCGTTATCTGGGCTATCAACAAATTCTGGCCATATCTGTTCGGTAAACCATTCACCGTCAATTGTGTAGCTACTACACCAAGGGCCCCGGGGCAAAAATGACGTTGGGGCCCTCTCTAAATTAAAACTATACCACAGGCGCCTACTTTTGAAAATCTTGGGGTATGCTCAGTGGCGTTAAAAAAAATCTTTATTATATTTTTCCAATTCCATGTACAACGGTAAAGTAATAATTTTGTTGTATTTTAGTAGTATTTCTTCTCTTTTGCTTTATCTGGTGTTAATTTAGGACCATTTTAACCTCTGAAAGGAGAAAAGTAATTTTTTAATACACAGTAAAGAAATTAACAGCCATTGACTTCAATTTCACGTTTCAGAACTTCTGAGCGGGTTTTGCGACCGTTTGAACCTGTTTTCGCATTGTAGTAACTACTACAATCATTTTCAGAGTTTTCGTCTTCTGAGACATGTGTATCAAATAATGATGTGCTTGTATTATGAATACTGTGTTCACTAACGCAAACACTTATCAAAATAGTCCATAAACACTTCTGCTGTCATACCATGTCTGTCGATACTAATAGGTTCACAACCCATTGTTACTCCACACAACAATTCAGTAAGAAGGATGAAAAATGTCACGAGTTACACTAACACGATTCCTTGAAGATAACTGACTTCTAAGAGAATACATAAATGTTGTAGTATACTCATTTTCATCGTATCGTACCAAACCCACTTCATTTCTAGTTATTTAATACAACAAGTAAAGGTTACCGCCTTCAGTTTACGATATTGAACTTACAAGCAGCATTCCATTAACATTCGGACTATTTAGAAGATGATCACACACATGTTAACATGAATTTTAATGCCTACGAATTCAATTAGGCCTACCTGTTTGTTTTAGATTATCTTTTTACAGAGGTGTATTACAAAAGCCAGCCGCCCATAAATGAAATGAGTCGAATTTAATTACAATCAAGAAATATAACGTAAAGAAAAAAATTAATACCAAAATTTTCAGTGGGGTATGCCGAGCATACCCACTCAAATTTTGGGGTATGCTTGAGCGACTGAGCCTATGAACTATACAGATGCAATACTACTTCGTCAGTTCCTTACCGCTTCCTGGAAGACATAATAAAGGCAAACATAAATACTCTTAAGTAAATTACTGTCACGCAGCAGATAATATTTAATCGTACTCTCTAATATAATTATAAATGTGAAAGTTAATTATGCTTTCAAGCAGAAACTACTGGGTGGATTTGGATGAAATTTTGGAGAGGGATAGAGTTGGACCTGGGTAGGACATACAGATAAAACTGCCATGGATTAGTTTTAGAAGTTGCTCCATACTAGGTGAATGAAGTCGCAGGCAGAAGCTAGTAAAAATGAACAATGAAGTTTTACTCAACCACGAAAATATGGCCCCCTGCCGCGAATCAAACCATGAACAGTATTGTCACACACTGCTAGTAATTCAGCAGGTGGAAGGATGCACGTCTTAGCGGACAAGCAATACCTTTTTATGTTTGTATTCTGAGATGGGAATAATTTTTGGATTTCACTTCGTGCGTTTGAAGTTTGTTGACAGTGTTCAAAACGTTAAAAGTCGCAAATGCTTCATTCAGCTAAAATATTATATACAGTAGAACGTCGATTATCCGAAGTGTAATTGGGGGACATGGATATTCGGAAAACCGTTTTATTCGGATATTCGAACTGTATACTTCTAACCTGCCAATAAGAAGTACTGTACAGTAAATGTATTTATACAGTATTTGGAGTCGCGCGATCCTTCACATTGCACCGAGCAGCACGCCGCAACACTTGGAAGGCGCAGCTGATGCTGTGAACAGCTGTGATGCTGCAGCTACGTCTGCCTAGGGATGGCGGTTATCGCTGAAACAACCGGTTTTCGGTAATACCGGTTCTTTTCATCTCCAGTTTTTTTTTTTTTTTTTTTTTTTTTTTTTTTTTTTTTTTTTTTTTTTTTTTTGTAGAGATTATGGGACTTAACAACGGGGTCATCAGTCCCTAAACTTACAAACTACTTATGAACTAGCTACTACTAAGGACGGCACAAATATCTATGCCCGAGGGGGTATTCGAAACCCCAACCGTAGTGGCCGTGCAGACCGTGACTGACGCGCCTCAGTCTCCTCGGCCACCGCGGCCGGCGTCTCCAGTTTAACCGCACTGTAAAAACTGCTCAAGATAACCGTTTTTTAATAACCGGTTTTCGGTTTTTTATTGCTATTATTTCCAGTAGAGTTCGATGGAAACATAATTTGCGGCCGAAACAGAAACCGTAATCGAATTTTCGGTTCTTCTAGTTTCGACCGAAACCGAAACTTACGAAAATTAGTTAAAATTTAGGTAAATTTACGTTATACGACAAATTCCATATTTTGCAAGATCCCCTTCCAATACTACGCCTCCTTGAGTGTGGGTAAGCCTAGCCAGGAGTCCGTAGAAGACGATATACGAAGGATACAGATTTACTGGCCTAGTATTTCCATCCAGCAGATGCGAATATTGAGCCAACCACTCCGTAAGTTGGACTCGTGAGCCAGCGCATACGAATATCTCGTTATATACACAATATATATATATATATATATATATATATATATATATATATATATATATATATTACAGTCAGTAAATGAACTTCAATCGGTGCTGCAGAAGTATTTTGAAAAATAGAGTCACAGTTCAGACTAACAGCATGATTGTTGTCAGTGTAAATTTACGCAAATTGAACTAGAAAAGCTGTGTACCACATGATCAAAGAATGTTCAAATGGGTGTGAGTTCTTATGAGACCTAACTGCTTAGGTCATCGGTGCCTAGACTTACAAACCACTTAATTTAACTAACTTACACTAAGGACAACGTACACACCCATGACCGAGGGAGGACTCGAACCTCCGACTGGAACAGCCGCTCAGTCCGTGACATGGAGCCTCAGACCGCACGGCTACCTCACGAGGCACCACATGATGAATGTTACCTAAACCCATATTGGTTATTAAAAAAGCTCCTCGCTTTCAAGGAATCACATTAATAAAACTTGTTAGCATAACAATATGATAATAAATTAAAAGTTGTTATTCCAAGCTTATAGTACATCAGTTACATAATAGGTATATGAATCGAATTTACCTTCTCTTCTCCTTAAATGACACAGCATGTTTGTAGTACCTCCACCCGTTTTCAGCTTTTTAAAGCAAATGGAGCCTCACTGCTCCCGTACTTCGTGAAGTACTTCAACACTCGGGATGGTGCTATTTAAGAGACAACCGATGTCTGGCGACGACAGCAAGGAACTGCCACATGACCAGACGGAGGCAAGTCTCGTACACTGCCGGTGCACGCGCGTCGTCTAATAGGCTACGCCACAAGGCAACAGGTGCGTCGATGCCTCAATAGCTGCACCAGTTCTTAAGTTCTTATGCCACGTGTTTATGACTGCCGGGATTGTTCTTAAATTATCACTGATCGCTTTTCTTAGTTTCTGCGATGACCTAATATTTCACAGCAGTGGAAATTTTAGGTATAGCCCTAAAAATTAAGGTCTACTAGTTTCAATTTTGTAAAATTATTTACAAGAAACTCATTTTGAACCACTACTACAGGAAATAGTCGTACCGGTGTTTTTTTACCCGGTTCTTGGCAATAAATAACAAAAACCGGTTACAACCGACACCAAATAAATACCGAAAAACTGGTTATTCAAAACTAAAATACCGGTATCCGTTTTAACCCGTCGGTTTTTACCATCCCTACTTCTGCCGACTGGAGAGTGCCGATTGTTGTACTCAGCGACTGTCGGCTTGGCCTGTCAGCAGGCCCCACTAGAACCAATGTTCCGTCACCCTGTGGCCCAGTGCGGCTGCTGTAGGAAGCTTAGTTTGACGGGAGGGGAAATTGATGGACGGTAGGGTGGGAAGGTAAAAAAAAATCTACTGTAACTATTTCCGTTCTTTGCTCACGGAGGGCGAGGGGCCCCTTGATCTCGGGGGCCCCGGGGCACTGCCCCGCCTAGCCCTATGATAGCTACGCCACTGCTTCTGAGGCTGAACGCGCGACGCTGTTAACCCTTTCGCTACGGTGAACTTCTGCAGAAGTCGGGAGAGAATGTGAGCAGTCGAGTGCTGCCTGTGCCGCCCAGCCGGTGAACTGCTGTAGCAGTTCCGCCTCGCGTCAAAAAAATACAAAAGTTCAAATGTTTGTTAAGCTTATGGGACTATATCAGGGGTTAGCAGGGGTTATCAGTCCCTAAACTTGCAAACTACTTATGGACTACTTATGAATTAAGGACGGCACAAATATCCATGCCCGAGGGGGGATTCGAACCCCCGACCGTAGTGGCCGTGCAGACCGTGACTGGAGCGCCTCAGTCCCCTCGGCCACCGCGGCCGGCGCCTCGCGTTTCATCGTAATGTAATGCTACTGAAATGTAACTTAATGCAATTGTAAATAAATATTATTTAACAAGCGAAATATGCGTTTATAATAATAACGTCGACATCCCACCGGTGCTGAATCCAAAACTTGGATCTTTTAGAATTTACGAAAAAATTAGGCGAATTATCTGAAAGAAGGAAGAAAACTGTTTCTATTCCACATGAATTTTCCCTAATAAATATATAGTATAAAGACCAATAACTGCGATAACACTGAGAGTGTGAAAGCAGGACAGTGTAGCGCCGTGGGGAGTGCGGAAATTGCGGCGTACAGCGGGCACGGCCGGGCGCGACTGGCGCTCGTCCACAGCGCACGGCGCCGGAGTCAAAGGGTTAAGTTGCCAAACATTCCGCAGAGCGACGTGGATTCGGCGCAGCTTGGTCGCACAGTGACCCTGAGCTGCCACAGTAGTGGGCTTTATAAACCCCTGTCACTGTCGCGGCCGTCCCCTCCTACTTTCTACAAATCCCTCCAGATCCTAGAACGCCACTCCCTCCGCCTCGCATACCGTATCAGACTCCCTTCCCCCACAGGGATCCTCTATGACCTAATCCCCTTCCCTCCTCTCCTACAACACCTCGAACATCTCCGGCTCCTTTACATAACCCGCAAAATCGAGTGCCAAAACCCTCTGGTATACCCTATTTTCACCGATCCCGTGCCTCTGCCACGCCTCCGCCAAACCATTCCTCCCGGCCTTCACCTACACACGCTCCGCACCCTTCCTCTACCGGATACCGAACTTCGTCCCGGTATCTACCCCTCCTACCAACTGTGATCCCTTCCCCGTAGCATCAGCGCCCCTCCCCTCTCTCCCGTCCCTTTTCCTTCCCACCCGCTTGGCTGCCCCTCCCCCATGCCCAGAGTCTCGTCAATCCTCTTTCCCCTCCTTTCTCTCTCTTCCCTCCCCTTCCCCCACTCCCCGCGCTTCCCCCATCCCTGTCCCACCTCCCCCCTCCATCCCCCTCCCCACCCCCCGCGGGGGCGTCTCGACTTTTTACCTACGTGTACAGTGCCAGTGTATCCAGTGTGTTTTTAATCAGTGCCTCCGTGATCGCCGTCCCCAAGTTTTATTCTGTGCGCCGTCCACTGTCTTCGTGTGTTAGTGTTTCTGCGATGTACTTTTAAATCGTCACCGTGGCCAACTGTTTTTATTGACTGTGTGTGTTTTATACTCGTCTGTTCTTTGTTCTCTGCTATATGTTTGTCCCGTATTGTCCATGCCCGTTTTAGTCCGTCAAAAACTCTGTGTGTCAATTGTTTTTAAATTCCGCAATTTTAATCCTCTGTTTTATATATTGTTTTTACTATCGGTCTTCACCTGTATGTCACATGGCTGAAGAGCAGCCACCGCAGCTGCTGCCAGCCTGCCAACTGTTTTCCCGCAGTTGGCTTAAAAATACAATAAAAAGGTAAAGCAGTCAACAATCCTAAGATTGGTTTGAACACCACAGTGCTTTACTAGGCATGGTCCTGTTTGGAGGTGGTATGCCGTTGCCTTCCTCCGACCTTCGAACTGACTTATCCAGCCAGTTATAGGGGGACCTACAGTTTAACGTGGGTTCCGAACCACGGTGCTACTCGGTATTTTTCACATGAGCAATACTGCCAGAGGTGAAACAAGTGGAAAGTGACAGATAAAAATCCTAGGACCTAGCGGGGATCGAACCCGCGACCTTTGGATTTGTATTCTGGCACTCTACCACTGTGCAACCGAGGCGCAAAAATACAATAAAGGAAAAAAAAAAAAAAAAAAAAAAATCGCGGCCGTCGCGCAGTTCCTCGCCGAAAAATCCTCGACTCAGCCCTCACCTGTCCCATGCTTAGACTACGTAAAAATGTATTGTGTCTTTTCTATACAACCTACGAGTTTGACAATTATTCTTAAAATAGGTCTCGCTGACTAGTATCCACAGAAAAAATATGAAGTTGATGTTCTTAAAACTTTTCCGTCTAGAATGTTTAAACTGGAACCACTAGTCTAGGGTAGCCTCTGAATTGCTTCGTTTATGGCTTCTGTACTTTTTTTATTTATCAGATCACTTTCAAAATTGGCACATCTGTCTTATTTATTATGTTGATCTTAGTATAGCCATTTAAGTATTGTATAGTAATTATTAACGGTACTTAAACTAGAACATTTTGGAAGATTTTAGGCCAAAAGCAGTTTTTGTTGAATAATTAGAAAACTATTAGAGATATAGCTAAATTGCCCTCAGTGTATTGTTTTTATATCAATTAGACTCTACATGCAAATTTCCAGATTGAAACCTCCGATAATCTTGGATTTACGGCCAAGATACCAGGGGTGTCGTCACAAAACGTTACCACAACACCTCTTGCTTACATCTCTCCCCATCTCCAAACTTTTATGAAGTTACAATAACATTTACTGATATAGATAACATTGTGCAATCTGTGCTTGGTATGATGGCGGTCGACTGGATACAGCGCTTGCATCGCAAGACACTCATTTGAGAAATTCCTGAAACTCGCATAATTTGTCGAGAACTAAGATGAGGATTTGCGGCAAATGAAGCTAAAACATTCACTGTGTTAATTTCGTTTGTCACAGGCTGCGGGCGTACTCTTTGTCTAGTTTTAACACTTCTTGTTTCGGTAAACAGTTCGACAGTACTGCGAAAAGCCGTTGCAGAAAGAACATTCATATCATGGAACAGTTTAGCATACCTTTGACGAACTTTTTTAACATTTATATAAGCCTCAAAATACGTAAAAATGAAGTACAATGAACAGTCTGGTCACATACTGAGAGTGTGATCGTAGTCTGTGCTTCATCCAGTTGTGGGAGGTCTCACGTGATGGCATCACGAAATATAACAAAAACTGTGCATACAATTTTCTTAAGCTGATCTGTTTTTGTGAGAGATATTATCATTGTTCGATAATACTCAACTCATTTTCATTTTTGTCGACTACAGCGCCATCTATTGTGAAACGAAAACAATGTTTCATTCAAAAATGGAATGCAGAATACAAGTCTGCAATAAAAAAATATGGAGTCCCATTTACGATTTCAAAGTCAACCTTCTCCCCTCTCGCTGCTGGAGATGATATACAGGGCTTAATGTTAATGGATGTCCCTCTTCGAGCAGAAGTTTTATTAGGAAGTTTTTTTAATCCAATTGGTATTTTTCCAAGTAATCCAAAAATAGTTTTACATGCATGACTGTGTATATATTTGAAGAGGCAAAGAAACTGGTATAGGCGTGCATTTGCAACCACAGAGATGTGTAAACACTCAGAGGACGTCACTACGGTCAAAAACACCTATATAAGAAAACACCTATATAAGAAAACACCTATATAAGAAAACGGGTGTCTGGCGCAGGCGTTAGATCGGTTACTGTTGCTGCAATCGCAGGTTATCACGATTTGAGTAGTGAGTTTGAACGTGTTTTTTATATTCAGCGTGAGAGAAATGGGCAGAGCATCTCCAAGGTACCGATGAAGTGAGGAATTTTCCGTTTGACCAATTCACAAGTGCACCACGAATACCGGGAATCTGGTAAAACATCCAATCTCCGACATCGCTGTGGGCGGAAAAAAAATCCTGAAAGAACAAGACTAACGACGACTAAAGAGAATCGATCAACTTTACTGAAGTTGAATCCTTCTACAAAATGCTGCAGATTTCAATGCCAGGCCATAAACAAGTGTCAGCGTGCAAACCATTGCACGAAACATCATCCATATATGCTTGTGGAGATAAAGTGCCACTCCCATACCGATGCTGACTGCAGGACACAAAGCGTTACGTCTCGCCTAGGCCGCGATATCGGACTGTTGATGATAGGAAAGATGGTGCCTGGTCTGACGAGTCTCCTTTTCAATTGTATTGTGCAGCTGGACGTGTGTGGGTACGGAGAGAACCTCATGAATCTGTGGACTCTGTTTGTCAGTACGGAACTGTTCAAGCTAGTAGTTCTGTACTGGTGTGGGGTGAGTGCAGTTGAAGTGATACAGGAACCTTGCTAATGTCTAGATACGACTCTGACAGCTGACAGAATTCCTACAGAGTGGCCCCAGGAAAACTATTCTGAGTTTAAACACTTCCGCTTGGAACCAAACTCCCCAGACATGAACATTATTGAGCGTTTCTAAGATGCCTTGCAACATGCTATTCAGAAGAGATCTTCACTCAGTCGTAGAGACAATTGGCAGAGGTGAAGCAGCAGTTAATGGTAAATGGTGGTAATGTGTGTCACTGGCAGGTGTAGTAACGCTTTACTCAACTGCACAAGGTGCCCACCTGCATAAGTGGGTCATGCTGGGCCGCTCATGAGCAAAAGCCAAGGCACAGGGTGAACATACACTGGGGAAAATGGTATAAGTAGTATATAAATGTGGCGTCTATCCCGAAACAACTGACGTTACTTGTGATCCTGCAGTTGTTATTGTTTTCATATTCACAGAATATATATGACTTCAACTGTGAATGGGCAGCTGGGATTCGAACCCAGGTCTCCTGCTTTCTAGGCAGTTGTGCTGACCCCTCACCACTGGGGACACCTATGCACGCCTCCCAACAGACACAAATTTCCAGCTTTACCCTGCACACAGTACTCAAACTCGTAGTCACTATGTACTAATTCCCGGAAGAGTAAGGGCTCCAAATATACGCAGCCCTTCCCACTAATGAAAGGATCATTGCCTGTCGCTGGCATATTATATATATACATGTGGCGTCTATTCCGAGAGAACAGACGTCACTTGTGATCCTGCAGTTGTTATTGTTTTCATATTCACAGAATATATTACTTCAACTGCGAATGGGCAAAGCTGAAAATGTGTACCCAGCCGGGATTCGAACCTGGGTCTCCTGCTTTCTAGGCAGTTGCACTGACCACTGTGGGCAGGGTGAAGCTGGGAATTTGTATCTGACGGGAGGCGTACATAGGTAGTCCTTACAGGTGCGGTGATCACTGTCTCTACAATGGTGTAGGGGTCAGCGCAACTGCCTAGAAAGAAGGAGACCCGGGTTCGAATCCCGGCTGGGTACACATTTTCAGCTTTGCCCATTCGCAGTTGAAGTCATATATTCTGTTAATATGAGGGTATAAATAGTGGTGAGACTGAAGGTAAGAGAGGTTCATCCACTCCTGCAGCAGAACCACGCTGCGACTGTGCCATTGTTCACAGATGGGGCATGTTATGAGACACTCCCTTAGTGACTTATTGCCAGATGGAGCACTGGACGACTGCCACTGTGACCGCCCAAAGGCTGTGCGGCAGTCAGCACTACAGGGCCACATTGGGGTCCACAGGAGTGCTACCACAGCAAGGCCATCACTCACTGTGCCACCCAACTCACTAAGTTAGGCACTTCTGGGCATGAGACCGACGTCACACGTCGGAGGAATGCTGTATCGAGGAAATCAATAAAAGCATTCATTGGAATCGCTATTTTACTGGTGCCAGGAGGTGCATATAGCCAGCATCCCATCTCATCCCAGTCCAACACCTTCCACACTGGTATCAGGAATTCTATCATTCGTGGCTGGTGCTTCAGATGACTGGCGGTTCACGCCTTTAAGTGCCGGATCTTGATAGTGGCGCCCCTTCCCTTGCGTCCCCCCCCCCCCCAGACCTCTGCTAGTGGATCTGGGGGAAAGCGTCATGCCGGCCGCAGTGGCCGAGGGGACTGAGGCGTTCCAGTCACGGTCTGCACGGCCACTACGGTCGGAGGGTCGAATCCCCCCTCGGGCCTGGATATTTGTGCCGTCCTTAGTCTTAGTTAGTTCATAAGTAGTTTGTAAGTTTAGGGACTGATGACCCCGTAGTTAAGTCCCATAAGCTTTACAAACATTTGAACATTTGGAAAGGTCCATGGTTTGCCCCCCCCCCCCCCGCCATTTAGATGCACATGAACACTAAAACATAGTAAGTAACAGATTACACTGTTAAGTGCATGTAACAGAACAAATCTGAAGAGACAAGCTAACTTCAGGTCACGTGACACTGTAAGAAGCACCCCCCATAACCACACACATGCGCAAATGCTGCTCTCCCCCACATCTTTTCAAACAGTTAAATATTTGTTTCAACGAAGACTATAAAGTCATTTAGCCTCAAAATCGTGACACATTTTCTAAAACATCCCAAGTATGTGGCAAGTAACAATACAAAATCATTGTTGTTCCCTTAACTGCTAAGAAGAAGAGTCAGTTAAAAAAAGTGCTTGTAGTTGGTCTCGAACCCACTATTTACAACAGTGCAGCACAATGCCTTTAACCACACGGCTAATCTTGCTAGGGAGAGAGTAGTGACTTCATTATTGTTCATGATCGGATCTTCTGAAGGCTTTACAGTTGATGAGTCTTTAATTTATAGTTATAAGATATTTTACCAAATATGACATGTTTTTGATAATTCTTCAATGTGCCAAAACAAATATGAAGTGCGAATGTTGCCTTCATGGAGGATTTGCTCATGCGCAAGGTGAGGTACGCAGTAGCTCCATTCTCTTGCTTCGGGACCATTTGTGCATAACCGCCAGAGCTCGAGTAGTCAGGAGCTGGCGTCTACCAACTCCAACACCAATATTAAAATCAGCGTTTCCCCTCGCATCTCCCTGCTGTGGGAGCGTCCATATGCTGCCTGCAGTGGGTTCAGAAGATAATTTGAACCTCAGCCACGTATGCTCATTCAACGCTGTGACCACTGCCACCTATATTACATGGCCACGCATCGACTCTTATACGTGTTGTCTCCGTGACGTAAAACGTTGCTCACGCGATAAAAATGCTTTGAACGTGCATATAAAATGATCTGATAGAAGAACGAAACGAAGAATGATAGTTTAAAAACACTTTTTACTTTATTTACTCTTTTTTTCTTTTCACGACGAGCTTTCTTCCGGGGGTTCACTGATCCAGTGAACATATAGTACGCGCCGCCACTGAATTCTAACTGCTGTCAGGACAACAAGCTTCGTCTTTCCAGTGTGAAGCTCAAACCTACGGATCAGGGTGAGTGAAAAATTCATTGTTTTGACTGCTCTGTGATGGAAGGCAATGTCAATGGGCAAGTTATTATGACAGTTACTTGGGTGAATCAGACATTCCGCATTGTACATTG
This sequence comes from Locusta migratoria, assembly GCA_026315105.1. Lineage (NCBI taxonomy): Eukaryota > Metazoa > Arthropoda > Insecta > Orthoptera > Acrididae > Locusta > Locusta migratoria. The sequence continues at coordinate 370,954,907 of CM048755.1, forward strand.
CTGGTAGGAATGCTTGGTACCTGACGTGTACTTTTGTTTGGCATTGCCACGAAAATCTGCACCTAGTATTGATTTAGTTGATAGATTCAGTCAGAACTATTTCAAAACAGAGTGGAGAAATTTAATGAGTAATGATTCACACAAGGAACTAGATTCTTTAATTTTTCAATTTGATGACTAGGAATAAAAACGTTGCTATGACACAGTCAGAGACGCCTGGTGTACCTGAGTCGGAAGTAGTTCCTACATTGGAGGAGAGACAGCTCAACTGGAAGCACATAATGCAGAGATGAGGGACAGTTTGGAAGCAAAGGCAGTAGCACAGAAAGCTACTAATGTGACAGCTGCAAGTTTAGTTACTCCCTATTCTGATAACTCAAGCGAGGATGTGCAGACTTTTGTGGCTGATTTGAGAGATGTAGCTGATATCGAGAGTTATTAAGGCTAGCAAAGTTAAGGTTGACAGGAGAAGCAAAAGTGTATGTGGGGTTTACAGAGGCTCTGAGGGGAGTGGAGATATTTTATCAGTTTAAGAAAGCTCTAATTGATGGGCATAGGAAATAATATAGTGCTAGGCACTATAAGGACTGTGGTGACGAAAAAGAATGGTGAGACGATAGAGGAATTTTCAGGGAGAATTCAGAAGATTAATGGTTGCACGTACCAATTGGAACATGATGCTGCATTAAATCGAGTAATCTTAAGAGGAGCGGAACAAAGATCTTTGGACGCATTTTAAGGGTATTACCGACAGACATGTCTAGAAGAGTAGGGAAGGGGTCACCTTAAGCCTGTGATGAAGCGTCCTTTTCTTCTCTGGATCTTCGCTGTCTCTTCCGCCACCTCTATCTGGTATATGTAAAATCATGATCAATACTCGCCGGCCGCGGTGGCCGAGGAGACTGAGGCGCTTCAGTCACGGACTGCACGGCCACTACGGTCGGGGGTTCGAATCCCACCTCGGGCATGGATATTTGTGCCGTCCTAGTTCGTAAGTAGTTTGTAAGTTTAGGGACTGATGACCCCGTAGTTACGTCCCTTAAACTTAACAAACATTTGAACATTTTGGTCGCCTGAAAGTCTGCAAGCAGCATTGAGACTGGCAGTGGAGTACGAGGAGACTGATGCATACACAGGAGCACAGACGAAACGTGCGATATTTACCAGTAATATAAAATGTTAAGACTGTGGTCGATTACGGCTCATTATGAAGTTTTGTCACCAATTCCAGGGTAGGAGTAATAGGCGATGAAATCAGTGAGGGCATAGTAATAATAAGAGAGGTGTAAGCTCAAATATTAACTGGGCCAGCAAAGGGAACACGATATCCACCTAAGGTCGTTCACTGTTAAATTGAATGTTATGAGTTGTTCGTATGCAGAGGTGGATTGCGTGGTTGAATGTGTAGTGGAATGAATAAAATACAGGATATTACTGGACACAGAGGCACATGTATTGGTCGCCAGTGAGAGGTGAGCTTAGTGACACGCTAGGCAAGCATTTGGCTGATGTCAGCAGGAGGTGAATGCGATACGTCGACATGCCGACACACTTCTCTACAGCACATCAAAATTGTGGACAACTGACAAGCTGGCTTGGTCTATACCAGTCCTTATTTCAACACTCAGAAATTGCCTCCGGACAATGAGGTGCTATGTGTTTCTTAACCGGAGATTCAGGCGCTACGCTCCCTCACATACTTAAAATAAAAATAAAAAATAATAAATATAATAATAATAATAAAACTTTCTTGTTTAACCTATACCTAACCTAACTTTCACTTTAGAAAAGTGATCTGTAGCGTAGCCTTAAGAGGGTTAGGTATAGGTTGAACAAGAAGTTTTTTTTAGTACATGAAGGCGTGCTGCGTCCGAATCTCTGGTTAAGAAACACACAGCATCTCACTGGGCGGAGACAATTTCTGCGTGTCGAAATAAGGACTCGTTTGGTCCCAGTGTTGCCAACCCTGAAGTTCAATTTTCCCCTAAATCGTATGTGAATTCCCCCTAAAAAAAACCGTAAAAAAACACCACTTATTGGGTGCCCTCCCCCCACCTCACTCGGTGGTGGTATCTGTCAGTTCAATACCACATTGGAGTAAATAACTATAGCGCAGCTTAGTGAAACAGCAATGCAGTCAACACCAACTAATAGTTGCCTACTCTGCACTGTTGGCAACGAACCTCAATAAACCACTACTATTTGAAATCAACAGCGTGACCTACACAGTGTCGAAACATAAAATAATCTGGCTTAAGAAAATGGGCAAAGCCCTAAACTAGTCATCATTTCAATAAAAAAATTATTAAAAAAAATCAGCTTTGGAGCAATATATATATAAAATGTCTTTCCTAGACTATTCATTTTCGTTGGTAAAACATTCCAATAAAGCTCTGCATGACGTATTAATGCATTTGTTCTAAATGTCACTTAACGAAAACCGAATTACTAATATTCTACTCTTCAGTCATCACTAAAAGAAAAATCAATAGTTTCTGCATGACATTCTGAGATGTAAGCTGTAGTATATAGGCTTCAGGGAGACGTTAGGCTGTATAAACGTCCCTGTTCAGCTATGCTAATAAAATCTAACGAACTGGGAATAAACGTACTTTTCAACAAGGGATCTGATTTCCACGCCTTTGTGTATCTCTGGGAATATTTTTTCTCTCTTGAAGCCATAGTCACTTGAATACACACACATACACTTCCAGCGTATTCAAGTTAAGTAAACAATGGCCAGTACAACAACAGTACGGTACAGTAGACGCTGCAGAAGCGTCTTTAAAGGAGGGCAGTGCCAACGAAAACACAACAATGAAGTATTTTATTGTAAAGTAGGGCTAAACAAATTTTGATAGGTATGCGTTATTCATGTCTCAGAAGCCCCTAAAAATTCCCCTCAAAGCACACTTCCCCCAAAATTTCCCCCTGAAGGACAAATACCTCCAAATTCCCCCCAAGACAGCAGAGTCCCCCTAAATGTAGGGGGGGAAACCCCCAGGTTGGCAACACTGTTTGGTCTATAGCCACAAGAATCGATAGTGCCCGGTCGTGGCCACAGTCGAGTTTGTTTGCGAGTTGTGACTGTGACGCCAACACGACACTTGCCTAGTGTGTCACTAAGCTCACCCGCCAGTGAGAGACTAGTGGAAAATAGCCAATGGACACTGGCACAGTGTGGGGTGCGTGGTGTTGGGGACAGGGACGTCAGACTGCTGGGGTCGGTGGACGTAGATTTCTGCCTGGGAACGGTTCAGTTTATTCAGTGTGTGGAAATTGTGCCACATGTGAGTGAAGGATATGACATAATCCTAGTGCTGAGTTTCCTATGTCAGCATTATGCTAAAACTGACCTTTGGCAATGTAGAGTGGACCTTAATGGATTAGTTTTTCGTTTGAGTGAAACTGTTGCCATTGTAGCAATGTTGCGAGGGGAGTCAGTCACACATGATGAACCAATTACACATGAACAATGACACTCAGGTTTGATTCTCATAACTGCATACCTAAGGGTACTGTGAAGTTGTTTTGTGTGAGTGTAAAATCCATTATGCCAACAGCAGTTTTGTGTGTGGTGGAACCGTTGAGAGGAAAATAATGTTTTAGATCAGGCAGGGTGTTTCATAAAAAGAAGCGTTGTATGCGTACAGGAGATAATGCTTAAATAGTAGTAGCATTACTAGTAGATAATTTCGGCGCCAAAGACGTGAAATTAACGAAGGGTTTGTTAATAGCGAATATGGATATCCTGGTAGATAAGGGGTGGGACACGAAGGGTGGGATCTAGAAGCAGCCAAGAGGCAACACCGACACTGTGTCATGAACAAAAGTCAAGAATTTACACGGCGGTGGCAGGAAGTGTGTCGGGGACGTAGACGTTGAGTTGGTAGATGAATAAAAGTTAGTTGCGTTTTCTGTTTTTGACGTGTACTTGAGTGTACACGTGATATTAATGGAGCAATTTTAAATATCATAAATTAATTATCATCATGGATTTATCAAATGTGAATGTAGCTGTAAGTGTGATAAAATTAATTGCATTTAATGTACTTGAGGCTCGCCATCATATTTCTACAAAAACATACAAAAAGAAACAACTGATCGTATCTGGGCTCAGTGACATCAATTGTGAGGTGATTGCAGAATTAAATATTTTATTTTCTACTTTGTAAGCTCCATGTGCTGTACTAGTGCACTATTACAACAACTGCATTCCCTCTACTGCTCATCTACTCCTGGTACACTACAGATTAGATATTCAGAATAAAACCCCTCCAGAATACAGCGATGGGAATTGCTGAAAAGACAGTCAAAACGAAGCTCTGGTATAAACAATATTTTATTCAGAGTAAATACAAATAAACATTCTATCCAACAACTATTCTAATGTAATTAGTGATAATCAAAAAGCATACAGACAAAATAAATCTATATCAATCTATTCAAAACGTTTACAATTACTTATCTGAACATAAAATGACTGTCTGTTCCTAATCAGGGATAAAATGTTCAAATGTTTGTAAATCTATCGGACCAAACTGCGTGGCCATCAGTCCGTAGCTTACAAACTACTTAAGCCTAGGTAAATTAACCTAAGGACAACACACACACCCATGCCCCAGGGAGGACTCGAACCTTCACGGCAAGCAATCGAGCGCTCCGCAGCGAGACGCTTTAGACCGCTCGGCTACTCCACCATGGCAATCAGGTATAATAACGAATAATTAAATCGTCACAGAAACAGTGCCCAAAATAAATCAGAATCTACTGAGAGCAATCTATGACACCTGTTCCTAAACACGTTCCCCAATAGTCGTACAAATTCTTCTATAACAACTCCTAAATGGCCCTATGCTGGCGTCACTTTACCCACACCGTTGCAGCTGATGAATATTGTGGAGCAGTCGAAGGCAAACGACGGTCTGCAGACAGAAACTGAAAAGACGCGACCTCGAAAATATGCCGCTTCGTTCTGTTAGCAGAAACGACATTTATCATGTCATCTGCCTCTGTTATCTCGATAGAAAAAAGTGCCAGGCAATTTCACCAGATCCACTAGGACTCAGCACAAAGTTAAATGTTCAAATGTTTGTAGAGTTTATGGGACTTAACTAAGGGGCCATCAGTCCCTAAACGTACAAACTATTTATGAATTAGCTCATACTAAGGACGGCACAAATATGCTTGCCCAAGGGGGGGGGGGATTCGAACCCCCGACCGTAGTGGCCGTGCAGACTGTGACTGGCGTGCCGCAGAACGTTTGGCCACCGCGGCCGGCAGCACAAAGTTACTCAAGAGTAAATAATACACGAGTAGGGTGCTCAGGTGTCCCCAAACAGAAAGAAATTTGACAGTAGCATGTCGATGCGACTAGGTAGACAATGGCTGACCTATTCAGTCTCTCAAATAGACAAGGTGACAAAGGGGCAGTTGTGGAGCTGACTTCACAACTACTGTAAAATCTCCAAGTCCAGCCTGAGACAGAATATCAAAATTCCAAAGTGAGCCCACACTGTGTCCTCTCACACAGCTAACCAGATACCACTGTCCGAGGTCTGCACTTCACGGAGTCTCTCCCGTGAGTCCTTGATTTCCACATACAAACTCAGCAACTCCGGACCATTCCTAGTGGCCATGCACCCGTCGAAACAAAAAATGTTCAAATGTTTGTATAGTCTATGGGACTTGACTACGGGGTCATCAGTCCCTAAACTTACAAACTATTTATGAACTACTTACGAACTAGGACGGCACAAATATCCATGCCCGAGGGGGGATTCGAACCCCCGACCGTAGTGGCCGTGCAGACCGTGACTGAAGCGCCTTAGCCCCCTCGGCCACCGCGGCCGGCCCGTCGAAACACCAATGTACTCGTGCCCTTAAGGGGCTGCCCAATGAGCGTACGAGCACCCAAGACTAACTGACTGAGTTGTCGTCCTAAAATTCAGCAGCCAATCACAGAGTGTTCATCAGACGCTACCATATGGTCTGCCCACACGAGAACATTTTTCACGACCTTACCGCAGCCCTATGCTGGGTCAAAGACATTAAAACGTTTAAGTCTTTACTAGCTTTGGCGTCGACTAAGATGAATCTATTCCAAAAATGTTCCAAAAAACCTTGGATCAAATTTCAAAACTGTACCCAAAGCCTACAATTTTAATCGGTCGTAACTTTAACTTACCCACTATATATATGATCAGAACATAAGCAAGCATAAGGCAATGTTCGAAATTGTACTGAATGCGTTCTCTGAAAACTGTCTTGAGCAATTAGATCATGAACCCACTAGAATAGTAAATGGTTCAAATGTTTGTTAAGCTTAAGGGACTTAACTACGGGGTCATCAGTCCCTAAACTCACAAACTACTTATCAACTAGTTACAACTAAGGACGGCACAAATATCCATGCCCGAGGGGGGGATTCGAACCCCCGACCGTAGTGGCCGTGCAGACCGTGACTGGAGCGCCTCAGTCCCCTCGGCCGGCTAGTAAATGGTTGGGAAAACATTCACAAACAATCTGGATCTACTAGAAGGTCTCAAAACAGATACAGGGATTAGTGAACACAGAGTTGTTGTAGCGAGACTGAATATTGTGACATTCTCAAATCTTCCAAAATTAAACGAAAATTTATTTATTAAAAAAAAGATATAAATTTGCTTAAAGTTTTCTGGGGTGAGAATCTCCAGTTTTTCGAAACTGACAATGTGACTGTAGATCAGATGTTGCTACATTTAAGGAAGTAATATCGACAGCTATTATAAGAGCTTTATACCAAATAAATTAAGAAAAGAGAGGCCTAACCCGCCGTGGCACACAAAACAAATTAGATCGCTCTTTCAAAAGAAAAGAAAAAAGCATGCCAAATTTAAACAGACACAAAATCCACAAGACTGGCAATCTTTTACAGAACCCCGAAAATTAGCGCGAACGTCAATTGCACAAGTCCACAACGAAACCCTTTCACGTAATTGGGCAGAAAAATTCAAATAAATTTTGTTTATATGGACAGTGTACTAGAGACCAAACTCAAACAATATAACAATAGCGATACTACTGATGACAGTCCCGCTAAAACAGAATTGCTAAACACAGGCCGGCCGCGGTGGCCGAGGAGACTGAGGCGCTCCAGCCACGGTCTGCACGGTTACTGCGGTCGGGGGTTCGAATCCCCCCTTGGGCATGGATATTTGTGTCGTCCTTAGTGTTAGCTAGTTCATAAGTAGTTTGTAAGTTTAGGGACTGATGACCCCGTAGTTAAGTCCCATAAGCTATACAAACATTTGAACATTTTTTTGCTAAACACAGCTTTCCAAAATTCCTACACCAAAGAACACGAAGCAAATACTCTAGAATTCGAATAAAGAACAGCTTCAAGGATGCGTAATTTAGAGGTAGATCTCCCTGAGGCATAAAAAAGTGTAGTTTAGTCCCCTATAAAACCCAACAACAATAGTTCTTGTGAAATCCAGCTAGCTCTTTACTCACGTGAAATTAGGTGTACTGTCGACAGGAGATTTCAAATCGATTCCATATTTCTAGATTTCCGGAAGGCTTTTACAATCTACCTCACAAGTGTCCTCTAATCAGATTGCGAGCTTATGAAATATTGCCACAGTTGTGCGATTAAATTCGCGATTTCCTGTCAAAATGGACGCAGTACGTAGTAACTGACGGAAAGTCATCGAGTAACACAGGAGTGCCGCAGCGGATTAGCCGCGCGCTTTGGGACCCCATGCTGCGATGCGCGCGGCCGTTCGCCATTCTCGTCCCCCCTCGGGCATGGTTGTTTGTGTTGTCCTTAGCTGTTAGTTTACCTCAGTTGAGGTAGTTTGTAAGTTACGGACTAATGACCACGCAGTTGAGTCTGATAGATTTACGAACATTTGAACACAGAAGTGATATCTGGCTTTTACCATGGAAGTGTTGTTCCTTATCTTTAAAAAATATTTAGGAGACAATCTGAGCAGCTCTGTTAGACTGATGAAGTTGTAGTTGATCGGTTATTAAATTTATCAGTAGATCAAAATCAACTGCAAAACGATTTAGATATCTGCATGATAAAAAATTTGACAATTGACCCTTTATGATAAATGTGAAGTGAGCCATATGAGCATTAAACGAAATCCGTTAAACTTCGTTGACATGATAAATCAGTCAAATCTATAGGCCATAAATTCAACTAAATACCTAGGAGTAACAATTAAGAGCCGGCCGCGGTGGCCGAGGGGACTGAGGCACTTCAGTCACGGTCTGCACGGCCACTACGGTTGGGGGTTCGAATCCCCTCCCCCGGGCATGGATATTTGTGCCGTCCTAGTTCTTAAGTAGTTCATAAGTAGTTTGTAAGTTTAGGGACTGATAACCCCGTAGTTAAGACCCATAAAAAAAGAAAAAAAAAACTTTACTTGGAAAGAACACATAAAAAAATATTGCGCCAAAGGCGAACCAGAGGCTATGTTTAATTGGCAGAACACTTAGAACATGCAACAGTTTTATTAAAGAAACTGCTTACACTACACTTAAAAAAAGGTAAAGCAGTCAACAATCAGAAGATTGAACACCACAGTGCTTTACTAGGTATGGTTCTGTTTGGAGGTGGTATGCCATTACCTTCCTCCGACTTTCGAACTGACTTATTCAACCAGTCATATGGGGACCTACAGTTTAACGTGGATTCCTGTCCTGTTTTGGTGTATTGCTGCACATTGTGGGATTCCCATCAAGTGCGACTGACAGAAAAATGTTCAAATGTCTGTAAATCTATCGGACCAAACTGCGTGGTCATCAGTCCGTAGCTTACAAACTACTTAAACCTAGGTAAACTAACCTACGGACAAACACACTCACACCCATGCCCCAGGGAGGACTCGAACCTCCACGGCGAGCAACCGCGCGCCGACTGACAGAGGATATAGAGAACGTTCAGGGAAGGGCAGCTCATTTTGTATTATGTCGATACAGCGAAGAGAGTGTCGTGAAAATGATGCTGGGTTGGAAATGCATTTTTTGTTATGGTGACATCTATTTCTTTCACCATCTTTCTTCTTCAAATGTGAACATATTTTGTTAGTAATGGGTAACGCTTCTCTTGAAAGAGTAGTGTTGCCGGATGTCTTTCCCCCTCTTCGGCCACCTGGGCATCAATATTGCAATATCTCAATGACGTTATCCAAGATGTTCAAATGTTTGTATAGCTTATGGGACTTAACTACGGACTACGGTCGGGGGTTCGAATCCCCCCTCGGGCATGGATATTTGTGCCGTCCTAGTTCGTAAGTAGTTCATAAGTAGTTTGTAAGTTTAGGGACTGATGATCCCGTAGTTAAGTCCCATAAGCTTAACAAACATTTGAACATTTTGAACTTAACTACGGGGTCATCAGTCCCTAAACTTACAAACTACGTACGAACTAGCTAACACTATGGACGGCACAAATATCCATGCCCGAGGGGGGATTCGAACCCCCGACCGTAGTGGCCGTGCAGACCGTGACTGAAGCGTCTCAGTCCCCTCGGCCACCGTAGCCAGCTATCCAAGATGGTGACACATCTGGTTCCATAACAAAATGGCTGCCAGGATCACCCCCTCCCCCTGCTCATCCACCCCTATGACATAAATAAAAATGGCGGCTACTGGGACATTTGGATTTTGAATTTTACTTGAATGCTATTGGGCATTTCTGGGGGAAACTAGAGGCCACCATTTCACCAAGACCACGCCCCTGCTCCCCCTTCCCCTCTGACATGCATCCAGATGGCATCTACCAGGGAATCTGAATTTTAAATTTTCCTCAAATGCTATTGGTAATAGCCAAAATTTTATTTTGGTCGGAAAAACTTATAATTTTTACCACTAGCTGGCAGCACCATAACTTCCCATGCCTCACCTCCCACTCTGTTCCTCACTATCAAATTGGATGGAAACTTAGCCAGTCTGCTTCAAGAGCCAGTCGAGTGAGGATGTAGTCATCAGCACCATATAGGAGGTAAGTATTGTTTATAAACATTCAAATACAATTATATAAAAATTTATCAGTGATGTCAAACATTTTGGAGGAAACTATGTTTGCAGTAACAATTTCCGGAAAAATTCTTTTATTGGAAATTTTCTGCAACCAAATAGTTTTTTTTTTCTTTTTATTGTAATTTTTCAAGCCCCTTTGGGGCAGGCCAACAGGGGCATCATATGCCACTCTCCAGCCGAAAGTATGTGCAGTTTTAAGAGGATGAACAATGATGGACATGGAGTTTAAATTAACAGATTTAAAATGTACAATGGAGAAAGTTGGAGTTAATTAAAACCATTCAAGCAGAAATAAAAACTTGTAATCTGTTTAAAACTACCTACCACAGTGGTTAAAAACATGTAGGCTAGCATGGTCACAGAAATACAGAATAGAGACATTATTAAAACATGCAGGCAACACTTATTCCGTCTTTGATTTCAGTTGCAACAAGATAAAATAACTTTTCATAGATGGAGCACTGAACAACGCAAAGGATGCACTTGTTAAAATCGTGGCGCTTTAAAGACCCCACAGTGATGGGGAGGATGGGGGAAGTGAAGAAGGAGAGTGGTCGGGAAGCGGGTAGATAAGGGTGGGAGTGCAATAACTCCAGGAGGAGGGGGAAGGAAGCCAAGTGTGGGAAGGAAAGGAAGGGAGGGATAGGGGGCACCAGGAAGGGAGTGGAGCGCATTTCGGCTGATAGGAGGGATAGAAGTCAGGATGGAGGTCGTCATCTGGGAGGCGCAGGAGAAGATGAGGAGGTGAAGGGTGGGAGGCATACATTGGTGTAGGGGTGGCAGAAGCCCGGGGTCACTGAGGGTACGGCCATAGTGAACGGCTCCCCGCTAGCTGCTCGGCCGCTTAACTCGCAGCGGTCGGACCGCGCGCGCTGCAACGGCGCGATGGCAGCTGGTGATGGCCACAGTGCGCAGCTGATGCCAATACATGACCAAAATTACTTTTCGATTTTCTTGCTGAAAAAAATACTGCATGTGTATGAAACAAAGCTACATCGCACTCCGGTGTCAGTTTTTCGATAAAAATTCTCCTTCTGCTATAAAAAAATAAAAACCACCTCTCCCGGTTTTGTGCGTTTTCCTTGACGTAGGATACTTGTCACTCGATTCTGAGGAAACTAATTGTCGTACCTCACTGAGTTTTGCACAACTTGCAGGCTAACATAACAGCTTCATAACGGAGTGTCTGTTTTTCCGGTATTCGCCATAGTTATTACGATACTTAATTTCCAGTTAACCTACCGCATAACATTTGAAGCTTTTGTAGTGAAAAATATAGTCGCTGACTACTTTTCGTTTGGTTAACTTTAGGTTTTACATTACTGCGTACGAAATGTAGCCAACATTGTGAAATAGTTTTTAAACCTGAATAGAAAGCGATACATCGCTCCAGTATAGCAAACTGGGTGTTGAAATTTGAGGGCGCTAGCGCCGCGCGCTCTCCTTCGGCGCGCCATGTGCACAACTACTGAGCCTCTAGCCTGCAGCTCAGTCAGTCAACCTTCGTAATAAAGCACATGCCCGAGCCAACAGAAAATGACTTTGAAAATAACAAAGTTTATCTGGGACAGATGCCAGTTCTCTAACTCGTTTTAAAATGTTGGTGGCATACAAGTTCGGATAAAAAAAAGACAGTAAATCTAGTTCTATGTCTTAAAGTTACAAATATTGGATTGCTAGCTGTCACTGACGGTAAATTGCAAGTTCATAATGTTGACTGTAGGGTTCTAAGGAAAAGAGAATACTAGGGTTTGTGTTGAATGGCCCTTCCGACATGCAATAGAAATGGGAACACTAAAATTACTAGAAGAATTTTTGACAGGATCCAATAGCAAGCGTCTAAATGTTATCCACGGCGCTGCAGCATTTTTTCTCTGAATCAATATTTAATATCCAGAAGAAACAAGAGTGGGGGGACATTAAAGATGTTTTCAACGGCACTGTTAACTTGGAATATGCAGTTCGTATGTGCAGCTTAAGTGCATCTTCTTTCTAGTTGAGTTTAATGTAAGTAAATCAGTGGTGCTATAATGTAACTGCTGTTATAACTTGGCACCATCCACGGATGATGATGACGAAAAAAAATGTTCTGATCGCAAATTGCATAAAATGACAAAACTGGACTCACTAGTTGCTGGCATGTGGTATAACTGTTAGATCACGACAGGGAAAAAGTTGCAACTGCTGTCCTATAACCTCAATACACATACAAAGTAACTGTATAAGGCTTTCTATAGTCCATGGTGTGGCTGATACAGCAACTAGTCAAATTTTAATTTCAAGTAAAAACAGTCTTGGTTGCAAAGTGGTTTTATTAATTACCAATGACGCGTTTCGCCCTCACAGCAGGTTATCATGACATTAACTGCATGACAAACTTTACGCAAATTGCTACAACAGCCCCTGTTTCACGACTTTAAATGTTGTAGTAATTCTTGTGTAACATTTGTCACGCAGGTAAGATGATGGCCTGCTGTGAGGGCAGAACGCGTCATTGGTCATTAATAACACCACTTTGCAACCAAGACTGTTTTTACTTGAAATTACCCTGTAACTGTGTACCGTCTGTCACAGTATAAGTATTTTGAGATTATAGTAGGACAGCAGTTACAATTATTTCACTGTCAAGGTTCCTAATCACATACCGACATTTTATACTGTTCACGAAAAAAAAAAAAAAAAAATGGTAAGGTAAATTGACATAGAATGGCAGCAAAGTAATTAAGAATGAAGTACCCTCGTGTTAGTGGCTCACAAAAAAGTAAATTTCACGTGAAACCTTTAGCAAAGAAGTCCATTTCATATTATGAGCTAAATAACCTATCTACACGTAAATTATCTTGAATGTGTAGTTGTTTGCTATATTAAAGTACTGGTATTCTTGCACCAATATGAACAACAAGATGCAATTAAAGACATTGCAAAACCGATTGTGCGAGTCTACAAAAGTTCAATAAAATTCAGCTACATTGAATTAACAGCCTTTCATTCAACACTTTTGAGATAAACGCGTCTTTATTAGCTCCCATTAAACGCGACGCGCAGCGCACAGCGTTGAAACCTCGGCACCCGCGAGCTGGGAGCGGAACAAGAAACATAAATTCTTTGTTGCACGCGCCTGTGAAAGCGACGTGAGCGAGCTGAGGCGGCCGCGCGGGTGCACTATGGCCACCCCAATGGGATCACACACTGGGTTTTCCAGCCGCCTCCCTGCCGGCGAGAAGCAGGAAGCGTGGAGCGGCCCACTATGGCCGTACCCTGAGGATGGGATAGTCCAGTGTGTTGCGCGAGTCAGTCTTGTGGGTGATATATAAAGTTCGTGGATATGCTTCCGGAATTTCTGAAGCTGGGGGAAGGGAATGAGGTCATAAAGGATCTGTGTAGCAGAGGGGAGGCAGATACTGTAAGCGAGGTGCAGGGCATGGCACTCTATGATTTGAAATGATTTATAGAAGGTGGGGGAGGCAAAGACCTGGGTGGAAGCTGCAAGGACGAGACACGTAATAGAGGTAGGTATACAGGATTGTGGAAGGATGAAGGGTTCATGTCCGGCCGGAGAAGAGATTCTGGAGGTTGAGGCAGTTGAGGGCTTTCTGTTGGACCATTTGGAGGTGAGGATACTAGGATAGTGAGTAGTCAATGGTAAGGCTGAGGTATTTTAGTTTTGGGGTAAGACAGATGGGACAGCCATAGAGGGAGAGGTAGAAGTCATGGAGGCAGAAGGAGGTGATGGTACAACCTATGATGATTGCCTCAGACTTGTGAGGCTTGATGGAGAGAAGCCACTGGTTACACTAAATAGAGAATTGGAAAAGGTGGGATTGGAGAAGGAGCTGCAATTGGGCAAGGGAGGGGGCAAGGACTAGGTAGGCAGTGTCGTAGTCATATAGTAGGAGGTGGACTAGAGGTTTGAATAGGGGCATATCTGTGGGATAAAGTAGGTAGAGGAGGAATGAGAGGATGGAGGCCTGGCAGGGGGTAAAACAAACTGGAGTAGGAATTGTAGATATTGACATAAGATGGGTGATGGGAGAGAAAGGAAACAATGAAGCAGACATATTTGATAGGAAGTTCGAAGTCTGCAGCTTGAAAATGAGACCAGGATGGCATTAATGGCCATAGGCTTTTTCAATAAAAAGGGATAGGAATATTGCAGAGCAACAAGAGTTGTGTTGGACGGAGAGAGGTGGAAGACGCAAAGCAGCTGGTCATCAGCAGAGAAGGATGGTCAAAAGCCACATTGGGAGAGGGAAAGGAGTTATGTTCGCAAAGCCACATTGGGAGAGGGAAAGGAGTTATGTTCACGTAGATGTTAGTGAATGCCACATGACAGTTTGGTTTCTAGGATCTTACTGAACACTGAGGTGAGGCTGATGGGATAGTAGGAAAAGTTAATGAATGGGGTCTTATTGGGTTTGGGGAACATCAGGATACAAAAAGTTTTCCACAGGTCTGGATAAAAGCCTGTGTAAAGGATAACATTGTAGAGGGACGTCAGGGCAGTATGGAAAGAGAGGGGGCAGGCATGAAGGTGACGGTAGGTTAGGCGATTGTGGCCGCAGTGGTGTTTCATTTTATGCACAGTGTCAACTGAATGTCAAGGGCAGTGATGGGTGTATTTAATTCTGAGTGGAGGATATGGTCCAAGCACTGGAAGCCAGGGGCGAGTGGGGGACTAGAAGGCTGTGGGAAAGCAGAGGTCTGTAGGAAAGAGTGAGTAACTGAAGTAAGGATTGTCGGGGATGGAGAAGATGTCAGAGAGGTAAAAGTTGAAGTGTTCTGCCTTACTAGCATCGTTGGGAAAAGGAAGGTCATCGCGAAGGAGAGAGTTGTTAGGAGCAGGATGACTGCCAGTGGTGAATGTGGTGGAAGGCTTTCCAGTACATTGTAAGGAAGTGTGAAATTACAATGGGTAAATGTCTGACATCAAACCCGGCATTTTTTGTGGGTAAGAATTTTTCTGATGTGTCTTTGGTGTTTCCAGTGGTGTTGGAGTGTGCAAGAAGGAGCTGTAAAGGCGACGGGATTCTAGGAAGAGGATGGCCAATGGAGGAAGAGTGGGGTGATGTAGGTGAATGACTTTGGTGCAGATGGGGGCACGAACAGCAACAGTAAGGGTCTATGTCAGTGGGGCTTTGGAAGTAACTGAGGTAACGATGGATCACCAATAGGCACCCAGTTGTCGCAGAAGTAATTGTGGACAAGTTTGGGAGAGGGTCAGGACAGGGCACGTGGGATGGGTGATGGTGGGAGTCGATGGTGACAAGAGTGTTGTCACTGCCTATGAGGTCTATGATGCCTGGCTTGAGCCACACAAGAAGGTTATGACAGGCCAAGATAACGGTGGGGATCTTGTTGCTTTTTGGATAGGTGAGTTGTGGGAGGGGTACGGGGTCACCCCGAAGTGAGATGGTGAGGAACTAACGCCACCACCAAGTTCAGCAGAGGACTGGGAGGAGAGGCAACCACATAGCCTGTGAAGGATCTGTTGACATGAGAAATGAAGTCATAGGGGCTGAAGGAGGTGCAGTGGACATATATGGTGGTGAGGGTGGCAGTGAGGGAGGAGAGAAAGAGGCTGAGAATGAGGTGTTCAGTGGGATCATTGAGGAGAGTTTGTAGCGGGACAGGGTCGTGACAGCAGTGGCCGATCACCACTCCGCCTCATTCAAGAGGGGGGCAAGCGTTGGTGCAGTGGAAGAGAGATGCTGATGGAACAAAGGGCTTGTAAGAACGTTTCATTTCGGAGAAAGTCGTCCATGCAGTGTTGATAGAGGGATTGAAAGATGTGGTAGAGGAGAGTATGGGATGGGCGTGCCATGAGGTACTGCAGGCGACCTGGGGTGTATGTGGTAGAAGAACTTTGGGATGTGGTTAAGCAAGGGTAACTAGCCAGGAGAAAATGAAATGGGAGTGTTTAAATGAGAAGCTGGCATAGATTTTGAGTTGGGAGATGGTACAAGCAGCAAGGGCAATGTGCTGCAGGGGTGTGTGGGTACTGGAAAGAGTTGATGTTCTGTAGGACTGTTGTTATAAAACGGATGACATGGACAGTAAGTTCGGAAGAGATGAGAGCAGGACGGGCTTTGCACTTGGAGAAGATAAGGTGGGATTCGCCACAGGTGTTTCAGATGGAAGGAAAGGTGAGGTTGGGACATTGTTTGAGAAATTTGGAGGATTTGCAATGGGGTGAGGTAGGCGGAGGGGGGGGGCTGTGGCAATTGGCATTTATATAGTTGTTCTACACAAGATAGTATACAAAACAATAGGATTGGGGAGATGAGTGAGAAGGATCCACCTTGTAGCGAGGATTGTAAATTAGTGTTCCCTCAGTGAACAGGTGGTCAGTAGAGGATGCAGACTCTGTAAAAAGCCGCAACAAGGTGTTATGGATGCACATGGTGGAGCGGATGGAGAGATCAGTGTGGGAGTTAAGTTGGCCCAACCTTCGTGATGCCTGGGAGTGGACAGAAGGAGGAGAGGTTGTTGGTGGCGGGGAGAAGAAGCGGTGTTGTAGGCGCTGAGGATAGCATGGGGTCTGAACTGTGTTGTGGGGAGGAGCTGGAAAAGGTTTTTATGGAAGGTGTGACTAGCGGACTTTTTTAGGATGGAGTCCTTGTGGGGGATAAGCTGGAAGATGGCACAGTGGGGAAGTATTGAAGGATTTCAATAGAAAGGGATTTATTATCGAGGAAGTGGGGAATCGAGTGGGATAATATGTAGGTAGTTAGGTCCTGAGAATGGGAGGGGGAAGGGTGCATAGTATCCTTAGGAGTGGCAAGGGGTGCAGAAAGGTTGGTGGTGGTGGAGAGGAAAAATATTCAAATGTTTGTTAAGCTTAAGGGACTCAACTGCGGAGTCATCAGTCCCTAAACTTACAAACTACTTATGAACTAGCTCATAGTAAAGACGACACAAACATCCCTGGCCGAGGGGGGATTCGAACCCCCGATGGGGAACAGCCTCATGCATCATAGTATTGTGCCTCAATACGCTTATCCACTCCGCCGCAGCTTGTTGGGAGGACTTTCTTGGAGGCGACGGGTGCGGGATTTGCACTGGTACAGTTGTCATTGGCTTGAGCATCCACCCTGTAATCCGGACATGACGCCCTGTGACTTCCATCTGTTTGGTCCGGTTAAAAAACACCTTATGGGAAGTGCTTCAACTCGGACGACGAGCTGAAGAACACTGTATATGACTGGCTCTCGTCACAGCCACAGAAATCCTAGGAACTGGCAATGTTTGACTCATTACACAGTGGGATAGTTGTGCTCAGTCTTCTGGTGATTACTTTTGAATAAAGACTTCAATTATACCCAAGTATTGTTTCATACCTTTCCACTTGAACACTCCTCGTAGATCATGCAAACAATTAAGTCATGTTGAATGAGAACTTTCAGTGTCTGTGGTTAGTTAAGTGCCACACTCGCACTCAGGCTGCGGATCGACTCATTGTGGGTCGTGTAATGTTTCGAGCAAGTCGTTGTCACCCACCAACGTTCTCAGCCATGGCCAAATGCGAAAAGGTAGGCGAAGGCAAGGGAAGGTCAAAGTCCGACCATCTTGCCGCCCTCGTGAGGCATCCGACAGCTGAGGTGATGGACATTCTGAGGGATAGCAGAAAGAAGAAGAACAAGAAGCAGAAGAAGGGAGTGGAACAGTGTTACCACTGCCACATCGCCAAGCATTGTCGTGATGAAGTTGCGTTCATGAGACGCACACTTCTTCACGACACACGCAAATGTGACGAAACGAGAGATGCATCAGCTGCAACAGCACTCACGTCTCTAATCGCTACAACTGCAGCTACCTGGAGGCACGGCGACGAGGGTCGTAGGTGTCGCCAATCACGAGAAGACGTCAGATGCGAAAAAGAAAAGGCGCATGTCGGCCTGCCCCCTTACCCAAGAAAGGGGCATGGGCCGTGCAAACGCGACGCAGCCCCACACACCGAGAAGCCGACTACCGCAGACGACGCTGTGGCTGCCCTGCAGGTCGTTCTGGCGGCGGAAAGGGAGGCAACTAAGAAGAATTTAGTGGGAATACACCAACAGATCCAACTCCTAAGTGGAGGAGCTGAGTCTGGTCAAGAGTCAGGCGGCACCCTCTACTCCAAATCTCCACGACGTGGTCACACAGACGGACGCCTTAATGCTTGCGAGGCAGAGGATGTCAGTGGATGCTACAACTTGGACAGAAGACATCCCCCCGGTTCCTGCAGTAATGCAGGACACTGAGGGTATACCTACCTATCGAGGAAGAGACGTCTGCAGAGCGCCCTGAAAGAGAAACCACAACGCCACACAAGACAACACAGGGACAAATCCGACAATTCACCCCGCTGAGTAAGAAGACACGAGCGGTCGCCTCCCCTCCCAGGTGGTACCACTTCAGTCAACAGCAGATGGTTCTTCTCCACGACATCCTGCCCCCCGAACGACTGGCGATACTGGGAAGGAACTATAACCTCATCGCACACAGTGAGTGGGACGAGCCCCTCGAGGATCTTCTGAAGGACCTCAAGATTGCAGCAAGGCAAGAGGCTCGCGTCAAGCTCTCTCGGTGGCATAAGAGGAAATAGACACGGCCACCTACAAACGACTGTCCAGATACCTCTAGGAACTCCTAGATAGTCGCATGGTAGAAGGTAACTAGATCAGCAAATTCCCATCATCATCACCATCACTATCATCAATCTCACCCTTCGCTAGCCCAAGAGCTGGAAGTTCAAGTCACCAAAACTGCTACTGCTCAGATACTAAGACCTACCTTAAAGTCCCAAGCAAATACCTAACCATTCTATTGGATGGCCAAACACTCCACCTTACTTGTCCTTAAAGAGAGGATGATTAAACGAGCAGAGCGACGAACCAATTCCCTCTCCAACTCCATTGGTGTGTCACACACAAGTGACTTTAAATATCCCCATAGGAAATAATCAAAGGAGTCTTGTCAGGTTGCCTTGCAACCAAAGAAATAAGACCTTCCCTTCGAAACAAGAGACCAGGAAATGTAGCATTGAGGTGACTGAGGAAATCCACATGAGCACACAAGTTGAGGCAGTGCACTGTCATGTTTTATCTAGATCCTCCATCTCCTAAAAAAAATCAGGTAGGATTCAGAATGAAACTTTTCACTCTGCAGCGGAGTGTGCGCTGACATGAAACTTCCTGGCAGATTAAAATTGTGTGCCAGAACCGGGTCTCGAACCTGGGACCTTTAGGAAAGTAGGTGGCGAGGTACGGACGGAAGTAAAGTTGTGAGGACGGACCGTGAGTCGTGTCGGGATAGGTCAGTGGTAAAAGGCAAAAGTCCCAGGGTCGAGTCCCGGTTCTGGCAAACAATTTTAATGTGCCAGGAAGTTTCAAGTAGGATTGTTGGCAAGAACCTCAAGTACAGGTGGACTTTCAGATCTGCATCATCCTAGTATTCAGGCTCGTCCTCCTAGATTCCTAGCAGGAAATAAAAAGAATGTGCATATAAATAAACAGCACAGTAGGGGGCCTGCATATAAACTTGTACACATGTTTGTTGTAAATACCCTAAAAACAGTAATACGAGTCGATGCAGTAGAGAAGTTTACTTCCATACCCCCTTAACCCGCGGTCGCTCGCGTATATTGTTGTCACGCGATAACTCCCGTGTTAGAATTTTTCTAACAATGAGATCTTGCACCTTTTCATCTCTTTGTGCCAGAAAAAGACGCTTTTATACAATAAATCATTTCTTTATAATTACCAAACCATTATAAATTAGTATAAACATGGCATGGAACATGTAATTTGACGAATTTGTGGATGTTTGCAAGAAGAGCTATAGTGCCGAAGCACTGACAACGATAGACGAGATGTTAGAACCATTCCGCGGAAGTTTCAAAATCAGGCAGTATATAGCAAACAAGCCTGCAAAATATGGCATCAAGGTACATGCGCTTTGTGATGCCATAACGTTTTATACGCTAAATATGGAAGTACATGCAGGCAAACAGCCTACTGGGCCGTATCAGGTACCCAATGATGCAGAGAACGCGGTGTTACGATTGATTAGACCGATTGACAAAAAGGCAGAAACGTGACGATGGACAATTATTTCACATCTGTACCACTGGGTAACAACATGTATGCCAACCTTCGATTCACATTAGTAGATACTCTACGGAAGAATAAAAGAGAAATTCCACCGGAATTTCTGGACGTAGAATGTAGGCAACTAAACAGCAGCATTTGGAGAAAAATCATACAACAACTGCTTCATTTCCTCATACGTCTCAAAAAAGAAACAGGAAAAGATCGTTCTAATGTTATCCACCATGGACAGCGACGATTCTGTTGATACTGACAGTAGCGAAGCGAACAAACTTTAAATAATTACACTCTAGAATCTCAAAAAAGGAGGTGTAGATGTTGTCGACCGTTCTAAAACAGAATATTGTGTTTCAAGAAGAAACCGCAGGCCCCTTACACTGTTTTTCAGTTTTATGTACTTCCATATCCGACAGACAATGTCATGTCCTCTGTATAAAGAACTGCTTCATTCAATTCGTAAAACTCAATAAGAATATCTACTTTGCTCATACAAGACGTAACATGTGCTGAACAGTTTCAGGAGAAAACAAACGAACACAGCCGCATGTTACAAGTACAAGAAACAGACTAAAAGTGAAGCAAGGCGGTTTTCCAGGGAAGGAGAAGTAATTGTTACCTTAAGACTCCCGTGTTAGAAAGAATCTAACACTGCGCACTTCAAATAAAGTCACAACTAACAAGCTATTGTTGAAATTTGATTGTCGAGTCACAGATTAATTGAATCACGAGATATGAAAGACTGCAATTTCAGATGGTCAGTTCATTAGCTTTGTAATGTGATGGAATATTCAACTAAAATCGTAAATGTTAGATGTTTTCCTAACAACGCGCGGGTTAAACCAGGTTTATCCGAGCTCAGAGCCCCTATACCTCCATTTGTTCACCGAGCGAGGTGACGCAGTGGTAACGCACTGGACTCGCATTCGAGAGGATGGTGGTTCAAATCCACCTTCGCCCATCCAGATTTAGGTTTTCCGTGATTTCCCTAAATCACTCCAGGCAAATGCCGGGATGGTTCCTTTCAAAGGGCACGACAGCTTTCCTTCCCCATCCTTACCCAAAACTCCGAGCTCAGTCTCTAATGACTAAGCTGTCGATGGGACGTCAAATTCTAAGCTTCCATCCTTCCTTCAATTTGTTCAAAGGCGCATTCTCTCTGTCCAATTAAATTTTTGTACGCTCTTACGGAAATAGGCCTAACATGTATTTTCGACAATGAACTGACTTGGTGTGCGCGCTGAGACGAAAAACTCTAGTCCAAACAAACAACTCTTTCAAACACGTTTTAGGCGCTGGATAATTTACACTCCACGTGTGACAATTTGTATTCGTAGTTCTGGCCAATTGGCATTATTGTTTTCTAGGCTATTTACAACAAACATGCTCTAAATATCCAGTACCAACTGCCAGGTTTCCACGCATTTCTTGTCTTAGGAAATTTCCAGTTAACATTATATCATTCATCTGCGTTAGTGTTATGTCTGTAAACATTTGAGCTGACGAGTTTGCGTGAAAAGCAACTAGAAGTACTAAAGCTTTGTTCAAATTTCGCGTTGTATGTGTGTATGTGGCGCCAAGGAAGAAAGAACGCATGAATGACATACGGAACTTAAATTTAAACAGAGCTTGATTATCTGGTTCTGTTGACTAGCTATTCTGTTAGATATAGTTTGGCTAAGTGAAACTACTAGTAGAGTAGTTGTAGTAGTACCGGTAATGCTATTATAGCAGCCGAGGGCGTCGAAGATAAGAGCATGTCAGATCTGTTTACAATTGTTGATAACGCAGTCCATAGTTCAGACTTACAGACAAGACAGAGGATGGAAATGAAAAGATATTTAAGTTCTGTACCTCTTCGTCGTCAGCGTAGTGTCATTCAGCGCGTTTTACGTTAAGCTTTAGTAGAAACTAGTTCAGTTATTGTTAACCTGTTTTCTTATCTGTAGCGTATTATCAGCATAACGCCAGGCCTCTTGTCACATAAAGGACTTGATAGGTCTTACAGGTTAAGCCTTAGTTTCAAACTATTCACTTACTTTTTCCATTCGTACTTGCAGGTTCGAGCACCACTGTTTCTCTTGGAAGATAGAGGTATTACCTTGATACCATATATAGCATTAGTAGTAATACGGATAGCTTATACAACAAACAGAAAATAAAAGTATTCTTCCTACAGCTTATAATCGAAAGGAAAGCCGTGTGAGAAATTCAGCAATAAATGTAGATATAGAGGTCACCCACGATACTTAACTAAATTTGTTTCCACCTTTTCTATTGGTTGCACATGTTTTCGTAATTGGCGCCATCAATCCTGTATGGAAAATGCCTTAAAGACTGCTAATTTTTTTTAT
Organism: Locusta migratoria; assembly: GCA_026315105.1. Taxonomy (NCBI): domain Eukaryota; kingdom Metazoa; phylum Arthropoda; class Insecta; order Orthoptera; family Acrididae; genus Locusta; species Locusta migratoria. Next base: position 370,977,378 of record CM048755.1, read on the forward strand.
TTGCCTCACATTGACCTATTTCGACAGATGTTTTCTGACCCCGTATGATCTTCGGAACTTCACCCTACTCACATTTGAATTCGTGTACAGTACGGTAAACTTCCGAAATCTTAAATAATGGCAGCAAGCATCTGTCAAAACTGGTTATTTGGACAAATAAAAATATTAACGATCTGGTCCTGAAGACATTTTTCGATTCACCTTTTTATTTGTGTGTGTGTGTGTGTGTGTGTGTGTGTGTGTGTGTGTGTCACAAATATACTAGTACAATTTTCTGAGTAATATTTCGCCTGTATATTTTTCAAAGTCAATACAGATCTGTCTATTGACGAGATGTTTAATTTTCCTTTCTTCCTATTTCTTTCGGATATTAATTTAATATAATAATAAAAATATAAACTGGATCAGTAAACAGACTATTGTTACATTGATTATGTTTGAACATACTTGGACATTTTCACATGGCATTTCATAGTGATGAATGTAAATCTTGTCTTGCTATTACCACACAGCTATTTTATTGTTCCAGATTATTAAAATAGTTGTTTGTTTCAGTGTATGGTAAAACTGAGAAATTTTCCTTTCTCACAACAGTAATACAAAAATAAATAAATAAAGCTGTCATAAATCGGAAGCATTATTTAAAGATTACAGTGCTTTACTACGCATAGTATGATTGCAGGTGATATGCTGTTGCTTTTCTTGGACCTTTGAAATGACTTATTCAGCCAGTAATATGACACCTAGATTCTGAACCATGTGGTAGCTTAACATTTTTCTCATCAACTATCATTGCCCAAGGGGAGAGAAGTGATGAGTGACATAAAAATCCTAGGACTGATTGGAGATTGAACCCAAGACTTTCAGATTTGTTATTGAGCACACTCCGATTTAAAAAGAATTTTTTCATTATGGAGATGCATGATGCCTTTTTAATGAGAAAGTCACTCAGTATATTATTTCTGAAGATTGTCAAAACTCTAAGTGAGCACAATGAGCAACCAGATTAATGAACCAATGAAAATGTACAAATTGATATAGGTACCGTATCTCTGCCGAAATAAGGATTTTTCTAAGTTTTTGTATGGTGAACATGTTTCTACACTGCTCAAAATAATTAGGGGATCAGTTGAGATATCATCCAAAATATAAACAGTGTAATATATTCATATTTGTTACATGTGTAAGTTGTGTGTGGTACAGTACAATATTTTGCTGTCTCAGCTCTTCACTGTAGGTTTACACAGTGTTTACTTAGAGCGAGGCATCATTGGGCTACAGTAACAGTGAAAAAGTAATTCTCGTTGCCCTCTAATATGATGTGTGATCACCTAGGAATGCCAGTACAGTCACACAGCTGTGTGGCATGGATAGTATGAGGTTATCAATCAGCTCTTGGTGCATATTGGGCCATTCTTCCAGGAGAGCAATATCCAGCTCTGCAATTGTTGTGGGAGGCGGTGGTCTGACTGCAATGCATCTACCAAGTGCATTCCAGACATGCTCAATCGGGTTTAAGTCTGATGAACAAGCTGGCCACTCCATTTGTTCAATTTCATCAGCTTCAAGCATGTTGTCCAGCAGAGCAGCTCTGTGGGAACAAGCATTATCGTCCACCAGAAGGAACCAATCTTCTATGGCACCAGGTACGGTACGACAAAAGGTCGAAGGATCTCGTCTCTGAACCTCTTATCAGTGAAAGTGCCATTCTGAACAATATAGAAGTCCGTACATCTGCAATTACTGACTCCTGTCCACACCATTCATCCACCACTGTGATTGGTGATGTTTCCTGCACATAAGCTGAACTGGTTGAACAGAAAATCTTGACTCATCTGTGAACAGAACCCGGTGCCAATCATTACAACTCCAATACTGATGTTTCTGTGGGCTAAATGGTGTTCTGGTTTTAACTGGATGCAACACCTTAGGCCTCCATGTATAGAGGCCACATTCCCAAAGGCCATTTCGGACTGTTTGTGTTGATATCACACATCCTGTTTCTGGCTGGAGTGAGTGTTGCAGCTGAGTTGCTTTCTGTCTTCTGTCTCAGTGAGCTGTTAACAGGAGATAACAGTCATCTCTTGCTGATGTTACCCATGGACGACCTTTGCCTCGCCTTCTTTTAATGGTTCCTGTTATCTGAAATCACATCCAGGTCTTCGAATTACACTCCAATAGCTGCAATCACCTCCCCCTGTCTGTTCTGCTTCCAACCTTCCTATGGCTCTCCATGCCATAGCTCCGGGTAAGTCACATTGTTGTTGTATTGCACTACCTGCTCACTAAAATATCTGAACCCAACTGCTTGTGTAATTCGTTTGGTAGAGTAAACCCAAGTCAACATCAACCCCCTCTGCAGCAGTTTTCGGTTATTACCTCTATTGTGGTATTCTTCACTGTGGAACATACTTGTTCTCTTGGAGCATTTTTAGCGGGGTACGAAGGATAATCTCTACAATATTACTGACATCCCAATAATCAATATTTAATGTATCACATTTTGTAAATATTACATTGCATTGTAAATGATTTGTTTGTGACTTGCATTCCATTTCTTAACACAATCTCTAACATTTGTAATTGGTTAAATTGTACGATGCTTCTCGCCGGGCTGCAGTGGTTATGTTGGCACCAATGGTAATGATGGCAACTCAGATTACCAATAAATGTTATTTTGTGGCAACTTCAATTGAAACGAAAATTATTTTTTTCTGCATGGACAAGGGTACATACAAAAACCGGTTAACAATAGAGGAGGTACAGGTAATTTTGCTGTCAGTGAAACGAGCAGCAATAACATTTACGGTACTCAGTAGCTCGTGAAAAATATTAATGCAATTCTATACTTTATTGTTCATCTGTTGCCAACATAAGCACTTACCTTTGCAATTTCATCAGAAAAGTTTGTGTAATGAATTTCCTTTCCAGTTTATTAAATTACATAAGTCAAAGCTTTCATAAGAGCACACTTCTCAAACACAGAATTCAGATTAATCCAATCCATTTGTTCTAGTTCAGAAAAGTCAGAGATCCACTACTCCAAATCTTGCATACAAGCTGAATAAAATGCGGCTATGTAGCTTTTAAAATAGGAAACACTAAAGTAGGCCTTCACTGTCCAGTACTTTTAGCTTTGTGCCTTTTATAAAGGGTATAAATACACAGTCAACTTTATTTTACAAACATCTACCATAATAATCTGCTGTCTCTCTAATGACTGTATGCCAGTATGCACCAAACTTCTGACACAGGACTATCAGACAACTATTTCACTACAGTTGAATATTTGTTTTTAAAAAGAAATAAAAATATCAATGTTGATTTTCAGTACTCATTCCATGAAAGGTAGTTTAGAAAGCCATCTTGTTCTACAGCAACCAAGTAGTCTACAATAATAACTGAGTGAGGTGGTGTAGTGGTTGTTAAAATGGAACCATGGTGGTTCAAACCCACACTTGGCCATCCAGATTTGTGTTTTCCTTTAATTTTCCAAAATCATTCCAGGCAAATACTGGGATGATTCCTTTCAAAGTGAATAAGCAATTTCCTTTTCCATACTTAACGGAAGCAACTCAAACTTGTGCACCATCACCAGTGGCCAGGTCATGAATGGTACATTAAAACACAATAATCCTTTTTTCCTCACTGAAAAATCAGTGTATATGAAAGTGCAAAATTATTGAAAGGAGGCCTCACATACAGTGTATGTATGAAAATAAGAATACATTTTATGAATCACCCTTTCAAGACAAACTGGAAAGCAGGTTACAGCTTTTATTATTGTATTTCCAATAACATAGGCAGTGCAATTTATTCCAACAACTGGTCTCTCAAGCATTTACTGTACAATATAATATACATTATTATTGCCTTTCGATGAAGCACCCCAAAATTTTGTTTCTGTTTTCTGCAAAAAGTTCAACGCCCTTGATTTCAAGATTATGATAATTCAGTGCATTCAGAATATACAAAGAACAGTACCAAAATTTTCTTTGAACTTTTCTTGGAAGTATGGAACTGCTACCTCTACTCCCATCTCGAAATAAAAATATTGAATAAAAACGAGTTTTGTCAAACTGATTGGAAGAGTTTCTTAACATAGTATTATAATCCACCTCCTCCAATTCCTTTTCCATTTCAGACATTCCAAATGGGCTAGTCACACTTGTCACAATTGATTAGCATTTTGTCTTCACACGTGTATATTTAGGGTCATTGAATAAAAGCAAGTTTTGTCAAACTGATTAGAAGAGTTTCTTTACATAAGTAGTATTGTAATCCACTTCCTCCAAGTCCTTTTCCATTTCAGACATTCCAAATGGGCTAATCACACTTGTCACAACAGATTAGCAATTTGTTCTTCACACACATATGTTTAGGGTCAGAACACTTTTGAATTAATTTCAAAGTGCAATCTGTGGACCTAAAGCCAATCTATGCTTATTTATTTGCATGTGTCTAGATATTTTGTTTCATTTATATCACTGCTGTTGAGAACACAGCAAAACATATAACAGGGAACCTTGTTGTCACATTTATCTTTAATTCCTACAGTAATTTAATACAAAGATCAAATTGAGCATTCAACACAGATTTTTCCTTTCGTTTTCAGAATGATTGTGACTTAAACAAACACATACTCTACAGCTGATACACACTGTCTTGCATACCACATATCATAAAGGGTACATTCTTCGTGATTATAAAATTTTACCAACTGCTCTTCATAGAAGTATTACTATCAAAAATATCTCCTCCATAAAAAGAGCCCTACATGTACAAGTTTCTATTAGCTGTATAATTACCAACTTCCTTCAAATAACATAATAAATGACTTTCACAGGATAATACTGAAAGATTTTCTAAGCCTGTAGTGAGCTGCTTCCTGTAAAATCCAGAACCTTTGGGCACCTAATCAATACTGCAGTTATAGTCTAAAATGTAGGACTGTGTGAGAAATCTGAACTTGCTATGCTCATGTTCTAAAACTTCCTGTTTAATGTGATACTTGACAACATCCATTTGTTCATATTAGTCACAGATGTAAAAGCTAGTGTTTATGGACATATTTTTTATTTTCAATTTCCTGTTTCATAGTGTGCCACTGTTATTATATAGCATCTTACTGAGCTCGTAGTAATTATTGCTGTTAATTGTGAGTCATGGAACCTTTTTAAAAAATGTTTCAACTTTCACTGTTGCTTCATCTTGTCTCATATGATTCATTGCTACACCTCTTCCTCTTCAATCAACATCACCTTCCCTAAATTACACAGGCAGGAATTCTCCTTCATTTATTTATGCCCTTGTTCCCACCACATCGCTTGCATGCCCTACTTTCCCACTAGCTTCATAGTTCTCTCTCTTCCTCAATTTCATTATATTTACAGCCCTATTTACTCCTCTTCTTAGTTTCCTTCTCATTGACATGTCTAAACTTTGTCTTACTTTCCCTCTCATTCTGTTTATGTCAGGTTTCCCTTCTGATTTTTCCCCAAGTTAAAAATATTGCTTTCTTCTATGTGTGGCCAACATTTCTTTGCCTGGTATTTGTTTAGTTGGTTTACTTTGCTTTCCATTTGAAATTTCTTGCATGCCCTCAACTATACATGTCTTGTTTAATAATTTCTCTCCTACAAGACGTTTTAGTTTATTAATTTTTCCACCATTGTTTTTTGTTCTCTTCACATTACTTACCATTCTCAATTAATATTATCAGTTGTATTCTGATCTAGTATTGTACTAAACTGTTACCAGTATTTCTACTTCCACTTAAAATTTTACACATCATTGCTTCCTCTTTTATTTAATCACTCATGGCACCAAAAAGACCTGGAAAGAATTTTTAGCAGCTGCAGTGATACCTTTCATGCTCAGATGGTAAAAAGCTACTCTCGAGTTCATTGTGAACTCATTATCAGAATTTCACTCGACAGAATGGACATCAAGACACCAGTCAAAAGTAACAGATCTTCATTAATATGTCATATGATCAAAAGTTGAAGAAAACGATTAAAACTTTCACAGTGGATTTGTCCCATAAACATGGCCTGATAAAACTAAGGAATATTCCATTCCATTTTCGTCCTTATTGGTCTTTGACAATTGTTTCTTCATTCTCTGCCCAACACATAAATGGTCAAATATGTTGGAAGGAATTGTTTCAGATGTTCTGCTTTGAAACTGTGATTTCTGGTCCTCCTTGAGACTATCATAATGAAGGACACTTGGCTACTTTCTATATCTACCTCTGTACTATGAATTGTATTTGTAGCACCAATATCATTGTTCCCTTTCCTGTTCAACACATTTTCCGTAGGACTAATGTTAAGAGCTAAACAATGCTTATAACACATCAAGTGTTAAAATATTTTCTCAAGAGCAAGTTTTTGAAATTGCAGCTGTATCTTTTTCCATTATTAAGCTAGTTTTTGTCTCTGTTTATCATGATACACACTCTATGTTAAAATATTCTTTGAAAGAGATAGATTGGCTGGCCAGTACTTACCTTAGTCTTGTACTACTGACAGTCACTCAAAAACACAAAAATGGAGACACACACAAAAAAAGGACACAAGCTTTATGAAATATTTTCCTTCATTAGGTATGAGAGGACAGAAGAGAAAGGGAACAGAAGAGGAAGGTCATTCACTACATACACCATGAGGTGATGATGGGTGATTTGTGTAAGTCAGAGATACTGTATGTTAAATACTGAGCCATGCCCATAACAAACCAAAGAGTATAGATAAGCAAAGAGGATGGATCAAGCATTAAAGAGATGTAGATGGAATAATGCTGAGAGAGAGTTGGTGGAGGGGGTTAGGAAAAGGTTTTTCAAAGGGAAAGATTTACAGAAAGAGAGAGAGAGAGAGAAATAAAAGAAAGAAAAAGAAAAAATAAAAAAAACCCACACACACAAACACAGCTATGTATCAAGAATCAAGAATCTTTATTCACCGTAAAACATTTTACAATGATATTGGCTTCATCATTTTTTATATATATATATATATATATATATACTGTATAAAGTACAATGAATAGCATTGAAACTAAGATCAGTAGGATTTATGCAAGATATAATAATACAACTGAAAGCAACATTTTTCTAAAAACTAATATGATCATCTGGAAAACTGAAATATTCTTTAATATTGTAAAATGGATGATTTGTTAACCAGTTGTACCACTTGTTTTTAAAAGTATTTATTTCCATGGTCCAAGCAGAGTTTGGTAACTTATTGAAGATTCTGATAGCATTCACTTTGTGAGAGCTACCAGTCAATGTTAACCTATGCCTAGGTATATCTAGCTTAGATTTAACCCTGGTATTGTGGTCGTGAATTTTCCCCCTTGTAATAAGTTCTGATATATTGTTTTTAATATAGAGTCTTGCAACATAGATATATAAATTCACAATACTTAGTATTTTGAGGCTGGTGAAGAGAGGGCGACAGTGCTCCAAATAATTTTTCTTACACATTATACGCAATGCTTTCTTTTGTATTTTTAATATTTTATCAATGTGAGAAGAATGTCCCCATATGATAAGACCATATGATATGTGGGATTGCAAAAGTCCAAAGTATGTCATCATGAGGTACTCCAAGCTTACCATGTCTCTTGTTTCAAAAACAGGTATGACACCCGAGATGTCTTTTTGCATACATTATTTATATGTTCATGCCAGTTAAGTTTGGGGTCTATATAAGTACCTAGAAGTTTTACCGATTTGTTTTCAATCTCCCTTGTCATGCCTATTAGAAGCTGCTGTATGAAAGGTAGGGAAGGGGATGAGAAAAGAGTAATGAATAAGTGAGTTGAGGAGGCGGAGGTGTTAGCGTAGATTTAGACAAGGAGGATGGTGGGAGGAGAGGATATGTTGGGGAGCATGTGACGGACTGGAGTTTCATGGTAGCATCCAGATGCCAAGTGTGGTGTAACACTTGCCAAGGTCCCTGGAGTTATGTTGTAGGGCATGCTATGCCACAGGATATTGCATGTCCCACAGACAAACAGGCCATCTTTGACCATTCATATGTTCAGCCAATTTGTTGGTGGTCATACCAACTTAGAAGGCTGTGCAGTGAACACATGTCAGTTGGTAGATTACATGTGTTGTTTCACAAGTGGCCCTGCCTTGAATGGGGTAGGTTTTTTCCTGTGGTGGGGTTTGTGGTTGTGGGAGGATGCAATGGGCAGATTTTGCAGCAGGATCTGTTACAGTGGTAGGAACCATTAGGTAAGGATGGTGGTTTTGGGATGTTGTAAGGTTTGACAAGGATGTTGTGGAGGTTGGGAGTACAGCGGAAGGCTATTCTTGGTGGTGTTGGACAGATACTTTCAAGCACTGATCTCATTCTAGGGCATGACATGAGGTAGCCATAACCCTGACGGAACAATTTGTTGAGATATTCCAGGCCGGGATGGTACTGAGTGACTAAGGGGATGCTTCTGGATGGTCTGGAAGGGGACGAATGGACTGCTTGGGAGATCTACTTGTGGATGAGGTCTGTAGGGTAGTTGTGAGAGAGGAAAGAATTGGACAGGTTGTTGCTGTAGGTGGTGCATCATTGGAGCAGATAAGTTTCCCACAGATGCCTAGGCTGTAGGGAAGGGATCATTTAACATGGAAGGGATGGTAGGTATTAAAGTGGGGGTACTTTTGTTTGTTTGTAGGTTTAATACGGACTGAGGTGTGGATGTGGGATTCAACAAGGTGAAGGTCAACATCATGGAAGGTGGCTTGAGTTCTACGGAAGGACCAGGTGAATTTTAGGTCCATCAGAGCTATGTCTTTCTCAGGTCGTGCTGCGAAGTGAGATCAGTGTTCAAAAGTTTCCTTCCCACACCACCCAGGATAGCCTTCCGACATCCTCCTAACCTCTGAAATATCCTTGGCACACCTTACAACAACCTAAAACCACTCTCTCTCTCTCTCTAATGGTTCCTACCACTGCAACCGATACCACAACAAAAGCTGCTCTATGCATCCTCCCACAACCACATGCTCCAACCCCACCACAGGTAAAATCTACCCCATTCAAAGCAGGGCCACATGTGAAACAACACATGTAATCTACCAACTGATACGTGTTCACTGTACATCATTTTTTGTTGGTATGACCACCAACAAATTGACTGAACGCATGAATGGTCATAGATGGACTGTTCGCCTGAGGGACACCCAATATCCTGTGGCAGAACATGCCCTACAACGTAACTCCACAGACCTTAGCACATTACGTGCCATCTGGATACTATTACCAAACACCAGTCCCTCATAGCTACAGAGATGGGAACTCTCCCTCCAACATATCTTCTCCTCCCGCCATCCGCCACTTATTCATTACTCTTTTCTTGCCCCCTTCCCTGCCTTCCTCTTGAACATAGTTGTATTTGTGTGAGTGTCTGTGTGTGTGTGTGTGTCTTTCTCTAAATCTTTCTTTCCAAAAAACCTTTTACCTAACCCCCTCCACCATCCCACTCAGCATTATTCTGTTCACTTCTCTTTAATGCTTCATCTGTTCCCTTTGATTATCTATCCTCTTTGTTTTGTTATTGGCATGGCTCAGTACTTAACATACAGTATCTCTGACTTTCACAAATCACCTCATGGCCTAGGTCATGTATAACCTTTTCCTTCTGTTCCATTTCTCTTCCCTCCTCTTGTACCTGATGACGGAAAACATTTCAGAAAGCTTATATCTTATTTTTCGTCTCCATTTTCGTGTTTTTGTGTGACTGACAGTGGTACAGGACTAAGGTATGTACTGGCCAGACAATGTATCTCTTATGTTACTGTGTTTATAGAATATGTTGGGAATCTAAATTATTACCTGTATAAGAATGTATAATTACAGGTTTGTTTTTATTGCAGGCTTCAATCTTTACACTAGGCCTAAAAGTCAAATTACAGTATACTCTTTGAAATTTATGGGAGCTGTAAATTTGTATTGTTTTAATGAATATAAAGCAAGATAATATGTAAGCTTAGGTACTATAGTGACTGAACTAGATAGAACTGAATGAGATTGTGGTGTAATAGCTGTGTTTTAGCTTCGATAAGCTTAGCTTTGTAGTACTTTTTGCTTTTAAGGTAGGCATTGTAACTAATGCCCCTCTCCTGATCTCCTTGATTAGCCTCACTTTTATATTTTCGATACAGAATGAGCTTATTTTCTCTTATATCTGCCAATTCAGTTAATCTTTTTACTTTTGTGTTTACCAGAGGATCTGACTTTTACTAATGTGGAACATGAGTACCATGTGTCCGTTATCATTTAATTGTTTTTCTACTCCAGTTTGACACTCATGGACAGGGTCCCAATTTGTGTTCATTAACTTTTCACTTAATAACCTTATATGCTCCTCCCTCTGACTTTTTACCCATGACGCATTATATTCATTTGTATAAGTTGGCTGCTTATGAAAAAATGTTTGCAGCAATGGATCATGATCTGCAAAGATTCTAGAGGCCAGGCTAACCACATATTTCTCTCTATGTAAATTGAAAATAATATTATCCAGACATGCCTTATTATGGTCTTCTTCAGAATAAAGAACATTCACGCAATCATACAGGCACACTCCAAAGTCACACAACTGTCATACTCTGAATTCGGAGTGCAGCAGCCGGAGAGTGACTGTGAAGTGTGCATGTGTGATTGTGTGAATGTTCTTTATTCTGAAGAAGGTCATGGCCAATAGCTTAAGTGTTGCACGTGTGTGTCTTTTTATGTGCCTGTCGCAGGTCATTGTTATGTCTTTGTGGTGCGTTGTAAACTGTCCTTGTCATATTGTTGTTCACAAATTAGCTAATGCTTAAAATAAATTTTCCAAAACAATATACTTTTTTCTCTATAAACTAAGTGAAATGTTAAATGAATGTGAATCAGACTATTAGGTACTCATTTGGAACCACAACTGAAACAGGATACACACACAAAGCAGTTGTGAATCAAACTACTGTGTCAGTAAGGAACAGATTTAATTTTTATTTTATACTTTGTTCCTCTCTCACTTTTCTTATAGAGAAGTTAAGAGAGAACTGACTCATGAAAATGACATCTTAGACGAGATAGGGACACACAATCCCAAACTGTTCAGCTCAGTACAGAACAGGAAATCAGTGATCATAAGGGCATTACACCATCAATGAATACAGCTGTAAATAAGAATTTGGTAAAAAAGGTGAAAATATCTTCCAGATAGTTCAACATCAAAATTTCATCTCCAGCACTGATGATATTGAGTATCAAAGGGCAATGTTCAAGAGAATTGTACATTATGCTTTAGACAAGTATGTGCTGATTATAATCATGAGAGATGGTTAAGATCTTTGGTTTGATAACCTAGTTAGAAAATTGCTACAAAAGAAAAGAGAACTTTGCTCCAGATTTAATGTATCCAGAGCCTCAATTCTTAAATTTCTTTGGTGATTCTATTTTCAATGGCTTTATTCTAGTTATTTTGAGTATGTCAGAGATGGGTAGGGACTGCACCTGTTAGGTACACGTTCAGAAGGAGATGCTTCTGTTCGTAAGCACCTGAAGGCTTTTATGGCCACAGTCGGCATTCTTCACGCTGCTGCCCTGGGCTGCAATGTCATCCGGGCACGTGAGGCGATTGCTGTGGTACCTCTGGTACCTATTGCAATGTCTCAGATCCTTTATGCCAGTTGTCTATAGGTTCCGACATCCCTGCCAGTTGACAGTTGCTTATTGGCGATTGACAAACTGTTCTAGGGCCACGGAACTCTGGGCAGAAGGCAAAACTGGGAGCCAGTTGTAAGGCTGGCCCATTACATTTCAGCAATAGGTTTGATGTGTTGCCTGCTGCTGATAATACCTCTGAGCCAGTGTGGACTGCCTCACCTATTGCGGCAGTGGCTGACGGGTTTGGTGAAGGCAACTAGAAGTGGAGCTATCAATTTGCAACATCATTCCCAGAACTGATTGCAGTCCTCCAGTTTGGAGCTGAGGGGAATGCATAAATCAGAGACTCAGATGATTCTGTGTGGATCTCGGGTGCAAATTTCTCGATATCCGCTATTGGGTGACAAAATGTGGGTTCTCCTTGAATAGGTCAGGTGTGCAATACACACAGGAAATGGCTACTCTGGCAGTGGAGTACATCTGAAGTGCACATATGAGTTTTTTTAGGATAGAAAAATCCCTCCACAGGCCAGTTAAGATACTTACTGATTCTGGTCAAGGCAGCACTCGGCACAATCGAATGGAGAAAGAAAAGATTAATATAGTAATTGTTAAGTGCAGGAGTGTTTATGGAATGATCCCAGAACTGTTCTCACTTTTAGATAGTCACAATGTCCACATAGTACTAGGGACAGAAAGCTGGCTCAAACCAGAAGCCAATAGTAACGAAATCCTAAACTCAGACTCAAACATATGTGGAAGAGAGAGGCTGAACACTGAAGGGGGAGGCATGTTTGTAGTGATTGAAAGTACTACTGTATTGAGTGAAATTATTACAGTTCTGGAATGTGAAATAATTTGAGCAAAGTTCAGGGTTAAAACTGGCTCAACATGGTAGTTCGGTGTTTTTATAATCTACCTGGCTTAGCAATAGTAGTGGCGGAACTTCTGAGAAAACTTAGAAAATATTTCCTGTCAATTTGTCAGTCATTTTATAGTTTTAGGTAGATGTTTTAACTTACCAGTTATAGACTGGGAGATTAACATGTTTTAGATAGGTGGCAAGAATAGAGAATCAAGCAGTATTGTTTTAAGTGCTGTATGCAAAAATTACCTCAAGCAGCTAAAAAAAAAAAAAAAAAAAAAAAAAAAAAAAAGAGAGAGAGAGAGAGAGAGAGAGAGAGAGAGTTGAGTGTAGTATAGGCGATATGATAGTGGGCAAATAGCAGCAATGAGGACATGGGATATAGATGCCAGGTTCTTTTGAATTTTCTGTGTTGCCCTTGTTTTCGCCGATATGCAGTCCACGAAGACTTGGAGCGAACGAGGTACCATTTCCTCAGCTTCACTACAGTATTTGTCACAGAGTGGAAAAACAGAACTATCATACGCCATTGACTGAACATCTTCTAAAATTATAGTGGCAGCAGCCTTTACAATTCTTTCTCTTTCTGCTTGTTCACCTTTGCACTTTGAAGAATACCAAGTGTCATTTAAAATTTTTTCACCTGAACTACGAAAGCACACAACAGTTTTCCTGGTGCGGATTGTACTAAAAACAATAGTGTCCCCATACTTTGTCTCAGTCCCTCCTTCAATGCCTTAATATGAGGCAATGTTCCAGAAACTTGCTCCAACAACTCGTCTAAGGAGAACTGGCAGTCATCATTGCCCTCTATGTAATTGAATATTTCCTCCATTGACACAGTGATTTCTTCATCATCAGGGCATCCACTCTGTCTAGATTTAGGCACTGAACCTATAAAGAATCTTTTATAGCAATCTTTGTGATACCTTGCATTTGCAGCGTGTAGATCACTAACAGAACAGATACGTCTTTGGATGGTGTCTTCCCATTCATCCTTCCTCTCCTGTGCATGAACTATAATTGTATTATTGTAACTGAAGGATCGAACACTGTAAACCTTTCGCCTACTTTTTTTGGGTTCTTTCTTCTGTTTATCAAGAAATTCATCATCAGTTGCTTCTGCATAAAACAGGCAGTTGGTTTTAAAATAAAATTTCTCGTCAGCTGAACGCAATCGTTTGACTCCAAACAACAAGTGATGAAGGAATTATTACATGAAACGTTTTCGTTAACCTATCTAAGCCATTAAATGGCAGCATAAACAAAAAGTATGCGGTACAGACATACCTTATAAACACAGTGGGAACCATTAAACTCACTCCACAGTAAAGTTGGTTTCATCACTCACATAAGAGAACTGGACAGAAAATGTTGCCTGTAAGTTGAAAGCGAGCAGTTCTCATGTTGGGGGAAAGGGCCTTCCCCAGAAATAAGCTGCAACAAATGTACAGTATGCCCAACAATCCATTTCCTGCCTACAGGTGCAAGGTCATGTGCAGAGAAGTACTGTGTAATTCTACTAGTAACTAAACCTGTATTCCATTTATAATTAATGTATTTGTGGAAAATAAAACACTTCCAACAATTGTCATCGTACAACACATTTTGTGGAATATCAATACTCTCCATGTTTGTCAGCATACTGCGTCACCAGTTATTTACGAGGTGTGCTGTGGAAGGGTCAGTATAATTTGGTGAAACACCCTGTAGTTGCTTCTGCGATCTAATGGGGTAGATGGAGTGGGGACTCACTAGCTTGCTCCTCATTTTGCAGAAGCACAAATAAGGGAAGTGCTTGTCATCATTCCAGCGTCCTGCTTTCCCTCATCTTCGTCCCTGCCCCCCACACGGCTCGCCAAACCCGCCCTCTCTCGCTGCCACATGGCACATCCTCCAAACAAAATTTTTCCCTCAGTACTGTTCTACTGTACGTAAATGAGGTATAGGCTTTTAATATTTGCTCTTAATCCACTTCATTTAACAATAAACATTAATTTTATACCATTAAAAGATTGTTTTCATAAATTGACATTCTTTCACCCCTTGTAATGAGTGAACTATTGATCCTAGAGAAATAATGAACAGGTCCTTTTCTATAGGAAATTAACATACTTCAACTTTGTACTGGGTAATATTTTTGCTAGAAGCCATGTTTTTCGAGTTATTTAAGAAAAACTTGAAAAAGTGACCTTTAAACACACCCCTACAGGTCAGGATTTTTAGTATGTTGTTCATGACACTTCGCGCTACCACTGTACAAAAAATTGCAACTACACAAATTTTTTCCCCTAATTGCCATTTTTAGGTCTTTCTTGACTGGGCTTTGGTCTTGAAGTACATCTTGGAATCAAAGGCAAAGTTATGGTATAATCGGAGTTTAAGGGAACAAGTTTAGTCAGGTCTGAGGCCAGGGCAGAAGAGCACCCGTTCTTCAAGTCGGCACAGCGTTCCCCGTGGGACCACCAGTGTGGCTCGCGATCGGTGGCTGGGTACTGCCAATTCTCCGGGGGTGGTGTACCCTCATAAGCAGAACCAAGCCGTCAAGGAATGATGATCAAACAGGCACGTGTTGGAAACATGACCTTAGTGGAGCTATTTTTGTTAATATAGCCTAACACTCTGAGGCCCTCTCTCTCTTTCCAGAAGCCTCTGAGCAGTCGCAGTATATGTACGTGTGCGTCATTAACTGGCTATATGCTCCCTCTATCTGTCTCCTCATGACAAGCTGAGGCTTTTTTTTTATTAAATGAAATAGCAGCCCACTCCTGTTTGTGGACTGTTGGTAGTCAATATTTAGTTTGGTATCCAATTACTGTGTAGGGAGTCTCCAGATACAACTTTCCTGGTCACTGGCATCAGTTCAAAGTGGGGCTCATTGCTGAAGACAGTTTTATTAATTCAGTGAGATTCCAGGCTGAATGTGCTTGGCACCACTATAAAGGGAGCTGTTGTCATAAAGAGACCAGTAACAGTCAGCGCAAGGGATGACGTGAACTCAGCTTCCTTTCTATGATTTTTTGTGGTCACAGGAGCACCAGTTTCATGTTGAATCAATGATGATATGAATCAAGGCTCTGAGTGCCTCTGTACCAACTGCATGATACATTCTGTTATCCCTCTAGTTTGACCATTTCTTTCTTGATGCTGTGTATGACAGTGGCTCCTCTATTTGTGCCACATCATCAATTAGTCACCTCACTCATATTCAAATGTTGAATGAGTCACCTATTATGCAAATTTGCGTTTTTGAGCCCAACTACACATCCTATCGCAAAGACTGAGATATGCATGTATTGTTCATATACCTCTGAGGCGAACTTAGTACCCAACTTTGTATACGGAATTAACTGCTCAGAAACCTTATGTCCTGCTATCGACATGTCTCCTATTTACAATCCTTACCAGCTGCATTGTGTTGCAGTGTCACTCATGCATCCACTGTCATTTTGAGTTTTCCTTCTATACCTGGAGGAATACAAATTTGTGATCAATTTGGATAACTCCTTCATAGTGCCTCATTATTATTTTTTTTTTTTTGTCTTAGAGTGTATGATATACACAAACCAGCTCAGTTAGCCGTGTGGTATAATGCACTGCTTTCCAAGACGGGGGCGTACCGGCCCTGGTTCGAATCTGCCCAGCAAATTAATCAAGGGGGTCAGAGTGTCGGCTAGCCTGGATGTGGTTTTTAGGCAGTTTTACACATCCCCCTAGGTGAATACTGGGCTGGTCTCCAAGACCCATCTCATGATTTGCAAACATTTTGTAACAATTTACACTTTCATGCATATAACACTATACACAGTCATTTTTAGTACACATTTCCTTCTGTGCAGAATGGGGTGGTGGCAGGAAAGGCATCCAGCCATCCCATAAATATTAACACTCCAAATCCCATTAACAAAGCCAGCCCTGCATGTGCCGGAACATGGCTCAAGAGAAAGTAGAAGAAGAGGTGTATTATATACAGGTACATGAAAAAAAAAAAAGAAACATTCCCTTTCATTGCTGCTGAATTCATACCTATAATTTAATTTGTCCAAGTGTATGTGTGTGTGTGTGTGTGTGTGTGTGTTCACTTTTGTTATGATCTGACTTGAATTTTCCATTGGTGTGTAACTCTCATGATTTCTTTTCCCACTTTCTTTTCAGATGGCGGCAGTAGCAAAGAAATACTTCTTACTTCAGAAGCATTTAAATTCATTGAAACCTTGCCTTGGGATACATTTGTATGTACGTTCTGCACATAAAGAAGCAAAACCTTTTCAAAGCATTCCAGGTCCAGTCAGATTACCATTGTGGGGAAACTTGCTTCATTATAAGTTGGGTATGTAATGACAAAAACAGAGTAGACTACTAATCTTAATTGTGGCAGGGAAATTTCTGTGATATTTTGATAGTGCCATAAAAATTAAACAACACAATAAATTATCCACAATTAATTGAGATTGTATACTAAATGTAGACATTAAATTTAAAATTGAATATTATTTCATTTAATATGGAAATATTTTAGAATAGATGACATTCAAAAGAAACAGTAAATTGCATTTTTCATGTGGCATCTCAACAGTTAAGTAAATACATTTCTAGTGCACCTCTATAGTTATTCCAAACTTTTAGCACGTGAGAATGTGCTAAAAAAGTAATGCCTTCAAATTTTTATGTGAAGTCTTTTTAAGTAAAATGAACTTTATTGACTTTCTACATGTTTACTTAATTATTTCTCAACATTGATGATGGACACATTTCTCCTAATGAGAGATCAGTATTTTGATACTGTCACTGTAGAATGCTTGACTTTGTTTATGGAGCCACAACCCGACCTTTGCTTATACCAGTTCATCAGTAATTAAGTAAAGTCCTTGGAGGTGTTCTTTAAGATCTGAAAACAGATGAAAGTTGCGTGAGGCCAAGTTGGAACTATGTGGTGGATGGTTGATGACAGTGAAACTGAGACATTGGATTGTTGCACATGTACAGCAATCACGGGTGGTATGCCATTGTCATACTAGAGGAGAGGGCACTCCATCTGTCAATGAACTCTTCAAATTCGTGTTTTCTGTTTCGTGCTGTTTCTCATACTCTAATATAACACACTGACAAGTTACACAATAAAATTGGGAGCTGTCTAGAGGCAGAGGGTTCCAATGTACGTCAGCAGAGAAATAAATCAACTGAGTAATATGCATCAGATATAGTACCTCAACTGATATTAAGAGAGGAATAAAAATTTTGGACGCATTACTTTTCACTGCACCCTCATAGATGTCCAACTGCTTTCATTCTAAAGCACGTATTGTTCACTGAAAAGGAATAAGAAAATAAAAAAAAGTAGATGAATAATTCTCAATATAAAATTAAAACATTATGCAGGATACCTAGAAGGGAAATATAAAGTCTGCCAGGAAATAACATGATCTATTAATTACATGTAATCAACAATTAGTTCCTTTTACTAAACTTATGGTAAACTTCTTTAACAATAAATTTCTAAATGTAAATGATGAATGTGATGCAGTTAGTCCAGAAGAAAAGATATTGCAGTATATGTGACAGTCAGTATCACCAAGAACTCTGTCAATGCAGTCACTTCAACATCTGCCAGGGTGATCTGGAAATTATTAACTCTACTTAAAACCAAAGTTTGCATGGGTTGATAACAATTAAAACAATACTCAGCCATATATGAGGTATGTTCAAAATATTGCAGAACTTTGTCCATAATTTTTTTCTACACTTATCTTTTAATTATTGTGCAAGGTCTACTCCGAAATACCTACAGAATTGATACACCACTCCCACAGCTGTTTTTACTTCTGGACGTATAGTCTTGGTGCACACCTTGCTGGATCATACAAAACATTGCCTCCAAATTCTTTTTTATTTCATCTATCATTGCAAATCTTCATCCTTTCAAGGGAGTTTTCAACTTTGAAAATAAAAATAAGTGTTCTAGGACCAGTTCTGGAGTGTATGGAGGATGAGGCTCTTCACACATTGGAAGGTGATGTTCTTTCTGGTCTCGACTCATGACCTGTGGGATGAACTTGGCAGCAACACGATACTTTATAAGATGCTGTCTCAGCAGTGGCAGCTCATACTCAGTTTCGTTGGTGGGGCCCAGACAAAACGTTAGTACCCAGTATAATGGAATCAGTCTAAAGTTTTCTTTACATAACCTTCATTTATATAACATCATTTAAACACATTCAAAAGATATTATACAGTAATTAATATAACCTGTGAAACGCTGTAGCTAGTAAAAATGTGTAAAAATATGCAATAAAATTTTTTATTGTATTACTATTTTCTGGGGGGTGGGGTGGGAGTTATGTGTGTGTAATATTGTAGTCGGTCCAGTCCACCAGCTCCACTGGTTTTCCGTGTACTTGTGTGGGTGTCTGAGTTTATGCTGTGGTGACACAATTTATTGAAGAACTTGGGGGCTTTGAGGTGTTTGATTCGAACCGAAGTTCACCAGCTCTTCTCATGCTGAAGTTTGTACTTATTGTAGTTGTGCTTCTGTGTACTGATTGTGATGTCAAAATAAAAATGAACTGTGGGAGGATCATGTGACTTCTTTCCCTTAGGGAATGCACCAGAGAGACAACAGGGACCCTCCTGGATTTTGCCTTATGGCTAAGGTAAAAACTCTGGGGGAAAACCTGGCTAGGAGCAGTTTCATGTGTATTTTACCTAACTAGCACGTTAACTAATGAGGTCTGTGTTCTGACAGATTATTTATACAGTAAATGTGCATGTCTGTTCTTCTGACTGGAAAACTTGTCAGTTACGCTCTTGTTGAAGTTTGGAATATCACTGATTTCCTCCTCGTGAATTGAACAAACAGCCAGTGAGTTCTGCCCTTGCTGACTCATACTGTTCCTGATGAAGGTTTTGATTCTTCTTAAGGTGCTGATACTTCGCTCTGCTTCTGCTGTTGAAATTGGTGTAGTTACCCCAATTTTTAATGTTTGTGCACTTCAGTGAACGATTCTTCAAAGGAATGTTCCACAAAGAAAGTAAACAGCTCACAAACTGATGCAATGCCTCTAAATGTATCATTGCGATAAATCGCCTACAGTTCATTTTTCAGTTTATTGTGGCAAATAAACAGACTGTAGTTTAATGAAAAAGTGTTTACCAAATTGCCCGGAAAATGTTCTCTAAAAGAAGCAAACATTTTTGGAACAATGATTTTGAAGCTGTTAAATATATGAGAGTTTTGAAATCTTCCTTTCAGTTTGTTGGTCATAATATCACACACGTGTTTGGCATCTGCTGTCAGATTAAGTTCACTGCTTCATTTGGAACGTTTTCTTGGAGGAACAATACATTCATAATCAGAAACTCCAAACTGTTGAATGTTCTCTTGTATTTCAGATACAGCTCACTCAAAATGATGTAATTAATTGGATATGGTAACGACATTTGCATTCTGCATCTGTCTTGTGTTATGGAAAATATTACTGTGTTTCATGGTATCATAAAAAAAAAAATTAGGAGGAGCAAAAAGTGTGATGGTGAAGTAAATTTCTTAAGTCAAATGCTTCTCTTACTGTAACATCATTGCAGGAATCCTCTTCTTCAATCTTTTCAAAACATTCCAATAAGTGCAATAATTTTTTTTTTTTTTTTTTTTTTTTTTTTTTTTTTTTTTTTTTTTTTTTTTTTTTTTTTTGACAGTGTTTACAATGCGGGACTGGAAGTTCCATCTAGTTGAAGGGACTGAAGGAATTCTCTTGTCGCAGACTGTCTGCAACAAATCACTTCACTTGGGACATGAAGAATAAAATATAAAATCAGCAATATTTGCGAAGAACAACATTATTGACTTTATGATTTTACTGCAATCATTCTGAAGAACCAAATTCATTTGGTGCGCATAGCAGTGAACGTACTTGGTATGTGGGAAAGTGCTCTGCATCATTGTCTGCACACCACTGTGACTGCCGCTCATTACTGGGGTGCCCATTGTATGCCTGAATGAGTTCTTCTTGAACACTGAAAGGTTGTAGACGTCTTTTTGAAACCTCACCAAGTCCATATTCTGTGCTATCATTAACATTTTCAAAGGAAAGAAATCTTTCAACATGTTTCTTCATCTTAATATCTGTTGTTTTGTCAACCTTCACAGAAACGAAAGTGGCACTTTTAATCTCTTTAATCAGTTCTTCAATGTAAACTTGATACATACAGTCCAGAAGCACATTTTGTATGTATTTACACACAGAATTATTAGAGCTGCTTAAGTGATCATCTAATACACTGTCAAAATTTCCCAAAAGAGATAACATGTCTAAGAAATTGCTACAGTTTGCTGACTCATGTTTTTCATCGTGAGCTCTTAGTGCTAACTCATGAGTTCCACCAAACAATGAGCACTCCACTATTCTGTTTAGTATGTGTCTGTTCTTCATAACTCCTTTATTATTATGTTTCTGAATTAACATTTTGTATGCCAAATCACTCTGAGCAGTAATGTTAATTGTGCCAAACATTTTATATTTACCAGCAGTTTCTAAATGAAGTCCACTTTCCTCGTGTTTCTTAATTTGTTCACTTACATGCTTAAGATCCTTGCAGCTTGTCCACAACCCTTCATCACTAAACAACACACAGTAGAATCTAAACAATTTTTGTTTCTCTTCACTCACTGTTACCCAAGACTTTTTGCAGAACCACGTGTAGCAAAAAGTTTCTTCTTCCCGTCGAGTCGAGACGTCAAGAAATCTTTCGGTCGACGTGTGCCTAACTGCTCGATTTCTAGCGTCTCTTCCATAATAAATGAAAGGGCATTCTGAAGAGTCTACTTTATTCATTTTATACTCAGTTCACAAACACTCAAGTTGCAATGACCCAGCTCCAGAATACATTTGTACGTAGGTGCTAAGGACCCAGGGTCACGGCCCCAAACTGCGAACCTGCTGACAGGTGCACGAGGGGTGGGGAGTGGGAGTGTGACAGGTACAGCCTGCTGGGCCCCGAGCAGCAGTACGGCCAGGGGCGAGGAGGGGAAAGGAAAATAGCTCTGTGACATCACTGCAACTGCAGGGCCAGCTGCCACTGGCACGGCTGCGTAACGAAGAGAGGGGGTGCACCGGGTGGAGCCTCAGCTATGCTCTAGCGAGAGGTGAACGAAACCGTTTGATCGCGTCATTTTAAATTGAGTTAAGATGTCGAGGGGATCACGTCACACTCCAACTGTTTGATATAATACTGCCAAAGTATATCCAGTGGCGGACTAAGGCAGTCGGAGGCCCGAGGCAGCGGCAAAACAAAATGAGGCCCCCCGGTAATATATATATTACCATAAAAAGTAAGTTTTGAGATTTGGAGTTTCCCAGGTCAGGACAGTCTAAAAGGAAGAGCTTTCAAGGAAAAAAAAAAAACTTTCGAGGTATTAGGAGAAACCCCCCCCCCCCCCAGACGAGAGGCCAGGGTGGTCCGCCCCCTCTGCCGCTGCCGCGCCCCCCCCCCCTCCCCTGTTAGTGCGCCTCTAAGTATATCACAAATTTTTTGGTGGGGATGGGCCCCTGTGGCCCTTTAGAAGGAGCCACCCATGTGTCTCAGTATTTAATGACATGATCCAACTGAAAACTTACATTCTTCTGTAATCTGTCAGGCAGTCAGTCTTTGATTGGTACACACAATTTCATTGACATTCCTGACATTGAGTTGTAAATAGACAGTGATAGGCATCCTGAACTAATGTCACCTTTAACTTCTGTGTGGCCATTTATAAACTGCGTGAACCATTTGTAATACCGAGTATGGCTTAAGCACTCATCACCATAGTCTTCCTGCATTATTTGGTGTATCTCTCTGTAAAGTGTTTTTGGAGTTTCATGCAAAATTTAATTGTGTCACGTTATACACATACGATGAAACTTCCGGCAGTTACACATTCGACGCAGGTGTGTGTGTGTGCAGTGATGCCAACTATATTTCACTCCATCATTCCATTGGTGCAAAAATACAAATGCTCCAGAGTTTTTTGAACAGACCTTACATTTAACACATTGATTACACAAGCACTTGCAAAAATGGTTTGACGGAGACTGCTGAAGGGAAGAGGTACAAACCCTACATAGCAAAAATACACAAACGGCTGTCACATTTGGCTATATATGCAATTAAAGGAAAAGGGTGGACTATATCTTGGAGGACACAAGAAAATTAGTAATAAATATAAAATTAGACCCATTAGTAACAACGAGGAAGAAATTTCTCACCCACAGCAGTAGAAATTCACACAAACAAATGGAAAACACATTTCTTAGAAATATAACAATAAAATGAGGATAGCTTGCAACTCGCCAGAATGGTGACTGTCGAGCTGCAGACAATTGTGCCTGTGACTGTATGAATGACAGTGTGTTCTATAATGATGAAAGCTGTAAGTTGAGTGTATGTGATTGCTTTGTTTGTGTGGCTGTCTGTGATCAATGATCGTCTTTGGGGTGAGTTGGAAGCTATCCTCATGTTATTGTTATATTTCTAAAAAATGTGTAAAGCAGTCAATTAATCTGAAGATTGATTTTAGCACTAGTCTGCTTTATTAGGCATGGTCTTCGTGGAAGTGGTAAGCCATTGCCTAACTCCGAACTTTGAACTCACATACCCACCCAGTTATAGTGGGTTCTACAGTGTATCGTGGATTTCGGCCCATAGCACAACTCGGCATTTTGCACATCAACAACATGGACAGAGGTGAAAGGAGTAAAAAGTGACAAATGAAAATCCTAACAGTGAACAGGGAGGTAATAAAAAAAATTGGCTTTAGCTATATTCAAATGCTCATAGTTAATGTTTGTAAACCATCAGCCTATCCACTCTGCCACTGAAACAGATGTAAAGTGCTCATTGTTTTTGTAATTCTGCTGACATGCGGTTCTTACATTTCAACTGTTTCTATGTGCTCGAATAAAAATTTTCAAAAGAAATGATACTATGAGTTAAATTGCAATGAATATTGACATATGCTGTATCCTGACTATTATATTGCATCAATTTACTGACGTAAACACCATGTTGAAGCTCCACAGATCACTATAATTGGGAACACTGGCACTTCTGAACTTGGGTATTTGCAGTGCTCTGTTCTTGGACTCTAAATCATTCATGCCAGGCAATCTTTTTGCATCTCATTGTACACGGAACATCTCAAAGACTCCATCAACAGCATGGAGGAACTATGGAAGGACTTGATGAACAAGTGCCTATAGACAAAAAAAAAAAAAAAGTTCTGAAAGCTGGATAACAGCAACAATATCAATCCTGTACAAAGGCAAGGGAGACAGAGTATCCCCAACTTCACTCAGAGGAATGGTACTAGTAAATGCCCCCTTCAAAAAATCCATGAAAAAATTGAACAAGAGACTACTTGATACAGTCAAGGAAATCATTCCAAAGCGCCAATTTGACTTTATGAAGGGCAGGGTGATGGTTCAGGCAGTAAAATACTTAATGATTAAAATAGAAGACACCTGAGACAAAAAATAGGAAAGTAATAAACATTCTTTGTGGGTCTCAGGAAAGCATTTGACTTTATAGAAACTGAGAAAAATGACTAGAGGGGGAGGCATACTAGTTAAAACAATTGAAGCATGCCTTCGGGGAACTATAATCATAATAAACAACAATATTGAATTCTCAGAGAAATTTATACAGATGGACCCTATGAGTCCAACATTGTACAATATCAATGCAAAAAAGTGACAAACATAATAGAGAAGACTCAATAACATAGGATAGGGGGCTGACCTGCCATGGTGCACAAACAGGTTAAAAACTCTTGCAAAGAAAAAAGGATGCCAAATTTAAACAGACCCAAAATCCCGTAGACTGGCAATTTTTTACAGAAACTCAAAATATAGTACAAACTTCAATGAGAGAAGCTTATAATAGTTTCCACACTGAAACTCTGTCACATAATTTGGTAGAAAATCCAAGGAAATTCTGGTCATATTTAAAGCTTACTAGCAGAGAAACATAATCAATACCTTCTCAATGTGATATCAATGGTGGTGCTACAGGTGACAATGCTACTAAAGCAGAATTGCTAAACACAACTTTCTGAAATTCCTTCAGTAAGAAGATATGCAAATACTCCAGAATTGCATAATTTAGAAATAGATATTCCTTGAGTATTAAAGCAATGTAAATAACTTAACAAAGCAAGTCTCCCAGTCTAGACTGTATCCCAATTAGGTTCCTCTGAAAGTATGCTGACACAATAGCTCAATATGTAGCTATCATATACAACTTCTTGCTCAGTGAAATAACTGTACCAAAAGACTGGAAAGTTGCACAGGTCACTCCAATATGCAAGGAAGTCAATAGGAGTGACCCACAAAATTACAGGCCTATATCATTAATGTCAGTTTGCATCAGGAGTTTAGAACATATACTTTCCTCAAACATTGTGAACTAAAGAGAAAGACCTATTGACCCATGGTCAACATGGATTTAGAAAGTATCATTCTTGTGGAACACAGTATCTCTTTACTCATGTGAAGTGATGAATGCTATTGACTGGGGATCTCAAATCAATTTCACAGTTAGAGATTTCAGGGAGGTTTTTTTTACACTGTACACCACAAGCAGCTTCTATTCAAATTGTGTGCTTATTGAATATCACCACAGTTGTGCAATTGGATTCATGATTTTCTGCCAGAAAGGACACATTATGTAGTAACTGATAGTAAGTCATTGAGTGATATCTTCCCAGGGAAGTGTTATAAGGCCTGTTCCTTGTCTTTATAAAAGATTTAGGAGGCAATCTGGGTAGCTGTCTTAGACTGTTTGCAGATGATGCTGTCGTTTATTGGTGAGTATAGTCACCAAAAGATCAAAAGCAACTGCAAAGTGATTTAGATAAGATATTTGCATGGTGCAAAAATTGGCAATTGAACCTTAATAATAAGTGTGAAGCCATCCATATGAGCACTAAAAGAAATCCATTAAACTTCATTTTCACAATAAATCAGTCAAATCTACAGGCCGTAGATTCAATTAAACACCTTTGAATTACAATTACAAAAAAAATATTAATTGGGGAGAACACACAGAAAATATTTTAGGAAAGACAAACCAAAGGCTACATTTCATTGGCAGAACACTTAGAAAATGCAACATATCTAGTGAAGAAACTGAATGAACTACACTTGTGTGTCCTAATTTGGTGTAATGCTGTGCATTATAAGATCTGCCATGATATAGGGGAGAGATTGTCATGGAAATGATGCATGAGTTGGGGTGGAAATCAATAAAAGAAAGGTGTTATTCATTGCAGCGAGATCTGTTTGCAAAATTCCTTTCACCAACTTTCTCCTCCGAATATGAACATATATTTTTAGCATCCACCTACATAGGGACACATAATCACAATAATAAAATAAGAAAAATCAGACTGAAAATGGAAAGATTCAGATGTCCTTTTTTCCTGCATCCTATTACAGAATGGAACAGTAGAGAAATATAATAAAAGCAGTTCACTGAAATCTCTTTTATGCACTTTAATGTGATTTGCAGAGTAATTATATAGAATTATGTAGAAGTAAATGAGATTCTCTATGCAGACACCAAATTGGTGTGATCATGGGTAAGAAGGCACTGCAAATATAAGAATCATGAGCAAAGGAAAGTGACCTTGAAGTAAACAAAGATAAGACACTTCAAATGACATTCAAGAAGGGAGGAAGTACATCATCGAATGTCAGTATAACACTGTACAATAAGCTACTGCAAATAGGGAAATATAAATACCTAGGAATTACATTTTAGGCTAAAGAAAAAATCTTTCAGGAAGAGCAACAGGAGTCGTCAAAGTCTCATACAACACCTGGGTCATTAATCCTAAATCTTCCTTCCTTTTTTAAATATTTGTGTGATGCAGTATTTTGAGAAGAATTCAAAGTAAACAATACTCTGATCTTTTTCTGTGTTTATGCGCAACTAAACTATTTGTGGTATATCAAAAAGGTATGTGATTTATAACTTTTGTATAAAGTATTCAGGCTACAATTGGTACTATAATCTTGCTCAATTACCTTATTAATAAATTGTGTTTAACTTGTCTTTGATTTTGCTGTTTTTCAGGTGTGTTTGACGTTAGAAAGTATCACGAAGTTTTAGAACATCTGCATAAACAATATGGACCAATTGTTAGAGAAACAATTGGATCAAGGACAGTTGTGCATGTTTTTGATCCAGATGACATAAAGGAGGTGTATATGAATGAAGGACAAACCCCATTTGTGGCACCATTAATGGAGACAGCCCAGTTGTATAGAAAGCAGAAAAATCTTTCACTGGGGTTAGGTAATGTGTATGTACTTCCCTATAACTGTCATTTTTATTGAATTTATATAATGAACATCCCAAATTCTTAGGGTCAAAAATATGCATTTAATAGGAATGACCCTTATCTGAGATTTTGAGATGGTGAACCAATTATCAGAAATGAACTTTGCATACAGTACAAGGTCTCAAATTACATATGCACACACACACACACACACACACACACACACACACACAAACATGTCTAAACTGCTTATGTTTCATAAGAAACTATTACTTGCTGCATCGAAATTGGTGGAGCTCTCAGGAAAACAGTAGAAAATCATCTGCCATGTTTCTGCACTGCAGTTTACAAACAGTTTACAAATGATGGCTGATTGTCAAAAATTGAGCATAAGCAGAGTACAAACTATCTGTTTAATTTTAAAACAATCAGTAGGAATATCTGAGTGAATGTGAAAAAATTTGATGTGCAGTTTTAATGCACACATCAAGACTGGTGGTCTTGTTGCTTGATGATGGTGCATATGAATGGCTTTAGCTGTGCTTACTTTTGTTATGGAGCACAAAGGCTCCTTTCAGACTAATTTTCCCCTCAGTTGTGTTTGTTGATGACATCATTTGCAGTTGTAGAAACCTTTTCTGGCTTCAACTACTGCCACCTAGTCTTAGTTATAAAAGTGATATACACTCACAAGTACATTGCGCTGCTGTAACACATTAAGAGGATGTTGTGATACAGCAAAAGGATATATTTGTGGGTTGTACCACTTTGATAACTGTGTCTGAATGCCTGAAGATGAATTCATAACAGGCTTTTAAACTGATTGAGTGATTTTTTACCAGTTTTATCACACATCTTAAATTGTACAAGAGATAGTGGACAGATCAAAATGAAGATACAGCTGCAGTGTAATAAGAACTTACATGAATAAGAGTTATTTTGGCAAATGCTAAGAAAGTTCCACCAAATGACAGAAGATGTGAAGGCTAGACACACTGTGTTGGGATTGCAGTTTGGCAGGTGGACTCGGGTAGGAGTTTTTTATGACGGGTACAGCAACAATGCAAGTATTGGTGGGCGATTTGTCTGCTTGTAGTTGGCATTGAAGAAAGATGAATTTGTGTCTTTGGCTGCAGGTTATTCAGCAGGGCCAGAAGGCTGGGCACAAGGTCCAGGTACAAAGGCAGTTAACAAATTGCTGGAACATGCTATTTCTACATCTACATCTACATCTACGTACATACTCCACAATCCACTGTAAGGTGTGTGGCGGAAGGTACACTGTACCACTACTAGGCATTTCCTTTCCTATTCGACTCTGAAATAGAACGAGGAAAAAAAGAATGCCTATATGTCTTCATAAGAGCTCTAATTTCTCTTATCCACAATCCACTGTAAGGTGTGTGGTG
Source organism: Locusta migratoria (assembly GCA_026315105.1). NCBI lineage: Eukaryota > Metazoa > Arthropoda > Insecta > Orthoptera > Acrididae > Locusta > Locusta migratoria. The sequence continues at coordinate 371,005,632 of CM048755.1, forward strand.
GAGGGTACACTGTACCACTAGTAGACATTTACTTTCCTATTCGACTCTGAAATAGAACGAGGAAAAAAAGAATGCCTATATGTCTTCATAAGAGGTCTAATTTCTCTTATCTTGTCTTTGTGATCACTAAGCGAAATGTAAGTAGGCAGCAGAAAGATCGTACTACACTCAGCTTCAAATTCTGGACCTCTAAATTTCCTCAACAGAAATTCATGAAAAAAACATATTCTTTCCTCCAGCGATCCCCAATTGAGTTGCCGGAGCGTTTCCGTGACACTCGCGCATTGGTCAAACCTACCAGTAACAAACCTAGCTGCTCGCCTCTGAACTGCTTCTATGTCTTCCTTTAAACTGATCTGCTGCGGGTCCCAAACACTTAAGCAATACTCAAGACGTGGTCGTACAAGCGTTTTATACGCGGTCTCCTTTACAGATGAAGTACATCTCCCCAAAATTCTCCCAATAAACCGACGTCAGCTGTCGCCTTACTCACAGCTGTCCTTACATTTTCGTTCCATTTCATATCACTCTGCAATGTTACGGCTAGATATTTGAATGACATGACAGCATCAAGAAGCTCACTACTAATTCTGTATTCGAACATTATGGTATTGTTTTTCTTACTCATGCAAATCACCTTACATTTTTCTACATCGAGAGCTAACTGCGATTCTTCACACCAGTTAGAAATTTTGTCTTAGTCATCCTGTATACTATTACATAATATAATAATGGAAAGTCCAGGTTGGAATAAATAATATAGTGAGGACAGTTTACTACTCACCGCAAAGACGTGGCGACGAGCTGCGACAGGCACATACAAAAGACACACACATACAACACATTCAGCTATCTGCCATGGCCTTCTTCAGAAACAGAGCACTCACGCAATCACACAGGCACACAACACAGTCATACAACCATTACCTCCGACTGCCACACTTCGAATGAAGTGTGGCAGTCGGAGGTGATGGTTGTATGACTGTGTTGTGTGCCTGTGTGATTGCGTGAGTGCTCTATTTCTGAAGAAGGCCATGGCCGATAGCTGAATGTGTTGTATGTGTGTGTCTTTTGTATGTGCCTGTCGCAGCTCGTCGCCACGTCTTTGCGGTGAGTAGTAAACTGTCCTCACTATATTATGTATACTATTACAGTCAGTTAAAGACGACACCCTCCCATACACCTCAGTATCATCAGCAAACAGCCACAAATTACAACTTACTCTGTCCATCAGATCATTTATATAGATAGAAAATAATAGCGGTCCTATCACACTCCCCTGGGGCACGCCTGATAATACACTCGTCTCTGATGAACACTCGCCGTCGAGAACAACGTACTGCGTTCTATTACTTAAGAAGTCTTCCAGCCAGTCACAAATCTGTGAACCTATTCCATAAGCTTGTATCTTCGTTAGCAGTCTGCAGTTTGGCACCGCATCAAACGCCTTTTTGAAGTCGAGAAAAACACAATCCACCTGTTGCCCTTCATCCATGGCTCGCAAGATGTCATGTGAGAAAAGGGCAAGCTGAGTTTCACATGAACGATGTTTCCTAAACACGTGCTGATTCATAGAAAGAAGCTTTTCCGTTTCAAGGAAATTTACTATATTCGAACTGAGAATATGCTCCAAAATTCTAGATGAAACTCGTGTCAATGATATTGGCCTGTAATTGTATGGGTCAGTTCTCTTTCCTTTCTTATAAACAGGAGTCAACGGCGCTTTCTTCCAATCACTAGGAACTTTGCGCTGAATTGAAGATTCGTGATAAATGCAAGCTAAGTAGGGGGCCAATGCCGCAGAATACTCTTTGTAAAACCGAACTGGTATTCCATCCGGACCAGCAGACTTTTTCATATTTAGCTCTCTCAGCTGCTTCTCTACACCAGAAATACCTATTACTATGTCCTCCATTTTGGAATTAGTACATTGATCAAATGCTGGTACATTTGTGCGGTCCTCCTGTGTGAAAGATTTCTTAAAGGTTAAATTTAGAACTTCAGCTTTCCGTATGCTTTCTTCTATTACTGCCCCGGAATGATCAACTAGTGACTGGTCAGTGGGCTTTGACCCACTTATCGATTTTACATAGGACCAGAAGATCTTTTGGTAAGGTATGGCTGTGGTAATTATTGTATGCTTTGCACATCGATCTTTTTATAGATGCACGAATCTCTACTAACTTTTTCCTGTCATCATTTGCATGCTCTTTTTTGAATTGAGTATGCAACAGCCTTTGCTTTCTCAGCACCTTTCTAACATTATTATTATACCATGGTAGATCTTTCCCATCCTTAATCGTCTTTACTGGCACATATTTCTGTTACCCTTTATTTACAATGCACTTAAATTTAGTCCACAATTCCTCTACATCCATAGTCCCGGAATTATATGATGCCCGTTCATTTTCTAAGTGCAAACTTAACATTTGCTTATCGGCTCTTCCCAACAAAAACACACTCCTAGCCTTCTTGATTGGTTTATGAACTTTGGTCACCATCAACGCTATAATGATATCATGATCACTAATTCCTTTCTCTACACAGGTCTTGTTAATAAGATCAGGCCTGTTTGTGGCCTTAAGATCTAAAATATTTCCATTGCACGTGGGTTGCCAGTTTAACTGCTCAAGACAGTTTTCGGAGAATGTGTCCAAAAGTAGCTCACAAGACTGCTTGTCTGAACTACCTGAAATGTAACTAGAGGTGTCCCATTCTATACTCTTAAGGTTGAAGTCTTCCCTGACTAATATTACATAGCCCGCATACCTACGCACTACCTGGTGTAGACTTTCTTTGAAGGACTCTAAAACTGCTACAGCAGTGCTGGGGGGGGCCGGTAGAAACACCCAACTATTAACTTTACTTCTTATAGACCTGTTATACGTGCCCAGATAACTTCACAGTTACTTTCAACCTCGATCTCAGTAGAAACAATATCTTTGTTCACAGCGATGAACACTCCTCCAGTTGTATCTGATCTATCTTTCTGATATACATTCCAATCCTTGCTAAATATTTCTGAACTTACCACTTCATGATTTAGCCAGCTTTCGGTGCCTAAAACTATCTGAGCACAATAATTTCCATGCAGTGCGACAAATTTGGGAACTTTGTTTCTAATACTTTGTAAGTTCGCGGCTAATATTTTGATATTTGAATTTTTGACCCGAACGAGGCCTGAATTCGCTGTTTGAATGTTGACAGGTGAGTGCTCATCAGAGTTAGTGCCTAGCCTAAAAAAACCCATGTGCATTCCACAAGTCCTCTGCTATTCGAGTAGTCGCTTCCTTAGTGTAGTGCACCCCTGATCTATCTAGGGGCACCCTACAATTCCCCACAAGATAATACAAATACTGAAATGTGCAGCCATGACTGTCACAGAGTCGGCGAAGCCTCTGGTTCAGACCCTCAACTCGGCTCCAAACTAAAGGACCCCGATCAACCCTGGGAACAATGCTGCAAATCGACAGCTCTGCTTGCACCCCACATGTGAGGGCAGCACCCTTCACCAATTCCGCCAGCCGCTTGTAGGACCTGAGGATGTCCTCAGAACCCAAGCAACAAGCGTCATTGGTGCCGATATGAGCCACGAGTTGCAGTCGACCGCACCCCGCACCCTCGATAGCCACCAGCAAGGCCGCCTCCACATCTCAGATGAGGCCCCCTGGCAGACATACCGAATGTATGTTGGACTTTTTTCCGGATCTTGACGCTATCTGCCTAAGGGGCTCCATCATGCACCTAACATTGGAACTCCCAATAACTAATAATCCCCTCCCCCCGTGCACCTGCTCGGATCCTGCTGAAGGAGTGGCCACACGTCCACTTACAGGATGAACGGGCAAGGACGGACGTCCAGCTTCCACATTGGCCTTTCGCCTCGAGCAACGCGAACACCGTACAACCTGCCACTCCCCTTGCAGAGAGGGCGGCTTGACCACATCCGGTACACCTGAAGGTGCCTCAGTAGCAGGGACAGAGAGCGAAGCATGAGACACCTGAGGTGTCCCACTCGACACACCAGACTCCCCACCATCGCTGCACCCCAAGACAACAGCCTGAAGACGGCTGACCGTAGCCAACAGCACGCTCAGCTGTTCACGAACTGTGACCAACTCCTCCTGCATCCGCACACAGCAGGCACACATCCTATCCATCCCATCAATACAATTAACTCTATAAAGTAGAAAACTAAATAAGCAACTTTTAAGTAGCCTAGTACTTTAATAAAGGCGGCTGGCAGCTGACTGAACTGTGGTCGGTGGTAATTACACTGTCAAAACAACGAAACTAAGTCCAGCAGTTTTCAAAATAAACAAGAATATCTGTGGAATTCACCGTTATCAAATGCACGGGAATATAAGCTTTCTCAAAGCAGAACAGGAAATAAGGAAGTGACAATATGACACTTGGCTTGCAGCAGACGAAAAATATACACACGGTATTTATCAAAATACGCGAGAATAAACTCTTAAAGCAGTAGCACAAAAAAAACTGTCAGGTAGGTGAAGAGAAATTTCTTAAAAGAGAAACACTAACAAAAATTAAGAAATTAATTGGCAACAAAATTTTACGCAATTAAATTATGATACTTAGTCCTCTGAGTGATGAGGCAGTGACAACAGCTGGCACCGAACTGACTGCTAACTGACTGAATGCTAATCTGCCAAGTACACGGAAATAAACTTCTTCAAACAGAAGTACTAACAAAAATGAAGAACTAGACTGGCAAATTAAATTTGACACATATTAAATTAAGATACTTAGCACTGTTTACGATGTACACTGGCAGCAGCTGGCACTGGAAAAGGGAATTTCAGTGATGGTTGCTCGCATATCTTGTGAGCAAAAGATGTGCCATTATGTCTAAATTTATGATACCTAATGTGATGGAAATTCTCCAGAGTGATGCAAAAAAGTTATTCAAAAGAGATAGAGTAGCTGGCCAGTATTTATCTTTGCTCAGTGCTGCCAATAGTCACACATGAAAAAGGATGAAAATAGGCATTAATTCAACCTTTTGGAAGTTACTTCCTTCTTCAGATAGGAGAGAGGGTGGAGGAGAAATGAGGCAGATGGGATGGGTTACTCACAACCTAGGCCTTACATCATTGACTAGGTTGACTGGCCCTGATCTATACTTGGCAGAGTGCATATGTTGTGGAAATGCACCAGTTTGAGTTCTGTACTCTAAAAATGGACTTATCCTCAGTGTGCTACGGTCTATAGATGTTCATGGCAAGCATTTTTCACAATTTTTGCTGAGCACACCATTTCACCAAGTCTTGCACCCTCTTAATATATTCTGTTACCTCCTGTTGCACAAAGTTACTATCAACAAGCATGGATCTAAGTTACAGATATGGTTTCAATCCTGTAGATTACACTATGCAGAGGTGGCACCACTTTATTCCACACTGTGGGAAGAGTCCAGTACAAGAAAGCAACTCCTCACAGGGCCAGGACCGCTGTGGCACTTAGAATGACAATTGCCTGCTGTTTCCTTTCTCTGTAACACATGAAATTCTGCATCAGCTGTTCAGCTGAGATGCACCCCTCCTGCTAGGTGATAATTCATCCACGGACAGTATTAAGCCTGGCTCCAAAGTCTGATGAAATGTTATATTCCGTTTCTGCAAAAATTCTAATGTTGTCTCTGGCTGGTTCAGCTGTGGCTGTGTGATGTTTAATTGCATGATCTCTAAAATTGATGCTGGAAGATGCAAATTTGGTCCTATAGTGTTACATGTAGTCCTCTTGATCAATATTCCACTTCCTCCGAATTCTATTTAGCTTCTGAGAATCCACCCTGCTCATAGCAGCTTGCTACTACCACCAAATTTTCATAGGTGGAATAAACCTTCTTCTATGGCAATTCTGAAATTTTGGTGTACCTGCTTCTCACTGGCAAGATTGTGAGATTGGCAATATCCCCATAATCCTCATTTCTGCGAACTACCTTAAAGCTCTGTGCTTTACTGGGTACAGATGGATGGTATAGCACTGGAGTTTTGCATACTTTCCCATCAAACCAGAATATACATTCATGCTTGGTTAATCTTTAACTCCACTAATTCCATGTGATAGTAAAATTGTAGGTTTTAGTTGCAGAGTACAGATGTAGATGTAGAGGTATATGTAGGTGCAGGTACATTGGTACACACTGAGCCAACTCCAGGATAGAGACAGAAGTAGAGATGGGTCAAAGGAAGGGGAATAAATAATGTTGAATTACATGCATAAATTTCACTATGCTCTACTAGTTGATTTTTATTTAGTTAGTTAGTAAAATACACAAGTAGTTAGAATATGACACAGAAGACAGTTTACACAATTCACAGAGAGTTGAGGATACAAGTTTCCTCCTGTAGGTTACAGCAACAACTATGGTGTCAGAAAAGGCAGCTGGTCAGAAATTGAAATACTTAAAAATATTCCAAATCCTGAAAAAACAAACCCTCTAATAGACAGGATAAATACTATGGAGGAGAAATAAATAATAATGTAGACATTGGAAGGACTTAATTGAATATGAACAACAACATTCCTTGTTCTTCAAAATAAATACCGTAAATTCATAAAAATACTCCATTGTGATCAAGAAACTCCATTTATTGGAAGAAAACACAAAAATAAGCAAAGTAAAATAGAGGGTTAATATTGCAGTGAAAATTCCCAGGCCCAATATAGATCTCATCATATAAAGAAAGTACTGAGCAGCTGGTTGACATCTATACAATACTCAATCAATCACTAAAATCTTGTACTGAATTCACAGTGGCCTGTTGTGTTACTCTTTCAAATATTCAATTACTCAAGATGTGTTTACTGAATGAGTGAAGTATGCAAAGTTGATTTACTGAGTTAAATGTGGATTTCTCCTGACTTGTTTTAAATAGAATATGTTTCTTTTCTTTTTTCTGTTCTTTTCTCTTATAACTTTAGACAAAAATTAGAATCATAATACTGGAGAGCAAATTAAGAAAAAATGTTTTCATTGTTTACAGAATTACAGTTCACAACATTTCTGAGATTACATTGTATATCATAAACTTATTCATTAAATTTAATATTTCAGCAATGGAGAGGAGTGGTATCGTTTACGGAGCGCTGTCCGTCACCTGATGCTAAGGCCACAAGAAGTACAAGTATACTTTTCTGCTGTGCGGGAAATAGCAATAGATTTTGTATCTCATATAGGAAATATCCTTGTTGATGGAAAAGTTGAAAATCTGAGAGATGAAGTATCAAAATGGGCTCAAGAGTGTAAGTGTATTATCTGTGAATAAAACATGAGTAGTTTAATATCAGTTTCTGTTTCCACGTGTGCCAAATATTTATTCTTTTTTCTACAGTCTGTTCTAAAACTTACAAACCACAATGGAGAAACTTCATTAATAAAAAGTAGTGTATTCTAATTTAAAGTTTTATTCACTTAGAAACCATATTGAAAAGAAGGAACTCAATCTCTGATATGTATTTTAATTGAGAGCAACAATGACAAAATATGAAATGGTGATGGAATAAATTCTCTACTTATGCCCTCAATCCTCTGTTAAACTCAGTGACTGACAGGTCAGTTTAAAGTTTAAATATTTGTGTAACTATTGTGTATTTGGTGCTCCAGTGGTATATTCATAATTTTGAAATGATTTTTTTTTGTTTCCCCTAATTCCTGTGAAGTGAATTCCAGGATATTCCTTTGAAAAATTCATTCGTGAGTTTCCTTTATAGTCTTCTCCCATATATATATATATATACACACAGTGCTCTTTTTCTGGGGGAACGCTGGGGGACGTGTACCCCTAAACTTTTTTGCCCACAAAGTGAGGGTCTTTTTTTCTTCTTCTTCTTCTTATATATATATATATATATATATATATATATATATATATATATATATATATATATATATATGATGATGAGTACTCGAAAGAAAGCCAAAGATTTATTTTACAGACGAAAATGTTTTATTTCATTTTTTCGTGTTGGTAATAGCAATAGGAACGACACCAGTGCAGTTTTTGGTGGGATTTTGTCAGAATTGTGAAAGTTACTGTAATTAATGCTTAGGAATTTTTGAATCCTTATGTAATGTGGTCATAATCTCAAAGATACATTTTGAAGTTCAAGTCAACATTCCATAGCTTCAGGAGTTGGTACGTTTATCTTTACTTCTTTTTCATTTTTGGTATCAGTTATTTACTGGAAAATGGATTTATGATTCGAAACCTAGGTCATTCTTTATTAATACATGAAATAAGGCTTTCGTTTAATTAAAACACATACAATTGTGAGCTTTTATTGCCTACCGTATCTCAAAATTATTGCCAGTTCTGGTTCATTTGCAATAGTCTCTTGCAGATTGCAGTCACGTAAGTTTAAAATGTTTGTTAAGCTTGTGGGACTGAACTGTGGGGTCATCAGTCCCTAAACTTACAAACTAATTATGAACTACCTTATACTAAAGACAGAACGAACATCCATGCCCGAGGGGGGGGGGGGGATTTGAACCCCCGATGGGGAATGGCCTTACGCATCGGAACATAGCACCTCAGTCTGTTTGGACACTCTGCCGCGGCACGTAAGTCTATGGCGTACTATATAATACCACATTATACTTCCGAAAACAGCCTTTTAGTCATTCCGATGTAAAATCAGCATCACTGATTTTCGTAGTAATTTTACATTGTCCAGGTTTTTTGTTCAGTCTAATACATTTATTTCGAGATATGAATTTTTAATGCACTAATGAACAAAGCAACACTTCGTCGCCAAAATGAATATGAAATATAACGATTGATGTGCCCACGTGATTACTTTTTTTTTTTATTATTATTTTTTTTTTAATGTTTGTATAGCTTATGTGACTTAACTAGGGGGTCATCAGTCCCTAAACTTACAAACTAATGAACAACTAGCTTATCCTAAGGACGGCACAAATATCCATGCCCGAGGGGGGATTCGAATCCCCGATCGTAGTGGCCGTGCAGACCATGACTGAAGCGCCTCAGTCTCATCGGCCACCGCGGCCGGCCAAGTGATTACCATTGGGCACGGACAGAAATGGAGCGCCAGTGTCTCGAAAACGAATTAACATATCATTCTGCTCAGATTGAAATGAAAAATAGGAATATTGTCTAATTTCAAACATAACTACCTCTGAGCAGAAATTGACTGTACCAAAAACTCTATGGAGTGTGGTTTTTACCACAGCACACTCTTCATTTTCATGTAATACTTTACTTAATTTGATGATACACGTAACTATACACTGTAACAGTAACAAAAATAAATTCACGCCTTTATTACATCAAACTATAATATATGTAAAATTATTTTCTTCTGCGAATAGTTTGTTTAATATGGAGTGACAAATGTTTCACTTGATCTGCAAGAACATTTTAGTGAGGTGAAAGAATTATTAAATGTAATTGAATGCAATGAGAGTGCAGCAACAATGTGTGGAAACGATCTTCACTACAATAATATAAAGTTGTTGTCTCGACACATTGCAGAAAGAAATGGATGAATACTTGATCTGAATATCAAGTGTACAAAATTTCTACAGGATCATATGAAAACTGTCGATTTTGTCGAAGTCCATAAGTAAAGTAGCCTCCGCCATGCACCACACGGATTTTAATGTAGGCAGTTTCGTTCCTCTTGTTTTGAAGATGTGTGCAACATCTCATCAAGATCGTAATAAGAAAGTAGATTTGTATGAATTACAAACATATAGAGGCAGTGGCGTAGACAAACGTAGTATGGATATGATGTCAGAGCACCCACAGAGCTGATGTCAGTCGACTACGAGCCCGCGAGTATGATGGGATGGCTGCACCAGAGCACTTAGGCTTGTAGTATTCACACAATTACAGCAGGGTTGAAGGGATGCGTTTGTAGTGTATGCAACCCGCAAGACCAGGCTCATACTCGGCCCGTTTCTGACATCTATTACCTAATACTCTAGCTTCTTATTTCTCCTCATAAGATGGGCCACAAAGTCTTGCAACTTCTTGGTGTATTTTTTCTGGGGTACTATCTTCTGCTGCAAGTAACAACAACACATTCAAACTACTCTCTATGAGCACAAAGTATTAAAGATGACTGTTCGAATAGTATAGTAGCAGATCACAGGTGTGCAGTCAATCCCCAGTTTACAGTGATTGATTATGTTATATATGATTCACATATAAGCAAATCAAATCTCTAAATGCTTTCACAGTTGGGTGCACATGTAAAGGTGCACGTCTTTGATGATGACCAGTGTCTTTGACCCACATGCGCACTGTCACTACAATGGGGCATATAAGACACTGTGTGGCACAGTACGATCAGTCTTCTGACTCACATTGAGAATTGGCAGAAGATACACAGCTGAAATATCACTTGAAGAAGTGGATATCACGTAACTACTCACTGAAAATTTAATGGATTATTCATTATGCTGTGAGAATTTGAAATTGCACTGGTAGTATGTAAGAAGGGTCAGGTACTGCTATTGACAAACTTAGCTAATTCGAAAATACAGCTATAACAGAATAACTAAAGTGATAAGTGTTTCATCTCTTGAAGTTTTCCAAGGGAAGTATGTGTATTAGGTAAAAGAAAATGTTTCAGACAGAGAAGAGCTAAACTGTTAAGTAGAGAAGCCACTGCTTTCCATAGTAATCTAGAAACATATACTGTCAAAACTGAAAAGAACTTGAAATTTACATGTGACACGTTATGTACCCTACAACACACAATTAACAGTGGCTTCTAAAATTCATATGTAATCATCACTACTTTTATTATTTTATTTTCCCACCAAGAAAAATTTTCTCACTTTTCCATGTTTAAACATCCAACATTTCACTTTTCCTGTTATGGAATTTAGGAACCTTTGTAATAATTACAACATGAAAATATCTTGTGCTTTAGCTGCTGGAGCTATCTGCTTTGGAAGGAGACTTGGATGCCTAAATGGTGGAGAAATGGAGAATGTGGCACAGAAAATAATTGCTGCCAACAAAGAAATATTTCAGTTGTCAGGCAATCTAAAATTTTCACTGCCCGTATACAAGTATTTTCATACTCCAAAATGGAAGAGGATAACAGAGGCAGAAAACTTTATTTACAGGTGAGCTTTTAACATTTTGCTGCTCCTGATAAAACTTTTTAAAATTGAATTTCTTCAGGTATCTTTATTTCCATCAGTGTGAATCTATTAATTTAGGATAGTTTCAGTAATACACTGCTTAAAACAATTAGGAGATCATGTGAGATATCCTGCACAATATACATATGACAATGTATGTTATTCAGATATTGGTTACAATTGTAATTTCTGTGTGATACAGTATGCTGTCTCAACTATTTACTTAGAGCGAGGCACCGTGGGGCTGCCATAATAGTGAAAATGTCATTCTCGTTGCTGTGTAATATGGTGTGAGATCACCTCGGATGGTGGCAAGGACAGTATGTGATTATTAATCAGCTCTTTAGGGATATTTGGCCATTCTCCCATGAGTGCCATATCCAGCTCTGTAGTCACTGTGGGAGGTGCTGGTCTGGCTGCAATACATCTGCCAAGTGCATCCCAGACATGCTCAATAAGGTTTTAAGTCCAGTGAACAAACTGGCCACTCCATTCATTCAATTCCCTCAGCTTCAACCAGCTTCTACCAGTGTAGTCCTGTGTGGACAGGCATTTTTGTCTACCAGTAGGAACCCATCTCCTATGGAAACAGCATAGGACACAACAAAAGGTCGAAGGATCTTATCTCTATACCTCTGAGAAGTCAAAGCGCCATTATGAACGACGTAGAGGTCCTTATGTCTGCCAATACTGACTCCAGGCCATCATTCATCCACCACCATGATGTGGTAATGTTTCCTGCACATAAGCAGGATTGTACCGAGTTCCACATTCTCTCCAGATGAGGAAACACTGATTGTCTAGCTGAACACAAAATGTTGACTTATCTGTGAACAGAACCAAGCACCGTTCATTACTACTCTAATCCAGATGTTCCTCTGCCCAGTTTCTCCAGGCTAAACAGTGTTGTGGTTTTAATGGGACACACACTATAGGCCTCAGTACATAGAGACCACATTCCCAAAGGCTATTTTGGACTGTTTTGTGTTGATATTGTGCGTCCTGTTGTGGCCTGGAGGGAGCGTTGCAGGTTAGTTGCATTCAGCCTCCTGTCTTGACAGGCTATTAACCAGAGATAATGGTCATCTCTTGTCGGATGTTACCCTTGGATGATCTTGGCCTTGCCTTCTTTTAACAGTTTCTGTTGTCTGAAATTGTGTCCAGGTCCTGGAAATTAGACTTTGGGACACACCGATAACTGCAGCCACCTCCCTCTTTGTCTGTCCTGCTTCCAACCTTCCTATGCCATAGCTTTGGGTAAATCACATTGTTGTTGCATTGCAGTACCTGTTCACTACACTATCTGAACCCAACTGCTTGTGTATTTCGTTTGGTAAACACAAGTCGACACCAATCCCCTCTGTGGCAGCTTTTGCTTATTACCACTACTGTAATGTTGTTGTCTCCACTCTGTAGAACCGACAGAAAGACATCGAACGATTTTAGTTAATTCTGGCAATGACAATACTTCACAACCTAGATATCTCAACTGATGCCCTAACTGTTTTGACCGGTGTAAATAGTTAACCATAAAAATAATCTAGTTTTGCCACCTTTGTCACAATTTTTGTTATTACTTAGAAATTTTCTGAATTTCATGGTGTTCAATCACTTGTCTGCCCAAAAAATTTTACTTTACAATCAGTTTCAGTTAAGAATTTCATCACAATAATGTATCTTTGTAAAACAAAAATAGGGAAAGTGTCAGAGTCGGTCAGTAAGCACAACACGCTCACCCCTTACTCATGAGCGCGGCCACTGCCTGTGAGTGATGCAGCAAGCAGCTTGTAATTCAAGCACAAGCACTCACGAGTGACGTGACTTGGTCAGATTCATAGTGGAAGGGAAATCTGCAAAGTATGGTGTACTGTCTCTTGGAATGTGACATATGAAAAAAACTTAATAATAATAATAAACTGTAATACTTGTACTGTGTGTTATAAAGGAACACTCTGGAGAAAATATTCCTTCAGTGTAAAAATACAGCAATAATAAATGAATACTCATTAACAACACCAGAGATAAAAAAAAAAAAGAGAACAATACCTGTACACTATATAATAGAAATAGCAATCTTTTGTCTCTGGTTGTATGCTAGTCTGGTACTACTGATGTCAATCTGGTCAGGGCTCTAATGAGTAATGTATTTAGTTTTACAAGGAAATATATTTAGCTATGTTTACATGTTTTGTATCAACCTATAATAGTACCATTTACCACATATTAGTCTGATTGTAGTATTTGCTGGTGAGATTAATAGCATCAATACATTCTTTTCAATTCACTGTTGCTGAATGCCACCAAGACATTGTCACTTAAATACAACCACAAGAACCACTAACATTTAAAGGACAATAGTTCATTGCTTGCCTATTATAAAATCTAAATATCACAAGAAGGTCTGCCAAATCATTTAGAATGACAATAGGAACATCTTATGTATAATGTGTGTGTCTCTACATTTTTATACCAATTTTGATGAAATTTTGCACACTTGACCTTCATGCAAATTTGTATGATGCATGACAGACTATGACATTGCTTGACCAATGAGAATGGATGAAGGTATGTTTTCATGGAGAAAAGTTTTATACTTCGCAATCCACTATATGCTGCATGGGTGTGGGTAGTACATGTTAACTTCCCCTTCTTAATCTGCTGTATTATAATTCTCCACTTGTGAATTGGATAATGGAGCCATTATTTCTTATGAGAGTCCACAATAAAAGTATTCAAAGCTTAGGAATACCACCTCATGATAAATAAGCAAGGAAAATCTGCAAGCACTCTCAAAAGATGTAAGGCAGAGCTCTGCCACCTGTAAAGCAGTATAAATAGATCTACATCTACATACATACTCCGCAATTCACCGTAAGGTGCGTGGCGGAGGGTACACTGTACCACTACTAGGCATTTCCTTTCCTATTCCACTCCCAATGGAACAAGGAAAAAAAGACTGTCTATATGCCTCCGTACAAGCCCTAATTTCTCTTATCTTGTCTTTGTGATCTTTACGCGAAATGTAAGTAGGCAGCAGCAGGATCGTACTACACTCAGCTCCAAATTCTGGCCCTCTAAATTTACTTAACAGAAATTCACGAAAAGAACGTCGTCTTTCTTCCAGCGATCCCCAATTGAGTTGCCGGAGCATTTCCGTGACACCTGCGCTTTGGTCGAACCTACCGGTAACAAATATAGCTGCTCGCCTCTGAACTGATCTGCTGCAGGTCCCAAACACTTGAGCAATACTCAAGACGTGGTCATACAAGTGTTTTATACACGGTCTCCTTTACAGGTGAAGTACATCTTCCCAAAATTCTCCCAATAAACCGAAGTCGGCTGTCCGCCTTACTCACAGCTGTTCTTACATGTTCGTTCCATTTCATATCGCTCTGTAATGTTACGCCTAGATATTTGAACGATGCGACAGTGCTCGTTGGCACTTGAGTGATGTGGCTAGTGGCAGGGTGAGTGACCTACCACCAGATATGCATCGGGCCCGAATTGCGTGAACATTGATCGTATGGGTGCATGTGCAACAAACTACACATGTCATCAAAGGAAAGCAATGGCAGTCCTTTCAGAGGAGCCAACTGATACAGTAAATGGTACATGAGAGGGGCTAGTCACAATAAAAAGAGAGCCTTACACATTTCCTTGTTTGTTTTGCTGAATGGAATGAAGTGTTGGTTAAGCTGCTTCTTGCAAGTTTCCCAGGCTGCAGGACATAGAGACAAATGAACTGGTCGGACAGGGGCCGAGCTCACCATAGTCAACAATTTTCCGATACGGCTTTATGTGCTTACTGGTGTTTCACAAGCAGTTGTAGTAGAGCATCTGTGGATGAACTGAATGACAGAACTGCCACTGATGTTGACCACATTAAAATGTGCTTCTCACTCATTGTCACACATGTTCTAACTACAAACACAAGAAAGCAAATGCCTATAAAACAGAGTGACAAACAGAGACTTACCCAAAAAGCAATTTGAATGTAGTGGGCATATGAACAACAACCAAGGCCTGGAAGGTCCATGCTTGCTTTTGTATTCCTGTCAGGGGTCAGATGGTGTAAAATGCGGGAAATAACATTTTAAATGGTAAAATTTGCTTACTGGATAATCCTTTCATTTTCTTAGTTTATGTAGGATATATGTACATAATAGGCAGCAAAATATTTGTCAGGAGGGTTATTTATTATGTGACAAAGGTTACCTGAATTTTGTACCATTTTATGCGCCAAGCGGAACTGGAACTGGTAACTTTATAGGAAGTAGAAGTATGTTATGTAATTTCATTCATCATACTCGACATTGTCGCCAAGCCTTTAACTTGCATTCATTATTTAAGTAATGAAACATTGCACAAGTTCCGTATTTTTCTATGTTTTGCATGACGATATTCGAGAATTTATTCACATTCTCAAGCAGACGTAATGCATAAATATATTTCGTGACATTTGCACAGGGTCAGTATCTCACACTGCAGGAGGTTTTTTGAGGTTGTAACATACTGTTCCCCATTCAATGCGCATAAAAACATACACAAGCAAACCATCATTCTCACTGTTTATGAAAGTCACAAAAAATGCTTACATAAATATTTGCACTTCACAAGAAAAATAAATTATTGAAACACATCATGCAAAGTATGGAAAAACTACAAGTTGTGTAAACTAAGCTAACCTGACACCTGGTGTGGTGACTTATGAGATGCTCCCATCAGCCACCATGTGGTGAGTCGACTTGGCACATACTGCAAAGAACGAAACATGAAAAATATGTTTGAATAAATGTATAGTGTCAAGAAATTTAGCTGCATAATGTTTATAAACACTGTACTTGGAGGTGAAAACCATGTCAGTATCAGTTTATGTCAATTACAGAGTTTTTTCTCCACTAAGATGCTTTCATAAAGCATAAAATGCAGAAAAAATGTATGATAATGCAAAAATGGAAGCGAATTAACACTGTGAACATGGGAAATTTGTGTAAATGACAGGAAAACGTAAAATCTGGGAATATAAAAATGGGGTTATACTGTAGTCAGTTACTATAAATTTGCTGTATAATTCCATTCTTAGAATTTATCCATTTATGACCCTAATACATTTCTTCCTTCATTTTTTTTATATTGTCACTTGGTTTCTTATGCTTATACATTCAAATGTCAATTCCATGTTGGAGATTAATAACCATTGTTATGATACACAAGACAGCAGCTGTGTGGTTTTTGAGTGGCTTTGTCCACCACTGTAAGCAAACAGTAATCTGACTTACTATTTCTGTCTCAGATACATGGTACAGGAACAACTAAAACATGATGGGTTTCAGTCATAGGTGGCACCAGATATCTAACAACAGGTCACACAATTCCCAGAAATTACACACTGGTAGTTTGTTATTATAGAAATGTTGTCTGATAGTGTCTGAGGTGTATTCAGTTAAGTTCAGATCAGGGAAATTTGGTGGCTAGACGTAAATATGAGTTCACTATCATGCTCGCCAAACCACTATAAAATGTTTCTGACCTTGTGACAGAAACAGTTATAATGCTGGAAGATACCATTGCATTTGGGAAAGACATCAAGCATGAAGGGGTGTAGTTGGTCTTCAATAATGTTCATGTAGTCCACAGGTATTGTGATGCCTTTAATTACTACAATTGGCCCCATGGAAGCTGAGATGAATGAGACTCATTTCGTAATACTGCTTCTACCGGCTTGTTTCCATGATGTGATGCATGTTTTTGATGGTACACAGTTAGACATGAACATTGACGTAAAGTAATAAGAACTGTGGTCCAACCAGGAGTTATGTTTACATAGAATCTGTGATCCTTTGTTCTACTAAAATTATAATTGATGTTGCCAGTGGGCTAACATAAGAACATGTAAGGGCATCTGCTACTCCACATTCAGCAATGCCAGGCACTTACATGTGATTTGCAGAGTATCCCATGTAGATGTAGATACTGAACTGTGTGTGCCAACATTGTACTCTCTCATCAGATCCACTGTACATTGTTACCTATCATGCTTCACACAGTAAGCCAGCCTCCAGTAGCTAACCAGGATCATTGTTTGTGAGATATTATGTGGTAGCATTCAATGAACCATATGGTAGCTTGCAGAAACAGAAATAACTCCCATTTGCTCAGTAAATAAATGTCAAATTGATCATGAGAAAAGCCTACTGGGATCCTGCAAAGCCATAAGTAACAAAAGGGGGAAATATGTTGTACACATTTGTTATTACATGTGATGGCTTATTTATTAGTTCTGATTTTCCCAAGACAGTTAGCAATATTAGAAAAATATGTCATACTGGTAGCCAAATTAATCTTTATTTTTGTAGCTCTTCATTTCAGTTGATCAAGTATAAAGAAAATTAAAACCATTTAGATTACCACACAATACTTCTCCAGTTCTTTTTCCTTTCTGTTTCTCTGTATGGTTTATTAATGAACATTTTCATTATTTCAGGACAACAGAGAAATATGTGGAACAAACCATCGATGAAGTGAAAACCATAATTGAAAAGGAGAACAGAGTAGAAGAAAAATACCAATTTATAACACACTTACTTTCAAAGGACACCCTGAGCAGAGACGATATCATAATTATTGCATTTTCTTTATTTACTGATGGACTGAGTACAGTAAGTTACGCACTTTGGTTTACAATGTTTATGTTGTGTAATGTATCACAATACTGCTAATTAAAAATTACAAATATATGTGAATGCAGAATCTGAGTATTAGACTAATAAACATTTTATTGTATCCATTTGTAGCAGTCACTAATATCCAAATGCAGTTACTATATGCTGGAATTTAGTTTTTTTGGGAGTAAATGTTTTAAATTTTCACATTATTAAGTCATTCCATGTTATCATTATATAATATAATGAAGATAGCGTGCAACTCACCGCAAATACGTTGAGCCACGACGGAAGGGCATTGTTGAGCTAAGGCTCCACCTGCAGTGGCTGCCCAACATGTAAGTCAGACAAAATTCAAGGCATGTGAAGAATTACAAAACAGGGAAGCCAGAAGGGAGGTTTGAAAAACAAAACAAAAACAGGGGAAACAATTGCTGGAAATGCACTACTGAAAGGAAGAGGCAACATTATTCCCAGGCAGCCAGAATGTGGTGTGGGCTGGAAACATGAAATGTGTCCAGTTAGATGGACAGTGGGTATGCTCCATAGAAGCACCAGACTTGACATAGAAGAACATCAAAAGGACCAGGAAACATTGAGGCTACATTGACTGCGCGTATGTAGCTCAAGGAAGGCATGACCTCTACCAATGGCAGCTTCTGGAGATACAACACCCTTGGCAGGCAATGACCCAGAAGAGAGGCACACAATGAGACATTAGTTTAAAAATGCCTGAAGCCCGTTAATGAGTTGTAAGTGAAGCGGGCACCAGTCAGACTTGATTAGGAGTGAAGGGACAAATGGGATGTTGCTAAAAGTTCGGCACACAGTCCGAGACGTGCTGTAGTTACACGTCATAGCACAATAATGTTGGCAGTAGTCGCGAGTGAGTTGTTTGTTTATGTGTGCCAAGTCAGGCAGCCGTGTTCCCATGAAAATTAGGAACAAATATTTACTTTTACATCACAGCAGTTTCCATTGCAAATTACCAATATTTCAAGCGATTGGTAATGTTTAATTTTATTTTTTTAAATCTCATGGGATGTGGACAGATCTATGTTTTATTGTGCTTACAGAGACATCCAGATCAATATGTAGGTTTTTTTAAAGAAAAACTCTCATGGCATGCAGACAGATCTATGTTTTATTCTGATCACACTGGTGCCCATATCAATAGTTATTAATAATAGTGGTGAGGAATTGAAGTTACAACTGGCATACTAATATGCTTTCATTACACTGCTTTGACTGAAAATTCTCATTTTAATTGACAGTGAATAGAATAAATTAGTGAATAAATGTATTAAATTTACATTATGTAAAACAGTTACACCTATGTAGTAACTGGCTGTTGCTGTACTGTTCTTTAATTTTTTTCTCCAGCAACTTCTTCTGTGACAAAAGTGGAATTTATAATTTTTCTTCAGTGTCAAGAATTTGCAATTGTTACTCATAAAAACATTGACATGTCTCCCTGCAGTATAATGTCATACTAGTCCAACAATGTTGTAGAATCACTTGTATATTGATGCAAAATTTTTAAACACAGCCTGATGACTCTGCTGTTTAGTCACCTTGAAAAAACCTAATTCCCTTTTTATACACAACCACAACGAAACATACACTGGCTTCCAATACAGTGGTATTAATTCAGTCCATCATTCGTCAGTTCTCATTGGTTACACCTAAGTGCCACACCATTGACTACGCAAAATGTAGTGCGCTCCCAACCGATGAAGCATGTAAACACTCTCTTGGACTTCGTGCTTTACATTAGTTGGGTTGTCTATGTGGCAATGAAGCCTGGCATGAGATTAATGCAACAGACAGCAGTCATCGACTCTGAGGGGATTAGTGGGACTTTGGTAGGAGTCATGTCCAGCAACAGTAATACTATATGAGGGTGCCGGGAACATGAGGGCAACAGCCTCTTTTCCAGCCTTTGACAGCACCCTGGGCATTTAGCCTCCCTTGAAAGGAAAGCTGATCAAGGCTGCCTCCTCATTAAGCATAAAGACTGGTGGCACATCAGTGAAGCATCTGTAACCAACAGGGACAGGTTTTATCGGCAGTCGTCAGAAATTTAAGGACATCAATGGTCCCAGCAGAGTCTAAGGAGCTGAAGGTACATTGACAGGAGGCGTCAGTAGGCTAGGCCCACTGGCGATGGGCCGAATGGAGGATGAGAAGAGGTGCGTGGGGCCAACGGCTGCTAACAGCTACATTATGATAGAGCTGGGACATCTCATCATAATATTTTGTGTCCTCACTCAGAAGCAAGAGCACATGAAGTAGATAGAACTTCTCAGTAACATTTGCACAATTTCTTGCACATCGTAAACAGTACAGTGCACGAGGTATGACAATATAAAAGGTTCTTCTGGATGTGGTCTGGACTCAGAATGTTGCTGTGGCTAGGATGCCTCTGGTGCCTGGTGATGCTGAGAAGAGTTTGGTTGGCATGTAATAATGAATGCTGTAGTGGTGTGTTACTGGCAGTCAGAAAATGGTCACTATTTGTAAACCACTGAGCCAGTGGCAGCATAAAAAGATGGTGACAGGTGACACTGGTAGGCATTTTGGACCGATGGGAGCGACGGCTCGACCAGTGACGGCCCTCGAGGATGCTGCAATACAGACAGTCCACTGAGAGAGATGAAGAAGCTCTGCTTGATATGCCTTGAGATGCAGCGTGAGAAACTGTCTGCCTGCTGGCCTCGTTATATGATAGGTATACACAGTAATCACATTCTTGTGACTCAATGCATCACTACAGTGCTTGCCCAGATGTAGTCACATGATCACAGATGAAGAAAGTAGTTCTTTGATTGCAACACCATCTATTACTGAAGTGCATAAAACTGGTGCTTCTGATGAGGTAATGTCTGTGATCTAGCCACTAAACAACCTGCAGGATGAAACTTTCACTCTGCAGCGGAGTGAGCGCTGATATGAAACTTCCTGGCAGATTAAAATTGTGTGCCAGAATCGGGACTCGAACTTGGGACCTTTGCCTTTGGTAGTGCGCTTGCCCACGAAAGGCAAATGTCCCAGGTTCGAGTCCCGGTTCCGGCACACAATTTTAATCTGCCAGGAAGTTTCAACCTGCAGGATATTTTTACCATGCTGGAGACAGTAGTAGCCATGTTACAGACCATCTACAACAATGACATACAGGGAGTGGACAAAATAAAATGAACTCCATGTGATACAGTACATCTTGTTGCAAATTGGCAACACTGCATATGTATAAACAAAGCAATGCAGTTGTACTGCACAGCTGATTATGCAAATCTTTGTGGTTATCTTGTAGTTCATCCTATGCTTTGTTCTGTGATGGTTAACACTTAATCAGTGAAATATGTAATATCTCAGACCTCCAAAGAGGGCAACTTGTTGGGTCACGGTTATCGGAATCATCTGTTATGAAAACAACAGCGTTGCTCAACGTTTCACGAGTGACGTTATCACAGCAATGACAGTATACACAATACTTGGTAAAACATTATTGGGGAAGAGGAATACTGGGTGAAACTCAAAATTAACTGACAGAGACTGACATACATTGGAAAGGATTGTGGTCTGACTACGGAAAACTACCACATGAAAAGCGACTGCAGAATTCAGCACTGACATGTGTAATTCTGTTTCGACAAAAACATTAGGGTGGGAGTTTCAGAAGGTTACTATTAATGTAAATAATGCAGCTGTGAAACCATTAATAACCTGAGCACTTGATAACTGGAACAATATAGTACAGTCTAATGAATAATTTTTTTACAGGCTTATCTATGGAGAACCGCAAAAGTAACCTATGATATGGGTTGCTTGCTTCCTACAGTCAAGCATATGGCAAGTACCTTTATTCCTTGGGCAGCTATGCCATTGTATTTAGCTGGTCTTGCAGTGAACCTCATTGGCTGGACTGAATTACTGTGGATGAACATCTTGTCTCCTTGATAATAAAGTGCTTAGTATGACCAATGTATTGCTGTTAAACACAAGGTCATAATGTGCCTATACATACAGCCAAGAAGACTTAAAATGGGTTTATGCATATCAGAAAATCATCAAATATCTCCAATGGCTTATGCAATTTCCAAACGTAATAAGAGTGAACCATTGTGGGGAATTTTAGAAGAAAGAGCGAGGAGCAGCTTTCCAGCTTCAGCATCAACAAAGCAATTGTCAGATATTTTGATACAAAAATGAGACAGAATTCTGTTGGTAACAATTCAGACACTCTACAAATCTATTCAATAAAGATTTGTGATTGTTCTTGAAGCCAATGGTGGCCTAGCACTTATTAATAAATAAATATTGTGACTGTGTCAAAGATTCCCATTATTTTCTCCATCCCCAGTAATATAATTGGTCAAAGGAGTCAATTTTTGCAATGAGAAAGAAAGGAAGTGGTCTGCTGCTAGAAATGATCACATAAAAAAGATCACCATCCTGGATTGAAGCCACCTGGTGGATTCATGACAAAGAGTTGGCATGCTGGCCAGCCTGGATGTGGTCTTTTAAGCAGTTTTCTATATCCGAGTAGGTCAGTACTCCATTGGTATCCATGTCCCACTGCAGCTACATGGTTCATAAACATTTAGAAAACATTGACAGAGGTTCATATTACTAGTACCAAATGTACACAGGTGGTGCGCGTGAATTATCTCCTGGGAGTAAAGGAGTGGTTTCAGGAAGGGAATCTGGCCACCATCTAATATTAGTAATGCCACATGTGATACTGGATGTGCTGATAGTGTGTAGATACAGTACAAAAGCAAAAGAAAAAGAAACAGATATTTCTTAGTCCTCTATACCTTTTTAAATAGTGTGAGAGCCATTGGATCTGAATGCAATTCTGCTAAGGTCTGGGTTATGATAATTGATGTTGCTGTTGTAACATATCCAGTTACTGCTGATGCTACTAATTTGCTGTTGATGGAACTGTTTTTAGGTTTATTAAAACTTACAAGTTTTACATTGACATATGTGCAAAATTCTTAATATCATTGTAATAAGTGTTTCAATGGCCTTTTATTAATGTAAAGCAAAATATAAAAACTTCTTAAAACTAGTTGGTGGTGGTGAGCAAATCTAAATATAGTTCCTGATCTTGCCCTCAGCAAACCTCAAAAATGAGATACCATGCAAAAAACTAATACAATAACAAATGATCAGTGGGTCTATTAGACAGTAGGCACTTACAAGTATTGTGTATGAGATATATGCAGCATCCATATATGACTAGCCACCAGTCATTATGTGTGACCAGCTCAGTTGGCATCGAGAGGGGTGTGTGGTGGTGCAGTCAGTGTCTCCCTGCTAGAGTCACATAGCAGTGATAACCTTGACTGACTTTTATTGGGATAAAATCATTACATTTACAATTACATTACATTATTATTCTCTTTTATTTATAACACAAAGGAAAATATCTCAATCCCACCAAATACCATTCTCAAAACATCACTATTCTTTTCACTCAGGCAACCGATAAGATGATTGCAAAGTGAACAATTTTTGTCCATTGCTAATAGTCTGAGCAGTTTAAACTGGCCAAGAAGAAATGAATATTATGCAGCTGATAGAAAGACGCAATTCTTAATCACATGTAGCACTGTTTATATCAGGAGATGGTGAGGAGAAGCTGGACTGATACAGGAGGGGTGGATGTAGGGAAGAAGAGGAGGAGATGGAAGTAGATATATGAGGAGGAATGGGCAGAGGGCCACAGTCAGTCATGCAATTATTTACTCTGTTTTCTTGCATATTTTGTGATTTGCTACTCAGTCACTGAAGAATATTTTCTGTGAAGTAAACAAGCATGTTATGAGCAACATTAGTTCAATCAGCATTTCACATTGTCCCAAAAATTTATTTCATGTCTCTTATCCCCAATCTCTATGTTGCAAAGTTTGCTGGGTGCACAAATGGTTTGCCCCACAAGAAATCCAAGATTAAATTTATGTGATTATGCATACATCAGGATACTGAATTTTGGCATTAACATATTTTCATAAATAACTGTTTAACTGGGGTTAACACCACAGGGTGCAGCTGGTCTACATATAAATATAGGAATGTGTGTCATTGAAACCACAATACCTTTTAGACACTGTTCACAGATGAGTCAAGATTTTGTGTTCAGCCAGACAATCATGGTTTCCCCACCTGGAGAGAATGTGCAACTCAGAACAATCCTGCTTATGTGCAGAAAACATCACAATATCTTGGTGGTCGACGAATGGTGTGGGCAGGAGTCAGTATTGGTGGACATACAGATCTCTATGTTGTTCAGAATGACTCTCTGACTGCTCAGAGGTATAAAGACAAGATCCTTCCACTTTTTGTTGTGCCCTACACTGGTTCCATAAGGGATGGGTTCCTTCTAGTGAATGATAACTCTCATTCCCATAGAGTTGCACTGATGGACAACATGCGTGAAGCTCGGGGAATTGAACAAATAGAGTGTCCAGCTTGTTCACTGGACTTACACCTGACTGAGCATGTCTGGGATGCACTTGGCAGACGCACTGCAGCCAGACTAGCATCTCCCATAACAGTTGCAGTGCTGTATGGAAGAACAGCCAAATATCCCTCAAGAGCTGATTGATAACCTCATGCCAATACTCACGTGTGCAACTGTACTGGTCATCCAAGGTGATCACACACTGTATTAGAGGACAATGAGAATGACTTTGAAGCTGTATGTTACTGAAGTGGTACTCTTTAACGTTAAGAAATCAGCGACTTGTTTTACGTAACTTACATGGAGTCTCCAGTACACAGTAACATATTTTAACTGCTTCTTATAATTAATACATCTGCTCTCCATTTACAGAAGAACAATGCTGTAGATGTAGCAGTAAAACTTTTATTTCAGACATAATTAAAATGCAAACTAAAATCTTTGATGAGGAGGGAACACAGATACAGTAAACAAACAGAAATTACATTATTTCATGGAGTGTTGCTTCCACGACAAGGAATAAGCGCGCAAGGCAGCACCCCAAGCGGCAGGCGCACGAACTTCTTGCGTACACTGCAATCAGCTGATCGAGTCTGTTGAATACTTGTTGCCACAACTTTTTCACTATTATTGTCGTTCCATGGTGCCTCCCTCTAAGTACATGCACATATAAACTTCCAGTGGAGTTGAGGCAGAAAAATATTGTACTGCACCACACACAAATTACAATTGTAACCACTATCTGAATAAAATACATTCCCATCTGACCCCTAATAGTTTTGATCAGTATACTATCTTCTATACAAAATCCTTATGTATGTGTCTCTCTTTCCTTCTTTATATCATATTGTTTGCTATTTATTCCTGTCTCATGTTGGAACAGTGACCTATTAATTTTGAAATATTTCTTGTCGTTGCGGATCTGCAATCGCGTACTATTTCATGATTTACAGATTGAAATGTTCTCACTGCTGTTCAAAATCTCTTCTTCAAATGGTAAGATCGAACATTTCATATTAAACGTCTCTCTCAGCCGGGTTAAGCACGTAACTTTAACTTAGCTGTGAAAGTCTAGTTAAGAGATCCAGCCTCAGCTGTGCCTCTGTCATTACTAGAATGAATAAACTTCTTCTTGATGCTCAATGTCTAATTTAAGATGTCCACAATAAATAAAAATATAAAGAACTCCATTTATCTTGAGAAACTTCTTAAATCAATTTATTCGCCTTATGGATGAATAAATTGGACATCAGTCAAACCATGAATGAATAATAATACAATAGTGCCAAGAACATACATATAAATCAACAAGAACAATTCTACAACTGTTTTTTCAGTGTTATTCCTAAATCATGGAGAAACTTCTTCGTATTATGTCCTATGACATCTGTGATTACTGTGCGCTACTCTTCGCCCCCAGAATCTGCAACAAACATAGATTCTGGTGGCAGTTTCTGTTCTGGTACAGCCTAATAACAACTTAAATAATATGTAGATACCTCAAGTTGACGTAAAAGAAGGTAGTAGTGTTGAATGTAACACTACAATTTCACAAAGCAAATGGTAGAAATCAGGTTAACCATATAAATTTCTGTCAGGCATCCAGTGGTCACATTGTGTTTCATAATCCATAGGTAACAAGAGATAATCTCTCATTATACACAGAGCAAGGTGGCACAGTGCTTAACACACTGCATTGGAATAGGCGAGGATGGTAGTTGAAATCCACTTTCGGCCATCCTAATTGTTGTTTCCTGTGATTTCCATAAATCACTTCAGGAAAATGCCAGGATGGTTCCCGTGAAAGAGCATGGCTGACATTCTTCCACATCCTTAGCAAAACAGTCTGATTTATGATCTATCTCTAATGATGTTAAAAGCTAATCTCCCTTCCTCATTTTTATTCATAGTAATTTTTTAATGTCTTTTATTTTCTGTAATTTTTGATAACTTTGTAATAAAAACTAGAACAGGGGTGCCCAATCTTTTAGCTTACCTGGACAACAATGGAAGAAGAAAAATAGTTTTTAATCACACATAATATATTTAATACCAACAATAACAGAAAAAAATGTTATAGGATGAGGGAATACCATAGTGTGGTGGGAGTTTCACAATGAAAAATATTCAATTTATCATAACTTAACATGTGATTGATGCTCAGTTCTTAGGCCATGTGCAGGTCATGGATTTGACACTGCTCATCTAAATTTTTCAATAATTACTTGCAGTAATAAACTATATTTGTTTCAGACTGTTCCAGCTCTGCTTTATAATCTCTACTGCTTAGCAACAAATCCTGAGGTACAAGACAAAGCATATGCTGAAATTGAATTAGTTCTGAAGGAAACTGATACAATTACTGCTGATGTTCTTAACAAATTGCCTTACATAAAGGCAATTGTGAAAGAAACTTTCAGGTAATGAAAAGTATCATTGACTACAGTAAATTTTGTGAAGTAGATACACGGTGCAATTTTTATCATAAAATAAAGTATATTATTCCTAATATTGTTGACAAATTGTCATATACTATTTACAAGATTCTGTCATTATTTCACCATTATGAACAATTGGGAGGTATGCATGAAACTATAAGTTACAGTTTTAACATATCACTGTCAAGTCAGTGATGGGTCACACTCAGACATAACTGACATAATATTAAGTTTATTTAATGTGCACTGTACAAGCTTTCTTTCAGTAATTTATTATGTAGAGTATAAATCTTGTGAGACAGTGTTACAGTGTACCAATTATTTGCTATGATAGAAATCACACACAGAAGTAATAATATTTTGTGGGAGTGCATTATAGATAAGTTCCTTTTCAAATATGTTGCTTATATGTGGCCATGAGGAGGAAATTAAATTAATCCTCTTTAACAAAGTTATTCACTTAATGCTTAAGGTTGACAAGGACAAGGATCTCAAACAGTAGACAAATGGGACGATGACTTGCAGCTTCAACCGTGAAGTACCAATCAGAAGAAGGGGACAAAACTGCCTAGAAACCTATAGTTGAAAGCCGTAGGCATGTGTGTCAGAAAAAGTTGGAAAACTTCATACAGAAGCAGGTCCTTTCCAACAATAGTTATGTAATATTGTTACAACATCCTTAATTCAATTTCAACAATAATATGAAAAGGATAGATTGCTACTCATCACAGATAGGAAGATAGAAGTAGTTGACTCGCAAGCAACTGTTATCAAAAAACTAGTAAACATTTCAGCTTTCAGCCAACAGATCTTCATCCGAAATAGAGAACACACACACACACACACACACACACACACACACACAGAGAGAGAGAGAGAGAGAGAGAGAGAGAGAGAGTTGACCACCCACCATGGGCAAACTGTATACTGCAGTTTGAGGTGGGTGGTGGAGATAAGGGGGGCCAATAGAATGGGGAGGTAAGGGAAGGGATAGCAATATAGAGGTGATGAAGCTGTAGTACATAGTACTGTTTGTGGGAGTGTGTAGGGACATGATGATATTAGGATTGCTAGGTGCTTAGTCCTTGGACTATGATGCTTTTGTCAGATATAGCACTTACAGTCTCTTGCATTAGTCTCTGTATACATCATAATGAGATTGTGCTTTCATTAGTACAAGATTGGTGTTTCCATGCAGTGTGAACAGTGAAATGGTAGAGATGGTAATTTTCTATGGTTTAGCTAACAGTGTCAATCAACAGCCATGTGTCCTAAAAGTTATGTAACATTCTCATTATTGTGTTACATATTAAAAATGTTCAGTAGGTTGTCCAAGAAACTTAGAGACAAAATATCATTCCTAGTACATATGAGGGAGTGCAATAGACCTAATACTGTTTGTATGCTGCATAGGGGGTTGTGAGTACTGCAACAAATTTAAGATGACCCTGAAACAAAATTATGCAGAAATGGATCCACTCAAGACATGAATCACACTCCTTTGTGGTTATTTCTGTATGAAAACTTACCTTGTCCATATTACTTACAGTATGTGAAATATCTCTGGCCGTAAGACCACCGTCCCAGGTTACGGTTTTGATAATAGAGTCTAAGATAGCGTATTGAAGATTCACTGTTAACCATCTCCTTCTTTTACTGTTGGCTGGCAGTGAAATGAACAAGGAAGTCAATGTTTTAAAGCAATTTGTAACAACAGTGGTTTTTCTCCAACTGATTTTATTGACCTATATGACAGGTTAAAGAAAGAGAATGTTCACAGCAGGCAAACACACCCTCTCCTATAAAATAGAGGCAGTAAAGATAGAATAAAAACTGTGTGTATGGAATTTCACATTAATATGTATCAGAAAATAGAGAAATATTTTCAAACCTCTAATTAGGTGTGGTTTGGAAGTTAACAAAATACTAAATTTTTTGGTAAACATAGGTTGGGTATTGCTAATGATTAATTGCTTTGGAGTGTATAGGACTAACTGTAATAATTGCAATCAATACTTTCTTGGCCAAACTGGTCACTATTTTTATGTGAGGCTTGAACCTGTGCAAGCACATAATGAAACTGCCATGGGGCTGCATTCAGTGAAGACTGATCATACAGATGGGAGTACTGAGAATAGTATATTTATGAGAGTTGCATGGAAAATAATGCACAACATTTTTTTCTCAGCCAAAAGCAATGTAGTGAATGCTAAATGTTACATATGAATTACTTGAAGTTTTCAGAGCATGCTTGCAAAACTTCTGGTTCTTCTGACAGACAGCATCGCTGCAGCACTGTTTCAAGAGGGGGTCTGTGATGTACATTACAAACAGTGTGCTGTTACCGAATTTCTCACTACAGAGAAACAAACTTTTGGAAATATTCACAAACAATTTTGCAAAGTCAGTGGAGCATCTTCTGTTGACAGAAGTATAGTTGGATACTGGCACAGAATATGAGATATCAGACAGCAGTTTGATGGAGCCCCAAGATCTGCAGTGGTTAGAGAGACCATCCACAGCTGTCTCACCTGGCATATTGCAGCAAGCTGATGTCATTTGCCATTTGGGCCATTAACTTCAAACATACCTATTTCATTCACAATAGCTCAAAAAAACTTATTTTTTTCTATGTAAGTTTATGATTATCAAAGAATCTATTGCCTTGGAAATCTATTTTTACTTTTATTTTGCAAATCTAAGAAAATATTTCAGGCAGCAGTTGGTAAAAGTTGCTATCCCAAGATAACTTGGGTTCAGCAAAAATCTTTACAAATATTCATTAAAACATGTTACTATAAAGATGAAGACAGTTGATTCAAATGTAGCAATAAGTGTTGTGTAGAACACACATTTATTGTACACATAATATTGCAAAGGGTAGGCAAGACGGATACTGTCACAAAATATCACAATCAATACACTTTCAACAAGAAAATGATATAACACGATAATCACACAAAGTGGAGGCCGAGTCCAGGGAGACTTCACATCTTATAGTGTTCATCCAGGGTCTGCTCCTATCGTCGACAGCGGTGCACTCGGCGGTGGCTGCCCATTTGGTGTCGGGAGGCAAATTCGAATATACAGTGACGAGACACAGCACACCTTCCCCCTGTGGGAGGCGGCAGATCACAACACTTCATTTCCATTTGTTCAATACCACTGTCACTCTCACTACCACAAAGTATTCGCGGTAGCACCACCGTACAAAGCATCGGCAGCCGTCGGTGACGGTGTGACTCTCTGGATGCAAGTGCAATATCGTGGGTGAGGGAGGGTTGTACTCCATCTGTACAGTCACGGATGCTACCACATCATTTGTCAGTTCTCGGATCGGTGGCGGGAGTAGGGCGAGATGATGGTTCAGTGCCAGTGCTGACTTTGCTGGAATTGGTGGTGGCTCCAGGTAGGACCCTCAGCATTCACTTCCTAAGTCACAGGAGTGGGGGGCTCGGGGATAGGCCCAGGACACGTGATGTGTCACCTCTACCTCTTCAACTGATTGACGGCTACATTGCAGGACAATGGTGACTTATTTTGCACATTTAGGTTCTGAAGGTGCAGACAGACATTCCACTTCTTGGATTGCTTGTGGATCGAACGGTGGAGCCAGCTGCAGCGAGGCCATAAGATGCCTGAGTAGTTAACACGAGGTGTCAGCCGGGTCGGAAAGTTGTTAAGCGTGGTGCGGAATGCAGTTTTCATTTGAAAGTAGAAAAAATCTTGTCACAAATTGGCAACTCAGTGAACGGCCCTACCTTATGTAACAGAGCATTTAAGGGCTCTGGTAGGGTGGTTGTCCCTAAAGTAAACTGATGATAATTTGTGATTTTTCTGAGGAATGCCTGGAGTTCCTTAACTGAAGTGGGTCTAGGAATAGCCACGATAGTTGCACCTGTTCCTCCTCAGCTGCAGATGTCAAAACCTAAATGTGCCAAGGAAGGCTGAAAAATTGACATTTATGAAAGTTACATTTTAATGCCACAGCCTGTAAGCCTGAAGAAAGGGCCTTCAATTTGCAGAGGTGGCCCTCGGTTGACCTTCCAGAAACTACAGTGCCATTCAAATAATTGATGCACCCCAAGATGGGGGGGGGGGGGGGGGGCATCAGATTCTCCAAAAATCTCTAAATTATTGGCAGAGCACTGGTAACCCTGAATAGGAGATATAAACACTGTTAAGACCAAACTGTTTATTGATGACCAATATATGTTGCAAATCTTCTTCCAGCATCAACTGGGGGTAGGCTTCAGCAACTTGGCCACCGACTCCCCTTCACATGGTAAGGGACAGGTGTCGACAACTGAATGAGCACTAATTGTGGCCTTAAAATCACCGCACAATCACAGTTTGCCAGAGGATTCTATTACAACCAGCAAGGGGGTGGCCTATTTGCTCAAGAGTATGGGTTAATTAATATTCACAGAATATATGACATCAACTGCGACTGGGCAAAGCTGAAAATGTGTACCCAGCCGGGATTCGAACCCGGGTCTCCTCCTTTCTAGGCAGTTGCACTGACCCCTACACCACTGGGGACACAGTGATCACTGCACCTGCAAGGACTACCTAAGCACACCTCCCGTCACATACAAATTCCCAGCTTCACCCTGCCCACACTACTCAAACTCGTAGTTATGAAACTAATTCCCGTAAGAGTAAGGGCTTCAAACTTGCCCACCCCTCCCCACTAACGATAGAATCATTGCCCGTTACCGGCATATTATATATGATCCTATTGTTAGTGGGGAGGGGTGGACAAGATTGAAGCCCTTACTCTTACGGGAATTAGTTTCATAACTACGAGTTTGAGTAGTGTGGGCAGGGTGAAGCTGGGAATTTGCATCTGACGGGAGACGTGCTTAGGTAGTCCTTGCAGGTGCGGTGATCACTGTATCCCCAGTGGTGTAGGGGTCAGCGCAACTGCCTAGAAAGCAGGAGACCCGGGTTCGAATCCCAGCTGGGTACACATTTTCAGCTTTGCCCAATCGCAGTTCATGTCATATATTCTGTGAATATTAAATAATAACAACTGCAGGATCAGAAGTGACGTCTGTTCTTTCAGAATTATGATTACTGTGGAATTTTGATTCACGAGGCGATCTAATTGGCCTTGAAATTGGTGTGAAGTGCTACCGGTAGTGGGTGCACCCGATAAAAGTGTGGCCGAGTCAAATTGTTCATAGTAATGTGGGCCCTGAAGGCTATCACACACCCCAACCCAAATGAAAACAGATATGAAAATTCAGAATGAAGTGTATCCAACTCAGGATAAGGAACTTTGAAAGTAAGTCATCTTCCTCGGTGATGGAGAATCCAAAAGCTTGGAAAGTGTCCATCCCAAGAAAATTAATGGTAGAAGCTTCATCAACAACCAAGAACATGAAGTATCAGATGACCGAGCAGTACATTTCAGGGACCATAAATTGACCCAAGACCAGGGGAGGGGGGGGGGGAAGCCCAAATACACGTAGGTTTGTGTATTTTACAAGGTTGCCACTGCACCTATCCATCTGTGTTCACACCACGGAGTGAAAAATTGTCAGATCTAAAAACAACTTAGAAGTGAGGGAGCCACTGCCATAGTGCTATTAATATCCATGTCCTTTCTTCAGGGGAAAACCAACTGTGCTGATCAACAGACAGAAGTGTTGTGATCCTTTTTTAAGCACTGATAACATGTGGCCAATAGTGTAGGCAATATGCGTGACTGTGGTTATTGAAACAAGTCAAGCAGGAAGGCAAGGAAGAGACTACACGGCCCGTGTTGTTGCGAGGCCTGGAGGATGGCAGTCGTGGTTAGCAGCAGCGAGTGGACAGCCGACAGCAGCTTGCCAAGCTGGTCACCCTCTGGGGTCAGGGGGGGAGGGGATCCAGATCTGGTGGCTGTACCACTAAAAACTTCGTACCAAGTGTCAATTTGCTTTCTGGACTCCCTGGATACTTCAAATGTCTGGGCAATTTGTAAGAGTTGGGCAATGGTGGATCATTGCTTTGAAGGGCCTTCTCCCACACTTCCTTGTTAGAATCCAAATGAATAATCATATAATACACCACAGGATTCATTACACTCATTAGACAAATTTACAATGCTGGCTCAACTCTTGGATGTCAGTGGTCCATGTCTGATAAGACTGATTAGATTACTTGCAGCATTGATAAAACTCAACTCTAGAGCCAATAACATGAGTATGTTTGCAACAGTAGTTGGAAAGTAACAGGCACATTTGGTGACACGAGAGAGCTGCCTGGTTTTTAGAGGAGCTAGTTGACCTAACAAATGAAAAAGGTGTGGAGATCAGCACAGAGGAAGCACAACAAAGATTAGGTCCAGTAACACTAAAAGCCTGCAAATCATAATGTAACCTTTTTTCATAAGAAGTGTCCAGTTCTTCCATGGCTCTGTGAACTCATCATATGTACAAAACGTTGATGGACAGTTCATTGTAGTAGCTACTGATGGAATCGTGGCATTGCAAAGATTCGTGACCAGTTCCGTAAGCAAAGCTAGCTAGCTGGTACTGTTGCTGCTTTGCAAGTAACTGAGCTAACACTGTAACCGTGAGAAACAAGGAACATGGTGGAATCCTTTGTCAGAATACTGATTGACAACTCTCCGAGAACTCTGAAGACAATGAGGAATAGCACGTGCTGTGCGGGGAAGTACAATCTGGTCAGCAATGTGTAGATCAACAAACATTTATTGTACATGTAATATAAAAAGGGCAGGAAAGACAGACACTTTCACAAAACAGCACAATAAATGTACAATCTGCAAGAGAATGATACAATGCGAGAATCACACACAAATGAGGCCAAGCCCACTTGGGTTCCATGTTTTACTTTGTTCATCCATGATGTGCTCCTATCACCGACATTGGCGTGCCTGGCAGTGGCCAACCAACCTGGAAATGATGCTCCCTTTGTACTTCTCAATTATTTTTTCTGAGAGTGTCGACATATATTCCAGTGATTTCTTCTTCCCCCCAGATTTGCTATATAAAATAAAGGAGTTCCGTACTGAAATTTCCAGCAAATGAAAGAATATAACCTCTGTAACCCCCGTAACCTCCTAGTCCACCCCTATGAAATCCCCAAACCACCTTCCCTACCTTCTGGCTCCTACCCTTGTAACCGCCCCGTTGTAAAACCTGCCCTATGCACCCTTCCACCACCACTTACTCCAGTCCCATAACCTGGAAGGTGTACACGATCAAAGGTAGAGCCACTTGCGATAGTACCCACGTGATCTACCAACTGACATGCCTGCACTGTGAAGTGTTCTGTGAAGTGTTCTATGTGGGAATGACCAGCAACAAACTGTCCATTCACATGAATGGACACAGGCAGACAGTGTTTGTGGTAACGAGGATCACATCACCCTGTGGCTAAACACGCCTTGGTGCATGGCCAGCACATCTTGGCACATTGCTACACCGTCCGGGTTATCTGGATACTTCCCACCGACACCAATCCTTCAGAACTCCGGAGATGGGAACCAGCCCTTCAGCATATTCTCTCTTCCCGTTGCCCACCTGGTCTTAATCTCCACTAAATTTGAATTCCCGCCCGCCATCTTTAACATCTTAACATCTTTGCCTCGGTTTTCTGGACAGAGCCTCTGCCTCTAGTGGCATCTCTGTCTAACTTCTTAACTTCTTTGGTTTCTATAGTATGTCTGCCTAGGTGTGTTTGCGTCTGTGTAAATGTATGGGTGTGTGTGTATTTGTTCACCTTCCTTTTCTTCCCCCAAGGTAAGTCTTTCCTCTCCCAGGATTGGAATGGCTCCTTACCCCCTTCCTTAAAACCCTCATCATTTCCTTTTCCCTCTCCTTCCCTTCTGCCTGAAGAAGCAACTGGGTTGCGAAAGCTTGCGTTTGTGTGTGTGTGTGTGTGTGTGTGTGTGTATTCATTTATTTATTTGTGATGCGGTCACACCTGTGCTCCTTCGCCTGGTGAGTAATCTTCGTCTATTTTTTATATATAATTTTTCCTGCTAGGAATTTTTCGTCTTAAAAAAAAAATATATATATATATATATCTCGCGGTATAGAATATGATGCCATTCTCTGATCAGCTTGATCCACACCTCCTATTGTCCTGTTGTAGTCAAGTGCAAGCCTTGGGCGTCAAACTGGCACCTTGTAGAGACAAAGTCTGTGTATGCAGTTTGTGTGTGTGTGTTTTGTGCTTGTGTGCATGCACCCGTGTGTTTTCATACTATTACTTGAAAAAGGTTTATCTGAAAGCTAACAAGCCAATCTACTTTCTTTAATATTTGTACCTGTTGATGATTCAACACTTATGTTTTTTCACTGAGTGGTCTCTTTATTCCCATGAATAATTTTTTTTTCATTAACTTTCCAACAAATTCATCTCAAAATATTATATTAGTTTTTACTCTGTACTATTTTGGATATTATTAACATGTGAACTTGCTAGTTTTGATTGTTAATATTAATTTCTGTTTGTAGGTTTTATCCGATTGGAACTGAAGTGTCAAGAATAATTCAGAAGGATCTCATTCTGTCTGGTTACCATGTGCCAAAAGGAGTAAGTTGAGATTTATTTTGTGGCAGATATTTGTCTAGACTTTAGTGTTTCAGACTCATAGATTTTATTCTTTCATCAGAATTAGACCTCAATATTTTCCTCATTTTCCACATAAATAATTGTAGGAGCATCACTAATTTTTGTGAATGTGGCTGTTTTTTATATACCATTGGTGTTCAGAGTTGTTTTTTCCCCATTACAATTTAAAAGATTGAAGATTTTAATTTTTCAATGAACTTGTAGCAGCCGCGCCAAGAAATGGCAGACAGAGGCGCAGCCACTAAGAAGTTTTTCCAAGAATTCTTCGCAAACTCCTGAAAAGCTTTTGGCAACGGCGCGGAAACATGCACTCTCGCAACACACAAAGCAAAAGACAAATGTGTGCTTTAGAACTGAGCTGGACGGATGTCTCTAGCCTACTCTGTTTGCTGTGGACCATGTGGTTCAACCTGAACTGAACTCCCCACTTGCATGTGAATGTTAATACCGTGCCATCTGACCACTGTGTGACCATTGCGACTAAGGATTGCAACCCAGCACTGTTTTCAATCCAGCGGGACTTTTGGTGGATTGCCTTCAATCCAGGGAGATCCCGCAAAGGTTATATTTTTCACATTTTTCTTGGCCATTTTTGAAAGTTTTGATGTCAAATCTTTCTCCTGTTGTTGCCTTATGGCTACACATATGTGTTTTGACAACAACAGATTGCAGCAGTATGCCCACTGAGGAGCCTTGAAATTAATCTTTAAAGTGAGCCGCCATTCTGATGTTTCAATCAGCTACTGTCCTCCGTATCACCAAATACTGGGTTTTGCAACTGAACATTTGTTTTGTAATTGTGCTAAGTTTGCAAAACCAGCGAACTGCATAAATCGGGTGCAAAAAGTGCTGAGTCAATATATCACTTATTATTTTAATGTGCAAAACATAATCACAGATTTCAGCCATTAATACTGTGTAATTAATTATTGGTTTACTTATTTTTGAAAGAAAAAACTTAAGTGTCATATGTTTGTGTCATAGTTTGGACAGGACGAGTTTTTCACGATTATCTCAATTTCACTTATCATGAAATTGGCTTTTGCATCATAAAATTCACTCAAGATTAGAAACAATAATTCCACAACTAGTAAACAAACGTAATACTTACTTCGGGCAGGTAGGACTGTTGTGCGCTTGACTCATCTGCCGGCTGGCAGCGAGCAGCGCGCTAGTAGCATACATGCACCCTCATTTCCTCCACTCCCACCTCTGAACTGCCATCATTCAGTTTACATATTGTATGTGTGTGCATAAGTGGTGGACTATGGCTGTCGGAGGCCACATGCAGGGGAGGGGAGGGTGGGTAGAGAGAGAGAGTAAATAAGTAAATAAAATGGTGCTTTCGAGGTATTTGGAACACTGTGCCCAACAACCACAGGATAATTAGGATAATGAATATACTAAATGTAGTATGCAGCATTGGTCGTATTTTTATTGTTTCGATCATATAATGATCATCTTCAATATTATGATGAATGGTGCATTGAAGATGATCATTATGTGATTGAAATCGATCTGCTAAATCAATAAAAATACGACCAATGCTGCATACTACATTTACTATATTCGTTTCATAGTTATCGCTGCGGCCGAGTGCATTGAGACGCTATGCTGCGATGCCCAAGGTCGTTCCACGGTGGGGGGGATTCGAATCCCCCCTCGGGCATGGATGTTTGTGCTGTCTTTAATATAAGGTTGTTCATAAGTAGTTTGTAAGTTAAGGGACTGATGACGCAGTTAAGACCCATAAGATTCACAAACGTTTGAACATTTCATAGTCATCATCTGATTTGGAAAATGAAATTGAACAGTGGATAAAATTTCACTCCCTGACACCTTGTTTGTTGGCAACATCAAGAACCATGTAGAAAGTCTTTGTCAAGATATTAATATTGCCGGGAGACTCCAAGATAACCAACTGCCAGCGTGGCACAATGGATAGCATCACCGATTGCGGTGCTGAAGGTCGTTGGTTCGATCCCATCCACTGGCAAAAATTTATTTCTTTGTAATTATCATTTCTACAATGTTCTATGTGTTTCTTACATTCACTTGTAATTGCTAAATGTTTATTATGTTAACCATTCTTCTAATTTCTGGTACATTCTGTCTGTGTATAAATAGCAGAGCGCTCTGCCTGAGAGGCAGTTAGTGCTGTGTGTATGTTAAGTTCGCAATAAACCTACTTTCAGTATAAGTGCTGTGTTCAGTTGACAACCCTGTCTTCAAAGTCAAGCCTGCTTCCATTTCAATATGACAATATTCTTAGAAAAACAAACCATACAGGATGACCTGATTGTTTCATACACATGATGAAGTAAATAACGCAGTTTGTGCTCTATAGTTTACAGGTTCTTGTATGTACCCCTGTCTGCTCAGTAGAAGTAATTGCCCTTGTAAAGTGCAGCTTTAATGGCTAAACATTTGTGTTGTCCTGTGATTGGCTAATAACATCACATAACTCCCGCCATTCTCATTTGTTGCCAACATCATCACACAAAGTCGCAAGAATGTAAAGTACAACTGAACTGAATAATGTTATATTTTGAGAAAAGGAAAAAAAGGGCGCCTGGACAGCTAAAAGAGGATCAAGTTTTGTATCAATGCCTTATTGTTTCAGACTTACATACATTGATTCAACTAACTGTACTCTGCGAATAACATCAGATGCCCAAACTCTTACACGAACAATGTTCTACAAATTTCAACAAATATAATGTTTAAATATATTAAATCCAGCAGAGAATCACTTAGGTTTATGACAACTTGTGTTAATTTGATATTGTGGGTAAGGTAACTATAAGAGAAATACATGTCTGTATAATTATAATAGAAATTCCTGGATGCAGCAACAGATAAAAAGGGAACTATAAACACTTACCTGTATGAAATTAATGTGAGGAATGCACACTTGACTTAGATAGCATTCAAAGATCTTGAGATATTAGCTCTTCTAGTGATAGTACAAACTTTCACAAATCCATAGACTACCCTTTATTACTATTCATCTGGGTCCAGGTCTGTTGTCATTCCTTACTGAGAATCCCGAAATTGATTGTGTGTGTGTGTGTGTGTGTGTGTGTGTGTGTATTTTATAGAGCTATCACAGCCTATGTCCTACAGATGTATAGATATAAATTCAAGAATGTATTAGATTAAAGAGCAAAACACCAGACCAACACTACAAAAATATATCTAGCCTGACACAGTAATACCAAGGATGGTGACAATGTGGCTATTTCTTTCAAAATACATTTAGGAAATCAAGTTTCAGTCCCCATGTTGGTCTCAAGGTTTGGATTTTATATTATTTCCCAAATTACAGCAAGTGAATACTGATTGTGTTTACTGAATAGGCTACAACTGCTTATTTCTCCTTCAGTGTTAAAGAACAGCTCTGTGTTTAACAAACTTAGCTGCTGGCAGGCTTCCCTTCATTTGGCAGAAGAAAACTGGACACAAATTACATGCATGAAAGGAATCGTTAGTACAATTAGTCCTAAATTTTATACTGAAATAGTTAATTAGGATTTCAATAACTAGGCCCAACAACTAAAAGTTAAGATATATACACTTGGCGTCTGTTCCGAAAGAATAGACGTCACCTCTGATCCTGCAGTTGTTATTATTTAATATTCATAGAATATATGACATCAACTGCGATTGGGCAAAGCTGAAAATGTGTACCCAGCTGGGATTCGAACCCGGGTCTCCTGCTTTCTAGGCAATTGCGCTGACCCCTACACCACTGGGGACACAGTGATCACCGCACCTCCAAGGACTACCTAGGCACGCCTCCCGTCAGATACAAATTCCTAGCTTCGCCCTGCCCATAGTACTCAAACTCGTAGTTATGAACTAATTCCCGTAAGAGTAAGGGCTTCAAACTTGCCCACCCCTCCCCACTAACGATAGGATCATTGCCCGTCACAAATATCTGATGGGAGGAGTGCCTAGGTAGTCCTTGCAGGTGCGGTGATCACTGTGTCCCCAGTGGTGTAGGGGTCAGCGCAACTGCCTAGAAAGCAGGAGACCAGGGTTCGAATCCCGGCTGGGTACACATTTTCAGCTTTGCCCAATCGCAGTTGATGTCATATATTCTATGAATATTAAATAATAACAACTGCAGGATCAGAGGTGACATCTATTCTTTCCGAACAGACGCCACATGTATATATATAATATGCCGGTGATGGACAATGATCCTATCGTTAGTGGGAAGGGGTGGGCAAGTTTGAAGCCCTTACTCTTACGGGAATTAGTTCATAACTATGAGTTTGAGTACTGTGGGCAGGGCGAAGCTGGGAATTTGTATCTGACGGGAGGCGTGCCTAGGTAGTCCTTGCAGGTGCGGTGATCACTGTGTCCCCAGTGGTGTAGGGGTGAGCGCAACTGCCTAGAAAGCAGGAGACCCGGGTTCGAATCCCGGCTGGGTACACATTTTCAGCTTTGCCCAAACACAGTTGATGTCATATATTCTATGAATATTACATAATAACAACTGCAGGATCAGAGGTGATGTCTATTCTTTCCGAACAGACGCCACAGGTATATATATATAATATGCCGGTGACAGGCAATGATCCTATCGTTAATGGGGAGGGGTGGGCAAGTTTGAAGCCCTTACTCTTACGGGAATTAGTTAATAACTACGAGTTTGAGTACTGTGGGTAGGGCGAAGCTGGGAATTTGTATCTGACGGGAGGCGTGCCTAGGTAGTCCTTGCAGGTGCGGTGATCACTGTGTCCCCAGTGGTGTAGGGGTCAGCGCAACTGCCTAGAAAGCAGGAGACCCGGGTTCGAATCCCAGCTGCTACACATTTTCAGCTTTGCCCAATCACAGTTGATGTCATATATTCTATGAATATTAAAAGTTAAGACTTGGTACATTTCATAAGGCCACAATTGTAGTGCCAATTTGTAAGAATGTGGACGAAATAATGCCAACAGCTTCTGACCCATATTTGTCAGTTGAATAAGAATGTTATATGTTAAGAAACAGCTATTCTATTATGAATTTAGTATAATCACTAGCTCCCTCTTTGCTTTCACATCAGGACTCATAGTGGTGAACAAATAATTACACAAGTGCTATAAAGTTTAGAAATAACTCTTAGAAATATGGTCAATTGGAGCACACAATACCACCAGTCGGTTTTGACCTGTGGCATCAACATGTTACGTAGTATGTGGTGGTAGGGTCTTTGTATTACTGAGTGGACAAGGATACATCAAGAATTTGTGAACAATAGAGTAGGAACAGCATTATTTATTTACCTCATGGACTGTACAAAATGAAAATAATGTCATTCTACATTGTTTGGACTTCTTAGAATATTAACATCTTGGCAAAGATTTTCTACTTTGTTTTTGATGTTGACAATATAACCACGTGAGACCACCAGGACGTCATGGGTTAAAGCTGACAGGTTGAAGCCGCATGCTTCAATTTTGCCATTAAATGTAAAGGAAGGTTTTTGCAATCACTAAATCAGACTACTATGGTACCACAGGTGATGAACTTTAAAACATGTAATGACACAAAAGCTGTGAGCATATACTGAATGAAGTTCAGTATCAGCTGCTAACAATATAGCTTTAGTTTCAACAGACAAAACTATACAATATACAAAGTAATAATGAACGGCTCTTTTGACACCAAAACTGTAGTGTATACTATTAGTCAAATTTATCTACATACACAGACCATATTTAACATATTGAGCACATCAAGTGCAAAAGGCATATAAGTGTGATTACATACCTACAACTATTTTTTGCACTCGGCAATTTCAAATTTTCTGATTTATGCATTTTACCAAACATTTGTGGAAGATGATATAATTGTAAATTTTAGTAAGAACAATACACATTTACAAAGCAGAATTTATTGTGTGCATTTAAGAACTGTACTGGAGTGAGTACAAATAGTAATGTTGTAAAAGATTTTTGGGTATACTGTACACTAGGATACCACCCATCAGCTATGGACAAGCTCGTCATTTAGTCCCATGAACAGTGGCATTCAGATAGCCCATATGACTGGGTGTTTCAGGCCTATGCAAAATAGGCATCAATTTTGACATTTGTGTCGTTTTGTTATGCATTGTTCCAGATACAATAACAGTTAAGTGAGTGGCCTAGAGTACACTGAGAACCTGTCAACCATAGAGTAGGAATAGCATTAATTATGTGTTACTTGATGAACAGAAAAGGCGGATGATTTTTCAGAACCCATTCAGACATAATGACGGGAAT
The DNA here is from genome assembly GCA_026315105.1 of Locusta migratoria. NCBI lineage: Eukaryota > Metazoa > Arthropoda > Insecta > Orthoptera > Acrididae > Locusta > Locusta migratoria. The sequence goes on from CM048755.1 coordinate 371,047,205, forward strand.
AATCTATATATGGTCACGCGTCCACCTACTGAGCCCCATGTTTAATTAAAAAATACAAATCATTTGAAACACTGATCATCTACAATAGAAATTTTAGAGTGTAAAGATTTAATATCTGTTTTGTATGGCACCATTCACAATGCCTCATCTAAAATGAAAGCTCATTTCTCTTTTGCTGCCTGACCACCACTGCTGCTTGGCTGCCTTCAGTGCCTTAGTGAAAGCCAACAGGTGGTATCTTCATCTAAACTAATTCTGATTTTTTTTTTTAATCTAAGGATATATAATCACATATTTCAATCGAAAATGGAATTTTGCTTCAGCTGTTTCCATGTTATTGCAGTCAGGTGCACAGCAGAAGCGCCTCTTTTGAGAATACATTGGATGGTCACCTCTGAATAAGAAGTCTCAACAATGTATTATTACGAAAGATTGTTGCTTCCACCCGTCATTCCTAAAATAGCAAACGACTGGCATTGCGCTTAGGTGCCAAGTTGTAGACCCTGCAAAGTTTTTTATTGCCGATAGATATAAATAAAGTACATTACGATTGCTATATTAATGTGTGCAATTGTACAGTTAACAAACGAAAAGAAACAACTCATGGTAGGTGGCAGCAAATTTACAAAGAAACATTAACTGGATTCTTGCTTCATCAGTTTGTCACTATCATGGCAATTTACCTATCATGATACGTTTAAATCTCATGTTCCATTCTAAATTACCCAATGTATGTCCTTTAGGCCTAATTACAATGAATCATTGAAATGTGATAATTTTTTTATGAAAACATGATCATTTCCTGCGCACAATGATCTAAAACTGAAATGTTTGACTACTTGATGCAGTAGGACCTGAAATATCAGAGTCAAATGGAAATAAGCACAAGTGTATATATTTTTAAAATGGTAAATATATCTTCGAATCTGTTAAATGGTTCCGCTTCAAGACAGCAGTTATTACCATTGTTTAGATGAGCTTCATTGCAATTTTCTAAATAAGCCCCCTTATTTCAGTCAACTAGCTAGAAATTCACAAACAGAAGGGTCTTTGAGGACTTCCACATCTACTAAACTATGGCGTAGAGTTCTGTGTCAGATGTGATGTCTGACATGAAGCTTTATTCCATCACTACAAATTTGGAACCACTTATGAAGTTGACAGGAATCTTTTTAATTAATAGATAAATGCTCTGGCTGTGTTTTAGTATTTACTTTTCTACTTTAGGTAACAATCAGAAGAAGCAATGTGGACTATAGTCAATCAAGCCAGCTAAAAATTAGATGCCAAGTGTACTCTTTTTGCGATACGCTGTATGAACCTTAGGTCCTACATAAAATTACGCAGTACAGATTTAAAGATCTCAGCAAGATCTAGATTTAAAAAATGTCTGTGAGAACATATTGTGGGGAAGAGGAACCAAAGGTTATGTTTCATTGGCAGAACGCTTCAAAGATGCAACAGCTCCACCAAAGAGACTGCCTACATCACACTTTTGCGTCCTCTCCTGGAGTACTATTGCCCAGTGTGGGACATTCACCAGGTGGGACTGACAAAGGACATTGAGAAGGTTCAGAGAATGGCAGCTCATTTTGTTTTATCACATTACACGGAGGAAAGCATCACGGAAATGTTGCGCGATTTGAGGTGGAAATCAAATTTGGCTTGTGGAAAATTGATCTAGATTAAGATTTAGGCAACTGTATTTAACATAAAGAAAATAGTTGTGCTTCCTGTGGTTTCACTGCATATTGAGTGGGTCATTCCATATTTAGGTAATAAGCAGGATATAACATAACCACTGACAACTCAGTTGAGATTTGTAGTGTTTTTTATGATATTTTACATGGAGAAACTTATACGAAGTATTTTGTACATCTGACAGCATTGTTGTTGACAATGGCAATCTTAATATGTTAATTTCACTGGATTAAGAGTTTGCCTCTGTAGTCCAGTGCAAACATGGTGGGTTGTCACGCAGGGAGTCCAGGTTCGATTCCTGAGTGGGTCAGGGATTTTCTCCACTCGGGGACTGGGTGTTGGGTTGACATGCAAGTCGCCCTAGTGGCGTCACCTAGAGACTTGCACCAGGAAGGCTGAACACGATCACAAGTGAGATGTCACATGGAATCGTCACTGGATTAAGAAATACTTTTTGGTACTAAAATCTTGGATAAATATTTTTTTACTTACATTCAGAACACTTCTCAAGAATGATAAAGAATGTGATATGTTTACAAATTGTAATTCAGAAACAATTTCTTAAATCTGGTTATTTATTTGATATGGTTTATGATTAATAATTTTATTTTTCAGACACATGTAGATCTTACTCCAAATGTACATCTCCAGTCTGAGAAGTACTTTAATGATGCAAGAACATATCTCCCAGACCGATGGCTCAGAGGGCATGAAAATACAAACTATCATCCTTATCTGCTGACTCCTTTTGGGCATGGTACAAGAACGTGTGCAGGTGAAGTATTTCTTCTGAAAATTTATACTGTAAAGAATAAAGAAGTTCATAAGTTAAGCTTCTAGATGTGGTTCTGTTTAAAATTTGACTTGCTTCAATACTGCATCCTGTCAGATGTTCACAATTTATGTATTAGAGAAAAATCATTTTAGCTCTTAAAATTATGTGAATAATGTAATGATGATTGGTTGCAGCTCATCATAAAGACAATCACTGAGCCACAGATAGACATGTAGAAGAGGCAATCACACACAACAAAATTTTTGGCGCAGTCTTCGTAATAAAAACAGAGAACTGCACACATTCACACAATCATTCTAGCACAACGTTTGCTCATATGACTGCTGACTCTGGTTGCTGTGGCCCAACCAGTTGACGAAGTCTGTGGCCAATAATTTAGTTGTGAGAGTGTGATTGTCTTTTCTACATGCCCGACTTCAACTCGGTGATCATCTTTATGGTGAGTTGCTACCTATCCACCAGACAGCCCCTACCTGCCCAGTCAATATAAAAAATATTATTGAACAAAGTTATTCAGAAGTTAGAAAGTCTGTGTCTGTGCTCTAAAATTTATAACTCTAGCACTAAAATCAAAGTATTTTCTCTATCAACGCTCTTGTACAAGGTGTAACTGGACCTTTCCAATATCCAAGTGTGACAACACACAAAAGGATTCTTGGACCAATAAAAATCAAATACATTTAGCTACAAGGGCTAATAAGTGTGTTCCCTAAGTCAGAAGCATTGACTGAAACAACTGGCACGTGCATATGAACTGGCGGGTTTTCCAATATATGTCAGTAATATGACCCTTATGTGCGCCTCGGTTGCCCAGTGGTAGAGTGCCAGACTACAAAACCGAACGTCGCGGGTTCGATCCCCGCCAAGTCCTAGGATTTTTATCTGTCACTTTCCACTTATTTCACCTCTGGCATTATTGCTCATGTGAAAAATACCGAGTAGCACCGTGGTTCGGAACCCACGTTAAACTGTAGGTCCCCCTATAACTGGCTGGGTAAGTCAGTTCGAAGGTCGGAGGAAGGCAACGGCATACCACCTCCAAACAGGACCATGCCTAGTAAAGCACTGTGGTGTTCAAACCAATCTTCGGATTGTTGACTGCTTCACCTTCTTCATGACCCTTATAGAGGAAAACGAGCTTAGTACACTCTTAGAACCAAGTATACCATACTCCTGAGGTTAGGTGACTGATAAGAAGAATGAGGATTATTTTAAGTTGGGAAAACTGTATTTCAGTGTATCATTTAAGGAAATCATTATCTTAAGTGAAGAGCAAGGCATGAATAGTGCTCAATACAGAGAATTTCAGGTGCACTATACAGGTGCTTCTACATCTATATCAACACCAGTGCTTGCAAGCCACCTGTCAATGGGATGTTACAAATAGGATTTGCTGCAATTAGTCATTATTTCTAAAACTGCTTTATTGTCCAGATCCAGATTTCATCAAGTCACTTGTCATTCTTAATGCATACACTTTTTACATCAGTATGCTAAGCATGTGCATTTCTTTAACTGCTGTAATTGCCATTGGAACACTCGGACAAGTGTGGCTGGATCCTGAAATGGCACAAACTTGAAGAGTACGTGGTACAACTGAGGTAAACACAGAGAGAGAAAGAGGGCGTGACACAGCATCAAAGGCCTGAAAATATTGCTACATACAAAGTTTGTAAGTGCCCCATTCACTGAAGGCAAAAAATGGAGGAGAAAAGGCCACGTGTACAGGAACATCGCAAGGGGCGGAAATCAACTTGTCAGAAGTTCCATCCACGCCAACATTCTTAAGACAGTACAGGCTTTTGAGGTTTCTCGCACGGTGTGCCGTACGATCGATGCGCGGTGTAACGTTTCCACTGCGCAGCCGCCCGACGCCTCCCCCGCCTTCCGATGTGGACTCTCTGGAAGTGGCAGTGGTTGCTCCTGCACATGCAAACCAACTGTAGGTCCTCTTCCTTCTTACCCTGATTGCTATAATGCTCACGATTGCAGTGAATGCCCCCTCCATTGGTCAACATGCAGAAGATGTCAAAAGCAGGTCATATGTCATCTGTATGCTGCTGGGGTAACATTTCAGTGGAGATGAACAATACTGCTGTTATTTCTGTCATGATCTTAAAGCTATGTCTCTGTACAAAATGCACAGTTTGCATGCTGGTGGACACCAGGACCGCAGCCACCTTACTCAGCTCACAAACATACACAGACCTCAGATACCCCCCCCCCCCCCCCCTACAGCCACGGTCTCACAAGCTGCTGAGCTACAATCAACAAGCCATTCCCATTCTAGGACAGTTACCCACACCAGCAGCCTATTAGTCTTGTATAGTTTAGAAGAGTGCTCCCATACGCAAACTACACGAACTAGTTCGCAGATCTCTCGCCTCTTAGTTCGTCTGCTCCTTTTTCGAAGACTGACGGGTAACAGCGAGAGGACGTGAGAGCACTCAGAATCGCGTGATTCCCTTCTGCCAGTTAGCGTCATTTCGAGCTGAGATGCAGCTCAGCTGTAGTTTTAGTAGTGGTAGCAAAAGCAGACAAACTAAAAAGAGCAACCTACTTCGTATCCGAGCTGCAAACTAAAAGGAGAGCTATCAGTCGTGAACTAATATAGACACGATAGGTCACTAACTAAAATATGTGCGATAGGTTGCGGACTAAAATATGTGCTATAGGTCGCGAACTAAAATATGCACGGTAGGTCACGAACTAAAAGATGCGCAATAGGTCGTGAACTAAAAGATGCACGATAGGTCGCAAATTAAAATATGCACGATAGGTCGCAAACAGAATTAAAAAAATCATGTGTTTGTCTTCTGCTGATGAGAGCCATTTCGAGATTAGCATCCGCCTGCTAGATTACATAGTTCAGTGGTACAAAATTTCTGCATTGAAGTATTCTGCACTCTGCAATATCTGACTAAAAAATTCCATAATGCCAAGATATAGAGATAACTCTAAACTTTTGGTTTGCGTGATATCGTTAGCGGCTCAAGCAGGAAGCGCATGAAGCAGCCAGGTGGGGGAACTTCTTCCTCCACCTGCATGCTCAGACCATGCCGCTCAGCCATCACTGGGAGCGGACGAACTAAAAGAACGAACTAGTTCGCGGCAGAGCCGCAAACTAAAGTGATTGCTCCCGATCGCGAACTATCATGCACAAGTTTACAGCCTATCACTCAGTGGTTTGCAACATTACATTTCTAGTAGTTGATCGATGTACAATCACTAACCTAGTCAGTATGGATGCCTTCCAAGCTATTGGCCTTTCAATTTCAAATGAGGTTAATTTGGTTTTGGATCAAGTACCGTACCTGGCATTAGATACCATTTGCTTTGTTGTTCTTGCCAGGATCAGTCTCTGCTTCCACTTTTCAAGCTCACATCACCATGAAGCCTACCACTCACCCTAGGTTTTTCTGGGTACTCACCAATCCTTTGGTGCTCAGAGATGATTTAAAAGCTGAATTAGACTGCCCGAAAAATGCCAACGTGATTCAATCTGTTACATCTTGCGAACGGTCACAATAAAGAAACTCTGTCGATCATAGATTCTTACTCACTTCTGCGAGAGGAAGAGTTGCTTTCCTAATTGTCTGTGGGACATAACTTTTCTAAGATTGACCTGGTGGAGGCCTATTTGCAAATCCCTCTTGACCTGCCTCTCACTTTGGTATTGTCACAGTGCTGGCACCTTGCTTTGCTAATGGCTCAAAACATCCCACCGCCTTCACCTCAAAAACTCTCACTCCGGCTCAGACCAATTATTCTCAGATTGAGAAAGAAGCTCTAGCCATTTTCAGTGCACTTGAAAAGTTCTGCGTGTTTCTTTACAGCACAAAGTTTCACTCGGTATTGGATCACAAACCATTGGCATAACTTTTTAATCCAACTGCCAGACAAAGCTGCTCACACGCTACTGCATTCGGCTTTGTTTTTGTCACCATTTCACTGTGGTATTCACTTTCACACTGCTGCTCAGCATGCAAATGCTGAGCCACTGTCTCACCTGTCACTCAGCCTTCGACCGGGATTAACTTCTCCGTTTCCTCGTAGACGTCGTGGCATAACGTACTGTCCGTTTTCCCCCGATGTCCGATCACGTGGCTGTGGCAGTGATGGCGATCTCTGTTTTCTGACAGGTGGTTCATTATGTCCAGCACGGGTGGCCAGATGCCCCCCCCCCCCCTCTGCAATTATTACGCTCTTCGAGATCAACTCGCTGTGCAGGGCAGTGTTCTGCTGTTATAACTAGAAAATGCATTTTTTCACGTGTTTGAATCCGAGTTCTCTCTGTTGCGAGGTCTGTGTCTGCTTCACACTGACCGTTGGGGATTATTTGTACAAAAAAATTGGCTAGGTGCCATGTTTCTTGGACAGTAAAATAGTGCTTCTTGTGAATGCATGTGGCATTTGTGCAACCCAGCATGCAGCCAGCTCCTTGTGATTTCTTTACTCTTTAGCTTCTACCTGAACAGGCATTGGAACACCTCCATGTCAACTCTGCAGGACCATTCCTCTGTTCACACAGCATATTCTAAATTTCCATTTGTGTGCATCTTTTTTCTGCTGCATTGTCCAAAATATTAGCTCTGGAAGGTCTGTCACTTACTGTTTTAACTGTTGATGGCCTCCAATGTGCATCTTAAGAAGGACTTCTGCACTCAGCATTGCATTTGTCATGTCCTCTCTCCTCCCTTCCACTCCCCAGCCCAATGGGGAAGTTGAAAGGATGGACGTATAAATACAATCAGTCTGCCTTGCCCGACATCACTCTAGATAGACTGGTACTAAGAAATGCAGTTTGTCAACATTACTGTAAAAATAGTGACAGATTAAAGATGTAATTTAAATTGAGAACTTTCCCTTTTACTAACAGAACTGACTTACCATCTGACTGTGGCTCATGTTTGGACCTTCAGCTTACCATTATCTTCAGCATACTTTTCCAAGATCAATAGAAGCTCTCTATTCTGCATACCTTGCTGAGTTCCTGGGAGAATAGCTTAACCTGTCAAAGACAAAATGTGGCTTTGGTTTCTAATGAGGCGCACAGTTTGGTAGAACATTGAGAACAGTATTGCATAGTGAATGATTAATTCAGAGCCGGCCGTGGTGGCTGCGGGGACTGAGGCGCTCCAGTCACGGTCTGCACGGCCTTAGTATAAGGTAGTTCGTAAGTAGTTTGTAAGTTTAGGGACTGATGACCCCGTAGTTAAGTCCCATAAGCTTAACAAACATTTGAACATTTGATCAATTCAGAAAGCTATTCTTATTCTGTGGCTATGCCATTCTCTGCTTCATCTTTTCTCCCAAAAGTGCTAGTAGCAAGGTAGACATAAGGGCTTCTGTAGCTCTTGGAAGAACAGGAAGGATATTTGCACATTTTAATGAGAGGAAAGAAAGGAATGATTTCAGTTGCACTAGGACATTGAAATTCAGTTTGTATAGGTTAGGTTACCAAATTTTGCAACTGTAAATTAGTATATTTTAGACAAGACATGTTTCACTTTATTTTAAAGCATCTTTAGTGGTCAAGTTTCTTTATGTTGCTCATGTCATGTGTTTCTTGTAGATCATTGCCACTTAGTGTCACTGTTTACAATGCCACTTTTTTCTCTCTTTTAAAGTGGAATTGTAAACAGTGTGTGTGTGTCAATATCAGCCTAAAGCATAATACCTATCCTCTGATTAAAATGACTTTATAGTTGGCAGTTCAGGGGATGGAGCTGCTTTCCTCCAATCAGAGCACTCAACGTCATGCCTGAACTGTTCCCAGTTGCCCAACTGCCACAACAATTGGTCTGTTCAATTCAATTTCCTTATCTGGCTCTCTTGATTTGTTTTGTTGTCATTTCATAGATATGCCCTTTTTATTTCACATTTCGTCACTTAATAACCATTCAAAAAGAATACATGTATAACAGTGCACAGCAGTAAGCGGACACTACTGAATCATCTCATACAAGCCATGATTTAATGTCAGATATATCAATACAAGTATTATATCACACATATCAGTTTATATTTAGAAAAGCTTTGTATGATTTATATGAAAATGAGCTCTCTGAAGGCTACAAATTCGGGATTGTTAACCAGTATGTAGTTTGATTTGTAGATGAAGCACGTTGGTAGAGTCATAGCTTCCTGTGCTCAGGTTTGTGAATTTGATCCCCATTGTGTGTGATTATTTTAATTTTTAAGTTATTACTACTTTGATTGTTGTTTTCATTACTTTCATTGAATTGTTGAAGTTCTAATACCTTGTTATGCATGTTTCAGAATAGTGCTGCTTCTTTATTCGCTCCTATTTTCAGTCTTAAATTCTTTCTTCGATTGGAATTTACTTGTGTCATTACTAACCTGTAATTAAGTTACAAGCAGAACTGTCGATCGATTCGTAACACGCAGTTCGTGTAACCAGTAGCCAGTGTGAGGATATATTCAGATAGACGAAAAATTACAGTTTGCTTGTATTGCTGTGTCTGAAAATTTTCTGAGTGTGCTCATAGAAATAAGCTTTATTCACTGCGAATGAAGGAATCATCATTATTATAATTCTCCTAGAGATGGTTGAACACCATTTTGTTGGGTACATAGTATATCATGTGTGGTTACAACATGGGTTTAAATTGAGAACTACAAATATTTCTTCTGCTGTATTTCAGTCACCGATCACTTAAAATTAACTGTTGACAAAGCTTTTTGCATTGTCGCTATTAACTCTTGGCGCTCTCTTACAACAGTTGCACACTTTATAAAATAATATTAACAATGTTTGTGGAGTGACTCACCTGTGTGTTTGTGCTTCATCTACAGCCAAGTGGTAGCCAGCTGCCTATGTGTTAACACTGTAGAGCCATGTGACAAACAAACTGGCAACTAATTTTAATTGGACTGTCTTGTATGATCAGTATGATACAGCAACAGTTTAACAATCTTTCACCATGGAGTCTGGAGATTCTAATACGATCGTTGTGGTTGTGTGTGCAGAATCAGGATTCATTGTTGATCACATAATTTTTGGAGTAAACACCTGTGGTGTTGACTCAGTGGTAAATGCAGCAAATTATGCCATAGGGACAGTCCATTCTGCTGTTTTAGAACAGTCAAAGTTGTTGTGACATGGTTCACGATGTGGCAGAAAGAATCAGCATTGCTGTGCTTACAATATGCCTGTCAACTTGTGTAGTGGTTCATACAATCTGTCTCATTGGTCCATCATTCCTTCCTGCATCCAGTGATTATGTGTCTGCATCACAGCTGCTTCGTTATACTGACAGGATCATAGGTTTCTGAGGGATAATCTATCCCTATAGGCAACTATTGTTCCTCTGTCTAACTTCAAAATGTGTTTGTAAGATACTTGTTGTCTATTATGAGGCACATTGATGCTGCTTACACAAAACAATCACATGAAAGAACAATTCTAGTGTGTCCACATTGCTGTCCTCTATTATATAGTTCTTCCAGGGGATGCTAATGGTTCCCTCGATGTGTACGAGCACTGAAATGCTAATCGTCTGAATTTCTCATCTCCACAAATGCATGCTGCAAATCTCACCTCATTTGGATCCTTCCTTCAGGGTGTTGCATTTTGGGTAGCTAACAGTGTAAATCAAAATCTGCAATAAACAGGTTCACATCATAGTAACAAATAGTCATTGTCTCATACAACAAAGCCAGTGAAAGACTATTCAGCTAAGCATTTTTCAAGTAACCTAAAATAAACCTACACGGTGCATCTGAAAAGTTTGGTGAATGGTCTCAGGAAACATAGAAAACAAGAGTTAAAAACAAAATACCTTTACTGCCCTTCAAAGTAACTGTCATTGGCTACAATACACTTCTGACATCAGTTGTACAGCTGTCGGAAACTATCAGCAAATGCTTCTTGTGGGATCACTCCAAGCACTGAAGTCACGTGTTGTTGCGAAGTATAAGCTTTTCAGAGCTAATTTATGACAGGGAAACAGAAAGAAGTCTGCCGGTACCAAATACGGAGAATAAGGAGGATGTGGAAGCACAACGATCTCGAGTCTAGCGAGTAAGTTGAGTGTGCGGATTGCATTGTGTGGATGGGCACTGTTGTGCAGGAAATTCCACTGTCCACTCCGGTACAGTTTTTGCCGAAACCGCCGGATGCATTGCAGCGGTCGTTTAAAAACTCCCTCAAAAACTTTGATGTTGACAGTATGACCCTCAGGTACAAATTCATGTTGCTTCAAGCCCTTTGTGCTCCATGTTACAGTGATATGAGTTCTCTCACACTGACCCTGTTAGCTGTGCTGCAGCATGTAACACCCCTTCATTGCAGTGCTTTGCATCATAGGAGGCACTTGTTGACAAGCCTCTCAATGTGTATGCATAGGCACCTCATTCTCACCAGTGCGGTTTGTAAAATATGGGACCATTTACCAAATTTTTCAGATGCACCTCATAAAATAATGGTATGTAATACATTAAATGATACATAATTGTCTTTTATGTATTTTAACTCAGTTTTTGTTGTTATAAGGTCGTCGATTTGCTGAACAAGATCTCTACATAGTTTTATTTTATATTCTTCAAAAATTCAAACTGGAATATCAGAATAATAACAAATCACTTGAACAAGTGTTTGAAACCCTACTTTTTCCTGATGGGCCAGTGGATGTCATCTTCAAACAAAGAAGTAATAATGCTTGAACATGTGTCATAAAAAATGATCTTATTTGTATTCAGTACTTGTGATGATAATTACTCACATACAACTGTGTACACAAAATAATATTCAGTGTGAAGGGAGATGAGCATTGTTATGTTTAATTGATGTTGTTATGTGATTTTCTTATCATTAAGTTTCAGTTAGGTATAATTGTTTAAGTTATAAAGGTTTTGCTGTTTTGTTGTTGTTTTATTTTTTCTGGGTTCACCAGTGGAACTGTTAAAATTGTTGACAATCTATATGAAACTTTCACTTTGTATTCTAACACAGCATATAAGCAGCATTAACATGAAAATCCCTCATAGTCAAGTAATAATGATCAGGTTCTTGAGATGTACTACAACATATGATGTAACTAATTTATAAATTATAACATGAATCACTTGATATTGGCTATGGAGCCAAAATTGATAGAAGGCACAAAATAACAGCCATATGGGGGAAACATTATGATGTAGACAATTACTTTGTTTTGTTAATGCTAAGAATACTGTATTAGTTAGAATGCATGTACCTCATTGTAAACTTTTTGTAATAAATAGGTTAGTGTTCTGTTGTGCACTACTCAAGAGTTGGGAAACATATTTCAGAGTACAAAATCCATTGATATCATGGTTTATGATATTGTGTTTGTCACCCAGTTACTACTTCACTATGAAATGGAGTTAGCCTTATTGTCTGCTTAGGAGAGATTTTTTTTTCAAAGATACATTAACTTCATTATGTTAAAGTACTTGCAAACATAAAGCTCATAATTTTTAATAGTGGATTTATTACTTAGGCCAAGAAGGAGGTTCTTTTGACTGATATATTCCATAAATTATCTATCTGTAATTAATGACAGTCATAAAAATTAGCATCTTAAAATTTACATGGTAGATCCACTGATTATTACTAAAGATGACATCTTATGCTAATATATCCTACATCTGAATTTTATTCATAAGTACAATTTGAAGATGGAATTAAATATGAAATAATGTATGATACTTTAAATAGAGTATTATGACAACTTCACAGAGTTAACATAAAAATGTAGGTCCTGTAAGGGGTGTTTCCAAAGTCATAAGAGAGCACAGGCCCAATGTTAATAATTGTTACTGTTGAAACCAGTTGAAAAGGCCCAGGCTTTGGTACTTCGCAAAATTTGTAATTTTAAGCAAAAGATCGTCTTTGACCTACCACATTATTTGTGATGTCATATCTCCTGAAATATTAGCTATACAATAATATAATTTTTCAGGTGCATTCACCTATATGTATATGCCAAATTTGTTGTGAGTAGTGTCGGTAGAAAAGTTGTAATAAACTAAAATGTCTTGCCTCATCTTAAAGTTTTAGTACATGTCAATGTAATCAGGAAGTAGTTTTTGGTGCATTTAAGCGTCCAGCATGTCTCCTGAAGTAACTGATGTGCAGAGACGTAGTTTTGCAAGTGTCCTCTGTGATGTATGTAGAGACAGACTGCAATGTGCATTGTGAATTTTTTGGTTGGCTTCTGTGAGGAAAGCTTTAATAAAAATGTTTGAAATTATATGTGAAATTTGTTGTAAGTTGCTAAAAGTTATAATTTTTGAGTAATAGATGAACAAATTTGGAATATTTGAGTGTCATCAGCTTCAAGACAAACAAACAGATTGTAATTATAATAGTTATTGTATTGTGTTAAGCTTAATATGAGATTTTACCTCATAGTTACTAGATTATTGTAGCATTTTAAAGTTTGTCAATAATTACACAAAATTTTGAAAATGAAATTTCCAAAGTCCCTGGGAGCCATCAGGTAGGTCATCTGCAACAAAGTTTGGGATGACCAGACACCTAAAGCTGGATTTCATGTTGTAAGAAAGGGCAATTTATAAATGAGCAGAGAAATCGTAAGAGCTTTTCTGCCACCTGTGGCAGTATTTTGTAAACAGGTTGCACATTATTGTGGTGAAATTGGGTCATAAATGGGAAATGACAACTTTCAAGACAAGAGTCAGTCACAGACCATTAGTTTAGGTGATATACAAGTTCTGGGAGCAAACTCACTCCAAACGCATACGGAACTCCAAAGTAAATGAACAGCTCTTATACATGTGTTGGTGAAGGACCAATTGGTACCTTTATACATAGTGGCATCATGGTGCCTTATTTGTAGGAATCAGAAATTTTAGTATCTATTTCTTGTAAGATTCACATTTATTTTTGGGAAAATTTGCTTCTATTTTGTTTATTTATTTTTCAGTGATTAGATACAAACATAGGTTACATGAAGGAAAAGCCTTATTACTTTGAAACTGATGATTAAAAGGGTCATGATTGGGTAACCTTTTGTGTGGAACTTTCATGCTGTGGTAGATCTAAGACATCTCCCAATGGGGGCACAAACCTGATAGTGCCTCCACTCCCACTCGGCATCCCCATTTTTGGTGCCCCACCCCCTCTGCTCAGTGTCCCCTCTACAAGTGCTTCCTAAGGCAAATACCCTAGTTGTTCATTCTGTTGAGAAGCACCAGCATTTACCTGCAGGTGAACTGAATGTGCCTCTGAATTAGGGTTTCTCTACTTCACTCATTCTTTTCCCACACAATTCATTTACTCAAGTGCTTTTCCTGGGCTATTGTAGTTGTGCTACCCATTCTTGACAACACAACAATCAAAAATGGACAAGGCACTTAGCTTAGAAGTAATAAACAAAATTATTCTATTCATACATTAGGTAATATGATAACTTAATGTAGAAATTTAACAAAAAATTACTTTATCCACACTTTGAAAGGTGAATTTTGGTGCACTCAAAATATGTCGATAAGTTTTGTTTCCCAGTCGCTATATCTGTAGAATGTGGAATATATATGCAGAAGGCCACGAGCTTAAACAATCTACTATTACATATTACCATCTGAGGGGTACCCCGTGTTCCTTAGACAGGGCAAAATCCTACGTTCACGTTCTGTTGTTGAGGGAGTTAAAATCCACGATGGACCGGACTTCGTCCTTTGATTTCAAAATTAGAAAACAATAAACAAGGCAATGCCTACTGTGAAATTGCAGTCTGTCTTCACTTTTTTGCACAGGTAATGGGGAAATTTGTTGTGCTTAGATAATCTTTGGGACTGAGAACTAGCCAGCTGCAGTGGCCGAGGGGACTGAGGCGCTTCAGTCACGGTCTGCACGGCCACTACGGTCGGGGGTTCGAATCCCCCCTCGGGCATGGATATTTGTGCCATCCTAGTTCGTAAGTAGTTCATAAGTAGTTTGTAAGTTTAGGGACTGATGACCCCGTAGTTAAGTCCCATAAGCTGTACAAACATTTGAACATTTTGACTGAGAACTGACTGAGTCTTACTCTATTGACTGAACTGTGACGAGCTCACAAGGATATAGAGTGTGCCAGTAAACAATCATTACATAGGCATGGTCAATCACACAAGAGAAATAATAGAACATATTAGCATTACACTTATGTGGTAGGAAAGACAAATTCACCAAACATTAGAAAAATTAATTGAAAAACAAATAGAGAAAAGTTAAAACAACTATAAATGTTACATGATTACCAACACAATGGCGCATACTTACCCTAAATTAGATCACATTCAAAATTTCTAATTCAGTCCTATGAGGTTTTTTTCATTGTGACTTAAAGTCTTCCAAACTATAAAATTTGTTTCCAGTAAGAATTGTTACAAATGATCCCTAAACATGGTTCTATTATCAGACTTACTTTTAATATCTGGAAGGCAAATATGGGAATAAGTGAGGTTGTGTCCCCAGATATACACCAAATACAGAGAACTTATAACCTTTATTATTCACTAAAACAGTTACAAGTCCAGACTAAATTACCATATGGACAGGGTGCTAGGGAAGTGAAGCCTCCCAAAGAAGGTCAGTCATACATAAAGTTGAGTCTATTAGTGGTCATGTCACCACAAAGCCCTCCACCTGAACCCCAAGTATGGAGTTCTCTCGATGAGGCAAGGGGGGGGGGGGGGGGAGGGGAGAAGTGTGTTGACGAAGTCTCGTAATGCTGAGCTCAATCGTGTCAGGGGTAGGCGTCGGCTGTGGTGGGCAATGTCGGCGAGCCAGAGGTGCAGACACGACAAACACCTGAAGCCGGAGAGGGTCACGGGTCATGGGGGGCGGGGGAGGGGATAACCGTGGGCAGCGGCAAGAGGAGCGTAAATAAGACCTTCAGATGAAGGAAGGAAGAAGATGCGAACTTCAGGGTGGTGATCTATGTGCTCGAGTAATTGCCACTTGACAGGAGTGGAGGGTGGGGGGCAGGGAGGAGGGAGCTGAAGAGATTGCAGACAAGGATAGTACAAACAGGGCATAATCCCTCAAGATAATGGAGAGATCACAGGAGATGGGAGGGGGAACCGGGATGGTGAACTCTAGGGCCAGGGCAGATGGAAGAGCAGAATGTGCAAAACCTCGGAAAGGTGAAGGAGGGTAGAGTACGGAGACAGGGAGAGGAGGTTACCCGAGGAGGAGGAGGAGAGGGTGGGTGGGAGAGGAGGTCTGCAGGACTGTCAGTGCTGTCATCGACGGAAGTCGATGCATTGGATGGGAGAGGGGGAAGGCTCAGAATAGGGCCGGAGTAAGGGAGGGCGGACACAGTCGTCTCAAAGGGAAACAAATGAGCAGTTTTCTGAAGAGCACTGGACGTGAGAAGGAGGAGGGGAATGACTAGTAGGAGGGGGAGAGTCGATATTTGCGCAGTGCAGCCTGATGCGCTCGACGAGGGATGGTAAACCGGAGGAAGGGGGGTGAGGGTGACGGGTGGATGAGCTCACCAGGGAGGGTCAACTTTTGGCCATAAACAAACTCGGCCACTGTGCCCTGCAGGTCCTCTTTGTGCGTGGTCCGAAGATCTAGCACGACAAGTGGCAGAGCCTACGTGTGAAGCGAGTCGTGACGTCGCAGTGCGGCCTTCGGTGTGAGGTGCCACGGCTCCACCGAGCCGTTATTCTGTGGGTGGTAGGCAGTGGTACGAATGTGGCTAATCCCACAGAGGTTGCACGGGGCATTGAATAGGGACGAAACAAACTGCTTATCCTGGCAGCTGAAATGGGAGATCCACATGTACACGAATGCACGAGCCACCGTTTCAGCTGTGATATCGAGGAGGGGAGTGGCTTCACTCCAGCGAGTGGTGCGGCCGATGGCGGTTAGGATATAATGAAAGCCATTGACAGGTGGAAGGGGACCAACCAGGTCGATGGAATCGGCCAGCAGGGACAGGAAAAGAGCCCGGGAGTCGGGCGGAGGGTTGCATTGTGACTCTGCTTTGCTGACAGGGAATACAGGCACGTGCCCATGCCTGGCAATCCCTTTTCATGTCTCACTAGACAAAGCGGTCAGCGACCAACCTAGTGGACGCTTTGATGCCAGGATATGCTGAGCTGTGTAGTTTGTCGAAAACCTCGTGTTACAAGCAATGAGGGATGAAGGGGCATAGTTTGCCAGTCGATTCATTGCACCAGACCTTGCCTGAGATGCCCAGAAAGGTGGTGCACATAGGTTTGAGGGAGGAGCTGTAATCATTTATCAGTTGCATGGTGCCTTCATCTGCAGTTTGAAGTGTGGCCAGATTAGAGAGGTCCAATAGTGAGAAGACTGCATCAGTGCGAGACAGGAAATCAGCTACAACATTGTCAGGGCCCTTGATATAACGCACTTCAGTGGTGAATTTCAAAATAAAATCGAAACAGCAGATTCGACGGGGAGGAGGATCCGCCGGAGGGTTAAAGATTGCAGCTGCAAGCGGTTTGTGGTCGATGAAGATATAGATTAATCATCAATTGCAGCGTGGAAGTGCTAAATGGCCTCGTACACAGCCAGCAGTTCTCTATCAAAAGCGAAATTTTTCTTTTGAGCATTATTGAGTATTTTTGAAAAGAATTGCACGGGAGAAGTGTAACCATTAACAGTCTAGCTGAGGACCGCCCCTACGTCACTTGCGTCAGACATGATGAAAAGTTCGGCATCGGGATCAGGGTGAGCAATGGTGACAACCTTCGCCAAGAGATGTTTGAGGGCAGAGAATGCAGAAGACATGTATTTATTCCAGGGGACGGGGCAAGTTCCAGAGGTTCGTTTACCTGCTAGGGCGTCTATGAGGGGGACTTGGAGATCAGCAACACCAGGTAAGTGACGCCGGTAATAGTTAATTGTCCTGAGAAAACACCACAGTTCTTTGAAGGTTGAGGGAAGAGGCAAGTCTCTGGTGCGATCAACCTTCTCGGGGCGAGAGGTAATGCTGTATGCAGAAACAATGAAGCCAAGGAACAGCGCAGAGGGTTGCTACAACTGTTTCTCCTTATCATTTAGCTCTATGCTGCGGCGAGAGTGTCGAGAAGGATTTGCACGTGTCTCTTGTTCTCCTCGACTGAAACACTAAAATGTCATCAAGGTATGCAAAACAAAATTTCAGTGGGAAAAGAATCTCACTGATGAATCGTTGCCGTGTCTGTGTTGCATTTTTAGGTCGAACAGTGTGACATGGTAATGAAACAAACCAATGGGAATCGTGATAGAAGTTTTTCAACATCGTCAGGGGCCATCGAGATTTGATGAGACGCACATTTGCAGTCCACTACAGAAAACACGTTTGCACACGCTAAAGTCTGTGTGAAATCGGTAATGTTGAGAATAGTGTAGTTGTCCATAATAGTTCTCGCTCTGAGTCTGCGGTAGTCGCCGCAAATACGCCAATTACCATCTTTCTTGTCCACTAAGTGAATAGGCGACAACCCGTTATTAGAAGAGGGTTCAATGACCCCAGCCTCAGCAATCTATTGTTAGACAGCAGCAAGTTTCTTCGGGCAAAGTCAAAGCAGATCGATTGAGATGGGAAGCCTGTCTGTCAAACAAAGTCTATGAACTGTTCCGTTCCTCACAACTGAAACGTACGTCAGTGGGCGCGGAAGCAAATGTTTGTTTACATGCCTGCATGACGGTTGTGGTAGCACAAGGCGGCACAGGATCACGCGCGTCAAAGGGATGGAGGGGGGCGTGGCTTTGAGTGAGTTCCGAGGCGTGGCTACGGCCAAAAGGAGCGCGGCAGCAGGAGGCAGCTTGGGACAGTTCATGGCAGCGAATTTTGCTAAGGCGCACAAATAGTAACTGCGCTGGCCGCGGGTGAAAGTGAGGGAGACACTGTAGCGCGTGCACAAGATGGTGGCGCGTGATGCTCGTTCAAATACTTCCTATGGAGTCGACGAGGGAGTTGTGGAGTTCGAGTTGGAGAAATTAAAGTTCCAGATGTGTGCTAGACCAATGGAGCAGATGAACACGGAAACAGTACAAGATCGCTGTGCGAGTGGGTGGGGGAGGGAGGGAGCAATACGGGAGGTGGTCTCTGGAGTGGAGCGAAGCGCACGTAGTGCGTCCAAACGAGGTGTTGGCATAGCCACCTAGTTTTGTTTAGAAACGTCCACATAGGAGCGGTGCATAGACACAGAACTGTCACATACGCTGGTAAGCTGTGCGTGGGCGCAAAGTCACTGATAACACTCGAGGAGGTAACACAACTACTGACCGTTGCAATTGTCCTCAAAGAGTTTCGATCACGTGCAGCATAGAGGCCAGTTGAGTGTCTTCTCTCCCATCACAGGAGGAGCAGTTGTTTGTGTTCACTAGACCTCTTAGACAGGAGAGTAATGATTTGATCGACAGTTTTGATGCACTAGCAAACAATCTCCGCAATCTAGTCAGAAGAGACGAAACTCGACAGTGCAAAAAAAACCTAAGGGACAACACACACAACCATGCTCCAGGGAGGACTCCAACCTCGATGGCGGGCAGCTGCGTGCTCCACAGCGAGGCGCCTTAGACCGCTCGGCTACTCCACTGCGGCTCCAACAGTGCACAGGGAAGGTGCGTGTTTGTTGGGTGATGAAACCCGGGCGGTACACGACATCAGGAGAAAGTTTGTTGCGAGAGAGAAAGTCAATGCCCACAATAGGTTCTGGAATGTTAGCCACTACAAAATTCCACTCTAGTGTGCAACTCGGTGACAGACGAATTGAGATAGTCGTCGAACCAGATCGTGGCACCTGAGTGGCATTGACAGCACGAAGTAGTGCACGACATGGGCGAATCTGGATCGTAGAAACAGGTAAAGGGAAACATCAGCAGCAGTGTATGCAAGAAAACGTGCACCGGAAACACAGTCGTGTAAGTACAGGCACTGCCAGTGGGGGAGACGTAGTAAACAGAGTGAAGCACATGTTAGCGCCTGCTCTTGTCAGCGCAGGAGGCGGCGCCTAAACCCTCCTGCGCTCTGCGTTAGGGTGAAGGCACGGCGGGCATTACTTTCTTTTTGCATCACCAAAATGGCTTTGGTAATAACGGTAGGGGTAATGTGGAGCCTGTTTCAGTGGAAAGCCGTGGAGGCCGCTCGTCAGAGTCAGACGACGTGTCAGCTGGTAAAGCCGGCGGTCGAGGCAGAGATGGCGCAGCTGAGACTCCGTCGGCGTGAATGTGACGGCTCGGACCTGGCTGTTTACCGGTGTGCGGGCGACCACCCCCAGCAGCAGGAAGGTGACTTGGCGGTGGGCCAGATTAGACGTAGGTGAGCCCCGTAAACCCTGTCGGCGTTGCAGATACGCTCACTCGGTGGTTGCAGAATACTGTAGATGTGGGCTGTCTCAACAGCGGGAGGAAGCTTGATGGAACGAACATCCCAGAGGACAGCTGAGAAGGTTTCTTTTCGCTTAAGGCCGGACGCACAGTGATCCAGCTTTTCACCTGAGCCGGCCGCAGTGGCCGAGGGGACTGAGGCGGTCCAGTCACGGTCTGCAGGGCCACTACAGTCGGGGGTTCGAATCCCCCCTCGGGCATGGATATTTGTGCCGTCCTTAGGATTAGCTAGTTCGTAAGTAGTTTGTAAGTTTAGGGACTGATGACCTCGTAGTTAAGTCCCATAAGATATACAAACATTTGAACATTTGATTTTTCACCTGAAGCAAGTGTTGCGAAACAAAATGTTTTGCTGGGTACGAGCGTTCCATGTATTTCAGTGGGAGCTCGCACACTGATCGAACAAACGATGTGAGGCGTTTCGCAACGCCTCGAAACATTTGAGCAGTTGATCGACGCCTGGATCCGATACAGCACGATGCTTGATGCTTCAAGGAGCAAAACGTTGTGCGCATGCGCCAACCCCCTTCCACTCCCATCACTACAGCTGTCACGCGCATCTCTGACTGTACAGAAGTGTATGTTTTGTGTTTTCGGATCTGTCTTTTAATCAAGTGTATTGCGTAATGACTGAAATAGGGGAAGATGACGTGGTCGACGATACAGTTATCGATGTTGATAAACTTGCCCTCGTTGAAACCAGAGCCAAGTTGTACGTGATTAGCAGGAAAGATCACCATGACCAGGACGTGAGCGCCAAAGCATGGCAACACATAGGTCAGGAAAATGAAGATCTCAAGTAAGAAATGTATAATTAAAAAACAAATTAATAAAATTTGTGTAATATAATCAACCTTCATAAGTTATAAAAGCGTTCATATTTTGAAAACCTGTTCTTTCAATCGTTTTACAGCTTTAAACATGATGTTTTATTAAGATTTAAACAAGAATGTTTCTAATTTGATTGTAAATTACTATTTAGTAAGAGTAATATTACAATTTAGTATTTATTATAATTTCTAAATTTAAAATTCTTCTTCATCCAATACAGAAAATGTATTAGAAAACTATCCACCAAAAGTCGCTAGTTCAAAATCTTTTGTTATGAGACACGATTCAATGGTAAAACTGCCATCATCCGACTGATCTCAAAAAAGATTAATAGTTCAATAATGGTTATTAATTTGAAGCCTTCAATTTGAAATGGAAATTACTCGAAAATACACGTTATTGTGAATTTAATACATAGGGTGTTCAATAAAAACTGCTCAGGACTTTAGGATATGTTTATTTAGGTAAAAACCAACAAATAATTTCCTCTAAACGTGGGTCGAAAAACGCTTCGTTTCCCCACTAGTGTGGAGTGTGAAGTGGGTGGTGTAAACGCCCCTCCCTATTTTCATGCTATGTTACGTTATCCATAAGTCCTCGTTGGACCAAATGATTAGGATTATTTTTTGTGATCAAACTAAGGAAGGGTTGTGTTATAAATACTGAAAATGCACATATTGCGACGACGAATAGTTACGGGAGTGTAAAGTGGGTGGCATAAGCATCTGTTTCGAATTTCTTGCGGTATTCATTTATCCATATATCCTCAACAGAAAATAAGAGTCAGTTTATTTTTTATGACCAAACTAAGGAATGATTATACTGTAAATACTGAAAGTGCCATATTGAGACGACGAATATTAATTTAGTTATGGGCGTGTGAAGTGGGAGACCTAAGCGTCCGTCTCGATTTTCCTGCGGTATTCTTTTTCCATATATCCTCATCGGACATAAAACTTGTTTTTTATGACCTACTAAAGAAGAGTTGTACTGTAAATACTGAACGTAACATATTGCGACGATGAATATTAAATGAAGTTCTGGGCGTGTGAAGTGTGAAGCCTAAGCGTCCGTCTCTATCTTCCTGCGGGATCCAGTTGTAAATATATCCCCATCGGAGCATAAGACGTGGTTTACTTTTTGTGACCAAATTAAAGTGTGTTGTACTGTAAATATCGAAAAAGTCGTATTACGACCAGGAATATTAATTAAGTTACGAACCGGGGAATTGGGAGGCATAAGCTTCCGTCTTGATTTTCCTGTGGTATTCAGTTATCCATACATCCTCATCGAAGTATAAGACTCTATTTTTTGTGACCAAACCAACGACGTTTTGTCCCGTAAACACTGAAAGTGCCATGCTGCGACGACGAATATTAAATAATTTGTGTGCGTGTGAATTGGGAGACCTAAGCGTCAGTTTGGATTTTCCTGCGGTATTCAGTAATCCACACAGCCCCTACGGACAATAACTTGTCCCAAGGTGCACAACTTTTTTTTCGATTGCTTCGCATAATTCAGCACTAAAATAAAATAATTTCGGGGTCTTTGATGGAAGCATAATTGTTATTAGATTTTAGACTCTACGAAACCCGAAACTTGTGTGTTTAAGAGAGAGAGAGAGAGGTTCTGTCTAATGTAAATCGCAGTTGTATTTCAGGAGTAATGATTGACACCTCGACAAATGAAGGCTCATTTACTCTGAAAAGTGCGTGCAGTTAGGTAAATTATGAAGTTATGGAAAATGTGTGTGTGCTATGTATCTCAAGATGTTGTGGGTTTAAGCAGTTTACAAGTTCAACATGTACCAATTCAATTCTATAAAGACTTTGAACATTAAGAGTAAGATATTGTGGTTTTTCGGAGCTGTTGGGGTATTGGAAAATACATAAATACCGTGACTAACGCCGAAATAACTGTACACCAGAGCAATATGCACGCTTTTAGGAAGGAAGTAATCTTATGGTTTAACGTCCCGTCGACAGTGTGGTCATTAGAGACGGCGCTCACGCTCGGACGTTTAGATAAGAATGGGGGAAGGAAATCAGCCGTGCCCTCTAAAAAGAACCATCCCGGCATTTGCCTGGAGTGATTTAGAGAAATCACGGAAAACCTTAATCTGGATGGCCGGAGGTGGATTTGAGCCACCATCCTTCCGAATACGAGTCCAGTGCGTTACCACTGCACCACCTCGCTCGGTGCGTGGTTTTAAAACGGTTCTTCATTTAGAAAGAGCGCATATAAGCAAACATTTCGATTAACATCAGGGTGTATTACTAGGGGAAAAACCTCTGTGTTGTGTTTAGGTTCTTATACCAGTTGATTGAAACAGTGTAATTCTATACTACTTTCATTTGTTCCTCTGTGGAAGTATCTGATGCCTCTTTAGAGACCTAACGTCAACAAAAAATAGTTATTGATTCGCAGTATGCTGCATTAAAAGTATGCTTTAGTTTTCGAAGAGTACTGTGTCTTGCTATTCCGATGTGTGTTAGGTTGTGAGAACAGATGGTCACGTTGACTTTTGTGTGATCAATATAGGTTAATAATGTAGAAGTGTGGGTGGTATCTACCGTAATTTGATAAGTTACAGTGTAAGGTTATGGCCAGGAGTGTTAGGTTGGGAGCTTTTTTTTAAAAACAGATGGGTACTTTCACGATTGTTTGGTCGTTAGAGACTATCAAAATTAAAAGTGTGGAATTGTATAATTAGTTTCAAAGAGTACTGTGTGAGTTTATTCTGAAATGTATACTGTAAGGTTGATAGCTTGTTTAAGCAGATGGGTACATCGACGAGAGTTTTGCCGATAGAGACTAATAATTTCAAAGTGTCTGGAACTGAAAAATTGGTTTCGAAGAGCACTGTTGCAATACAGTATGTAAAGTCTTTTTATTTATTCACGTTAGATTTTATTTTTAAAAAATGTGCCTGTGAAGCTTTCGTCAGCTAGGGACTGATTTCCGAAGGAGTGCAAATGAAGGCTGCAGATGT
Source organism: Locusta migratoria (assembly GCA_026315105.1). Classification (NCBI taxonomy): domain Eukaryota; kingdom Metazoa; phylum Arthropoda; class Insecta; order Orthoptera; family Acrididae; genus Locusta; species Locusta migratoria. The sequence continues at coordinate 371,070,869 of CM048755.1, forward strand.
GCCTTGTGGTTCTGGAGGTTTTTCTGTGAGTGTAGTTCTTTGCCTTATACCTGGAAACTGAACAGAGCCATTAGTGCACCGGTACTGTACTTGGAATTCATATCACTACCTGCCTCCGGGGCCGACTGGTTGGTCACTTTAGGTTGCTTGTTTCCATATGACTCAGCACCTTATAGCTCCTTGGCACTCATGATAGACTGTTCTCTTCATTGCGAAGGTTTGATTGAGATCCTGTAAGACGTGGTGTTCGTAAATTATTTTAGTGCAGATGAAGTGACAGTGACTGGCATCAGTTTGCAGATGTTCGTAAATCTATGGGATTTAACTTCTCGGTTATCAGTCCCTAGGCTTACAAACTAATTAAACCAACCTGACCGGCCGCGGTGGTCGAGCGGTCTGCGGCGCGCCAGTCGCAGTCTGCACGGCCGCTACGGTCGGGGGTTCGAATCCCCCCTCGAGCATGGATGTCTGTGTCATCTTTAGTATAAGGTAGTTCATAAGTAGTTTGTAAGTTTAGGGGCTGATGACCCTGCAGTTAAGTCCCTTAAGCTTAACAAACATTTGAAACCAACCTAAGGACGAACACACAGGTTTCCGGACACTTGCCACGCTGGACACTTGCCTCGCCGGACATTTGCCACACTTATACCTGCTCCCAAGGGTCGGGTGCCCTTTAGAGCCGGTCAAAACGGCCGCCACTGCCGCTCGCGGCTCGCTCTCGACGGCTGACGGCGGGTAGAGGGGCAGCGATGACGTCACACTGTCGAGAGAGAGACGCTTCGGGACGGGTCGAGTCTCGGTGCTCCCGAGTCCCGGGTTCATGCCGCGCCCGCCGGGCCGAGCCAGCCTAGTCGGCGCACGCCACCGGCCAGTCCTGTGAAGTTGGCACCCCTTTTTTGGAAAATGTATATTTTTTCAGAGTTCTAGAGAGATATACAATAGTTCTGGAGTTCTCTGTACAAAATTTAAATAGTTCTGCAAAATTTCGCCGAAAAAATACGAAAAATTGCCACAAAATTTAGTTTTTTTAAAAATTTAAATTTTGTACAGAGAACTCCAGAACTATTGATATCTGTCTAGAACTCTGAAAAAAATTTACATTTTTGAAAAAAGGGGGTGCCAACTTCACAGCTCTCCCACTATTCAGAATTGCGATATTTCACGAAATTCTGCAGAACTATTTAAATTTTGTACAGAGAACTCCAGAACTATTGCATATCTGTCTAGAACTCAGAAAAAAATTTACATTTTTGAAAAAAGGGGTGCCAACTTCACACGACTCTGGCGCAATTTTGTGTAGTTTACGTCCCTCATTTACGCAATAGCTCATGAACTATTATCTGGGCAGAAAAATATCATTAGGATTTTCTGAAGAACTCTTTGAGAGCTATTTAGAGTTGTGATCAGAACTATGTTTACGCTTGTAGGCAAATAATTATTTGTAAAAAAAACTAACATTTGTTATAATTTTTAGAAATTTTTTCGCGAATTTGTGCAGAACTATTTAAATTTTGTACAGAGAACTCCAGAACTATTGCATATCTGCCTAGAACTCTGAAAAAAATGCACATTTTTGAGAAAAGGGGTGCCAACTCCACAGTAGCGTGTAAATGGATTCCCCATTATTGCAATTATCTCATGAAGTATAATCTGCACAGAAAAATGTCATTTGGATTTCCTGTAGAACTCTTTGAGAGCTATTTAGAAATGTGATCAGAACTGTATTTGTACAATTGGACAAAAATTTATTTTGAAAAAACTTAATTTTGTGGTAATTTTTCGTATTTTTTCGGCGAAATTTTGCAGAACTATTTAAATTATGTACAGAGAACTCCAGAACTATTGCATATCTGTCTAGAACTCCGAAAAAATGTACATTTTCCAAAAAAGGGGTGCCAACTTCACAGGACTCCACCGGCCTGTGTGTTCACTCAGCGCGCCGAGATGAAAAAAAGGAGAAAATACACTTTTTCAATTTACACGTTGTAAAAATTGTTCACGGTATACAAAACGACTCTACATCATTTTATGAAATTATTTTTTCCTTACAAGCTATGCCTTGCGTGTGAAAAAATAAAAAGTCTACTTTTCATTACTCCCGAGTTTTTTAGTTCCGTAACGCTCCTTATTCGATTTTGATGAAAGTATACGACTAAAAAATCTGATTTTTGCACACATTGTAGTGAAACATCTCACATTTCGAATGAAACATTCACTTTTTGGTAATTCGTAACAGTCGTCTTCAAATAACGCTATTTGTCAAGTATGTGCACTTGATTTACAAATCGTGTATTAAAAAAGTTCGATAGCGGGCAGCTTACTGTTCTATGCATTTTAGACCATACATTACAGCGGGTGAAATGGAGCTAAAAGAACAGAAAAGTTTTTGAAATGGTAGTCCCACTTTCATCTACCTCCTTTCACAAGTAATTGCGAGTTATCTGAGCGGCGTCATACCGCTATCCCAAGCCTGCGAACTAGGCGGCTGTTGAGCGAAGCGTGAAGCACTGCAGTGCTGAAAAATTCGAATTGCTGGCCACGTGTGTAGGTCCCTCGTGATGTGTTAATGATCCGTAACCAGAAAACAATTATGAACTTATTTTCTTGGGTGGCGACCGGTTTCAATGGACAACGATCTGCTACGGTTTTACATCACATCAACTCGACTTTATGAGTGGCATACATCTGGTTTTTTCATCACGTGGAATATATATTTCGTGTTTGGAACTAGATAATAATAACAAATTAATGTAAACTGCGACTCTGCTGTTGATGGACAGAAATAAAATTTTCTGACGTTGCAGTTAATAGCTTTTTAGTTGAAGATGAAAAAGCCCAAAACACTTATATTTAGAGTTCCATCTACACCTAATACACAATTAAAAAAAAAAAATTTCTTTTGTTGCTTTCAGAAAATGTGGTACCACAAGGTGAAAATAGTTGTATATCGGGGTTGATTCCATGGTGAAACTTGTGCTCAATGACTGAATTTGACTTATAGAAATTTTCAGCAATCAGTCGTAAAAAATATTTATTTATTGGCAGATCAGTACGAACGTAACCTCCAACGTGAAGGTCGAGATGTTTTAAGTGTTTTAATCGTTTTTTAAGCATTGATAATGACCACACAGTGGTCGAAATCTAGCTCTGCCAATAAATAAATATTTTTACTACTGATTGCTGAAAATTTCTACAAGTAGTACATCGCGTGTCCCACATAAATGCGGTACCTTCACGTCTGAGATTAAAGTAAGAATGAACTAAGTTGCTTTTAGGAACCTGTCTGAGAGGAACAACGTTTCTACCAACATTTTGCTGAATCATTTGCTGACAATTTTCTTTGTCTGCAGGATGGTACCTTCGAAATTTCTTCATACGCTAGTTTAATTCAACCTCAGACACTGCAGAACACGTCAGTAAAGGATCAGTCTTTTTTTTTTTTTCGGGAGAGGGGAGAGGGGCTTGTCCCCAGCTATAAGGAATCCTCACCCACTGTCAGCAGAAGATCGATTGCCGTCTACTTCAACAAGCCAGATAACAGTTCATTGATTTTGTTATTTTATTACTATTGTTCTCCCACTGTAGTGACTCGTCAAATCTTATGCACATAAGAAATAGGTGGTAATGGACTCCTCCCATGTAACATTTAGGAGAGTCTTTCCTTACGTGAACATTCAATATGTTTAATATTCCCGGCGCGAGTCGGCGCCGGCACGAACCGATTGGCCTACGGTGTTGATTGTGCAGCACATGTATCACACGTCTCCAGCCTGCCTACAGCAGAAGCTTCTCTGAATGATATTTTTTATTTACACTTATGAAAATATGTTTATTTTTCTTTTATGACTATTAATTCTTTAATATGAATACAAAATTTAAGGAATTCTTAGTTGTTCACTAAACAAAAACTCTCCTAAATCTTAGTCGAAATTAATGGGATGAGTCCATACCACATACTTCTAATGTGCTTATAATTCCATGAGTCAGTACAGTGTGCAAACAATAGTAATAAAATTGTGGTGTCGCACAAGTATAAAGTGCGCGCCGCCATGACGCTCGGCGCGGCGTTCTTACGACGACAGCCACGAGCGCCCTCTGCTGCAACTCCGCTCGTGGCCACGACTGCTGCATCGATCACTTGGGACTGAGATAGGAACCAGTAAAGACTTGGCTATCGGATAGGCACTAGGAATTATCAGTAGGCAGGCCTCTAGATAATCTATGTATCAGCATTCTGCAGTCCAGAACTATGTAAAAGATAAGTATTGTAATCTCTCTATGAAATATATATCTCGTTCTAATTTACTCTAGTGTTTCCAGTTTCTGCTGTCCCACTGGCTGGTCACCTCCGTACCTGCACACGCGTGCATCCTTTATTCCTGTGTCGGTCTCTTTCTACTCGGCCACCGACACCCAGGTCTACCGGCGGAAAAGAGACACAAAAGTGGCGACGAGGCAGGGCACAAAAAAATAACAAAATCAATTACCAGTTGGGTGGCTTGAAGCAGATGGCAGTGAACAATTATTGGTCACCCCTGTGTTTCCTTCAATCTTCCACTGAAGGTGGGTGACGATCCCTCGTTGCTGGCCACACGCCCACCAAGAAGGAAAAAACAAATCACAACATGAAACAAAATGACACCTGCTTCTCATTCTTGACTGATCTAAAGCTAAACTAAATCTGCGCATTTTTGTTTCATTTAAAGTTGAAAAATCGAAATGAAAGTACTGTGGAGACAAAGAAAATAGTCATCTGGTGATTCAGGAAATGTTCATAGAAAAACAGTTCCCATCAGACAGCTTCCTAACAAAATAAATAAAAATTCTGAGAACCGTGTAGAATTCTGAGAACCGTGTAGAATTCTTTGAAAGTGGAAATGAATTGAAACGTAGTACATCGTGCCCCACATTAAACCGGTACATCTCGCGTACCCCCATGGTCATAAGTTGCACTACCCTTTCCTTATAAGGCCGTAACTAAATGTCTTTAACTTTACTGTTCAGAATTCCTTTTTACTTAGTTCATTTCTACTTGAGTCTTGGGTGTGAGGGATAGCGCTTTTATGTGACACACTGTATATAAATTGTTTCACCTGGTGGCACATTTTCCGAGAGCTAAAAAAGTGAAAATTAAAAGAAGGATGAATAGTTTAATAGTCACCTTAGGTGTAGATACATCAATAAATGTAAGTATATTTTTGGGCTTCTTCCGTTTGCCATCTCATTAAGTGGAATATCAGAACATTATATTTCAGTCCATCAACAGCAAATTCGCAGTTTACATTAATTTATTCTTCTCTTGTAGTTCGAAACACGAAATATGTATTCCATCAGTTATACGATGTGCACAAGAAACTAGTTGTATACCTTTCATTAAATGAAGTATTACGTTACGTAAAACCATAGCAGATCCTTGTTCATTGTAATAGGTCGCCACCCATGAAAAGTGGTATGTAGTTATTTTCTGGTTATGGTATATAAACACATCACGAGAGACCAACATACGTGGCCAGCAAATAATATTTTCGGCGCTGCAGTGCTTCACGCTACGCTCAACACACGTCGAGTTCGTAGACTTGTGGTCGCGGCATGACGCCGCTCAGATAACTCGCAATTACTTGTGAAAGGAGGTAGATATCAGTGCGAATACCGTTTAAAAACTTCTCTGTTCTTTTAGCTCCATTTCACTCGCTATAATGTATGATCTAAAATGCACAGAACACTAATCTGCTCGCTATCGAACTTTTTCCATACACGATTTGTAAATCAAGTGCACACATTGACAAATAGCGTCATTTGAGAACGACTGTTATGAATTATGGAAAGGTGAATGATTCATTCGAAAGCTAAGATGATGTACTATTGTGAGTCCAAAAATCAGATTTTTTTAGTCGCATACTTTCATCAAAATCGAGTGAGGAGCATTACAAAGCAAAAAACTCGGATGGAATGAAAAGTAGACTTTTTTTTCCTTTTTTTTTTTTTTTTTTTACAGACAAGTCAAAGCTTGTAAGGAAAAAACTTGATTGATAAAACATTGTGGATTGGTCTTATATACCGTCAACATTTTTTTCACCGTGAAAAACATTGACCATGCCAATGCACTAAAAGTTACACAATTTTAATCGTATTAATTATGGTAGCAATGTATGTACGCAGTTGGGTGACAACATTTATAGTTAGGCCGTAGGTAGAAATTCTCCACGTTGAGATTTGCTGTGTGCTTGTAGCTGACGGGAGGCCAGCGAGCAGGCCGACGTTGGTGGCTTGTTCCAGCTTAGGATTTTCCAGGCTCGTTTCCAGTGAGGGGAGAGAGGGACAATGGCGAGTGCCAGGCGCAGTGCAGTGCACAGCGTGAAATAAAATATTCTAATACTACTTGCATTTGAAGTAATATGATGCAGTTAGGAACCTTTAAGGCCCTCATTACAAAATAGCCTGTTGACAAATAAACAATACATTAGCTGATATAGTCACATCTGGCGTAATATGTTTAATTGACAATGAAAAGTAATAAATTACCAATGAATACAAGACAGTTACACAACTAGCATGGCAATGTTTGTTTATAAAAATAATATATTAACTATTTCTCATTTTATTTTCAAATAATCTTGTGTATTTTATCTTGAGGTATTCAGTTAAATCACTTATCTGTGATGTAAGAAATTGCACGATTATAATAAATAGTACAAAGGATGTTTATACCAATATAAAAAACTAAGAAAACATTTGTTTAATGTGTAGTGTAATTATTTTGATTTTAAGTAAAGTTTTAGAAATGTATTGGCTGAGCGCTGTACGTTGGCAAGTCGGTTAGAACAGCTCACATGGGGAAGTTGATGACGTAGGGGAAAAAACCCGGCAGTTGGGCTTTTGGCGCGTGCACGCGCGGCCCTGGTAGGCAGGAGTCGTGGGAGCGAGTGGTGTAGCTGGCCGGGCGCGGCGTCGCTCTGCACGGTCGGCATGTGGATCTCCAGGTGGAGACTATAGACTTTTGTGTGGCAATTGCCAGGTGTGGTTGCTCGTCGTAGACTGCACCAAGTTGAATCGAGTGCTACTGTGTGTTGTGAATATTTAGCCGGTGGAACAAGGTGTGCATCGCACTGAATTAAAGTGACTGCGTTTTGTTAATGTAACTCGTGTCGTCGCATAGGCATGAACAAAAACGGTGTTTGAGACAGGCACATGATGTGAAAACAATTTGCGACAAATATTCATTTTGTCTGGGGGCTCACGAGCTATAACTTTATTTGATAAATGTGTTGACGTACAGACGTATCAGCCACAGGGTTTTAATATGGTGTAATAAACAACATAAAGTGAACTTTCACGTGTTTTCAAAAATAGTAGCTAGTACACCCTTTTCTCACATGAACTTACTTTATTATGAATTTTTTTGTTAATCATATGCAGGGAAGGAAAGCTGTGAACGTGTGATATCATCCCCTAGAAAACGAGTCAAACAGTAGCAATCACAGTTCCAGTGTTTTTGCATGTTTGCATGTTTTTGCATGGTTCACAGTTGGTGGTTGTCAGTTTTAAAAATGAATCGTTCCCTATTTAAACTCTCAATCCTATCTCTCACCCTCACAGTGTTCACACTGCGCGCCGGGCCAAGCCGAGCCGAGCCGAAAAAGAGGGGGAAAATCAACTTTTCCGATTTTCAAGCTGTAAAAAATTTTGACGGTATATAAGACCAAGCCACATCGTTTTACGAAGTTTTTTTTTCCTTAAAATCTTTACCTTTCCTGTGAAAAAATAAAAAGTCTACTTTTCATTCCGCGTGAGTTTTTAGTTTTGTAATTCCCCTCACTCGATTTTGATGAAAGTATGCGGGTAAAAAATCTGATTTTTGGACACATGCTAGTACAACATCTTACCTTTCGAATAAAGCATTCACCTTTTTTAAATTCGTAACAGTCGTTTTCAAATGATGCTTTTTGTCAAGTATGCGCACTTGATTTAGAAATCGTGTATTGAAAAAGTTCAATAGCGGGGAGCTTACTGTTCTATGCATTTTAGACCATACATTAAAGCGAATGAAATGGAGCAAAGGGTATGGAAAAGTTTTTGAAATAGTAGTCGCACCGATATCTACCACCTATCACAAGTAATTGCGAGTTATCTGAGGGACATCACGTCGCGATCGCAAGCCTACGAACTCGGCGGCTGTTGCGCGTAGCGTGAAGCACTGCAGTGCCGGAAAAAAAAAAAAAAAAAATAAAAAAAAAAAAAAAAAAAAAAAAAAAAAAAATGAATTGCTGACCACGTTTGTCGCTTCCTCGTGATGTGTTAATGATCCGTAACCAGAAAACAAGTATAAATTATTTTTTCTTGGGTGGCAACCGATTATAATTGACAATGTCCCGCTATGGTTTTACACAAGGTCATACTTTATGAAAGACCTATGACTGATCTCTTGTCCACATTACACAATAAATGGAATATATATTTCGTGAATGGAATGAGAAGTGAAGAATAAATTACTGTTAACCGTTACTTTGGTAGATGGACTGAAATAAATTTTTTTGACATTATACTTATTGGGTTTCTAGTTGGAAATGATAAAAGGAAGAAGCCCAAAATTATACTGAAATTTATAGGTATTTCTACACCTAAGTCATGTACAATCATTTTTTATTTTCGTCTTTGTAGCTCATAGAAAAATTATCACAAGGTAAAAATAATTCTATACAGCTTGTCTCAAATAAAAGCAATATCATTCACGCCCGAGATTAAATTAAGAACGAACTCAGTAAAAAATGATAGATAATATTAACATTAAAAATATGTAGTTACCTCCTCATAAGGGATGTTGCAAGTGGCGGCAAACGTGAGGTTTGTCTGTTTTATGTGGGACACGCTGTACTGTATTTCAACCCATCTCCACTTTCAAAGAACTCAACACATGTCTCAGAATTTTACTATTTATTTATTTTGTTAAGAAGGTGACTGAGAGAAAGTGCGTTTCTACGAACATTTTGGTAAATCATCTGCTGACCATATTCATTCTCTCAATGGTACTTAGATTTTTTATAAATGTTAACTGAAATAAAAATGCGCTGATATAGTTTAGACTCAGAAACTAAAAGTCACGTCAGTAAAGGATGAGAAGCGTGTGCCACTTATATCTTGCTGTGTTTTGTTTCTTTGCTTCCTGGTGGGCTTGTCCCCAGCAACAAGCTATCCTCACCCACAGTCAGCTGAAGATGGAAGGAAGCAAAGTGGTGACAAAAAATTCGTTACTGCTGACAGAGCCAGCTAACAGTTCACTGTTTTTGTTATTATATTTCTTTTGTTGTCACACTGTAGTGGCCTATCGGATTTTAAGCACATAAAAAACAGGTGGTAATGGATTCATCCCATGAATTTCGACTGACGTTTAGAAAAGTTTTTCCTTATAAGAACAGCTAAAAAAATTATGAATTTTGTATTGATTTTACAGACTTGATAGTAATAAAAGGAAAAAAATAAACAACGTATTTTCACGAGTGTTATTTAAATGAAAAAAAAAGAAAAAAAAAAAGCTATCATGCAAAGAGACTTGAAAACACGCTGGAGACGTGAGATACTTGTGCTGCAGAAGCAATACCGTAGCCCAGTCGGCTCGCGCCGAAAATATTAAACATTACGAATGTCGTCGGCTCGGCGTGAACCGGCTGAAGCGGAGTCCTCTCGGCCCGGCCGGCAGTGTGAACAGCGGCATTGAAAACAATGGTTTCATCTTCCGGCTCGGCTCGGCTCGGCTCGGCTCGGCTCGGCCCGGCTCGGCTCGGCTCAGCTCGGCCCCGCCCGGCCCGGCCGGCACAGTGAACACGGCATTTCCGGCGCGAGCCGATTTTGCTACGGCATTGCTTCTGCAGCGCAAATACCTCACGCCTGCAGCCTCTTTCCAATACACGTCTCTCTGCATAATAGCTTTTTCTTAAAAGAAAACTTGTGAAAATATGTTATTTTTATTTTTTCTTGTATTACTATTAATTCTCTAAAATGTACACAAAATTCAGAAATCTTGTTTAGCTGTTCTCATAAAGGAAAACCCTCCTAAATGTCAGTCCAAATATATGGGATGAGTCCATTACCACCTGTTTTATGTGTGATTAAAATCCGATTAGTCACTACAGTGTGATAACAATAGAAATATAATAACAAAATCAATGAACTGTTAGGTGGCTCTAAGTAGACGGCAATGAACGAGTTTTGATCACAATCGTGTTACCTTCGATCTTTAGCTGGCAGTGGGTGAGGATACTTTGTTGCTGGGGACAAGCCCACCAAGAAGCAAGAAACAGAACACAACAAGAAGCAAAGTGGCACACGCTGCTCATCGTTTACTGACCTGACCTGTAGTTTCTGAGACAAGTCGATGTACCATTGACACACAGAAAATTCTCAACCGATGATACAGCAAAATGTTCATAGAAATTCAGTGCCCCTCAGACAGCTTCTTAACAAAACAAATATATAATAAAGTTCTGAGACCTATGTAGAGTTATTTGAAAGTGGAGATGGGTTGAAATTCAATACAACGTGTCCCACATAAAACTGGTAATTCTCACGTATGCCAACACTTGCAACACCCCTTAAAGGAGGTAACTACATGTTTTTAATGTTACTTTTATCTATTCCATTTTACTAAGTTCATTCTTACTTTAATCTCGGGCGTGTGTATATTACTTTTACGTGGGAAAAGCTGTATACAAATATTTTTACCTTGTGGTACGATATTTTTTCGAGAATTACAAACGAGAAAAAAATCACTAATTATGGCTCAGGCATAGATGTCCCTAAAACTTCAGTATAATTTTCGGCTTCTTCCTTTTATCATTTGCCACTAGAAAGGCAATAAGTATAATGCCCGAAAATTTTATTTGAGTCCATCAAAACGAAAGGCGCAGTTAACACTAATTTATTCGTTTCCCGTCGTTCCAAACTCGAAGCATTTATTCCATTAATTGCATAATGTGAAGAAGAAATCAGTTGTTATGCCTCTTATAAAGTATGACCTCATGTAAAAGCATAGTAGATCATTGTCAATTGTAATCGGTCGCCACCCAAGAAAAAATAGTTTACACTTGTTTTCTGGTTATGGATCGTTAACACATTACGAGGAAGCGACACACGTGGCCAACAATTCATTTTTTTCCGTCTTGCATTTCACTCTACGCCCAACACCCGCCGAGATCGAAGGCTTGCGGTCGCGGCATAACGCGGCTCGGATAACTCGTAATTACTTGAGAAAGGAGTGCGACGACCATTTCAAAAACTTTTCTGTACTTCTAGCTCCATTTCACTCGCTGTAATAAGGGTCTAAAATGCATAGAACAGTAAGCTGCCCGCTATCCAACTTTTTCTATACACGATTTGTAAATCAAGCGCACGCACTTGAAAAATAGCGTCATTTGAAAACGACTGTTACGAATTATGGAAAGGTGAATGCTTTATTAGAAATCTGAGATATTTTACTACTATGTGTCCAAAAATCAGATTTTTTCATTGATTACTTTCATCAAAATCGAGTGAGAAGCGCAGCGAAACTAAAAACTCGCGCGGAATGAAAAGTAGACATTTTATTTTTTCACAGGCAAACCAAAGCTTGTAACGAAAAAATAAGTTCATAAAACGATGTGGGATGGTCTTATGTACCGTCAAAAATGTTTACAGCGTGAAAATCGGAAAAGTTGATTTTCTCCCTTTTTTTTCGACTCGGCTCGGCCCGGCGCGCAGTGTAGATGTGTGTCGTACGGGCGCAATAATTATGGCGTGGCGGGGAGGGGGGGGGGGGGGCTGACCATGCGCATGCGCACTGCTGTCGGCTGTTCTACTTGCCAGTCGGGACTCGGGAGTACCGTGTCGCCTCGCTCCCGATACTGTTATCGATACTGCCGGCTCCCGGGTGCGGCGGGCTCGCCTACCGCTCTCTTTAGTGGCAACGAGCGGGAACCAGCGGCAGCGTTTGACGGCCTCTAGCGTCCTGGTCTTCTCCTCCTCCTACTTATGAACTAGCTTATACTAAAGATGGCACAAACATCTATGTCCGAGGGGGGATTCGAACCCCGACGGGGAACGGCCTCGCGCATCGTAGCACAGCGCCTCAATGCGCTCGGCCGCTCCGCCGCGGCCACGTTTTGTGCACTTATAAAGTGTTTTCTATGTCTCTGAAACGACACGTGCTAAACGACGGAAATTGCTTTCTGTTGATGCCCTTCATTTACACGATTGTTCCGTCATTCACTGTGAAGTGTTTCGTAATGGATTCATAGAATCGCTTCAGTTGTCGACTGTTCCACGATTATACGAAGCTCGAGAAAATTAAGTGCCACAAAGCATATGTGCGAATTCTAATTACAATTCAAATGTGTATGAAATCTTATGCGACCTAACTGCTATGGTCATCAGTCCCTTAAGCTGACACACAACTTAAACTGTCTTATCCTAAGGGCAACACACACACACACACACACACACACACACACACACACACACACACCCATGCCTGAAGAACGACTCGAACCTCCTACACCAGCAGTTGCCCGATCCATGTCATGGTACATTAGACCACGCGGCTACTCTGTGCGACATTCTTACAATTGTAACACCATAATTTGTACGGTAGTGAGTACAAAAGCTCTTTGCATTTGTAGGAGAAGTTTGGTGACAAATCTCATTGAAGAAGCGTGCTACAATGAAAACACTTTTGTTTTAATGTTGTGTCCCCACCTCATCCCACTGCCCCCCCCCCCCCCCTCCAAACTCAAGGAAAAAACGGAAAACATCTGAGACCTTTTTTCTGCTAATTCACTATACTGCACAACCTGATATATTTCTCCAACTTTTTCAACGTCCTCCCTCTATCCCATGAGGTAATAATCGCACACAGCTCAACAATACTGCAGAAGAGGTGGCAGGGTTTGCAGTATCCTTGGGAGGCGTTCTAATCTTCTGTTGGTTGTGTCAATAGCAGGACGTTTGTTTTATCTTCGTCAAAACATGTATTATCCCAGTTAACGTTGTTTTCAAATGTACCCTTTTTCGTTAAATGCATAATCGTTAAATTTGTTTTGCTTTTATTTCTCAAAGCCTGACGAAAATTTTCTAGTAATCATGTGGTGAACTGTACACGTACACACTGTACACTGTACACCTTTACACGTACACTTTACACTTTTAGGGTCAATTGTCGCAATTTGCACCGCGAAGATATAACTTCAATATCATATTAAAATTGGCTATGCTTTTCTGACGTGTTTACTAGGCAGCAGCATAATCTACCACAAATATTTCTGAATTGGATATAGCAGCTTGTAACTCAGAGAAGGTGTAAAATGTTACTTTCGCTCCAGTCTGTAATTATGTGCTGCTGCATCTTATCCTTAGAGAGCGTCGACATTTTCATGTAGGAAGCGAACAGCTGCAACGTGAATCGCCTGCTCATTGCCCTTGTGAAGGCTTATTCAGATAATTCAAAAAGTAGGAACGAGAATAGTTGTAGTTGTTACGTGAAAGCCGACCGCAGTTAAGTCCGATAAGCTTCACTGACATTTGAACATTTTGAATCTTGAAATATTCTTCTCTATAAATATAAGTCTGGGACTGTTCTTTCGAAAGAACAGACGCCACATAAATATACATAATTAAGGAGAATACAATCACAGATCCAGCCTTTACAAGCTTCCTAGGGTTTTATTTGCGGACGGAGAAGTTAGTACTGCTTCCTCCCACAAGTCCCCTAAAACCTCCGCATCCTTGCGGATGCTGTTGCGTAGCACTGTGCGTTTGTACCGCCCTACAGTACGCACGAGGTGTCGTAGTTGCTGTCCATGTCTTTATGGAAAGCATAGAGTTCTGACTAACCTGTTGTCTTCTATAGTTGTGTCCCCAGCGCAGAAGACAGCACACAGCTCGTTGGTTCTTCTACAGCATACAAGTGAGGCTAAAATAAGTTCTGTATGATGGAAGCATAATAAGCGACTCGCGAGATTTTTAATTGTCAGGGATGCCATTTATTAAATAAATAATAAAAAAATGAGCAACTATTGTTAATATGATACGGCCTATGCTGCCCATAGTTCATGTAGAGACCTCGACTGTTGTCACTATTACAAAACCTTTACTCATGACCGGCGCGGTCCGGCGCGTATAGTGGTCAGCTCGAGACTGCAACTGCGGCGCGTTGCGAGACTAGAGGGCACCTGACGCTCTATTTCGCGCCAAAACAGGGCCGTCGCGCGTTTTCTGCAAAATCGCTCTTCTCTTGTTACAATAAGAGAAGGCACCTTAAACTTTTTAAACAGTCAAAACCTAGCCTGTCCTTGAGAGATATTTATTATAAATTCTCAGCTCTGAATAATTAATATTTAGTTTATAATAAACAAAAGTAATTTCAAAAGAAATCACGTGATGTGAAATACAGCAGCCAATGCGAGGAGAGCACCAGTAACATAGGCGGGCTTTCCCACGGGAACCAGCACCTACTGTGCCATATGCTACTGCTCCCCACCCCACATTTCAACATATGCTGCAATGCTGTCTTTCTTCCGCGTTTAAGACACGTACGATGTTAGCAAAGAAACGGCCAGCGGCCAGGCCAGGAATATCACACCTTCAGAGCAGATACACCCTCAATGACCCCAAGCAGCTTGTGTCGGATTTTCTGCGGCTCGCCAGTTACAGTCTGCACGGCCTCTACGGTCGGGGGTTCGTATCCCCCCTCTGGCATGGATATTTGTACCGCCCTTAGTATTAGCTAGTTCATAAGTAGTTTGTAAGTTTAGGGACTGATGACTTCGTAGTTAAGTCCCATAAGCTATACAAACATTTTTGAACGTTCTTGTGTAGGATTATTTCTTTTAATCTAGATTCTACTATGTCATTCCAGAAAACAGCACAACTATCACAATCACCAGATATGATCCACCATGTTGTCATTTCACTACCATAGTCGAACCAGTAAGATCATTTTTCTACAGGCAATGTTTTTCTCGAGTGGTCCAACACCTTAGGAGAACATCTTGTGCACACACTATGCAGTGACTTAACTATTTTTCCTGCGAAGTGATGCCGAACATTGAAGTATTTATAGTGAAGGAGACGAATGGAATATTCCACATCTACATAAGAAAGAAAATAAAAGTAATCCACTGAGTTACACATCCATTGTAGCGATATCGACATGTAGTAGGATATTTGAGCAGGTACTTTTTCCAACGTTATGAAATATCTAGAAATATATCACGTATTAACATCAAACTAGCATGGATTTCGAAATCTTTACTCTTATGAGACTTTGGCGATACTGTATTTGCATGAAGTACTGAGTACTCTCAAACTAATTCCGTATTTCTAGAGTGCCAAAACGAATTTTTGTATCTTCAGTGATAATAAAATTTGAACCATATCGCTTTCCTAAGGAGTATATCCACAGTCGTGCGACTGGGATCGTGATGTCCTGTCTACAAGGTACTAGTGTGCAGTAACTGACGAGAAGTAACCTAGTGAAAAAATGTTCAAATGTTTGTTAAGCGTATGAGACTTAACTACGGGCTCATCAGTCCCTAAACTTACAAACTACTTATGAACTACTTGCGAACTAGGACGGCACAAATATCCATGCCCGAGGGGTGATTCGAACTCCCGACCGTAGTGGCCGTGCAGACCGTGACTGGAGCGCCTCAGTCCCCTCGGCCACCGCGGCCGGCACCTAGTGAAAAGGACGTGACGAATGTAAATCTTCCAGCAAAGTGAAATAGACTTCTGTTTCGAATCAGAACATTGCTTCCAGATTTGAGGTACTTAATGCTGGCGAGTAGTAAACTTTTCAGAAAATCAAAGTTAATTGCGAAATAATTTTGAATTTGTATCTTCACAGCGCAAATTGTGACAATTGACATTAAACATCAATATGCATTTGGCTCTGAACATGATTACTAAGAGAGTTTCGTCAGCATTCTAGATATCGATAAGCAAAACAAATTTGAAGGTTGTACATACAACGAAATTCCTGGGGGTGCAATTAAAAGCAAAGTTAATTGGGAATAAATACGTCTTTTGGCGAAGGTGAAACAAACGGTCTGTTATTAAAACAACTATTAGAAGATTTAAACGTCTCCTAAGGAGACTGCCAACCCTACAATTGTTCCAACTCTTCTGCAGTTGCGATTATTACCTGACTGGATAGAGGGAGGGCGTCGAAAATTTTAAATAATATATCAGATTGTGTAGCATAGTGAATCAGGGGAAAGTAGGTCTCGGGTGTTTTCCGTTTTTTTTCCTTCAAGTTGGGAGGGGGGGGGAGGAGTATAAGCTGCAGACGCAGTATTAAAACAAAAACATTTTCACTGCTGCCCGATTTTTCCATGACATTTCAATCACCAACCTTCTCCTCCGAATGCAAAGAGCTTTTTTCCCACTGCCGTACAAATATTACACCTGTAGGGATAACATAACAGTAATTAGAACTCGCACATACGGTTTTGGCACTTGTTCGTTTCGAGCTTCGTATAAGCGTGGAACAGTCGAGAAATTTAAGCGACTATAAATTCTTTACGAAACACTTAACTGTGAATAATAGTACAATCGTGTAAATGAAGGATATCAGCATAAATTAATTTCCATCGTTCAGCAATTATTGTTTCAGAGACACTTTATAATTGCACAATGATATACTATGTGTATACAGTTTGTGATGCTGCCACGAAAACTGTTTAGTCTTACACCTCGCTTAGTTATCTAGGGTCAATACACAGTTTCTTAACTCTAGATGGCAGAGTGCTTACAGGAAACGATAGTTACCTGCACCGTATCATTGTTAGCTATGTGAAATATTATGTGGTAGCTACCTTTACCATCATTATATCCTTTAACTTCTTTAAATATTTGAATGAAATGACAAAGGATTAAGTGACTGCTCAGGTCATAGAGAAATAGCTCTAGTTGTGTCTAACTACAGATCTGGGTAGGTTAGATGTGACTTTCGATTCTTCAAGGGTTGAACGTGGCTTTGCAGCCTGGAGCTTTATTCACCGTGGCTCACGAACTACGGTTCAACCGAGCTGGACGGATGAGGGGCTGGACGGCGAAAACAGGCTGGCGCAACACCTCCTAGAAGACGAGGCCTGATGCCTACGTCACACCGAGAAGCGACCGCTGGCCGCTACGAGGCGGTGGCGGTGGGCGTGCCCCAGCCAACAGCCTGTCAGATGGCGGCCGCCGCCTCTCGCTGTGACGTAGTTGTCAGGGGCCCTATTCTGTATCTTTTCGGCGCGCCAAACTTCGGTTCGGTCAGAGAGCGCACCGAAGGCTCCAGTTATCGAAGCAACTCCCCCATTTAAAGGCCAATTCACACTGTCTGTCACGTCACGTCACCGTCCGTCAGAACATTCCGCCATGTATTTCTAATGGTGGCATTCACACTGTCCGTCACCGGACCGTCACGTCACGTCAACGTCACGTCAAGCTTTCTCGAGATAAATGTTTTGACACAATGTCTGTCTGCTAATATAGGAAGTTACCTATCTTCGTCACGTGAATTACATGTTGCAGTCGACGATTGCACTGTTTATATGCAAATGTGTCTTATTCATCTTTATTTTGTTGCTATACTTCGTTTAGGGGTAAATCTCAAATGTTTCAAGACGACTTAAATGTTTTTCTCAATTGACTATCCTCCTAAAAGGGTAGTCGGATATCTGAAACCGAAAAATGGTTTACGTTTCATAATATTGTAACAAAAAAAAAAAAAAAAAAAAAAAAAAAAAAAAAAAAAAAAAATGAAGCAAACTGTTTATTTGAATAAGATTGTAATTTGATGACGCATTTTTCATTCAATAACACTCTAAATAAAAAAGTCAATGCTAATGAAGGACAAAAATTCAGTTGTTTACGACAGTATTCATGTCAGCAGGCAAATCATAATTGATAAAGTAAACAAGTTATATTTATGCTCTTATAAATATTGTTTGTTGGGTTCATATGTTTATTTCTTCTCTTGTAAATAATGTCGACGTTTTGAAATGTACCGGCCGTGGTGGCCGAGGGGCTGAGGCGCTCCAGTCACGGTCTGCACGGCCACTACGGTCGGGGGTTCGAATCCCCCGTCGGGCATGGATATTTGTGCCGTTCTTAGTGTTATGTAAGTTTAGGGACTGATGACCCCGTAGTTACGTCGGATAAGCTATACAAACATTTGAAGCATTTTTTTTAATGTTGTTTCAGTTCCCAGCACTTTACCACACTAAGTTGGCAAAAAACATACATTGTAAAGTTTTCTTTGGCGGTCAATAACATTTACCATTGTTGTTACCTCAACTCCACTATTAAACTATGATTTTCTGCATAACAGATTGCCCCTCATAACCTCACTTTCAAGCTTGCGTATTAGGACAGGCGAATTGACGTGACGGACAATGAAGAACAGTGTGAATGCAACTTGACTTGACGGTGCCGTCACGTGACATTGATATGACGGACAGTGTGAATTGGCCTTAATACTGTATTCCTTTCGGTGACGTTGCGCGCTGTCTCCGAGGACACAGATACTCACGGTGGCGCTGTTGCCAGATCTATTCGCATCAGCCAATTGGAAGTGACTGACTGCTTCTCCGCGCATGCGCACTGCTGGTGAGCAGGGGGACAGCAGCCGTGGCCCGCATTCGCTGTGTTTCCTACCGTGCCAGACAGCCCATCAAAATGAAAGTCATGTATTTTATAATATGGCGACATAACACGACAGTATGTTCCGAGAACTACCTACTGACACCTGTTTTTTGATTAAATAAAAAGTTTTTGTCACTGATAAAGAGAATATTTAAACTTTTATGACAAGTTGTTTATTCGTGCTACTCAATGTTTATCACACCGTATCTCCTAAGCGTCACACAACAAAATAATTTTGTAATTGCCTTCAGTGCTATATGTTGTCGATGACTGCAAACTTTCCGGCCAATATATTCGGTGATTGTGAAGTAATAAACTAAAATCTCACGTCTGACGCAGAACTGTTACCAAACTGACCTCCAAAATGTAGTAAGCGACAAACTTTTTCCATTCACATTTTTTTGTGGGGGTGTAAGCGAGAATAAGTTTCGGAAAGGTTTGAATTCATTTTTGGCGTTTGTTGGAAGGTGTTAGGTGCTACCGTTTATCCTAGACGAGAGCAGAATTGTGCGGTTCGTTGGCGATGCGCGAGTTCAGCGCTCGGGAGCGACAGTTTACGAGGCGCGGCGGTAGCAGCAGAGAGAGCGCAGTGCTGGCAGTGGAAAGCTTTTCGTTTTGGCACTACGGAAGTACAGGGAAGTTGCGGGACAGGAAAAGGATTACATATTTGTCGAGACAGCTTTTAGAAGCGCAAATTAGTCTATGTTCTTATACTGAAGAAAGAGCTTACAATATTTTAATAACACAACAGTTGTTTGACGATGTGGGAAAGCTAAAGAAATTTTTTAGATTCAGTCATAATCAGTTTTCGTATCTTCTGACGTTAACTGGACAAAACCTGAAACGTCAGGTTTGATTCCATCTTGAATCCAAGTGCTCAGTGCTTGTCAACGTATATGGATTGATGAATATTTCTTTATTATCGCAAATTTGATTTTGGTCGCTGTGAGACTCTCATCAGTGCTTAAAACATAATTTGAAATGTACAAAAAATTTGCAATCTTCTTACTGAAGATTATGTAATCGTCAACATGAAGGCTGAAAACTTTTCTTTGTTTCAAACTGAGTTTCAAGCATTGAGAGTAGTCAAACATGAATTATTTGTAACAAGACTAAAAAAGTAAATGAATAAAAATAAAAGTCTACGTTTGTTTCACTCACAGAAATTTCATCTTTCGCTTTATAATAAGAGTGAAACCCATGCCTAAGAAACTACTGCTGGCGCTCGCTATTACATGTACATGCTAAAGAATATTGCAGATCATGCTTCTCTTAAGCGAATAGAAAAGTGTTCCAAACAAGATGACTGGTGAAAAAATATTTTGCACCTGGCATGATTCGAACCTAAAATATTTAGGATGCGAACGTGTCGCCACGGGCTTAAACAGTTTTTTTTATTTTTTATTTTATTTTATTATTATTTTTTTTTAACAATTTGGGGAACTTGCCACTGCCACTTTTGCCCTTAGAAAAAAAAAAAAAAATACACTTGACTACTTCAGACGTTGACTCCTACCTTATCCTAGTCCCAGTCCAACTAACCTAATTCTAATAAGGGGCAAGGATAGCTAATAGGCTACCGAAAGCAGAAAAATAATAATAAATAAAATATAACTCAGGAAATTTGGAGGAAAAAAAATCCTGGGAAAACTTCTTTTGTATTCTTTTTTTATTTTTTATCATTATTATTATATTTATTCTTTATGTATATATATTTATTTAACATATAATAAGAGGTGTGCCGTAGTGTTGCCGCCGGCATAGTTAGAATCGTCCAAACGTGTCTTCTCGTTGATTATTATATTCCGTTGTGGGTGCTGTTCAGTTCAGGTTGGTTGTGTTAAGATTTATCTTCTCATGGCTTGCACGTTCCAGCTGCGAGGCGGGTCATGAAAGGCACTCCGTAAAAAGTTGGAAAAATGTTGCTGGTACTTTGGGTTACGGGTTACGAGTGTGTTTTGGTGGTGGGGAAGAAAGTCTCCCCCGGAAATAAGAGCATGTTTGACCACAGTGTCTGCACGCAGTGACGATCTTTGTTTCTTGACCTCTTTGCGGAATGATTATAGCTCACTTATACTGTCATGATTTCCACTATCTGACTTCACAAAATTCCTTTCTATTTTAACTTAAAGGTTGCAAAAGCGTTTTCTGTAAGTAATAAATACTCAGTTTGTACGGAAAAGTGCAGTAAAACACTACTAAGTACCGTTCAGATACATCGGTAACGTGCTTCTGAGCACAATAGGACTTAAGATTGCGATGAAAATGTCTCATTTTATGAAGATTTTCAATGCGGTGGAGTATCTGGAGTGCATATTTGAGTAATTCTCAAGAACAAATACGAAAATTTGCCAAATACGACGTGACAGCTTTGCGAACGGCGAAAACGAAGGTGACGCCGTATTTGATGGATTTCGTATTTACACTTTCGTAATATGAGAGTTTGCAGGATAAATGAAACGGCGCATTAAAGACATTACCGAGACGCGTATTTTAAGATAAAGTTTATTGCAATAGAGTTTACAGAAGTGCTACTTCGTTATATTAAACATTAGAACGCTAGTAATTTTAACAAAATATTCTGGTAATATTTGCAGACAACTTTGAAAATTAACTTTTTAATTTATTTATCACTTAAAAACAACAGATGTTTCGTTATCAGAATTTAAAACCACACAGCATTGCTAAAATAGCAATTTATCTTCACAATCCAAACACGCTGAAACGAACGAATCGGCCTTCTCGATAATCCAGTCGATAAATGCATTGTAGAGTGCATGGAATATGCGAGAATTTTTGACTTCAGGACTTTGTTAGGGATAGTTAGGAGGTGAACATACTAAAAGTCCCCGCCCTGGGTGTTGAGCTAAAGCGGGGAGGGGGATGAAAAGGTACCACTTTTTGTTTTTCGCTTTTATCTTGAAAACGGTCCGCTTTAGGAGGAAAACCTTCCAAATAAAAATGAAATTTAATTGAAATTGCTATAAAAATGTTTCTATACATAAACATAAAATTCCTAACGGATTTCGAGATATACGTTTTTGAAAGACGACAATTTCGGAAAAAAAATTATATTTTTACCTCACTAATTTTGTCAAATATTTACTTATAGTCAGTGGCGGTGGCTAGGCGACGGCGACGTCGGCAACCGCCGACGGCCTCGCACTTGTGGGGTCCTCGCAAAACATTTGTTAAAATTTTAGCTTTTTTATATTTGATGTTTGACGGCGATTTTCAACTGCTACGTTATGTAGCGACGACCTAAAACTAACTTAACACTAGCTTAACCAATGGACGAACACAACATCCGTACCCAAGGGTGGGATTCGACCCCCGATGAGAGCGATCTCGCTCACCGTGGTATGACGCCTTAGTGCGGCCGGCAGCTATTTAGTTGTCCGTATTTATTCCCGTATGAGTGCAGTAGTGAAGTAATTTTTAGTTAAATACTTGCAAAAAAACTTCTTCAGTACATTTTAGAAAACAATTTGGAAGAAGTATATCCAAATGTTTATATAACAATCAGAATCATGCTCACAGATCCAGTCAGTATAGCTTCGGCCGAGAAAAGCTTCACGAAGATAAAATTCATTAACTTGAGAAGCACAATGAGCCAAGATACTGCGTTTTCGGTACTATTAATTGAAGTCGAAATAGCGGCTGGTATTAATTAAGATGTGATCTTAAAAAAAATTCAGTGAGACGAATAGCCGAAAAGCTTCTCTATTTTAATTTGTGTATGTTTATTGTAATTTTTTGTTATTGCAATAATACTTGTATATTATATTGTATTTTACACTACAATTTTAGTACGAGGCGCGTCCAGAAAGTAAGTTCCGTTTCAATTTATCTCCGCTGCAGCGCTGCGACTGTAGTTCCGCACATGCGCTGTAGACGATGTGTATCAAGGAGAAGAACGTGCGCCATTTGGAGATCGCTGTCAGTTACGTACGCTTTGTTGTGCTTGTTTGAAATGTCGGCGTTGATTGAAAATCCCGCCGCCTGTGAAATCAGGTCGGTGATTCGGTTTCTGAATGCGAGGAAAGTGAAACCAAGTGAAATTTATCGGCAAATTTGCGATGTTGACGGACCAAATACGATGAGTGATTCGATGGTGAGAAGATGGGTCCGGCAGTTCAATGGCGGGCGTACTGATGTGAACGATGAAGAACGAAGTGGGCGTCCACCTTTGGTTACAGAAGAACTGGTTCACGCGATTGATGACAAGATTCAGGACATCTCATGTCTTTCCTTGGAGGTCATCACTTCACCAATGACGACGAGCTGAAAGAAACTGTTTCCAACTGGTCTCATTTTTATTTGGAAGGTTTTCTTCCTAAAGCGGACCGTTTTCAAGATATAAGCGAAAAACCAAACAATGGTACCTTTTTACCCCCTCGTCACATTAGCTAACCCCCTCTCTCCCAGGGCCGGGGACTTTTAGTATGTTCACCTCCTAACTATCACTAACAAAGTCCTGAATTAAAAAATTTCCGCATATTCCATGCACCCTACACCCCTCCTTTGAGCACTCATTGACTTAAGGTACGAAGCCTCAGCAACTTTCGGTGCAGCGCTCGAAATTTCGGTGGCCGTTTCGGGCGGTAGCAGGCCGCAGAAGCGTACAGAATAACCATTTTCGCTACCGAAACGAAATTGATGTCACTACCGAGGAAAACCCACCGAACCGAAGGGTACGAAAGATACAGAATAGGGCCCCAGGCCTCGTCTTCTAGGCGGTGTTGGCTGGCGCCGATGCGAGGCAAGCCTGGGGCCCTATTCTGTATCTTTCGTACCACGCGCGGCTCTGTGTCTGACGCATATGTTGACGTAAATGTGTTTACTTCCTCTCCTGGTATATCAGGGCGACAAGCGGAAGTAGGCGTCAGGCCGTCTGTGGCAATGGCTCACTGGGAGATGTCAACTCGAGACAGTCACTCTTACTGCAGATGGAGGATGTTCCATCAGAGAGGCTGGCAGAAGGTCTGACGTGTCATATCACCACCACCTAGAGAGAAGGCTGCGGCGCTCTCGTGTGACGTCAGGAAGAGTAGGTTGCGCGCGCATAGCTGACTGGCTCGCTGCTTCGGCATAGTGGGCCGTGTCCCAGCGGCTACCCAGTCAGCTATGCGCGCGCAACCTACTCTGCCTGACGTCACACGAGAGCGCCGCGGCCTTCTCTCTAGGTGGTGTTGGACATTAGAGACCCGAAACGGGCTTCCAAATGTTCCTTAAAACTAGGGCTGGGCAAATGATACTCGTGTTCGAACATGCTCGGGATTTCCCGATACAGCGGAGAACTCGATACAGTATCGAATTGTTCGAACACTCAGGTAATAAATGACTCGCGCTGTGTATCTGCGAACGATACGCGGGAAATTGTTCAGTAACCAGGCTATCGCTTTGCTCAGAACTAATTTCCTAGGAAGGAAAAGTACATGTAAAACAAAAGAAGGGTATCACTATGAAAAACTACAACTATATAAAAAAACAATGCATACGTGACCTGTCTGGTATCACTGCAAGTTATGATCCATTGATAGACTACTATGACAGAACTACTGCATCACATAATGGAAGGCTAGCATTCAAAGGAGAACGTGTGAATCCTTCAGAAGTAGAAATTACATTTAATGTGGTTATAAGAGATAGGTTGCAAATTACTATTTCACTCCCTGTTCATACGGTAGGCCTACAGTAACAGACAAAAATGGTACCTGCTTTTCATCGCCTTGAAAACAAGATTAAAAGAGATGAAATAGGGAAAACATTCGAAATTTAATACCCAATAACGGAAATAAGTCATACAAAAATAAATTGTAAACGCAATCACGGAATAAACGGTGCGCAAGCTGTTGTGTAGGTAGTATTAACAGGCGTCGCTAGATCGCAGCACTAGAATTTTATAACCGATTGCTATCGTTTACTTATAGTCTCTATTCGGTACTGCCCTTACTTATGACCTGCACCCTAGAAGGTATTACAGTGGGAATATCACACTTATTAATCCCCATAGTACATTAATGACACCCTATCTACGTCATAAATCGTATACTGCACAACACTAAACGAGTTATGAATATCATCGTTGTAAATCGTAGAGATAGTACCTCTTGACATTGTTAGATAGCGTCGTGATCGACTGTTCGAACATTTCCCGAACTGTGACGTAAATTGTTCGAGCAGTTCGAGTCATGTTCAAACCCAGCTCTACTTAAAACCCGCTAGCGGGCGTTGGTGGAGCCGGCGGGCGCAACGGGTACAGCGAGCCTGGCGAAACGAGCCTGGAGAGCCATGCCTAGCCTGTGACCCTTAACGGAAGACACGCAGAATTTTCGCGACAGATACAACTTACACGAGATAATTACCTATGATTTTGTATTACTTACGCCTGCTTTATTCCAAACTTGATGAAATTATCACTCATCATTTTCAAAACAAGAGAAAGGACACTCTTGCATTGATTCGAGTAGTGCACGACAGAGGGTGATTCAGTTACAGAATTTCTTACAATCTACGTTTTTATCATGATCTTGATGAAATTTGCACACTTGACCAAAATAAAGGTCACGGCCTACGTAAGATTTACGTGGTGGGTGGCGGAGGATACTTCTAAAATGTTCAAATGTTTGTAGAACTTATGGGACTTAACTACGGGGCCATCAGTCCCTAAGCTTACAAACTACTTATGAACTAGCTAAGACTAAGGACGGCACAAATATCCATGCCCGAGGGGGGATTCGAACCGCCCACCGTAGCGGCCGTGCAGACCGTGACTGACACGCCGCAGACCGCTCGGCCACTGCGGCCGGCCGCATTGTACACTCACGCTATTGTCACAGTGCGGCTACGTAATCTGAGCGTTTGCTGAAATGGATAGGTATCGCGCAAATATACGTCGTCACAAAGTACGTTTATAAGGAAAACTTAAATAATTTTCAGTTTTCATCTACTACTCAAACTAAGGGTCAGCAGGGTGAATGACAAATCTACATCAGCGTCCATCCTGCCAGCAGGGACATCTTCCTTTTAGGTATTAGCAGTGGTGGCTCGTACAAAATTTGACCAGTGTACTACAATATTACAAAAATACACAGCGCCTCAGTCTCCTCGGCCACCACGGCCGGCGAGGATACTTCTCGTATATAGTTTACAAAATTTATAGTATTATTTCTAACTTGATGAAATTTCGCGCACTTGAAGTCAAGACTAGCGGAAGGTCACTGGCTACGTAAGATTCGTGTGGTACATGGCGGAGGGTACTTCAGTTAACAAATCTATAAAATCTAATGTTATATTACGATCTTGATGAAATTTCACACACTTGACATTCAAAACAAGCGGAAGGTCACTGTCTACATAAGATGCGTCTGGTACATGGTGCAAGGTGCTTCACTTACGAATTTTACTAAATCATAACCGGGGTACCATCATTTATCAGATTTTGTTTTATGATGGGGGCGGGGGGAGCTTATCCACACTTAGTTCCGTAGCCTGTGTTTTTGTTCGACAGAAGAGGTAGAATAGACAAGAATACAACCGTTTTCTCTGCAATGTACAAACTTCGTGTATTTTCCATCTGTAGCGGTTCAGTACTACGTTTCCCAGGCGCCACTCTATCTCTTCTGCAGCATATTTGCAAGTACGTACACTCCATCATTTAATTTTCTTTTCGCATCCTCTACGGTCTCCCAACTAACAGATTCATTAGAGGCTACGCATCGCTAGACTCGGTCATTTCGCTCTGCCAGTAACACGCAACAAACCGAGATAGGGCACTCAACCAACACCACCTAGAAGACAAGGCCTTACAACAGGCCATGGCTACATCACACTTAGAGGCCCCGGCCGCCATCTGACTGGCCGGCCGGCCGCTGCACGGCGGTGGGCGTACCCCAGCCAACAGCCAGTGAAGTGGCGGCCGGGGCCTCTAAGTGTGACGTAGGCACGGCCTGTTGTAAGGCCTTGTCTTCTAGGTGGTGTTGACTCAACTGCTGTGTTACGTCACGGCTAGTACTTCCTGTTCACTTTACAATAGCTGACGGCAGCGCGCTGAACCAAACTTTGTTCACGGCCAGAGAGGGCCGAAGGCGTCCGACAACACTCGACAGTACACTATCGACGCACGTGGCTCCGCATTCTACAAAAATGTTCAAATGTTTGTAGAGCTTATGGGACTTAATTATGGGGTCATCAGTCCATAAACTGTCAAACTACTTATGAACTAGCTTATACTAAAGACGGCACAAACATCCACGCCCGAGGGGGGATTCGAACCCCCGACCGCAGCGGCCGTGCAGACCGTGACTGACACGCCGCAGACCGCTCGGCCACTGCGGCCGGCCGCATTGTACACTCACGCTATTGTCACAGTGCGGCTACGTAATCTGAGCGTTTGCTGAAATTGATAGGTATCGCGCAAATATACGTCGTCACAAAGTACGATTATAAGGAAAACTTAAATAATTTTCAGTTTTCATCTACTACTCAAACTAAGGGTCAGCAGGGTGAACGACAAATCTACACCAGCGTCCATCCTGCCAACAGGGACATCTTCCTTTTAGGTATTAGCAGTGGCGGCTCGTACAAAATTTGACCAGTGTGATACAATATTACAAAAATACACATGAAACAAAATATACTAAAATAAAAAAAGTCAACCTTTGTATGATTGCCTTTAATTAAATATCAATTAATACTGTATTGACAGTAAGACCTTCAGGGGAATCGATAACAGCGCTGCCAACTACATGTATTCACTGCAGGTAGTAAATATAACGTTTAAAAATGTTAATTTTATTTACAGAAATTAAAAATTTAGACTCAGAGGTATTTGAATACGAGCCTCACACAGATAGGTTTGAGAGACAACGCGCAAGACGCCTGAGCCAGCGCGCTATTTGACTCTGTATACCGCAATATACGTCATGTACTATTCTTCCGCAGCCGTTACACGCAGCGCGAAGAGATGATCTGGTGCTCAGCACACATGAGTCGTCTTGCCTTACGTCACGTCTGCGCATGCGCACTAGCGAACAGACGACTGCGCCGCCTCTCTGCGCACGTACAAGCGCGGCTGAATCCCACTTCAGCACACGGAGCTGGTTTCCAGCTATCGCGGCAAGAGCGCTCCAAAATGCGTTTTCATCCTTATCACTAGCATTCTAATACGCATTGGAAAGGAATTGGCATAATTTTATTGTGATATCTGGCTCGTATTCCAAGAGAAAGGATGTAATTTTATAGCGATTTCTCGCTTGCATTCGAAGAGAAATGGCATAATTTTAGTAATACATTTACAGTGTGCTGCAGCACATTAGCACATTATCACCAGCCGCCACTGGTTATTAGCCTGTACCTCAATATTTTAATTTCTTAAATTTTAGTATTAACTGCAAATGTATTTTTATCAGCTACCCACAAAACCAAATTATTACATTGCAAAATAATTTTATTTTAATTTCGTACAATTTTCTGTGGAAAAATATGTTTATAGAAAATGTATTATGCATTCGCTCCAGTTATTCCATAGTAACATTACAGGTTTTTTTTAGTTCACATATTTTTCCTTCAGAAGAATATATTAAAAACGACTGTAATGTTTTTTCTTTGCAAACATGCTGCTGCTTTGTTTTATCGTAAAACCATACATTTATATTCTTAATATTCATTTCGATTGCTTTTCTGTTCAAGAATGAGCTAACAGAATATACAGTTTTATTATCTGTTGTATATGTACCAATGAGCGTAATTATAACGCCCGTACGCCATACTAAATAAATGATAGAACAAGTCAACAGTTCGCAGAGCCTTCAGCTGAAATGGCCATTATAAGTTGAACGGGTAATACTGTGATAGTACACGCTTTAGTATCCGTCGCTAAGGAGTATGACGTAAATGTTTCATTCTACGTCCCACGTGCGCAACCAAGCAGCACAGTGGCTGACTCGGAGGCAAAGTGAGACGGGCGGCACAGCGCAGTCTAATGGGGCCGTGCAGACTGGCAGTAGAGGGGACGCGACGCTGATGCCACCTGCACCTGTGTGTCGCTGCATCCGAGGCACAGAAAGGGGAGGCGGGGAGCGGGCGAGCACTCTGCCGTACGCTCTCTATCGAAAGAAGCACTATTGTCGGTTCTTCAAAATGTTACAATGTATCTAAAACTATTGTAGCATACTTCTATAGTACTATAGTACTATAGTAATCAGTCCATAGACTTACAAACTACTTAAACCAACTTACACTAAGAACCACACACACACACACACACACATGCCTGCGGGAGGACTCGAAACCTCGGCGGGAGTGACTGCCCAGTCCATAGATTATTGGCTGTCCGAACGATATTGCATTACGACTGAAAGTGTTTGTCATAGACTAGTGGTTTGTTTTTCAACATTTAAGTTATCTTTTCATTTGTGCATTATACTTTTGAGTTACTGCGTACTTATATCTGTACAGTTTTGTTTACTGAAATACTGTAACATCTTATGATCAACAACCAACGCAGAAAATTTTAATTTCGTAGTAGGACATCGTCGACAGTGTATTAGATAAATGGATGCAACATTTTATGGCTTCTTAAATAAATAAAACCAATCATTTTGTTCCTAAGGATCTAGTAAAAATCTAGATAATTTTGTCAGAATTGTGTTAGTTACTGTAATTAATGATAAAGAATTTTTGAATCCATACATAATGTGGTTAGAATCTCAAAGATAAATTTTAAAGCTCAAGTCAACATTCCATATCTTCAGGAGTTGGTACGTTTATCTTTTCTTGGTTGTCATTTTTTGTATCAGTTATTTACTGGAAGATGAGCTTATGATTCGAAACCTAGGTCATTCTTTATTATTAAATGTAATAATGCTGTTATTTGGTTAAAACACACACAATTGTGAGATTTCAACGTATACTGTTCCTCAAAGATACCGCCAATTCCGGTTCATTTGCAATAGTCTCTTGCAAAATATTGCCGTTAGAGGTTCGAGTCCTCCCTGGGGCATGGGTGTGTGTGTGTGTTCTCCTTAGGTTAGTTTACTTTAGTTCAGGTAGTTCGTAAGATATGGACTGACCACGCAGTTTGATCCGGTAGATTTGCAATTATTTGAACATTTTTTGAATCTTGCAAAATACATTCATGTAAGTCAATGGCGTCCTATATAATTCCATATTATACTTCTGAAAACTGCCTGTTAGTCAGTCCAATGTAAAGTCAGTATCATTTGTCTTTGTAGTAGTTTGTCATTTAGGCCTTTATTACATCAAACTATAATATATGTAAAATCTTCTGCGAATTGTTTTCTTAATATGGAGTGACAAATGTTTCCTTTGATCTGCAAGAAAATTGTAGTGAACTGAAAGTATTATAAAATTTTTTGAATGAGTTGAGAGTATAGCATGAACGTGTGGAAATGATTTTCAGTACAATGGTATGAAGTTGTCTCGACACATTGCAGAAAGAAACTGATGAATACTTGATCTGAAGATCAAGTGTGCAAAATTTCAACAGAATCGTAAGAAAACTGTTGATTTTGTCTTATTCCGTGAGTAAAGTAGCCTTCGCCATCCACCACATGGAATATTGTGTAGGCAGTGATATTCCTCTTATTTTGAAGATCAAGTATGCAACATTTCATCAAGATGGGAATAAAACTGTAGATTTGTATGAATTACAAACATATGGTCGCCGAGCTCACGGAGACAGCGCGTATGGATACGGCGTCAGAGTACCCGCGGAGCTCACGTATGGTGACTACTGTGTGAGCCCGCGAGTACGACGGGGCGGCTGCGCCAGCGCACTTAGGCTCGCTGTACTCGCGCAATTACAGCGGAGGCGTTTGTAGTGTATGCAACCCGCAGGACCGGGCTCATACTCGGCTCGTTGGAGGAATTACGTTGTCAGAGGCACCACCGAGAGGGCTCCTGGCTCAGACAGGAAGAGAGTAAGCTCGCAGCAGGAGGATCGCGAGCTAGTGTCTGCGAGCAGACAAAATCCGTTCGGAACGCGAAGCAGTTGCGGCGGGTAACCAACTTCCCCGGCTCCAATGACACGATTCTCCGAAGGCTAAGGGACGCTGGACTACACGCACGACGGTCCGCTGTGAAACAAGTACTCAGCGAAGAAATTATTACATACCGGCTGGCATTTGCAGAGCTCCATCGCAAAGCGTCGTTAGAAAACTTTATTTTCACTGACGAAAAACTTATCCATCAGTAATGACGGTACAAGGGTCGTTTACAGGCATCGAGGGACTCGCCATCGACGGGGATATGTAACAATGACGAGAAGAAGTGGGCGCATATCCATTTCCTGCTGGGGCTGGATATCTGCACGAGGAGCAGGAATCCTTCATAGGATTGTATGTAGATGACACTATGTTTTTAAAAGTACTTCTGATTTCAATGAACTGCACAATTTAACTGAATGTACAATACCTCAGGCCTCTGTTTGCTTTAGAGCTAACGGCTTTTGTTTAAATGAAGGTGAAACACAAATATTTTTTTCTCTTTGTAATTTACCAGATATAGACAACCAACGTAGTATTAAGTTTTTAGGCTTAACCATAGACAGTAAACTCGTGGGAACCACACATAAAGTACATAAGTGCTAGACTTTCCAGAGTAATTTCTTTGCTGAGAAATTAAAGAGCTGTGTTCCAGATAAATATGTTAGATCGGCATACTTTGCATTTTTTCAGAGCATCATCTCTTATGGAATTCATTTTTTGGGGAATAGCAGCCATGCCCATGATATTCTTATACTACAAAAAGGAATGGTCAGGGTTATCACAGGCTCAGGCAAATGGGAACATGAAAAACCATTAGTCATAAAATTAGAGTTGGTTTACGTTCTAGGAGGCGATCCACTTATAATATTGTAAAAAGATATAAAAAAGCCAAGATCGCTGATCATCAATTTTTGTTAATTAACGACGACCGGTTTCGCTGAACTATGTCAGCATCATCTGGTCAAATAAAATATTTTACAAGGCCATAATCTTGTAATGTCAACCAGTTGTTATATAACAATTTACAGTGCATAGGTGCACTATGTCATTATAATAAAACATAATTGCTATTGTCACTCACTGTGATAATTATGTTTTATTATAATGACAGTGCACCTGTGCACTGTAAATTGTCATATAACAACTGATTGACATTACAAGATTATGGCCTTGTAAAATATTTTATTTGACCAGATGATGGTGACATAGTTCAGCGAAACCGGTTGTCGTTAATTAATAAAAATTGATGATCAGCGATCTTGGCTTTTTTATATCTTTTTACATTATCATAAAATTAGGTTGTCTTATAGTTGTTTTATATATATAAATGTTTTAATTTACACAGCCAGCTCTTAAAAAAAGACGTTCAGTCTTGTAATACAATAAACCGCAAGAAAATAAACGCCCCATTCCGTAGATTGTCTAAATCATTAGTTATAATGTGCAGGGCAGAAAATGTTTAATAAGTTACCTGCATAAATTAGTAATTCACCATTAAATTTATTTAAATGCAGGTTGTATAACTGACTAGTGGTTAGTCCTTTTTATTCTGTTAATGAATTTTTTGAATGTGACTATTTGAAATTTCAGTATGATAACATGAATGGGGAGATACCATTCTATTTTAACTATGTATTATTATTAATAGTGACTGTGTCTCTTGCTTGTAAAAGTTCAGTGACAATAAAATTCAAATTATTATTATTACCATCGACGCAGTTCAGGAGACATGACGTCATAAACAAATTCGCGTAAAACTGCCACATCATGCGACAACGTTCCATATCTACTGCTATACTAATGGACCGATTTCAGCGAAATGTGGTACAGAAATTCTTGACGGTAGGGGAACAATCGCTATTGGTAAAAACCACCTACGTCACACACATAAGCAGATGAGGTCATAAACTGCCGCATCACGCGACGCGCGAATAGCGACTATATTAATCAGCTAGCGACTTGCAATAAGCTTTACAAACAATTTCAAACCCTTACGAATCTTTATAATAGTCGACATGATCTACTGGAGAGTACCAGTTAGTACTCACCCAGACGAGTTGCGAACGAAACTATAAAATCTGAAGATGATCAAAGTGATCGAAACATGTAATTAAAGAAATATATTGCAACTGTTGACGGAAGTAAACACATTTGTGATCTACGAATCTTCTTGTTGCTGGCAACCTAGGCTGTGTTTACCTTTCCCATGTTACTGCAGTAAAACTATTGCATACGGTATGACGTTAAAATTTCACTTCTACATTACTAACCATATTCGCGTTTACTTCATAGTACGACACAGGTTCGTGACATGTGAGGTCAAGAAGGAAATGCATGGAAGTCTGCACAACGTGCATGGGGATGTAATTTATCACGTCTTTACTACCAATTCCATTCGCAACACATTTCGCAGAGTTTCCTAATATTCCACTCTACGAACATCAAAATTTATGTTACTGTAAGATACAGTTCAGGCCATAGGATGTCATTACAATTGAGCTGAGTGAAATCGAAACAAATAGATTGAGTGTAGGGTGGAAGGGGACGGACAAAGAGGGAATAAGGAGATGCAATAACACAAGAAAGGAATAAATATACAGCCGGGAAGTGAAAGTGGTTATTTAATAAGAAGGGGAAGTCCTCCATTACCCCGATACTGGGTCGCCTCCCCAATTCGAACATTAGGCATAACCATAATGTTTACGTCCAGTCCAGTGTTTAGGATGAAACTATAATTTAGATAAGTTAGAAAACTTTTGTGTCCCAGCCTCGTCGCCACTTTTGTGTCTCGTTTCCGCCGGATTTTCTGGGTGTCGGTGGCCGAATAGAGAGAGACTGACACAGGAAAATGGGATGCACGCGTGTGCAGGTACGGAGGTGACCAGCCAGTGGGACAGCAGAAACTAGAAACACTAGAGTAAATTAGACCGAGATATATATTTCAGAGAGAGATTACAATACTTACCTTTCATAAGTATAAGACTGCAGAATGCCGATACATAGTTAAACTAGAGAGAGGCCTGCCTACTGATGAGTCCTAGTGCCTATCCGATAGCCAAGTCTTAACTGGTGCCTATTTGATTCCAAAGTGGCCGATGCAGCAGTCGTGGCCACGAGCGGAGTTGCAGCAGAGGACGCTCGTGGCTGACGTCGTAAGAACGCCGCGCCGTGCGTGCATGGCGGCGCGCGGCGATAGTACGTGGCGCGCCCTTCATACTTGTGCTACACCACAAAAACTACTAAATTTATTTAGGAAAAAAATATTAGGCCTACAAAAATATGGAAGGTTAGAAAATGTGAAGCTACGTTGAAATTTACCGAAAGATTGAAAACGTATTTTTTTCTGTAATTTCAAGGTGGATTAAGCACAGACACGTGAAAAGAAGTCCAAACCAGTTTGAATCCACAAAAAAGGATTTGGAAAAAAGTAGTTCAATCCAAAGAACTGATACAAGCGTTAATGGAAAAGTCATGAATATGAAACAACTGTATGATAGGGGAACTAAGGTGGGGGATTCCTCTGCGCTCGGAAAACGTAGGAAACAGTGAATGAATGCGAGCACGGAAGTGAAGAAATTACTTCTTAATAAGGAACTGGAATGATCATTTGTCCTCCGTTGACCCGCACTAGAGGGGGGAAAAATAAAATGTTGTGCTTCGCACATTGTCTTAACATAAACTTTTAACAACTGCATTTCACAGAATTAGTTGAAATTTACGTTAAATGTAGTTTTGTCGTACGGTAGACGTAAGAAACGTAATGGCAACCAAGTTTCATAACTCTGAAAGCGTCGTAATTTACGCCATACAAAATCCAGTGTGGGCGCTCACCATCCACCTAACACTACGTTTGTGAACAAAACTTGTAGCCTAGCTATGCGGCCGTGTAGATAGGAAAATGCTGTTTCCTTGCAGCGTTTCTACCAGCGTTCGGGAAGGTCTGATTATCCGCGATGGGTCTTTCGCTTTGAATCTTGTTTTACTCTTTCTTATAGTTTATTTCTGTCTGTGGACTGGCTAACAAAGCAGAATTGGTTAATAGTAGCGTGTAATTAATGAATTCGAGATACCGAATCGTCGACCGTTGCATGGCATTAAAATAGTAAATGACAAAGTTGAAAAATTTTACTGGAGGCGGAATCGAACCCGAATTTCCCGCTTAGCCTTAACCAAATTAGCTATCCCGTCACACTTTGCGTTAATCTGAAATCGGGATACCACCCCTCGGCTCTGACTCGTGGCATCAGCGTGTTATGTACGTGCGTGTTTGTATAGGTGGCGTGAGTGATTATGTGGTGGCTGAGTTAAGGCGATAGTTTGATTACAAGCAGAACATAGATTATAGATTAAGATTTTGTCTTCAAAGAGTGGTCTGTATCTTCACTTTGGTTGTGAGGTATAGCTTAACAGAGGGTTTTTGTTTTCGCAAGTGAGCGCCGAAGGTGCGAATTTTTGGGCTGAGACCTGTGATCGATGGTACATTCTCTTGTAATGCCATTTATGAGGATAACTGTGGTGTCGCACAAGTCTAAAGTGCGCGCCACCTACTTTCGCCACGCGCCGCCATGCACGCACGGCGCGGCGTTCTTACGTCAGCCACGAGCGCCCTCTGCTGCTATCCCGCTCGTGGCCACCACTGAACGACATCGTTCACTTGGGACTGAGATAGGAACCAGTTACACTTCGGAATCAGGTAGGCACCAGTGAAGACTTGGCTATCAGATAGGCACTAGGCAGGCCTCTAGCTCAACTATGTATCAGCCTTCTGCAGTAATGAGCTATGTAAAAGTTAAGTATTACTAAGTCTCTAAGAAATATATATCTCGTTCTAATTTACACTAGTGTTTCTAGTTTCTGCTGTCCCACTGGCTGGTCACCTCCTACCTGCACAAGCGTACATCCTTTATTCCTGTGTCGGTCTTTCCACTCGGCCACCGACACCTACGACGAAAACGAGACACAAAAGCGGCGACGAGGCTGGGACACAAAAGTGGCGACGAGGAGCGTTAGAGGAACATTGGACCAGCCCGCTTGCAGCAGCCAGGCGGCAGTAGTCGGAGCACGCAGAAATTGCTCCCACCCACCCACCTTTATTATAAGAATTTTGGGGGAAGATATTGTGTTCCGTGTTTTGTGGACATTTTTTGTTGCAGAGCGTCCTCTTTCATATTGCATTTGTTTTGTTATAATTTACTTGTATGCGCGGCGCCTAATCGGTCAGCATGGCCACTACCCCGAACCCAAACTTAATGGAAATTATTCAGTTACAGACGGCGCAAATCACGCAACTACTTCAAGCAGTGGCGCAGTTGACGGCAATTCAGCAACAGCCGTCGCATCAGCTGCCTACACCCGCAGCCGCACCGCTTCCTACGTTTCGCCATTACAACGAACGTGAGGAAGAATGGAGCGACTACTTCGCTCAATTTCAAGAACTCGTCGCGGCTCATCAACTAACAGGTCTGACAATCAAACACTTCTTTCTCGCCGTAGTTGGCACAAAGACCTACGTGTTACTGCATAAACTTTTCCCCCACGCATCTCCTCGTGATCTAGAATTCGATCAAATTGTAGAAGCACTGAATGCTCATTATGAGAGAAAAGTTCTCGTAGCTGCTGCACGGTACCGATTTTTCAGACTTAAAAAATTACCTGAGCAGTCACACCAGGAATGGATCACGGAATTGAAGGGGCTTAACCCGCAAATGTCAATTTACTTGCTCGTATGGACTTTCTTATAGTGACGTGATGTTAAGAGATGCGATTACGCAGAACATTCAGGACCCCAGAATTAGGGCAGCAATTCTAAAACAATCTGACCCTTCATTAGACAGTGTACTGCAGCTTCTAGAAGCGCATGATACTGTTGACTTAGCAGATGTAGAAATGCAAAGCTACAGTGTTAACTCAGTGCGCCGCAACGGACGCTTTCCTTGCTGTAGTTCTCACTATAGCACTAGTGATTCTTTAAATTTTACCGGCTGTGCTGAACAGACAGCCAATGTAATAGTACGACACAAGGTCGCCCCATCGTGTTAGACAAAGTAATTTGACAAATGGGCGCCAACGCTCATTTCAGAAAAATGTTCGTAAGTCTTGCCCCCAGTGTGTATCTCGCCACAAACGTGCGCATTGCCCTAGTCGCAACGCAACCTGTTATCAATGTGGCAAAACAGGACATGTACAGACAGAATGTAAACTCAAAGAACGGTGCCGTTAGGAACAGTGCTTCGCGGAGTGCGAAAACAGTTAATTCTGTAAATGTCATACACGCTGTAAACTTGGACAGTGTTTCTCTTGATTCTCAAATGTAAGACAATTTTTCTGCACCTACGGCAAAACTATGTAGTGAGCCATGTCGCAAGCGTCGTCGTGCGCGTAAATCTGTGCAACGGACACGGGTTCGGGACAAGCAAAATGACTATGTACAGTGCAATCCTGTAGTGAACCTAGTGCCTTCGGCTACTTCTCCTAGTAAAAGTGCCCAGTACTGTGTAGTTAGTGACAGTAGAATTGGTGTAGCTACTCAAAGTAATTTTAGTGCAGCAGCCTCGCATTGCGCGGACGCCGATCAAGTGGTAGTGCCATCTAGTGACAGTGTTGTTAATCCGCTGTGTGCCGAATCTGCGCCGCTTCCTACCATACGCAGCCCGCGCATGCGCAAGCGTGATAAACAAAACAAGTTCTATCAGACGTTGCCCAGATTCGCGCACCTGTCGTGCGCCAGAAGCACAAACTTTTTGTGACTCTTTTCGTAGAAAATAAGACTGTGCAATTTCAGCTTGATACTGGTTCCACTGTCACATTAATAAATAAAGATACTTATGAACTTCTGGGTTCGCCAATACTGTCGCCGTCTCAACAAGTGCTAACAGCATATACAGGTCAAAATATTCCTGTGCTAGGAACGTGTAGCCTGCCCGCTTCTTTTCAAGGTGTAACAAAAACAGTTGCTTTTGTAGTTCTTCAGGCCAAATCTACACAGAACATTTTTGGACTAGATGCTTTTGACTTGTTTGGTTTATCAATTCAAAGAGATGTGCTTCAAATTTCGTCAGTAGTGCCTCAGGACAAAATTAATGCATTGTGTGAAAAATACAGTGACTTGTTTTCGCCGGAACTAGGTTGTACAAAAGACTGCAGTTCCAAAATTTCGTAAAGCTAGACCAGTGCCTATCGCAATGCGTGATACAGTTGCCGAAGAACTTAAACGTTGGCAAGATAGTGGGGTGATTTCTCCTGTTTCTGCGAGTCAGTGGGCCTCGCCTATAGTAGTTATAACCAAGCCGTCGGGAAAACTTCGTCTCTGTGCGGACTTCAAATCAACAGTGAACAGTCAAACAATTGTAGACACTTATCCCCTGCCCAGACCTGACGAACTAATGGACAAATTAGGACAGTCTCGCTTATTTTGCAAGATTGATTTAGCGGAGGCATACTTACAGATTCCACTTGATGACGAGTCAAAAAAGTTTTTCGTCATTAATACTCACATGGGCCTTTTTCAATTTCAACGCCTACCCTTTGGCAGTTCTTCCGCCCCCGCTATTTTTCAGCGCTTTTTGGAACAGCTGACAGTTTCTGTACCGTGCTGTTCGAACTATTTAGATGATATTGTGGTCTCAGGACGCACAGTTGAAGAACATTTATCAAACCTGGAGTGCCTTTTCAAAGTTTTGACTGCAGCAGGTCTACGTTGTAATAAAGCAAAGTGTTCATTTTTTCAAACTGAAATAGAGTACCTAGGCCATGTGATTAATGCCCAAGGAATCCATCCCTTACAGTCACATCTTGGAGCAATCAAAGACTTGCCTCCTCCTAAGAATGTGCACGAATTGCAAGCAGTAATGGGGAAGCTGAACTATTATTTCAGATTTATTCCCAATGCCTCTCAGATTGCAGCTCCACTGCATCACTTACGTAGGAAGAATGTTCCTTTTGTATGGTCTAAAGATTGTCAGGTTGCCTTTGACAAATTAAAGTCTGCACTACTCAGTGATGCATGTTTGATTCCCTTTGACCCACAGAAGCCTGTAGTGCTAGCAGTCGATACCTCGTCGAATGGTGTGGGTGCAGTTTTGTCGCTCGTATTGGATCTCACGATCGACCTATTGCCTTTGCATCTAAGTTACTGACGCCAACATAACAGAATTACAGTCAGATAGAAAAGGAGGCCTTAGCAATCATTTACGGCGTCACAAAGTTTCATCATTATCTCTATGGCAGAAAATTCTATTTGTTGACTGACCACAAGCATCTCACATCGTTGTTCTCACCCACAAAGCCAATTCCGCCACGAACGGCACAAAAGCTTCAGAGATGATCCTTAATACTGTCTAATTATCAGTATGAGATTTTGTACCGACCTACCACTAAACACGCCAACGCGGACACACTTTTCCGACTTCCGGTTGGCCAGTATGTGTCATTTGATTCTTCCGAAATGGCATGTTGCCAGATAGACTCCAGAGATGCTTCCGCTATCGCTGATTTCCCTTTGAACTCTCGTCGGGTTGCACAGGAAACAGCGGCGGATGCAGACCTAAGTTTGCTAGCACGTTTTGTTCGCTCTGGGTGGCCTGCTAGATCCAAAGACATTGATCGGCCTCTGGTTCGACGTTATTTTGCACAACGTCATGCATTATCTTTAAGTCAGGGTGTTCTGTTGTTACATACGGACAACGACCAAACAAGAGTGATTGTTCCTCGTTCCCTGCAACGAGAAGTATTACGCCTCCTGCATCAATGACAGTGGGGTATTGTTAGGACAAAGCAACTGGCCAGACGTCATTGTACCTGGGTTGGTATGGACGCACAGATAGAGAGTATGACGTTGCAGTGTACAGTTTGTGCGGAGCATCAGGCGGCTCCTCCGCAACATTTCTCAGATTGGCCATGCCCCAAGGGACCATGGCAACGTTTACACATTGACTTTGCCTGACTGAATTTTTCTGGAATACGCGCTGGTTAATTGTTGTAGACGCTTTCAGCAAGTTTCCTTTCGTGATTGCCATGAACTCAACGACGGCGTCTAGTACAATCAGTGCCTTAACATCAGTGTTTTGCATCGAAGGTTTACCTGAAACAATCGTCAGTGACAATGGACCTCAGTTTGTTAGTGCGGAATTTCAACAGTTTTGTCGTGTGAATGGCATTCAGCATACACCACCGCACCTTTTCACCCTCAGTCCAATGGTGAAGCAGAACGTTTCGTTCGAACATTCAAGTCTCACATGGAGAAGATGAAAGGTCAGCACTCCAGGCAGCAAGCTCTTCAAATTTTCCTGTCTACGTATCGGTGCATGCCACGTGACGTCCCGTCTCCTGCCGAGCTGCTACACGGCCGCCGTCACCGCACTCTCCTTCACCTGCTGCAGCCTCCCACGCACCGAGTCGGTTCGTATGGCGCTTCACATTCAAATTCAAATGTTTGTAATTCTATCGGACCAAACTGCGTGGTCATCAGTCCGTAGCTTACAAACTACTTAAACCTAGGTAAACTAACCTACGGACAAACACACACACCCATGCCCC
The DNA here is from genome assembly GCA_026315105.1 of Locusta migratoria. Classification (NCBI taxonomy): domain Eukaryota; kingdom Metazoa; phylum Arthropoda; class Insecta; order Orthoptera; family Acrididae; genus Locusta; species Locusta migratoria. The sequence continues at coordinate 371,111,071 of CM048755.1, forward strand.
AGGGAGGACTCGAACCTCCACGGCGAGCAACCGGGCGCTCCGCAGCGAGACGCTTTAGACCGCTCGGCTACTCCACTTCGGCGCGCTTCGCGTTTTCAGGTTGCTACGCCGGTGCTGTACAGGGTTTTTGCTGGTATGAAGAAGACATGGCTGCCAGGCACCATTCAGCGCGTGCTCGGTCGCAATATGTATGTTGTACGTTCTTCCACAGGGTCGGAGCTGCGGCGCCACGCAAACCAATTGCGCCTGCACCGGCCGCGCGATCCTATCTCGGGTTTCTTGATTCCAGACTCAGTTCACCACCAGGGAGCACAACCACATCGTTCGCCGCGTGGGCACAGCGTCCCCGGACTACGAGATAATACCTATGGAGATCGGCGGGACTTGGACGCAGACGTCCCTGCCGCTGTCGCCGCCGCAGTTGACAGTGTCACCGAGAGGGACTCCGGGACGATGTTTGTTGTAACTAAATTATGTTCTGTGCAAAATTCTACCAGGCGGCTTCCTCTTTCATTCCTTCTGCCCAGTCCATATTCACCTACTATCCTCCCTTCCCTTTCTTGTCCTACTATCGAATTCCAGTCTCTCATAATAATTAAGTTTTCCTCTCCCTTAATTGTCTGAATAATTTCCTTTAGCTCCTCATATATTTCTTCGATTTCCTCATCATCGGCAGAGATAGTTGGCATATAAACCTGTACTACTGTTGTCGGTGTTGGCTTCGTATCTATCTTGACAATGATAATGCGATCACTGTGCTGGTCATAGTAGTTTACCCGCATTCCTATTTTCTTATTCATTATCAATCCTACTCCTGTGATACCCCCAATTGATTTTGTATTTATAATCCTGTACTCACCTGACCAGAAATCCTGTTCATCCTGCCACCGAACTTCACTAATCCCCACTATATCTAACTTCAACCTATCCATTTCCCTTTTTAAATTTTCTAATTTTCCTACTCTATTAAGGGATCTAACATTCCACGCTCCGACCCGTAGAATGCCAGTATTGTCTTTCCTGATGATCACATCCTCCTGCGCAGTCCCCGCCCGGAGATCCGAATGGGGAACTATTTTACCTCCGGAATATTTTACCCGAGAAGATGCCATCATCATGTGTTCATACAGTAGAGCATGTCCTCGGGAAAGGTAAAGGCTGTAGTTTCCCCTTGCTTTCAGCCGTTCGCAGTAGCTGTGTGGCAAAGCCAAATTAGCTGATGTTACAAGGCCAGCTCAGTCAATCATCCAGGAGATACTAAATTTAATTGATGAAAGGAGAAAATATAAAAATGCAGTAAATGAAACAGGCAAAATGGAGTACAGACGACTAAGAATTGGGATTGACAGGAAGTGCAAAATGGCTAAGCAGGAGGGGCTAGAAGCCAAATTCAAGGATGTAGAAGAATGTATAAATAGGGGAAAAATAGATACAGCCTACAGGAAAATAAAAGAAACATTTGGAGATAAGAAAAACAGCTCTATGAATGTCAAGGACACTGATTGAAAACCAGTTCTCAGCAAAGAAGGGAAAGCTGAAAGGTGGAATGAGTACATAGAGCAGCTCTACAAAGGAAATGAATTTCGAGACAATATTGTAGGAATGGAAGAGGGTGTAGATAAAGATGAAATAGGAGATACTATACTGAGAGAAGAATTTGACAGAGCCCTGAAAGACCTAAGTCGAAACAAGGCCCCTGGAGTAGATGATATTCCCTCAGAGCTACAGAAGTCTCTGGAAGAACCAGCCATGACAAACCTGTTTCACCTGGTGTGTAAGATGTATGAGACAGGCGAAGTACCCTCAGACTTTAAGAAAAATGTTATAATCCCCATTCCAAAGAAAACAGGCGCAGACAGGTGTGAAAACTACAGAACCATCAGTTTAATAAGTCATGGTTGCAAAATATTAACACGAATTATATACAGAAGGATGGAAAAGCTGGTAGAAGCCGACCTCGGGAAAGGTCAATTTGGGTTCAGGAGAAATGTAGGAACATGGGAGGCAATACTCACTTTACGGCTAATCCTAGAATATAGATTAAGAAAAGGCAAGCCTACATTTCTAGCTTCTGTAGATTTGGAGAAGGCTTTTGGCAATGTTGATTGGAATAAACTCTTTCAAGTTCTGAAGCAAGCAGGAGTAAAATATAGGGAGCGTAAGGTTATTTACAACTTGTACAAAAACCAGACAGCGGTTGTCAGAGTTGGAGGGCATGAAAGGGATGCAGTGGTTGGGAAGGGAGTAAGACAGGGTTGTAGTATTTCTCCATTGTTATTGAGTTTGTACATTGAGCAAGTTATAAAGGAAAGCAAGGAGAAATTTGGAGAAGGAATTAAAGTTCAGGGTGAAGAATTAAAAACATTGCGTTTTGCCGTGACATAGTAATTCTGTAAGATATAGCAAAGGACCTGGAAGAGCAATTGAACGGAATGGACAGTGTGCTGAAAGGTGCATATGAGATGAACATTAACAAGAGCAAAACTAGGGTAATGGAGTGCAGTGTAAGAAAATCAGGCGATGCTGAAGGAATTAGATTGGGAAACGAAGCAATAAAGGAGGTAGATGAGTTTCGTTACTTGGGCAGTAAAATAACAAATGATGGTCGCAGTACAGAGGATATAAAATGCAGAATGGTAATGGGTAGAAAAGCATTCTTGAAAAAGACAAATTTGTTAACATCGAATATTGATTTAAGCCTAAGGAAGTCCTTTCTGAAGGCATTTGTATGGAGTGTTGCCTCGTATGGGAGTGAGACATGGACGATAAACAGTGCGGACAGGAAGAGGATTGAGGCTTTTGAAATATGGTGCTACAGAAGAATGCTGAAGATTAGGTGGGTGGATCGCGTAACTAATGAGGAGGTGCTGAACAGAATTGGGGAGAAAAGAAATTTCTGGCATACCTTGACTAAAAGAAGGGATAGATTGGTAGGACACATTCTTAGACATCAAGGAATTGTGAATTTAGCGTTGGAGGGAAGTGTGTGGGGTAAAAACCGCAGAGGAAGAGCAAGAGATGGATACAGTAAGCAGATTCAGACAGATGTAGGTTGCCGTTCTTATGTGGAGATGAAGAGGCTTGCTCAGGTTAGGGTATTGTGGAGAGCTGAATCAAACCAGTCTCCGGACTGAGGACCACAACAACAACAACATTGTTATGCTAATAAGTTTTATTGATGTGATTCCTTGAAACCGAAAGACTTTTTTAATAACCAATATGGGTTTAGGTAACATTGGCCATGTGGTGCCTCGCGAGGTAGCCGTGCAGTCTGAGGCTCCATGGCACGGACTGCACGGTTGCTTCAGTCGGAGGTTCGAGTCCTCCCTCGGTCATGGATGTATATGTTGTTCTTATCGTAAGTTAGTTTAAGTAGTTTGTAAGTCTAGGGACCGCTGACTTAAGCAGTTAGGTCTCATAAGAACTCACACCCATTTGGACATTCTTTGATCATGTGGTATACAGCTTTCCTAGTTCAATTTGCGTAAATTTACACTGACAACAATCATACTGTCAGTCGGAACTGTGACTTTATTTTTCTATATACTTCTGGAGCACTGATTGAAGTTTATTTACCGACTGTAACTTATATATGTTGTGTGTATAACGAGATATTCGTATGCGCTGGCTCACAAGTCCAACTTACGGAGTGCGGAGTGGTTGGCTCAATATTCGCAACTGCCGGATGGAAATACTAGGCCAGTAAATCTGTATGCTTCGTATATCGTCTTCTACGGACTCCTGGCTAGTCTTACACACACTCGAGAAAGCGTAATATTGGGAGGGGAGCTTGCAAAATATGGAAAGACTAGTGATTTGTCGTATAACGTAAATTTACCTAAATATTAACTAAATTTCGGTTTCGGCCGAAACTAGAAGAACCGACGATTACGGTTTCTGTTTCGACCGCAAATTTTGTTTCGTTCGAACTCTACTGGAAATAGCAATAAAAACCGAAAACCGGTTATTTAAAAAACCGGTTATCTTGAGCAATTTTTACGGTGCGGTTAAACTGGAGATGAAAAGAACCGGTATAACCAAACACCGGTTCTTTCAGCGATAACCGCCATCCCTAGTTAGTCCTCACTCGGGTATGGGTGTGTGTGTTGTCATTACCATAAGTGACAGTAATTTGTAAGTCTAGGACTGATAGCCGCAGAATTTAAGTCCCTTAGATTTGCAAACTTTAGAATTTGAACGAACGCTTCCTATTATTGCCATTTTTTAGACATTCTTGATCAGTTTCTAAGTTTACCACGTAACTCGAACAATTTTTTTTTCTTTATTGTGATTTTATTCCCCTAAAAAGGGGTGGGCCGGTAGCGCTCACTGGCGCTCTTTAGCCTACAGAAATAAAATTTGACATATTAGAAACATACGAACATACGGAGATAAAATGTTGGAGATAACATAGACATAAAACGGAGATGTAAAATGGAGATAAAACAAAGTACATAAGAGTTAGAACGGTGATATTGGTGAATAGAAACAGCCGTTCGAAGGTCAGTGGCACACACACAATTAAAATGAGCGTACGGTGGCGGCTATGGTGAGACCGTCCGCTATTTGGAGTTAAAGCAAAAAACACAACACACACTCGAAGAAATACACAAGTTAAAACTAATGGTGTCGGTTGCGGGTTGGTAGTCCACTGTTGTAAAATATAACAATGTAACTAAAACACACCACACTTGTTGAAGCACTCACATGGAATCACAAAGAAGGTTCCATAGACGGTGGAGCACTTACGGCATTGAAGATGTGGTGAGGGGGAAAAGGGGATGAGAGGAGAGGGAGAGGGTGGGGAGGAGCCACAGGGCTGGTGGGGAAGGGACAGGGGGGATGATGTCCCAGGAAGACACGGGGAAAAAGGAAAGGGGAGGGCGGTAAGAGGAGGATCAAGAGGAACAGCTGGGGAAATGAGGAGAGGAGGAAGGGAGGGATAGTCGGGGCCCTCAGGGAGAGAAGGGGGAGAGGGAGCAAGGAGAAGGATCACAGCTGGTATGAAGGGTAGATGTCAGGTCGGAGGGCATCATCCGGGAAGGGGAAGGTACAGAAGTTGCCATGGGAAAGGATCCGGAGAGTGGACAAGTGGAGAGCAGGGGGAATACAGTGGTGGAGACGTGGCAACGGACCAGGTGCAGAGAGGTGGGGACGGACTAGAGGATTAGGCGGGTCTGATTTGCGGGATATGTAATGGGGGCGGACATGTTCATTAAAGAGAACGAGTCGGGGGAAAGGAAGGAGATCATAGAGGATACGTGTGGGGGAGGGGGGATAAAGGGGGATACGGAAGACGAGGCGGAGGGCATGGCGCTCCAGTATCTGCAGAGAATTGTAGAACGATGGGGGAGCACAGATCCAGGCTCGATGGGCGACACATAGGATAGGATGGATGAGGGATTTGTAGGTATAGAGGACGTTAGAAGGGTGGAGGCTCCATGTTCGCCCAACAAGGAGTTTGAGGAGGCGGAGGCGGGAGCGGGCTATTTCTTGGATAGTGCGTAGATGGGGAGTGCAGGAGAGGGTGCGATCAATAGTGCGGCCCAGGTACTTTAGGGTAGGGGTGAGGCGGATGGGACGGTTATGGGGTCAGATAAAAATGTCGGGGACGGAAGGAAGGAGTAGTACGACCTACGATGATCGCCTGGGTTTTGGTAGGATTTATAGAAAGGAGCCACTGGTTGCACCAAGCGGCAAAGAGGTCAATGTGTTCTTGGAGCAGGCAGTTGGAACGGGCGAGGGTGGGAGCTAAGGCAAGGAAAACAGTGCCATCAGCATATTGGAAGAGGTGTACAAGTACATCACACATGTTCCTAACATATATTGAGCTATCAATTATCTTGGCAATTCTCAAACTAGATTCTAAATCTCAAGTGAGACAATATATACAAAGAAATACAATATTCAAATCTCGAGTACATCATTAATTACACAATTAGCTGGACTACACAACTTGTTTATTAACCTAACATATATACAATGCTATTTACTTTCATTTCTTTATGTTTTACAAAAGTTTTTACCCTTCGTCTGTCTATTTATTGAAATAATGTACAATGACAAAAGTATTGTTTACAGAACTGTCTGGAAAGAAACTATACGAATCTCTTAATTAATGAAATCTATCACTTGTTTTAATCACAGTATCACTGAGACACTGTCCTACACTGATTCCTAGGCTGGCTATTATGTTTTTAACTTCACACGCAACATATATCACAACTGAACCACACGATTCTGGATCCGACGCAGACGGTATCGTAGGATGACATTGAGATGAGGGGGTCAGCAGTATCGTTACAATCCCCCCCCCCCCCCCCATCAGCTCGACGATGCCCTCATAAGTCGAGGTGATGTAGGAATAGAACACCTACTGTGGATGGCTTGGACCCGGTGGCTGGCTTGACTGCATCAGTACCTCACTTAGTCCTGTCTGGGGTTGGCACAGCACAGTCCACACAAGCAGCATCACCAGATCCTGAAAGTTCCAAGTGCAGTAAGTAGGTGACAAGGGCATGGCCTCCCAAGAGCAGAGGGCAGAATCAGGAACAGCTGACACTCAAGAATCTGCCACACTGAACTTGTCTGACCTTTTTAAGCATCAAGACAAAATACACAAGAAACATATGACAAAAAATATCTATATAACAATATTGTAAAATTTACTGTTCTCTTACTTTCTGAACTGTATTTTTTAAAACTTTGAGCTCATTACACTTGGTATCTTACAAAATTATTAGACACTAACCTTAATTAACTGATTCTATCATGACTTCTATCAATTTCTCAAATATTTTAACTTCTTTAATACTCAGGCAACAATATGAATTCAAATTTTAACGGTGACATAGATTAATACTCACAACAAACCATATTGAATTCAATATTCCTTCTAACATAAAAAAATACATACACACATTTCATACCTTAACACTAAAGAAGAAAGATAGAATGATAGATATGAGATAATTTGAACAGGTTACAGAATGAGTAGGAGATGTGGCACCAGAAACCGAAATCAGAAGTATGCTGCCACATAGCTGGAAACCTAGTACATGCCAACGCACTTAGCACACACAGAAAGTGTACTTTCCTGAGATTACAAACGTTAATATCCAACATATTGAAAATACAAGTTCCAAGATATTTCATAAAAGAATACATATGTACAAAACTCATAGCTACAATAAATTTTACAAAAATAGTACCTGTACAAAGTCTTATTATTATGCGCTACTGTCTGTATGGCTTGAGTTCTATGATATTCCTCAATCCAAATGCTTTCTTCAAATTCACCCCCCACTGGCAAATGAGAGAGTGAATCAGCAACAAGATTGTCCTTGTCCTTAATGTATTCCACAGCAAATTTACATGTTTATAGCTTAAGAGACATCCCTTCTGCTCTTAATCTTCTGCACACTTCTTCCAGTAAGCTTATGTGTTCGTCTAATTTGTTGGCTTCCTCCACCTTGGCATTACGAGTTCATGATAGTTTATATCCTCCATGGCTTCTTCAGGCTCTTCACACATGTCTGCTACATCTTTATTATGATCTAATAAATCTAATTCTAGACTCTGCTTACTCAATACCATACCAGTACAATGTAAAACACCAGTCTTCGGGTCCACAAACATAACTTTTCTTCCTCCCCAGTCAAATACAGCATTCACTTTCATGATCCAGTCAGTTCCTAACAAGATATCCTCAGACAGATTAGGTATTACTAGACATAGATTGACATCATTCACACTAAAGTTCAACAAGGCTTGCCGGTTAACTAACGTGCTGTGTCTGCCGGTAGCACCTTTGATCTTGATTCCTACTACAGGCATCTCCACATAGTCCGGTACATCTTTCACATAATCTCTAAATTGTTCAGAAATTCCACTGATTGGACTACCTGTATCAACTAACGCTTCCTTGCCTTTTCCATTAATAAACACGGTAATATATGGGCATCCAGTGACCTCATATTGTATATCTTCTTCTTCCTCATGAGTAATATCTTCAATAATATCTTCATGTTTCATAGTACAGGAATCGTCATTAGCTTGTACATGATTCAGGGACACATTATTTTCAATAGGTTGACAAGCCATAGATCCATTAGCAACACAATTATTAAGGCCAATTCACACTGTCCGTCACGTCACGGAACCGTCACGTCAAGTTGTATTCACACTGTCCGTCACGTCAATTCGTCCATCTCAATACGCGATGTTGAAAGTGAGGTTATGAGTGGCGATCTGTTATGTAGAAAGTCATAGTTTAATACTAGAAAGGGGGAACAACAACGCTAAATGTTATTAACGGCCAAAGAAAACTTTCCAGTGTATGTTTTTGGCCAACTTACTGGGATGTGAAAAAATATTTCAAAACATCGACATCTATTTTCAAGCGAAAAAATAAACATATGAAGACATCAAACCATACTTGTAAGAGCGTAAATAGCGCATGTTTACTTTAACCATTACGATTTGCATGCTGACATTGTTAATACGTCGTAAACAACTGAATTTTCGTCTTTCATTAGAACTGACATTTTCATTTAAAGTGTTATTTAATGAAAAATGCGTAATCAAATTACAATCTTATTCAAATAAACAGTTTGCTTCAGTCGTTTCTGTTACACTGTTACGTAAAATGAACCATTTTTTGGTTTCAGATATCCGACCTCGATTTTAGGGGGACACTCAATTGACAAAAATATTTAAGTCGTCATGAAACATTTGAGATTTACCCCTAAAACGAGATACAGCCACAGCACAAAGATGAATAAGACACATTTGCATATAAACAGTGCAATAGTCGACTGCAACATGTAATTCCCGTGACGAAAATAGGTTAACTTCCGATGTTAGCAGACGGCCGTTCCGTCAAAACATTCTTCTCGAGAAAGCTTGACGGACGTTGACGTGACGTGACGGTCCGGTGATGGCCAGTGTGAATGCCGCCATTAGAAATACATTGCGGAATGTTCTGACGGACGGTGACGTGACGTGACGTGACGGACAGTGTGAATTGGCCTTTATGGGTAACACACTGCTCTATCCTAAGCACATTATCTTCTAGCTCATGATATTTACACAGTAACTTATCTAGAACGTCGGCTTTCTCTTCCTTATCAACGTAGCTTTGTATGACACAATGCAAGATTTCTTTCCCTACCTTTTCTTGTCTGTTTCTGCTTGGGCAACTTTCAGCACTGCTCAATTTCACTGGTAAGACATGATTCTCACAAGACTTGACATCATCTACAACACACACTGTCTCACACTGACCATCAGACATGATGCAACCTTCCTTGACTTCAACATAAATCATCCCATCAAGTTCCTTCTCCAAATCTTCAAACTCCATGACTTCCACATCTTCTTCACTATCTTCAACACTGTCATCCTCTGACTTCTCTGAACTCACACTAGACAAAACATCAAAATCTTCATGATTCTCAGTCTTCACAGTTTCATGTGCAGTAACATTCAGTCTGTCTTCAGCATCTTCAACCTTATCATTTAGCAAATTACACAGTCCAAACACATCTTGTTCTTCACTTATTTTGGGTTCTTCTACAGTCAGATCTTCACTTGCATTATACATATTGGCTACAGTATCATGATCTAGTACAACCTCTTCTGGTTCGATACACTTATCCTCTTCTTTCCATGCCTGGTTCTTAATGACTTCCCACAGTTCTTTGTCAAACTTGAGCCGATTTACCCTGTGTGTTACCTTCTGCCCCTGTCTATATTGCTCATTTTCCCATTTGTGTCCAAATCTGATCCTATTTGTAGTAGCCTGATTTCTTGTCCTATTTCTCACCCCAACCTGACAGGCTTCCATAGTGGCGACATTTAGTTTTCCTGCCCGTTTTCATTAGACTTGTAGTAACGTTGGTTCCTATCATTTCTTCCTTGTCTGTTCCTATAGTCTGTACTTCCACCTTTCTGTCTACTTCGGTTCACACGACTATCTTCTTGGTGATTATCTCTTTTGTCTCTTCCATGATGGTCTTCTTGGTAGCGGTTTCTGTCCCTTTCTCTCTCATAACTTCTGTCTAATCTTCCAACAAATCTTAAGAAGTCCTCAACTGAATCGTCAGGTCCACAATCTAATGCTTGCCGTATTCTCCCTGGTAATCTTCTACGTAAGGTGTCCACCAATGTTATTTCATCTAAAGGTGAGTCAAGATGCACTAATTTTCTGATTTCAGCCTCACAAAAGTCCCTCATACTGCCATAACTTTCCCTGTACTTTCCCCCATGCAAGAAATCACTTTTTACTCTAGCTTGCTTGATTTTAGACCAGAATTTATTCAAAAAGCACCTCTCAAACTCACTATATGACATATCCTCTGTATCTAACTGATTGAACCAAGTATAAGCTTCATTGTCCAAAAATCTCTTTACAAATTTAATTTTCATCACATCAGTCATTTCTACAGTGAAGTTATCAGAGCAATGATGTAAAAAGTCTTTAGGATGGATTTTTCCTTCCCCAGGGTATGTCTTAATTACTGCATTTGCCCAATTAAAGCCACCACAGATCGACATTTTGCTATTTACAACACTTTCTTGCAATGCACTGACCCTTTGACTGAGGTTACACACATTAGAGGCCGTCAAACGCGGCGTGGCTCCCGCTCGTTCCCGCCAGAGGGAGCGGCTAGCGAGACCGCCGCACCCGGGAGCCGGCCGTGCCGATAACACAGTCTCGGGAGCGAGAAGACTCGCTACTCCCGGCTGGCATGTGGAACAGCCGACAGCAGTGCGCATGCGCACGGCCAGCCCCCTCACGACGCCGTTAATCATTGCGCCCGTCGGGCACACGTCTACGACGGTGCGTTCACACTGCCGGCCGGGCCGAGCCGAGCGAGGATGTGCCAAGACGAAAAAGAGGGGGAAAAAAACAACTTTTTCGATTTTCAAGTTGTAAGAAATTATGACGGTATATAAGACCACATCGCAGCGTATTATCAATTTTTTTTTCCTTACAAGCTTTGCCTTGCCTGTGAAAAAATAAAAAGTCTACTTTTCATTCCGCACGAGTTTTCAGATTCGTAGAGCTCCTCACTCGATTTTGATGAAAGTATTCAGTTAAAAAATCTGATTTTTGGACACGGGGTAGTACAGCATCTTAGCTTTCCAATAAAACATTCACCTTTACGAAATTCGTAACAATCGTTTTCAAATGATGCTTTTTGTCAGGTATGCGTACTTGATTTACAAATCGTGTATTGAAAAAGTTCGATAGCGTCAGATTACTGTACTATGCATTTTAGGCCATACATTACAGCAAGTGAAATTGAGCTAAAAGAACAGAAAAGTTTTTGAAATGTTAGTCGCACTGATATCTACCTCCTTTCACAAGTAATTGCGAGTTACCTGAGCGGCATCATGCCGCGTCCGCAAGCCTACGAACTCAGCGTGTGTTGAGCGTGGCGTAAGGCACTGCAATGCCGGAAAAATTATTTGCTGGCCACGTATGCTTGTCCCTCGTGACGTGTTAATAATTCATAATCAGAAAATAGCTACATCCTAATTTTTCTTGGGTGGCAACCGATTACAATGGACAATGATCTGCTATGGTTTTATGTAAGGTAATACTTCACTAAAGAGGTATACAAGTTGTTTTTTGTCCACATTGTACAATTAATGGAATAAATATTTCGAGTTTCAAACTACAACAGAAGAAACAATTAATGTAAACTGCAAATTTGCTGTTGATGGACTGAAATAAGATTTCTAAAATTCTACTCAATGACTTTCTAGTTGAGGATAATAAACGGAAGAAACCCAAAAATATACTTACATTTATTGATGCATCTACACCTAAGATTACACTATTTAGCCTTCTCTTAAGCCGGTCGAGGGGACTGCGGCGCGCCAGTCACAGTCTGCATGGCCGCTGTGGTCGGGAGTTCGAATACACCCCTCGGGCATGGGTACTTGTGTCGTGTTTACTATAAGGTAGTTCATAAGTAGTTTGTAAGTTTATGGACTGATGACCCCGCTGTTAAGTCCCTTAAGTTTAACAAACATTTGAACCTTCTCTTAATTTTCCCTTTTGTAACTCCCAGAAAATGTTCTACCACAAGGTGAAACAATTTATATATAGTGTCCCACATAAAAGCGCTATCCCTCAGACCGAGACTAAAGTAGGAGTACATAACAGTAAAATTTAAGACATTTAGTTACCTCCTGATAAGGGATGCTTCAACTTATGGCCATGGGGGTACGTCAGGTGTGCCAAATTTATGTGGTACACGCTGTACTATGTTTCAGCTCATCTCGACTTTCAAAGAACTCTACACAGTTCTCAGAATTTTTATTTATTTTGTTAGGAAGCTGCCTGATGGGAACTGCTTTTCTATGAACATTTCCTGAATCTCACAATTTTCCTTGTCTCCATGGTACTTTCATAACGATTTTTATACTTTAAATAAAACGAAAACGCGCAGATTTAGTTTAGCCTCAGACACTGCAGATCAGTAAATGATGAGAAGCAGGTGTCATTTGAATCATGTTGTGATTTGTTTTTTAGTTCTTAGTGGGCTTGTGGCCAGCAACAAGGGATCGTCACCCACTGTCAGTGGAAGATCGAAGGAAACACAGATGTGACCAGTACTTGTTCACTGCCATCTACTTTGAGCCAGCTAACTGTTAATTGATTTTGTAATTTTATTGCTATTGTTTGCACACTGTAGTGACTCATAGAATTATAAACACATTAGAAATATGTGATATGGACCCATCCCATTAATTTCGACTAACATTTAGGAGAGTTTTTCCTTATGTGAAAAACTAAACATTTCTTAATTTTCTAAATTCATATTACAGAATTAAGTATAATTGAAAAAAAAAATCATGCAGAGAAGCTTTAGCTGAAAGCAGGCTGGAGACTTGTGATACTTGTGCTGCAGGAGCAACACCATACCCCAATCGGTTCGTGCCGCCGCAGACTCGCGCCGGTAATATTAAAGATATCGAATGTTAAAGGAAAGAAATACTCTCCTAAATGTTAGTCTATATGAATGGAACGAATGCATTACCACCTATTTCTTATGTTCATAAATTCGACGGTTCACTACAGTGTGAGAACAATAGTAATAAAACTAAGCGACCTGTGCAAATACTTTGCAGCATTAGTGGCCAGTCACATGAAATGGAAATAAGTAAAATTAAATAGTTATCATTTAAAAATATTTATTATAGATAGTAACAGTATACAGAATATCATATAAGCTTGTGTTTTCTTAAATTCATATCAAAACACTTATTTAAAATCAATTATAATTATAAAATATATTCTTTTAATATTTAAGAAAGATAGAGGACCCGTGCGAATAAGACCCGTTAGTGGAATGATGAAAGAGCTCGGAAAAATTGAAGTAAAGTTGAATGTTCACGCATAGCTTTCTTCAGAATCAATCTGTGTAAGTGTTTAAAAGCGCAAATGAAAGAGCTTGATCCGTTGAGTGTTGTTAGGTCAAAGAGAACTGTGTACTTTATTTAGAACCGAAGATATCCTAAAACAAACCGATTAAAATATACAATGCAAGGAAAGAAGGATCCCGCGTTTGAATGAAATTAAAGGAAGGAGAGACTTAAGTCAATTATGATACTTGATGACAAATCTGCGAATAAATACCTTTCGTTTAAAGTGAAAATGAAGGAAAGGGGTCGGATAGAACGACCTGACAGAATGACTTTAGTATACAGCCAGGACATCCCCATAAGAAATATACAGAAGGAAATCCCGTTTGAGTGTAGAAAAAGTGGATGAATACCTTCAGTTTTACACAAAAAATGAAGGAAATCAGCTGAGTAGTTTCGTCTGTCCGACTGACTTTAGTTTTCGTAGATTCTTTTAATATATAATATAATAAAATCAATGAACTGTTAGCTGGATTCTTGAAATGGCCAGCAATCGATCTTCTGCTGACAGTGGGTTGGGATTCCTTATAGCTGGGGACAAACTCTCCCCTTCCCTCGGAAAAAAAAAATTAGAAAAAAGTGACAGACGCTTCTCATCCTTTACTGACCTGTCCTGCAGTGTCTGAGGCTAAAGTAAACCAGCGTATGTTGAAAATTCGAAAGTACCATCTTGCAGACAAAGAAAATTGTCTTCAAATGATACAGCAAAATGTTCGTAGAAAAGTGGTTCATCTCAGACAGGTTATTAAAAGCAACTCAGTTCATTCTTACTTTCGTCTCAGTCGTGAAAGTACCGTATTTATGTCGGACACACTGTATAAAATTATTTTCATCCTGTGGGAACACATTTTCCGAAAGCTACAAAAGCGAAAAGGTGTATATTGTGTCTTAGGAGTAGATGCATCAATAAATATAAATATCTTTTGAGTTTCTCGTCCAACTGCAACTAGAAAGCCGTTAACTGTAATGTCACAAACTTTTATTTCAGTCCATTAAAAGCAAAGTCGCAGTTTACATTACTTTGTTCTAGTTCCAAACACGAATTAAATATTTATTATCCTGTACTCACGTGACCAGAAATCCTGTTAATCCTGCCACCGAACTTCACTAATCCCCGCTATATCTAACTTCAATTTTGATGTTGTCTGAGAGGTGTATTAAACTGAGCCCCCTTCCACACCTTCATGTCATTCAGAAGTTGCTTACCTCTAACAAGCAATGGATTCACACGTGGACCAGTTCACTTTCCCTGAAGCTACTGCACAATGGTGTAGCCATTAATATTTTTTGTGTTCGATAATTTTTACTCAGACTACCTATTTGGTATTGATATGTTCCTATTGTTTGATTTCTCCATTTCTGTGGATATTAATTTAATATTGGGTTGGCTGACACTGTAAATGCCACAGTAGTAGGAAATAAGCACCACTGTATTCTGTCTGCTAAGCGTTAACGGGGAAGGAGCTCATGGGAGGATTGGCCAGACAAATTCACCAGTGTGAGGATCGATAGTCACCTTGCTTCAGTCTACCATTCCCTCAGCTCCAGAAATACGATACATTAGAACTATTATGACATATATGAAGTCATACAGGAGCTTCCCCCCTTGACTATAACATCATTGAAACTATCCATAAGCCCGCAGTTGTGTAACAAGCCCATTAATATCCAAATTGTCATGGAAGCATCAGCTTCATTCTTCAATTTTCAAACTAATCTTTACTTAGGATCACTGCCATTCCAATAGAGTCACTACTACATTCGGCTTATAATAAACATCAAATTCCTCTAAACGGTCAAATCATGGTGGCCACAATCTAGTAGGAAGTAGCGTGTGAGTATTTTTAATACACAATGCAACATGGCTAGGATGCATTTTCTGTCTTGGGTTTTGTCATAAATGATACTGTGCAGTTAGTTTTAGACCTTGTTAATTTGCAAGAAATAAGTGAAGGCATTCAGTTAACTCGAAAGGCATGAACCTTCTGCCATCAGTTCCCACAAGACCATACCATTAAGAGACAACAGCCTGACAAATTTTCTGCATGGTTTGTAGCCATGGACATTGCTACATCTCATACTGCCAGGTCCCACAACACCTTCATCCATGACAGTTTGCTGCTTCCACCCAGGCACTTGTGTGTACTTGCTGCTTTGGACACCAGGATTTGTGGGTGCTGTCTGTAGTGCACCAACAGGGTGGCCATCCCATCTTCAAGGTGGCTGTAGATAACAAGATGGTAAATCAATTCATGAATCAATGGCACCACTGTCAGGGGAGTCGACTGCAGCTGCCGCCATGACCTGCTTTGGAGAAATGATGGAGTTTTGCTTCCTCATCTTCATCTACTGTTCACCTCACTCCTGTTCATCCTGTTCCTCGGTCATCCCAGCTACACGTTACATATCTCGGTATGCAAATCCCGGTCCCGTTCTTATTCCAGATTGCTTCTAGGTTGTCTGGTTTGGAACACATGTGGGAGGATGAACCAGCTGCATTTCTATCAGCCAGCACCACCCCCTACACAAAAGATGATGTCCCTGCCGGGTCCAGGCAACATCGTGGAATAACCACCACTTCATCTCCATTTGTGGTACTGTGCACCCCTATGCTCCCTACTGAGTGAAGGAGCTGACATTGCCTTCTACAGACATCAGTTCAGTCGAGTGCATCGGCTGTGTTCTGGGTCAGACAACACACACAATGTGAGGGCCAGCTGACAGTCCTACCATATAAAGAAGAGTGTGTTAAGCCACATGAGCCTCAGCCATGCCCTCTATGAACCTTTGACATATCTGCCCTTGCCATCAGTGATCTCTCCTATTTTGCACTCAGGCTTAAACTTGTGTACTACACTAGTGATCTCTTCCTGTCAAGCTCCTTGTGGCTGTGCCACACATTGTGCTGTATCATGATTTTACTGTGACTATCAAGCTGTGCAGTATTCCACTTTAAGTGTGTTTGCCAATAATTTTTTTTTTGTTCTTCATTACAACAGTTAATAAATTTAATTGTATATGACCAAGGAATGAAACAGTGATGACACCTCACCTCACCACGGCCGGCAGTCGTCCACAACCCCACAGCAGTCTGTAGTGGTTTCCACCCCTACCCCACCCACGCCAAACTAGGTGGTTACTGTGTTTTTTTTTAATTATCTGATGAAGCCCCCAGACAGTCCTCAGATGTGCACCCCCAAATGACTGTGTGCAGTGTAAATGGTGGGGTATGTGATCACGGAGAAATTGTTCGCACAGGAATTGCTGACATAGTGTAACTCAGGTGGAATGGGTTATCCGGCCCACAGTCATTGAGGAAGATAGAAAACTGCCTTAAAAACCACCCTCTGGTTGGCTGGTCTACCAAGCCATGTTGTTCATCCACTGAGCAGATTTGAATCAAGGGTGGCACACCTTCCTATCCATGATGCCTGTACTTACTGTTTAGCAAAGTAGGTGGATACAACACCCATACTGACATACAGAAGAGACTTGTGTATGAGAACTAGCATGCAGCGACACTTAGAATGGTGCGAGCAACACTATTGATGGTCTATGAAGCAATAGCAGTAGTTTTTAAGGGGTAAATAAACTGTGGTACAATTTGCACCTCTCAGATGAACCTGGTAAAAACTTTGTGAATTTAATGCACTGGAGCTTTTCTTGCATTGTTTTGATTAGAAACCTATGTTATATGTTTCATTCATCCCTTCATGTGAGCTTTCTTGATCTGACAAGAAATACTGGGATTATTTTTCTTCTATATGTAGTTAAAGTCACTGACAGCCTATCATATTTAATATCTACCTATATCCACTTTCCTCATATACCATATCTGGTTGTTTAAGATCTCTGTTACCAACCTTTTCTCATTGCGTTTCTCTGTATTAACAAATTATCTCTTTATAATAATGTATGGTATTCACAGTACTTTATTTTCTGCAAGCGTATGAAGTATGATTATTTCTTTTGTTATAGAGTATGAACATCTACATGTCACACATGACAGATGTGGATCAACTAATAAAATTTTCACCAACTTCAGCATTGCTGAAAGATTTACCTTCTCGGCGCCAGATGTCGAGCACACATTCTCTCAATGCAGTAACTCGAAATGATTTCGTGATAGTAAAGTCAATCGACAATCATTTAAAAATTCACCGTCCTGTGATCCAGTTTCCCGTATCATTCAGCAAATGATGGAAGCACGGAATATGGACAAGCGAGGTATATTTTTGTTGAGTGACCTCAAAAATTTTCATTCACTTTTGAAAATTGCTATGTGTAGCTAATAACTATAGCTCCTACAATTATTTTCTCCATTTACTATATAAAAATAATATAAAATATGATGTATTTGAGTAGCAATACAAAAATTAGAAGAAAAGTTACTGGTGTGGCTAAGGATTTGCATTAATATAAATGAAATTTGATTTTAGGTTCAAGTTGTGTAATAATGTAAATTAATTGTTAACTTAATTTGTTGCATAATCTGCTTTATGTGGCTTTGTAATATACCTGTGTTTTGCGTGCTTCTTTCATATAGTTCACTAGAATACCATTGCTATACATTTTTAGTTTATCACTAATGGAAGTAATTTCACAGTTGAAAGTTCATTGTAAGCAGTCTGAT
This sequence comes from Locusta migratoria, assembly GCA_026315105.1. Taxonomy (NCBI): domain Eukaryota; kingdom Metazoa; phylum Arthropoda; class Insecta; order Orthoptera; family Acrididae; genus Locusta; species Locusta migratoria. The sequence continues at coordinate 371,129,144 of CM048755.1, forward strand.
CCTGTATTTTAGGAGCTACACTTAAAATAATGGTATACTTCTTTTGATAAAATAGAAAAAAATTGTGAATCTATATAATACGATACTGGACAATCCCTTGGAAAAATTCCTCAAGATGCTGACAGTATAGTAACTATGTAGATGAGGAAAGAGAGTGGTACATTTTCTGTAGAAATTTAACTGCGAGAAGACCTCATCCAAGATGCTTGCCACATTTTTTGAACACAAACTAAAGTAAAACTCAAAAACAAGTTTTTTTGACATGTTTGGACAGTTCTAAGAGTTACCCACATAAATTTTTGTCTCATTTTTATCCCATGAGGGACCCACGTCTTAACAATATTCAGAATAGTTGATGGAAAATGATTGCCATAGAAATACGTAAAATGGAAAATAACTTTTTAAAGTAGATAGAGAAAATAAGATTTGATGGTGAGGGCAAGTCAGGCATACCCTCAGTGGTAGCAACCCATGACATATATATAATCATGATGTTTTACTTACCCACAAAATTGCTTTCTGAGAGGAAAACATGCTTCATCTCATTTACCAGAGATTATGATAATCATAGATTTGTATTTTGAGGGCCATCCAAAGTCACATTTCAGAGGTATAATATGCTCAATGTAAAAACATGGAACAAAGTGCCCTTTTTTTTTGTAGTGTCTTAATTTTCCTTGATACGTTTTTTCAAATAGTAACCACAGGCACAAGTTTATTTCTGATACAGTAAGGCTTTAAGGTTTATACAAAGCAAATAATTCTCCTTTCTGTTGAAAATTCTTCTAATAAATTCTAAACTTATATAGTACTGAGTTATTCCATGTGTAAAACTGAATTACTTTCTTTGATGGCCTCATTGGGTGTTACTAATTGTTATTCCCATTCCAACACACAATCTGTCAGTTTGAATAAATTACTGGTTTGAGTGAAGCTGATAGAAGACTGATAGTATTTGTGGTAACATATGTGTATGGGACGTTGTATAGGTAGCTGTACCAATAACGTCCACACTCTTTTATAACAATCTTTACTAGTCGCTCGATATACAGAGTTCTTTAGCAAAACACCAAGTGAAGTTAGTGAACACAAACAAATCGCACGCTCTTAAGTTTTACAGTCCAAAGACCACCGTCTGTCACAGATATCACACTTCATTGCTGGTGGTGATCTCGGAGGAGTCGATCACCGCCACACAGCCCCCCCCCTGCAGTATGGAGTACCCGTCCGTGAGTGGAGGGGGGGGGGTGGCACATGGTCATCTGGAAGGAGTGTCACTGGTAACTCTTCTGCATCGTCGGGGAGTGGGTGAGATGTCGGAGCCCGTGGTGTGGAACAGGGCCAGAGGACGTTGTAGTCCTCGAAACCAGCTGGTCGACGGAGGCGGCGGCCGATCCTGGAGCGGGGTGAAGGTGGGGTCGTGGCACTGGGGAAACGAAGTAGCACAAGACCTGAAGCACACACAAATGCTCTGATGGAGCCACTCGTTGCACTCGTGGGTAGGGGAAAACGTCGCACCACCCGGTGGCTTAGGGGGGCTGAGGAGCCTGTGGCACACGCATCCGTGAGGAGGACGTACACTGTCGAACCTTTGACGACTACGGCCAACCGTGTGATATCATCAGGAGGTACGCGTGTTGTCAACTCAATTATCCTACCCTGTTGCATGACATTGTTGTGTACTGTTGGCGGGGAGAAACCTGTGAATGGAGTGTCCGTGTGGGACTGTGAACGGTGTGTGTCGGTGTCACAGGGTGACTTGCTCGACCGTAGGCGTTGAGGGGAGGGTGGGGGGTAACCGGTCTGGCTCGAAATAGAGACGTGCGGGCTGTTGGTCGATTGCGGGTGATGGGCGGTGCTCGGTGGTGGGCAAGTTTGGTTTGTTGCATATTGGGAGGTGTCACTCGGGTGAGAGCTGGTGGCATGTAACACCCCTGATTGCGAGTCCGATGGGGGGAGGGTTTGGCTCGGTGTGGGCGAGGGTGGTGTGAATCCTCGGAAAGGAGAGTCCTGAGAGCCGTGAGCATCAAGTGTGCTCGACGTGGGAGCATCCACAAGGTAAGGGGCTACAGGGGGCTCAACGAGGGCAGGCTTTATCCTGTGTAGTGACACAGTGATGGGGGTATTTCTCACCAGGATGTCCATTGTCTGGCTCGAACGTTTTACCACCTCGTAAGGGCCGGTGTACGGAGGCTGTAAGGGCGTCCGCACTGTATCATCTCGCAGCATGACAAATTTGCACGTGCTCAGAGTGCGAGGGACGTAAGTGCGAGGGGGTGTGTGACTGACAGGAGGTGCAAGTTTCAGATTGGAGCAGTGGAGTCTGACTCTCTCGACTAAGGTAGGTAGTTCGGGAAGAGCAGGCACTGGCGTCGGAGAAATGAGCTCCCCTGGGAGGACCAAGGTCTGTCCGTAGACGAACTCTGCAACCGTGCCATTTAGGTCCTCTTTGTAGGTCGCGCGGAGTCCGAGAAGGACGAAAGGTAAGGCCTCTGTCCACAGAGTGCCGTGGCAGCGTAGGGAGGCTTTCAGAGTTCTGTGCCATCTCTCTACGAGGCCGTTACTCTGTGGGTGGTAGGAAGTCGTATGGATTCTTACGATGCCGCACAGAGTACAAATGGCTTTAAACAGTGCCGACTCGAATTGTCTGCCTTGATCCGAAGTTAGTACAGAAGGGCAGCCAAAGCGGGCGATCCACGATTCCAGGAATGCACGTGCTACTGTCTCAGCCGTGATGTTTGGGAGTGGGATTGCTTCTACCCAACGTGTTGTCCTATCTATTGCAGATAAGACATAGCGGTAACCTTCCGAGGGAGGAAGGGGTCCCACCAGGTCGATGTGGACATGCTGGAAGCGTCCGGAAGGGACAGGAAAGGTGCCGAGGGGGGGCGAGGTGTGCCTAGTTGTTTTGCTGCGTTGGCAAGGAATGCATGATCGAGCCCAGGCTTGGCAGTGCCGGCGTATGTTATGCCAGACGAAACGTTCGGTTACCAGTCTTGTTGAAGCACGCACCCCTGGGTGTGCCAGGTTGTGCAGCTTCGAAAAAACCTCTCGTTGAAGTGGCTGGGGTATGAAGGGGCGAAGTGTGCCCGTAGATTCGTCGCACCACACCTCGCCCATCACACCAGGGAAAGTTGATCGTACTGGTTTCAAAGATGAACTGTGGTTGGAGATTAGTGACATTGTCTGCTCGTCAGCTGACTGCAATGCAGCGAGGTTAGATAGATCCAGGAGGGTGGTGACGGCGTCCACTCTAGAAAGAAAATCGGCCACTACATTGTCGGCCCCTTTTATATATCTGACGTCGGTTGTAAATTGGGATATATAATCAAAGTGTCTGAAGCGGCGTGGGGGCGGGTCAGCTGGGGTTTTTTTTATAGCGGCCGCGAGTGGTTTATGGTCGGTAAGCACAAAAAAGTTTCGACCTTCGACCTCTGAGCGGAAGTGTTTTATCGCTGCATATACCGCGAGTAGTTCTCGGTCAAAAGCGGAATATTTCTTCTGAGCCGGGTTTAACTTTTTTGAAAAGAAGAGTAGGGGCGCTGTAGTATCGCCGACTGTCTGACTTAATACAGCTCCTATCGCCGTGTCACTTGCATCCGTAGTGATGGACAATTCTGCGTCGGGATGCGGGTGGGCGATAGTGACTGCACTGGCGAGTAGCTTCTTAAGATTCTCGAATGCGGCTTCCATTTGGAGTGTCCACTGTACTGGTCGGGCGCCCGACGTTTGTGGCCCGGCGAGTGCGTCTGTAAGGGGGGCTTGTACTTCTGCTGCAGCCGGTAGGTGCTTTCGGTAATAATTGATTGTTCCAATGAATCGCCGTAACTCTTTGTAGTTCGTGGGGCGAGACATTTCTAGAATCGGTGTCACTTTCGCAGGTGGCGGTGTAGTGCCTTTGTCCGAAACTATGAACCCAAGGAAGGTGACGGAAGATTGGTACAGTTGTAACTTCTTCGCATTAGTTTCAATGCCGGCCGCTGTTAAGGTGTCAAAAACGATCTGTACGTGTCTTTTGTTGTCCGTGACTGTGGGGCTGAAGACGAGAATATCGTCTAAGTAGACAAAGCAAAAGTCTAGACGGAAGAGCACTTCGTTTATGAAACGCTGCCAAGTTTGAGCGGCATTGCACAGGCCGAAAGGCATGAAACGATATTGGAATAGTCCAAACGGTGTTGTGATGGCTGTTTTTTCTACATCGTCCGGAGCCATCGGTATTTGGTGATAGGCGCGTTCACAATCTATTACTGAAAATACTTTTGCACCCGCCAAGGCATGTGTAAAATCCGCGACATTTGGTACGGGGTATTTGTCCGGTATAGTGCGCGCGTTCAAACGCCTGTAATCGCCGCACATACGCTTGGTCCCGTCTTTCTTATCCACGAAGTGTATGGGTGTGGACCAACAGCTGGAGGATGGTTCTAACACACCCGACTGCAAAAGTTCGTTAATCTGTTCCCGTGCCGTTTTCATTAGTTCCGGTTTCAAACGTCGTGGTCTACTAGAAATAGGCGGACCGTCAGTCAAACGTAGCTTGTGGGCCGTGCCGTTGGTTACTATGGCAACGTCTGGCGTCGTTTGCGAAGCATCTTGTTTGGCGGTAGTTGGGCGAGAGGCCGCGTGGGGATTAGGCGGCGCGATCGTCGAAACCTTACAGGTTGGCCGTGCGTCAAAAGTTCCTACGATGCTTGTTGGAGTGTTTGTCGCTGCGAGGTTGGTACACTGAGTTCTAGTTGTAGACCGTGCCGCAGGCGTGAAGGGCGGCGCTAGGGGCGACAAGAAGACAGGTGAGCTCTCAATGTTATTGTTTTTAGTACTGGTGAGGGCCGTGTCAGTTACCGGGGGCGTTGGCACGCAGTCGAAACGCGGAGCGGTCGTGTTAACTAGGTGGCCAGCGCCAACACTAGCGTATGCAGGGCGGAACGGAACGGAAGGATTACAGACAATGTCAACCTTGCGCGCGAGCGCGGTATCACTGTTTGAGCACTGACTAACCTGTGCGTTGTTATCCAAGCGCGGCTGTTGTAGTGTAGAAAGCAGCTCCCGCGCAGATTGAAGCTCGGCGGTGGCGATGTCCAAGTTGTGGCGTAGCTCGAACTGTTCTTGGCGGAGCTGTGCGGACACTTCCTGTTCGATGAGCCATTTATTGATGATGTCTTGTAATGCTGTCGATATGGTTGAACATGTGTGGGCGAGATGCACCCGGGTTGTGGGGTCAGTTTCACTTGCGCTCGACGAAGCACACGGAAAGTGTTTGTTTGATGGGTAGTGAAACACTGTATCCCGCACTAAATCTGGCCAAAGTTTGTGATGTCGCAAGAAATCGATGCCGAGGATCGGTTGTTCGATGTCGGTCACTAGGAATGTCCACTCGAGGTGGCAATCCGACGAGAGTTTGACCGTGTAGGTCGTCGACCCTGAGCATGTCAAACTCGTGGCGTTCACTGCTTGGAGTAGTGTCCGATGGGGGCGGATGTTTGTAGAGATCATCTCCGTCGGTAATAGGGAGACATCCGCACCCGTGTCCACCAGAAAATGTCGACCTGACGACAAGTCTTTCACGTAAACCCGGCCACTGTCCGTGATATGTCCCTGGACGGAATGAAGCATTTGTTGGCGCCTGTTCTTTCTTACGCAGGAGGTGGCGCCGCAACCTACCTGCGACCGGCGTTTGGGAAACAGCATGGCTTTCTACACTTCTTTGCTGCCTCACCAAACCTAGTGTGATAGAAGCAGTAGGGGTACTGCGGTTCTTCCTGCGGATGAGGGGCGGACGCTGCCTCCGACTCTGAGTCGTGGTCGGACGCGGGCGGGGGGGTTGGCCGCGCCGCGAAACTAACTGTCCTTTGCTTGTTGAGTAATGGGGGGGCGGGGTCGGCCGACGTGTTGCGAGGACGGCCGCGGCCTGCCGCCGGATAGCGCGTATGCTCGTTCTGATCGTTGGGGGGTGGTAGTCTGCTGTTGTATAACAAACACGTGTTGTGAACATTGTCGGCGGCAGCCACCCTCCGTTCTGCGGGTTCAGGTGAGCGGGGTGCCAGAGCCAGGCGGATATCCTGCGGGAGCTTGTCGGTCCAGATCGCGAGGAGAGTCTTGTCTGGTATAGTGTCCTCGTCGACGATCGTTCGTAAACGTCTCCACAGTTGCGACGGAGTGCGGGTTCCTAACTGCTCCAAGTGAAGTACACTGCGGATAGCTGCATCTGTAGTGCGCTCTAAACGTTGGAGAATGGTCTTCTTGGCCCGGGTGTACCTCAAAGGCGTGGCTGGGGTTCCTACCAAATCACTGATGAGATCGTCTTTGTCGTGGAGATGCGAAATTAGGCAAAGAAATTTGGTTGCCTCGTCCAGTCTGTAATGGTTAAAAATTTCGTCGGCGATAGCGAACCACGTTGTCGCCTTTTCAGGCGTGAACGGAGGCAACTTCGGTAGCCGCGAGTACGTGGGCGTGGATTTATTCTCGTACGGCGGACACTGTTGCGGGACCGAAGAGATATCTTGCAGTGATGTCGGTGGGGCACTATGTCGTACTGCTTGTTCCGCGGGTATCGCGAAGTTCACTCGCATGGGCGGCATCGGACGTAACTGTTGATCCGGGACGTGAACGGCCGGCGCTGGCGTCGCGACCCGCGCCGCGGAACACGGTGGTCTATTCGACATATAGCACATATCCTGAAAGTCATTAATAAATGCACTGTCGCAGTTTTGTGGTAAGCTCGCCGGAAACTGCGGCGGGCAATGTTCAACGTTTATGATGCACGTGTCGCGTGGTGTAGCTGAGGGTGACGGGTGCGATTCTTTACACTGAAATTGGTACGATAGCACATCGTTCACATTAGCTTGTAGCATTGAGTCGGCACCCTGGTAGTTTAATTGTGAATTCACAAACATGTGCTGCTGGTGTGGCGCGGAGTGATACCAATTTTGCCCTCGTGGTGTGGAGCACGTGCGATTGTTTACATTTGGAAAAACACTACACTCGATTTGTTGGGCGGGAGATAATGGCACGTAGGCACCCATACTAGCTGCTGGCCATGAATCTCGTGAAGTGCTTTGCTGTGAGCTGCTGATGAAACCTGAGTCGTTGTCCGGCCGTTGGGTTGGCGGGTACACAAAACTTGATGGATTCGAATACGAGCTCAAGACCTGCGGCGAAAATTGTCCGTATTGTCCTTGCTGCACAGTCGATGCCGTCGGATATCCAAAGCTTTGTGACTGTAGTGGCGGAAATCCTGAAAGCTGAGGTTGTCGGTTCTCCATTGTCTGTGGTGCACAACGTAGCCTCGGAATTTTCTCGCGGCGCGGAAGGCGCGTACCGGTATTTTCACACGAACGGGCTGAAAAAAATACTTTCGAACTGCGGGGTCACCAATATGGGACGTTGTATAGGTAGCTGTACCAATAACGTCCACACTCTTTTATAACAATCTTTACTAGTCGCTCGATATACAGAGTTCTTTAGCAAAACACCAAGTGAAGTTAGTGAACACAAACAAATCGCACGCTCTTAAGTTTTACAGTCCAAAGACCACCGTCTGTCACAGATATCACACTTCATTGCTGGTGGTGATCTCGGAGGAGTCGATCACCGCCACATGTGTATAATTCCATATGAGCTATTAGCCTTTTTTTCACTTTAGATAAATCATTCAAGTAGGACTAATGTGGGGAACTTTCAAATGTTATTAACCCACATACTATAATTAGTATTGTACATACACATTAAATCTACACATGTTCTGCCCTAATCCTCCTTGTACAATTCAGGATAGACATTATTATTAGTTTCATATAGGAGTTTGAATTGTAGGTGAATGATTGGCAGGTCCTTATGCCCACTCAGAACATATTATAGATACTTTCTACAATGAATTTAGTCAAAAATCTCTTACACTCTCAATACAGAATATGTATCTGTTAATAAATGTATCACAGATATACAGGTATCAACTTTCTGTAAAAAGGAACTTTTCTCTCTCACCAAAATAACATATATGTACTAGGAAAATTCAGTGAAATGTTGAGATTGTTTTAACGCTATTGTTGTAATGGTTGAATGGCACATATTGATATCTATACCATTCCTGATTTCCAGATGGAATGTATAATTCTCTCTCTCTCTCTCTCTCTCTCTCTCTCTCTCTCTCTCTCTCTCCTTCCCTACCCCCCCCCCCCCTCTCTCTCTCCTTCCCTAGCCCCCCTCTCTCTCTTTCTCTCTCTGAGTGTGTATTTTTATTTTGGCTCACCCATTTCCCTGATGTTAGTCATTTTAATCATCATATTTTGGGCCTGCTAAAACTATTAGTCTATTCTGCAGACATTCATAAAATGAAGATAAAGTAGTGTGCCATTGAAACCTATAACAAAGTTCATCATCCACTGACTGGACATGTTTGTACAAACAAACAGAACATATTTTGAATATTTTTGTGTTTTCCTTACTTTTCAGCTATGTTAATTGTTCTTCCATCTGTTACCAAAAACAAAAAATTGACGCTTTTTGTACATATATTCTCTTTTGATATGAATACATTTTTAGTACAATATCCAGAAATATAAATTACTGCATTACAAATTCAAAATTGTAAAATGTCCTGTCCTATAGCTTAGTAAGCAGAGCAACATGAAAACCAGCCATAGCATTTGCACATAGTGTCAGTGGATGGCTAGCAGTTTGAAACTGAATATGTAAGAAGTGAACACACAGACAGTCCTATTATTGTGTTGGTGTTTTGTTCCTTTACACTTCTCGACAAGACAGGTATCGTGCAATGTGGTATAACAAGGTGCTAATCCTATGGCAAGTTCCCAACATGGTTAGCACCTCTCCACCCCTTGGTAATGTACATATAGGTGGAGGTGCCCCAGTTTGTGCCATGTATGTCTTGAAGGAATTGAAGTATCTTGTTATACCATTGTGATAAAAATGCCAGTTTGTAGACCCTTTGAGACATCCCTGATGTAGTACATAGGAGAAGTTTCCAGGACTTGCTAGTTCAGAAGATGGCTGGTTGCAACTGAAATAAATGGAGGTGGTGTATTTTATGTTGGTATACTTCTTTCCATGTGCCATTGGCTACAACAAATTTAAAAGCATCCAGAGTGGTTGACCATGTAAATGTTCTCCTCATCTACTGGAGTGACAATGTGCTCAAAAAGACAATTGGAACATTTGCTGTGCGTGCAGATAGGATATTTTATTTTTATTTGAAAGGCATTTTCATATGCCCTACTTTGCCATTAAGAGTTCAGTATTATGGACAAATTGTGTGTGGAAGGTCTTCTATGGAAATATTTGTGCTAAGGTCCGGACTGTTATTTCTGAAATGGTATGGTGGAGGCACTAGACATACAGATATTTGAAGCAAGCATCTATGAGACTTGGCCACATTGAAGAAGGAAGTGCTCCAGCAAAATATATATGGGTGCTGTCTCATTAGCCTGCTGAAGGTGGCCACTTGTGGGAAGTGACGAATAATGATATACACAGTCACAGTTCACCCACACAAGATGCTTGGTATCCCTGTCACTGGCCAGTAGATGTGATAATGAATGATTATCTGAAGAGGTAACACAGTATGTGGAATAGCCAAGACCATATGAGGACACCACTCAATAGGAGCCTTCCTCCGGTGCTAATAATAGAACTACTTTCTGAAGAGACGAATAGTGCTTCCTATTGAAGTATCCTGTTTGTTTGCCTATTATGGTAGGTGGTCTGGCCAATCTCTTTTCATCAGTTTCAAAACTATCCAAATTGTGGCATCCTTTCAAGATCAGAGCTGTGACTGCATTTATATTGGGAATGTGACAGACTTCTGGGTCCATAAGTGATAATAGTGTGCTGACAATAATAATGCCCATCTTGGCAATCATTGTGCTTCCTATGTGACAGCAATGATTGGGGACTGAATGAGGCTAACAACAATTTGTGATCCATTACAAGGTGAAATTGCTACACATATAGGTGTATGTGGTATTTCCTCACCACATAAATTATAAAAAGAATCCCTCTCTTCATCTGGGAGTATTTTCACTGGGTGGAATTTACAGTTATTATGAGAATGCTTATGATATGTTGTATTCCATCTTCCTCTTTATGTGGGAAAAAAACTGCTCCATTTTTGTGCTGTAAATCGTCATAAGGTTGTAGTAATTGCTTACTGGGAAAATGTGAGTGCAAACAAGTATCTGCCAGAAGAAATTGTTTTAAATGGTTACAGGCTCACTTAATTCGTGAGACAATAGAAATTGTTTTTTCTGTTTCTTGAGCTGTTTAAAGGGATTTAAGACCGTACAACACTGGAATAAACTGGAACAATAATAATAATAATAATTATTATTATTTATTTTCTCTTTGAAGGATTGAGTCTTTATTAAATTCATTGGTGGTGGTATTTGACAAGTTCCTTGCATGTGTTTACATGTTGGATGGATGTCGGATTTACTCATAATGATGCCCAAATATTTGACAGAATTGCATTTAATGCCAGATTCCTAGAAAGTTCACAATAATTATCTGTTATTTTGAAAGTTCTTCAACATACCAACTATTGTTAATAACAGTAGCCTCCAAATAATTTTATCTTCCTGGGCTATTCCGAATCAGGTGTTAAAGGTAGTGTTGGAAGATGGTAGGGCCACTTGAAGTATGTAAACTTAACTGTCAGTATTTTTCAGATTGTTTGTTTAGAAGTAGAAACTAATTGTGATGCACTGGGTTATGCCCAATCAGTTAATCTTAATATAATGGTCTCCACTTTTTGGTGAAGAAAACAGATTTTCTAAATGTGGAATGGGGTAGATTTTGTTGTTGGCTTGTGTGTTCACCAACTTGAAATCTCTACATAATCATAGATTACTGTTTGGTTTACACACCATGACCAGTGGGGCCATGAAAATGTGCTGGAAGTTGTTGGATTGATCACTCTATCTTTCCAGAGCCATTCCAGTTCTTGATTTACTTTCTTGCTAAGTATATGGGATATTGGATGTGCACTTGCAAACCTTGACTCAGATGATTATGGCATTTGAATAAATTGTTTCATCAAATTCTGCTACCTAATCAGTAATTTCTAAAGTTTATCTGTTTAAGAATTTCACAATATTTGTATGTATACAATGAGCTGTTTCTACAATATATGCAATTTTTGTGTTTCTGGTGTGAACTAGACACAAGTTCAACATTGCTGTTTTTCTTACAGAAGGTACGAAGTGCGTTTTTATGATGGAAACTGATATGTTCCTTCCTTGGGTATTTCACACAAAATATACATCAGGTGAACCATTAAAACATTTATTGTAATACAAATTCTCTAAAACACAGGAATAACTTTTTGATTTGTAATTAACACTATAAGTTAACTTCTGTAAGAAATTCAAATCAAAACTTCCTTGAAACTGAGTGAATAACAAAATAAAACTGAGTTCCTTCAAGTAACACTCATTGGCTATATTATTTCAAAGTCTGAATGAAATTTGCATGATATTACAAAGAAACAATAAATTGTAGTAAATCTTTGGCAGATGCAATTATACGATGTAGAAAATTATACACAACACTTTGAATGTCTGTGCATTTGTAATTCATTTCTGAAGTCTGACTCACAAGTAACAGAGAAATTTTCAGAATTTACATTCATACTACTGGCACTAAGTCCAACAGAGTGAATAAGGTGTAGCAAAACAGAATGCCAAAGTCTTCCCAGCGATCCATCTGGTAAAGTCCCACTCCACGGAGACATTAAAGAGAGTCAAGCGTCGGTAGTTGTAGTGCATCTTCCATATGATATCTTTTTCCATTTATTGGCTGTGCTGGATCTCTTGTGGGATGAGAGGAGTTACCATGGCTTGGCTTGGACTGCCTCCCACTGTCTCAGTATAGACCTAAATAGCTAATAGTGGAGTTATTCTTGTTTTTTTAATTTTTTTTATTGGCTCAAGCAGAAGGTACTGCAGCCAGTGCTTGCTGATTGTGGCTGAATTTGCTTTGTGGAGCTGCCACAAGTATGGCTGCTAGTGCCACCCTCTGTTGACCTTTTGGTAAGCTGGCTACTTAAAACTTCCACAATTCATCTGACTGGAGTGTCAATGTAATGTCTATATCTGTTGCCCCCTGCTGTACTAGCTTCTTCAGGAGAAACTGTGTTTCTTTTCTAACAGTCTGCACAGAGCAGCAAAGGATTCTATGGAGAGCAGACATTTCTCATAACATTGCTTGAACTGTGAGACACTAACAGATCTAATGGTAACTCTGCTGTTAACAGCATTGTGTATGATGGAAGTACATTGTCTGAAGTGTAGGTCACTAGAGAAGTGAAGCATTCTTACTATTCATAAAAAAGAACAAGTTGTTACTATTTTCAAGAATATCATCAAACAGATGCCTAAAACTATATGCCTGTATCTCTGTTGTCAATCAGTTTGTAAAATTTTATTCCTCTTATGTGTATCTCGAGAAATTCCAACCGTCGTTCTTCCCAGAAATTGTTCTCATCTGTAACACACTGTAAGGTGGCTTCTGCAGTGAAGTAGTAGAAGTATTGTTGAAGTTTTATTATTAGGTTGGTTTTAACCTCTGTTGTGATTTGACGTAGCAAATTCCCTGACATGCCACACTGCACATTTCTGTTTACCTATGTTTGACTTCAATTCAGTAGGGTTTTAAGAAACAGATTAATTCTTCTCTGTTCCATAAATAAACCCAATATGTTCAACAATTTGTAAGATGTCATTTCAGGACAAGCCTGAAAGATACATTATTTTTGTGAATGTTTCATTGGCAGAAGTATACAGAACAGCTCCTTGTGGCATAATCAGTATAGGAACATCTAGAGTGATCCGTAGTATGTGCGAAATTAGCTGCCTACTTGTGATTCACTCATGATGTGCCTCTAAAATTTGTGGTGGAAGACAAGGAAAAAAGTTTTTCTGTCATAATGTAATGACACCACAACCACTACATATGTTTGCTTAAAAGATAATTCATCTTATCTCTGGGATGCACAGTTTTCTGAGTAGCCCAATACATCCCATCAAGACAAAGACAAAGATAGGGGAAAACAGTGATGGCCTGAAGAAAAGAAGAAAAAATGATAAAACCCTTGTGTCACTAAATGGTATGTACCGCTTTGAATTTGTTACTAAGGTATCATCAGATGATCTGTTTAAAATGAAGAAAAACACAATTTTTATATGCTTTGGCAACTTGGAAACTAATAAATGGTCAGAATTAGACTATATCATTATTGAAGAGCCCTTTTGACTTTAACATGGCTACAGCCCAAATTGTAACAACTATTTCTGAGATGAATTAAAAATCAATTTATGAGTCTTCTTGTAATGGATGAGTAGTAATTAATCTTGTTTTGTAAGTAGTAATTAACCTTGTTTTGTATATAATCTTGTTTTGATTTTGAGAGTTGTACATCAAGTCATTATCAACAGTTTTACATGCCTTGTGATTGAGACTTTTGTTGCTAATATGTATGTAACTATAAAGTATGAACTTACACACTTCAAAGAAATTCTTAACTAAAACCTCTATTGTAAATGGACTGTGTGCTTATACTGAAAATCATGGCATACATGAAGTTGTCTGTCAGACCATAGTATGGATTCAGTATACTTTATGCTCTACATTTCAGGTTACAGTCCACTTACATTTCTGTCAGGTAATTTGTTTTTATCTTTGTATATTGAAATTCCATTGTTTTCAGGTATATAATACTATATCTGCATGCATTTTTATGGGTACAATTAGCAATTATCAATGCTTTTGTGCTATGAATTATCACAAGTTTATTATTGCATAGCTTTTTGTGTTGTGCTGTATGTAATTTTTATTTAAAGTGGAAGTTTTCTTATGGTCATATTTCATATAACTACTCATTTGTGAGAGATCATTTCAGTACCTTGCCTTCTTTCTAATTTTGCAGAAGACCAGAAAAAGCTGTATATAATGTGGCAAACACGTGGTGCTACTCCAAACATACCACTGGATGAGGATGTTATTGATGTCTTTAAAAGTCATTCAAGAGTAATTCATTACTGTCTTACACCATTGCTCTTTTTACCTAGGTAAGTCACTGTTATGAATCCTTTGGTTTACAATATCTGCAGTCATTACAAAATTTGCATGAAAATGTTAATATTAACATCTTTTTTTTTACCAGAGTAGGAGACATTAAAGAATAGAAAGTCTATGCCATTGAAAGTACCTATTCTTATTAGTTTTCAGTTAAATCTGTTGTTCTTCAAAATTTTTAGGTGTATGCATTGACGAGGGACTGAATTGGAAGAAACATATTGAAGATCTCCTGAAACGTCTGAGTTCAGCTACTTATGCTATCAGAGTCATTGCAAAATTTGGTGATATAAATCTCAGTAAATTAGCTTACTACGCCTATTTTCATTCACTGCTTTCATATGGGATCATATTCTGGGGCAATTCAACATTGAGTAAAAAAGTATTCATTGCACAAAAGCGTGTAATCAGAATAATTGCTGGAGCCCACCCAAGAGCATCCTGCAGACATTTATTTAGGGATCTAGGGATACTCACTGTAGCTTCACAATATATATATTCACTCATGAAATTTGTTATTAACAATCCGACTCAATTCAAAAGTAATAGCAGTGTGCATAGCTACGACACTAGGAGTAAGGATGATATTCACTATTCAAGGTTAAATCTAACTTTGGCTCAAAAAGGGGTGAATTATGCTGCCACAAAAGTCTTTGGTCACTTACCAAGTAGCATCAAAAGTCTGACAGATAGCCAACTAGTATTTAAAAAGAAATTAAAGGAATTTCTGAATGGCAACTCCTTCTACAATGTAGATGAATTTTTAGATAAAACATAAAAAAATATATATAAAAAAATAAATAAATAAAAAAAAAATTTACAAAAAAAAAATTTCTTAAAATATAGATTGTCAAGTATAGACATAATTTACTAAACTGACACGTTCCACATCATTACGAAATGTCGTATACATGATCTAAGGAACAAGTATTAATCTAATCTAATCTAATCTAATCTTGTTCATGCATTAGATTGGTGACAAAGTAAAACAAGTAGTAACAGGAGGAAGTTTGTCATCTTGTAAAATCTGGTGTACTGCCGGTGGTCCGAGTCTTCCCAACATGGTATTTCGACGTCATAACTCGGCGTCTTCATCAGGTTACGACGAGTTACGACGTCGAAATATCGTGTTGGGAAGACGTGGACCACCGGCAGTACACCCGATTTTACAAGATGACAACAAATCGCCGGGAAAGTCTTAAAAATTATATAGGAGGAAGTTTGTTTTGGACCCCAGGGAGGATGAGTACAAATTTCCAGTCATGACTGTTAGCTTCATCCATTATGGAATGTACCACATAATCACAAGAATTCTCAAGTTGCAAATTCTGGAGTACACCTCTTCATTACACTACTGACCATTAAAATTTATACACCAAGAAGAAACACAGATGATAAACGGGTATTCATTGGACAAATATATTATACTAGAACTGACATGTGATTACATTTTCACACAGTTTGCGTGCATAAATCCTGAGAAATCAGTACCCAGAACAACCACCTCTGGCCATAATAATGGCTTTGAGTCAAACAGAGCTTGGATGGGGTGTACAGGTACAGATGCCCATGCAGCTTCAACACGATACCACAGTTCATCAAGAGTAGTGACTGGCGTATTGTGACGAGCCAGTTACTCATTCTCCATTGACCAGACATTTTCAATTGGTGAGAAATCTGGAGAATGTGCTGGCCAGGGCAGCAGTAGAACATTTTCTGTATGCAGAAAGGCCCATACAGGACCTGCAACATACGGTCGTGCATTATCCTGCTGAAATGTAGGGTTTCGCAGGGATCGAATGAAGGGTAGAGCCATGGGTCATAGCAAATGTGAAATGTAACGGCGACTGTTCAAAGTGCCGTTGATGGGAACAAGAGGTGACTGAGACATGTAACCAATGGCACCCCATACCATCACGCCGGGTGATACACCAATATGGCAATGACGAAGACATGCTTCCAATGTGTGTTCACCGCGATGTTGCCAAACATGGATGTGACCATCATGATGATGTAAACAGAAATTAGATTCATCTGAAAAAATGACTTTTGCCATTCGTGCACCCAGGTTCGTCATTCTATCTGAGGCGCTCCTGTCTGTGATGCAGCGTCAAGGGTAACTGCAGCCATGGTCTCCGAGCTGATAGTCCATGCTGCTGCAAACATTGTTGAACTGTTCGTGCAGATGGTTGTTGTCTTGCAAATGTCCCCATCTGATGACTCAGGGATAAAGACATGGCTGCACGATCCATTACAGTCATGCAAATAAGATGCATGTCATCTCGACTGCTACTGATACAAGACTGTTTGGATCCAGCACGGCATTCCGTATTGCCCTCCTGAACCCCCCAATTCCATATTCTGCTAACAGTCAAAGGACTGCGACCAAAGCGAGCAGCAATGTCGCGATACGAAAAACTGCCATTGCAATAGGCTACAATCCAACCGTTATCAAAGTCGGAAACGAGATGGTATACATTTATCCTCCTTACACGAGGCCATCACAACAACGTTTCACCAGGCAATGCAGGTCAACTGCTATTTGTGCATGAGAAATCTGTTGGAAACTTTCCTCATGTCAGCATGTCGTAGGTGTCACCATTGGTGCCAACCTTGTGTGAATGCTCTGAATAGCTAATCATTTTCATATCACAGCATCTTCTTCCTGTCGGTTAAATTTCATGTCTGTAGCATGTCACCTTTGTGGTCTAGCAATTGTAATGGCCAGGAGTGTATTTATCCTTTAATGTGTAATATAATATTTGTAAAATTTGCAAGTAAGTAGTCATCTCGTGTCTATATTTGACACATTAGGCAACACCTCCAGTCACCATGGAGGTGAAAGGTAGCATTAGTTGTGTTTTCTTTTTTTCTTTTCTTTTCTTTTTTTTTTCCACCCCAGTTTGGATATTTTAATTCAAACTGTGATATTTCCCTTCTGTTTAATAAAGGCAGTGCTGGCCTTAGGCATGTGCAAATGGTTCAGTTGCACAGGGTCCCAAGCTTCTACAGGTGCCGACCTAAACATTACATGATTTAAATATGGTGGTCCATTAATTTCTTTCTGAAACTACTTGCAATGTCATGTAATTCAAGTAGATACCCATTGTTACACAACTATGTCCACTGGAGTTCGTCCCAGATTTACAAAATTATACCTATATTGGAATCGAAGGAACCACGGGTTATGATACTGATGTGCTGTAGCAGGCTGCTCCAGCTTGCACGCTCGCCTGTGAGCTAGAGAGCACTCACTCACGTGTGGGGCCCAACTTCTCAGCACGGGGCATATGGCTGCGGTAAGCTTATTTCGAAGTTAAGCAGCTGGCTGGGCAGTGACGTCACGAGAAACTGCAGCCGTACTCCAATTCCTGTCACAGAGATAATTGTTTCTGATGTAACTGTAATTGAGACTGACATTTTCGTTCATGAAAATGCATAACGTGTGACACTAGGTCAATCCTCAACAATACTATTATGTCTTTCGTTGTCTGAGCACAATCGGATATCAATCAAGGCTCTCGTCGAGTGTAAGAGAAAATTCTACGGAACTCTGGACCTTATTCCTGAGTTGCGCTTCTAAATCAGCATCCGTGTCATGAATTCGACGAAACATCATTTGCTTTGAGAGACAAATGACTCAAATTATGCATTCTGCTAACGCTACTAAAGCCCAATTTAAGTGCTACTAAAGCAGAGTTACTAAACATTGCTTTTAGAAACACATTCACCAAAGAAAACTAAACCAATAGTCCAGATTTCAAATTACAAACAGAGGCCAGAATGAGTAACGTAGAAGTAGATATCATCGGAGTAGTGAAGCACCTGAATTCACTTAACAAGAACAAGTCTTCTGGTCTGGACTGTATACCCACTAGATTTCTATGTGATTGTGCTGATGTGATAGCTCCTTACTTAACAGCCATATACAACTGCTCGCTGAATGGATCTGTACCAAAAGACTGGAAAGTTGCACACATCACACCAATGTTCAAGGAACGCAATAGGAGTAACCCACTAAACTACAGGCCTATTTTATTAACATCAATTTGCAGCAGGGTTTTGGAACATATCCTGTATTCAAATAGAATGCATTATCTCAAACAGAATGATTTATTGACCCAAGGTCAACATGAATTTAGAAAATATCATTCATGTGAAACACAACTAGCTCTTTACTCACATGAAGTGATGAGTGCTATCGACAATGGTTCTCAAATTGATTCCATATTTGTAGATTTCCAGAAGGCTTTTGACACCATACCTCACAAATGGCTTTTAATCAAATTGTGTGTTTATAGAATATTACACCAGATTTGTGACTGGATAGAGGATTTCCTGCCAGAGAGGACACAGTTTGTAGTAATCAATGGTAAGGCATCGACTAAAACAGAGGTGATATCCAGCATTCCACAGGGTAGTGTTGTTGGTCCTCTGTTGTTCCTTATCTACATAAATGATTTGGGAGATAAACTGAGCAGCTCTCTTATGACACCGTCATTTATCATCTAGTGAAGTCATCTGAAGATCAAAACCAACTGCAGAATGATATAAAAAAGATATCAGTATGGTTTAAAAATTGGCAATTGACTCTAAATGACGAGAAGTGTGAAGTCGGCCCATGAGTACGAAAAGAAATCCGTTAAACTTTGTTTACAAGGCAAATCAATTAAATGTGGAGGCCATAAACTCCACAAAATACCTAGGAATTACTATTACATCAGACTCAAACTGGAAAGAACACATAATGTTGCAGGAAAGGTGAACCAGAGACTGCATTTTATTGGCAGAACTACTAAACATACTGCATACGCTATGCTTGTCTTTCCTCATTTGGAGTATTGCTACCCTGTGTGGGATCCGTATCACATGGGTTTGACAGAAGCCATCAAAAGAGTCCAAAGAAGGGCAGCTCATTTTCTATTGTTACAATTCAGGGGAGACAGCGTCATGGAAATAATGCAGAATCTGAGATGGGAATCGTTACAACAGCGGTTATCGCTACAGCATGGTCTACTTACAAAACTCCAATCACCAACATTCTCCTCCAAATGTGAAAATACCGGGTGATCAAAAAGTCAGTATAAATTTGAAAACTTAATAAGTCGCGGAATAATGTAGATAGAGAGGTAAAAATTGACATACATGCTTGGAATGAATGGGGTTTTATTAGAACAAAAACAAAACAAACTAATAATAATAATAATAATAATAATAATAATAATGTCCGACAGATTGCGCTGGACAGCAAAACGTTAGTGACTGCGCATGAAATCGTGTATAAAAGGAGCTGTAATGAGAGAGAGAATCAGATGCACCAGGAGTCGCAGTATGTTGACGTTACCTAAAAAGGTGCTTTTAGTGAAGCTACATTATCAGAATGGGGAATGTGTTAGTTCAGCATTACGATCCTATTGCCCCAGGAAGGCAGATTCGAATGGGTAAAGGTCCGTTTACAAATGCATCTGTGATGAGAATGATTTCGAAGTTTAAAGCCATAGGTTGTTTAGACGATAGACCCCATAGTGGCCGACCGAGCACAAGGTGTAATGCTGCTGAGACAGTTCAGGAAGAAATGGAGACTGTAGTGGGTTCGTCTATGCAGGGGAAAGTCAACAGTCGTGCAGTCGCACTGGCATTCTGTACACTACTGTTTTGTTGGCTCTTAGACGTACCTTCCGATGCTATCCTTACAAAATCCATTGGCATCATGAACTGTTACCTGGCGATTTAGTGAAGCGGAGGGCATTTGCGGTGTGGGTGTTTCAAAAGATGGTGGAAGATGACGATTGGTTGAGTAATGTGTTGTGGACCGACAAAGCTCATTTCATGCTCCGAGGGTCTGTCAACACCCGCAACTGCAGAATTTGGGCTACTGAAAATCCTAGAACTGTAGTGGAAACTTCATTGCATGACGACAAAGTCACGGTATGGGTTGGATTTACCACATCTACCATTATCGGGCCTTTTTTCTTCTAGGAACTGCGCGAGTCTAGTTTTGTAACTGCTACCATGACAGGTGAGAGGTACGCCGATATTTTACAGTATCACATCATCCCCAGCCTGGCTGATAAACACCTACTGGGACGTACGATTTTTATGCAGGATGGTGCTTCACCCCAGATTGCTAGGCATGTGAAAGATCTCCTGCACGCGTCATTTGGTGATCATGCTTGGCCTCCCACGTCCCCAGACCTCAGTCCGTGCGATTATTGGCTTTGGGGTTACCTGAAGTAGCAAGTGTATCATGATTGACCGACATCTCTAGGGATGCTGAAAGACAACATCCGATGCCAATGCCTCACCAAAACTCCGAACATGCTTTACAGTGCTGTTCACAACATTATTCCTTGACTGCAGCTATTGTTGAGGAATGATGGTGAACATATTGAGCATTTACTGTAAAGAACATCATCTTTGCTTTGTCTTAATTTGTTATGCTAATTATTGCTTTTTTGATCAGATGAAGCACCATCTGTCTGACTTTTTTTGTTCTAGTAAAACCACATGTCATTCCAAGCTTGTGTCAATTTTTACCTCTCTGTCTACATTATTCCATGATTTATTAAGTTTTCAAATTTATACTGATTTTTTGATCACCGGGTATATTGTTGACTCCCACCTACATAGGTAGAAATGTCCATCTGAATAAAATAGGAGAAATCAGAGTTCGAATGAAGAGATTCAGATGTTCTTTCTTCACACATGCTATTCCATACTGTGATGGTAAATGAATAGTATAAAGGTGATTTGATGAAACCTCTGCCAGGCATTTATATGTGATTTGCAGAGTATCCCACGTAAATGTTTGTAAAGCAAAAGACCCTTAACCTAAAACTAATTTATTATAAATACTGAGCATGTCAAGTGTTGAAAATATGTAAGTGTATATCAGGAACAATACTTGTGAACCTTTTTTGGTTTTGAATTTCTTTAAATTGGAAGACTCCCGATAGCTAAGTTAATTTTTATTATTAATGGTTTAGTAATTGCCATATTTGTTAAATTCCTTATATGGTTAATTATTTTCCTAACATAAGAGTAGCTCTGCTGTAGTGGTACGTCAGTGACGAAACTTGGAATTCTTTTGAACGAGATGAACATCTATAACATCTGCTGTAGGGCACGGATAGGGGAGGATGCAGGAGAGCCCCACATGGAAGTTTTGCACAGGGCCCCTTGCAATCTAGGGCCGGCTCTGCATAAAGGTGAAATATACTTTCATCAGCTGTAACTATTACACACTGCCAAAAAGGCATCACCCTTAACTTCACAATTTGTTAAAAATGCAGAGATACTGCTATTTTTCACTCCTTTCTGGGCCTCAGTCAAAATATGATATTGTATTCTAAATCTGTGCTAAATTTATTTACCTACGCCTAGGTTTTGTCTGGATAAAATAAAATACTCTCCGTTGTTTGTTTGCTCTCTATGTGTAACATTATGTGCCATTAGCATTGACTGTATTGTGACTGTTAGTGTTTATGATGTCTAGAAACAGAGAATCCCACCAGTTATGAAGTTAGAGATGTGATTAGGTTTCTCAACACAAGAAGTATGCAACCAATTGATATTCATTTTCAGTTGAAGAAGGTGTAAGGAGACAATGTTATGGATGAGTTGTCTGTTCGACACTGGTGTCGTAACTTCAACTTGGAAGGACAGAACACACATGATGACGAGCATTCAGGCCAGCAAACTGTGATTACTGATGAACTGCTTGGTTCAATTGATGAATTTGTGAAGAGTGATCAGTGTGTTAAAATTGATGAGATTTCTTTACATTTAAGTAATGTTTCACAATCAGTTATTGTTGAAGACCATTTACATTATTGAAAAAATTGTGCAAGATGGGTACCTTTCATGCTCACTGATGAAGACAAAACCAAGTGTATGGCTGCAACACTAAAAGTGTTGGAATGTTGTTATGTTGAAGGTGACTGATTATTGATTTGCATGATCACTGGTGATGAAACATAGGTTTTGTATGCAATACCTGCAACTAAATAACAATCAGTGGAATGCTCAGTCACCAACAAACCAAAAAAATTCAAGATGGTACTGCCTGCCTGGAAACTCATGGCTACTGTTTTCTGGGATCAGCGAGGTGTACTTCTGCTTGGTTTCGTGACCCGTGAAGACAGTATCAGTGCTGATGCATATTGTTCAACTTTGAAGA
Source organism: Locusta migratoria (assembly GCA_026315105.1). NCBI lineage: Eukaryota > Metazoa > Arthropoda > Insecta > Orthoptera > Acrididae > Locusta > Locusta migratoria. The sequence goes on from CM048755.1 coordinate 371,151,408, forward strand.
AGTTATGGCGGGTGATTTAATACTGATGGTGAGGTCTGTTGTGTAATGGTGTCATTCTATTCAGTGACAATGCCAGGCCTCATATGGCTGGGATAACACAACAACTTCTGCAACTGTTCAGGTAGAAAAAGTTCAACCATTAATTCTATAGCCCAGAGCTAGCTCCTTCAGAGTTTCATCTCTTTACAAAACTCTAAAGACGTTTTGACCAGAAATCAATTTGAAAGTGATGAAGAACTGAAAGAACATGTGGCTATGTATGTTAATACACTGGTGGCTAATGAATATGACTCTGAAATATGAAAACTCATCATATGTTGTGATGAATGTTTAAATTTGAATGGTGACTATCTAAAGGAGTAGTTTAATGTTTATTTATTTCATTAAAGTTAATTTTTTTCTAATATTTACTATTTTGATTCCCTAACAATTTCTACTTTCTGGGTGATCCTCGTATCTCCTCATCAGCAAGGATTTTATGGGTAGAGAGCACTATACACCCAAGTTGTTTTTATTACTTCATAGAATGCAAAGAAAGATAGCATGATTGCACATCTGTAACATCAGTATGTGATACACTAAAACGTTTGCCAATTTTTGTTCTAAAAGGAAAAAAGTGTATTATGACTAAGATAATCACTATCCATGCTATTGACAATGTTTGCCAACATGCATTGTCCTCATTTCCTAGCAAATAAATCCATGTTATATATAAAGTATACACAAGTGCTTTGCACAATATTACATCAGTTAATACATAAAACACTAGAAGATTACTATATTTATAAAAATATATTTAAATATTGAGAAGTAAATGAGGGAGGGGTATGGGTTGAGTGGGTGTATTAAGTGGTGTAGGGGGCAAAAGTGATGGGTTGGTGAGAGAGAGATGGGGAGTTCATCATAACCAACAGTGTGTTTCTATTCTGAAACTCAATAAAGTAAAGTCACACGTTTCCTTACAGCTGTGAACCTGCCTCCCTTCATACTTGATGTTTGCCACAAACCTCCAGGAATCTACCAGTGACTTGTGGAACTGATGGCATCCAGCATGGCTTCTGTAGTGCATACCACAGACAGCTAGTGGACATAGTGTTTTGGCTCATCAGTGTACCTTCTTCAGTTATTAACTAGTGACTGTTGCTTTAAATTTCCACACAAGATAGTGTATTTGTGCTACTCTTCTTCAGTCATGGCTCGTATTGTCCTCCTAGTGTAATGTGGAATCAATATGAAAACCAAAATGTTTTATTGATTTTTGGCTCAGAAACATTACAGAATCAGCTTACAAGTGATGCTTCCTTTGGAGTGTGCAAATTAAACAAACATACCCGTAGGAATGGGAAATGTATGTTTTATACATTGTTGCATTTTAACTCTTATTATTAATCAACAGGTGGCGTATCCAAGCAGCTGCTACAAGGGACCACTTACTCAGTCTCACAACTTCAGGGACTTCTCCTGTCATTAGTGTTGAAGATTCACCTAATCACTCACAGGTAAAACAAAATGAACATATTTTTAAATTATGTGTGTTCCATAAATGAAATATATGAGGACTATCAAGAGAGTAACTTCCATGTGATTGTTAAAAAATTACAAACACACACACAACATTTCACTATATATAGACACATTGGCAACCATAAACTATTTCAAAGCATAATTGTTTGTGACATAAGGCACCTTCTGCAGCAGTTGGTGACATTTTGTGTAACCTATGTGTAGAATTCTGTTGCCAGTAACCATAACCTTATTTCAACATCACATTATCATGACTTTTTAACAAAATGCTGTGATGATAATCAGTTTTTTATGTTAGGGATGAAATGGAGCCAAATCAGGGCTCCACAGAGATTTTAATAGAACCCTCATTTGAAGCTGTGTGTGAGTTCAAACATTTGTAGTAATGTGTGAATAAAATCATTGTCCAGTAGAATGTGATCTGAACTGTTATTCATAACATGTTTAAAGGTTTGTTGTATACTTTTAATGTTTTTTTCTTTATGTATACCTTGTCAGATAACTCGGGCATCAGTCCACCCTCCGTGTCCCAAAACATAGTGATTGTATTCCCCCTTCAAACATCTTGTCTGACTGTGATAAATTGACGGTGACCTAACCATACATTGCTCTTTGTCATAATGTTCACATATTGAACCTGTCTTCCTGTGTCCATGTGATAAAAAATGTATAAATGTTGAGTGATTTGGAAAGCTAAATCTACAATGTAGATCTCATTTGCACAAAATATGTAGTAGCCTAATATGTTTGTTACAGTCATTTCACGATTCCACACATACATGTCACCCCCCCCCCTCTCTCTCTCTCTCTCTCTCACACACACACACACACACACACACACACACACACACATACACACTCCCCCCTTCCCTCCCTCCCCCCTCACACAAGTTGATTGGTATTTCTAACCATACAGATACTTGCATTACACTTAAACTGGTCCCCCTCTCCACTTTCTCAGTATGCTACTGTATCAAGTATGGTTTTCCATCAAATCATTCTTTTAAAAGCCCCACATGCATGGCAGCATAACCTGGTGACCTTCAGTCATCAAACTTGAAAGTTTTTTGTCTGGTTAAATGAAATATATTAATACACACTTATTAAGAATCATGACATTATGTATTTATTACTTTTAGAGTGTCTAATAATGGAAACTCCATGTTGGAATTAAACAATGGAGTGCAGTAGCCAGAGATGACGGTTTTGTGACTGTGAAGTGTGCCTGTGTGATTGTGTGAATATTTTTTATTCTAAAGAAGGCCATTATTGATAGCTTCAGTGTTACATGTGTGTATCTTTTTAGTGTGTGTTCTATTTATAACCATGTAATTAAAAACATATTACAAAGTTTCAAAATCCCAGTAGTTGTGGGGCCTTTAATGCACTTTGTGGTCTCAAGGTGACTGAATTGCCTACTAGCCACAAGCAGGCAGCTCTTATGTCCAGCAGTTAGGTACTGAACAGTTCTTTCTTGTCCAAAGTGTTCTCATCTAGTTTGGTGAGGGTCAGTTCTATATAAAAATGGTGAGTTGAATACATATTAGTTGGTCAACAATAAGAATAGTATCAAATGTTGCTATGCCTTTGATGTTTTATTTACTCTTGATGGGACTGGAGAAAGTGCTAGTGAGTGGACCAAGGAAGATAATGGGAAACTTTCAATTAAACATAAGATGAAATTTAATGCAATACAGAATGATACTCTAAAGGAAGATGATCTTTGCCTTGTGTCACGCTTTGAAGAAAGGGTAGCAGCAAGTAATAACTGTGTAAAATTCTATTTCTTTGCCAGCATCCATTTATGGCCCTCAAATTGTTCACTTGTTATGGGCTACAGTATAAATCAAGTTTTGAGTATTTATTCCTTTTATTCCTTACTTTGGGAATCTTGAAAAATATAAGTATTGTGGTATAGTTATAAATTCTGTTTTTTCCTGTTTTAGAAAACTAACAGTCCTGCTAGCACAACAAAAGATACTGAAGATAGCACAAGCATTTCCTCTGAAACATCTTCACGTCGTTCGGTAGAATAAAAATGGCATAGTACTTTATGTGCCAATTTTGTTCATGAGTATAAGCAATATCTCCAAACACTTGGTTTCATTACAATACAGACAAAACCTGCAGCTATGAAGAAAAGGTAATTTTTCATATTAGTGACTACATTGACTGAATCTCATGATGCTTCTGGCTGCACTATTAAATTTGTAATATGATAAGATTAATGTCATTAAAAGGAACTTTGTGGTCCATTTTCTAATAAATTGTGTGCAAAATTTAATTTCAGTCATAAGCGATCACAGAAAAAGAAAGATGATGATGATGGAAAGAAGAGTTTACAGAATCTTTCTCCCACAGAACTTGTAGAGAAAGGTGTGTGGTATCTTCAGAAGTCACTTCTTGGTGGAATTCTTCTGTTTGAAATTACATTTTGTGAGCCATTTCTGCTTGCAAAGCTGCATGCGTTAGAATGCTCGTGTCTTCAGTCGAAGACATCCAGTGCTCTAATCTCTCAGGTATGTATATATATTTCTGTCTCTATGGGCTTTTTCATTTCTTAGCTTGTGAGCAACATATATTCACCAAGGAATGGCAAGTTTTTTTATGAGTCAGTGATAAAATAAATAGTTAATTATATCAAATTCAAATGCAAGTAATGACAAATGATAATTGTTGTTGTTTGTTTTAGAATGAAATCTTCATTTTAAGTTCAGTTTCGCAGTACATTCTTAACCAAGTTTAAAGTAACTGTTGCATAATGTGCCATGAACAGTAAAGAGTAAAATTATTTGAGTGGGGCCATTTTGAAACATTCTGTACAACAAAATGTACACCCTAAAGGCATTCTTCAAAAGCATTCTTCAAGGTAAAAGGCAAATATGGAATGAAATGGAATCAAATCAAGTTAAATCAAAACTGAAAGCGCCTTAAATCTATGTTTACTAAGCAATATCTACAATAATACTATGGGTTAAGCTTGATTAAATGTAGGGAATGAAAAATTCAAAACTGAGAAATATATCATTAACTTAAACTTTCCAACTAGGATAACTAAATCCTCTAGTACAGCCAATGATAACATTTTAATTGACAAATCGAAGGAAGAAAATCATATAAGACCAATCTTGAATGGCCTATCAGACCATGACATGCAGCTCCTTTGTTTGGATGTATATTCTAAGCATATTATGAAGACTGCTAAATCTGAATACAGGAGAGTAGTCAATTCACAAAAAATTGAGTATTTTAGAAAATTGTTCAAATATATGAACTGGAAAAATGTTTATAGTGTTCATAATTATTTATTTATTTAATGCTCATACATTTAATACATAGTCATTAGTCTTCTAACTTCCCCATACGATGGACAATCTAACATCCCGTCACAATATTGCAGTCTTTCACAGGCTCTTAGATGCTTGCAATTCATAATGATGTTTTATTTATTTATTTATTTTTTGCCTCATATAAAACACTTTGGTGAAGAAGAGATTCCAATCCTGTGCAGTGTTCTGCAAGACAGTTGTGACCAGTAATTCTTCGAAATGCTACCATCGCTTCCCTTCGTGGGTATTAGGAATTGTATTTTTCTCTTCTAACATTAGAAGCTGTGAAGCAATGTTTTTCCTTGCCCCTGTGTTGTCAAGTGGTCATAAAACGTCTTCTTGAAACTATTGCTAATAAGTCTTTAAATGGAGATGTATGATAAGTTTGGACAACTTGTTTGAGAGATCTTGGTTTCTTTTTTGGCTAAAAAGTCTGCCATTTCATTCCCATGGATATCTGTATGTGATGATATCCACTGAAAAACTATTTCAGTTCCAGCTTTGGTGTTTGAGGAAATAGAGGACTTTATTTAATTTATGCAAGCACTTAGTGGTATTTGGAAGGATGCTATTGCCTGTATTGTAGAAGTTTATAGTGCTCATTACATAAATGAAAAATATAACATATTCATCAATAATGTCAGTACTATGTTTGAAAACTGATTTTCTCTAAAAGTAGCTCAAATTAAACAGAAGTGTATAATATAACTATGGATTACATGAGGAATAAAGATTTCCTGTAAGACAAAAAAGGGAGATGTATCTGTTGGCCAAGAATAGCTCCAATGTTGAGAAGATTTAGCTAAATACAAGTAGTACAGTAAAATATTAAGAAAAGTAATCCACACATCTAAATAATTGCACTATGAGAAGAAGACAGCAATGTTAAGCAACGAAATAAAAACAATATGGGATACAGTGAAAGAGGAGACTGGTAGAACCAGAAGGGAACAGGAGCTGATAGCATTAAAGTAGATGATACATTAGTAACCGATGGTCATAGTGTGGTAAATCTATTTAACAAGTACTTTATATCTGTTAGTGATGGTATGGGATTGTCAGGGTCAGTAAATAATGCTCTTAAATATCTGAAAATAACCTTCTAAATAACTTTATGTACGTGAATATCTCACTCACTTCACCACAAGAAATAACTACCATAAAAAATTATTTAAAAAAAAAAAAAAAAAAAAGAGGCATTCAATGGTTATGATTAAATAACAAGAAATTTAATTAAGGCATGTTCTTGTCAGTTTAGTACAATTTTAAGCTATTTGTGTAACCAGTCACTTATAACTGGGACATTTTCCGAATGGCTAAAATATGCGGATATTAAATTTCTTTTCAAGAAACTACAGCCTGAGTTCACTCTTGTGAGATTCTCAAAAAATTTAGAAAAGGTAATGTACAGACAACTTCTCAGCCACCTGTCCTCAAATAACATACTGACAGAACTGTTTGGATTTCTGCAGGGTTCCAACATCAAGAATGCTGTTTTCACTATAGTGAGAATGTGCTTAATTCATTAGATAATACATTTTAAGCAGCAGGTATTTTCTGTGATTTTCAAAAGCATTTCATCGTGTGAACCACAACTTCCTTTTAAATAAATTAGAATTCTGTAGTGCCATGGGCAACAATGCAAAATGGTTCGTCATACCTCGCTAATAGGAAACAAAGTATGTCAGTACTAGTGAATTAAGCCATCAGTCATCATCAGATTGGGAAGAAATTACATGTGGTGTCCCATAAGGATCCATCTTAGAGCCATTGCTTTTTCTTGTGTACATAAAAAGACCTGTAATCAGTTACCCTGCTAGAAGCAGAGTTTGTTTTGTTTGCAGATGATACAAGTATTGCAATAAATAGCATGTCGAGCATCCGTGAAAGGCAATCCATAATGCTAATCCCAAAGGGTCATGTTGCCCACTACTGAGTTTGCAACAGCCTTTCCATAGGAGGCTAAGCTACACTATGGTATTCAGGTGTGTATGGCATCGACAACATTTTGTATTCCTGAAACCCTATGAACAGCTGTTGCCTAATGGACAGTGGCGCTTCAACAGCCTTATCTGCAATCTTACAGGTGCACTCAGGTACAGGTGTTAGTACCAACAAAAGCAACCTAACGTGGTATGCCAAAACCTCTGACATTTAAAACATCCCATAGGGCCGTTTTTCAAAAGAGATAGATTGGCTGGCCAGTACTTACCTTTGTGCTGTACCACTAATAGTCACACTAAGAAAGAAAAAGGACAAAGAAAGAACAAGCTTTCGGAACAGGGTTCCTTCTTCAGGTAGGACAGAAGGGAAGAAAAAAAGGATGGCAACGGAAGGGGAAGGTAATTCATGACCTCGGTCATGAGGATGGTATTTGAGGATTGTGGAAGTCAGAGATACTGTATATTAGTACTAAGTCATGGCAAAGAGAATATATAAAACCAAAGAGGACAGATCAAGCAGTAGTTAATTTTAACACATTAACAGAAGAGACTATTTTCAGTTTCTACAGGCATCTGACGCTTTTGGTGAAGGCAGCTCGCCTCGCTTGTGGGGTGGAAGCACCACTATCGACTATCGATTTATAGCATCATCCAGAGAACCAATTTTTGTCATCTGGATTGGAACCAAGTGAAAGGCTTCAGCAAGAGGCTTGGACTATTCTATGCTGCTCTTGGATGCAAATTTGTCTATCTCCACTGTCAGGTGGAGAAATGTAGGATCCCCTTGAATAGGTCATGCTCTACGTGCAGGAATGAGCTACTAATGTGGAGTACATGTGGAGTGAACCTGTGGGTTTTTTGGTGTAGAGAAATACCTCCCATTTTAATACATGTTTGATACTGCAACATTATGCACTCAATCAATATCTTATTTCTAACTCCACAAGATGATGTGCTAAAAGTTAGTGTAATATCCAACCAGAGATAGTGTAAAAGCTTTCTACATGCTCATCAGCCTTTGAAATATACTTGAAATTTGTTATGATTTCTCTAAAATATTATAAATTGCATTTTTGCTATTCTTTGCCAATGCTTAATTGCCTATGATATGTATTTCAGAAAAATCAAGCCTTTAGTTAGCAGGTGTAGGTGTATTCATTTAGAGGCACAGAACCCTAATCCACTTCAAATTAATCTCTTTATAGCTGCTCATTTGCTATTCAAAACTGACTTAAATTAAAAAAAAAAAAAGTACCACATGTGCTTGTCCTATAGATGTGAACTGAGGAAAATCAGTTGAGCTCGAATATCAGTTGTGATTGTAAATTGTATGTCTATGTTTCATAAATTTTACCACTATATCACCACTTTTTATCAAATTGTGGAGTCCAGTTTTTGTTATTGTGCCTGTAAAAAATTATAAAATCCGACATGTATTCAGTCTGAAGGTCACACAGTGTTTTCATTTCAAATCTACACTGATCCAGTTGAATAAATTGTCTGAAAGATAAACATCCTTTGAATAACAACAGGCTTTCATCAATGCAGAGGTTCTCATGTGGATTAAATACACAGTGGAATGTTGTATGCATTTTGTGAACAGTGTTCCTGATTTGAAATAATCTATCTCCTCAGCTGTTCCGTGAGTTGACACTGATGTGTAACTTTCTGAAAAGTGACATTAAACAGTGAAACTTCCTGGAAACTGGGATTCGAAACTGGGACCTTAACCTTTCATGGGCAAGCACTCTACCATCTGAGCTATTCCAGCATGCTCCATGGTCAGTCCTCACAACTTTACTTCTGCCAGTGCCTCACCTTCTACTTTCCAAACTTCACATAAGTTCTCCTGCAAACCTTGCAGAACTAGCAGTCCTGGAAGCAAGTATATGGTGGAGACATCGCTTAACCACAGCCTAAAGCCATCGGCTCACGGAACATGTGTCTGAATGTGTGTGGTCAACATGCCGAGTCCAACGTGCGGCTGAACGTTCGGAGACAGCGCAACTTGAGCATACGAAACATGCCTCAACAAGCTACATGCGACTGCAGCGCACACCATCGAAAACTGTCGGTGGAATCAGATTCAGGAATCACACTATTTACTAAACAAAGAGAGTGGAATTGCTGCTTTACCTGTATTAAATCACTTATTTACGCACTTGTGCTTATGTTTGTTATGTTCTGTGATATAGGCCTACATAAGTAACAACAAAATATTTAAGAACATAAGACTCTTATAAAAGTTGCATGTTATGTCAATAAGTGCAGCGAATTATATAAGTTTCGTGTCGTACTGTGCAATATAAAAGCAGAAAAGGCCTTCACATGAGGCAAACATTATTGTAACAGTCTTGCTTTTTAGTCATTCTTTCATGGTCAGTATTACTATTCAGTAGAAGAACGTTAACTACATGTAAAATGTAATACGTGAAACAATAATACATGCGTATTTTACTATAAGTAAGGTGCAAACTGTCATGTTCATAAAACGAATCCAGTAAACTCACTCCTCAAGAGGATGCGTACTTATTTTTACATAGCATCGAATATTATGCGGTATACTTCTATGAATTTTATAGGAAAGTCTTTGAGTCTATCAAAAACCCCGAATATAAGAAGAAAAAATATTTGCTTCCAAGGAGCCTTGAACCAGTGCTGAAAGATACCTTCCATTTCACTGACTACGACTTTGTTGCCTACGCTACGGCCACTAATACATCTGATTGTCATCAATGAAGGTATTAGATGTTTTGTATATACTACTGGTATATATGTTGATTGCTGACATGTAATTACAACAAATGATGTAAAGAACAATTCGTCTTGATAGACTTTCAGTCCACCTTGCCTTGAAATAGCAGATTACTTTAATACAAAAAAAAAATTTAACTACATTTATTTCAACAAATAGTATCTCTGATGATCAGTTTCGAGAGGTTCTCAATTTCCTCAGTTACTTTTACTTGCTTTGAAATGTCAAACATTCATAAGACCTATGTTATATATATAAAACTCATGAAATACGACAGCCAATATGGTATCTTCATTTCTCTACCAAAAAAACCTGCCCCCTTCCCTGAATAGCCACATGATCTGACATCAGTGGCAGTCTCCCACTTTATATTGTTCAGACGCACATTGAGATATCTGGCATGCTTGATACTGCCAGACATGTTAGCAAAGCCTCGCCCATGTGTGGTTTGCACGTTGTGAAATCAAAAACTTGCCACATTGGCCACACACTTTCAGATACACACTCCGTGTGCCAATGGCTTAAGGAATGTTTCCAGAATTAAACTTTCATTCTGCAGCGAAGTGTGTGCTGAAATGAAACTTCATGGTAGATTAAAATTAATATATTTTTAATGTGCCTGAAAGTTTCATATCAGTGCACACTCCACTATAGAATCCTTGAACCATTCACTAGTTGCCACTTCTGTCCTTAAGGTAAATATTAAAACCATGGTTGAATGAATGAAATATATTTTCTTTCCAGTCAAACTGGTTTCTGCCAAAGCATTTCACCATCATGTTTAGATTCTTCAGAATTGAAAGATGAGCTATGTTGTTTGTTGAAACTTGAACTTCTGTGTTACATATAGTGAGTGATGTAAAAAGATGTAAAATAGATGAAAAGAAAAACATTGTGTTGCAGATCCTGAAAAACTGTAAAATATATAGACAATCTGAATGCAGCAACACAAGATCACAAGAGAAAAAATACTTGAACACAATTTAACAGCCATATCTGTCAAAACCTACTAAGGTATAGGCTAAAATCTCTGCTGTATTCTTGTTAATAGCACTCCGATACCAGAATGGTGGATTCATATACAATTGTCATTTTGGCTTCAGTTTTGCAGTCAGGCTCAAGTCAACTTGACAATACCACAAGAGGGGGAGGGGGTAAGCAAGCCAGAGGCCACATTAGACATCAGTAGCACCAGGAGATAACGGAGAATGGCAAGTTAACTTGTCAACAGCGCTCGTTGTGGTTTAAGTGTATATAACAAAAGTAGAATGGGGATTACGGTAATAACATGAGACCAGGAAATAAATAAATGGGTTAAAAAATGGGGGGGGGGGGGGGGGGGGCAGTTCAATGGGACTGCAAACTTCGTGAAATCACAGTGCAGGGATGGACGAATAATGAAATGAACTGACAGGAGATGCATGAAGGAACAAGCTTTTTTTACATATTCTTTACGTTAAGAATGACTAATAGAGGATATAATGAAGAAGGATAGATGATTACAGAACCACACAGGGAGTGTAAATGAAATATTGCAATACACTGATAAGTCTGCAAAGAGCAGTGGAAGAAGAAGGCAGGTATATGTGTGAACAGTATTGAAGAACTGTGTTTCAGTAAAACTTATATATGCATCACATCATGTATGCAAGTTCAATATTTCATTTACATACCAATTATTATATTCTTGCTCTTGAAATTTTTCTCTGCAATTTGAACAAATTTTTAGAAATGACGATTTTAAAAGAAAAGAATAAATGGAAACAAACATTCTGATGTATAAATTATAAAGAAATAAAGTTAGGGGTGGGGAGTTTGACTCTGATCACTACTTCTCTAAACTTAAGCTATAGTTTCTACTTCGCAGGAATCAAAGAAGCCCAAGAAAATACAACATACTTGGGTTCAACATTACACAAACAACCATAGAAAACTTTCAGGAAGAAATTAAAATAACTCAGCATGGTAAATTGTCATGACTATCTAAACAGATTAATAGTGCAGCAAAGAAAGTATTTGGACTAGTTAAAACATGGAAGAAAGTATGTTCCAATAACATATTTGAGGAAGCACTAATGGAAAGAACGAAAAAAATGAAAAAGTTCTGGGACAAATGAACACTATGAGCTGTTTAAACTACAAAGAAAAGAAACAACAAGAATAATAAGGCATGCTAAAAGATCTTTTGAAAAATCACAGTTAGTAGAAATTGAGAGTAATTTTGTAAGAAATGACTCCTGAAATTTGTATCAGACCTTTAAGAATAACCTGAAGGGTTACCAATCTCTGAGTATTTTCTTCAGAGATGCAAATGGTAAAATTGGACTTAACAATTTCGAGAATTGTGAGATTCTGGCAAAATACTTTGAGCACCTGCTGAAGCATATCATAAATTAGAATTTTCACAAATTCACAAAAATCTAGAAGCTGATTCACCTCCAGCAGCTGAATAAATGAAGAAAGCATTAAAAAATCTTTTTAAAAAAACCTAGTGGGAAAGACTCCATAACAGCTGAACTTTTAAAATGGGCTGAACCAAAAGTTATAGAAGATCTACAAAAAAGCTTTGAAGAAATTTGGGAAACATAAAGAATTCAAAAGGTTTGGAAAGTGTCTCTAATACATCAGTTACACAAGATGGGTAACAGGCTAGATGTCAACAACTACAGAGGTATATCTCTCTTGCCAGTTGCTTACAGATATTCTCAACAATACTACTAAACAGAGTAAGACTAACACTGGACAATCAATCGGGTGAATACCAAGGTGGATTTAGAGAGGGGAGATCTTGCTCTGAACAGATTTTCAACCTAAAATGTGTAATTGGACACAGATTAATAAACTCTGCAGCCATAGTTTCAACATTTATTGACTTTAAAAAAGCTTTTGACTCAGTTGATAGAGAAACCCCAGATAAAGTAATCGATGAATTTTGAATGAAAACTAAATTGGCAAACGTAATTCATGAAACCCGTATAGACACTATCTTGAAAGTAAAATTTGTGGGTGAAATATCTCGGCCTTTCAAAATAAATACAGGTTTCAGGCAGGTTGATGGTTTATTCCCGTTCCTTTTCAACTGTGTTATGGAGAAAATTGTAAGTATTTGGAACAAAAAACTGAAAGAATCAAAAATACTGCCACTCGTGCTGAAGAAAAAACAACAAAGGTATTGCAATAAATTATCTAGCATTTGCAGATGACTTTGCCGTACTTACAGGAAGCCTTACAGGTGCAGTAGTGTGTCAGTCTCCTTGAAAAGACAGCCAACATGATAGGCTTGAGAATCTCTGCTGAGAAAACAAAAGTTTTGATGAATATAAAAATGCCTCAAAGTTTTTAATAACAGATATTGGTTAAATAGAAAAGGTAAAGAAATTTAAATATTTAAGTGAGACAATTCGAGAAAATGGTTTAGAAAAATCTGCTATAGAGGACAGGATACAAAAGATGGAAAAACCTTATGGTATAATTACAATAGAAAGTGCTTATTCACAAAACTTAAAATAAAGCACTACAACACAGTAGTGAAACCAGTATCACTGTGAATGTCTAGCACTGAACTACAACCTTGATAAATTAGTAATATTAGAAAGAAGAATTATAAGGAAAATATTGGGTCCTCTAGGAATTGCAGAGTCTTAGAAATTAAGAAGTAATGATGAAATTTACCAGAATATAGAAAACATATCAGAAACAGTACGAGAAAGGACATTGCTATTTCTTGGACACATTTATGGAATGAACAACATAAGTGAAGAAGAATTAAGGGAAAGAAAGAATTTTAGAAAGAAAGTCTTACAAATAGAAATATTTCAAAACAGGAAGGAAAAGAAAACAGGCACTAAGTGGATAGGAGACAGGAAAATGAAGCACAGTGAAACAATGAAAGACTACTGGGAAAAAAATGAAAGTACAAATAAGGAGGAAGAATTGAAATTGTCACATGGTCCTTAGAAGGCCAGAATGCAAGAAGAAGAAAGTTAAGTAGAATTAATATTGAAGTAGAGCACCGCACCTTTGCAGATGATCTGGAAATTTTAATTATGTATGTTACCATATCCCAAAAACAAAGTGAAATTTTTAATGAAGTTGTAGAAAAAAAGTAGTACTAAAAATATAATTCTGAAAACAGAATATATCATATATTACATGCAACAAACAAGTACCAGAGTTTTTTTAAACAAAAGATGGAAAAAGGGAAAGTATTTTTCAGTTTAAATACTCCAGGGATATCAGACAAGAAAATGGCCTGTAACAAGGTGCAAACAAAGTTCACTGTCAAAAAATGGAAACTGCATTCAGATTAAGACAAAATATTAAAAAAAAAAGAAACTTTGTAAATTCAATATACACAAGCATTAAAGCACTGTAATCAAATCTGAATGTCTTTATGGTGCACAAACTTTAATTTTGAATAGAAAGAGGGATACTGAAGAAGTTCAAAAGAAAGAAAGATTATTATGAAAATATTAGGCCACAAAATTACTGAAGGAGAAAATTATAAGCTAAGTAATAAGAAAGTAGAAGAAGACACAGACATACACAGTGTCATGAGAAAATCAAGTCTTAAATTTCATGGGCTTACTAAAACAATGGCATCCACTTGGTTGACAAAAGAAATTGTAGAATTCTACGAAAACAGAAGTAAGACCAAAACTGAGCCAGTTAAATGAATTTTTGCGATTAAGGAGGATCTCAAAATAGTTGGTATAACTCAGGAATATGGTAAAAATAGACAAACAGTCTGATATGTGATTGGAAAGTTGGTTAGAGGGAAATTAGAAAACAGTGTGATGAAATAAATATATTTCTGTCTGAAAAAATGACATAAATTTGGGCACAAGGAAGGGCAAGTACCAACATTGACACAGAATGCTTGTACCATATGCAAATAATAAATCCGCTACTTTCAAAAAGTCTCTAGGTTTCAAATTTAATAGATGTCATACACTACAGTATGTCTGCCTAAGTGTACTTGTGTCTGTGTAAATGTGTGGGTGTATGTGCATTTATTTACCTTCCATTTTTTCCCCCAAGGTAAGTCTTTCCTGTCCCGGGATTGGAATGGCTCCTTACCCCCTTCCTTAAATCCCTCATCATTTCCTTTTCCCTCTCCTTCCCTTCTGCCTGATGAAGCAGCTAGGCTGCGAAAGCTAGCATTTTTGAGTGTGTGTGTGTCTGTGTGTTTATTTGTTGCTATTACTGCCTGTGCCCCTTCGCCTGGTAAGTGTTCTTCATCTATTTTTTACGTATATATATATATATATATATATATATATATATATTCGCTGCAGAGCGTGATTCGAAGTGTGGCAGTCGGAGGTGATGGTTGTATGACTGTGTTGTGTGCCTGTGTGATTGCGTGAGTGCTCTATTTCTGAAGAAGGCCATGGCCGATAGCCGAATGTGTTGTATGTGTGTGTCTTTTGTATGTGCCTGTCGCAGCTCGTCGCCACGTCTTTGCGGTGAGTAGTAAACTGTCCTCACTATATTATTTATATATATATATATATATATATATATATATATATATATATATATATATATATATATAATTCAGTTAGTTATTTATACTTCCAAACATTTTTTTGAAATGTTATTATAGATGACTTACAACAAAGAGGATCAGGATTTAAACCCCTATCTGGCCATGAAGTCTGAGATTTTCCAAGATATGAGTAAATCACTTACAAAAAATATTGTGATGGTTTATTTGAAAAGTATGCATAATGAGAAAAGTGTTGCAAAGCTTTTAGGATTTTGTTCATTTTCTGAACTTCAGTGTAAGGTTTTTTAATCTGGTTTTTGCACTAATATTGTAATGCAGAGAGCCTTTCTCTCTCTCTCTCTCTCTCTCTCTCTCTCTCTCTCTCTCCCCCCCCCCTGACGTCATGCACCCAAAAATCCTGTCATTGCTAAAGCACAAAATTTTGCTGGTAGTAGGAGACTCCATCTCAGATCTGTGACTAACAAAGAAAAAACATAAACAGGGTGCAACTTAACATTCACATAATTTAGAAGCAATATGAAAGGTGCATTGCAATTCAGTTATCATTCAATAAGACAGAATGGGCTATTAAAAATAGATATGAAGACTACAAGAAATATTGCAAACCTAGAAGTATTACTCATGTATTTCTTCCTTGTAAGATTTGATTCTACTGATTAGTAAGCTCTGTTGAATGCTGTATGACAGATATAAACATTTATAATGTGTTCATTTGAAATTACAGTTTACACTTAGCTTCCTGGATGAATGTGATAAAATCAAGATTTTGATGCACTTGCATTCATTCACATATGATTACCATTTGAGAAGCATTGCTGGCTATGTATCAGGTCGCCAAGCACTTCTTCGTCAGGGTTACCATCTAACTCATTTTCTGGAAGATTTTATGAAGTATTACTCCAAAGCTCCAAATTTTGCAAGAAACCTTGTATATGCAGGTAAGTTTTGAGACTTTGTATTTAAAAGCTTTACTAATGAATAATCCAAAAATAAAATAAGTGTGTTTTATTTCAGTGTTTAAAGAAACCAAAGAATATGCATTTTGTCTTCTGGTTCACTAAACACTGAGGAAATAGCCTGTGCCCACTTAACAAAAGTAGTAATATTCAATCATCATCTCATCCTACTGTCACAAAAAATGTATGGGTTCTGGATCTGTCTGAAAAATATCAGAATAATGAACATTTAACTTTTCCCCAGGAAAGCTGTGTTTAGCACCCATCAGTTCTGTGGTGCTTGCCATATATTCTGTACATGTATCAGTTCTTCTTAAAATCCATTGACTTGTTCAGAATTGCACTATCAATGTATTTGCTGCTTCTTTTTGCTTTATGATTTTCAATGTCATCTTTAAAGCTGCACACGTCATCGTGTGCAAAACAACTGAGAGTGTGCACAATCATTCATCTTTAAAATGAAATACTGTATGGTACATAGGTGCATAATAACTTCTCAGACTTACAAGCTCTTGTTCTCTTCCTTAGCACAATATTTAAACATAGAATGTTCAAGCAGACTCAAAACTAATTTATTGTGAAAATTGGTTATGTCTTTGTATTTCCACACTTTCTTTCCAAACTGATATTTTGTATTCATTTGGTTTACTTTTTAAATATCATTAATGAGTTTGTTTCATTTGTAACAGTATTGTTTTCAATAAGTTAAGGACCAACATTTGTTTGTCATTTGATTTATTTTAGAAATAACTGAATGGATAGTGATTATGAACTTAGTAAAAATAAACTGAAACGAAATGATATAAGTGATAACCAGTTTTCATTGTTCTCATTTCATATCTTTGCATTATCAATGATTTCCATCCATGCTCATTCGTTCTTTTATATTCATTGAATCTAATTGAAAAGAGATAAATTACTTATGGCAGTATGAACAATGATTTTTCTATAACTTTTTCCCCTTGTCATGTTACTTCCACATATCACATGGGAGAACCTTTGGTAATCATATGGATCCAAAGTTTGTTTCTGGGGCAGCTTTCAAATTTTGTAGCCGTTTCTCCTGCCGCAACCAGCCCATCTACACTGCTGAAAATAAATATCAGTGCATCCTTTTAGTGTATTCTAATTCATCCATGATTTACTATTGAAACAGTTCATTGGACTACCTGAAATGCTCAAATTTACAGATTAACCCTTTCCAGCCCAATGATGCTACATGGCACTGTCATCTTTATCTGTTGCTCTCAGTTCAACAATTTGACAAAAGATTATAAAGAACACTGCAGGACTTTCCAGTCTTCATTGCGGGTAGCTTGGCTACCATTACTTCGATGAAACAGAGGCGCATTAGGCTACAACGCATTGACAAAATACGACTTGTTGCTTAATGTCTAAGATAGAGTATAAGTAGCAAGACTTTCAAAATATTATATCAATGTAAAAATAATTTCAAAATTTCATTAATAAATTATTGTATAATGTTTAAATTAATTGTAAACAGTTTGAAAAAGGTTGCAAGAATGACAACAGGTATTACAACATGCTGGACATAATGTGCACTGATCAGTGTTTCTTTAATAAACACCAAAGGTGAGTGGGAGTGGTACCTTAATGCACCTCAGATCATAAAACCTGAGGTGAAACCACTGTGACTCAAACGAATGTACACAATGAGGCAGCACTCTTCAGGTGTGAGTTGTATACACAAATGGCTATCACTTGCACACAGAGAGAATCTGCTTTCATCACTGAAGGCCACAATCTGCCAATCCATTTTCCAAAGTCAAACTGTGCATATCAGTGTTGTGATACAGGTGTGTGTGTCCATAGTCCAACTACTATTAATGAAGTGATAAGTGACATCGACAAGGGATCTCAAATCGATTCCATATTTCTGGATTTCCGGAAGGCTTTTGACACTGTACCCCACAAGTGGCTTCTAATGAAATTGCGTGCTTATGGAATATCTCCCCAATTGTGTGATTGGATTCATGATTTCCTATCAGAAAGCACACAGTTCGTTGTAATTGACGGTAAGTCATCGAGTAAAACAGAAGTGATATCTGCCGTTCCCCAGGGAAGCATTATAGGTCCCCTACTCTTCCTTGTGTTTATAAACTATTTAGGAGACAATCTGAATAGCTCCCTTAGACTGTTCATGGATTATGCTGTCGTTTAGTGGTTAGTGAGACAACAGAGGATCAAAAGCAATTGCAAAGCGATTTAGACAAAATTTCTACATGGTGCGAAAATTGCCAATTGACGCTAAATAAAGAAAATTGTGAAGTAATACACATGACCACTGAAAGAAATCTGCTGAACTTCAATTATGCAATAAATCAGTCAAACCTTAAGGTCATAAATTCTACTAAATACCTAGGAGCGACAATTACGAACAACTTAGACTGGAGAGAACACAGAAAATATTGTGGGGAGGTGAACCAAAGATTATGTTTCATTGGCAGAATGCTTCAAAGATGCACCAGCTCCACCAAAGAGATTGCCTATATCACACTTGTGTGTCCTCTCCTGGAGTGCTGTTGCCCATTGTGGGACCCTCACCAGGTGGGACTGACGGAAGATATTGAGAAGGTTCAGAGAAGGGCAGCTCGTTTTGCTTTATCACGTTACTGCGGGGAAAGCGTCACAGAAATGTTGCACAAATTGTGGTGGAAATCATTAAAAGAAAGACGTTATTCATTGTGGCATGATCTGTTTGCAAAGTTTCAATCACCGACTTCTGAATGTGAAAATATTTTTCTAGCACCCACCTACATAGGGAGACATGACCATAAGAGACATAAGAGAAATCAGATCGAAAATGGAATGATTTAGATGTTCTTTCTTCCTGCGCCCAATTAGAGAATGGAACAGTAGAGAAAAATTATGAAAGTGGTTAATGAACCATCTGCCAGGCACTTAAACGTGATTTGCAGAGTATCTATGTAGATGAAGTAGGGACTGCAGCATCTGCTTGCAGGAGAAAAAATTCAAGAAATAAAGATGACAAAACACATTTCCTATGCAGAGGGTAAGAAGGCCATTAAGGCCATGCAACCTCCTGAATTTGCCACCTCATTCGCTGCTGTTCTTCAGAAACCAGTTGGCAAAGCTGATGTTTCAACTCAAACGGATGTAGTTAGTGTCAGCAGCAACATCTGTGTTTGTCGATGTACACGTCAGGCTGCAGTTGTTTCTGAGCCCAAAGCCCATCCGCAAACATCAGAAAAAGCTACTGATATTGACATTATGGAGCTCTCAGCATCCTCACTGGCAGAGGCAGCTGGTAAGGTCTCGCCACCATCCACGGACAAGCCTACATCAAAGGTGGGCGCCGCCCCTTCTTCTGTTGCTGTCAATAGCACCAGGACCACAAAGCCTAAAAAGACATCGGAGAAGAATCGAGCTCAGGTAAAACCAGGGTGTAAACCTTCAGACTACATAGAGGTCATTCTATCTGACCTAGCATCCAACTCTGCTCCAGAACTCACGGAGCTCGATGTTCCTCGGGGGCAAACATCGTGCCCCAAGACTGAACCTCGACCGAGTTCAGTCTCAACATCTAAACAAAAAGAGAGAGTGAAGATAAAACCTCCATGATAAAATGGCTCCCATACTGCAGTGGAACTTACAGGGATTTAGGACCCATGTGGAGGAACTATAACTGTTGACTCGGGCTAGAGCTGTGTGTGTCTGTCTCCAAGAAACTAATTTCAAGGAATCAGACACCCCCGAGTTACGTGGATACGTTCTTCACAGGAAGGATGACCTCACTGGCATGAGAGCCAAGGATGGGGTGGCTATTTTCAGCAATGCCACCTACCACTCCTCACCTGTCCCTCCACCACACGCTTGCAAGCAGTCGCAGAGTCTGTGCATTTGTGGCACCCTTTGACAATATGCTCGCTTTACCTGCCCCTGCACGATGCGCTTAACGAGGATTCTCTCTGTGATCTTATTACTCAGCTCCCCCACCCATTCATCCTGTGTGGTGATTTTAATGGACACAATGTGCTTTGGGGCTCTGTGACAACCTGCCCTGGGGGTAGAGCAGTCGAGAGGATTCTCCTGTCGTCCAGAGCACATTTGTTAAATACAGGCCACAGCACACACTTCTGTGCTGAGACAGGGTCATCTCCACTATTGATCTCTTGCTCTCTTCTCCAGCCCTTGCTCACTCTAGACAATGACCTACATGGCAGTGACCACTTCCCTCTCTGGATTCATCTGCCAGACAGAGTGGTACCCACCAGAACCCCACCACAATGGGCGCTTTGTCAGGCAGACTGGACCTTGTTCAGCTGACTTGCTGAGTTTGGGCAACGTGACGGCGTCCAGGAATTGGTGGATCATATTACACGAGTGATCCTTCCCACTGATGAAGCATCCGATCCCCAGTCCGTGGGTCAATTACAATGGGACCCTGTTCCTCAGTGGCTCGAAGACTGCCGCTCTACAATACGGGCAGCATAAGTGGCTCTGCGAAAATTCAAGTGCCGGCCCACTGCAAAGAATCGTAGCGAGCACAAAATGTCGAAAAGTCGTATGGGAGAGTAAGGAGAGATCGTGGCAGCACTTCCTGAGTTCCAGCAATCATTCCACACCCAGCACTAAAGTATGGTAGACCATAAGGAGTATATGTGGAAGAGGAGTACGGTGCCCAGTAGCAGCTGTAATGGTGACTGGTACTCTCCACACTGATCTGTGAGACGTTGTATGGTGGAGTACTTCACTTCCACTGCCCAGCAGGAGCCTGCTTTCCAGCGCCACAGAATGGTTGCTGAGAAGGGCACTTTGGACTTCAGGTCCACCACTGTGGAAGAATATAACTGCCCTTTCTCCATATGGGTGCTAGATTCTGCACTGCGGTTAGTAAAATATGGGACAATATACGTCCCGTATTTATTTTGTCGGGACAACGGGACACTTAGGCAAAATAAAGGACAATCCCGTAAAAAACGGGATGTCTTGTCACCCTAGATTAGGAACACTGTTCTTCATATTAAAGAAACAATGAGATTTCTGGGCCTGATTTTTTTACTCGAAACTCCCATGGTTGCCACACCTCAAGCACCTGAAGAAACGCTGCCTCAAAGCACTGAGTATTTTAAGATGTCTCAGCCGCAATTTGTGGGGTGCAAATAGAACGTGTCTGCTATGATTTTATTGGGTCTTCATGCAATCTCACCTTGATTGTGGTTGCATAGTGTATGGCTCTGCCTGACCCTCTCATTTGAAGATGCTAGACATGGTGTACCATGAAGGGATTCAGCTGGCTACTGGGGCATTTAAGACAAGCCCCATTCCCAACCTCTGCGCTGAGGCTGCTGAACCACCTCTATCCATCAAGGGACAGTTTCTCATGCGGCACAAGACATACAAAATGCTGTCGCCATCATACACACCAGCATAGTGTAGTGCAGCCTCCTATGGAAAGGCTGTTTCAAACTCAGCAATGGGCAACTATACCTTTTGGGATTCAATTGAAGGACTGTCTTTCACGAATGGATTTACCTGGTTTTCCTGTACTGTTTGGAGCAGATTTCCTCCTTGGCTCCTTCAGAGACCCAGTATTATTTTAGAATTGTCGAATTTTAAGAAAGGTTGCACACCCGATTTTGTATACCGATCTGAGTTCTCTAACATTTTAGAGATGAGCATGGCCAAAATTTTAAAGTTTTGTGACTCATCTGCACTCTGTTCTAAGCTTCTATGTTGGAGATTTTTGTTCGTTGCAGGGTGATAGCTTACCCTTTTTTATTTTGTGTGATCTGCCAACCATTACTATCTGCTTTGCAGCTTTTACTACACACCCGTGATAAAAAGGAACTTCTTGTAACATCCTTTGTATCACTCATCTTTTATGTTATGTTTTACACTCATTTCACACTGATTTCATCCGGGCACTAAAGACCTCGATGCCGTGCACCGTGATAGAATACCCACCATCACCACTCCTAGAAAATTTAAGGCAAATTCTACACTAGTTCATTTGAGTGTTTTGGTCAAGTTGTATTTTCTGACCTTGTGTATATGATAACATGGTCTATTGAAATGGGCATGTTGTTGACAGGAAGTTAAACTCTGATCTGACCTTCCTTAGAAATTCTGCAGTATTATTAGTATTTTATTTTATTTTTTATTTATCATAGGTGTAATGTTTGTTTCAGATGTATTGGATGTGGAAAACTTGACAACACCATCCCGTCAACTTTTCAACTATCTATTAAGCCATGAAAAGCAGTATAGGATGGAAGTGTTTAGAATGGTTCCAGTCACTTATGAAATTGATACTCCATATGTAAGTATAATCACAGGCTGCAAAGCTGAAAGTAATTTTATTTTAAAGTATCATCACTATCACACTGTCAGTGTATTGCAATTATTTTTACAGGATAATGAATATGTTCTTGTTCAACTTGAAAATACACCTCATATCACTTATAAAGATGCTCATGATGTGAAACAAACAGATGATTTTGATATCACCTTGATAGTATCTCATAATTCGTTTTTATACGATCAGACTGAGAGATCCATTGAAGATTCCACATTACGGCTGAAATATAACATTATTTTAACAAGTTGCAGGTGAGTTCTTTGTATGTAACATATATTAACTGAGGATTATCTGTCCAAATGTCTTTCTGTTTTTCCTGTTTGTATTTTTAGAACTATTTGTGCAGTATGTCATGTGTTCCATGTATCTTTGTTTCCAATCTTCAGTAGTTAATTGGAATGAGGACAAGATTCATTTGCAATATACAGAGTGTACAGACAGATTTATGCCTCTAAAACTTCCAACATGATATGAATGAAACTACTGAGCTGTGCTTCACAAATGTTGCATGTGGTGTAATGATACTTTATCTCACTTTTGTGAACTAGATCTTTCTGTTTCTTAGCTTAGTTACTAGTGTATATATTTAAAGAAATGGGACTGTAATTTTGCATTTATGTAAACTTAAGATTGTATAAGTGGAAAAGATGCACACTATTTAAGACATAGTCAAATGTTGAGGTTTTAGCTTTGAATCTTCATCCATTTTCTGTGATTTTCTGGAATATGCTGTTTTGCATGATAATTTTTGTTGTTTTCCTTCAATTCCATCCTGTGTGAAATGTTGTGTGTTCTCCCCTGCAGCATCTGCCTCTGGAGTTTCCCTATCATCTACTTGACACTGTTGCACTTGCAAAATGAAACTCAAAGTGTTACTGCTCTGCTTTGGGTGTTCTCTAACAATCCTATCTGGTACAGATCCCACACTGATGAGCAGTATTCAAGTATTGATCAAACGAGTGCTTGCTAAGCTAATTCCATTGTAGATAGATTACATTCCCCAAGGATTCTTCTAATGAATCTCATTCTGACATTTGTCTTACCCATGAATAATTTCATGTGGTCATTTCATTTCAAATCACTCCTTGTGTATTTAAGTGGCTGCTTCCAATGATTATTCTGAAATGGTGTAATCATAAATCATATAATAAATGATATTTATTTCTATGTATTCATATTACATGTTGAAATTCTGTTGCCACTCCCTGCACAAAGTGCCAATATGCTGCAGATTCGCCTTAATTTCAATACAATTTTCCAGAATTGTGATCAGCCACATAATGTTTCATTGAAATTTTGATGTTATCTGTGATATCATGTATGTACAGTGTATAAAGCTAACGGTCTTATAACTCTCCCTTGGGGTATGCCAGAAATCTCTTTCATGTCTGTGGATACATTTTTCCATTAAAATTCACAAAACTATTGTAGTTAGCTATTCAAATCAGCTTCAGTTCACATAAAACCATCTCAGTTTAGGTTCAACAAATTCATACAATAAACTCCAGACACATTGATACTTAGTCACACCAGATATTTTCATAGTCTCAGAGTTTTTACACTCAATAATTTTATATAAAAATAAATTAAAGCCTGCAAAATTAATTTTTCTTAATTAAATCTGTTTTGGTTACTTTTATTATATTTGGTAAGATAAGAGAAGGGATTGTTGGTGCTGAACCTGGTAATTGTACATACTTGTAAACAGGGAACTGTATCCAAAACTGGAAATTGAAAGGAAACTTGGAAAGTTCTGCACAGTTTCAACTGCCACACATGAACAGCCACAGTAGCCTTTGCCTGATGACCAGGGCAGTGATAAAAATGCCTCTGACAATGAGACTGCTCAAAGTGGACTTGAATCATCAACAAGTTCAGATCATACAAAGGACATAAGTCTTCCAGCACAAACACAGATAAGGTATTTCACAAACATAATTGTCAATTTAATTACTACTAAGAGTTGCATTTACTTTTACATTATTGAGACTGTTTTAAAAGAGGTCTGTAAGCACAAAACACTATCAGATGTTAATCTGTAAGAAAAGAACACATACCAAATTTATTTGATCATGCAGTGAGTGAAAAAAGAGACTTCTCTTTTCATTTTATGTACATAAAAACTGGAATAAGTGTACATCATGGTAGAACTTCTTAAATGTTGGTTTTCTAACCACTAAAGGGATAGAATTGTTGATCACCTTAGCCTAAGCCCATTTCGTTCATTTTTTCATGTTTCTATGTATTTAAATTAGATGTTTACGGGTATGCAGCCAGGTACGGAAATTGAGGTTGGCCGATATTTTGGTAGGAGACCACCCTTCAATAATGCAATGAGGAAGCAATGTTGAATGGTGTTTAAAACCTTAGTTTTCGATGACAACAGGAAATACAACACATACCGACCAAACAAGTGAACAGTGCCATTACACACCACCAAAGATGAAAACCATCAGAAATATCAATAATAAACATCAGTTGCTAATGGGTCAAGTAGCATTAGTTTTGTCCCTCATATTGACATCAATGACAACCAAAAGCAAAGAAAATTAAGTATGCTATGAGTATAACATTTAATCTATACACATATTGGGAGTATTTATGTAAGCAATGTAAATTTCTATTGTTAGTTTATATTGAAGATAGCAAGGAAAATAATTTAACATGTGAAAATAGTTCTTTTAAAATTAGG
The DNA here is from genome assembly GCA_026315105.1 of Locusta migratoria. NCBI lineage: Eukaryota > Metazoa > Arthropoda > Insecta > Orthoptera > Acrididae > Locusta > Locusta migratoria. The sequence continues at coordinate 371,176,462 of CM048755.1, forward strand.
ACATATTGTAAGTTTTTAAAAATTTATGTGAAACATTTTCGAAACTGAATTCCAATTGATCAGGCTCTATAGTCACCCTTGTCTATATAATAAATAGTGACCAATCATAAAAATGTGGCAGTGTACAACTCTAGATGAATGAGAATTTTGTCCTGGATTAAATTCTTTATGTTTCTATTGTACCTTATGATGTCAAAAAATGCATTTCATGTAGACTGCCGCAGCAGTGCTTCACTTACTCAGTCTATTCATTTGCTCAGAATGACATGAAACTTCGCTCAGCATGCAAAAACAGAGTAATATAAACTTTAAAGTTAAAATCTTACATGAAATGCCATCATCATCATCTTGTAAAAATCTTCCCCTATCCATGTGTAATTATAACATTGGACCAAACACTTAAAAATATTGGACAACACTATCTAAGAAATTATTCCTGTAAATAACAGCAGAGCATCTGAGCTGTTAATATCACAGCTTTCACCATATAAAATAAATGTGCATGCGAAATCCTCAGTGAGATTTTGTTTAATTTTAAATCCAATCATCTCTGGATGTTTGGAAATGAATCTCACTTTGGTTTGTTGTGGTGTATCGCTATTCTGACAAAATAAGTTTAAGGTCTGTGTGTTCCACTATGTTAGTGTAAACATGTCATAGACATTGTACTGGTTGTGGGTATCATCTTCTCTAAATTGTTAATTACAACTTTATGTATTACAGTACAAATATCTCAGAGAAAACAGTACGTATATTACTTTTAGTTATTACAAATTAAATAAACTATATCTTTAAGAAGGGATAGAGTTTTAATAATCTGTATCATCATAGTGGCAGTGTTTGCTGGTAGATACGAAAACTAAATAAACCTAAGATTGTGGGAACTTTTCTCAATCTTTTCTTTCTCATTCAGTAAGCTGCAAAAGATAGCACAGTTTTATAGGAATCTGTACTAACTGCTGCCACTTGCTTTAAATGGTAATTAACTTAATAAGAAAGTAACTTTTATTGCTTTCAGGCAAGAATCTGTGAACTACTTGGGCTACTATTCATCGCATGAACAATTGATGCAACAGCTTATTTTGGAACAAGCATCCACTTCATGCAATCGCATAAAGAGCATGGTAGCAAAGGGAATGGTTGATTGCAGAACTCATCTGTTATGGGATAAACTTCAGTGTTCTCCAAAAGACACCAAGGAAACGGTAATGTTTTATATAAGTTTTCCATTTGCCCTGCTACGTGTCAACAGAAAATAACTTATGATGAAAATTCTAGATGTAGCTGACTTCTTTAAAGTAATTAGTGTTTTCTGTGGAAGGTTACACACATTACATTTTTGATTCATATGCTAACTTTCAAATAACAAAGTGAAAGCCATATGGAATAATTTCTTTAAAATGATTTTTTAAGAGTTTGTAAGATTTTAATATCAGTTTTACGGCCAAGGAGGTGTGGTTATTAAACTAGAAAAGAAATGGGCCACCCATATATGCATAACGACTAAGTGACTCAGAGAAGTTAGTGTTACAGGGAAGTACAAAAATAGCAATAGTATGGAGAATAATTACTCACATCCCATTTGTTCATTGTGCATGGCTGCTGGACCCATAAAAAAAGATGAATGACACATGTTTTGCATCTGGAGAACTTTAGAAAAGGTAAAGCAGTCAACAGTCCAAAGACTGATTTGAAAAGCATACTGCTTTACTAGGCATGGTCCTGTTTGGAGGTAGCGTGCCGTTGCCTTCCACAAACCTTTGAACTTAGTTACGTACAGTTCAACATGGATTCCAAACTACAGTGCTACTTGACATCTGACACATCAGCAATGTTGCCAGAGGTGAAGAAGTGAAAAGTGACAGATAAAAATCCAATGACATAGCAGGGATCACACCCACGAACCTATGGATTCATAGTCTGGCAGTCTGCTACTGCACTAACAAGCCAAACTCTGATGAATATCATAATGTCACATTTCTCACATCAGCATTTGATGTGAAGAAATCTGAAACCTGTGTGGTAAGTGATGGAGTAGAGGGATAGATACAGGGAACTTCCTTGTTTCAATCCTATTTGGTTCTCTTTGTCATTTTCTGAGTTTCTTCCACTCTGTAAAATTAATCAAATTTAATGTGCTCATACATCCTAGGTACCAGACCTAATTTTGTTCACATTTTAAAAGAAGACAAGGAACAGGTGTGTAATACTCAGTATGCAAAATGACATTTTGCCTGAGGCATTTCAATTTTGTGGCCAACTAGAGGCTATAGTAAACTCAGTTACTACTCAATATCCGTCAGGGGCTCAGCATTAATATTTGCGGAGTACGGGCTTGGCAAACCCGGGGTCCTGAGCCGTGGGCTGTGTCACGCCAACAGTCTGCAACACCGTAAGCTCTGTGTGTGCTTCAATGACCATCGCTCGGTGCGGCGGTGGAACGTTGTACGTCGCAGAGCCCAGGGATCTTGGCTTGATCGTCCGGCTCGCGAGGATGGTATAAACCTCTTTAAAAAAGAAAAACTCACTCTTAAAGTGTGCTACGTGCCAAGGAGATGCAGGGCTGTTGAGGTTGAACAGTTGCCAGCGAGCAACCTCCGAGGAACCTGCCACACCTCAGTTGTATAAGGCTTACCCAGGCAAGTGGGGCTCTGCCTGGGTGGACCTTTAGTTCCCTAGCTGCTTGTGGGACGAGAATGAAACGAGCAAATTATGGCGTTGCCAGATGCAAAACCAGCGTCTCTAAGTGTAGGCGAACTGAATTTAATGCTGCGACATATGACCCCCAAGTGTTTCCTTCCATGGCCACACCATAGGAATAACGCAGGGTGAGGCTTATGGCCCTCGTTATCTGGTTTGTACTAGGACAGACGGCAAATCGTTTACAACCACGAAGCCTCTGTTTTTTGTGGAAAACTTTGAGGATAAGTTTGGGGAAGTAGATGGCATGTCCAAGATGAGATCTGGGGCTGTACTCATAACGACATCATCCCGGTCACTGCTTGCCTGTGACAAGCTGGGTGACGTCCCCGTTAGCATTACTCCCCATAAGAGTTTGAACATGGTCCAGGGAATTGTATTTCACGAGGACCTTTTATTGAAGTCTGACTACAAGTTACGGAAGAACCTAGAGAGGCGAGGAGTTCAGTTTATTCGGCGTATTTATAGGGGTCTTAAGGACAATAGGGTAGCCACCGGTGCGTTCATCTTGGCTTTCGAAGGCGATTCATTGCTGGAGAAATTCAAGGTAATGATCTACCAGTGTGACGTAAAGCCCTACATTCCTCCCCCTATGTGCTGCTTCAAATGCTGGAGGTTTGGGCACATGTCCTCCCGATGTGATGGTAACCCTACATGTTTGGAGTGCAGACGTGCCTCACAGCCAGGTGGCCCTTGTGTCCCTCCTCCAGTATGTGTTAACTGCAAGCAGCATCACTCTTCTTGTTCGTTAGACTGCACAGTTCTTCATAAAGAACGAAAACTCATGGAATATAAGACCCTGGACCAGTTGTCATACTCAGAGGCAAAGAAAAAGTATGCCAAACTCCATGCTGTGAGCACGAAAAGATCGTATACCACAGTTGCGTCACCACTGCCTCAGTCATCTCTGCTACCACTTTCTACTGCTTCATCTTCCATAGTGGGCCCTTCGGCCAAACCGCCTACATCTGCCCCCATGGTGTTTGGGGGTACCTCACCCTCCATTGCCCCAAAGGTCCCTACTTTGGGAGCACCACCACCTCCACCTGTGGGGCCCTCAGTCCCCACCCCTGATCCAGAGTCTCAATAGCCATCTCTGGCTCCTCTCGTGAGGAAGGGCACCCTTGGATCCCTTCCTTCCAAGGCTTCTCCTGTGGATACCAGTAGGTGGCTGAAAGAGACACCTACTGCTGGTCGCAGGGCTTCCGGGTCGTCCTCAGTCCCTGAGGATGGGTCCGCAAAGCCCTCCCAGCAGGAGAAGCCTAAGGACCCTCACGAGAAGAAAATGAAAAAGAGTAAGAGTAAAACCAAAGATTCCATGGTGGCTACCGTGCCACCAAAACATTCCTCTTCATCTGAGGACGAAATAGAGATCCTCGTGTCCCCCAAAGACTTGGCCATTGCTGAGTCTTTGGAAGCTATGGACGTTGAGGCTCTGCCTCAAAAATCGGCCACAGCAGAAGATAGTATGAACCCTACTGTGCTGTCAAATTCAGCTTGTCCCAGCGACCAGGAGGCTCTCTGATCCTGTGGTGGCTTTTTCCGCCATATGCCAGAGTTGCAGCAATTGTTGTGTCGCTTCCCAGCGTTATGTGTAACCCTGCAGGAAACCTGATTTCCTGCTCAAAGGACCCCAGCCCTTCGTGGCTATCGGGGCTATTACAAAAATCGTTCCGTATATGACAGGGTCTCTGGAGGTGTCTGTATCTATGTCCTTGCAACTGTCCCCAGTGCTGCTGTGCCTCTGCATACAACTCTTGAGCTGGTAGCTGTTCGAATCCGGGCTATCCAGGAACTGACGATCTATTCTCTTTACCTCCCTCCACATGAGATGGTTTTACTTACTGACCTTGCTGCCCTGGTGGCACAACTTCCCCCACCATTTTTGCTTCTGGGGGACTTCCATTATCACCATCCCTTGTGGGGTGTAGCGCAGACAACAGGCCGCGGTAGGGACATAGTGATGCTTTTATCATAGCAAGACATCTGCCTGCTAAACACTGGTGCACCCACGCATTTTTGCGTGGCGCGAGGCACATATTCCGTAACAGATCTCTCTGTTTGTACCCCGAGCCTGCTCCCGTATTTCCAGTGGAGGGTCCATGATGACCTTTGCAACAGCAACCATTTTCCTGTTCTCATGTCACTCCTGGATTTTCAACCTGCGGGCTGCCCGTCTCGATGGTCTCTTTGTCGAGCTGATTGGCAACGCTACACCTAAGCTGCTAAGGTTTCTGTCCCACTGCCAGCCAACGTGGACATGGCAGTTCACCAGGTCACTAGTACAATAGTTTCAGCCGCTGAGGCAACCATTCCCACCACTTCTGGCTCCCCACAGCGTAATTCTGTGCCCTGGTGGATGCCGGAAATCGCTGAGGCCATCCAGGATCATTGGCGGGCGTTTCAGTGCCATCATCGCCACCCCACTGTAGAAAACCTTATAACTTTCAAACGGCTCCAGGCCCGATCTCGACAGCTCATCCAGCAAAGTAAACGGGACTGTTGGGAGACGTATGTCACCTGCATTGGCTGTTGTGCCTTCACATCTCGGGTGTGGTCCCAGGTTAGGCTCCATTTCGGGTACCGTCCACCAGCAGCGATCCCTAGCCTACACATCCAGGGTAACCTATCCACCGACCTGACTTCCATCGCTGAACACATGGCAGAGCATTATGCTCGCACCTCTGCAGCATCAGGATAAAGTGTAGACTTTCGTGCACTGAAAGAGTGGGTTGAACATTGACGGCTGTCCTTTCACACGCGTCGAGCAGAATCATACAACTCCGCTTTCAGTGAATGGGAATTCGAAACTGCCCTTGCCGCGTGCCCCGATACCCCTCCGGGACCAGACAGGATCCACAGCCAGTTCATCCGGCACCTGTCCGTGGAGTTTCAACACCAGCTTCTGCCCTGTTTAACTGTTTATGGGCAGAGGGGGCTTTCCCGTCACAATGGCGAGAAAGCATCATTATTCCAGTGATCAAACCTGGTGCTGATCCACAGGTGGCTGATAGTTACCGCCCAATCAGCCTCACCAACGTTCTGTGCAAGCTATTCGAACGTATGGTGAGCCGGCGGCTTATGTGGATACTTGAACATTGAGGTCTGTTGTCCCCACATCAGGGGGGTTTCCACCAAGGCCGCTCCACTGTTGATAACTTAGTGGCTCTGGAGCCTGCCATTCGTACGGCATTTATCTGGTGTGAGCACCTTGTTGCCGTCTTTTTTGACCTCAGAAAAGCATACGTCACCACTTGACGCCACCATATTCTGGCTACACTGCACGGTTGGGGCTTGAGGGGTCCGCTCCCACTTTTTATTCAAAACTTTCTTTCCTTCTGATCTTTTCTTGTATGGGTTGGTACGTCCCTCAGCTCCCCCCGCATCCAGGAGAACGGTGTCCTGCAGGGCTCCACCCGTACGAGTCTTTTGAGTCTCTACAGGGCACTGATTCAATCACGCTTAGACTACGGGAGCTTTGTGTATGGTTCGACAGCCCCATCTGCATGCAGGTCTTGGACCCAGTACTCCACAGTGGCGTCTGTTTAGTGACAGGGGCCTTTTGGACAAGTCCAGTGACAAGGCTACTTGCTGAAGCTGGAGTCCTTCCTCTGTGATTTCGCCGGCAGCAGCTGTTATCCTCCTATGCTGCCCATGTTCATGCAACACCTCATTACCCAAATGCAGGCTTCTTTTCCCAGCTGCTGCACTCCCATCTCCGTGACAACGACCGAGGTCAGGTCTTCCAATTGCGGTTCGTGTTCATTCCCTCCTGTCGTCCCTTGAGTCCCTTCCCATCCCTCCTACTTCTCACTGCCCTTACCGTACTGCTCCTTGGTCTCTTCCACGTCCACAGCTTCGGCTGGACTTGTTGCATGCCTTGAAAGCCTCTGTAGCACCACTGAGTCTCCGTCCCCAGTTTCAGGCAGTTTTGGAGTCGTTCTGTGGTGCGGAAGTTGTGTAAACAGATGGTTATGTAGTCAACGGCCGTACTGGATACGCTTATGTCCATGGTGAGCATATCGAGCAGCATTCACTGCCCTGTGGGAATAGCATGTTCACTGCAGAATTGGTGGCCATCTTCCAGGCACTTGAATATCTCAGAGCATGCCCAGGGGAGTCTCTAGTTATCTGTTCTGACACCCTTTGGTGCAATCCATTCAGGAGTCTGTTTCCAGGCTTGTTCGGTCTGGTCGCTCTGTGGTCTTTGTTTGGACCTCGGACCACATCGGCATTCCTGGAAACGAACTTGTGGATCAGCTGGCTAAGCAGGCTACTACCTCCAGTCCGTTGGCTATTGGTCTTCCGGAGAGCGATCTCCGACTCCGACTGTCGAGGAAATTTAGAGGACCGGAATTTGAAGCTGAGTGTAGTGCAATCCTCCTGCCGCCTACTTACATTTCGTGTAATGATCACAAGGACAAGATAAGAGAAATTAGGGCTCGTACAGAGGTATATAAGCATTCTTTTTTTTCCCCATTCTATTTGGAAGTGGGATGGGGAAGGAAATGCCTAGTAGTGGTATGGTGTACCCTCCGTCATGCACCTTACGGTGGATTGCGGAGTATGTATGTAGATGTAGATGTGCCAAAGATTCATAAGGATGTGTGTCCTTTTCGTTCAGTAGTGAGCAACATCGGGGCACCTACCTATTTCCTTGCTAAACATCTCGTGTCGCTGTTGGAACCTCCAGTAGGCAAATGTAACCATCATATCTGGAATTCAAAGGATTTCATAGGGCCCCTTAAGATTCTTAAATTACAACAGTCTGATCTGGTCAGGTTTGATGTAGTATCTTTATTTACAAAAGTACCTCTATAGGACTCATTACAGCTGATCACCAGCAAGTGTGAGGAGGACATTATCACACTATCTGAACTTGTGCTTACATCTACGTACTACTTATTCAACAACCAGTATTTTGAACAAGTGGACGGAGTTGCCATAGGAAGTCCTGTCTCTTATGGTGGCTCCTTACTTTATGGAAGACTTTGAGGAAAAAGCCCTGCAGTCAGCATGTCTCAAACCATCTTGCTTCTGGTGGTACATATACGATACGTTTGTGGTCTGGCCCTACGGAGTAGAGACATTACCTATGTTTCTTCAACATCTGAACTCGCTCCATGCAAATATCCAGTTCACTCTGGAAATGGAAAAAGATGGCAGTTTATCCTTTCTGGGTGTTATGGTTAGAAGAAAAATGTACAGTACACCGGGACACAATGTCTACTATAAACAAACTCTCACACAGCTGTATTTGCAGTCCACAAGTTGTCATCACCTTACACAACATAGCAGTGTCTTACGCTCTCTGGTACATTGGGTGTATGTGGCCTCAGATGCTAAGAGTCTACCATGTAAGCTAAAACAACTAAAGATGATGATCCAAAGGAACGGTTATTCACACCGACAAATAAGTTAAGCATTCTGATGGAAGTGAGTTCAAAGTAGTGATGCTAATGAAGATTCGGAGGCACCAACTGCAACGGCGTTCTTAGCATATTTCGGTGGCATGTCCTTAAGAATTGAAAGAATCCTCATGAGGCACAACATTAAGTGTGTTTTCCATCCACTATTAAAACTGAGGAATCTGTTATATTCAGGCAGAGATTATCTTGGCCTTAACAAGTGTGGCATATATAACATCTCATGTCAATGTTTGAAATCTTATTTTGGACAGTGTGCAAAAATGTTTTGTGGAAACCCAACGTCATACATGCCTGAGGCCACATGAAAAGTTGGCAGTAGCGGAGCATTGTTTAAGCACAGGGCATCACATGCTTTATGAGGAAGCTGAAATTCTGTCCTCAGCATCATCGTTTTGGGTCAGTGTTTTTAGTAGGCCACAATCGCGGAAGACGTCTCCTTGGCTCCCGGCAGAGGACACTATGAGTGCTGCTGCTAACCAACTCTGAATCTCCACTAGTGCATGCATGTTTCCTAAGTTTCACCTTATAAATGTTGATGCCACTACGCAATTACCCTGAGTTGTGTCTTGCATAAGTGACCAGCTGGAACTACCAACACCTGTGGATGTGTGGGAGTTGTTTCAATAAAATATTGTAGGATACACAAAGTATTATCATGCGGCAAACCCAGGACGAGTATCTGCTGAGAGCCTGAAAAGTCACTACTAGATTCTTATAAAATCACCGTACTGTCATGAGAAACTACAATGCAACACCATCATCTCTTATTTCAATGAAATACTAATGAATATCTAAGCAACAGTAAACATTTTCTCATTTTTCTTTCAACTTTTAACAACCAGTTAACAGTAACTTCAATTTTTTGCCCACTCTCTGAAGCTAATTGTAAACTTTCAATGCCAAAGAAAAATTTCAAGTTTCCTAACAGAGTGGGATCTATGGTTTTGAATAATGGGTTGTGCCAGGTCTGATGGTGGTGGTGCTGGTGATGGTATTGAAGAGGGGTGAGGACTGAAGTATGGAGGTTGGAGATTATACTTGACCTCCTCTACTCGGACCATTAGATGTGTAACTGTGGCCAACTCAGAATGATTGATTGAAGGTGGTGTGCCATGCCAAGAGCCATGTTGAAGACATTCATATGATATGGAAGTACAACTCCTCAAGAAAGGCCAGATAGTCAGAGGCATAAATTGCAACACAAGACTTGAGAAGTTCTCTGGGGAGGGGCTCACCATAAATCAGATCAACCAATGAAGCACTGAGGTCAGTCTTGAAACATGTGCAGAAACCATGAAGGATGAGAGGGGAGTTCAGAAGTCCATGGTGTGTTTTGGCAAAGTATAGAAGCCTTCAAAATGCAGTACCATTCTTCATCTGTGCCAATGTTGGATGTGTGGTTAGCTGTGGTGTAGTGGCTCTGAGCAACTTATTGAACAGCTCTTTCTTTCCACAATATTTAGTGATTTGGAGTGAGGAATGAAAACAAGCAACCCACATACTCAGAAGTGATACTGCCTCTGGTGACTACATGAAATGTTTGATTATGGTTAAAAGATACTGCTGGCCATCTAAGAAGGGGAGGGGACCAACAGTGTTTATATGGACATGGGTAAACTTCCTTGTAGCATTAGGGAAATCACCAAAGGAGCATGGGTATGTTGGTCAACCTTACTATGCTGCCAAGCCAAAACCGCTGATAGGTGAAAATCCTGGTAGTGGTCATAATGCCAGTGTGGCCAGGTCGTGGGTGCTGTCAAAGGCTTGCCAGCATAAAGTGACTTGTAGGGAGGGTAGTTGCTTTCTATTGGAGGTATCACACATATGTTTTCTGCATGTGCCAGGAATAGATACAGGCTCCAGTCTGAGTCCATTACTTGGGTCTTGTCCTTCAGAAAGTGCAGAATAATCGACACAGTCTATGAAACCAGCAGTAAGTGCAGACAATTGACAACAATATTGTCCATACCTGAGATGTGCTGAAATGGTGTGGCAATCCTTGACTGTTGGGCTTCTGGAAGACATATGTGATGGTTTATTAGTCTGTGTATATCATAAAGTTACAGGCCTCCAGTGATGGATGAAACTAGTGGGTCACATCTTACATGGCAAGCAGCTCCCTGTCTTTGGCACTCAATTGGCACTCTGTAGATGTGAGCTCGTTTGAACAGAAAGTTAATGATGGCCAGCAACCACTGACATGTTGCTGCAAGGTTGCACCTTAGACATGCTGGTTGGCATCCACTAGCATTGTGAACTGGGTGAGCCAGAAGTGTAGCATTGGTAAGGCTGTTTTTGGCAACTGTGAAGGTGACATCCATTTGGCCCATCAAAGGGACAGGATTGTTTCTTTTAATGTTATGACCAGTAAGATCAGGAGATAATAACAGTAGAAATTAAACATTCAAAGTAACCAGTGGAGTTCTCAGAAAGTTTTGGGCTGCTGCATTTCTCTGACGGCCAGCAGCTTCTCAGGGAGGGCAATGATACTATCAGGATGGCTCTGGTAGCCTAGGAATGTCACCTAGGGGGAAGGGGGCAGCATCAAAGATGTACTTGGAAGAATTAATGGTAATGTCAAAATCATCAAGCCATTAAAATGCTACTATTATGTAAGCACAGTAACACTGCACTGAGAAAGAACACCAGAATGTCGTAAAGGTAGGTGTAAACAGAAGGCATTACTGGTCATTGGATGATGATACAGAAGCAGTGTTGGCAGCAGTAGCACTATTGGCGGAGGCAGTTTCATTGGGATTCGTTAGATATTCCACAAAAAGGCAATAATTCTCTACCAGCAGGGATGACTACTGTGGGGTGATCAAATTGAGGCACTTGTCAGTAACAATTAAAGAGCAGATTAAAATTGTGTGCTAGAACTGGGACTCGAACCTGGGACCTTTGCCTTTCGCGGGCAAACACTCTACCAACTGAGCTATCCCGACACGACTCACAATGCCGCCTCACAACTTTACTTCTGTCAGTACCTCGCCTCCTACTTTCCGAACTTCACAGAAGCTCTCCTGCGAGTGCTAGTCTTGCACGTTTCGCAGGAGAGCTTCTGTGAAGTAAAGTTGTGAGGCGGCAGTGGTCCACAGTGCAAACAGTCAGTTATCAATGGTCCACAATACAACCTTTCGCTCGTCACTGGTCCATAATACAACTGACACGCTCGGTACTGGTCCACAATACAACCTTTCGCTCGGTACTGGTCCGCAAGACAACCTTTCGCTCGGCACTGGTCCACAGTACAACCGTCTGCTCATCACTGTTCCACAGTACAACCTGTGCCTCATTTCTGTCCCACAACACAATCTGTCCTTTATTTCTGACCCACAACACAACCTGTTGCTCATCACTGGTCCACAGTACGACCTGTCAGTAATCACTGGTCCACAATGCAACCTGTCACTCATAATGGGTCCACAATGCAACCTGTCACTGATTATTGGTCCACATTACAATCTTTCACTCCTCACTGGTCCACAATAAAAATTCTTGCTCATCACTAGTCCCAATAAAACCTGTCACTTAGTTGACCACAATAACAAAACACTTTTGTAGCAGCACAAATCAGCCTGGCACTCAGATGTCCACTGGTAGCATCGAACAAACAATACAAACCAGTGACTAAGGTGACCACTCTAGACACACCACTCGTCATAGCAACACATCATGTACATCACTTGGGCGACTACTTGAAACACATCTCTATGTAAATACAAATTGAGTTGCATCAGTTCTTTAATCTTACTAGACTATGAAAATTGGGCACACAGTGGGATAACACTAATGTTGGAACAAATTGGATGCTACTATTGTCAACTCTTATCATTAGAACCCGGTGTTAAGATTAGATTAGATTAATGCTTGTTCCATTGACCATATATACAACATTTTGTAATGAAGTTTTATCTAAAAATTCATCTACATTGTAGAAGGAGTTGCCATTCAGAAATTCCTTTAATTTCTTTTAAAAGTACTAGTTGGCTATCTGTCAGACTTTTGATGCTACTTGGTAAGTGTCCGAAGACTTTTGTGGCAGCATAAGTCACTCCTTTCTGTGCCAAAATTAGATTTAACCTTGAATAGTCAATATCACCCTTTCTTCTAGTGTTGTAGCTATGCACAATGCTATTAATTTTGAATTGGGTCAGATTGTTAATAACAAATTTAATGTTAAGATCCCTAAATAAATGTCTGCAGGATTCACTTGAGTGGCCTCCAGCAATTATTCTGATTACACGCTTTTTGCAATGAATGCATTTTTACTCAACGTTGAGTTGCCCCAAAATATGATCCCATATGAAAGCAGTGAATGAAAAGAGGCATAGTAAGCTAATTTACTGAGATGTATATCACCAAATTTTGCAATGACCCTGATAGCATAAGTAGCTGAACTCAAATGTTTCAGTAGATCTTCAATATGTTTCTTCCAATTCAATCCCTCATCAATGCAAACGTCTAAATTTTTTTAATATTCTACCTTAGCTACAGATTTATGTTTAAAGTCTAAATTTATTAATGGTGTCATGCTATTTAGTGTATGAAACTGTATATACAAAGTTTAACGAGAGTCCATTTGTAGGGAACCACTAAATAACTTTCGGAAAGATATCATTTACAATTTCATCAGTTAATTCCTATTTGTCAGGTGTGATAGCTATACTTGTATCACCAACAAAAAGAACTAGCTTAGCATCTTCATGAATGTAGACTGGCAAGTCATTAATATATATTAGAAACAGCAAAGGACCCAAGACCGAACCTTGTGGGACCCCATTTTTGTTAACTCCCCAGTTAGAGGAATTAATTGTTTCATCTATATCAAGTGAACTGCTTATTTCAACTTTCTGCACTCTTCCAGTTAAGTATGATGATTACCACAATACTTAAGCTTATTTAGAATAATCCCATGATTTACACAATCAAAATCCTTTTAGAGATCACCAAAAATCCCAACTGGTGATGTCCGGTTATTCAAAGCATTAAATATTTCATCAGTGAAGGTATATATAACATAGTCAGTTGAAAAGCTTTTTTGAAAACCAAACTGACATTTTGTTAGAACTTTATTTTTAGTAATATATGAAGCAAATCAAGAATACATAACTCTTTCAAAAATTTGGATAAAGCTGTCAGAAGTGAGATGGGGCGTTAGTTGTTGAGATCGGATGTATCTCCTTTTTTATGCAAAGGTTTAACGATAGCATATTTCAGTCTATCCAGGAAAATAGCCTGCTTTAAAGAACTATTACAAATATGACAGAATCCTGCTTACCTCTTGGGAACAAGCTTTTAATACCCTGCTAGAAATGTCATCAATTCCATATGACCTTCCACTCTTGAGAGAGTTCATTATTTTTTTAAATTCTGAAGGAGAGGTGGGTGGAATTTCAATTGTATCAATTTGAGTAGGTATGGACTCTTCCATTAACTGTCTTGCTCCTTCTAATGAACATTTAGACCCTATTTTCTCTACAACATTTAAAAAGTAATCATTAAAAATGTTTTCCACTTCTGATTTATTGTTAATAAAGTTTTCATTTGTTTTGATGGTAATACCCTCTTCCTCTGCTCTTGGTTGCCCTGTATCCCTTTTAATAATATTCCAAATTGTTTTTTTATCAGAGGAACTAATCTCAGACATAATGCACATGCTTCTTGATTTTTTAATAACTTTTCTTAATGTAGCACAATAGTTTTTATAATATTTTATTGTTTCTGGGATATTACTCTTTCTTGCGTATAGATATAGTTTCCTATTTCAGTTACAAGATTTTTTTATTCCTTTACTAAGCCATGGTTTTTTTGCATGGTTTCTTACAATTATAATTAACTAATTTCTTGGGGAAACAGTTATCAAATACCCTTACAAATTTATCATGAAATAAGTTATATTTTAAATTAACATCATGTTCCTTATAAACCTCATCCCAGTCTACTGATGTAGACTTTCTTTGAAATTTCTAGTTGTTAGGTCATTAATCGAGCACACTAATCTGAAGGCCTGTTTCGAATTACTGAACGGAGATATGTCATATACTGTTACTAGCTGTGAACTATTATCAGAAAGACCATTATTAACGGGATGAGCATTTACGTTGTTAAACTTACCTTCATCCATACAAAAGTTATCTATGTACTGCTGTCCTTTACTACCCGAGTAGGAAAATCAATAACGGATGTCAAATTGAATGAGCCAAGTAAGACTTCCAGGTCTTTCTTCCTGTTATACTCTTTCAGTGAATCTACATTGAGATCACCACAAATAATAATTGCTTCCCCCTATCTGACAGATAGCACAACAAGGCATCCAAGTTTTCCAGAAATAATTGGAATTTTCCTGATAGGGACCTATATACTGTTACAATTATAAGATAATCATCATTGTGTGTAAGCTGGCAGGCACATGCTTCAATATGTTGCTCTACACAAAACTTTTTTGTTTCTAAAATTTTTACACTGTGTTAGCTTTTGACATATATGGCAACTCCTCCTCTTATCTTATTATCTTTACTTACATTTGAGACTAATTTATATCCATAGACATTCACATTTTCCATACCAGTGACAATGTGAGCTCAGACAGGCATAGTATATCTATTTCATTATTAGTTTCTATATCGTCTAAACAAACTAAAAGCTCAACTATTTTATTCTTTAGTCCCCCAATATTCTGGTGAAAAATGCAAACATTATTTTTTACTTTACTTTTGTGAGAAACATTTGATTTTTCAACATTTTTAGCACCTGCCTGCCTGAGATCCCACTGGATACTGATCTTAGCCTAAAAAAGAAGTACTTCCATGAATTTCAGTGTCCCCCCTTAAGGATTTTGTTATCAACCATGCCAGTTTCCCCTTCCCTTTCCTATTGAGATGCAGGCCATGCCTAGTGAAATCCCACCTATCAATAGCATCAACAGGAACCAAAGCTATGTCTGACACAGTAGCCGTCCTAAGCTGTTGATCAATCTCATTATTGACCCTCCTGACAGAGCGGTTCAATTGGGGTCGATCATACCTCATAATAGCAGGCAACAGTCCAACATTTGTCTGGGTCCTTGCAGAAGCTATTTCAACCAGGTCACACTCAACACTGTAGTCCTGATCCCTATCAATCATGTTTCCCACCCCACCCACTATCAAAACATGATCCTGTTTTGTGAAACCCTTACACAAGGAACCTATATCTACCACCTGGCTAAGACCTGCACTGGGCTTGAAAAAGTTTGTGACATGGTACCTGTCACCTAGTTTTTCTTGCAAAATCTGGCCCACACCTCTTCCATGGCTACTTCCTAACAAATGTTTTTAATGTGGTATGATGCATCTGTATACTAGGAGAACTGTACTGTGACCAATGCTGTAAGCTCACAGTTGACTGTGAGTGAGCTAGCTGCCAGTGCCATCTGTCAGCTAGTACCATAAACTTAGTGATTGCTAATGGCAGCCACCACCAACTTACGTGAGTTAGCTATGAAGTAGACTGTGTGGAAAATAGTTAATTCATGAGGCCTTACTACCTACATTTCTTTTCATGGCAGCTGACAATTCTTTCTCCACCTACAAAATAAAAGTTTATTTTCTAAATTAGAACTGCCTTCCTGAACAGTTTTGTGCATCACCAAGAGCATGACTGATTCAAAGGACATAAATTAATAGTTAAGAATTCATGTGCATTTGCAAGTGGATGTGGGAGAGAGTTGAAAAGACAACAGTGATTAATTGTTTTACAAATCTGAAGCAATACTTTAATACAGTTGCTGAAATAAGTTTAATGGCTTAATGCAAACTTCATTGTTACATCTATCTCTATGTCCTTCCCTGTTGTTTTCCCATGCTCCTTCTTCATCTTAAAGTGCATGTTACAATAGACACAATTTATTAGAAGGAAGAACAGATTTCCATCTTGATACTCGGAGATTCTCAGAAAAATACCTTAATACAGAATCTGATGTATAGTGAACCCTGCCTAATGTAGTCTGTTAGTTAGTTCTACTTAATTTTAACATATAATGTATTTCTTGTGACTTAGTTCTTCAGTTGTAATTGATGTTTCTGTCTTTGATGAATCCTTCTGGGAAATTGATTTTGTGTATAAGTACAAATAATTATCCATACTCACACATTTGTAACATCAATTTTTCTTTATTTCCAGGCAACTAATTCAGACCTGACATATAATGAGTTTTGTGAATTATGTGAATTGGCTGTTACTGAGCCACTCAGTCATCTCAACCCTCGTCTTGGTCCACTGTTATGCCAACCCATAACATGGTATGAAAATTTAGCAAGAACCCTGATGTATA
Source organism: Locusta migratoria (assembly GCA_026315105.1). Classification (NCBI taxonomy): domain Eukaryota; kingdom Metazoa; phylum Arthropoda; class Insecta; order Orthoptera; family Acrididae; genus Locusta; species Locusta migratoria. The sequence goes on from CM048755.1 coordinate 371,192,905, forward strand.
AGTATTCTGAACATAGCCGCCATTTTGAAGCACCAGATGGAAGCACACAACACATTGTAATACTGCATCCACGTTATCTTGAAGCATTCATGATGCTTTCTATTGACTTCCCAACCTCAAGAGGTGTAAGTCTTAATTACATAACTATAGCTGTAAGATAACATGCTAAATTAATATTTACATTCTTTGTAAATGCAGTCTCATAAAAACATTAATTGTTTGAGTTAGTTGTTGTTTTCAAGAAAGCATAAAACTGTGACTAGTTCAGTTTAATAGTGTTTTAAAGAGAGTCTCACTGTTTATTATATTGGGAAGCTGATCAGGTCTTTGCCATGAACGTTCTTCTCTGTTGCCTGGGAGGAATAAGAGAGCACTTAGTGATCTGTCTGATAGTTTTCAAATTGACTCTGTTGTGGATGAGTTATACAGAACAGTGGGAAATCGTATGAGACCTTGCAGTACTATAGCATTCGTCCCCTCTCCAGTGTTTCATCACTTGTGCTTCAAGTTGTTGCAAGGTACAAAGCTGTATGGGCATGTTTCTATTATGATTAAGAAAGTACTAGTTGTTATTGCAGAACTACTTTTTATGAAATGTTGGATACCATCATTCTTAAGCTGAAGTGCCATATTTTAAGGTGTTTCACCTCGCAGGTCTATCTAGGAACACACATTTGCAGCCATAGACAAATGACTGATACACAGAAAGGCTGTAGGGTAGGTGATTTAGTAAGTGCAGGTGGCCAAAAGTGCACAAGTTGGTGCCACATGTGCAGAGTACATGTAATCAAGCCATCTAGTGGGTAACCTTAACAAGTGCTTGTGGATGCCGATGTCCTGTGGGATAGTGCAGAATTATTTTGGGAAAGTTCTGGTAGACTGTAAATAATTTAGGATAGAGGAATAGTGGAAGCCTTATGTCAGCAGCAGGCACACAGAAAAGAGAAGGAAAGCTTGCTCGCTTTCCTTGAGGAAGAGTATGCACACTTGGAAGATGGCTTGGGAGTGGTAGCTGGTGGTATGGAGGGAGGCAACCAGTCTACAGGCTTAGAATGTGGGAGGGACTGGTGCAAGGTACACAGGCCAGGCATGTGATGCAGAGATGATATGGTGATGTGGACAGGCAGGAAATGATATGAGAGGAGAAGGGGATACTGTTGTTTGGAGAGTGTGATGGCAGTGGATTAATGGAGATTGAGACCAGAATGGTTTTAGGAGTGGAGAATGTGTTTCAAAGATGACTTCCATTTGCTTAGTTCAGAAAAGCTGGTGATAGTGAGGACTCAGACCCCCACTGAAATCAAACGTGATACGCTCAGCAACATGTTTTTCCATTGAGTCATGAACTTTGTTCTTGGCCACAGTTTGGCAGTGGCGATTCATCCTGCTTTACAGCTGGTTTGTTGTTATATTGATATAAAGAACTCTACTGTAGTTGCAGCTGCTGTTGGTACATGACATGACTGCATTTTCAAGTGACCCTGCATCTGATGGGGTAGAATAAGTCTGTGACAGAACTGGAGTGGGACTGGTGGATTGGGTAGGTCAACTTTGTTATTAGTCACAGTTGGGCAGAGGCAATCCATTGTGATGGGTGTCTGGTTTATTCTTTTACTGATATATGAGGCAAATCCAGAAAGTAAATTTCTCAATGTTGTTTCCTTTAAAAAAGATGTATTTACCTGGGAAATTTTTGCAAGTGCAGCATATCTATGCTGTACAGTCAAATTTGAGCCAGACAGGTCATACCAGGTGCCAGTATCACTGAGGAAATGCCCCAAAATTGTCTCTTATTTGTTCTTTTCCTGCCTACGATGTTCAGTCAGTTGATAAAGTCCGTTAATGCTCAAAACGTAGTGCCCGTTGAAATTCATCATCAGCTATTATCAGATCACCATCAGCAAACATATTGGTACGTTATTGGTGTAGGCTTTCTTTCGAAGGTTATCGAAGTGCCCATGATGAACAGTGTAATGGGTGACTGTCCCTCATCATTGATCATCTGGTTGAGACAGTGCAGTAGCGCATCCTGTAGAGCTGTTGATTCATGATTATAGAGCTTAACAAGCTTTTTCTGCATATATTGCTATCCTTGTTGTATGAAATTGTCACTAAGCATCTGCTGTTCAAAAATTTGTGTGCCAGGTGAATGCTGAAAAATCTGACACCCAAGCACAAAATGTGCTAACAATTTCGAGCAGTACTGACATTTCTGCAGCAGTATCATGATGATACTGATGAGTTCCTTGACAGACTTGTTTGGAGTGATGAGGTATGGAGTTCTCACTTTAGACCTGAAACCAAGCAGCAGTCAATGCACTAGCATCGCTGTGGATCTCTGGTCAAGACAGAATTCAGACAGACTATTTTGATTCAGAAAGTGATGCCCATGGTGTTCTGGGACAAGAAGAGCATTCTGCTCATTATCCTGCTCAGAGGTTAAACAGTGTATGTTGACTATTACTGTGAGACATGTGCTATTCAGAAAAAGAGGTATGCCACGGCAGAGCTGCCGAGCGCATTGAGGCACTATGCTGTGATGTGCTAGGCCATTCCCCTTCGGGGGTTTGAATCCCCCCTCAGACATGGATGTTTGTGTCATCTTTAGCATAAGACAGTTCATAAGTTATTTATAAGTTTAGGGACTGATGACCCCACAGTCAAGTCCCTTAAGCTTAACAAGTATTTGAACAAGAAGTGCAGAAGTTTTCCTGCTCCATGACAATGCTCACCACTATGTGGTTCTATGGATAGCAACTGTATTGCAGAAGTTTGATCATCCAGCATACAGTGCTGATCCTACTTCCAGTGATTTCCATCTTTTCTTGCACTTCAAGAAATTCCTGTCCTCCGGCCAGCATTTTGGCAACAAAGAGCTGAAGATGATCATCACATGCTGATTTCATTCATGGTGGAAGACTTCTGCTATGCAGGAATACAAAAGTTGAATCCCACAAAATGACAAATGTCTCAATTCATTTGGTAACTATGTCAGAAAAAGTAGCTCAAACATAGCTTTGCATGTGTGTTTGTGTGCGTGTATAGTTGCCCACAAACTGATTGCACAGGATGTATGTTTACTCTATAGACAGCAGGCACTACTGAGAGTCGTGTGTGTGTGTGTGTGTGTGTGTGTGTGTGTGTGTGCGCGGGTTGTCAGCCATGTGCTCTACAGGCCAGTGACATATACCGACAGACCACACTGGCCGGCCAGTCTGTGTTTAATGCACTACATGAGTGACCACACCATTTGTACGCAAGTGGTTGTGCAGTGCACCAGGACTGCCGGGCACTGTGCGGGATATATCAGTATTGGCGAAAAGTCAGTTAATCCTATTACGCATTGTGGCTTGCTCAATATTCATGGCATGGAATGATTGGTTCAGGTTTTAGTACAGCGACAAAAGCTCCTCATGGGAGTCATGCAACAAACACTTCTGATGTTCTCCATAACATTGTTTCTGGCACCATTTCTTCCCCTCTTTTCTCCCGTATGTTGAGGCGGCAGAAGATTGGGAAGTGCGTAAACGTCGCCTTTGCCAGCACTTTAAGGCTTTTCATGTTGAGATCCAGAGGTGTGTTATGCTCTTTTGTCATCGTGGATATCCACTACACTTTATCAGGTGTTGCACCAGTTGGTCTACTGCAGGAACATTCCTCGTTGTCGTTTTTCACTTTTTGTTCGTTGTCATATTATCGCTGCTGAATGCATGTTGTTGCAACCTAAGGTTGAGTTGTATCTGCGCAAGAAATAGCCCGTGAGCCTGGGCAGCGACACTAATGGCACTGTTTGTTCGGTCCCAGATAGGAAAGTAATGCAGAGGGCCCTCCAGTTGGAATACCTGTTCCTTGAAGAGGTTCAGGGAATTCCAAAATTGTATGAAATCTCTCATGCTGTGGGACAGAAACTTGAAGCATGGTGTGATTTCATGTTGGTGCTTTTGTGTCCCAACTTCGTCGCCGCTTTTGTGTCCCAGCCTCGTCGTAGGTGTCGGTGGCCGAGTGGAATGAGACCGACACAGGAACAAAGATAGCCCGCTGGTGCAGGTACGGAGGGGTGCAGCCAGAAACTATAAACACTCGAGTAAATTAGAAAGAGATATATATTGCACAGAATGTAACAATACTTAACTTTTACATAGTACTGCAGAATGTTGATACATAGTTGTTAGAGGCCTGCCTAGTGCCCGTACGATAGCAAAGTCTTCACTGGTGCCTATTTGATTACGAAGGTCCTAACTGGTTGCTATCTCAGTCCCAAGTGACCGATGTCTTTCCGTGGTGGCCACGAGCGGGGTTGCAGCAGAGGGCGCTCGTGGCTGTCCTGAGAACGCCGCACCATGTGTGCATGGCGGCGCGCGGCGAAAGTAGGTGGCGCGCACTTTGTACTTGTGCGACACCACAAGTGCAGCACAGGCCGGCTGCTTCCGGGAAGGACAACGCCGTGGCAGTGTGAGCTGGCTATTATGGAAACTCCTGCATGATGCGTAAACAGCGTTTTGGCCACCAGCCCGTGTTACCATCCTGTGCTCCATGTTACACCAAATATGACAGGTCCAAGTGTCCCCAGCATTGGTCTGTTTGTCATAAATGTAAAAAGAAAGGGCATATAGTGAACCTTTACCATTCAACAGGAAAGGACATAACCACAGAGGAAAAGAACATAGATATTCAGGAAATATTGTCATTGGGCCTTGCTCCTGAAAATGATTCAAATAAGCTCTTTATTGAGGTTTCCATCTTGTCACACTGACTCTACCTGCAAGTAGATATGTACATGACAGTTTCTTTGCTGAATTCACAAATTTACTCTGAACTGGGATCCCAACCATTGTTACCAGTCAACAGGCACCTCCATGGTTATAGTAAACAGTGCATCCCCTGGTTGGGCAATTCACTACTCATGTAATATATGAATCAGTAACTCGTACTATTATGTATATTGCCCGTCAGCTAGTTTAGCTAATCTATATGGGTTTGATGCTTTCAAGATTTTTTGTTTTCCTGTCTCAGATATGATTTTCCCTATAGTTATTGGAATCCCTGTACACTGAATTTCAAGACATCTTTGAGGACAACTTTGGCTGCTTTTCAGACTTTGAAGCTCACATTACACTGAAGTTATCAGCCCACCTGCATTTTTTTCCCCACTAGGCAGATTCCCTTGCATCTCTGCCCCCAAGTCTAGAAGGAGCAGTATCAGCTTACAGTCCTAGGGAAATTGTTTCCCATTTTGTCCAGTGAATGGGGCACACCCCTTGTCATTGTGAAGAAACCCTCAGGCAAATTGCATCTTAGTGGTGATTTTAAAGTCACCGTTAATTCTCAGCCTGCGGTGGGTACATACTACAGTGCTCCAGCAGGGTATGTTTGACCAGTTACAGCTTGGTGGAACCACCTGAATCTGGACCCATATAACTCGGATCAGTTTCATATTTGCTGCGTGTCTGCTGTCTGGACTGTGGGCAGGCAAGTAACTGAGCATGACTGGTCACTCATAGTCTCACCTCAGCTTGTCCGAATCAGCTCACCTCTGCGTAGCACATAAATCTGACATCTCTCTCTCTGTCTGTCTCTCTCTCTCTCTCTCTCTCTCTCTCTCTCTCTCTCTCTCTCTCTCTCTGCCATCTTTGCTGTCTTGCCTTTTCTTTCCTTCTTTCTACACAAAATTAATGTTCCTGATTTCATTACTTGACATAATTAACATCATACAAAAAGAAAATAAGACTTGAAACTTCCTGGCAGATTAAAAATGTGTGCCAGAACCAGGACTCGAACCTGGGTCCTTTGCCTTTCGCGGGCAAGCGCTCTACCGACTGAGCTATCCGGACATGACTCACGATGCCGTCTCATTACCTTACTTCTGCCAGTACCTCGCCTCCTACTTTTCAAACTTCACAGAAGCTTTCATGCGAACCTTGCAAGACTAGCACTCCTGAAAGAAAGGATGTAGTGGAGACATGGCTTAGCCACAGCCTAAGGGATGTTTCCAGAATGAAACTTTCTGGCAGATTAAAATTGTACTCGCAATGCCGCCCCACAACTTTAGTTCTGCCAGTATCTCGCGTCAGTCAGTAGAGTGCTTGCCCGCAAAAGGCAAAGGTCCCAGATTCGAGTCCTGGTTCCGGCACACAATTTTAATCTGCCAGGAAGTTTCATATCAGTGCACACTCCGCTGCAGAGTGAAAGTTTCATTCTGGAACCATCCCTTAGGCTGTGTCTAAGCCGTGTCTCCACTATATCCTTTCTTTCAGGAGTGTCAGTCTTGCACAGTTCGCAGGAAAGCTTCTGTGAAGTTTGGAAAGTAGGAGGCAAGGTACTGGCAGAAGTAAGGTAGTGAGGTGGCATCGTGAGTCTTGTCGGGATAGCTTAGTCGGTAGAGCACTTGCCCGCAAAAGGCAAAGGTCCCAGGTTCGAGTCCCGGTTCCGGCATACAATTTTAATCTGCCAGGAAATTTCATATCAGCGCACACTCTGCTGCAGAGTGATAGTTTCATTCTGAAAATAAGACTTGTTTCCAAACAGAAGATTTATTTTACCACAAAGTGCAATGTAATGAGTGCTATTACTGTTACTGAAAAAAAGACTTATTTATACAGAAAATAAGCAAAGAATATTATATATTTACAGATGTTGCTATTAATAGTTGTTGACATTTATAATTTTTATAAATGAGGCCCACCCAGCATCCTCTCTACCTCTCCTAAAGTGGTGTTCCGTCACCCATCCAACCTGCACAAGATTGCATTCCATCCCTGTGGCTCTCCCACTTACAATCCCTCCAACAGTGATCATATCCCTGTGGAATACCCACTAAGGACTCCCTACTGTAATATGGTCATAGGTTTTTCCTATTCCATTTTATGGTGGGTCACCTGTGATAAACAGCCATGTAATATACCAACTTTGCTGTAATCAGTACACAGCTTTATATGTTGAAATGGCAATTTACTAGCTGTCCATTGAGATGACTGACCTCAGCCAGACTGTGTGGAGAACAGCAAAGTTGAGCAGTTTGTGGCACAACATGGAGCAGAGCATAGCATGATTGATATCAGTGGCTTCTTAATAACCCCGGTCAAATGGATCCTTCCCTCTGTTCATGCCACCCCACCCCATCGCATTGAGAAGTTTCCAGATAGTGAAATTTTAAGGATCAAGCTAAAGTATGTATGCTTCATATGTGGAATATTTCTTGACCAATATATTCTTCTTTATCCAGTGTGTTGCAAATCATTTACCCATTTGGTAGAACACTGAAATGTTCATTTGCTTTAGTAACTTAGATATTTTCAATTATGTATTAACAAATAGAGTCATCATTAATAAAGGCAAAAAATATTGGAGGATAGGTAACAACTCACCGAAAAGAGGCTCGCTGAGCTGCTGACAGACACGAAAATAGAGAATCACATCCACACAACTTAAATTTTCGGCCACGGCCTTCGTCAGAAAAAGAAACACATACATTCACGCAATGATTCAGACAACTATACACACACACAACTATCATGTCCGGCCACTCCAGCAACACAAGCTAGACAGTCTATTTTTGTGTCTGTCAGCAGCTCAGCGAGCCTCTTTATGGTGAGTTGTTACCTATCCGCTGTTATTGATATTCCTATCGGATTTTCCATTGGTAAAAAATATTGTATATTTAAAACATGCTCAACATTCAGTTTCAGTCCCTAGAAAGAATATTTGGAAAAAATATAAGAAACATGGACAAATTAGAACAATGTGAACAGCCAGTAGTGTAGCCACTCTGATAGCACATATGGATAAATAACACATTCTAGAAATACTCCAAGGTTAGCCTTCTCCACAGTATCATTTCTCCTGGGAGGGCTAGACAAGCAAGGTATCCAAAGTGTGTATTCTCTGTAGTATGAAAAGTAGGGTGGAAACTGTGGTATAATTGAAAATGCTCAATGAGTGACATAATTATAGTTGGTAAAACTACTGCCAGTGAAAGGCAAGAGTGCAAGTTTGAAGTTTTCAACTCTCATAATTTTTCATAAAAACTGAACAGTTGCTGCTTTTCCTACATTCACAAGCTCTATGTACCCTGTATACTTTATCTTTTTCGCAGTAATTTGCAACTCTGTGGTTTGATTAATTTTATGGAACATTCCTTTGTTTACAGAATCTGTGCATAGTGTATCGGAAACCACAAGAAGGAGGACATGCTGCAAATCAGTTGGAATTTTGCCAAGATGACATCAGATCATTAGTTGAAGGGTTTGTGAATGCCTGCTGCTTCCGACTTTGGATTGGATTATTATAGGATGTATTCCCAGATGACACTGTCATCACAGCATCACACTTCTGGGATTGTTATTTGTTGTTAATAATTGCTGTTGTGTTTTTTTAATGCCATGACATTTTATATGAAATGATATATTTTGATACTGAAAATGGCATGCAACTTTATTTTTAACATTGTACATAAAATCATATTTTTGCTATCACTATGTTTATAAAGAGTCAAGAGCAATTTTTGGGGATAGCTACAAGAAATGATACTTTAAATGTGCTGGTTTACTTTTAAGTTCAGTTTTTCAAGTTTTTTGCCATACCCAAATCTGCATATCTCATTTTTGCAGTTATACAGCAAAAATCATGAAAGGACACTGTTAATGGGTGTATTTTTATTTTGGAAATACCATATAAAACTTAGTCTTCTTAAATAAATGAAAAGTCTTGTATACAGTGTCCATGCTAATGCAAAGAAAATATGGTTACTAAATTTTTTGTAAGACGCTTATGTTATAAAGTCAATGTATGAGGGAAAAGGAAAATTGCTGTCATGAGTCCACAAATACTGCCAAAAACCTTTGAATTTTGTTGAGAATATAGTTTAAATTTATTTGTTTAATACTATTTTTTATATTTTTATGGAATTTTTACTTGTTATGGTACCTTATTTCTCAGGTAATAGAAAAAATGGTAAATTAATTAATTGTCAATATTGTACATTGAAATCTGTTAAGGAGAAAGAATAGAAGCTGCAGCCATAATGCCCTATATACTTTTAAAAAAGTATATTGAATTTGTTGATAGTTTTGTTTTGTAATATTTTGTTCTTTTTAAGTCAATCTCTGTTGAACTTTTTTTGTTTTGTTTCATTGCACTCCAGGTATCATTAATCTTCCTTTGTTAAGTTTGTCTGTCATAGCCATTTTGGGTTGATGTTGTTAGAGCTATGACTTACATTTCATAAACTAATTGTACTGATTTATTTTTATCATTGAAAGAGAGCTTTTCTATCATCATTTGTATTGAACTACAGGAACATTTGCTTTCTACATGAAAGATAAAATTCTTACAGAATACTGGCACAAGTCTTAATTTAATGTTGGTACATATTAATTGCACACTGATTAGCAGTGTAATTTGTTCATAAACAAGGTTTTATATATTGCTCTCTGAAAAAAAGAAATCACAATTCGAAATTTAAGTTCATAATGACTGTTGGAGTACATGCATTTGCTTTTAGAATATCCATGTATAGTTATGTGAATGTAGTTACAAATGGATGGAACAGCTTTAACTTAACAAGCAAAGTGCCAAGCTAGGGAATAAAGATAACATAGAGAGGTGGTAGTTTTATTTCAGCTGCAAATGCCAAAGGTAATTGTCTGTTTTGTTTTTTGTTGTTATCATCATTATTGTTACTTAGAGATTTTATTTTATTTTAGTAGTTGTTAGAGTTGGTATCATAGTATAAGAGGTTATTGTAAATGAAATAGACATTTTAAATAGACTTAAACTTATACAAGTAGAGACAAGTTCCTTTGATAGTAATTATTTATGTTTGGACATCACTTCACCACATTTATACTGAAATATTTCTTCCTTATATGCTGCTACAACAGTTTTATTTATGTCACTACATCTGTTTTGACATTATGCCATTACCAAATTATCTGCCTAAACAAATGTTGCATAAAATTTAGTATAGATATATATATATTTTTAAGGTAGTATAAGAGAACTTTGTTCCAAAAATAGTACTAACATTTTGATGTTAGGCATTGCATATAGCATCTGTTTTTGTCATGAATTCAAGTAATTTGCTACACAAAGCTCATGATTATGTGTAGTGTTTTGTATAGCAGTTTGATGGTTAAATTTATATCATTTAATTTTGTAATTTGTTTCGTGACGTTATATTAGACTGTTTCTGAGATGCTGTATGTTCACAAACTAGTATATATGGAATCTTGTGGTGTCTTTCATTATGTAATAGTGTGTCTCTGGTTCTTAGGTGTTGTATGCTGTTATATTCAGAATTTTGTGCAACCTTTCATTATGAAACAATGTATCTTTCACTTCAGACAGCTTTATAAGACCAATCAAAATTTTCAGATATATTTTGTGCTTAAAATCTGTGAGGCCATTAAGAATTTCATTAGTCAATGCGTTTGTGTGGATGTATATTTCCAATTCTTCTAGAAATTTTGTGTAATATTTGTACTGCTTTATCAATGTCTTTTTTGTTTTGAAATGCTAGTAGATATGATATGGATTGTTTTCTGTTGTTCTGGTGTGTTCTTGGACTGTTGTTATGAAATTTCATCCAGTTTGACCAGTATATAATTTTCTAGTTTTCACACACTTTTTATCTGAACCATTAAAAATTTTGTTGTATTGGTTGCGGATTTGCGCAGTTTTCTGTTTAAGTTCTTATTCATAGAGATTACAAGTTGTATTTGTGTTTGTTTGGCTATCACATTAATTTTGTTTGAAGTCTTCTCTGTGAAAGTTGGAGGAATTTATTTTAATTTTTATGCCATGGTTCTTCTTCTTAATGTTTTATGCTTCTCTGTATAGATTCTTTTTTTTTTTTTTTTCTTTGGATTTTTCATAAAGTTTGTTGACTATGTCAAAGACTAAATCATTTTTGTGCACTTCATCCTTATATATTTGCATATATTTTTCAATTTGTTTCTTTTTCTAAAGGTAGGTTACTCACTCTATTTATTATTAACTGAAAATATGTATACTTCTGTGATGTGGGGTGATATAAAGAGGCATTTATTATGTTCATTGTAGCTGGTTTTTGATAAATTTACCAAAAGACAAGGATAATGGCTCAAGTCAAAGCTGCTCTGTTTCATACTTGATTTCATAATGAATGAAAGCACAAAATTCTGAATATAGTAAATTTGTAAGCAGATAGTATCTCAAAACCTTACAAAAAGGAATTTCAAGAAACAAATGTTAAAATTGTCTGACACAAATTTAGCCATCTACTTGCAATACAAAACAGTAAACATAATCATGTGCTTCATACAGCAAATTACTTGAATTCATGACAAATACAGATGTTATATGTAGGAACTAACATTGAAATATATGTGATATTTTATTGATCACAATTTTCTTATACTACCATAACAGAAAAATTATTGTGATAAATTTTTTTTTTTATGCAAACTGTGTTTACACAGATCACCTGACAATGTCACAACACCAAAACAGCTGTAGTGATGAGATTAAATTGTTATAGCAGCATATAGGGGAGAAATAAATCACTATAAATATGGAAGAGGAAAAAAGCATCACCACATGTCTATTCAGTAACAATAATAGTTTTTGATGCTGTTTGTAATGGTTTTTTAAGTAACAGCAGATGTAGGCCTCATCTCCCCCCCCCCCCCCCCAACCCTTTCTGTAAATGTAACATTACAGTAGCTCAATAGGAGTCTAAATCTAGCTTTAGATTTTCCATGAATCAAGTGGAATAGAAGTTTGTAGTCTCATAACATACAATTTTAAGTCTCTGACTTAATATACAAGAGACTTTTCAGGGCACAAAAATTGCAATAATATACAGGTGATTCGTCAAAACCCCAAAATTATAATATTTCTTCCCATAGCATTAATATACTGTACTGGATTCATAATTCATGATTTTTTTTTAAAACAACACACATTATTAAACTTAAATATTTGTTATCTCCTCTAGAATTTCTCGATAATTCTTTAAAAACTCTTCAGTGAGATATTCCTCCCCACCCCCCTCCTCCTCCTTCTGTTCCTCATATAAGTATTTTCCATTTACTCTACATTAATACAGAGTAAATCTTTTCCTTTTACTCTGTTGTAAATTTAATGATTGGTGGGCAGTATAAAAGTATTTTGATTCCTGGTGTTGTAATTACATTGAAATTGGTTTAATAAAAATAATTTTGTGCTATTGTTTACAAAAATAACCACTTTGTAGATATATAGTGAGGGAACATATTTTATAATTGTATTTTGCTTTGCATTGTGCATGTTTCTAATGATGAAGTGTTAATATTGCAGACATATTGTTTGAGCTGTTCCAAAATATAATTCTGTACCTCTGTGAATGGAATTAGTGCAGAGCAATCATGCATTTGCCTTATGCCCACATGTTGCTCTAGCCAAGCTTGTGCTCCATCTCTAATAATTTTGTTGTACGTTGGGTGTTAAATTGCAATCTTCCTTCCTCCTCCAGATCTCCACATCTCTCATTTTTCTAGTGGTTCACATACAATAACACATGACAGAAATGTAAATTTTCATTACAGCAAGTTTTTCTCTACAATATTCATGCCATAGCAATAGATCCCAAATGAAAAGGAGGGGGTTAAGACTGCAAAATTTCCACCAGCCACATAATGGTACAATTGGCTAAATGAGAGGTCTGTCAAATCTATGGAGAATCATGTCTAGAAGCATATGAGAATATTGTAACAAAGAAAAAGTGATAAGACAGTGCCCAATGTCTCCGCTGCCCCCCCCCCCCCCCCCCTTTTCTATTTTTTGACAAGTGGTGTGTTTCCATTGAAAATTTTGTCTTTACTTGATATATGTCCATGTCATTTACAATAGTCCTGAATATAAGTTTCAGTCCTATTGTTGTTTTGTTCATAATGTTTATTGCAGTGCAAACAAATGTATGACTATCTCTGTTCAGTTGTGCTGCTGGTTGCTTGTGTGTGTTTTTCTTTTTTTATCAAGATTGTCTTTATTTAATACGGGACTAAATGTTCAACAACTGCTGTTAAGGATAGCACAAAAAGTTTGTTTTCCTATTGTCATTCTTAATAGAAACAAGGACTGATAATCTCTACATAAATTATCTCCTTCTGTAATACATTGTCATTTCCCTTGAAAACAATTATGATTGACTGCCAGTGTTCCTGGTATATGGAGACTTACAACAGATTACTGTGAATACACTTGGGAAGTGGACTATGTACTCAGTACTGCATACTGTAAGGGCTTGTGAAGTAAAGCTATATCAATGAAAAATGCTGGCACCTGAAAAGGCCCAGAAACATCACAAATAAATCAGTTTTAAGTGACAGCTGTTAACTGTGAATCACAAGGATTCACTGAGTGGGAGAGAGGAAGGTGCTGGATACAGATAAACTTCTATTATATTCTCATTTTTATAAGTTTATTGCATTTATATTATTACCATATGGAAGTACTCTTATTTTAATATGGCTGTTATTTTTGTACTTCAGTAAGATGATTTTATTTTGACTATGCATATTTATGAACTTCAATAACTGCAAATCAAATGAAGGCTGTACAGCAGAGTGCTGAAAACCAGAGATGAAGTGGTGATTGTCGCAGCTGTAATTCGAGCAACATTCCTTTTATATTTCACATTTAACATTTATATATCTAGTTTATTTCTCTCTCTCTCTCTCCCTCTCTCTCTCTCTCTCTCTCTCTCTCTCTCTCTCTCTCTCTCTCTCTCTCTCTCTCTCTGTGTGTGTGTGTGTTTATTATGAAGTGTTTTTAGCAAATACTGTATGAATACCTGTTAAGGAGAAATGTGATCTCATATGTAAATGTGTTGTTATTGTTTGTGCATTGTGTTCATGAAGGAGTTCAGTCAGAAGTAATAATATGATAGTGAGATGATACATGTGGATATCTGTGTGTTGTGTAGGATACATCCAATGTTGTCAGTTATGGTAATAAAATATGTTGAAGCACAGACTTGAGAGCTCATTTCCCTATATAATAATTAGTTTTATTTTCATTAGCTGTATATTCAGTCACTAAATGTAGAAACAAACTCTGAAGTGACTGGAAAGTATGAATGTTTTACAAAATTCATTACACAAAGCTGTATTATGTTATTTTTTCTGCAACTGGTTTTTGTTAACCAATCATCATCTTGTATGAAACACATACACAAGTTACATGCTATTCAAATGGAAACATGTGAATGTAGCTGTTGACACATTCTGTAACCCCCTCAGGGGATCAGCATCAATTTGCTGAGTACGGGCTTGGCGAACCCAGGGTCCTGAGCTGTGGGCTGTGTCACGCCGCCAGTCCGCTACACCGTAAGCTCTGTGCGTGCTTCAGTGACCATCATTCAGCGCGACGGTGGAACTTTGTATGTTTCAGAGCCCGGGGAACGTGGCTTAATTGCCCGGGTCGCAAGGATGGTACAAACCTCTATAAAAAAAAACCTCAATCTCAAGGTGTGCTATGTGCCGAGGAGATGCGTGGCTGTTGAGGTTGAACAGCCGCTAGCGAGCAACTTCTGAGGAACCTGCCGCACCTCAGTTGTATAAAGCTTACCCAGGCAAGCAGGACTCTGCCTGGGTGGACCTTTAGTTCCCTAGCTGCTGGTGGGACCAGAATGAAACGAGCAAACAGTAGCATTGCCACACGCAAACCTGGTGTCTCTAAGAGAGGTAGGAATGAATATAATGCCACCGAATACAATCCCCAAACGTTTCCATCCCTCGCTACGCCATGGGAAGAGCGTAGGGCACAGAATCAAGGATAGCAATATGCTCCAAGATACTTAGTATGTACCAGGTTGGATGGCGAATCATTTGTGGCTATAAAGCCATTGTTTTTTGTGGACAATCTAGAGGACAGGTTTGGAGAAGTGGATGGACTGTCGAAGACGCTGATAGTGACGTCATCCCCAGCGCAGTCACAGGCATTGCTCGCCTGTGATAAGCTGGGTGATGTTCCCGTTACGATCACACCACATAAAAGCCTTAATATGGTCCAGGGCATCATATTCCATAGATATCTCCTTTTGCAAACGGGCGATGAATTACACAAGAACTTGGAGCGGCGCGGAGTCCACTTCATCCGCTGTGTCTATAGGGGTTGCCACCAGTGCCTTCATCTTGGCCTTTGAGGGCGATTAATTGCCCGAGAAGGTCAAGGTGATGATCTACTGGTGTGACGTAAAGCCCTACGTTCCTCCCCCTATGCGCTGCTTCAAGTGCTGGAGGTTTGGGAACATGTCCTCCTGGTGTGATGCTGAACCCACATGTCGGGAGTGTGGACGTGCATCACATCCTGACATCCATTGTGTTCCCCCTCGGGTCTGTGTCAACTGCGGACTACACCATCCTCCTTGCTCGCCCAATTGCTCAGTTTTGCTTAAGGAAAGGAAGATCATGGAGTATAAGACCCTGGACCGATTGTCCTACTCAGAGGCCAAATGGAAATATATAAAATTCCACCTTGTGAGCATGAAGACCTCATATGCCACAGCAACATCTACAATGCTATCTGTGACAAGTACAGTCCCATTTGTTGAAACCTCTAAAGTGGGCCCTCGGGTCCCGTCCTCTACAGCTGCCCCACTGAAAGATAGGGGCACTTCCACTTCTGTTGCTCCCACACTCTTCACACTGGGAGCAATGACCACTCCATCTCAGAGGACATTGGTCCCCACCCCACAGCCAGAGAAACATCAGCCTTCTCCGGCTCCTATCGCCCGGAAGGGGTCCCTCGGGACGCTCCCTTCCGAGGCTTCTCCCTGTGGAAACGAGGATCCCAGCAAGCCGCTGCTGGATCCCCAGATCTCTGGTCGAAGAGCTACCTGCTCTTCGTCAGCCCAAGAAGCCACATCTGAGAAGCCCTCAAGGCCCTTACCACCGAAGGGCAAGCGAGAGGCTAAAATGAAAAAAACCCAGAAGAAAGAATCTACGGTGGCTGCAAAGCCACCATCACCCACATCCTCTGCTTCAGAGGATGAAATCAAGATCCTCGCATCTCCCAAGGATTTCGCACTAACAGGTTCACCCGAACCTATGGTGCTTGATCAAGCAGACTCTGCACAGCTGCCAGTATGCGATCCTGTGGAATAACCTGTTTTTTTCTCCACATGGCTATTCAGCTTGAAGAAACACAATTCTCCAGTGGAATTGCGGTGGCTTTTTTCAACATCTCGCTGAGCTGCAGCAGCTACTGTGCCACTTCCCTGCACTTTGCGTAGCCCTCCAGGAAACCTGGTTTCCTGCTCAGCGGACTCCTGCCCTACGTGGGTATCGGGGCTACTTTAAAAACACATTTATCTACAACAGGGTATCAGGTGGTGTCTGTCTTTATGTCCTTGCCTCGGTCCATAGTGCCCCTGTGCGACTCTACACAGATCTTGAGGCAGTAGCAGTCAGAATCCAGGAATTCACTGTCTGTAGCGTTTACCTTCCCCCGGATGAGGTCGTATCTCTAGCTGACCTCACTGCTCTGGTTGACCAATTCCCTCCACCTTTTCTTCTTTTGGGTGATTTAATGCCCACCACCCAATATAGGGTAGAACACAGTCCACCGGGCATGGTAGGGACCTAGAGACCCTTTTGGTGCAGCGAGGTCTCTACCTTTTAAACACAGGTACCCCCACGCATTTTTGCGTGGCGCGAGGCACATATTCAGCAATAGACCTGTCCGCCTGCAGCCCCAGCTTCCAACTGCACCTTACTTGGAGAGTCAATGATAACCTCTGTGGCAGTGACCGTTTCTCGATCGTCATGTCGCTCCCACACTCCCAACCTGCAGATCGTCTGCCCCGATGGTCTCGTCATAGGGTGGACTGGCAGGATTACTCCTTGGCTGCGACAGCTCCTGTGCCGCTGACGGACGATGTGGATTTGGCAGTCCAACATGTCACTGACACTATTATTTCTGCCGCACAATCAACGGTTCCCACCACAACTGGTTCCCCTCGTCGTAAGTCTGTCCCTTGGTGGACGCCAGAGATCGCGGAGGCCATCCGGGAACGTCGGCAAGCGCTACAGCGCCATAGGCGCCATCCTACAATCGAGAACCTGATAGCCTTCAAGCAGCTTCGCGCCCACGCTAGGCGGCTGATGAGGAAGGCCAAGCAGGACTCCTGGGAGCGGTATGTAGCCACCATCCGCTCTCGCACCTCCCCTTTGCGGGTCTGGTCCCAGGTAGAAAGAGTACCACCCGTCAGCAGGAATACCCTGTCTGCAGATCCAGGATGCTCTATGCACCGACCCAGCCATTATTGTTGAATACATGGCCAACCACTATGGCCAGACTTCTGCGACTGCAGCTTATGGCGCGGACTTCCGTGCCCTCAAAGAGCGGGTTGAACGGCGGCGACAGTTCTCCTTCCGCATGCGCCGCCAGGAAATATATAATGCCCCATTTACTGACTGGGAATTTCAAAGTGCCCTCGCTGCGTGTTCTGACACCTCCCCAGGCCCTGACCGAATCCACAGCCAGTTCGTTCGTCACCTGCCAGCGGACTTTAAACACCAACTTCTCAGCTTATTCAATCAGCTCTGGGTAGACGGTGCTTTCCTGTCCCAGTGGCGTGAGAGCATTGTCATCCCAGTGATGAAGCCTGGTGCTGACCTGCACGTGGCGACAACTACCACCCGATTAGTCTCACCAACATTCTCTGTAAGCTCTTCGAATGTTTGGTGAGTCGACGCCTCATGTGGATTCTTGAAGATCAGGGACTTCTTGCCCCACAACAGGGGGGCTTCCACCAAGGCCATTCTGTGGTTGACAACCTCGTGTCACTGAAGTCTGCTATCCACACTGCCTTCACCAGGCGTGAGCATCTGGTCACGGTCTTTTTCGACCTTAGAAAGGCATATGATACCACCTGGCATCACCATATTTTATCTACATTTTATGACTAGGGTCTCCGGGGGTCGCTCCCGATTTTCATACAGAACTTCCTGTCGTTCCGCTCTTTCCGAGTCTGGGTAGGCACCTGTCTCAGTTCCACTCGTGTCCAGGAGAATGGTGTCCCACAGGGCTCAGTTCTTAAGTGTTCCCTTGTTTCTGATAGCCATAAATGGTCTTGCTTCCACAGTGGGGTCATTGGTCTCCTACTCTCTATTTGCCGATGACTTCTGCGTCTACTTCACTACTGTGAGCATTAGTGTTGCTGAACGTCGGCTGCAGGGTGCTATTAGAAAGGTGGAGTCCTGAGCCTTTGCCCATAGCTTTCAATTCTCAGGCCCCAAGACCCAAGTAATGCACTTCTGTCGCCGTCGGGAACTTCACCTCGATCCCGAGCTGTACCTGGGTGATGTACCTCTTCGTGTCGAAGAAACCCGTTGCTTCCTTGGCACGGTTCTCGACACCCAGTTGACTCGGGTGCCGCACCTTTGTCAGCTGAGACAGAAATGTTGGCGGCATCTTCACATCCTTCGGTGCCTCAGCCACACTATCTGGGGAGCCTCTCGCCAAACACTTCTACAGCTCTTCAGGGCCCTTATACAACCAAGACTGGACTATGGGAGCATAGTGTATGACTCGGCGGCACCTTCAGCACTCCGGGTACTGGACCCTGTTTTACATAGTGGTGTCCGCTTGGCAAAGGGAGCTTTTCGCACGAGTCCGGTCACGAGTCTCCTAGTCGAAGCAGGGGTACCTCCCCTGCGGTTCCAGCAGCAGCAGTTGCTCACTTCCTACACTGCCCGCATACACACCTCACCTCACCTCACTACCCGAATCACAGGCTTCTCTTCCCGACTACCGCCCGCCCTTCTCCGCAGCGACGGCCGAGGTTGGGTCTCCCGATCTCGGTCCATCTCCGTTCCCTTCTCTCACCCCTTGACTTTCTTTCCTTCCCACACAGTTTCCACTGCTCCTTCCATACCCCTCCTTGGAGTATCCCTCACTTGCAGATTAGGTTGGATTTGTCATGGAACTCGAAAGATTCGGTCCCATCACAAGCTCTCCGTCGCCAGTTCCGAGCCCTGCTCGATTCGTACCGCAATACAGCAGTCGTCTACACGGATGGCTCCCTCGCGGATGCTCATGCTGGGTATGCGTTTATTTGTGGTGACCATACTGAACAGTGTTCATTGCCTTGTGGAAGCAGCATCATCACTGCGGAGCTGGTCGTTATTTTAAGTGCTCTTGAACACCTCAGAGCTCGCCCCAGGGGGTCGTATGTTATCTACAGTGACTCCCTGAGTGGCTTACAGGCCCTTGACCAGTTTCTCCCCAAGCACACTTTAGTGCGAGCAATCCAAGATGCTGTCTTCGCCCTTGGCGAGTCAGGCTGTTCTGTTGCTTTCATCTGGACGCCAGGCCACGTAGGCATCCCAGGCAATGAACGTGTTGATCAGCTGGTGAAACAGGCCACCACTTCATGGGCTCTGAATATTGGCCTACCAGAAAAAGACCTCCGATCCCAGTTACGTAGCAGGGTCCTTGGGGTTCGGAACTCTGAGTGGGCGAGCTTGACCGAACCAAACAAGCTCCGCATTGTAAAGCCCTCCACCGCTGCATGGAAGACCTCACTGCGGGCTTCTCCTTTGCCGGCTGCATATTGGCCATACCTGGCTGACGCATGGGCACCTTCTGTGTCGTGAGGACCCTCCTCAGTGTCAATGTGGTGCGCCTTTGACTGTCGCCCACATCTTAGTGGAATGCCCCAATTTAGCCGCAGAGCGTCGGAATATTAATATCCCTGACGCCTTGACGCTTGTTTTAGCTGACAATGCCTCCATGGTTGACAGTGTTTTAAATTTTATTCGTGAGTGTGGACTGTATTGATCCATTTAAAGTCTTATGTGTCTGTCATTTATCTGTTGCTTGCTTAAGTCTATTAGGTAGGTGTTTTAATGTGTACCAGAGTGGCTGGATGTGATACGTATATTTATGTGATCACCCAGCAAAAACACTCTTGTCCTGTTCCAGTACTTTTATCCCTTCTTCGTATTTATGTGGACCCTTTCTTCATTTTTACATGTTTCTTTTAAACTTTGACGTGTTAAAGCATAGGCTTTGAAACGCTTAACACAATGTTTTATCTGTAAGACTGGAACAAGGGACTGATAACCCTTGATGTTTAGTCCCTTTCAAAAAAACACCACAATCTCTAACAGAAATTGAAAAATAGCAATATCTTTGACATCAAATGAGCTGTGTACATGTATTTGAGATGTAAACAAATCAATTCAACTGCAAATGCAGCAAAATATACAGTTGACTTATTTTATGTTTGTAAAACATATTGTGACTGTTGACAATTGTGCGAAGAAAATGTTCAAAAATACAAATGTAGGTGAAAACAAAAGAAAGTTGTTATAATTGTTATAACATTATTAACACATGGAAAACAACGCTTTACATCAAGTGTATAATAATATTGTTCGCTACAGACTGCTGTGCTATGCTGAGTCGCAGGCGAGCCCCAGTTCACTGCACTGTCTAGATGCTTTGCGCGCATTATGCACGGTGGCATATTTGAATTTATGACGGACTGTCACAACGTGGTGCCACTCGAACGCATGGGTGAAAGTGCCTCGGATGGAGGCCCTTTACACGGAATGCGGACCCGTGACTGAATGATGGGTGTTGTCTCGGAAGTGCTGGATGCAGGTGACGGAAAAGTCAGAGTGCTCTCTGCTGGAGGCACACGACCCCAGGACTGAATGACGGTTGACAGCTGCGATGCCTCTGGTACATGCGACTGTGATGCTGCCACACTTTCCCGCACAGTGCTCATGTGACGCTAGCACATCTTCTGCAGGAGTAGGTTGGCTGCTGGTAGTTGTGAGCAGTAAAGGTGGGACCCATGAGTGGTGTCTGTAGGCGTTTGAAGCAGTATGACAGTCCTGGGTAGAGACGACATCAACAAAGCAGTTCTACTGACCGTAGATGTGTCCGGTCAAAATGGCGAATGACCATTCCCTCATCAGTACAGATATCACACAACTGATGGCTTAAACCGTACCCCTGTACACAGACAGGAGCACCTACCTGGAACTTGTCAGGAGGTTGAGAAACAGCCCGAGACTGTTGGGAGCAAAGAAGATGCAACAACGTGCGCAGCTGAGGACCGTGTAAGAGCTTGGCCAGGCTGTGATCACCCATGGGCATAAAGCAATAAGAGCTTAGAAATTGACGCTGTGTGAACAAGATGCTCAAACTCCCCATTCGACTGTGGCTGGAAGAGTGGCGCCGTGGCATGACGAACACCGTGGCTGGAACAGAAACCTGCAAAAGCCTGTGAGAAAAACTGAGGACCATTGTCTGTGTCAAGAGTAGAGGGTAGACCATCAATGCGAAAATCTTTGCCAAAGCATTTGTGGTTGCCACAGTGGAAGGGGACGCACAGCGAACCATGGAAGGAAATTTGGAATAAGCATCAATGATGGTGAACCAGTAGGTACCAAGAAAAGGCGGCGAAATTGGCGTGGACCCGTACCCACGGGCACACGAGGACGGGCCATGGGGAAGGGTCAGCTCAGGGAACTGCTTTGTGCTGAGCACTTTTGGTACACAAGGCGATCATGCTCGAAATGTCCGCATCGATTCCTGGCCAATAAACATGTCTGCAAGCGAGATTTTTTGTGCAGGAAACATCCCAATGTCCCAGGTATAACAGTTGAAGAACACGCTGATGCAGAGAAGCAGAAACCACTACCCTCAGGTATGCTCCATCTGTAGAGAGGAGGATCATCCTGTCACAAACAGTCACAGATGCAAGGCGTAATAGTTGCTGAGAGGGACAGATGCCTTGCCTGAGGGTCTGTCGGGCCACCCTCATTGAATTTAACCTAATCACCTTACTGAGAACCGGGTCATCAGTTGTGGCAGAAGCAACATGGTCCCCCATAGTTGGGAATCCATCAACCGCATGATGTTCATCCTCATCCACATGGAAACAGGACTTGTAAAAGTGTGCGAAGATTGGCAAGGTGCTCCTCTGTGGAAGCACCCGTGACTACAATATCATCTTGATAGTTTATGCAACCAGGCACAGATGCAATCAGCTGTTATAAAACCACTGAAATATAGCTGACGCACTGTCAGCACCGAACAGCAACCATTGGTATTGATACAGGCCAAAAGGAGTGTTTAAGATGAGAAATTTTTTGGAGTCGGTGTCCAAAGGCAGTTGATGATAAATCAATTTTGGAGAAGACTTGCCTTCCCACAGTTTAGCAAACAACTTATCAGGAAAGGAAGCAGATAAGTATCAATAAGACATTGGGCACTGATGGTCTTTTTGAAGTTACCACACAACTGCAATTTGCCATTCAGTTTGCAAACCACAATGAGGGGGAATGCCCATTCACTAGAGGTAACAGGGAGGAGAACTCCCACACCAACCTATTCAATTCAGCCTTGACTGCGTCATGTAATGCCACTGGAACGTTGCGCGCATGGATAAACTTTGGGCGGGCCACCGGTTTGAATGTTATGTGTGCCTCAAAATCGACAGAATGGCCCAGGCCTGAAGAGAAAATGGAGAAAAATTCTGGACACATTGCATCTAACCAAGTGTAAGGAATATCGTCAGATATAAGATGTACATCATCTGTAACGAAGATTCCAAAAAGTTGAAAGGTATCATATCCAAACAAGTTTTCCGTTCCTGCATGAGCAACTACATAAAAGATGAAAGAACAGACGACCTACTTGTAAGAAGTGAACTCCTGAAACTGGCCGATAATCGGAATTGACAAATCGTCTTTTGGTTGCAAGTCCGCAAATTTTGTGTGACAGGAGACAACAGTGAAGAACCCAATTCCAACTACACGTGGGAATTTATGATAGTGACAGCAGAACCTGTGTCGACCTGCATGTGAATATTTTTGTCAAGGACTTGAACCTCTATGTATAACTTATTAGTATTTGAGAGCACACAACTGACAATCATGACAAAGTCATCATCTTCAACAACAGCAACAACAACAACATGTATCTTGTTAGACCGGCAGACAGAGTAAATGTGACCTTTCTTATTAGAGGAGTGACATGTAGGACAACGTTGAGGACAATCTACTCTTTCATGTTTGATAAAGCAACATGGTGTGGATGGAAGTGCTGAATGTACCTGATTTTGCTACTGCGCCTGCTGCCGTTGCTTCTTCTTAATTTGCAGTTGCCCCTGTCATCGTTTACGTGCGTGGATAGCAGCAAGTTCCCCATCAACATACAGAACAGACACACTGTCTGCTGTGGGATGAGACTGCACAACACTGATGTCCATTTTCATAAATTTGAGTGCTGGCAGCACAATAAATTTTATATGATTGGGCAATACTCAATACTTCAGATAAAGGGGGGGGGGGGGGGGGAGTTCGAGAGCTGAAGGGCTTGTTGTCTGACTTCCTTATCCGGGGTCAACCGAAGTATAGCATCTCAAACTATGGAATCGGCATATGACTCGTGATGAACGTCTGTAACGAACTGACATTTTCTACTAAAGCCTTGTAATATGCCACCTGGGAGGCAACAACATGGGTGTTTTTGTGATAATATGTAGAGTAATTTTTTGTCATGGTCTGTGGTTTATCCTTCTTTTTTGTTCAGTGATTTCTTCATTCTAAAGCTGTGGTGGTCTCCAGGTTTTGTTTGCTTATTTGTTTGAAAACTAATTTATTTAAAATTTATCAGTCACTTGTGCACTAATCAAGATGGGGACATACAAGTGTTTTATATGTGGTCTCCTTTACAGACGAATCACACCTTCCCAAATTTCTTCTAATAAAGTTACGTTGACCATTTGCCTTCCCCACGACTGTCCTCATATGCTCAACCCATTTCATATCGCTGTGCAACATTACACCTAGGTATTTAATTGATGAAACTCTGTCAAGCAGCACACTACTAATGCTGTATTCGAATATTATGAGATTGTTTTTCCTACTCATCTGCATCACCTTACATTTTTCTACATTTAGCGCTAGTTGCCATACCTCACACCACCTAGAAATTTGGTCCATCTACTACAGACATTCAATGATGACACCCTCTCATACACCACAGCATCATCAGCAAATACCGCAGATTGCAACTCACTCTGTCCGTCAGATCATTTCCATCCATTTTTGGAGTATTGCTGCCCAGTGTGGGATCCTTATCAGGTGGGTTTGACGGAGGGCATCGAAAGAGTCCAAAGAAGGGCAGCTCGTTTCGTATTGTCACAATACAGGGATGACAGCGTTACGGAAATGATAGAGGATCTGGGATGGGAATCCTTACAACAACGGCACTTATCACTGCGGCGTGAGCTACTTATGAAACTCCAATCGCCAACATTCTCCTCTGAGTACGAAAATATATAGTTGACTCCCACTTACATAGGTAGAAATGACCATCAGAATAAAATATGGGAAATCAGAGCTTGAACGGAGAGATTCATGTGTTTTCCCATGCGCTATTCGAGAATGGAATGGGAGATAAATAGTATAAAGGTGGTTCAATAAACCCTCTGCCAGGCACTTAAATGTGATTTGCAGAGTATCCTGCGTAGATGTATATGCATAGAAAATAATAGCAGTCCTTTCAAACTTCCCTGGGGCACTGATGATGCCCTAGTCTCTGACGAATGCTCGCCATCAAGAACAATGTACTGGGTTCTATTACTTAAGTAATCTTCGAGCCACTCACTTAATTGGGTATCTATTCCATAAGCTCGTACTTTTATTAGCAGTCAGTAGTGTGGTACCATGTCAAACACCTTTTGAAAATCGAGAAATATGCAGTCTGCCTTTGTGCCTGTGGACTATGCACAAGCTGCTCTGCAGAAATTCCAGAAACATGAGAGTTTGAAAAAAGGCATTGTTCTGATGACTGCCATGGGTCCGGTGAAAATGATTCAGTAATTCGAAAAGACAAGTTCCTTTTTTGTGCAACCTGGTAGACAGAAGAAAGAAATAGATTTGACATTAATGGAAGAAGTGGCCACAGCAATGCAGGTAGAGTCAAGTGGTGATGTGCTAACGTGCAGTGCATGGAGAATTGCCCATTAATTGGACTAAGCTGTGAGCACGGTGCATGAAGTCCTATGAAACATCCTTCTTTGCTATCCATTAAAAATTACCCATGTGCATGAGTTGCTTCCTGTTGACCTGCCAGCAAGAGAGACTTTTTGTAGAAAAGACATTTTTTAAATATGCACCAAAGCTGCTTTTATTTGAAATGCTGACGACTAGTTTCGGGCTTAGCCCATTCTCTAAGTCACCTATTACAGAGAACAAAGTGTGTTTTACATGAAAATACATTAATATGGCAATGTTATATTGACTGTACAAGTTGTAATTACTTACATAGGTCACGCTGTTTATTGTAATTACTTTGGTGTAATTTACAGAGCTGTTGATCCAAAGATGTTTTTATTAAATATTCTTTGCTTAATTTTGTTTGTAACAATATCGTTGGTTATATGCAGTGTGACATAAACAGTACATGACAAATATCGTACAATAAATTTTAGATTTCATTCCAAACTATTTTAAGTGTAATAAATTGATTTGTGTCCTATATTGTAATACAGGAATAATATTGCGGTGCTACTATGATTTATCGTGTTTTATTGCATATTTGGAAGTATATTACGGTAGGATGGATTGTACTTTATATGCTGGCCAAGGTGTGATGGAAATTTTCGATAAATTTTTTATTGCACATTTCTGTTTGTTCATTTAAAATTTGTTCTGGGTACTTAGTCATGTGTGTATAGATTTGTAATTCTTCTAAAATGTCCATTAGTTGTCCTTTGCATATAATATGTAAAATTTTGAGATTTTCTTCTATACTCCCAGTCGAATGTTTACTTTCTCTGAGGTGTGTGCCGAATGCTGAAACATTATTTTCACTTGTATTTATATGTTCTCTAAATCTAATTTTGAAAGGTCTGCCTGTCTGTCCAATGTAGGCTTTATCACATTCACTGCATTCAATTTTGTAAACTCCAGATTGACTATAGCGATCAATTTTATGTCACACTGCATATAACCAATGATATTGTTACAAACAAAATTAAGCAAAGAATATTTAATAAAAACATCTTTGGATCAACAGCTCTGTAAATTACACCAAAGTAATTACAATAAACAGCATGACCTAAACAGTAACCAAATATAAATATATATGAATGTAAGTAATTACAACTTGTACAGTCAATATAACATTGCCATATTAATGTATTTTCATGTAAAACACACTTTGTTCTCTGTAATAGGTGACTTAGAAAATGGGCTAAGCCCGAAACTAGTCGTCAGCATTTCAAATAAAAGTAGCTTTGGTGCATATTTAAAAAATGTCTTTTCTACAATATTTAAGAGCTTCAAAACACGACATATCAAAAACATTTGATCAGAGAGACTTTTCTTTTAGAATTTCTTGCTCACATGGAAGTGGACAATGAATGGGCATGGAAGATTTTGTGGACAGGCGAAGACCACTTCCATCTCGACAGGATATGTCAGTACACAGAATTGTCAAATATGGCCAACAGAAAATCCACACGCAAATCAACCAGTACCACTTCATCATGAAAAGGTCACTGTGTTGTGCGGGTTTATGGCATCATTTATCATAGGGCCATACTTTTTCGAAGAGACAGTTGTTTCCAGTCCTGTTATCTCTACCGTCACTGGTAAGCGATATGAGTGTCTTTTGCACAACCACATCATTCCAGCTCTCCAACAGCTTGTATGAGTGAATGGGGTCATTTTATGCAAGGTGGCACATCTCCACACATTGCAAAACCAGATAAGCAGCTGATGAAGTGCCATTTCAGAAATGCTAGAATTATCAGCTGCCATTTCCCTTCAGCCTGGCCATTCCCATCACAGGATCTTAACCCATGAGATTCCTGGCTGTGGGGCTATCTGAAATTGTGTTCAGTGTTATGATTGTGAATTTAACAGTACTGAAGGCAAGCACTGTGCAACACATTCTGAATGTGATTCTGGAAACACTTCTATCAGTTGTGGAAAGTTCTGTTTCTTAATTTCAAATGGTGGACAGCTTATTGAACGTGTTTTGCATCAGTCACATGGAAATTAAAATCCACCTTCATTTTGTTTCAAGATTTTTATGTGGTT
Organism: Locusta migratoria; assembly: GCA_026315105.1. Classification (NCBI taxonomy): domain Eukaryota; kingdom Metazoa; phylum Arthropoda; class Insecta; order Orthoptera; family Acrididae; genus Locusta; species Locusta migratoria. The sequence continues at coordinate 371,220,000 of CM048755.1, forward strand.
TTTGAACTCAGGATAATTGAAAACCAATGTTTTGATGCTTTTTATGCAGTCATTAGCCTCTGGACAATTAAAAACTGGTTTTTCCTATCTGTTGTGATATGTTCTTGCTGTGGTGGATGGGCTTACATAACTAACAGTATCACACCTGTATACCCATGCAGACTGAAAAGTACAGTTGGTTTTACATCTAACTTACATCTTAGGCATTTTTGTATGATTCATTTGAGATTTGTACTCGACCACTATTAAATTATGATGCTTACTGCACATCTATTGATCAATTTTCACACTATTTATTTTTCTTCTGCCATGTGTTTTTTCCAATAATATTATGTTGCAATTTGACATCATTCTGACCGGTGGTGTTATTTTTACAGACTTTTGAAAGCTTAACTCTACAATCACCCTGTACTTTTGTACAATAAAAGAGTGCTGCCTTAGCACCCTAGGTGAACAATAAGCGGGTGGTCACTTGTCAGCTGCAGCACACATATGTAAGGAAGCTGTGCACATAGACAGGGGAGTTCACTTCAGGCTAAGATCACGTACACTCTGCAACAGCTGAGAGAAGCAGGGGCTCCATTTCAGATTGCTTCTCATAGACATTTGAAAATCCACATGACAAGTGCTGAGAATCTTCTCCACTTTTGAGATGAGCATTATTGACTTCAGCTGCTTGGCAATCAGTACAGAAAAGCCAATTACTTGGCAGTTCATGAGGAATATGTACATGAATTGTTTTGAATGCTATTAAGTTAGGAACAATAATTTACTTAACAATTTAATATGTGATGTATGTGCAATGCTTTTTAATAAATATATACATTTATTAACAATTGTGGGAATTAATTTTCATCATAGTTCCCGAGTCCTCTTAATTTAATAGACATTACGAGCATTCTATTACAGTTTCAACAAGCTAAATTTTCAACTAGATGACAAAATTAAGAGCAGTATAGTCATCATCACTTTCTGGCTTCTCATAACATTAACTTTCAAGCTACAGAAAAAGCAGCAGTAGATAAAATCATGCACAAAAACGGGCAATTAGTTACAGCGACAAATGGTACCACAGAAGGCTACCGACCAACAGAACTAATCACCTCCCATCCCACACTATCATCTCTGGCTACTGTATTCTGAAATGAAAAGGTTCATTTGCTTGCGAGAACTCTGCGTTACACTGTCTTCACAGAAGATATTTTATGTATCACTCTCTCCCTCACTGCCACTGTATTAATAAATTTCATTTTTTCATTCATTCATTCATTCTATCATGCCTAGTTTTCTGTATGTTATCATTCAGGAGAGCCTTCAAGGAGGTAAAAAATTAAAGTTGTTCATTGAAGGGCAGTAATAGAAGAAAGAAAACCGAAAACTGAAGTTCTAAATTTAACCTTTAAGAAATGTTTCACGCAGGAGGATTGCATGAACGTACCATCATTTGATCAAGGTACAGTAGAACCTCTCAAACACGACACAATGTGGACTTAAAGGTTGTCGAGTTTTGAGGTTGTCGAATTTTAGGGAACTTAAATAAAAATAACTAGGAGTTGAATAAAAACGCTTATTTAGAGTATTAAAACTGTACATTTATTGATTTATTATATACAATTACATATTTATAACTTATAATCAAAAAATTTGAGACAAAAGGCCTAGTAGAATCTGAAAAACAATGTTCATTACAATTATTACTGAAGTTGTTTCTGCTGCTTATAAAAAGTCCATCACAGTTAGTTATGGGAAGTTTTCTGAACACTAGAAGAAAAGTGTAAAAGAAAACTTACTGAAGTTGTTTGAAAAACCCTGTGATTTAAGACTGCTTTTCTGTCTCCATATGGCGTCTGGCAGCTCGATCACAGAGTCGCCTTAGGAACAGAATCTCCATTTCAGTCACATTGTGCTGCTCTAAGTACTGCAATGTCCCTTCAATAAATTTCACAGCCTCACTGTGGCTAACTTTTCTTTCTTGTCGATGGTCCTCTTCCTCTTCTTCTTCCGAATCGTCCCCTTCTATGTCACGCCCTTTGACAGCTGCGATGATTTCATCTTCTCCTAATGGTTCTGATGCTCCGTCGAGATCCATCCACTCATTGACTTCATTGCTTGAAGACTCTTCACACCCTGGGATTTTTTTTTCCATGAGTTCAATCAAGTCGCTATTTTCAGAATTTATTCCATCGTCACACGACAAATCATTGCCTGTGTGATCTAGAAGTTTCCTCCAAGAACGAATGAGGGTTATGGTCTCAAGCTTGATCCAAGATTGAGAGACCCATCCAACGACATCTAATAAATCAATCTTTTTTAGTTTAGCCATTAGCTCCTCACCCGATTCCAAGTACAACACCAAAGATGACAAAATCTTATGTGTGTACCTTCTCTTTAACACTGCCAAAGCTCCTTGGTCCATCGGTTGACAGAGAGACGTGACGTTCGGCGGTAGAAACAATGCTTGAATGTCTCTGTCCTGTAAATATTGCACATCAGGGTGAGTCGTAGCATTATTGAGAATCAGTAGAGCTTTCCTGGGAAGATTTCTTTTCTTCAGAAACTTCTCAAATTCTGGGACGAACTGTTGAAAAACGCTCTCTTTAAAAACTGCTTCGCTCATCCATGCATTAGATTGATTTCTATATCAAACTGGGAGTTCAAAGTTGCCATCACTTGTGCATCTGACAGTTTTAAATGCTCTTGGTGTTTTTGCTTTTCCGATTAGTGCTAATTTGAAGTTTTGCTCTCCTGTTGCATTACTGCAGGCAAGAATAGTCATACGCTCTTTACTTCTCTTAAAACCTGGTGCAGCTTTTTAATCTCTCAGAGCTAAACTTTTAGTAGGAAGCATTCGAAAGTTTAGTCCTGTCTCATCTGCATTGTAGATTTGATCACCTGACAGTCTTCTTTTTTCAATAAACTCATGTAATTTGGTCTTGAAGTCACTCACGTTGTTAGGGTCAGCTGACAGTTTTTCCCCACAGATACGGAGCAGCTTGATTCCATATCGTTGTTTCCAACTTGACAACCAACCATTGCTCACTGTAAACCCAGGCTCTCCTTCATCCTTAAATTGTTCATAAAGCTGAAGAGCTTTCTCTTGCAGGATGGGTCCAGATATAGGCATTCCCTTCTCCCTGTGCACACGGAACCATTGGTAAAGGGTTTCGCCGACTTTCTCAAACTCTGCACTTCTCATTGTTTTTCGTTCTGCGATGAAACTGTACACTGTCTTTTCAAACACCACGATTCAATTTCAGATTTCTTTTTCTTCCAACTGAGCACTGTAGACCTACCAATGTTCAAGTGCAACACTATTTTATTTACGCTTTCACCACGCTCAAGTCTTTTTAGGGCACCAAACTTTGCTTCCATTGACACTGACACTTCCTCTTCTTCTCCGCCATACCATCGCTCTATATTCCTGCACAAAACTCGTTTAAACACTACTCTGAGGATAACTACTTCTATTTACTCATGTTGGTAGATGTTCTTAATTCCAAATCTGGTATATTTAGTTTGTCTTGTTCAGTGAAGGAATTTGGGAAAACTGTGTTTAGTATCTCTGTTTTAGCAGCATTGTCATGGGTAGGATCACTATTACTATCATGTAGTGTAGTGTTTGTGTCTTGCCTATGATATACTTTACATATGATCAAATCTTTTTCGATTTTCTGCAATTTTTTGCAACAGAGTTTCACTGTGGTAACTACTTTAAGTATGTTGCATTGAAGTCCTTGCTATATTTCTAGTTTCTGTTTAAGATCACCAGTCTTGGGACTTTTGTGTTTGTTTAAGTTTGGCATACTTTTTTCATTGCTTCTGTGACAGTGTTCTGATCAGTTTTGTGTAACAAGGAGGGTCAGATCTGTTGTTTGTTAATTTATTTGGTGTAAATCTATCAATTCTATTGATACTATATGTTTGAATTGAACCCTACTTGTGTTTACACCTAATGTTTTTATTTGGAGGGAGTTTTAGACTCTCTCTCTCAGGAAGTCATTAAGCTATGTTTACTCTGCTGTTCTGAATAGATATTTTTCATTTATATTTAGCAATTTAATTATTTAGGCTCACTATGACAGCTCTGTCTTCACTAGTCCCAGTATCCATTATGATGCTCACTATAAGCTCAGGATTATTTGTTGCTAAGAGGTCAATCACATTTTGGCAACCATTTACTATTTGAGTGGGCTCACGAACCAATTTTTCAAAATAATTTTCAAAGAATGAGCAGAATTTTGGACAACGTTATATGTGTACCTCTAGATTCAAACACCGTGCGAGGTGGCGCAGTGGTAAGACACTGGACTCGCATTCGGAAGGATGGTGGTTCAAATCCACCTCCAGCCATCCAGATTTAGGTTTTCCATGATTTCCCTAAACCACTCCAGGCAAATGCCGGGATGGTTCCAATGAAAGGGCACGGCCGATTTCATTCCACATCCTTACCCAAACACTCCAAGCGTAAGCCCCGTCTCTAATGACCACGCTGTTGACGGGACGTTAAACTCCAAGCTTCATTCCTTCCTTCCTTCCCTCCTTCCTTCAAACATATATATTCACCAACAGATTGAGGGTAAATCGAAAGCATGGTCTCCTATTTTTGTATGAGTTGGGTACATGTTAAAAATTACACTCAAATTTTATTTGAACCTTTCTGCAGTGGTATTGTCAAAGACAGGAGGTCACTGAAATGAACCAATTAGCAATTTAATACAGTTCCCTGGTATGACATCTACGCATACTCACAGGATCTATGGACTTCAATTCCCTACAAGATAAACTACCTTAGATGGGGACAAACATGCAACTCCCTATTTTATTTAATCCATGCTTTCTAAACACAATTAGATCCATTGGAAAAACTTTGTCTGAACTTATCTGCAACTTGGCCCAGCTTTCCAAATGTGCTTTCTGTTAGTGTTCAAGACTTCAGGTGCTTTCCCAAAACAGCTACCACATTTTACAGCTGTTATGTCAATGGTTCCTAAATCTATGTTTGACCTGTACCCTTTGAGACCGAAGTCGATTTTGTGTTTTCCTGAAACCCTCTACCCCGAAAAACCTCCTAGCCCACAGCACGCAGTCCCCGCTGCCTCCTGCTTATAGTAGACTCTCGACCTATATGGCGGAACCCAAAAACCCACCACTGTATGCCACAAGTTGAGGAACCTGCTGCCTACCTGATCACAGAAACGTCTGGGCCTCTGATTTAGACGCTGCAGTTGGCACTGTACCAGAGGTCTGCACTTGGCCTTGTTGACTATGCTTTGTCCACAGCTCACCTTTAACACTTCAGATAGCCACTAGGATCCAGTGAGAATCCCTTTGAACCAAAGTTACACACACAGTTCGTACTGATCTGAGCCCTGTGCACTTCATGACATCTAGAAGGGCATACATTACATCTGAAATGACTCCACCTGGTATACAGATGGAGTGCACACTGGATTTTATCCCTTCCTTTGCAACCATATTCCTGAGGAGCCCAATTATGTGCCTGACACTGGAGCTCCCAACTACAAGTAATTCCACTCTCAATGACTGCCTAGATCGTGCAGGCTCAGTAGTTTTATCTGAAACAGGAAGAGTATCTGCAAGTGGCTCAGGAACATCCTCAGCCACAGACACTAAGGCAAATTCTTGAGAAATTCTCGCACACTCTCGAGAAGTTGACAGTGCTGCACTCTCTGGAAGGTGAGTGAAACTACTCTATAAGGAAGCACTGAATTAGAGCAGTTATAATATTTGTCTTCCGTACCTGCGAGGAAGAATTTGTACTTTACACCTTGGTGCGAAGTATATGGCTCTCTTTTATTTGTACTGAATTAGTAATAGTATTAGTATTAGTAGTAGTAGTAGTAGTTGAATGTTTCTCAGAAGACAATAACCATAGGACTATTATTAATGAAATCATGTATCTTACACGAAACAAAAACATTGTTACAAAAGGAATAGTAGCAAAATGTTTCTAATGAAAAGCAGCATATTTAAGCAGCATATTTAACCTTTGAAAATACAGTAAAGAAAAAACAAAAGTTTCTCAGGAAACCCCCAGGAAGGGGAAACATATTACCGATAAAGAAAAAAAATCTCCTCTTCTCTTCTTGTTTTTCATGTATGTATCTATCAATACTTACAATTGGTGTTAAATCCTTGGCTGAAGAGCAGCCTGAATGCTGCTTACTGCCCTACAATAAGAGGAACTGAAATTATTACTAAGGGGAAAAAATCCTCAGAAAACAAATATCATAGGATTGTTAGAAAGCATGTATCTCTCACAAAACAAAAAAATCATTTTTTACCGAAAACAAGTATGCATTCTGCATGTATTTATACTTAAATGAGTGAGAAACACTACTACATATTACACCTAAAAACTCCTTACATAGATTTACTTACTGCTCTACTGTAGTTCGAATGGATAACATACATATATGGTTGAGTATTTTGTCTGACTAGCACTAATAGAAGAATGCACTTCTGTATCCATGGACGTGTCTGTCTGATTGCTAGATATATATATTGTGTAACTTTAAATGTCTTATCATATTTGTTGTATTTTCTGCTACATTATGGAGCTTTTCAAGACAATATTGCAACAGACGTTATCTCCGTGCTTCAAAACATACTGCCAGCTCCGTGAATTTCGTTTTCGTGTGTTCATATTTGAATCACAATCACCGTGAGCTACTCACATTGGCAGTCAGTGGTGTGGCGTGGTGCCCCAGTCAACCGCCACACAGTGGTACGCACCGCAGTGCCATTCCTCGTGAGCTTCTCGAGAACTACTCGAGTACCCAGACATTCCCAGTGCACTCGAGTCGGCATGTCTCACAGTCCCATCCCTAATAGACACCAACTGAAAACTGTATGTCAGAAATGGAAAAGCCTCCCATTTCTCCCATTTACCCTCCCCCCCCCACCACTAACACCCCCCCCCCCGCCCCGTATGTCTTTTGCTGCCTGCCATGGCCCAAGAATATCTCCCAATCAACTACAGGTAAGACAATATTCTCGATATGAGCAGTAACTGGGCTGATCATCACTGCAGACCAATCAGAGGACATGTGTGTCATGCAAGATGTCCATTGGGTCCCCTCGCCCAGCCTAGAACAGTGCACACTGGATTTTATCCCTTCCTTTGCAACCATATCCCTGAGGAGCCCAATTATGTGCCTGACACTGGAGCTCCCAACTACAAGTAATTCCACTCTCAATGACTGCCTAGATCTTGCAGCCTCAAGCAATGTAACCAAAGTTGCAACTTCCAGGCCCTGGAAGTGAAGTGTCATGAACTCGGATCATTTCCACACTGAGCTGCTACAATTCCTATCCATTCTAAGATGAAGGACAGCTACAATTAACAAACAAGCATCTGCTGTACCCTACAGTAAATACTACAAAGACATGAGAACTGTGTCTAGTAGATTAGCAGTGGTACCTGAAGCTGGGTTGCCTCCAAGTTTCATTGTTAGTCTTCATTTTTATATGAGACTCTTACAAGGGAGAAAATTATTTATCTCAGCACAGAACACTAATGCAAATAATATACCACACATACATGCTTATAAACCTCCCCACCTTCCCTCACCATGACTTTGGCTAGCTTCATTGGTTGCCAGTATCACTAAACACAATCAGTTATAACACCAAGCGGCTAAAGAAATATTATTGTGGTCAGAATAGCCTCCCCCACCCCCTAACACAGTGAGAAGGAATTAATCTTATTCATCACATCCATCCTAACAAAACACTAAAACACATGAAATTATGAAAAGGTGAACTAAACTGGAAACATGAGCCATCGGCGAAATGACAAAAACGAAGAGACATTGTTCACGTCCTGTGCATGAAGCCTTACCATGATCCTGAAGAGCAGATGGGCAACAATGGCTTCTTGTTCAAGGACTCTATGGACGGTAATGATACTAATGAAGCCACAACAGGAATGTCTGTCGTTGATAATTGTGGAGAAGGAAAGGATTCTCCAGAACTGCCATACATGGGACCCATGACAAGGTCAAGATCCAGGGCATTGCAGCTGGCTCCAAAGGGAACATAACAGCGGGTCGCTGTTTTTCCAAGAGAGGGAGCAATGCCGCGAGACCCCACGTAAACCGACTGAGCCGGGCGCCATGGCTCAGCGTGCCCGGTCAGGGGGCTCAACGCCTGAGCCAAATATTCAACTGAACCAACGACCGCAAAGCATAGATCTACCCGAAGAACAGGGAAAAAAAAAAAAAAAAAAAAAAAAAAAAAAAAAAAAAAAAAAAAAAAAAACTGCCGGAGTGGTGCAGGGGATAGCGTCACCGATGGTGGCGCTGAAGGTCCACCGGAAAAAATTTATTTCTTTTTAATTAACATTTCCAGAATGTTCTATATGTTTCTTATGTTCATTCGTATTTTCTACTTGTTTCTTATGTTAACTGTTCATCTAATTTCTGGTACATTCTGTCTGTGTATAAATAGCAGAGCACTCTGCCCGAGAGGCAGTCAGTGCTGCATGTACGTTTCAGTTCACAATAAACCTGCTTTCAGTATAAGTGCTGTGTTCACTCAACAACCCTGCCTTCGAAGTCAAATCTGCTTCAATTTCAACGCGACAAAACCATTCTTTTGACTGAACAACACAACAGTAAACAACACCTTCCCTTCAAAGTATATGTTAGGATACATGTAGATAGATAGGTGTATGAGTAATGAAGCAGTGGATCTGAAATCTGATGGGTGGGAGCAGTAAAGCTAAACAACAGCAAGACCATGGTCTTGAATAATGTTGGTGCATGAGGGAATGGTGTCAACAGTGACGAGTAAGCATCCAGGAGGTAAAGACATTGGGATGGTTGAAAGTCTGTAAAGGAAGTGGTTGTCATAGGCTTTAATCTGGGCAATTGGTTGCAGGTGTTAGTAACTTCATGCTGAAATTCTTTAGTGGGTGCACAATAATCAGCTACAGCTGGATGTCAAGGATTGTTTGGTTTGTGTATTATGGGAAGGATGTAAAAGGTTGTTGTGTGGGAAGTTATGGGGTGAGGGGAGATATGGATTCAGTGGAGAGATTTCGGCAAGGGGCTGAAGATTTCAACAAGGATTGGAGGCTATGTTGGACTTCTTGGTTGGGATCACTCTGGCAGGGTATTTAGGTGGGAGAGTCAGATAGTTGGTGGAGGTATTCTTCCAGCTAGTCACTCTAATTCAGAATATTTGTAGAATTATCTGCAGGGAGGATGATTAGTTCATGATCGGTTTTGAGGTTGTATACAACTCTCATTTCTTCTACTGAAAGGTTAGTGTTCTTAGCAATAGAGCTGTGAAAGGATGGAATGGTGCAGGTAAGGAATTAGTTGAAAGTGGCCATGGAATGGATAGGAATAGGAGGGATGGAGATGGAAGGGAGAGACAGGATTCAGTGTTGGAATTACATTGGGTTACATTTCTGAAACTTAATTCATCGAACCCCAGTACCTAAAGGGGTATGCCTCCACCATCCAATTATGATTCTATCCCCCTACCCTCCTCCTGACTACCCCTTAGTCATATTCCGGGAATTCCTTACTTCCAACATGCCGCCACTATTCTTACCCATGTCCTTTGCAAAGGACACCAACTTCTAATTGCCTCTTCCACTTACAAACTCCACACAATGATTTCTATCTGAAAAGTCCAACATAGTTTCCAATACCTACCAAAAGCATTAGGCCCTTACCATAATCTCTTTCCTCAATCCCTCTCCCTCCTCTGCACACTCATCTTTTACACAATCCCCATAATCCATAAACCAAATAATACTGACAACCCAATTGTAACTGGTTATTGTGCTTATGGTGAAAGAATTTCAACCCTCATTTACCAACTCTAACAAACCAATTGCCTGAAATCTACCATCCTCAATCAAAGATACCAACCACTTCCTTTGCTGACTTTTCCCCATCCCCACTCCTTAACATCTTGAGTTCTTACCTGTCACTGTTGATGCCACTTCCCTATAAACCAATATTATTCATGGTCTTTGTTTTGCTCTTACTGAACACTAACTCATCTGTCCTTCAGACTCCTGATTGACTACCTCATTCTCCATACACCTTACTCTCTATACTTATGCTTAACACTCAGTTATTTCTACTTGGAAGAGAAAGCAAGCAAGCAAATCTGCAGTACAGCCATGGGTTCCCACATGGTACCCTGATATGTCAATCTGTTTATGAACCACATAGAGGAAACCCTACAAGCCTCCCAAAACCCCAAACCCTGGTTTGGTTTGGGCTAATTATTGGTATATTCATGATCTGGACTCAGGCACTACCTAACCTCATTCCTTCACAACCCAACTGCATTCTCTCCCATTCATTTCATTGTGGTCCTCCTGAACCTGGTGTGCCACTTTCTGGGACACCTCTGAGCACCTCTCTGATAGCTGTACCCACACTTCTATCCACATTAAACCCACCAACCAGAAATAGTACCCATCTTTTGCCCGCTTTATCCCTTCCATGCCATAAAGTCCACTCCATATAGCCTGGCCACAAGTTATTGGTGTATCTGCAGTGATCAGATCTCCCTTGCCTGGTATTCTGACAATTTCACAAATGCCTTCACAGACACGCATTAATCCAGAAACGGATTTCCCATGCCACAGTGGTACCCCCACACATCCCTAATCCTCTCATCACCCCAATAACCAGCCTCAAGGGATTTCCCCTTATCACCCAGTATTATCTCAGACTGGATCATCTGAACCACATCTTTGGAAAGGGCTTTGATTATCCAGAATCAGGTGCTGAACTGAGGGAAACATAGGCGTAACCAGGATATGATTTCAGGAGGAGTTTTCAATGAATGGACATTGTAATGTGTACTCAAAATGAAACTGGAAACAGCACTAAAACTGCATAGATTGCATTTCAGTCCAAAGGACTGTATATTAGCATCATCCTGGTATAGAAACAAAATTAGTAAACTTCTTAAAAATCCATGTAGTCATCAAAATTGGCAAATCATAGAATGTAGATAGGCAAGAGCCAATCCAACACAGATGGCAGTCACAAAGGCAGAGTGTGAAGGTCTCAATAATAACGATCAGAGACGCACTCTGTAACTCAAATTTTTGCAGCACGTGGATGCTGACAACGGCAAAAAAATAAGTCTACAGATACTCTTTGAATAGACACGAACCTTGATTCATTTACATAGGTACATCAAGAAATACTGATGACTAATATTGTAATTACTAATAGTGGCACTGAAAAACAGCTCAGCACAATGAAACTTCAGGGCCGGACAGGGTCATTACAGTTTCTACACAGAATATCCCCCATATTTAGTCCTCCTCTTTTCTGTAATTTACTGTTGGTAACTTGAGCATGGAATTGTTTCTAGTTATTGGAAAACAGGCAAGTGACACTAATTTATAAGGAACAGATAAATTAAAAAAAGAAACCTGGAAGTAAACTAAATAACTACTGATTATTTTAGTCGTAATCACCACAAATGTAAATAGATTTGCACAATGTGAGACAATATGGTCAATTCCTGCACCCACAAATGTTTTCAGTCGGCTACAGGACCATGATACCCAGATGTGCACCTCTTTGTTCGAAACACACCAATGGTTGTGAATCTTTCCTTCAGGGTTCCAAAACGTGTGGCAATTGCATGGGGAGAAATCGGGACTGTATAGAGAGTGTGCACTGACTTCACTGCCTTGGCAAAATGGAGGCAGGCTGTATCCTGATACAAAACAATGCCTTTTTTTAATAGCTTTGAGAACATTTCAGGAGGGACGTACTAGTCAAGATCCTTCCTACCTTTTCTAAAATGCTCTTCAGTCTTCCAGCCAACCTCTAAAACATCTAAGTGCATGCTGATACCACTCTGAATCCCAATTCCTTTCCACAGAGATGAAAACCATGTGGAAGACACAGCTTAAAGACCTGTTCGATACACCTATGCAGCACTTCCTAGTCCAGTCCTGTGGAAAGTTTATGCTACCCTATCTTATGCCAGGCCACATGTGAAAGCCACCATGTCAATCACCAATTCTGCTGCAATCAGTGCACATGTTTTTATATCATAATGACCACCAACCAGCTATCCATCAAGATGAATGGCTACTATTAAATTGCAACCAATACAGAAGTGGGCCACCCTGTGGCCCAACGTGCAGCTAAACATTAAATGCTTGACTTCGATGGCTGGTTCACAAACTCTGTTACAATAAGTCGTGATGCATGGGGTGCTTTCAAGTGCAAAGTTTTTTCTAAGCCCAGGTTAGTAGCAGAAGACATTATTTGAGACATGCAGAACACAAAAAATAAATGAGGAATGGAATTAATCACAGTCATATGGAATCCAAATCAGGCCACCAAAATCTACCTTGATACACTCCCGCAGCACTGTTATGCAAGGGAATGAACATCTGTGCATATTCGGATTAGTGAGTATGATATGTGGAACACTGATAGATCTGGTCTGTGATGGAGTCAGAATTTAACCAGAATATGTGCACCTGTTTCTTCTCTAGAATAACCAGTTGATATGACTTCCACACAGTGGTGAATCCAAAGGTGGGGAGGGGGGGGGGGGGGGACAATGGGCTGCAGCTGCCCCACATGGCATGAGGAAAACTTCCAATGTGTATAATATGAGATCATGAATATGAGATTTTGTAATGATGTGGAATGTGTCAGTTTAGTACAAGATAACATTACATGAGATACATTTTTAAAACGCCCAGAAAGCAGGAGACCTGGGTTCAAATCCTAGCTGGGTACAAATTTTCAGCTTTGCCCATTTGCAGTTGATGTCATATATTCTGTGAATATGAAAGAATAACAACTGCAGAATCAGAAGTGACGTCTGTTCTTTCGGAACAGATGCCACATGTATATATATAATATGCCGTTGACAGGCAATGATTCTTTCGTTAGTGGGGAGGGGTGGACACGTTTGGGGCCCTTACTCTTATGGGAATTAATTTCAAAACTACAAGTTTGAGTATTGCGGGCAGGGTAAAGCTGGGAATTTGTATCTGACGGGAGGCGTACTTAGGTAGTCCTTGCAGGTGCGATGATCATTGTGTCCTCAGTGCTGTAGTGGTCAGCCCAACTGCCTAGAAAGCAGGAGACCCAGGTTCGAATTCCAGCTGGGTACATATTTTCAGATTTGCCCATTCGCAGTTGTTGTCATATATTCTGTGAATATGATAAAATACTACTTGTCAACAGTCAAAAACTAATCATGTTATAGCAAGTAAGTGGGTATTTAAAACAAAGCAGAACAGAAGGTAAGATTACTAATTTCAAAGCAGGATAGTCAGATATTTGAAGTAGATTATTGGGAAAGCTACAGCCCAGTGATGAAGTAGCCTGAATATCCTGATAATAATAGCAGTTCTAAGGGGATGGAAAATCAATATGAGTTTGTATGGGCTTCATCAGGCAGTTAAGGTTTAGAGTGATTATTTCTGTGATGATTTAAAGTTTTAAGTTAGCTTTAAGGCAATGTGTGAAAGAGCCTTGTGTATTATTCTCTAATAATTTGATAATTGGGATTCATGTTGATGATGTTGCTGTAGTTGGTGAAGAAGATTGGATAGTAACATTCAAACATGGTTCAAAATCTCACATCAACATTAAAGAAAAGAACTAGAGATTGAACAGTCAGAGGTGGGTTAAATTGAATCATACTCATTACATTCAGCAACTGCTAACAGAATTTAAAATGCAGTATTGCAAGGGAATATCTATAATATGTAATGATAACCATTTTGGTGCAGATGAGAGTGATGAGCCGATTGACCATAAGTTGTACCAAATGTACCACATGTACTCAGCGTGATATTGCTTTTATTGCAGAAAGGCTGAGTCAGTTCAATTTTAGACCAAGTATCTCTCATTGGGTCAGAGGTAAAAGGGTGTTTCATTACCTGCAACAGACTAAAGCCCCTTGTAGCAACATCCACTCTAGAAGCTGAATATATTGCCAAGTTTGAGACATGTAAGAAGATGGAACAGTTTGTATATTTCCTAAACAAGTTTAAATGCTCTGAATTTGTTAGGCTTCCCCTGCAGTTCAATGTTGACAACATAGGTGCTATTCAGATCACCCAAACATTTTAGATGTGTGGTATCACAGTCAGAGAGACTATCTTAAATGGTCTTCTTAGGATTAAGTGTGTGTGTCAACTAGTGACAATGCAGCAGACAGTTTAACAAAAGGTCTCAGCCATGTGAAAACTGAGAAATTGAGAGACATGTTAGCATTAAAATAGGATTTTTTTCTATTTGTGTATATACCTCATTGGGTTTGTCTTGTGTGTTCTTATGTTTCATACAGGTATTGAAATTATTGTGTTCTCATATTTGTATTGGAATTTGTGTGTTCATGTTCAATACTGGAATTTAGGAGTTTGAGGCAATTAAGCAATTCTCTCATGATTGCTACAGAGGGGAAGTGTTGTATTATAATTATGTTTCATAAATATGGTGACCTTCATTTGAATTCACCACTAACTGCAGAGCACTCAGGAACCGAAGGACTTGCAGATCATGTTTTTTTCTTTGGTGTGTGTTCTATGAGGCATATTCAAAAAGTTGGTGCCAAGACATGTAGTAACATAAAGACACCCATGTCCCAGGGAGGACTCGAACCTCCGACAGTGAGCATCCGCGCTACTCCACCGTGGCTGCAGTATGTATGTTCTTATGTTTAATGTATTTATAAACAGTGATGGTATGGATGTTATTATTTCAAGCACCTTCATGATTAAATTGAAGGCCCATATTGATTTGCAGGGCAAACTGTGACATCATACAACTACCTAGATATGTTGTAATTGTATGAAGTGTCACAAATTCAGGATGAAGCTGAAGGTGTCATCTTCCAATGATGTGGTGCTCCTGTTTACTACACCAGAATTGTATGGGAGTTTCTGGGTACAATATTTCCAAAGCAATGGACATGAAAGTGTGAATTTAGGGTACAGCTATAAATATCCCCAGATTTATGCCCCTAGACTTTTTCTTGTGGGGTTATGTGAAGGAACTTGTGTTAAGTATTCATATCAAAGACACAGATCATTTAAAGGAGAGAATGAGTGATGCCATTCACCATGTTATACTGGATGTCTTTCAATGCGTATCCATGAACTAGAATATTGCTTAGATATTTGTAGAGTAACAAAAGGCAGCCACCACAAAGTGCCTTGAACAGGTATGTAAACTTGAAGAGCTTTTCTTTCATTTGGTTAAGGTTCCACATTTCTATCTTGTTTTGTTTTTTTGCAACCAGCGAAAACTGCACCATAACTTTACAGACACGCAGCAGACAAGATGTGGCACGTGATGCAGTGTAAAGAAACAGAAGACATCAGTAACACATGTGAAAAATACAATTAGAAACAATACGGCAAATACAAACGAATAAGAAATACAGAAAAGTACTCGTGAAGTGCAAAGTAATTGTTTATACATGCCTAGTCTTATTTACAACAGGTAAAACATTCCCCAGAAAGGTAGTCCTCTGTACTTGCTATTGAGGAACTGTCTTCAAAGATGTGACAGATAAGAAATTGTTTGAGCTAATTTGAATGGTAATTAGGATGTCAAATTATATAACAATTTGATATTCAACAAAATGTCACCATAATGAGTGGCTTACAGATTACTTTTCCAAAAATGGTATTTTGAAACCAGCTTTGATGTAAAATTTTCATAAATTTTTATCCTAAATCTTTTGCAAAATTAATTTATGGTGTTGGGGGTATTTTGCAAATTATCATGTTACTGCAAAATTTGCTTATACTGCATTTAAGAGTGTTAATTCCCATGAAAGGTTCATGTGAAGCATTTTGTTTAGGTCTCATGATTTCAGACACATTCCCCTGACACCAGTACGTCATAATACCTTTCAGTAGGTGTTTTCACTCTTAAAATGGCACCTTTCCCAATATATTAAACATACGTATTTATTATTTACTACTCTAAAAGTGTACTGAGATTCAGTACAATTGATGATTAAGACAAAGTTAAGTTTTCTTGCGAGGTGGCAAAAGATATAGGATGCGTAGATACAGAAGGCAGTAGGAAAGCGTACAAAAGGTATAAAAGGGCAATGGAGCCAATCCTTTGGACCAGTGCCCCAGCCTAGTTATTGGTTCAGTAACGTGGTAGATAATTCTCATTAGTTGCATAGGAATATGTGGTTGCTAGAAGAGGTCTATTGCTCTCAGTGTCTACAATGTCTACCTGGTGGCCCAGCTTGACAGTGCACCTTCTGATGGTCTGGCAGCTGTATTACAAAGCTGTTCTTTTGCAGAAACTGGACTGGAGGCTTATTGCATGCACAACTCTTCATGCAAGTCTGTTGCATCACTGCATTTCTACCTTCCACCCCACCCCACCCCACCCCATGCGAATCGTCGAAGTTTACGGTCAGGGTGCTGCAGGTAGCTTAGCTGTTTGAAACCACCACTCCTATAAAGGGAATTTCCGGACAGAGCCACCCCTACTGCTCGTCTATCTCAGTCGATCACCACTAGTGCATATGTTGTCACTGCCGATAGCTTTTCTTCTGTGCCTTTTCGTACGCTAATTCTCTGCATTGTACATCACGGAAGTAATAACAATAGTGAAATGGAAGCCGTGTCTTCTCAAGGATGGTCATTGCTATCATATCCACTGAAGCAGGGGCGGCTCATTCTGAAGGGCCACACGAGCCTGGCCCTACCACAAAATTTGCGATATACTTTTTGCAGTATTATATCAAACAGTTGGAGTGTGAGATGATCACCTCGACATACTAACTCAATTTACAATGACGCAATCAAATGGTTTCGCTCGCCTCCCGTTGCAGCATAGCTAAGTGCCCGCTAGCATGTGCCCGGTGGACTTAGCCCCCCTCCCCCTTTCCCTCTCTTCGTTACACGTCCATGCCGACAGCCGAAGGCCAGCGGGCATGTACTCCTGAGCTCTTAAGACTGCAGTCGCAGTGACGTCACAGAGCTGTTTACCTCCTTGCCCCTGGCCCTAGTGCCTGGCATCGGCAACCTCTCCCCCTGCACCCGATGAAGCGGGCTGCACCCGTCCCACTCTCACTCCCCACTCCTTGCACACCTGTCCACAGGTTTGGAGTGTTTGGGGTCAGTGACCTCGGGTCTTTAGCACCTACGTCAAGTGCCTTACTGCATCCCCCCCCCCCACCACCACTCATCAACAGGAAATGTGTGAAACAGCAAACAAGGCCACCTATCAGTAGTGTTCCGTACTATGGAGCTGTGTTGTTGCAACTTGAGTGTTCATAAACTGAGGATAAAATGAACAAAGTAGACTCTTTGCTTAAAATGCCCTTTCATTTATTAAGTATGGAAGAGAAGCTAGAAATCGAGCAGTTAAGCAAACATCAACCAAAAGATTTCTTGATGTCTGAACTCGATGGAAAGAAGAAGAGAAATTTGTGCAATTAATGGTTCTTCAAAAAGTCTTGTCTAACTGCGAGTGAAGAGAAACACAAATTGTTTTGTTACTACTGTGATTGTTTGATGGTGAAGGATTGTGGACAACATTCGGCTGAAAGGATATCTAAAGCATTTAAGTGAATAAATTAAGATATGCGAGGAAAGTGGACTTCATTTAGAATATGCTTGTAAATATAAAATGTTTGGCACAATTAACATTGCTGCTCAGATTTATGCAGCATTTAAAATTTCGTTTCAGAAACACAATGAATTAGTTATGAAGAACAGACACATATTAAACAAAATAGTAGAGTGCTTAATGTTTTGTGAAACTCATGAGTTAGCACTAAGAGCTCACAATGAGAAACAAGAGTCAGCAAACCATGGCAAATTCTTACACTTGTTATCTCTTTTGGAAAATCTTGACAGTGTATTAGATGATCACTTAAGCAGCTCTAGTAATTCCGTGTGAAAATATGTCACCGGTAATACAAAATGAGCTTTTGGACTGTATGTACCAAATTTACATCGAACAACTAATTAAAGAGATTAACAATGCCACTTTTGTTTCTGTGCTGACAAAACAACAGATACTACGCGCAGAAGTCAATTTGTCATTATGCTGCAATACAATAAGGGCTAGAAATCTGTTGAAAGATTTCTTTCCTTTGAAAATGTAAATGATAGGACAGTATATGGACTTAGTGAGGTTTTAAAAAGAAGTCTGGAACCTTTCAATGTTCAAGAAAAACTCATTTCTCAGGCATACAATGGTGGCCCAGTAATGAGCGGCAGTCATAGTGATGTGCAGACACTAATGCAGAGCGCTTTCCCACATGCCAAGTACATTCACTGTTATGCTCGCCAAATGAATTTGGTTCTTCAGAATGCTTTCTGCAAAAGCATAAAGTTGATAAGGTTGTTCTTCAAAAATATTGCTGGTTTTACAACTTTTTTTTCTTCATTTCCCAAGACAGTTTGCAACAAGAAAATTCCTTCAGTCTCTTCAACTAGATGGAACTTCCAGTCCCGCATTCTGAATACTGCCAAAGAAAACAAACTGCACTTTTTGGAGTGTTTTGAAAAAATTGAAGAAGAGGATTTCTGGGATTATGTTACAATAAGAGAAGCATTTGCCTTAAGAAATTTACTTCACAATCCACACTTTTTGTTCCTTCTAATTTTTTTTCTATGGTATGAAACTCGTTGATGTTTTCTATAACACAGTTCAGATGCAGAGTGTAAATGCCATTACCATATGCAATGCGTTACATGATTTTCACTGTGCTGTATCTGAAATACAAGAAAACATTCAACAGTTTCGAGTTTCTGATGTTGAGTGTATTGCTCCTCAAAGAAAATGTTCCAAATGTAACAGTGAACTTAATTTGACAGCAGATGCCAAAGAAGTGTGTGACATTATGACCAACCAACTGAAAGGAAGATTTCAAAACTCCCATGTATTTAGCAGCTTGAAAACCATTGATCCAAAAAAGTAAGTTTGCTTCTTTCAGAGAACATTTCCTAGCCACTTTGGTCAATACTTTTTCTTTAAACTACAATCAGTTTATTTGCCAAGATAAATTGAAAAAGGAACTGTCAGTGATTTAACGTAATGATAAATTTAGAGGCACTACATCGGTTTGTGAGCTGTTTACTTTCTTTGTGGAACACTCCTTTGAAAAATCGTTCACTGAAGTGCACAAAACATTACAAATTGCGCAACTACACCAATTTCAACAGCAGAAGCAGAGTGCAGTTTCAGCATCATAAAAAAGGTAAAGCAGTCTACAATCCGAAGATTGGTTTGAACACCACAGTGCTTTACTAGGCATGGTCCTGTTTGGAGTTGGTATGCCGTTGCCTTCCTCCGACCTTCTAACTGACTTACCCAGCCAGTTATAGGGGGACCTACAGTTTAACGTGGGTTCCGAACCACAGTGCTACTCAGTATTTTTCACATGAGCAACACTGCCAGAGGTGAAAGTGGAAAGTAACAGATAAAAATCCTAGGACCTGGCGGGGATCGAACCCACAACCTTTGGATTTGTAGTCTGGCACTCTACCACTGTGCAACCAAGGCGCACTTCAGCATCATAAAATAATTAAAACCTTCCTCAGGAACAGAATAATCAGGAAAAGCTGAACTCACTGGCTGTTTGTTCCATTTTCAGAACACAGACCTCATTAGTTAATGTACTAGTTAGGTAAAATACATATGAAATTACTCCTAGCCAAGGTTTTTCCCAGCGTTTTTACCTTGGCCATAAGACAAAAGCCAAGAGGGTCACTGTTGTGTCTCTGGTGCATTCCCAATGGGAAGAAGCCACATACATCCTCTCACAGTTCATTTTGATTTTGACATCACAATCAGTACACAGAAGCACAACTACAAGTACAAACTTCAGCATGAGAAGAGCTGGTGAACTTCGGTTCCAATCCAAAAAGCTCCAAGCCCCCTCCCCCCCCCCCCCCAAAGTTCTTTAATAAATTGTGTCACCACAGCATAAACAAAGATACCCACAAATGTACACGGAAAACCAGAGGAGCTGGTGGACCAGACCAACTACAATATTACACACACAACCCCCCCCCCCCCCCAAAAAAAGTAATAAAATAAAAATGTATATTGCACATTTGTATAAATTTTTATTACCTATGTGTTTCATGGATTATATTAATTACTGATAATTAGCATATTTAATATCTTTCGAATGTGTTTAAATGATGTTATATACACTGAGGTTATATAATTAACACTTCAGACTGATTCCATTATACTGGGTACTAACTTTGGGCCCCACCAACGAAACTGAGCATGAGCTGCCACTGATACCTGCCAAGATCATGGTGATCAGTCAAATGTTGTGTACGTCTGGATTTTTATTTTATTTTTTTTTGGTTTTAGGGCACACAACTGCTAAGGTCATTAGCACCCAGACAAGAACAGAGATTCGCTGGATCTCAAAAAAAAATTGGTTACTGCCAGTTAGAACATCAAGAGAAGGCTAAAAACAAAAGATAAAAGACAATTAAAAGGGTTAAATATCCTTTGATAAATTGGCCAAGTTGATAAAACGCAAAACTCGAGCAGCTGCTCGTGAGTCATCAGCTAAAATTTCCTCCAGAGTAGATGGAAAGTGAAGGGCTACACGAAGATGATTAAAATTAACACAAGACAGTAAAACATGTTGCACTGTCAGCAGTTCACCGCAGGAGCACAGCGGTGCAGGGTCGGCGTATAGCAAATGACGGTGGCTGAAACGGCAATGACCGATCCGCAACCAGGCCTGGATGACCACCTCTCGCTGAGAGGGGCGTGAGGAGGTCCTCCAAGTGGTCGGGATCAGTTTTAAAGTTCTCAATTTATTGTTGTACAGTGAAAACCACACACTGTGCCATGACGACACGATACTCCGGCGAAGAGCCCGTTGAACATCGTCTGATGGGACGCAAAAGGTAGCCATGCGAGGCAAAAGAGCTGCGGCCTTGGCTGCTATGTCGGCGGTCTCATTCCCGGGCACACCCACGTGGCCAGGGATTCACAGGAAAGAAACGTGATAGCTGTCATCTGCTAGCAACTGGAGGGAGAGTTGGATCCGATACACGAGATGATGGGTCGAGAAAGGGTCCTTAAGACTCTGCAGGGCACTAAGGGAGTCCGAACAGATGGCATAGAAAGGTTGGCGGTGGCGGCAGGTATACAAAACAGTGTACGTCTGGAGTAACATACCATCCAACATGCACAGTACAAATTATTACGTAGATAGTGATCTTTCTCTTGCTTTGGTCAAGGGTGCAAAATTTCATCAAAATAGGAACAAAACGGTAATGATGTCAAAGCCTGTTATAAAGAATATACTGCAATATTATAATAAAATACATGGAAAATTTAAAAAGTACTGTTATGTCTTCAGTAAATTTGGAAAAAAATGAGTAATGTGAAATAAACTGTAGCATCAAAGGAAACAACCTAAATCAAATATAATAATAATGTTGTTTGGCTCTGTGGCTGGTGCATCTCTTTTCACTGGATGCCACTTAGGCACCAAACATCACCCTAACCTAGCCCAGTTATCCAACAGGGAAAAAGGGGACCATCAGTTTCATGTGGAATCTGAACCACAGGTCACTTCTGGTGACTCCTCACATTGTTGTGAGGTGAAAGGTAGGTTAAAATGCAAAAGGAAAAAAATCAGTGACTGTAGTACATTTTGAAACTGTGACCTTTAGCTCTGTAACCAGGTACTTTGCCACTAGCCCAGACTTCAAATTTATGAACAGCTCCAATTATTGGCTACTAATACAGACAAGGTAAAAAAAATTAATTTGTGTAAAATAATACTGAGGTTAAAAATCAAGATAAAAACAATCCTATCTTTTCAGTTGGCCCAAATCACACATACTTTAAGCAACATTTTGGAGTTCATAAAATTTTCCAAAATTGATCTACACACTGCTGAGAACTAGACAAGGAGTTTAGTTCTTCAAAGTAAATGAAAATATAGTGGTAATTAGTTTATAAAGGTCTCCAGATGATTACGTAAATTTGTTTACTGAAAATTGTGAATTAAAAGTTAAAAAGATTCTGAAGAATAAATAAAATTTGCTGTATGTGGTGTTTTCACATTTTGTCAAAAGGAAGGAAGCTTAGTGTTTAACATCTTATCAACAGTGTGGTCATAAGACAGTGAGCTCACGCACAGAATTTTGGTAAGGCAAGGAAGAAAATCGGCTGTGCCCTTTTAAAGGAACCATTTGCCTGGAGTGATTTAAGGTAATCATAGTCACATGTGGCTTTTAACCACTGTCCTCCTGAATGCAATGGAACATTCAATCAATGAAATGTATTACTACATCCTATTTTATTACTCCAATGATGAAAGCAATGTCACTGTAAAATGGTCTATGGGAGAAAAATCCTTCATTGTGGATATTAGCTTATAGAGGATGTCTGGGAAGTACAAACAAATTTGAAATTTGCACTCTTTTGTCAGATGACAATTGGCAGCTGCGAGTTTTTCATGTCTGTTATCTGTGACCCTTGCCATTAGTAGCCTCATAGCTTTTGTTTGGTGACCATTGTTGTATGATGTTTATTTTCATGATATTGCAGATGACAACCAGGCAATGTATCCTAGTGATACAAAGTTATTACAAAAATACTGAAAGCCCCACAGCAACTGTTCATGAATTGTGTGTGACACTCTGATGTAATGCTCCTCCAACCAAATCATCAGTTCAGAAGTTGCTTCAGAAGTTTGGACCATGGTTTCTGTTTCAAATTTTAAGAAAACATGACTGCATTCTGTTCAAACACAAGCAAACATTGCTGTCATGTGTGACAATGTGACAATAAGCCCCAGAAAATCAGTGCACCATTGTGCTCACAATTGAATTTATCACCAATTTCACTTCATGAAACCCTTTCAAAAGGTCTGAAAATGCATATGTAAAATATTCAACTAACACAAGAGTTGAAGCAGACAATGAAACAATACATCAATTTGTTTAATCTATCTTGGCTCATCAAGTGGAGAATGAGAATATCACAAAGAGTTTTTCTCAGATGAGATCCACTTTCACTTCAATGGGCACATCAGTATGCAGAACTGTAGAGTGACTGTGGGAGGTGTGATGCCTCCACGAAGCTTTACTTTGTGGTGCGGGTTATGGGCAGGAGTAGTTATCAGTGACTGTTACTGCAACTTGCTGTCTGACTGCTTTTACCCTCTTATTTATGTAAATAACATTTTTTTTGTCTCAAACAGATTGTGCAGCATGTCACACATCCCATAAAACAATTAGGCCTTCTCTATTTGAAAAGCTTCCTCAAAAAATCTCTCTTTGTGTGGCAACCAGGATTGGCCTATCAGATGATGTGATTTTATGCCTTATGAATTTCTTTTGTGGAGATTTGCAAAAGCAAAAGTGTACATGAACAAACCACAGCAATTTCCAAGAAGCCTAGGAAATCGAAGCAGGAGCAATATGTATTGTTCCCAGTGTGATTGATTGATTGATTTTGTCAGGGAAGCCAAAACAGTTTTGGTCCAACCCACCACTGCCCCCACTGAAACTTATTGTGTGATATCACTCCCTGTATATCTTTTAAAGCCAACCAATGCCCTTGAACAGTGCAAGGAGTCCCTTTACCAGTTCTTTATTAGACAATTTATTCGGGTCTGGTTGTCCCAAATGTTCTGTGCCTTTTGCTCTACAATGCAATGCATTCGAAGATTAGATGTGATGCAGTTTCATCACCATCATCACAGATCCTACATTTAGGGTCCTCTTCTGTTACTCCCATTGTATGGAGGTGTTTTTTGAAATTCCCATGGCCTGTCAGCAATCCAACCATGAGTCTAATCTCTCTCCTGTTCAAGCCCAGGATTACCAAGCTTCTTTTAAAACATGGCTTTGGCATCATTACCTTGCCATGTTTTTGTTTATAGACCTTGGTCCAATATTCTATGTGCTGTCTTCTGAGCCAGTTATGTAGCTCCAATCTGATCATTGCCTTGGTGATTGTCAGGACAGGTTCTGGTCCAATAAATGGAGTTTCTGCCCCCATCCTGGCTAATGTCGGCATGTTCATTGCCACTGATCCCCGAGTGGCCAGGGACCCACAATAGATTTACCCTATTGCTTTCCCCTAGCTCCACCAAAACCCTGTGACATTCTGCAACAATTTTAGATCTTATTTCAGGGGCTGCCAGTAATCTCAGGGCTGCCTGGCTGTCTGAATAGCTGTAGATGCTACGGTCTTTGTAGCACCTTCACAAATTCTCCTCCACACACGCCCTGACGGCAGTGATTTCGGCCTGGAATACTGAGGCCAGTTTCCCTAGAGAGATGACACCCTCCAGTCTTGGCTGCACCCCGTATACCCCGGCCCCAACACCTTCGTCTGATTTCGACCCATCAGTGTCCCCTGTACGGTGTCTAACTATTTTTTCCCCACTGCTTCCTACTTCCAACTTTTATATTGAAAGGCTTGTTGAAGCAGTATGGGGATATAATATAGTCAGCCAGTATTTACCCAACCTTTCCTATATTTAATTCACTCCCTATTTTAATGTGTGATTATGGATATCCCAAAGAGTTCCAGTTTTTGCCTGATTTAAGCCTGTATGCACCAGCCGCTGCCTCCATCTTGACCCAAAGGTGTAATGGGGGCATATCCAGCATGATTTCCATCCCAGCAGTTGGTGTGCTGCTAATTCTGCCTGTTATGGCTAAGCAGGCTAATCTCTGCACCTTACCAAGCTCCTTAGCAGCGACCTGCTGTTCTACCTTCTTCCACCACACGACCGCCCCATAGGTGATCCTGGGTCTAATCACCGTGGTGTATATCCAGTGCATACCCTTGGGGCTCAAGCCCCAGTTTTTGCCACAAGCTCTCCTGGTACTTACCGAAGTACCTTTCGCCTTGGAGCAAATGTTTCTAATGTGAGGAGTCCCTGTCAGTTTCTAATCTAAGGTAACCTCTAGATATTTCACTGTCCCCTTCACAGGTAGCGCTTCATCGAAAAGCTTTAGATTCCAACTTTAATGTTGGATATTCTTCTTTGTGGATGGTGCAACAACAGTCTTCTTAGGACTAACCCCCAAATCCCCCAGTCTTGCACAATGTCCAATGCACCTTGTGCCATATTCCTGACTGTGTCAGCAAATTTGCCAAGTATTACTATGACAAGGTCATCTGCGTATCCTTGGCAAAAGTACTGCCTAGAGTTTAATTCTCCAATGAGTTCATTCACCACTAGAGTCAACAATAAAGGGGAAAGAACTCCTCCTTGTGGGCAACCCCTAGTGGTGTTGATTATCATTTTTTAATTCATCATGGTAACCTCTACCTTTCTTCCACTGAGCATGGCCCTAGTCCACCTACATATAGTGGTCTCTAGGTCATGCACCTCTGCTGCCCTAACCACGGAATCGAACATTGTGTTGCTAAAAGTCCCCTCGATGTCCAGGAAGATACAGAGGGCTATTTCCTCAAAGTGTAGTGATTTCTCCACCTTCACAACGAGTTGGTGGAGAGCTGTCTCACATGTTTTACCTGGCTGATATGCATGTTGGTTTGAATGTAGAGGAGTCCTACTTAACCTCGTCTCTCCAATATGTACATTAACCAGCTTTTCCAATGTCTTAAGAATGAAGGAGGACAGGCTGATTGGTCTCATATCCTTGGCCTTGGTATGATCAATTCCCCCTGGCTTTGGAATGAAGACAACCTTCACTGCCCTCCAGGCATTGGGAATTTCCCAGTGTGAGTGGTATATATCAAACGAATGACTTGTGGAACTGATTTTGGATATTCTTTTGCATAGTGACAGGGTGGTATAGCATTATGTAATGGATATAGTTGTTTCTCATGAAAGCTGCTGCCAGTTATGAGTGCATGTGGAAGTTTTCCATTATAAGCAGTGTCCATTAAGTGTACGGAAATATTAATTTCTCACCCCTCTTCTTCCTTCCTGTCGTTAAGTATTTGTGTGTGTGTTTTCTGTGTCTTTCTCTCTCTTCTTAATTATTTTTATGTCCTTTCTCCCCACCTGCCTCCCCCCCCCCTTCACCTCAGAATTATTTGGTTCACTTTTCTTTACTTCTTGATCTATCTCCTTTTGGTTGCTCTGGTACAGCTCAGTATTTATCAAACAATATCGCTGACCACCAGTCAACT
Source organism: Locusta migratoria (assembly GCA_026315105.1). Lineage (NCBI taxonomy): Eukaryota > Metazoa > Arthropoda > Insecta > Orthoptera > Acrididae > Locusta > Locusta migratoria. The sequence continues at coordinate 371,246,144 of CM048755.1, forward strand.
TTTACACCATCCTTACCTCATGTCATAGGTTGTGAATAACCCTTTCCTTCTGGTCCCCTTCTGCTCCCTCCTCTATCCTGTCTGATAAAGGAATTAATTTCCAAAAGCTAGTATTCTATGTTTATTTTCATCTTTCTTGACAATATCAGTGGCAACAGCCATGTAAGACAAGAGGTGTTTGGTGCAGCTGTTAGACTGGTTACAGCTGCTGCAATGGCGGATTATCATGATTAAGTATTTTCAATGTAGTGTTACAGTCAGCACACAAGAGATGGAACACATCTCCAAAGTAGTGGTGAGGTGGGGGTTTTCCCAAACAACCATTTTACGAGTGCACCATTAACCCATTGGCGTACTTTGACAGATATATCCGTCCATGTACTCACGTGTATTAACGTACAATGACGGATATTTCCGTCACTGTCTAGGCGACTCCTAACACTGCACTTTAATAGAATTCTGCCTAACAGGTAGCTCCGATTTTAATTTTCAGGCATTGCCAATGGATGACAGAAGCTGTAGGTGTTGAAACAGGCCAGTGGTTCTCAAGAGGGAACATTTTCTACAATGTCGGACTTCCGGACTATAGGGTTCGAGGACGGCAAAGCCAATAAGGAAGCCCACTACGAGGAAGTATTTGAGACTATTTCCCTACAAAAATCCCCCCAACAGACAAAAAAGCAGCCCCTACCAAAAGATGCAAGGTGTGTTACGACAGAAGACAGCGTGGAGAATCGTGCTTTCGGTGTGACAAATGCAAAGTTTGTCTTCGGGTGGACAAATGTTTTAATGACTATCAAACTTAGTTAAACTATGTCTGAATGTATCTCATAGTATAATGCAGTAATACAATAAAATAATCACTGTAAAATTGTTTAGTGTGTTGCTACAACAACCATCAAAAGTTGTCAGAAATAATAGTATGGCTGTGCGTAAATGCTAATAAAAACGTTTATGCCAATGGGTTAACATTGGGGATCTAGTAAAACATCAGATCTCTAACACTGCTGTAACTAGAGAACGATCCTTCAAGAATGGGGCAAACAACAACTGAAGAGAATCATTCAACATGACAGAATGTAACACATCTGCAAATTGCTGTTAATTTCAGTGCTGAACCATCAACAAGTGTCAGTAAGTGAACCATTCAACAAAACATCACCAATCCGGGCTTTCAGAGCCGAAGGCCCACTCGATTACTTACGCCGACAAGTCTTTTCCTATTCCATTGAGTGGACGGGCGCGTAAGGGACGGACACAACTTCGTGAATCTGTGCACCGTGAATGTCGGGAACTGTTCAAACTTGTGGAGGCTAAGTAATGCTGTGGGGCATGTGAAGTGGGAGTGATATGGGATCCCTGGTACATCTACATACAATTCTGACAAATGACACATACATACGCATCCTGGCTGATCACCTGCATCCACTCGTGTCCATTGTCCATCCAGAAGGACTTGGGCAATTCCAACAGCTCAATGTGACACCCACAGAATTGTTACAGAGTCGCTCCGAGAACACTCTTCCGAGTTTAAAGACCGTGATGGCCACCGATCTCCCGAGACGTGAACATTATTTGAACATATTTGGGATGCCTTGCAACATGCTGTTCAGAAGAGATCTCCACCCCCTCGTGCTGTTATGCACAGCTCTCAGGAAGCGTGGTGTCAATTCCCTCCAAGACTACTTCAGAGATTAGTCAATCCAGTGCCATATTGCGTTGCAGCACTTCTGCTTGTTCGTGGGGCCCCTACACTATATTAGGCAGGTGTAACAGTTTCTTTTTATCTTCAGTGTATTATAGTCCACGTCACGTACGAAGGCCGTCCCCCTCCAATATCGCGCTGGCAGCCAATCGTGTTCATTCTGTAGGTGCGTGGCTGGCCACTAGTTACACAACATTTCTCCTGCAGGCTCCACGGTTGGCGTTCGACCGTAGGTGGTCCCCGCCACGCTTTCCTTATCGGTCCGCCTCTATGCGCGGAAGTGCTTTCTTACGTGACGCCTGTAAAACGGTAAAGGACCCATTATTGATGCTCCCCAGCTTGAGGAAACATGTGATTTTTGTGCATTATGTGAACCACTTATGTCAACTTTCTGTGCTCTTACAGTTAAGTAAGAATTAAACCATATGTGCACAGTCTTATTCATATCACAATTACTTAGTTATCTAGAAGAATTCAAGAGAAAGAGAGAGAGAGAGAACAAAAACAGGAAATATAGTCAACAGCTATTTTACTGGAATTGATGAGAACTTCATAAAAATTAATTATGGTGGAAATCTGCAGCCTGCGGGAAACAAAATCGATGACTGTATATCATCAATGCTTATGGGTTATGTAAGCGGGAAGCAAATAGTTATGGCTGTTACAAACCCAAAAACATCATACTCTGCAGGAAGTTATCGTATACCTAACAGAATCTTACATCATTACCTCCAAATAACTGACTCCCTGACCCACATATGTAACTGTATATGGGAGTCAGGAAACTATACAGATCAACTAAAAACATCAAAAGTTATACCTCTATTCAGTTGGAGAACAAATAAGTTAAAAACTATTTTCCAATCACATTAACTTCCTGTTTTCCTAATGTACTGGAAAAAATGCACAATATGATAATACTCCAATTTTGTTTAAAAATGCCATTATTAAATTTGAACATGTTTTCCATAAAAAGAAATCAACTGATAGAGTTCTATATGAATATATAACCATGTTTTGAAGTTCATAGATGAAAATGTAGACGATATGAGTCAATTGAAGATAGGGATATCACCCGTCGACTTTGATGAATGACGTCATATTTTAGTCACAGTCAAGTTCGTAGAATTTATTTGGGACTACAAATTGCTACCAGATTATGATTCGCAGAAGTACATCGAGAACCGGTCACTACATGGGGGTAATAGTTTTCTTTACCTAATGTAAATTGACCACATTTATTTAGTAATAACTTCCATTCCTATGAAGTTATTGGTCAAAGCCAACGGGTGGTAACCCCTCTTCAGTTATGTTGATGATACAGCCCACAGAGTCTCGAAAACCTACCCAATCAATTATGGGTACCCAAGGGTCAGTTTTGGGACCTCTTCTTGCCTTTTCATGTAGTCCTATCAGTGATATAGATATACACGTTGAAGCACACAAAATAATTCTGTTTGCAGATGAGAACAATATTAGTAGAAGCACCAAAAATCAAAGATATTCAAAAAGAAATAAGCTCTGTTGCAAACCAAGTAGGTGAATGGGCAAGAACAAAGCAACTCATGATAAACAATAATAAAACAGTACCCTAGCATTAAACTTCCACAACAATCATAACACATTGCAATAGGCAGATATCACTATAAACCACCAATCTGTAATGAATTCAGAAGTAACCAAAGTTCTAGGTATTTGGATGCAAAGTGACCTAAAATGTGACAAACATGTAAATACAAAGTTGAGTACTGGCTACTATATTTTAAGAGCTCTAAAATGATGCATAAATGCACAGTCACAAAGGGGAGACTATTATGCATATTTTAATGCTCATTTAAAATATGGTCTCATATCCTGGGGAAATTTCTCAGTAACTCTGCGGACCTGCAGAATACAGAAAAAAAAATTATATATATAAAAAAAATAGAATTATCACAGGAGCAGTGTTATAAAGTCATACAAACCAATTTTTAAAACAATTCAGGGGCTACCACCACCATCCATTTATATTCATGATACTATGATGTATATTAAAAGAAATTTAAAAGGTAATGGTAATATTAAAAAAAATAGTGACTTGCATAACCACAACACTAGATCAAAAGATAACTGTCATGTTCTCCAGCAAATATCAAAAATGAAATAAATCTCAATTTGCGATCAGTTATGGCTTCACTGTACTAGGTTTAGATGGAATACCAAAGTGCAGCGAATGAAAATTTGTGCCCAGCAGGGATTCGAACCCGGAATCTCCTGCTTACTAGGCAGACGCGCTGACCACTCTGCCACCGAGGACACAGTGACCAGCCCGACTGCAGAGGACTCTTCCCTGCACGTCTCCCGCCACACCTAAATCTCCATTCGCCATGCTGTCTCTTTCCTATTACCACAGCCTATTTGTTCTGTAATGCTCGCAGCCTGAATACTGTATTCCCGCATCAGGGAATACAGACCACGAGGTATCGAGACACAATTAATTGTTGTCAGGAGACCAGCCTCGGTGTGTATACAATTATATATTTTTGACGTTACGGTGTTCAATGAATGAAATAAATCGCAATATGCAATCAGTTATGGCTTTACTGTACTAGGTTTAGATGGAATACCGAATGAAAATTGGTGCCCAGCTGGTATTCGAACCCAGGATCTCCTGCTTACTAGGCAGACATACTGACCACTCCGCCACCGAGGACACAGGCAAATTAGTACACCTACTGGATCCTAAGTCTCTATATCACCCAAACAAACCAGAAGCTTATTTATTCACTTTATCCTTTAATCCTCAAATATTTTGATGAAATACAACAACATTTTTTGCTTTACTTTGTAAGAATACTCTGATATTTTAGCATTTTTAGGACCTACCTGTCTCAGCTTTTCAAAGAACACTGATATTAACTTAAAAAGTGGTATCGACTCCCATGAGTGATATTGTTCCCCCTTCAGGACTTTGCTCTCAACCCAAACAGTTCACCTTTACATTTCCAACCGATAGCCGACCGGGAGTAGTCCAGAGAGCCACATTACGGATCACGGGGCCTCCCGCGTCGGAAGTTCAGATCCTCCCTTGGGCACGGTTGTGTGTGTTGTCCTTAGGTTAGTTAACTTAGTTTAAGTACTTTGTAGGTCTAGGGACTGTAGTTTGGTTCCATAGAATTACAAACATTTGAACATTTTTTTTCCCTATTGATATGCAGGACATGCCTAATGATGTCCCACCTACCAATAGTATCCACAGGAAGTGAACCTCATGTTCGACCTAGCAACCACCCTGGGCAGCTGATTTAACTCTGTATCCGTCCATACAGAGCTGTTGAACTGAGGCCGGTCATAATGCATGAAAGCAGGCACAAGCCCACCATTTGTATGATTCACTCTAAAAGCTATGTTACCAGTAGCCTTGATCACTATGAATACAGCTTCCTACTCTATCTACTATTAAAAAAAAATTATTTTGCTTTGTAAAGCCTTTGCACAAACATCCTATATCCTCTACTACCAGGATAAGACACGCACTGCACTTCAACACGTTTTGCGACCTGGTATGTCACCTAATTTTTCCTGCAATATTTTGCCCACACCTCTGCCATGACTACTGGCCCTTTAAAATACTTTACGATAAATTGGAAGAGTCTCGTTTATATCACCACGTCCTCATGACGCTAAGTACTTTCTCCACAGTGAGCTCGTATGTTATGAAAGCTTTACAGAAACCCAGAAATAACTTTCCTACAGCAGCCCAAACATTTTGCGTGTATGGTTGTTTACAAATTTGTTCACGAGATTTAGTAAGTTACAAAATTAGGATCAAATGAAACACTAAAGATATGTAGCATACTGATTTATGTGGCCAGTACAGTACAGTAACGTACAAGCACTTAAAATTGGGTTATAATGTCAAGTCTGAACACCCAAATGATTAGGCCTAAAATTACTGTAGTTATTTATGTAGGCCTTAAACAAACACGTTCGAATTGTCTAGAGCATCAAAATTAAAATTACGTTTCATGAAAAACTACGTTTTGTGATGGGTAACTTCCAATTAGCAATATTAACAACAATGTTGTTTTAACTGTAGGTTACAATGAAAATCTTGGGCCACAGTATTCTCTTTAGTTTTGTTTTTAACGATCCTTTGAATTCTCTTCGTATCATGTGACCGAAAATGTAGCCAAAACACCAGTAAACAATAGCCTATAAAGAGTTTATTAATCATTCTACAATCATGTGCTCTTACTGAACTTAGTAGCAATTTATGTCGTTCTCAAGATCGTGCAAATACCTATACTGTTTATTTATTACAGTAGCCTACCTTATCGTCTGTTTGGCTGCATGTAATTTCATCGCTAAACAGATTATCTTCACTTTTTCAGTACGTTTATCCCAATTTTGAAAGTGAACATGCTAACCTTTCAGGATGAAAGATTAAGTGGGCCCTACATTAATATGAGTTAAATTCCATATTCGTTAATCTTAATAAAAATAATGGTAGACACAAAAAGCATGTTTAAAACTTAAGTGTTTACGTTTCGGTTGAGTAAGTCCGAGATTCTTGCACGGTTGTCTGGGTTTCTCTTCCTACCCAAATGTATTTGCAAAGACATTTGTTTTATTTACATCACACGAATTTATTGAAGACGTAGGGGACAGTCGAATTCTTAACATATCTGAAACAGTATTCAATGAACTAGTATCCAACTTTTACGGCGCATTATATACCGCCAACCTTCCTCCTTTATCCGGGCTTAGGACCGGCAACAGCAACTGTTGAGTTACTCAGTAGTAACTACCACAGCAACTGAAGGCGGAGTTAAAGTTGTTTCACCTAACAACTCTGTCTAATGACTACAAATTGTAATACGATAAGAGCTGACTATTACTATGTTATATAATTTTCGACGAAGCTTTGCAACTTCCACGTGTCACAAATGGAAATTTATAGTTTTCTTAGACTGACCATTTATAACGAGAGTAGAAGTATTATATTGATAACTGTTATCTTATACGTCCGTAGCCCTGGCACGTTTTTAACTCCTTAACTTTTGGACAGTTTTGATCTACATTTATGTGTCATACGATGTACTAATTGCACAGAATTTGCCATGGAATTGTCTCACATTAGCAATTTGCACGTAGAGTTTCTCAACTGCTATACGAGATGGCAGCACAGTCACATCACTGCTAGAGAGACTAATCCTGCCATAATACTTCAGTGGCGGAAATATACCACTTCCTTTTAGTACACAGTACAGGTAGAATCTTTGACGAAATGTTCGAGGGGCCACTTTTTAATTATATTTATTTTGACTTTTGGCCTTACAGCCATCTTTTTATTTTACAAAATAATATACATTTATCCAAAGATTTCACCCCTAGTTTCATAATTAGTTCATTATTTTGATATAGGAGAGCTGACATGGAGGCTGGTAGTAGTGGTGGAATCTGATCAGTTGTTGAATAAAATCATTTTTTTTAAATTTGCGAATATTTTACATTAAAAAAATGTGATTGATATCGCCCACTGTTGTTCCATCACATTCACAATAAGGATTGTCTCTCACATGTATTCAGGGGATGTGGCTATGAAAGAATATACTGTCACCATACCGTATGCTTCTATAAGAGGTACGCAGGGGGGGGGGGGGGTAGAAATATTGTGACGCAAGTTGCATCATTGAAATTTCTGGGGGGGGGGGGGGGGGGGAGGAGGGGGAATTAGTACTTTAGACCAGCCGGGGAGGGGGAGGACTTTATAAAACAATTTACAAAACGTGAAATAAAAGATATTTCATTTCAATATTAAATGGCAAAACAACACCTAATATCTGGGGTGTGTATGGGGGGCAGGGGAGGACACCTCTGGCTTCTATGCTACTAATGTTGGTAGTAAGATAATTCTAAAGATGCCATGTTTAGCAGCAGTTATCACAAAATCATCAACTATTTCATTATATTTACTATTGGTATGTCCTTTGCTCCACATACATTTTACGTTCTTTCCAACATATTCATTTTCTTTAGAAGCTGTAAGTATGTCATTGTCATTGGGTCAGGTTTCTTGAGAATGGCTGGCATCAACATGCTTTGTAGTAAGCTTCTGCAGTCTGACAAAATCAATATATTTCATCCAGTGTGAGTCTGCAAATATTTTGTATGGCTGTGGCTTCTACTGAAAAACTGGAAGTTTCACTGGGAAGCGATATCATTTCTGTATTATCGGTACTTGCACATTAAAAAAAAACGTACCCCACCTTGCCATCTTCCGAGATTTTGGAGCCCTCAGTAAAAATCTGGATATATTGTGGGAAATACTCAGTAATGCAAATGTGTACCTACTAATTTTTCTGCTCCAATAGTTGTTTTGGTTGAGAAGTAGGAGACATTTGCTACTGAGATTAGTCATTATAATGATCATCATCATTAGAGACTGATTATGCCTTTCAGCATTTAGTCTGGAGCATAGTATCTATAATAAAATTCCTCCATGATCCCCTGTTCATTGCTAACATTGATGCCTCGACTGATGTCCAGGCTTTTACTTCAAAATCATTCTTCACCAAATGTAAGTACTTTCTCCTTTGTCTACCTCGACTCCTCATACCCTCCGCTGCCTAGTTCATGAATCTTTCAGATAACCTTGCTTCTCCCATGCGTGTGACCCCACCTTCTCAGTCTGTTTGCTCTAACTGCTTCATCTATGGTGCTCATGCCCAGTTTTTCTTTGATTTCCTCATTATGGACACCCTCCTGCCATTGTTCCCATCTATTAGTACCTGCAATCATTCAGGGTGTGGGTTCCTTTAGTCAAGTCCTAGTTCATGAACCACGGGCAACATATGAGTGGCCAAGTGAGTCGTTCTCTGACAGTTGGGATACCAGTTACTTTGGAATAAATCAGTTGCTGACAGGTGTAAAAATAACGGAACCATCAGTTTAATATGTCATGGTTGCAAAATATTAACACGAATTATTTACAGAAGGATGGAAAAGGTGGTAGTTGCTGACCTCGGGAAACATCAGTTTGGATTCAGGAGAAATGTAGGAACACGGGAGGCAATAGTCACTTTATGGAATATCTTGGAAGACAGATTAAGGAAAGGGAAACCTACATTTCTAGCTTTTATAGATTTGCAGAAAGCTTTTGACAATGTTGATTGGAATACACTCTTTCCAATTCTGAAATCAGGAGAAGTAAAATATAGGGACTGGAAGGTTATTTACAATTTGTATAAAAGCCAGATAGTGGTTATCAGAGTTGAAGGGCATGAAAGGGATGGAGACGTTGGGAAGGGAGTAAGACAGGGTTGTAGCTTTTCTCCAATGCTATTCAATTTGTACATTGAGCAAGCTAAACAGGAAAGCAAGAAGAAATTTGGAGAAGGAATTAAAGTTCAGGGTGAAGAAATAAAAGCATTATGTTTTGCCGATGACATTGTGATTCTTTCAGAGACAGCAAAAGATCTGGAAGAGCAGCTGAATGGAATGGACAGTGTGTTGAAAGGTGCGTATAAAATGAACATTAACAAGAGCAAAACAAGGGTAATGGAGTGAAGTCGAAGAAAATCAGGCGATGCTGAAGATATTAGATTAGGTAACAAAACAATAAAGGTGGTAAATGAGTTTTGTTACTTACGCAGTAAAATAACATATGATAGTCGCAGTACAGAGGATATAAAATGCAGAATTGCAATAGGAAGAAAAGCGTTTTTGAAAAAGAGAAATTTGTTAACATCCAATATTAATTTAAGTGTAAAGAAGTTCTTTCTGAAGGCATTTGTTGTGGAGTGTTGCCTTGTGTGGGAGTGAGACGTGGATGATAAACAGTGTGGACGGGAAGAGGCTAGAGACTTTTGAAATGTGGTGTACAGAAGAATGCTGAAGATTAGGTGGGTGGATCGCGTAACTAATGAAAAGTACTGAGCAGAATTGGGGAGAAAAGGAATTTCTGGCATACCTTGACTAAAAGAAGGGATTGATTGGTAGGACACATCCTTAGACAGCAAGAAATCGTAAATTTAGCAGGTGAGGGAAGTGTGTGGGGTAAAAATCACAGAGGGAGACTAATAGATGAATGCAGTAAGCAGATTCAAATGGATGAAGGTTGAAGGTCTTATGAGGAGATGAAGAGGCTTGCTCAGGATAGAGTAGGTTGGAGAGCTGCATCAAACCAGTCTCTGGACTGAAGACCACAGCCACAACAACAAGGTTGGGCATCTCAGACATATTCGAGTCGTGGCCACCTTAGTGCTCAGATGGCAAAGACTACCAAATCCACCAGTTATTCCCACAACCGTTATGGGTAAAACCCAGTGGAGTCCTGGGCAAGTTAAGGCTAGCAACCTGTTTCCCAGTTACTTCAATATGATGCTGGCAACAATGAGAGCAAAATGCCATTATAATGGTACCTAGTATAAATTGGTATACATTGACATTCTTTGGAGATTAGCCAGAGTGTCTTAAGTATATGAATCTAGTGAATAGGTGTAATTTTAGATGTGTGTTCATTCTCTGTGTATTCTTATCTTCTTCAATCCATCTTTAAAGTTTTAGTTCCATGTCTGTCAATAGGTTGCAGCCTAAGGCAGCTTATGCTGACAATGTGTTATTAGGTGTGGAGCTCATAGCTCCCAGGGAAGTTCTAATACAACTAAACTGAAGTTTTCGAGTTTCATAACTGATTTCCTATTGCTTACCATTGTAGAATAGCATGCTTTCATAATCAATCTAAGATCTGATTACATTTCTGCATATGAATAGTAATATGTTATGATCTACTTGCCCACCACGCTCTTGTAATAGAGTGCAACACATTGAGGCAAGGCTGAATCTTTTCCACAAGATTTGTAATGTGCCCCACCCATGACAGGTGAGTCCATTATCATGCCTAAAAATTTAGTCTCACTCTTCACAGGGAAATTCTGACATTTAATTAGATATGCGTTAGATCTTGTGGAATCCTTCACCTGCCTAGTTGTCTTAAGGATTGAGAGCTGTAGGCCTGCATTTGCCAACCAGGTTTGTATCTGGGATGTTGCTCAACACATTTTTCTTGTTTTGTTGAGGCTTAAATCTGAAGTATAAAAACATATCATTAGCATATTGCAGTACTTGAATGGTTCTACATGATTTGGATTGCAAGTCTGCTATGTAAATAATTAAAGAATGGGGCTCAATATCGAACCTGTGTAAGACAGAGAATAGTGTATATTGAGCCAACAGTTTTACAAGTAGAAAATAAGAGTACTGTTCTTCTAAAAGAAAAAAAATGCTTATCCCATAAATGAAATGGCAGAGAAATCCAATAACCGACATTTGCTGCCATAATATGTTCAGAATAACATTGTTGTATGCTGCTTCTATCTCACAAACATGTCTGCAACATACTACTTTTTCTCAAAATCTTTTTTATGTCTGCAGAGAGTAATGTCAAGTTATCTTATCTAATATAGAGTGTTTTCTAAATCCATTTTGATTATCTGACAGTAAATTACTAGTTTCAAGCCACCATTCAAGCCTATGTTTAATCATTTTCTCCGAGATTTTGGCAATGTAGAAGGAGAGAGCTGTTGGTCTGTAGAAACTGACACATGCTGGGTCCTTTCTTGGTTTCTGTATTGGATTAATTATTTGAGTAATCCAGTCTTCAGGTGGAGATTCATAAAATCATATTCAGTTGAAAGTTTCCAGCAGCCATTCTTTTGCAGGTTCAGATAAGTTCTGTAACATTGTATGATAAATACTGTTCACTTCTGAAGATGTATTCTCTATGTTTGTTATGGCAAGTGACAGTTCTTCCTTTGTAAATGGTAAGCATAAGAATTGATCTGACATTTCTGCTGCAGCTATCAAAGGTTCTGTCAATGCTGATGGATGTGCTATTTTGATTAGGAATGAGTGTGCAAGAGATTCCTCCATTCTTTTGGTGTCTATTTTTCCTAATTTCCTTTGTCAAAGGGCCTCTTTATTCACTTTGCTACAATATGCAATCCAGCTTTCTAGCTTCTTTTTCTTTAAGAAACATTTTACTTGGGCATCTATTTCTTTGTATTGTAAGTAATTATCGAATAATTGGTGTAACTGATATTCTCTCAAGATGTATTTTTGTTGCTGTCACTGCTCTCGAACATTCGGCATCCGACCAAATGTTTGGATTTTTTTCTTTTACTTTCTTCAAGTTTTTCTAATAGGTAGTGTTTAGGAAGCTGCCTTATTTATGAGGTTGATAAATGATTTATATTCATCCTCTAAATTGTTGTGTATTGTTAATTCCAAAATTAGGTGCAGAGTCTGTGTCTTATACTCTTCCCATTGGGCATTTGTAATTCTAAACTTTCCTCTTGTCTCTACCTCACTGCCTAAGATAGGTGTTGTTCCAATTATAATTTCAATTTGAAGGTGTACCCCTTGGGTATCATTCAGTACTGACCAGTGAACTACAGTAGCTAATACTGGTGAGCATGTTGTTAATTCTGTTGCTGACTGTTGTTTGTTTGGATTAGATACTAAAGTAAGTTTCCCATTATCTTCAATTGTCTCTTCCAGATGTCTTCTATAGCCATCTGTTTCTCCATATCCCCACAAAACATTGTGGGCATTGAAGTCACCACATAACAAGTATGAATGGAGACTGTACCAGAGTAAAAATATTTCTCCATGTTCTATCTTGGATTCTACTTTTGGGTGATTGTTAAACAGAGATAAGTGAGAAGTTACACTTATGCAAATGAATTCTAATAGCTACAACATGAAGTGTTTCCCCTGGCAATATCTGTATGGGTAAGATTATGTAAGAAAGATTACTTCTTACAAAAATCGCGACACTTCTCCATCTGGCCATTTTGTCCTTTCTTATTACATTGTACACTGTAAACACTATACTTGAAGTAGGCAGACTGCTGTGATATTTACTTCACTTTGGGGTAATTCTTGTAACATATTTTCTTTATTTGATAGTGATGATTGTGCATTCTGTTGTAATATTTTAAGCATTGTTTTGGTTTATAAGATGCTTGATAGTTGTCCTGCTTACTTTTAACTGAATATTGTCACCTACCATTGATCTGGTTTGATCCATGATGGTCAATATTAATGTGAGGATACTGTCCACTAACCTCTGACTGCCTGCTGTCTGCATCTTTAGACGCTTATATTGTGATATGAGGATGCATACGGGTTTGATATTATAGGTTGTACTGGATGCTGTGATGCAATGTGAGCTTCTCTATATGCACTCCAGCTGCTTGTTTTGTCTTGTGTGTAGGGTTCATATTTATTTTCATGATGTGGCGCGCAGTTTAATGGGCTGGTCTCAGCATTTGTTTGTTCATTTGTTAGAGCACACCATCCACTCTATTCAGTTGAAGGAATTCTTGAGTATTATTTATTCAGCACTGTATTCCAGCCACATTATCTTGTGAAGTCTTTCCAATTCGATTGTAAACTGCAGTGGCATAACTGCGCGAGTTTATCCTGCTGCTTACTCCATTAAAAGATATGTTGTTGAAGGTGGCTATTTCTTGAATTTGCTTCCTTCTGGTATATGTCCCGCGTCTTTGATACGTTACGAGGTGGTTTTCTTGGCAGTAAATACAAGTAATAGATTTAGATGGACGTGTTTGTATCGTGTATTGACCACCGCGTCTTTCGCAGTGTGTATGTCCTCTGCATTGTTTTCTGATGTGGCCATATTGTAGACAATTAAAATATTGTCTCATAGTAGGTACATATATTTCAACAGTACACCCTGCTCCACGGTTAAGTACACAAATACCAGTAAACTTTGATTATCAAATGCTAAAACACAAGTCTGATGTTTCCATAGCATATCATCTCAATTTTTGTCACTCATTTTGTAACTCTTCATACCTTTAACACCGAGTTCACTTTCAATAACCTCTATTATCTCCTCTTTGCTTAATGAGAGGGCAACATGCCTAATTACACCTTGCTTGTTTACTATATTAGTTGGAATGTGCAACTCCCAATTATTCCCTTTTCCTGACCTAATATGTTTCCTGGCTCATTTTTTAGCTCTATTTTAACAATAATCTTGCCGATAGAGGAAATATTCATGATGTCTGATTTCAGATTGGGTGCTTTTGTATAAATTTGCTTACCCACAGCCACTGGGTGATGTTTATCAATATTTTTATCAAGACTTTCAACATAAAGATATGATATCTTGCCTCTATTCTGTGATGTGTGTTGTTCCGGTGGAAATATTTGCAATCCCTTCTGTGTGTTTTCACTTTTGATATCCCCCAGTTAAGACTTTATGTGTTTACTGCAATGTTTCCTATATTTGTTTCCACTGAAAACTTTGCTAGCATTTTCTCTTGTTTGATCCCATTTATTATGTTAACTATCCTTTTATAGGCAGCGAAGTCCATCTCCACATTGTGTGCCATCTGTTTAAAGTATGCTGAGCGAGGTGACACAGTGGTAACACACTGGACTTGCATTTGGGAGGATGGTGGTTCAAATTCACCTCCAACCATCCGGATTTAGGTTTCCTGTGATTTCCCTATATCACTCCAGGCAAATACCAGTATGGTTCCTTTCAAAAGGCACGGCCGATTTCCTTCCCCATCCTTACACAAACGACCAGAGCGTAAGCTCCGCCTCTAATGACCACACTGTCAATACTAATCTTCCTTCCTTTTTCTTCTTTGTTGTGTACTGCATTAGAGGGTAGCTTACCTGAGCCATGTGTTGCTGCCATTATTGATCTCTTATCTGGCAATTTTTTCTCTGTATCTGCTTGTTGTTTTCTTGATGACACCGTGTTCTGAATGTCCATTTTAATTTCATCTTCTTGCCAGGCTTGCTTGAAAAATGAAGAGACACCACGTATTTGAAGTAACATACAATTAAAACTGTAGGTGTGGACTATGAGTTGGTCGTTGACTGCTGGTAAATAAAAAATGCACTAAAAGACGAAGTACACACACAAGAGATGAGGCGTCAGCGATGCATTGGTCGTGCACTGTATGTTACAATAATAATAATAACAGCACATTAGAAGAGTTCTACGCATTCACACGAAGCAAGGTGAGACATGGGGGAATAGTGGAGGAGAAGGGGAGGGAGAGGGTGAGGATGAACAAGAGGGCCAGTGGGAGGGACTGGGGGAGGATGTCCCAGGAAGTCAGGAGGAAGGAGGGAGGTGCCAGAGGGGTAGCAGGGTGGAATGAGGAGAGAAGGGGAGAAAGGGAGGCATGGTCAGGACTGTCGGGGAGAGGAAGGGAAGAGGGAGAAAGGGGAAGGATCACAACTGATAGGAAGGTCATGACGGAGGGCATGACCCGCAAGGGGGGAGGGTATGGCAGTTGCCACGGGAAAGGATCTGGAGAGTGGACAGGTGTAGAACAGGGGGGCGCAGTGGTGGAAGAGAGGCAATGGACCAGGTGCTGAGAGGAGGGGTTGGACGAGAGGATTAGGTGGGTCTAACTTGCGGGATAGGTAATGGAGGTGGGGGAAAGGAATGAAATCGTAGAGGATCTGCATGCGGAGGGGGGATAAAAGGGGATATGTAAGGTGAGGCGGAGGGCATGGTGCTCCAGTATCTCCAGGGATGAGGGCAGAGATCCAGGCTGGATGGGCTACACAGAGGATAGGATGGATGAGGGATTTGTATGTATAGAGGACGGTGGAAGGGGTGAGGCCCCAGGTTCAGCCAATTGGGAGTTTGAGGAGGCGGGAGTGGGCTTTTTCTTGGATGGTGCAGAGATGGGGAGTCCAGGATAGGGTGCGAGCAATAGTGAGGCTCAGATACTTTAGGGTAGGGGTGAGGCGGCTGGGACAGTGATGGAGGGTGAGATGGAAATCACAGGGACAGAAGGAAGGTGTGGTATGACCTACGATGATCACCTGGGTTTTGGTAGGATTTATAGATAGGAGCCACTGGTTACACCAAGTGGTGAAAAGGTCAAGGTGTTCTTGGAGGAGATGGTTGGAACGGGCGAGGGTGGAGGCTTAGGCAAGGAAAGCGGTGTCATCAGCATACTATAAGGGCCAGTTGCATAAAACAATCTACGTTCAATTGCCCGAAACTGATCTCCAGTCAAGCTGAACTTCGAAATTGTGTTGTATAAATTTTAATCCAAGATCATTCCCCCTGATCTAAGTTCAAATTTGACAGGCGAATTTTCTCCGATTAACGTTTCTGAAATAAGTTCAGAGAAAGGGTTGTTAAAAAACTGTTTCGGTGTCTGTCTGTGTCTGTAAGTTAATAATGTGAAGACGAATAAACAGGCTTACTATTGCTTCAAATAAAATGGTATGAACGCTATTCGTAATTATTTGAATAATAATCTTACAATTTGTTTGTTACCAACTGTTTTATATGCATGGTCTACAAGTTATGTTACCTTCAGCTTTCAGATTACTCTGATGTTTCATCTGAGGATGGAGAGTTTGAGCAAAAGAACTCCTCGCGTGTTTCAAAAGAGCTAAATGACCGGCAATTTAAATTAAGGTTTCGCTTAGGAAATCACACAGTTGAAGAGCTGCAACAAAGGTTGGATGCACAGTTGCAGAAACAAACTAGATGTTCCAAGGCAATTGTTTGTAGAGCTTACGGGACTTAACTACGGGGTCATCAGTCCCTAAACTTACAAACTACTTATGAACTAACTAATACTAAGGACGGCACAAATATCCGTGCCCGAGGGGGGATTCGAACCCCCCGACCGTAGTGGCCATGCAGACCGTGACTGGAGCGCCTCAGTCCTCTCGGCCACCGCGGCGGGCAAACTAGATGTAATCACGCAATGAATCCAATGTTCATGATCTTACTGAAAATGCGATTTTATGCAACTGGAAGCTTGCAGATTGTAACTGGAGACTTGTAAAACGATATCAATTAAAATATCTTTTTCTTCTTTCTTGAAGTTTGCTTTACGAGTTTTCTTCTTCATTTATCTTTGTTGTTTATGTACGCAGACATAACTCGAATGACGTCGAGAATTGTCTGTCGCTCCTATATAAACTGCAAGTTCAATACAATTTGATTCGATACAGTTATTTAGCGACGTTGTCAAATCTGTTTCGCTGACCTTAGTTAAATACTGAACCAAGTTCAGTGATCTAAGATTAGTGTAATACAACACACACAGAGAAAAGAACCAAATTCATTTCTGCGCTTCGATCGAAAGTGAACTACGATTAGGAATATTTATGCAACCGACCCTAAGAGGTGTATGGGGGAGGGGCAGGCTTTGGGATATCAGAGGTATATGGGAAATAAAAGAAGAGAGAAAGGACGGAACCTTGGAGCATGCCAGCAGACGGCTAGAAAAAACGAGAGTCGGTGTTGTGGACGGTAACATAAGTGGGGTGGTTGGAGAGGAAGGAGGCAATTGACCTGGACGGGGTTGATGGGAAGATCATAGGTTTGCAGTTTGAAGAGCAGGCCAGAATGCCAGACCCAGTCATAGGCCCGTTCAAGGTCTAAGGACACAAAGATAGAACAATGGGAATTGAGCTGGAGGAAAAGGCGTAAGGCGAAGGAACTGGTCATCAGTGGAGAAGGAAGGATGAAAGGCACATTGGGTGTCATGAAGAAGGTGGAGTAGCTGGAGGTGGTGATGGATGCGATGGGATAGGATGGATTCGAAGACTTTGCTGAACACCAGGCTGAGGCAAATGGAACGTTAGGAGGAGGCATCAGAGGGGGAGTTTGTAGGCTTTAAGGAACATGAGGACTCGGGAGATTTTCCACAGGTGGGGGTAGTAGCCAGTGTAGAGGATTGTGGTATAGAGGGTAGAAAGGGTGGGGACATTCCTTGAGGTGGCAGTAGGTGATGCGATCGTAGCCAGGAGCCACGTTTTGTTTAGTGTTTTAGTTTTTTCATGGACATCTGGGAACAACGAATAATCAAAGTTAGGATTGTCAGGGATGGGGAAGACATCAGAGAGGAAAGAGGCAAAATAATTAGTATAACTGGCATTATCAGGAAGGGGCTGGTCAATGTGGAGGAGAGGGAAGGTGTGTGCAGATGTCAAGCCAGTGAGGCAGTGGAAGCTGTTCCAATACTGACACGAGTTGACAGGGAGGTGGGCACTAAGCTGTGTCACTGTCTGATGCCAGCCCAAAACTTTTTGGCAGTCAGGAAGCTGCGCACGTGTCGATGGAGTTGCCGGTGGCGGAGGAGTGTATCTTGCTCGTGGGTGTGGAGGATAGAGCAGTAGAGGCAGCAGGATTCCCAAAGGAGAAGGAGAGCTTGTGGAAGGATGGTGGGGTGGGGTGGCTAAATGGCTTTTATGGGGATGTGGGAATGGATGATATCAAACAAGGTCTGCTGAGAGAAGGAGGTGGCATAGTCAATATCATCAGGGGTGTGGAGGGGGAGAGGGTGGCTTTCGACCTGATGGATGATGGAGAGGTAAAAGGCATCCAAGTCTGCCCTGGAGTAGTCATGGACGAGTTTAGGAGGTGGAGGTGGGCAGAAATTCTGTGTGCGATGGACATTGGGGGGCGAGGGTAAAGAGAAAAGGGTCATGGTCAGGTTACTGCCTATGGGGTCAAGGACGTAGGTAGTGATGCGTCCAAGGAGATTTGGACAGACAATCATGACATCAGGGGTGGTATTGCTACAGGGGCGGGTATGGCGTGGGAGAGGGACATCACCACCATTGATGGTGGGAAGCAACTGATGCCACCAATGGAGTTCAGCAGAAGTGCAGTAGTGGATATTGAGGTTGGCGGCAATCACATAGATTGTGAAGGAGCTATCTATGTGAGCAAGGAAGTCAAAGGACAGGAACATGGGAGCAGATATAATTGGTAGCACAGGTGACAGTTAGGGAAGAGAGGAAGAGGGTGTGGATAAGATGTTCATAAGGGATGTTCAGGAGGGGCTCTGGCCGAACCGATGGTGTCGGAGGCGGCCGAAAGCTACTCCACCTCGTGCAGGGGGATGGGGAGAGTCATGGCGGTGTAGGAGATACGGGGTGATACTGACTTTTAGGTGAGGGAGGACAAAGGTTTCGTTGAGGAGAAAGGTATCCACGTGGTGTTGGGATAAGGTGTTCATGAGAAGGAGCTTACTGATGGGAAGGGAGCGATTATTGGAGCACAAGATAATAAATTGTTGTTGCGCCATGAGGTTAAAAGGTGGAGAGAGGGGGAGGAAAAGGGCGCGGGTTTGGGGACTAAACTAGGATGTGTGGGCTGTCATTGTGGGAGAAGATGAAGTGGGTGTGGTTTTGGGATGTTGTGACCTTAAAATCAAGGTTGAAGAGGGAGTGAGTGGCCAGGGAGACTTGGTGGAGAGTGTGGGGGCGCTGAAAAGGGTGGATGTTTTGAAGGACGATAGTATGGAACCAGAGGATGTCCTCTACTGTGGGGGGAGGGCATAAGGTGTTATTGGTGGGAATGGGAGGATCAGTGGGACAGCTGGGGAAAGTGAATCCTTCTTTGGTGAGTGGAGGGTGGGACTTTCATTTGTAAGAGTAGATGGTGTGTGCCTCCCTGCAGGTGTTACAGGAGGGAGGGGTGGTGAGGTTAGGGCAGGAGGTTTGGAAGTGGGGACCTTTGCAGTGTGGGCATACAGGGGGCAGACGGGAATATTCGGCAAGGTGGTCGTCCTATGTGAGGCAGTGGGAGCAACGATAGGATTGATGAGGGGCTCGGGAAGGTTCTATCTGGTGTAGTCGGCTATAAATGAGGGCCCCATTATGGAGAAGGTGGTTGACGGATGGGGCATTTTCAGTGAAGACACGCACGAGGTACGTGGGGCCCATCGCACTGTTGATGCGACGGGTGGAACGGGCTGAGAGGCAAGGATCCCGCCAAACTTCCTCCGACGCCTCCGTGACACCCGGGTTCAGTTCCACTATCAGAGCAGTGAGGGTGGGAGTATGACGGGGAGGATGGGGTTGGCGTTTGGAAGCAGGAGGGGGGGGGGCAAGGGAGGTGTACAGTAGAGGCCGTCAAACGCGGCCTGGCTCCCGCTCGTTCCCGCTAGCGAGAGCGGCTAGCGAGACCGCAGTACCCGGGAGCCGGCCATGCCGATAATGCAGTTTCGGGAGCGAGAAGACTCGGTACTCCCGGCTGGCATGTGGAACACCCGACGGCAGTGCGCATGCGCACGGCCAGCCCTCCTCACGCCGTTAATTATTGCGCCCGTGGTGGTGGTGGTGGACATGAGGGACCAAACAACGAGGTCATCAGTCCCTTCAACCTCAAATTGTATACGCCACGGAACTCGACGAAAAATAGGTGAAAGCCAAAAGACCATTACACTAGGAAGAAAAATCGACTCGTCAACAAGACTAAGACCATCCCAGGGCAGCAAATGCTACAGTGTCCGCTCCCACAGCTCCGGAAGCGACCTCTACCCTAAACCACAAGTTACTAATGTCACAGTGGTCAACGTATCACAGCTCCAGAGCAGGGAGAAATAAAGCTACATTAAAATGTAAAAGAGTGGGGGACTGGTGGGGATAAGGCTCTAAACCCCACAATCAGCCAAGAATCACAAACCCACTCTCACCCCGACCAAGCGAGTCCTAGAGCTGACAATAAAATCGACTTTCATGGAGGAAGGCAAGGATGCGATCAACCATCCGTGGGTCATCCGCCAAAACTAAAGGCAATGCAGGCGGTAGGCCATAGTCGCCACGAAGTGTCGAATGGAGAGGACATTCAGTCAGGATATGAGACACGGATTGTACGGCTCCACAATCACAATGTGGTGGACTGTCATTTCGTAAAAGAAATCCATGGGTCAGCCTGCAGTGTCCAAGACGGAGGCGACAAAGGACAATTGATTCTCTCCGGGAAGGGCGTAAAGATGAACTCCAAGCTGCAGTCGTATCTTTGATGGTGCGGAGTTTATTGGAAGGGACAGTAGCCTTCCAACTGCTAGCCCATGAGGAGTGAAGCAAAGATCTGACCTGCACCCGCAGATCCGCACCCGGAATTCGAAAGGGAGATGGGCAGCGAGTAATTGCCGATCTAGCCAACCGGTCAGCCTCTTCATTCCCTGTAATACCAACATGGCTTGGCACCCAGAGAAAGGTAACGGAGCAGGCAGGCAGCACGATGAAGGTCAGCAAGGAGATCATGGATGGAAATAACTAAAGGATGGGAGGGGAAACACCGATCAATGGCCTGCAGACTGCTCATGGAGTCAGCACAGATTAAACCACGTTCCACGGCAGAATGTTTAATAAAACAGAGGGCTCTATAAGTCGCCATCAGCTCTGCCGTAAACACACTGCATGCCTCCGGCAGAGAATGGCATTCCGCCCCAACAGGAGATGTAAAAGCATATCCGGAGTGGTTCGCTGTTTTCGAGCCATCAGTGTAGAAGATAGAGGCTCCCTGAAACTCTTCTAGTACTGGGCGCACCAGACGCCGAAAGACCATGGGGGAAATCAAAGCTCTTGGGCCCTGGAAGAGATCCGCCCGAATTAGTGGTCGTGGCACCATCCACGGAGGTGTGCGTGCAGTAAAATGGGGGGCGCAATCTAGGGAAGGGAAATGGAAATCCCGGCAAAGAGAGGCAAGCCGCAGTCCGACGGGGAGGCCCGCCCGCGGCCGGGTATCAGGGGGTCGAAGCCCTTCATATGCAAAAAGAACCTGGTAAGCGGGATGATCAGGATATTGCCAGATGGCGATGGCATAAGATGGCAGAAGCTGATGCCGCCTGACCTGAAGAGGCCAGATTCCCGCCTCAACAAGGAGACTGTCGACCGGGCTAGTCGGGAATGCACCTGTAGCCAAGCGGACACCAAAATGGTGAACCGGGTCTAATAATTTCAGGGCAGAAGGAGCTGCTGAGCCATAAACTTGACACCTATAGTCCAATCGGGACAAGATGAGAGCCCGATAGATACGGAGGATAGTTGTTCGGTCTGCACCCCAAGATGAATGAGCAAGGAAACGTAGGACATTAAGTTTCCTCATACAACTAATCTTTAGGTGGCGAATATGGGGCACCCAAGTCAATTTTTTGTCAAAGAGAGAGGCTACTGAGTAGGAGCTGTACCATATGCAAAAGTCGTCGACATACAACGCCGGGGTTACCAGTGACCCAACAGAGCTAACCAACCCATTTATGGCGATTAGAAAAAGTGTAACACTCAACAGTGAGCCCTGGGGGACGCCGTTCTCCTGTATCCGAGGGGAGCTAAAGGAAGAGCCAACTCTGACACGGAACAGGCGGTTGGATAAAAACTGATGCATAAAAATTGGTAAGGAGCCTCTGAGGCCCCAGTCATGAAGAGAACGTAAAATATGATGACGCCAAGCAGTGTCGTATGCCTTATGAAGATCGAAGAAGACTGCTACCAGATGATGTCTTTTAGAGAAGGCCTGTCTGATAGCAGTCTCCAGTCGAAGTAAATGGTCAATAGGGGATCGTCCCTCCCTGAACCCACACTGGTAAGGTGAGAGAAGTCCCCGGGATTCAAGAACCCAGCATAATCTGCGGGCTACCATCCGTTCAAGTAGTTTACAGGGGACACTTGTCAGGCTTATTGGTCGATAACTGTCCAGCGGCGACGGGTCCTTTCCAGGCTTGAGGGCAGGGACCACAATACTCTCCCTCCACTGGGGGGGGGGGGAACACCCCTTGAAGCCAAATACGGTTAAAAACTTTTAGGAGAAATTGTCGTTGTGAGGGGTTAAGGTGTTTCAGCAATTGATTATGGATATCGTCAGGGCCAGGTGCTGAATCACGAGAAGAGGAGAGGGCCAGCGATAGCTCCCAGTCAGTAAAAGGTTCGTTATATGGTTCCACCTGGTGAGAAGTAAAGCCTAATTTGAAGGTTTCGGCCTGGTGTTTCTTAAGGAGAAAGGTCGCCGGATATGAGGTTGTCGCTGATACAGTGGCGAAGTGAGTTGCAAGATGTTCTGCAACAACAGATGGCTCTGTGCAGACCCCATCAGGCAGGGCAAGACCAGGGACGGAAAGCTACCTTGGATAGATCGGAGCATAGCCCACACTCTTGTCAAAGGGACAGAAGAGCCCAACGAGGAGACAAAATGCTCCCAGCATGTCCGCTTACTTTGTTTGATTAAGTAACGAGCTCTGGCACACAGCCGTTTGAAATTTATGAGACCAGCGAGGGAAGGGAGGCGCTTAAGATGTTGCAAGGCCCTACGGCGCTCGTGAATGGCTGCGGCAACAGTTGCATTCCACCAAGGGACCGGCCGGCGAGTAGGAGGGCCTGTCGACCGGGAAACAGCGGCGTTGGCAGCTTGGGTAATCATGTTGGTCATTTGGCTTATTATATCATCTATACAGCCTGAGGGGGAAGATGGGAAAACAACCTGTGATGTATATAGCGGCCAATTAGCACGACGAAAACCCAGCGGGGTACCCTGGCTCATGGTAGGTGTGAGGCAAGCGAAAGGATCAACGGAAAGTGGTCGCTATCGCAGAGGTCGTCATACGCCGACCAGTGAAATAAAGGAAGGAGAGAAGGAGAAGTGAGAGAAAGGTCTATGGCAGAAAAGGTGCCGTGAGCGGCACTAAAATGAGTTGGGGAACCATCGTTGAGAAGGCCCAGATTGTGGTCAGCAATAAACTGGTCTATGAGGCGGCCCCGGCTAGATGTATAAGCACTGCCCCACAAAGGATGGTGGGCATTGAAGTCCCCAAGGATGAGGTAAGGAGGGGGAAGTTGCTGAAGGAGGGCAACTAGGGCAGCGAGTGTAGGTGGCCTGTCAGGGGGAAGGTAGAGGTTGCAAATGGTTAATGGAGTGTCCAAGTGAACCCGGACAGCAACCGCTTCCAATGGAGTTTGGAGAGGAATCCAGGTACTGACAATATCTGTCCTGACCAAAGTACAAACCCCACCAGACGCCTGGAGGGGACCAACCCGGTTCCGACAAAATGCACGGAACCCACGGAGGGTCGGTGAATGTGCATCCATAAACCTCGATTCTTGCAGGACGACACAGGCCGCAGAAGAGAGAGAGATTAGCTGTTTAATCTCCAAGAGGTGATGTAGTAGCCATTACAGTTCCATTGGATGATCATATCACGAAGATCTAGGCGAGAAGCGAATGGCATAATGTCTGTCACGCTGCTTTGTCAGCGTCCGTCACCAAAGAAGAAGGGACAACATCCATAAATAGTTGGTCAGCCTCAGGCTCAATGGGATTAGCGAGTTGCGAAAGCGCAGTCGGCACCTCCGCTAGTACCGGAGGGGCTTTGTCTTTTAACTTTGGTTTCTTCTTCTTCTTCTTCTTCTCCTTCTCTTTCTCCTTCTCTTTCTCTCGTGTGGGACGGGCAGGACCCGCCCCAGAGAGAGGACTTTTGTCAGTTAGGTCTGGTACTGACGAAGATCGGGCGACCTTTGAACTCACTGACTGGGAGTCCGATGGCCGACTGGAGGTCGAAGATCTCCGATCTGGGGAACGCCGGGACGGAAGGCCCTGAGATGGGGCACTGTCACCGGCAGGCGACGGAGAAGGGGTGCACTTCTCCGGCTGGGAAGAGGTGGGACACAAAGGGAGGGCTACAGAAGCTACAGGAGATGGAGATGTGAGGGAGGGGTGGGGACGGGGTGTAGGGGGGAGATGGGAGTGGGAAGGGGAGGGTGAAATGCTAGAAGATAACGTCGTAGCGAAGGTCGTCGCCATCTGCACGGGATGCAGACGTTCATATTTACTGCGGGCCTCAGGGTACGTCAAACGCTCCAGGGATTTATACTCTTGTATCTTCTTTTGTTTCTTAAACATAGGGCATTCTGGCGATCGTGAAGAGTGGTGTTGATGGCAGTTGACGCACACCGGCGGAGGAACACAGGGGCTCCCCTCATGTAGTGGGCGTCCACAATCACCGCATACTGGGACTGCTGTACAGCGAGAGGACATATGACCAAACCTCGAACATCGAAAACACCGCATGGGAGGTGGAATGTAGGGCTTCACTTCACATCGATATATCATTATCTTGACCTTCTCTGGGAGTGTGTCCTCCTCGAAGGCCAAGATAAAGGCCCCAGTATCGACGCGGTTATCTTTAGGTCCCCTCTGAACGCGGCGAACAAAATGTACACCACGCTGCTCGAGATAGGCCCTAAGCTCCTCATCAGTTTGAAGGAGGAGGTCCCGGTGGAATATCACACCCTGTACCATATTCAAGGATTTGTGTGGGAGTATTGTTACGGGAATGTCGCCAAGGGTGGTGCAGGCGAGCAAAGCTTCAGACTGGGCTGCCGAGACCATTTTAATGAGCAATGAGCCAGATCTAAGCTTACCCATAAGATTCCACTTCACCAAACTTGTCCTCTATGGTCTCGACAAAGAACAGCGGTTTGGTGGTAGTAAAAGTTCCTCCATCAGTCCTCGAGCAAACCAGGTAGCGAGGAAAGGGTTTTGCTCCTAACCGGCGAGCCTGGCCTTCCTCCCAAGGGGTAGCAAGGGAGGGAAACATCCTCGTATCCGCAGTAGCAGCATTGAACGATCTCTCCCTGTCTTGAGAGACGGCCGATGCACGACCATTTTGGAGTCTAACTCTTTTCATGGTGCTAGACGTCCGTCCTGGTGTCACCCACTCCGAAACTGGGGCTCTCTCCATGTGCGCCACCCAGCCTCAGCAAAGGCCACCTGGCACGATGGCCATTGCCGGGAGTTCTGATACCCCCGAGGACAGGCATCAACTCCTTGGCTTGCATGGAGAGGTTGCAGCTCAGACACCAGTAGTGTGATCCCTGTGGTGTCAGGGGGCTCAGCCAAAGGGTACATAACAGCCCCCCCCCCACACGGACTGGCTACACGTGCTGGGGACCTAGCAGGGGATGGGGGCTACAGCGAGGAAAGGAAGTGGAAAGGAAAGGATAGGACCCGCGCCGTAGGGGCTAGGTCGGGAGTTCTTCCCCAATTGGCTCACACATTATCGGACAATTTTGGTATGGAAGATCAAACCCCGAGGGGGACCAAACTGGGCCAAAAACCGGTGTACACAGCAGACAAAACCAAAGTGCAGGACAATCGGTACCATGGGATAGCCAAGCCGTCATCCAGAGTAACACCGAGAGACGGGGTTGGAGAGGGTGGGAAGGAGGAATTGGGATGGGAAGGAGGGGGAACTAGGAGGGGTAATGCAGCCTGGGGAAAGCAGGAAAAAAGGCTGCAACGGCTCGGGGACCCGTGCGCGCCACACACGTACCCACAAAAGAGCTGTGGGCCCCCTGGGGGTTATTGCGCCCGTCCGCCACACGTCTACGACGGGTGCGTTCACACTTCCGGCCGCGCCGAGCCGAGACGAAAAAGAGGGGGAAAAACAACTTTTTCGATTTTCAAGTTGTAAGATATTTTGACGGTATATAAGAGCACATCGCATCGTTTTATCAACTTATTTTTTCCTTACAAGCCATGCCTGTGAAAAAATAAAAAGTCTACTTTTCATTCCGCACGAGTTCTCAGTTTCGTAAAGCTCCTAACTCGACTTTGATGAAAGTATTTGGTTAAAAAATCTGATTTTTGGACACAGGGTATTACAACATCTCAGCTTTCCAATAAAACATTCACCTTTTCGAAATTCGTAACAATCGTTTTCAAATGATGCTTTTTGTCAGGTAAGCGCATTTGATTTACAAATCGTGTATTGAAAAAAAGTTCGATAGCGTCAGATTACTGTACTATGCATTTTAGGCCATACATTACAGCGAGGGAAATTGAGCTAAAAGAACAGAAAAGTTTTTGATATGGTAGTCGCACTGATATCTACCTCCTTTCACAAGTAATTGCGAGTTATCTGAGTGGCATCATGGCGCGTCCGCAAGCCTACGAACTCTGCGTGTGTTGGGCGTTGCGTAAAGCACTGCAGTGCCGAAAAAATTATTTGCTGGCCACGTATGCTTGTCCCTCGTGATGACTTTCTAGTTGAGGATAATAAACGGAAGAAATCCAAAAATATACTTACATTTATTGATGCATCTACACCTAATATTACATTATTTAGCCTTCTCTTAAGCCGGCCGCGTTGGCCAAGGGACTGCGGCGCGCCAGTCACAGTCTGCACGGCCTCTACGGTCGGGAGTTCGAATCCCCCCCCCCCCCCCTCGAGCATGGATATTTGTGACGTCTTTAGTATAGGGTAGTTCATAAGTAGTTTGTAAGTTTAGGGACTGATGACCCCGATGTTAAGTCCTTTAAGCTTAACAAACATTTGAACCTTCTCTTAATTTTCGCTTTTGTTAACTCCCAGAAAATGTTCTTCTACCTCAAGGTGAAACAATTTATATACAGTGTCTCAAAAGCGCTAACCATCAGACCGAGACTAAAGTAGGAGTACATAACAGTAAAATTAAAGACATTTAGTTACTTCCTGATAAGGGATGCTGCAACTTATAGCCATGGGGGGGTACGTCAGGTGTGCCAGATTTATGTGGTACACGCTGTACTATGTTTCAGCTCATCTGC
Source organism: Locusta migratoria (assembly GCA_026315105.1). Taxonomy (NCBI): domain Eukaryota; kingdom Metazoa; phylum Arthropoda; class Insecta; order Orthoptera; family Acrididae; genus Locusta; species Locusta migratoria. Next base: position 371,273,236 of record CM048755.1, read on the forward strand.
ACTTTCTAAGAACTCTACACGGTTCTCAGAATTTTTATTTATTTTGTTAGGAAGCTGTCTGACGGGAACTGCTTTTCTATGAACATTTCCTGAATCTCACAATTTTCCCTGTCTCCATGGTACTTTCATATCGATTGTTATACTTTAACTGAAAGGAAAACGCGTAGATTTAGTTTAGCCTCAGACAATGCAGATCATTAGAGGATGAGAAGCAGGTGTCATTTGTTTCATGTTGTGATTTGTTTTTTCGTTCTTAGTGGGCTTGTGGCCAGCAACAAGGGATCGTCACCCACTGTCAGTGGAAGATCGAAGGAAACACGGGTGTGACCAGTACTTGTTCACTGCCATCTACTTTGAGCCAGCTAACTGTTAATTGATTTTGTAATTTTATTACTATTGTTTGCACACTGAGTGACTCATAGAATTATAAACATATTAGAAATATGTGCTATGGACCCATCCCATTAATTTCGACTAACATTTAGGAGAGTTTTTCCTTATGTGAAAAACTAAACATTTCTTAATTTTTTAAATTCATATTACAGAATTAATAGTAATAGAAGAAAAATAAATTATTATAAGTATAATTGAAAGAAAACCATGCAGAGAAGCTTCTGTTGAAAGCAGGCTGGAGACTTGTGATACTTGTACTGCAGAAGCAACACCATACCCCAATCGGTTCGTGCCGGCGCCGACGTCGGGAATATTAAAGATATCGAATGTTAAGGGAAGGAAATACTCTCCTAAATGTCAGTCTATATGGATGGAATGAGTGCATAACCACCTATTTCTTACGTTCATAAAATTCGACGGTTCACTACAGTGTGAGAACAATAGTAATAAAACTAGGCGACCTGTGCAAATACTTTGCAGCATTAGTGGCCAGTCATGTGAATTGGAAATAAGTAAAATTAAATATTTATCATTTAAAATATTTATTATAGATAGTAACAGAATACAGATTATAGAAGCTTGGGTTTTCTTAAATTCATATCAAAACACTTATTTAATATCAATTATAATTATAAAATAGATTCTTTTAATATATAAGAAAGAGAGGACCCGTGCGAATACTTCGCACCTTAGTGGAATGACTAAAACGTTGGAAAGACATGGAAGTAAAGTTTAATGTTCACGCATAGCTTTCTTCAGAATCAATCCGTGCAAGTGTTTAAAAGCACAAATGAAAGATCTTGATCCGTTGAGTGTTGTTAGGACAAAGAGAACTGTGTACTTTATTTAGAACCGAAGATATGCTAAAACAAACCGATTAAAATATTCAATGCAAGGACAGAAGGATCCCGCGTTTGAATGAAAGTAAAGGAAGGAGAGAATTACGATACTTTATGACAAATCTGCGAATAAATACCTTTCGTTCAAAGCGAAAATGAAGGAAATGGGTCGGATAGAACGGCCTGACCGAATGACTTTAGTTTACAGCCAGGACATCCACATAAGAAATATAAAGAAGGAAATCCCGTTTGAGTGTAGAAAAAGAGGATGAATACCTTTAGTTTTACACAAAAATGAAGGAAATCAGCTGGGTAGTTTAGTCTGTCCGACTGACTTTAGTTTTCGTAGATTCGTTTAATATATAATCTAATAAAATCAATGAACTGTTAGCTGGATTCTTGAAGTGGCCAGCAAACGATATTCTGCTGACATTGGGTTGCGATTCCTTATAGCTGGAGACAAGCTCTCCCCTTCCCTCGGAAAAAAACATTAGAAAAAAGTGACAGACGCTTCTCATCCTTTACTGACCTGTCCTGCAGTGTCTGAGGCTAAAGTAAACCAGCGTATGTTGAAAATTCGAAGGTACCACCTTGCAGACAAAGAAAATTGTCTTCAAATGATTCAGCAAAATGTTCATAGAAACGTTGTTCGTCTCAGGTTACTAAAAGCAACTCTGTTCAATCTTACTTTCATCTCAAACGTGAAAGTACCGCATTTATGTCGGACACACTGTATACAATTATTTTCACCCTGTGGGAACACATTTTCCGAAAGCTACAAAAGCGAAAAGGTATATATTGTGTCTTAGGAGAAGATGCATCAATAAATATAAATATCTTTTGAGTTTCTCGTTCATCTGCAACTAGAAAGCCGTTAACTGTAATGTCACAAAATTTTATTTCAGTCCATTAAGAGCAAAGTCGCAGTTTACATTACTTTGTTCTGTTCTAGTTCGAAACACGAAATATAAATTCCATGAATTGTATTATGTGGAAAAAACCAGATGTATGCCTCTCAAAGTCAAATAGGATCTGCTGTAAAACAGTAGCACACAGTTGTCCATTGCAATCGGTTGCCACTCAAGAAAAATTAGTTCATTATTGTTCTCTGGTTATGGATCTTTAACACATCACGAGGGACCGACAAATGTAGCCAGCAATTCAGATTTTTCGGCACTGCAGTACTTCACGCTACGTTAAACACATGCTGTGTTCGTAGACTTGTGATCGCGGCCCGAGGGCGCTCAGATAACTCGCAATTACTTGTGAAAGGAGGTAGAGATCAGTGTGATTACCATTTCAAAAACTTTTTTGTTCTTTTAGCTCCATTTCACTCGCTGTAATATATGGTCTAAAAATCACAGAACAGTAACCTGCCCGCTATCGAACTTTTTCAATACAGCATTTGTAAATCAAGTGCACATACTTGAGAAATAGCGTCATTTGAAAACGAATGTTAGGAATTACGAAAAGGTGAATGTCTTACACGAAAGCTAAGATGTTTTACTAGAATGTGTCCAAAAATCAGATTTTTAAGCGCATACTTTCATCAAAATCGATGGAGGAGCGTTACGGAACTAAAAACTCGTGCGGAATGAAAATTAGCCTTTTCATTTTTTCACAGACAAGGCAAAGCTAGTAAGGAAAAACTAATTTCATAAAACGATGTAGCGTGATCGTGTATACCATCAAAAATTTTTACAACGTGAAAATCGAAAAAGTGTATTTCCCCCTTTTTTCGTCTCGGGTACGTCCGGCGCACAGTGTGAACACGCAGCCGGCGGCGTGCGCCGACTAGGCTGAGGCGGCTCAGCCACGCTCAGTTCGTCCCGGCGGGCGCGCGTGAACCCGGGAGTATCGTGACTCGTCCTGCCCGAAACGTCTCGCTCTCGCGAGTGTGACGTCATCGCTCCCCCTCTACCCGCCGTCAGCCGTCGAGAGCAACGCGCGAGCGCTGCGGGAACCGAACGGGAGTGGAGGCCGTTTTGACCGGCTCTAACACACATCCTTCTTAATAACACTTCCAGAATATGTCACACTTTCATAAGTTTTATTTTCTAATGATACTTTAACCTCCTGAATTTCAGTTTTTCTAACTTTATTTTTCTGATCAAAATACTTTTCTACAGAACTAATTTTGTTTTCAAGGTCAGACTCAACATTACTGATTTTACTCTCTACTACAGTCACACGAGTGTCCAGCTGTTCATGTCCTAACTTCATTGCCCTTTCAAGATCACATGTTTGTTTCCTGACTTCGTCAACTGCCCTGTTTGTTTCGTTCAACTGAGACTTTAAATCTACTAAACCATCATCTGTCTTTTTGCTCCAGTCGTCCTTAACTGCTGTCACTTCTTTTCTAACTGATTCTACTGGCTTACTCACTTCATGATTTCCCTTGTCAATACGTTCAGTTAATTGTTCTGTTAATCGATTTAACAACTCTATAAGACCTGGTGATGCAATAATTATTTCTTCACTATTTGACACATTGCTACGAGGTGTACTGGCTGTCACATTCTGTTCTGACATGTTTGCACTAGATTTCCTATTCTCTGTTGACATCGTCTTTTACAGTGCCAAACAACCCAGACCACAAATACAAATGAATAAGCGCTGCTGTACTTATCTTGTTATTCAGTGTCCAACGATGCGACGATCCGGGCCCAAGCATCCAATTTCCAGGTTAAGTGCTCCGTATTTCGTTTCCGTATATTTCCAGATTCACGTCCTCCTTGGTTTTTCAAATATTAATTTTATACAGCCAAACATACTTCTCCTGTAACATAAACACTCTGTAGACACTGTGTATGACGCAATCCCAGCTCCTCCACCAATTCTAACAATTTAATATAATTTTAGTATATTACAGTTTATTCTACCGATACTCAGCTTTTTAATATTTCGATGTATGGGGGTTCTGCTCGCTGCAACATTATTCTCCTGGGGCGTCGTGGTAGAAATGGTTCATGTGAAACTCAGCTTGCCCTTTTCTCACATGACATTTTGCGAGCCATGGACGAAGGGCAACAGGCGGATTGTGTTTTTCTCGACTTCAAAAAGGCGTTCGACACGGTGCCACACTGCAGACTCCTAACGAAAATGCGAGCTTATGGAATAGGTTCTCAGATTTGTGACTGGCTGGAAGACTTCCTAAGTAATAGAACGCAGTACGTTGTTCTCGACGGCGAGTGTTCATCAGAGACGAGTGTATCGTCAGGCGTGCTCCAGGGGAGTGTGATAGGACCGCTATTATTTTCTATGTATATAAATGATCTGATGGACAGAGTAAGTTGTAATTTGCGGCTGTTTGCTGATGATGCTGTGGTGTATGGGAGGGTGTCGTCTGTAACTGACTGTAATAGCATACAGGTTGACTTAGACAAAATCTCTAGTTGGTGCGAAGAATGGCAGCTAGCTCTCAATGTAGAAAAATGTAAGGTGATGCGCATGAGTAGAAAAAACAATCCTATAATTTTCGAATACAGCATCAGTAGTGAGCTTCTTGATGCGGTCGCGTCGTTCAAATATCTAGGCGTAACATTGCAGAGCGATATGAAATGGAACGAGCATGTAAGGACAGTTGTGAGTAAGGCAGACAGCCGACTTCGGTTTATTGGGAGAATTTTGGGAAGATGTACTTCACCTGTAAAAGAGACCACGTATAAAACGCTTGTACGACCACGTCTTGAGTATTGCTCAAGTATTTGGGACCCGCAGCAGATCGGTTTGAAAGAAGACATAGAGGCGGTTCAGAGGCGAGCAGCTAGATTTGTTACCGGTAGGTTCGACCAATGCTCCGGCAACTCAATTGGGGATCGCTGGAAGAAAGACGACGCTCTTTTCGTGAATTTCTGTTAAGTAAATTTAGAGGGCCGGAATTTGAAGCTGAGTGTAGTACGATCTTGCTGCCGCCTACTTACATTTCGCGTAAAGATCACAAAGACAAGATAAGAGAAATTAGGGCTCGTACGGAGGCATATAGGCATTCTTTTTTTCCTCGTTCAATTTGGGAGTGGAATAGGAAAGGAAATGCCTAGTAGTGGTACAGTGTACCCTCCGCCACGCACCTTACGGTGAATTGCGGAGTATGTATGTAGATGTAGATGTAGATGTAGAAATAAATAGTCGATATGTACAATTTTCACTTCTTCTTTAATCTGACTCAAACTTATCCACCACAATACAAATTCAATACATCAGAATTTAGCTGGTAGTACTTCCATTCTCAAAACACAAAGTGACATGGATTCTAGAGCACTTGACAATCGACTGAAACTCGAACTCCCCCACGCAAGGCGGTGAGGCAAATACATAACCTTGACAATAATGACGTTACATTAAGCATTGTTCATAACAATAGAATATATTGATTTACAATTAACAAACACAACAGAAAAACATTTCATGTATACAAAAATAATCACAATAAAAAATGAAAACTATACAAACAATAATTTTAGATCGCACCTATCTTTTTAAGACGAAATTTCCGATCTTTCTGTTGACAACAAAGTGCGATCTTAAATATCAATTAATTTGTTAACGAGTACATCACACATGTTCCTAACATATATTGAGCTATCAATTATCTTGGTAATTCTCAAACTAGATTCTAAATCTCAAGTGAGTCAATATATACAAAGAAATACAATATTCAAATCTCGAGTACATCATTAATTACACAATTAGCTGGTCTACACAACTTGTTTATTAGCCTAACATATATACAATGCTATTTACTTTCATTTCTTTATGTTTTACAAAAGTTTATACCCTTCGTCTGTCTATTTATTGAAATAATGTACAATGACAAAAGTATTGTTTACAGAACTGTCTGGAAAGAAACTATAAGAATCTCTTAATTGATGAAATCTATCACTTGTTTAATCACAGTATCACTGAGACACTGTCCTAAACTGATTCCTAGGCTGGCTATTACGTTTTTAACTTCACACGCAACATATATCACAACTGAACCACACGATTCCGGATCCGACGCAGATGGTATCGTAGGATGACATTGAGATGAGGGGGTCAGCAGTATCGTTACAAGTTGGAGGTGGTGATGGGTGCGACAGGACAGGATGGATTCGAAGACCTTGCTGAACACTGGGGTGAGGCAAATCGGGTGGTAGGAGGAAGCATCAGAGGGGGGGTTTGTTGGGTTTGAGGAACACGAGGACTCGGGAGATTTTCCACTGGCGGGGATAGCAGCCAGTGTAGAGGATGGTGGTATAGAGGGAAGCAAGAGTGGGGAGGAAAGGGAGGGGACATTCCTCGAGGTAGCGGTACGTGATGCGATCGTGGCCGGGAGCCGTGTTGCATTCGGTGTGCAGTATCGATTGTATGTTGTGTGCAGTGATGGGGGTGTTAATGTCTGATGGAGGGATGTGGTCCAGGTAATGGAAGCTGGGAGCCAGGGGTGGGATGGAGACACGGTTTTTTTCACGGACATCTGGGAATGAGGAATAATCAATGTATAGCACGTGGAGGGAGTGTGGGACAGTGCGGCTGGACAGCTTCGGTAGGAATGTGGGAATGGATAGCATCAGACAGGGTATGCCGAAGGAAAGCGGCAGTTCGGTCGACATCGTCGGGAGAGTGGAGGGGGAGAGGGTGGCTTTCGACCCGATGGGTGACGGAGAGGCGAAAGGCATCCCAGTCCGCTCGGGAGTAGTCGCGGACGAGTTTAGGAGGTGGAGGCGGGCGAGGATTCTGTGGGCGACGGACATTGTGGGTGAGGGTAAGGAGAACGGGGTCGCGATCACTGCCTGTGGGGGTCGAGGACGTCGGCGGTGACGTGCCCGAGGAGATCGGGAGAGACAACGACGACACCAGGGGCGGTGTCGCTACAGGGTGGCGGGGGAGCGGAACGGTGTCACCGTCGACGATAGGAACGAACCGATGCCGAGGGTGGACGCGGGGGATCTCGCGGAGGATCCGTGTGCGGAGGTCGGGGTCAGGCGATTCGAGTAGAACCGAGTCCCTCGGTGCAACGATTCGGGAGACGGGGGCAGAAGGGGCGTAATGCCGGAAGAGGAGAGTGAGGGCACGGCAGTCTAGGAGTTGGGGGTCAGGGTTATTGAGGACGAAAGTGTGGAGAGCAGTGGGTCGGGAGGGGAGGAACGGTGGCGGGGGAGGTGGTGCAGGCCGGGTAGGGGGGAGAGGGGCGGCTTCCGTCGGGACCGGTAGGCCAGTGGCGAGAGGGTCCGCGGGCTCTTTCGTCACCGAGGAGGTGGCGTCTGCGGATGCTCGTTTTGTCTTCTTCGGTTTTAGGAGTGCCTGGGCGGCAGGAGTGGGGACAGGGGAGACCGGAAGGCGGCGTGGAGCCGGCCCTGCGGCAGCGGCGAGCGGCGGCGTCGTCGGGTGGGAGAGGAGAGGAGTCCACGACGGTCTGCAGGGTGCACGGGCGCACGGTCACCGCGGGAGGGAGTCGGGGAGGGGGGGAAGGAATCGAGTGGGGGAACGGAGGAAGAGGCGAGAGAGTGTGGGGCGAGGGCAGCAGCTCGTGTGGGGGCAGAGGAGAGGCCGACAGCTGAGGGAGTGGTGATGGTGAGGAGGGAGGGAATCGAGGCAGGAAGGAGAGGGGAGGATGTGCTCCAGGAAACGGTGGTGGGGCCACGGGAGGGCGAGGTAAAAATGACGGTGGAGGTCACAGTAGTAGCGGGCAAGGTCGACACGGCAGAGTCGAACAGTCACCTTCACTGTAGAACACTGCTCCAGGATCAGCGGCGGCCCAGGTGGGGGCGGGAGCGGCGAGGCGGCGGCGGTGGGACGCTGGTCGGCAGTCGGCGACAGACAAATTCTAAAGACGATAGCACACAAACGGAAGAATACCAACTGCGAAACACGAAACAACAAATACCGCACAAGTAACGTAGCAGTAACGATCGTGTCGAACATTTTTTTTTTCCTTTATTGTTATTTCAACGCCGACGGAGTCGGCAGGCTGGCAGCAGCATTAGGCGCTGCTCTTCAGCCGAGCGTACATGTATATTGCTAGGTTAAAATAAACAATGGCGCGAGAGTAAAAACGAGGAATGAAAACACGTGGCACGAAGAGAAAAACGTGAAGCTTAAAAACTGGACACTGGGGACAATAGTGCAGGCTTAAAACACGTGAACAGGCGAGAGAGACAGACACATAAACAGTTTAAAAACAGTCTGTGCCACGGTGGCGAGAAAATCGCATTGAGTAACCTCACTGGACACACGAAGAAGTTACACGACGACACATGTGAAGAGGAGGTGTTATTCGACGCACTGTAAACGCACACTGAGACACGGATGCACTGGACACTAGACGACACTGGTGCTAAAATGCGTCACTGCGGCCCCCACAGGGCAAAGGGAGGGGAAGGTTAGGAAGCGCTGGGGAAGGTTGAAGAGAGAGAGAGGGGGGGGGGGGGAGAAAAGACGGGTGCGATCGAGACTCCAGGTGGGGAAGGGGGGGAAGACCGAGCGGGGAGGGGGAGGAGGAGCGGACGGGAAGAGGGGCCGCCGATGCTACGGGGATGGGATCAGAGTTGATGTTGTTGTTATGGTCTTCAGTCCGGAGACTGGTTTGATGTAGCTCTCCACACTACTCTATCCTGAGCAAGCCTTTTCATCTCCTCATAAGAATGACAACCCACATCCACTTGAATCTGCTTACTATACGCGTCTCTTGGTCTCCCTCTGCGATTTTTACTCCACACACTTCCCTCCAATGCTAAATTTACGATTCCTCGATGTCTAAGAATGTGTCCTACCAAGCGATCCCTCCTTTTAGTCAGGGTGTGCCAAAAATTCCTTTTTTCACCAATTCTGTTAAGTACCTCTTCATTAGTTATGCGATCTACCCGCCTAATCTTCAGCATTCTTCTGTAACACCACATTTCAAAAGCCTCTATCCTCTTCCTGTCCGCACTGCTTATCGTCCAGGTTTCACTCCCGTACAAGGCAACACTCCACACAAATGCCTTCAGAAGGGACTTCCTTACACTTAAATTAATATTCGATGTTAGCAAATTTCTCTTTTTCAAAAATGCTTTTCTTCCCATTGCCATTCTGCATTTTATATCCTCTGTACTGCGACCATCGCATGTTATTTTACTACCCAAGTAACAAAACTCATCTACCACCTTCATTGTTTCGTTACCTAATCAAATTACTTCAGCATCACCCGATTTTCTAAGACCGCATTCCATTATTTTTGTTTTGCTCTTGTTAATGTTCATTTTATACGCTCTCTTCAACACACTGTCCATTCCATTCAACATCTCTTCCAGGTCCTTTGCTGTCTCTGACAGAATTACAATGTCATCAGCAAAACGCAATGTTTTTATTTCTTCCCCCTGAACTTTAATCCCTATTCCAAACTTTTCCTTGCTTTCCTTCACCGCCTGCTCGATATACAAATTGAATAGCATCGGAGAAAGGCTACAACCCTGTCTTACTCCCTTCCCAACTGATGCTTCCCTTTCATGCCCTTCAAGTCTAATAACTGTGGTCTGGCCTTTGTACAAGTTGTAAATAACTCTCCTTTCCCTGTATTTTACCCCTTGTTGACTTCAGAATTTGAAAGAGTGTATTCCAGTCAACATTGTCAAATGCTTTCTCCAAATCTACAAAAGCTAAAAATGTAGGTTTGCCTTTCCTTAATCTATCTTCTAAGATGGGACGTAAAGTGAGTATTGCCTCCCGGGTTCCTATGTTCCTCCTGAATCCAAACTGATCTTCCCCGAGGTCAGCTTCTACCAGCTTTTCCATCCTTCTGTATATAATTCGTGTTAATATTTTGCAACCATGACTTATTAAACTGATGGTTCTGTAATTTTCACACCTGTATGCGCCTGATTTCTTTGGAATGGGAATTATTACATTTTTCTTAAAGTCTGAGGGTATTTCGCCTGTCTCATACATCCTACACACCAGTTCAAATAGTTTTGTCATGGCTGGCTCTCCCAGAGACTTTAGTAGCTCTGAGGGTATGTCATCTACTCCTGGGGCCTTGTTCCGACCTAGGTCTTTCAGGGCTCTGTCAAATTCTTCTCTCAGTATAATATCTCCTATTTCATCTTTATCTACACCCTCTTCCATTCCTACAATATTGTCTCGAAGTTCATTTCCTTTGTAGAGCTGCTCTATGTACTCATTCCACCTTTCAGCTTTCCCTTCTTTGCTGAGAACTGGTTTTCAATCAGTGTCCTTGATATTCATAGAGCTGTTTTTCTTATCTCCAAATGTTTCTTTTATTTCCCTGTAGGCTGTATCTATTTTTCCCCTAATTATACATTCTTCTACATCCTTGCATTTGCCTTCTAGCCACTCCTGCTTAGCCATTTTGCACTTCCTGTCAATCTCATTTCTTAGTCGTCTGTACTCCATTTTGCCTGTTTCATTTACTGCATTTTTATATTTTCTCCTTTCATCAATTACATTTAGTATTTCCTGTGATACCCAAGGATTTTTCGTAGGTCTTGCCTTTCTACCTATTTTGTCCTCCGCTGCCTTCACTATTTCATCTCTCAATGCTACCCATTCCTCTTCTATTGTTTTAATTCTCCCTGTTTCTGTCAATTGATGCCTAAATCTCCCTCTGAATTTTTCCAGAACTTCACGTTCCTTCAATTTATCCAAGTCCCATCTCCTTATTTTCCTACCGTTCTGCAGTTTTTTCAGTTTCAGCCTACAGTTCATGACTAACAATTTATGGTCAGAGTCTATATCTGCCCATGGATATGTTTTACAGTTTATCACCTGATTCCTGAATCTATGTTTTACAATTATAAAATCTATCTGATACCTTCCGGTGTCTCCTGGTCTCTTCCACGTATACAACCTTCTTTTGTGATTCTTAAACCACGTGTTTGTAACGATTACATCATGTTCCGTGCAAAATTCTACCAGACGACTTCCTCGTTCATTCCTCCTGCCCAGACCATATTCACCTACTATCTTCCCTTCCCTTCCTTGTCCTACTACCGAATTCCAGTCTCCCATAACAATTAAGTTTTCCTCTCCCTTAACTGTCTGAATAATTTCCTTTAGCTCCTCATATATTTCTTCGATCTCCTCATCATCGGCAGAGCTAGTTGGCATATAAACCTGTACTACTGTTGTCGGTGTTGGCTTCGTATCTGTCTTGACAATGATAATGCGATCACTGTGCTGCTCATAGTAGTTTACCTGCATTCCTATTTTCTTATTCATTATCAGTCCTACTCCTGTGATACCCCCAACTGATTTTGTATTTATTATCCTGTACTCACCTGACCAGAAATCCTGTTAATCCTGCCACCGAACTTCACTAATCCCCACTATATCTAACTTCAACCTATCCATTTCCCTTTTTAAATTTTCTAATTTTCCTACTCTATTAAGGGATCTAACATTCCACGCTCCGACCCGTAGAATGCCAGTATTGTCTTTCCTGATGATCACATCCTCCTGAGTAGTCCCCGCCCGGAGATCCGAATGGGGGACTATTTTACCTCCGGAATATTTTACCCGAGAGGATGCCATCATCATATGTCCATACAGTAGAGCTGCTTGTCCTCGGGACAGGTAACGGCTGTAGTTTCCCCTTGCTTTCAGCCGTTCGCAGCAGCTGTGTGGCAAAGTTACATTAGCTGATGTTACAAGGCCAGCTCAATCAATCATCCAGACTGTTGCCCCTGTAACTACTGAAAAGGCTGCTGCCCCTCTTCAGGAACCACACGTTTGTCTGGCCTCTCCACAGATACCCCTCTGCTGTGGTTGCACCTACGGTACGGCTATCTGCATCATTGAGGCAAGAGTTGATAGGAGGGGTATATTTCGGGACGAAGGGCATCATCCGGTAGGGTTGAACAAATTTTTTTTTTTTTTCTTTATTGGTAATTTCACTCCGACTTTCGTCGGCGGGCTGGCAGCAGCATCAGCGCTGCTCTTCAGCCGAGAGAACAGACACATGACAAGCGAGATAAAAAGAACAAAGACATGAAGTTAAAAACAATGAGTATAAAAACATGGTACGGAGGAAAAATGGAAGACTTACAAACTGGACATCGGAGACAATACTGCAGACTTAAGACACATGAACAAGAGAGACTGACACACATAAGCAGATTAAAAACAGTCTGCGCCATGGTGGCGATAAAATCCACATGGAGAGACAACACTGGACACACGAAGTCACACGATGATATAGGTGGTGACGACACGAGTTGCGACGCACTGGAGATGAACACACGGAGATGTCGATACACTTGACACGAGAATACACTGTTAAAAGGCAACGCTGCAGCCCCCGCGGGGCAAGGAGAGGGAGGAAGCGCGGGGGAGGGTCGAAAAGAGAGAGGGGGGGGAGAAGGGAAGGAGAAGGAAAGACAGGCGCGATTGAGACTCCAGGTGGGGAAAGGAGGGGGGAAATCCAAGCGGGGAGGGGGAGAAGGAGGGGATGGGGGAGAGGGGGCCGCTAAGTCTACGGGGAAGGGATCAAAGCTGATAGGAGGGGTATATTTCGGGACGAAGGGCGTCATCCGGTAGGGGAAGGGAGCGGAAGTTGCCTTGGGAGAGGATATGTAGGGTGTGCAGGTGGAGAGAGGGAGGAATGCAGTGGTGGAGGCGTGGCAGAGGCCCAGGGGCGGTGAGGATAGGGTAAACTAGCGGGTTGCGGGAATCGAGTTTTCGGGTGACATACAGGAGGCGCAGGCGTTCAAGGTGTTGAAGGAGGTGAGGGAAGGGGATGAGGTCGTAGAGGATCCGCGTGGGGGAAGGAAGGCGGATACGGTAGGCGAGGCGGAGGGCGTGGCGTTCAAGGATTTGGAGGGTGTGATAGAAGGTGGGAGGAGCAGATACCCAGGCAGGGTGGAAGGAACAGAGGATGGGGCGCATGTTGGATTTGTATGTGTGGAGGACGGTGGAAGGGCGTAATCCCCACGTCTGGCCGGTGAGCAGTTTAAGGAGGTTGAGGCGGGACATGGCTTTTTCACGGATGGATTTCAGATGGGGGGTCCAGGTAAGGTGTCGGTCGAGGGTGAGGCCCAGATACTTAATGGTGTTAGTGTGGCGGATGGGACGGTCGTGGAGGGTGATGTAGAGATCGGGGATGCGGAAGGTGCGAGTGGTATGACCTATAATGATCGCCTGGGATTTGTCAGGGTTGACGGAGAGGAGCCACCGGTTGCACCATGCAGCGAACGCGGTGAGGTGAGACTGGAGCAAAACCTGGGATCGGGCAAGGGAGGGGGCAAGGGCTAGGAAGGCGGTGTCATCAGCATACTGTAGGAGATGGACGGGAGGCTGAGGTTGGGGCATGTCGGCGGAGTAGATAAGGTACAGGAGAGGGGAGAGGACAGATCCTTGGGGCACCCCGGCAGAGGGGTAAAACAAACGGGAGTTGGAATTGCAGACAGTGACATAGGACGGGCGATTGGTGAGAAAGGATGCAATGAGGCGGACATAGTTAATAGGAAGGGCATGGAGTTGGAGTTTGAAAAGGAGGCCGGAATGCCAGACATGGTCGTAGGCTTTTTCTATATCTAGGGACACAAATATGGCGGAGCGACGGGAATTGAGCTGGACGGATAAGAGGTGGATGAGGCGAAGGAGCTGGTCGTCGGCAGAGAAGGATGGTCGGAAGCCACATTGAGAAGAAGGAAGGAGCTGGTGCTGTCGGAGGTGTTGGTGGATACAACGGGAAATGATGGATTCAAGGACCTTGCTAAACACGGAGGTGAGACTGATGGGACGGTAGGAAGAGGCTTGGGATGGGGGCTTGCTGGGTTTGGGGAACATGAGGATGCGGGAGATTTTCCACAGGCGAGGATAGAAACCGGTATAGAGGATAGTGTTGTAGAGGGCGGCAAGGACAGTGTGGAAGGAGAGGGGACAGGCACGGAGGTGCCTGTAGGTGAGCCGGTCGTGACCGGGAGCGGTGTTGCGTTTGGTGCGAAGTGTAGCTATGATGTCGTGTGCTGTGATGGGTGTGTTTAAGTCGGAGGGAGGAATGTGCCCCAAGTACTGGAAGCCGGGGGCGAGCGGGGAAGAAGAGGTGTCGGTACGCTCATGGACATCGGGAAAGAGGGAGTAATCAAAATGAGGATTATCAGGAAGGGAGAAGATGTCGGAAAGGTAGGAGGCAAAGTGTTCCGCCTTACTGGCATTGTCGGGAAAGGGACGGTTATCATGGAGAAGCGGGTAGTAGGGGGAGGAGTGACGGCCAGTAAGGCGATTGAAGGCCTTCCAGTACTTTGAGGAGTTGATGGGGAGAGTGGCGTTAAGGCGGGTGCATGTCTGCCGCCAGTCCCGGCGTTTTTTCGCGGACAAAAGGTTTCTAATGTGACGTTGGATTTGCCGGTGGCGTATGAGTGTGTCCCGGTCCCGGGTACGGAGGTAAGAGCGGTAGAGGCGTCGGGATTCTCGGAGGAGGAGGACAGCCTGTGGAGGCAGGGTAGGACTGTGCGGGTATATTGCTTTGGTAGGGATGTGGGCTAAAACCGCGTTAGCAAGGGTTTGCTGGAGAAAGGTGGAGGCGTGTTCAATATCTTCGGGTGTGCGGAGGGGAAGGGGGTGGCTTTCGACCGAGGTATCTATGGAGCGACCGTAGGCATTCCAGTCGGCACGGGAGTAGTCATGAATGAGTTTGGGAGGAGGTCTAGGACGAGGAGCTCGGGCAGGGCGGGGGCGGTGGTCAAGGGTGAGTAGGACAGGGGCGTGGTCACTGCCTATAAGGTCAAGGACGTCTGCCGTGATACGCCCAAGGAGGTTGGGAGACGCCAAGACGACGTCAGGGGTGGTATTGCTTTCGGGGCGAGTCGGGCGAGGGAGGGGCAGGATTCCGCCCCGGAGCGAGGTGGTGACAAACTGATGCCACCGCCGGAGTTCAGAAGGCGGACGGGAAGACAGGTTTAGGTCTGCGGCGACCACATAGGTCGTGTAGGTGCGGTCAACGTGAGAGAGGAAGTCATATGGGAGAGGAGAGGTGCTGCGGACGTAGATGGTGGCGAGGGTGATGGTGAGGGATGGGAGGAAGAGACTGAGGATTAAATGTTCTGTAGGATCATTGAGGAGCGGGTGTAGCTGGACGGGGTGGTGACGGAGATGGCCGATCGCCACTCCGCCTCTGGCCAAGGGAGGGGGACCATCAGTGCGATGAAGGAGGTAAGGAGCGGTACTGATGGGACGACGGGGTTGGAGGAAGGTTTCATTCAGGAGGAAGGCGTCCACGCGGTGATGGAAAAGGGTATGCATGAAGAGGTGCTTGTTGGCTGGGAGAGACCGGACATTATGGTATAGAAAGGTGTATGATGAGCCTGCCATGGTGATGGTGGGGGGGTACGGGAGGAGGAACGGAAGAAGGGGGAGCGGGCGGGCTTAGACTTGTGTTTCGAGGCGGGAAAAAGCGAAGTGGGAGTGGGCGCGGGAGAAAGTGGCAAAGGTTTCTAGGTGGAACACTGACCATGCGGCCAGTGCAATCTGCTGGAGGGTGTGCGGGCGTTGAAAAGGATGGATGTTGGCGAGGACTGTGGTTACAAACCGGATGACGTCCTCGGCAGTGGGGGGAGGGAGCAAGGAGTTGTTGGGGTGCATGGGTGGGTCGACGGGGTGAATGGGGACGGTGAGTTCGGGGACGGTGGGGGCTGGGACGGACTTACATTTGTAGGAGTAGGTGGGATGGGGTCCGCCACAGGTGTTGCAGGTAGGAGGGGAGGCAAGGTTAGGACAGTGCTTGTGCAGGTGAGGGGACTTGCAGTGAGGACATGTGGGGGGGTTGCGGCAATTCTGTGTCAGGTGGTCGTTGTACACGAGGCACCTGGCACATCGGTATGACTGAGGTGGGGAACGGGAGGGCTCCACTTTGTGGCGGCGGTCGTAAATTAGAGCCCCCTGGAGGAAAAGGAGATCAAGGGACGATGCGGACTCTGTGAATATCCGCATCAGATATGTCGGGCCAGTGGCATTGAAGATACGCTTGGCGGAGCGGATGGTGACATCGGGCATGGAGTTGAGCTGACCCAACACCTCTTCCTCCGTGATCAGAGGGCTGAGCTTCGTGATCATGGCGGTGAGGGTGGGTGGGCGGCGGGAAGGAGGCGGTTGGCGAGCTGAGGTGGCGGTGTAGTAAGGGGTGAGAGTGGCATGGGGACCAAAGTGGATGCGGGGGAGGCGGTGGAGGATGTCAGTGTGTAGGGTGGGGCTGGGGGATTTGAGGAGGACGGAGTCTCGGCGGGGGATGAACTGAGTCAGGGAGACGTCGGGGTAGTATTTACGAAGTTCAATGGAGAGGGTCTTGTAGTCAAGGAAACGGGCGTCGGGGCGGGAAAGGACATAGGAGTATAGGTCAGGCTGCACGGGAGCAGGAATGGGGGCAGTGTCCATGTGGTTGGACGGAGGCGGAGAAGGAGGGGGAGGAGGGGGAGGAGCCTTTTTGGGCAAAGTTGGAGTGGGGTCCGCGCTCCCACGTTTGGATGACTTTTTGGGCTTGGCGCCCGTGGAGGAGGATGCAGAGGCGGTGGAGGGAGGGGCAGGAGAAACGGAGACTGGGTTGAGGGGGATAATCGTAGGTTGGTGTGGGGGCAGGAAGGACGGCGGGGGCGACTGTGGCGTGTCAGCCACTGTGGCACGGCGATGTTCAATCCGGGCAGGCGGTAATGGAGGAAACTCATGAGGCGAAGTCAGCGGCGTGTAGACAGGAGGAGGAGGGACGTGGGAAGCGGAGGAAAAGGACATTAAGACCGACAGGGGAATTGCCGGTTGGGGGAGGGAAGTGGAACTCCAGGGTGGTGGTGGTGGAGGCCTGGGACGGGGAGGTGTAGTGGATGGATGTGGTTGTAGCAGGTGAGTGAGACATATTACCGGGATGACCGAGCGGCGACGAGGATGATGATGACGATGGCGAAGACACTGAAGACAAAGAGGCGGTGGTGGCGATGAAAGGCGGTAGGCTTGGAGTGGAGGCGGCGGCAGGCTCGATGGGACGACAGCGACGTTGCAGACACCCAGCGGCGACGGCTGGCTGGCGACGGCTGCTGGGCGGCGGCACAGGCTCGAGGAGGCGACAGCGGCTCTGCAGACGCCTGGCGGCGACTGCCGGCTGGCGACGACTGCTCGGCGGCGGCGGCTGTTCGGCGGCGGCGGCGGCTGGCGGCGACGACTGCGGCTGGCGGCGGCGGCTGGCTGGCTGGCTGGCTGGCGGCGGCGGCGGCGTCTCGACGACTGGCCCTAAAATCGAGAAAAGAACGATATAACGTATCGCCTTTTGTCGATCGCCTAGAGACTTGCGACTCTAGGCCGGTGGATGATGGTCGAACAAATATTTCTGTAGCAATTAAATACCTATTCATTTGAAACAGACGGTGGTATCAACATGATAAACGATCTAATAAAGCAGAATTACGACAAAAATATTCTTCAAATGCATAAAAATGAACCTTAGGCATATAATTCTAAGTTTTTTCAAGTAGAAACTGTAAATGACTGTGTGAACTACTGGGCAGCACGGAGCCCGTAGCATATTTGTCCGACGGCTGATACGAATTGATCCGGGACGGCAGCCGCAGTTACGAGGGCGCGTGAGCGAGCGCCTCCTGTCATCTGTCGAACGCAGGCGACAACACATATAGTGATCGCCCCCTGTGCCATCTGTCGAACGCAGGCGACAACACACAGGAACTGCGAGCGATCGCCCCCTGTGCCATCTATCGTACGCAGACGGCAACACATTTCAACCTGCCAGGTGGCAATATCCACGTAAAACTTTCAGAAAAAAAAAATGTACCTGTAAGAGTAGTACAGTGTACGTTCGTCGTTGAAATCAGTTGCGTAACGAATAAGTCTTCTTGATATATGTAAGAACGTATTTATGTTTTATATTTTGTTGCAGGTGAGCATATCATCTCAGATCACCATTTTCTATACGTGTCCATAAAGATGCGACGTGCCTATACAATTGGACTCCAGCGACCTGTGCACAGCCTCCTGACTGCCAAAAAACGCCGGGACTGGCATCAGACAGTGACACGGCTTAATGCCCACCTCCCAATCAACTCGTCTCGGTATTGGAACGCCTTCCACCGCCTCACTGGATCGAAACCTATGCCCACATACCCTCTCCTCCACCTTGACCAGCCCCTTCCTGATAATGCCAGTAAGGCTAACCATTTTGCCTCTTTCCTCTCTGATGTATTCTCCATCCCTGACAATCCTAACTTTGATTATTCCTTGTTCCCAGATGTCCATGAAAAAACCGATGTCTCCATTCCACCCCTGGCTCCTGGCTTCCATTACCTGGACCACATCCCCCGTCGGACATTAACACCCCCATCACTGCACACGACATACAATTGATACTGCGCACCAAACGAAACACAGCTCCCGGCCACGATCGCATCACATACCGCCACCTCAAAGAATGTCCCCTCCCTTTCCTCACCACTCTTGCTTCCCTCTATACCACCATCCTCTACACTGGCTGCTACCCCCGCCTGTGGAAAATCTCCTGAGTCCTCATGTTCCTAAAACCCAACAAACCCTCCTCTGATGCCTCCTCCTACCGCCCGATTTGCCTCACCCCAGTATTCAGCAAGGTCTTCGAATCCATTCTATCCCGTCGCATCCATCACCACCTCCACCTCCACCGCCTTCTCCCAGACACCCAATGTGGCTTTTGTCCTTCCTTCTCCACTGATGACCAACTCCTTCGACTTACGCAACTCCTTTCCCTCCAGCTAAATTCCCGTCGTGCCGCCATCTTTGTGTCCTTAGACCTCGAACGCGCCTACGATCGGGTCTGGCACTCTGGCCTGCTCTTCAAACTCCAAACCTATGCTCTTCCCATCAACCTCGTCCGGGTCATTGCCTCCTTCCTCTCCGACCGCCTCACCTATGTTACCGTCCACAACACCGACTCCCGTCTTTTTTATCCCTTTGCTGGTTTGCCCCAAGGCTCTGTCCTTTCTCCCCTCCTGTACCTCCTGTATACCTCGGATATGCCTAAGCCTGCCCCTCCCGTACACCTTTTCCAATATGCTGATGACACCGCTTTCCTTGCCTTAGCTCCCACCCTTGCCCGTTTCAACCGCCTGCTCCAAGAACACCTTGACCTCTTTGCCGCTTGGTGCAACCAGTGGCTCCTGTCTATAAATCCTACCAAAACCCAGGCGATCATCGTAGGTCGTACAACCCATTCCTTCCGTCCCCGAGATTTTTATCTGACCCTCCATAACTGTCCCATTCGTCTCACCCCTACCCTAAAGTATCTGGGCATCACTATTGATCGCACCCTCTCCTGGACTCCCCATCTACGCACTATCCAAGAAAAAGCCCGCTCCCGCCTCCGCCTCCTCAAACTCCTTGTTGGCCGAACATAGGGCCTCAACCCTTCTACCATCCTCTATACCTACAAATCCCTCATCCGCCCAGTCCTCTGTGTCGCCCATCCCGCCTGGATCTCCGCTCCCCCATCCTTCTACAAATCTCTGGAGATACTGGAACGCCATGCCCTCCGCCTCGCCTTCCGTATCCCACTTTATCCCCCTTCCCCCACGCGGATCCTCTATGATCTCATTACCTTCCCCAGACTCGTTCTGTTTATTGAAAATCTCCGCCTCCGTTACATATCCCGCAAATCAGATCTGCCTAATCCTCTAGTCCATCCCCTCCTCTCTGCACCAGGTACATTGCCGCGCCTCCACCACTGTATTCCCCCTGCTCTCCACTTGTCCACCCTCCGGATCCTCTCCCGTGGCAACTTCCGTACCCTCCCCCTCCCGGATGATGCCCTCCGACCTGACATCTACCCTTCATACCAGCTTTGATCCTTCTCCTTGCTCCTTCTCCCCCTTCTCTCCCTGAGGGCCCCGACTATCCCTCCCTTCCTGTCCCTTCTCCCCTCCTCCGTCCCTCCGGATCCTCCTCTTACCGCCCCCCCTATCATTCTTCCCCGTGGCTTCCTGGGCCGTCAGCCCCCCCGTTCCTTCCCTACCGGCTCTGTGGCTCCTCCCCACCCTCTCCATCTCCTTCATCTCTTTTCCCCCCACACCACATCTTCAATGCTGTCAGTGCCCCACCATCTATGGAACCTCTTTTGTGCTCCGACAAGTGTGGTGTGTTTTAGTTTAAATTGTTTTATCTTACAACAGTGGACGGCCAACCCGCAGCCGACACCGTCAGTTTTAACTTGTGTATCTCTGGAAGTGTGTGTTGTGTTTTTTGTTTTAACTCCAAATAGCGGACGGTCTCACCATGGCCGCCGCCCTATGCTCATTTTAATTGTGTGTGTGCGCCACTGACATTCGAGTAACTGTTTTTATTCACCACTTTCGCCATTTCAAATGTTTTATGTCACCACTGTTTCCTCCATTTTATGTACTTTGTTTTATCTCCATTTTAAATCTCCATTTTATGTCTGTATTACCTCCAAAATTTTATCTCCTTTGTGTTTTTATGTTCTCCGCTCACAAATTTTATTTCTGTAGGCCGAAGAGCGCAAGTGAGCGCTGCCGGCCCGCCCCTTTTTTCGGGGAATTGAAACGACAATAAAGAAAAAAAAAATACAATTGGATCATCATCATCAACACAGTTTGACGTGTAAACATCGCGTCTGTATCGATAGTTCGTAGTTTGTAGTTTAGTAGTTATTACCCGATCGGAACAACGTTACTTGTTATTGCTGATTCTTGTGTAGTACGCAGCTTCAGCGATCGATCAGAACTCGTTTTCGGTTTCCGCCACCCCCGGTTCTGGGGGTGAGCGTTCACAAACGAGCGCGGATGTTACTTTTGATGGCCGTCTCGGCATGAACAACCCCGCTGCTGGACTCGACAGCAGTAGGCTGAGCTTAGCTGATGGTGACGTATCAGGTGCCCGTCCACGGACGGACAGCCGCTGTGTGTCCAGGCAAAAGACTGGTTCACGGTCAAGAACAGCATCTGCGACCAGGGACGCTTCCATGGATAGACAATCGTCTCACAGACGACATTCCTCACAGCTAGACAACATACCCTACCCAGCCGCAACGAGTACCAACCATGTTCAAGAGACGGACTCGGTCATTACCAATAAGGACCGCAGAGCCCGCGACCTAAGAGCAATGGAACTTGCAGCCCAATGTGGGCTTCCCTGGCTCACAGATGACTCATCTGAAGAGGACCCCCAGGACGGGAAAAACCGCCCTGAGGACATGGACCTTGACGAACACGACACAAATCAAGGTTTTCAACAAGTGAAGTCCGGGACTAAGCGCAAACATGCACAGCTACCCACAGCAACAATTAAGAAACAGTCTGTAGTAACTACATCAAACAAATTTGCTCCTTTGAGCGCAGATACAGACAATCAGGAGGCTGCACCTACACCGACTACCACGACAAATCAGGGCGCATCCACATCTGCTGCGGCTCAGCCAAAGGAGAAGCCGTTGGAAGTCCCACCCGTAACCATTCAATACACTGGAAAATACCTGATGCTCAATACAGAACTTAAGAAACACATTACGGGCCCAGTACAAGCAATCTATAAAGGTGATTCCATTAAATATCATTTTGCCTCAATAGAAGACCACAGAGCCGCTTTACAATTTTTCCATGCACATCATATACCGTTCTATACCCATCAGAATCCAAAAGACAAAGTGTTAAAAGTCGTCATAAAATATTTGCCGGCGGAAGTGCCGGACACAGATGTAGAAAGTGAATTACGACAACTGGGATTTCACAATGCGACTGTGTTTCAGTTCAAATCACGGGATGACGCCACACAGAAATTGATCCCACAACCTGTCTACTGCGTCTCCTTACCGCCAGGACCAGAAAGTGAGTCTATATATGACATTAAACACATCCTCGATACGAGAGTCACTGTGGAAACGTACAGGAATAAAGATGGACCTCCGCAGTGTAAAAGGTGCCAGAGGTTTTTCCACACGGCCAATTATTGCACCCTGCCAGCTCGTTGCGTAAGATGTCCAGGACACCACCTATCGAAAGACTGCGATAAACCTCGCGGCCATAAACCGACGTGTGTTAATTGTAACAAGGATCACGCTGCTTCTTGGAGAGGGTGTGAAAAATTTCAAGAAGCATTGCGCATATACACAGCACAAGCCCAGTCTTTTCAATCGAGACGACAAACGATCCAACCCCAAACACCGGTTAACATCCAGAATCCACAAGAGTTGCCGGTCTTGCGAAAAAAGAATCCTTGGAAGATCCCTGGCGCACAACATACCGCCGCGAACACATCAGATGCCACTCAAGGCCAACCAACATCTGATTTTGCTGAAATACTTGAGACTGTGAGAGGCATTCACTCATTCTTTTCAAATCTTCGTCAACGAAACATCTTTGCAGTCATAACAAATACTTTCCGTCAATTCAACACAGCACCTGACATCTTATCCAAAATAATGGTCCTGGTGGACGGCGTAATGCAAATCTTTGCTCCGTAATGGCTGCGAGGATCCACAGGACCTGCGACTTAACATTTTGTAATTTTAACGCCGAAGGAGTCAAAAATAAGAAAACAGAACTCTGTGACTTTCTAACCCGCCACAAAGTGGACATCTTATTTCTGACAGAAACACATTTACGACGAACACAGACCTTCAAAATTCCGAACATGGTGGGGTATCGGACAGACCGACAGGGAAGGCGAGGGGGAGGCACCGCTATATATTTACGTGACTTCATTCCACATTCAGTCGAAACTTTACCGCCGCTTAACACACTCGAAGCCACTGCAGTCACCATAAACACGCAGTATGGAAATGTCACGCTGGTGGCTGGTTACATTCGTCCAGCTGATCCTATGGACGAAGAGGATCTTCTCACCATTTTCGATAGTTTTGACAAAATTATTTTATGCGGGGATCTCAATGCAAAGTATTTTGCGTGGAATTCTCGCGCAAATAATCCTAAGGGCCAACAACTCTACAATTTAGAAGAGCGCTTGCAAGCAATAACCTACGGACCCGTCGATGTTACACACATTCCAAGGAACCGGAACCACAGACCGGATGTGCTGGACATCACTATACTTAAGAACTTGAGGTTAAATCCGAACTTAGTCACGATAAATGATCTCACCTCAGATCATAATCCTGTGATTGGTCACTTAAACAGGGCTATTGAACCTCCGAGACCTCCCTTGAAGTATATCACGAACTGGGACCAATATGCACATTATTTACAGAGACATGTACGCCCCACAGCCGATGTCTCATCCACCGCTTTTATTGATAACTCTATCAATGAATTGTCCAGACACATAAAAGACGCATATAAACATGCTACAGTCTCGGTCCAGTTTGAAAGAAGGCCCACGGATTAATTTTCTCCTCTCATCCAAGATCTAAAATCGCTGAAAAATAGGGTTAGAAAGAGGTGGACAAGATTCAGAAATCCGGCAGACAAACGCGAACTGCGTAGACTTACCCGGGAACTACATAGGAGGGCCGTGGAGTGGCGACAAGGAATGTGGGAAGATCGAATGGAGTCTTTTCTGCTCCATGAACGTAAGGACTGGAACCTCCTTAAAGCGATGAAAACCCCTAAAGCGCCAAAAACAGCTTTACTTGGACCAGCAGGATTAGTCTTCGATCCCTTCCTGAAGGCAGAACTGTTTGCAGAAACCTATGAGCACCAAAATACATTACGGGCTGATGACTTCGATATACCACGTCGACACATTCGAGACGTAGAACGGCAACTTCAGGTCATACGACGAGCAAGAGATGACACGCAACCACAGTTGACAACACCGACAGAAATCCGTAAAATTATCAGAAACTTGGGAACGCATTCAGCTGCAGGACCAGACGGCATATCCAACGTCCACTTGAAACACCTTCCTAGGAAGCCACTTGTTCTTTTAACAAGAATCCTAAATAGCTGTCTTTTACTGTCTTATTTCCCCACTGACTGGAAGACGTCACGAATTGTGCCTATACCAAAACTTGAAAAGGACCCACGACAATCTGGCAATCATAGACCCATAAGTTTGTTACCGACTATGTCCAAGATCTTTGAAAGGATCATCCTTCACCGACTCAGAATTCCTTTACGAGAACACGATGTAATAAGACCAGATCAATACGCTTTCCAACCCCACCTTTCAGCCGAACTCCAACTGTTGCGAGTTACGGAGTTTCTGTCGTATAACATGAACCGGGCGTATTACACAGCTGCAGCGTTTTTAGACATTGAGACTGCGTATGACAAAGTCTGGAGGGCTAACTTAATAGTTAAACTGTATAATATTGGATTAATCCCACTACACCTGATCAAACTAGTGGACAATTTCCTAACAGACAGATGATTCTTTGTACGGCTGGAAAATCAACGGTCTGGTATTCGAACGCTCCAGGAAGGCATACCACAAGGTTCTGTTTTATCGCCGACACTGTTTATCCTATATGTTAACGACCTACCGACCGTCCGCCAAGTTACAATTGCTCAGTTCGCAGATGACACTGCATTCTTGGCTAGCAGTCGGCGTCTGACCGCCGCCATCATCAGACTCCAGCGTCAGCTTACGCTTACTGAAAGTTGGGCCCATCAAAATATGATCACGATAAATGCCGACAAAACCAAGGCAGTAATGTTCACCAGGCGACGACCTGATCTACGCGATACTCTCCACATAAACAATACAAATATTCCTTGGTCTCAGCAAGTTCGATATCTCGGAGTGCAGCTCGATAATAAGTTAACATTTAAACACCACATTTTACTTAAGAAAGAAAAATGGTTAAATTAATCCATAAACTGTTTCCGTTATTGTATAGTACCCAGATGGCCACACAGACCAAAGTTCGTTTATACAAATCCACGGTCCTCCCTGCCATGACACACGGATGCTCGTCTTGGGGAACGGCATGTCCCACCAATATAAAAATGTTACAAGTACTGCAAAACAAGTGCCTCCGACTCATTCTAGGAGCCCCTAGATGGGCCAGAACGAGAGAGTTGCATGACGAGCTCCATATGGACACTGTGCAAGACTTTATAATCAAGCACACAAGGAACGTACTAAGCAAAGTAGAAATCCTGCGACCGACCACTAGGCACCTAGAATATACGGGCACAGTACACCCCGCGAGATGGCATCGTGTGAGAGTTCCACGTGCAATTATTGAAGATCCACCATAATAGCAGGTGCGGGACCTCCGATAGTAAAGGTGACCACCATCTGAGTAGGGCAAAAGAGCGACTGCTCAAAAGTCCTGCTAACGTAGAACTGCTGTTAAAGTGATCAGTTGACTTGGCACACATGAAGTCCAGCTTTCAAAGAAGGCAGCACTTCTGAGAAGACCCTAAAAAAAAAAAAAAAAAAAAAAAAAAAAAAAAAAAAAAAAAAAAAAAAAAAAAAAAAAATACAATAGGATACCGTGCTCACGGGTGCGGTTCCTGTAGGGGGACTTGACCACTGTGGTCGAGCTGATCTCTACGAGTTTACGAGAGTAACTCGGGCGTCCGATCCTTGATTGTCGTGAGTGCACTCGTGTTCTCTCGATAATCCATTTTTAGTCCGGGGCAAGTCCCGGAGATAAATTAAATTGGTCCCAATCCCCCGGCTCCGACCAAGGTTTTCGGGAGGTTTTCCTTGGTTGTAAGGCGCATGCCGGAGCTGGTAAGCCCCTCCCACATATTCCCAATTGGGATTCTCCCATTGCCCCACTATCAGCTTGTCTGATAATTGGCTGAATAGAACCGCGACCCTTTATGGGCCGGATCTCAAACAGCCCGCTCCACTCCTCGGAGTGGAGAATGAAAAGAATAAGTTTTTTTTTTATATACAATAGGGTATACGGAAAGTTGTATCAAATTTCAAATTTTTGGGAGAGTAATAACTATGGTTGTTGCTCTATAACTAATAAATGAAGTATAAGCCATGAGTGTGCCGCGAGGCGGTGGTAAGAAGATTAAGAGTTTAAGACCTTCCCATCCCAAATTCTAAAGCAATACGAAATACAAACTTTTATTAACTTACAGATTACAGAAACATTGTATAGTAGGAAATGAAAAGGTACTTGCACAATTTCTCAGTTTGATCCTCCTCCCTCCCCCTTAATGTGTGGAATAATTTATGGATGACTCTTACGTCTCATTATTTCCTCAAATCCCCCACCCACAAAAAAAGAAACCTGCGTTAAGCGCAGAAACTTTGTCACGTAAAGAAAGCAGATGCAGCCAACTTTCATTATCAGAAATTTATTTTTAAAGAAGAGTGATTCATTACTGTTCAAAGAAAGAGTGTGAATTCAAATGATGTCGCAATAGCGGAAATGGCAAAGAAGTGCTGAAAATTAACAAATGTAAAAAGAGGTATCTGACCCTTGCGATTATAGTTGGCGGAGACTTTAATATACCCTCGATGTATTCGCGTAAATGTTCAAAGCCGGTGGTTGGCATAAAAAAAACTTCAAAAATGTTACCAAATGCTGGGAGTCACGGATATGATGTGCGAGCCAGGGTGAAAATCATTCCGAGGCTTTTTCGTTATGGAGAAATATATGTAAGAGATTTTAATCGTCAACTTTCTCTTCCAAAATAGATAATATTTAATTTGCCACCATCTTACAGAGGGAGATAGGATCATCAAGTGAGAAAAATAAAAAATCAAACGTAGAGATATGTTTTTTCTGTGCACTAGTAGTTTGGAACGGTACAGAAAGTCTGAAAATGTTTCGATCAACCCTCTGTCAAATATTTCAGCGCGAATTGCAGAATAATCATATAGACATAGGAAACTTGAAATGCAATTATGACGATCTCTTGGTGACGTAGCCTCACGCAGTTTCGCATCACGTTTAATAGTTGGACAATATACATGGGCTGTTACCAGTGTTGGGGAGTGACGCGTTACTTGTAACGCCGTTCCTAGTAACAGTTACTTTTCAAAGGTAACGACGTTAATATTTTCATAAAGTAACTGTATCTAAGTTACTTTTATCGGTTAACCATTTAACGGAAGTATCATTACTTTCTTGTCGCTAGTAGCGGCAGTGCGCCTCGGTTGCACAGTGGTACAGTGCCAGACTACAGATAGGAAGGTCGTGGGTTCGGTCCCCGCCAGGTACTTGGATTTTTATCTGTCACTTTCCACTTCTTTCGTCTCTGGCAGTATTGCTCATGTGAAAAATACCGAGTAGGATAAACTTGTAGGTCCCCCTAAAGCTGGCTGGGTAAGTCAGTTCCAAGGTTGGAGGAAGGCAACGGCATACCACCTCCAAACAGGACCTTGCCTAGTAAAGCACTGTGGTGTTCAAACCAATCTTCGGATTGTTGACTACTTTACCATTACCTTAGTAGCGTAACATATTTTTTGTAAAAATCTCAAGACTGCAGAATACCAGGCTTTGATTTTAGAGAAGGGAAAAAAGAACAATCTTTATTTCTAAATTACATATTTTCAAAAACGTGCTTTGGAAATGTATGAATTACATATTTTAGTACTGTTATAACAGTACCCATTCATAACATTTTATAATTATGCTCGCAACAGTGAGTATATAACAATTACCTAACGCATCACACGTAAGGGGCTCCGAGTATTTTCTACAGGAAGAAGACTCGCCCATGCCTTGGCCAGTTTATGATGAAGTGTTCGAATTTTTGACGTTGGATGGAAAAAATGATTCCTTTTGTTGCAAATTGTGTCGCGGTGTGAAAACAATTCAAAGAAGTCTAAACTCCAAAGTGAACTTATGAAATTCATGTACAATTAGTTTTTTGCTTGGTCGTTGGCGTTAAGGCGTTTCACAACGAATTTGAAACAAGATCTGTAACGTTGCTCGCTGCTAGTTCTGGACTAAAAAAGGTAAAGCAGTCAACAATCCGAAGATTGGTTTGAACACCAAAGTGCTTTACTAGGCATGGTCCTGTTTGGAGGTGGTATGCCGTTGCCTTCCTCCAACCTTCGAACTGACTTACCCAGCCAGTTATAGGGGGACCTGCAGTTTAACGTGGGTTCCGAACCACGGTGTTACTCGGTATTTTTCACATGAGCAATACTGCCCGAGGAGAAAGAAGTGGAAAGTGACAGATAAAAATCCTAGGACCTGGTGGAGATCGAACCCGCAACCTTTGGATTTGTAGTCTGGCACTCTACCACTGTGCAACCAAGGCGCACAGTTCTGGAGTACGGAACAGTTTTTTAGAACAAGCTGGCACTCGCAGCTGCGTTCCGTGGCAGTGTCGGTAAAGAAATAATGTCCATGACTAGCATTAAATGCTAATTTGCAGCGGTAGTGCTCACCCTTTTTTTTCTGTGTATCTATAGAATTACATGTTCTCTCTCCGAGTGTTCATTCACGAAATTAAGTAGACAAGAAGCAACATTTACGAATTCGTCACCTAATAGGTAGAGGGCGGCTGTGAAACGTTAGATGTCATAAAAATAACTAAAAAGAAGCATGACTCCTTACAGAAAATTGCTATATTGTTTGGCACCAGCTGTATGTGAAGTAGATAAAACAATTAAGTCTCTCATTTCTCAACACCGCAGCACTAACATGATTCTTTATATTATTTCGGAAAATGAGTCGTTATCGAGTTACTTGCCGGTCAGTGAAAGATAGTTGACAACATTTTGTTTTACAGCGCTTTCTATGGAACAGAAGTGGATGTATGTAGGAGGCAGCAGTGTGTACTCAACGTGGGGGATCGTCAGCAGCAGACCCCATGTCACATTCATTTGTGCTGTGACTGACTTAAAGGCTAAAGAAGTTTCCTTCATCCAAAATGATGACTTGTAATGTGAAAACATAAATAAATATACGACCAATTAAATATTTTTCAGAGCTATTAATATAAGTGAATTACGTTTACATAAGCCTTCACCCAAAGCTCCTCTAACTGCGAGGACAGTAATGACATGGCTGACATTGAAATGTGGGATAAATATGCAAGGGTTTCATAGCCACTTCCTGTAGCCGAGAAACAGTCTTCTCTTCACAGGAGTTGTTTCTCTGAACTTTGGGCCTTTCTTCGAAACAACTGGCCTATAATATTCATTATAATTTCAGAGTTTGACGGAGACATCTTGCTAAAGTTACAAAAAGGAGCAATGTCTTCCAAATTCAGCACTCACACCTGTCAGTCAAATTCCAATGTTTATAACTTGTATGACCAAACTGCTATGGACTTACTACTTAAACCAACACACACACACACACACAGCCGGCCGCGGTGGCCGAGGGGACATTCGAGTGGCAGTCGTGGTGGACGAAGGACGTGTGGCGGCCTCGCTGGCGGTCCTGTTGTAAACAACGGCTGTGTCGCGCCCTACAAGGTTAGTCTTAACTGCATCCTTGCGATTGTGGCTTTAGTAAACCCGATTAATAAGACAGAATGAATACGACAAAAGAGATGAGGAAAGACACGATCAAATTTACTTTTGACAGAAACTTTATCAGACCGAAAGCTTATGAGCTTATGAGATTTCAGGGAATGAAGTAATTGGTGTACATTTATCGTTCGTTTCAAATGCTGCTTTTGTTAAGTTGACAAGTCCAGAATTATGTTATGCAATAGTTGATAAGTGTGGCGGTGTTATGAAATTTAACCATTCAGACGGAACAGTGAGTGATGTCATTGTTACTCACGCAGGTTTAGGTATTCGGACAGTGAGGGTTTTTGAGTTACCTTTCGAGATGCCGGCGGACGAAATAAATTCGGTTCTCAGCCCCTATGGTACCTTTCTGTCCAATGTCGCCGAAAAGTGGTCGGAGGCACATATGTTCCCTGTATTGAACGGCGTTCGGCAACTTAAGATGGAACTGCAGAGACACATTCCTTCTTATATCAATGTGCTAGGATATCGGGCTATTGTTATCTATGACGGGCAGCCGCGAACATGTGCTCTGTATAACTCAACAGAGCACATCCGCAGTGAGTGCGGTAGGAAACGCGTCGCGCAGCTGCCGGCCGCAGAGCCTGTAGTCCCGGGCCAGGCGGTCAGCCTCAGGCTGCCGCCACGAACCCGCGCCGCTCAGCGGGGCCGTCAACAGCGGGGCAGGAGGACGTCGCGCCGGAACAGCCGCTACCAGGAAACAGCGCGGGGCCGATGACGAGCGAAGTGGTGAGGCGGGCCGGGCGCATCAGGAAACAGGCGACACACACGGCGTGACTGAGCGTCGCGCTAATCCAGCGCAGGCAAACCTGAACACGATACCAGCAGATTCTGCGTCGAGTCCTCCGGCCTTTCAACGCGAGGAGCCAGGGACTTTAGAACCGGTACCAATGGCTATTGATGACAACCCCAACCAGAGTACAACGACACAAGAAGGTCGCTCGGAACATTCGTCGCAGAGAGTAGTAATTCACAAACCTGACGAAGTCAAACGTAATACACAGAAGGAAAAAAATGACAATGAACCTCAATTAAACAACGGAAAGGGACAAAAGCTCAATGTCGACGATCACTATGTCTCTCAAAGTTCTAACTTCGATCAGACGAAGGATCAGATATTACGAGAAAGATCTTCTGCGGAATCGACGGACAAGTCACCTGATCTGTCCCCGGCGGCATCGCCGAAGAGGAAACGCAACAAGAAACGTAGACTGGCTGCGGAGAAAGTTGCTCCCATCTTAAAGGAGAAATTGAGAAGCATGCGGGACAAAGACAAGAACAAAGCGGACCCAACATCCGCTCGCTGCAATGAGTCTTGTATAGGAAGTAGAACAAAAGAAGGAGTCGAATGTACAATGCAGACATCACATACCGAGGCCGACCATCCAATTCGTGACAAAGACGAAGCATCCCTCCTTGGACGAAGTGCTGCAGTGGCAAGATCTGAATGGAGCGAAGATATCAACGACGGTGCCGATGAGGACATGGAAGAGGAAAATTTACCAGAAGAAGATTTATTTTATTAATATAGTGTCCGACAGTGTAACAACAGCACACAAGGTGTACAAAATGAAAGGAGGTACACGGAATGAAAGAAAACTTTTGTCCTTAACGAAGTCTTGTACATTCCTAAATCTCACTTATTCATGGAACAGACATATAATGTGACCACCTTAAACGTAAACAAAATTCAAAGTGAAGTTAAAGTTGCAGCGCTTAAAGATTTTTTATATCAATCAGACACCGATATAGCTTTGCTGCAAGAGGTCAAAGTCAAAAACCTTTATGTGGCTGGTTACCAAGAAATTGTAAACATTGCCCATGAGAGCAGTTGCGGGACTGCAATCCTAGTAAGAGACGGGATCGAAATAACAGACACCGCTCTTTTAGAATCTGGGAGAGGCATAAAATGCAAAATTCTTAATAAAACTTTCATCAATATCTATGCCCCTTCTGGAAACAACGCTAAACTGGAAAGAGCCGCATTTTACAAAACTGGCATTTTACCATTACTTTATAATAACCCTGTTGACTTTTTAATTGGCGGTGACTGGAATTGTGTACTACACGAAAAGGATCAAAGACCGAATTTTAATAAATCCAGAGAACTAGAAGGCCTAGTTAAAAATATGAAATGGAAGGATGCTTGGGAGATAAAGTATCCCACCATTGTCAAGTTTACTTATATCACTAACTCATCTCAAAGTCGGTTAGATAGAATTTACGTATCCTCGACTTTAGAAAATAATGTTCAGGCCATTGAAGTGATACCCGCCATCTTTTCTGACCATCAAGCAGTCAGGTGCAGTATAAGGCTAATGAGACAAAGGACGTACTGGGGGAGGTCGGTATGGAAACTGAATATTAACATGTTGCTAGAAAATTCTCTCGCTGACCACATTGCAGAGACTTGGCGGGCGTCTTTAGGAACACGCTACAAATACAGATCCACTGTGGAATGGTGGAGCGCTGTTGCTAAGAAACGGTTAAGAGGCACGTTGATAGAATACGGAAAAGAGAGGGCGAGGTGGATGCGGCGCACTATAGAGTTTCACTACACGTGCTTACGTGAACTCTATGAGCAACCGATGTCACAAGACATCTTACTGCAAATAAAGAGGACCAAAGCCGAACTGATAAAGCTCAAGCGATCACAGATTGACGGTCTGAAACTAAAATCCCACACTCAGACTGTAGTTGAGGAGGAAAATACGTCGATATACCATCTCATCAAACATGTGCAACAAAGGAGAAGAACTTTTCTGGCGTCTCTTCGGGCAGAGGATAACAGCGTCCTGTCAACTCAAAAAGACATTATCAATGAAGCCTACCGATTTTATACTGCACTCTATACCAAAAATAGTAACGAGGACCAGGTCATCAATGACTTTTTATCTGGATCTGAACTTCAGGACACCATCACCGACGAGGATAATGAACATATTAACGCAGAAATAAGCGAAGAAGAAGTTTGGGATATAATAAAGACTTCCCCTTCAAAAAAGTCACCAGGACCCGATGGTCTGCCTCTCGAGTTTTATAAAGAGTTTTGGCATGTTATAGGCAGCACTTTCACAGACATTATTAACGAAACCTTAAAGGGAGAGGCCGTACCAGCAGATTTAAAACAGTGTTTCACCGTGTTACTTCCCAAAGGCAAGAACACGGAAACAAAAGATATTAAGAAAATGAGGCCTATTACTCTAATGAATTCAGACTATAAAATAATAGCTAGAGTTTTGAAAGAGCGACTGCGGCCAGTCCTAGATAAAATAATCGGATCCCACCAGACGTGTCTCCCTGGGCGCATTATTTTGAAGACAGTTAGCGAGTACAGGGACATTGTCGGCATATTTTCAAACTCTTCGACATATGGCGGTCTTGCATTTGTAGATTTTGCAAAGGCTTTCGATAAAGTTAATCACGACTACCTTTTTAAAACCCTGACGTATTTGGGTGTTAGTGAGAATAATGTGAGGATTTTCTACAACATTTTAAAAGGTATAAAGACGAAAGTAGCTATTAATGGTCACTACACTAAGGACATTCCCATTGACAATGGAGTACCCCAGGGGAGCCCCTTATCAATGATGCTGTTTGTTGTGGCAATCGAACCACTTTTAAGGAGACTGCATAAGGAATTAGAGGGTATCTTAATATCAGGAATGAAAACAGTTATTAATGCCTACGCCGATGATGTAGGTGTCATAATAAGAAGCACTGATGATATTAAGAAACTTACGGCGAACTTAAAACTATACTGTAGTGCGACAGGCGCTGAAATTAATGAAACAAAGAGTGCTTTTTTAAATCTGAGTGGCCTCACAAATATACAGGTCTCTTGGGCACAACGTGTGGAGAATCATACAGCTTTGGGTGTAACCCTATACAGCTGCCCCCTTCAAATGATTGCCGCTAACTGGAAAACAGTATTAGCTAAGATTCGAGGCACCCTTCAATTACACGACATGAGAGATCTAAATCTGAAGCAGAAAGTCAAGATCATAAACTGCGTGGTCCTCTCAAAAGCGACATACATAGGGCAGGTTTTGCCTCTTCCAAAACAAATAGCAAAGGCAATCATGACAACGGTATGTCGATATATCTGGCAAGGACAGATTTTTAGAATATCTTTAGATAAAATAACTCTGAAAACAGAAAAGGGTGGACTCGCGCTTATTAACATTCAGCGGAAAACAACAGCATTATTCATAAAAAGGTCCCTGCAACTTATTGACGAGCACCCAGTCAGCATAACAGCGCAATTATTCAAATTATTGGAACCTGAAAGCTTGCAGCCGCCAGTCGACATCGCCAAAATAAATTATAAACTGAAGTACATTAGACTTTATTATCTCGAATTAAGCTACATGAGGAGTATTGTCTTGGACAGAAAGAAGACGACCTACCACTATATTATCGAGAGATTAAAATATAAGGAAAACAAAAACAGAATGGAGATTAAGTTTCCAAACAGAAACTGGAAAGTCATTTGGAAAAACATCAGTAATAATTTGCTTCCATTAGAAGTACAGGTAGCGTGGTATAGAGTTATCAACAATGAGAGATTATATGCACTCGGACTTTGCGATACAAACAGATGCCCTAAATGCGACGCTACTGATACCTCGGACCATAGATTCACTTGTTCAGAATACAGTGCAGTATGGCAGGAACTTAGGAAACAAATATCGTTCCTTAAGAGAAGCGACGGGAGAGAAATATCTTTAAATCTTATCTTCTTCCCAGACGAGATGTATTTTCCTGCCCAAAAAAATAATGCCATTTTGTGGCTACTGGGGCATTTTATTCATTACGTTATTAACAACAAAGGGACTGGCACTGTCCAGGAATTTAAAGAATTTGAACTACAAGGATATTACAAAATATTCCGGAAAAGAAATTTGAAAAAGAATTATGGAAATATGTTGAAGATTCTCTTCGAGAAAGAGGGTGTAGGATGATTACTACAGACAATTAACAATGCAAATAGAGGCATGCCAAAGTAGGGGATCGCTGCTGGGGGTGAAGTACGGTGGGGACTTCGTGGGCCCCGTGGCCGCTACGGTAGCCGTGAAGGCCTCAGCAGAACCCTGAAACACCATGCTGCAACGGATGTCGGACTACACTCCTTTTTTACCAGAAAAAAACCAGTTTCATAAGCGATCAAGAGAAAACGAAGAAAAAAGAATGATCACAGAATATTTTAATTATTTTTATTATTATAATTTATTTAGTTAGGAGAAATCTTTCTGTTCATCATATTGCATTAAAAAAATTTTCTTTTCGTTCATCCAATGTCAAAGAAGAAGAAAGGAAATGCCACAGAAGAGGCTAAAGTGCAAAACTGCCAGTCAACGTTACTTTACCTGTTTATTTTCAGAAATCCCTCATTTCCAAGACGGAAATATGACGACTTCTGCATTTTCTTTTTCTTCTATGCTGTCAAAGATGTACATATGGGAAGACTTTTATTTTTAAGTATCGGACAGCAGCAACTATTCTTTATTAAAGGCAGATAAAAAAAAAAAAAAAAAAAAAAAAAAAAAAAAAAAAAAAAAAAAGGACTGAGGCGCTTCAGTCACGGTCTGCACGGCCACTACGGTCGGGGGTTCGAATCCCCCCTCGGGCATGGATATTTGTGCCGTCCTTAGTTGTAGCTAGTTCATAAGTAGTTTGTAAGTTTAGGGACTGATGACCCCGTAGTTAAGTCCCATAGACTCTACAAACATTTGAACTTTTTTTTTGTGAAACTGTATTTTTATAAGATATACAACATTGTTATTATAAAAATGTCATTAAAATGCGGAAATAAGAAAGAAAATGACGCAGGTGTAAATCAAACAAGCTGCTCTGACATCTTATGCAGTATCGTGTTGTACCTACGTCTATAAGCCTTGAAAATATTAGTGCTTTTAAGCGAATATACCGAATTAGAGTGACAGAGACTGATTGATGTAATAAACGATGAAATCTTGTCGATTGGTGTTACATTTACATTTTCTTCGCTTCATCGAATCGGGTACAATAAAGGCGCCAGACGGTTGTTCTCGGAACAACGGCGGACTCGCTCGCAGTGAGCACCATTCAACTGGGTGCCTTGCCCTCACTATGTGGGAACACACACACAGCAGCGGGCAACACGGAGTTCTCGCAGCACGGGCAGTCCGCTATGACTCGTCCACTCACGATTACATTGCCGTCAGACACAACACAACATTGTTCCAAGTGTTCCTCAATTGAAAATCAAGGTATGTGCTTAGAGTACAAACTGGATATAGTACAGTTGGTTCTGCTGTAGTTGATATAACGAAGGTGCAGTCAATTTCCGACATTGTAGCGAAGTTTTTTTCTTTTCTTTTTTTACCTATTCAGCAGTTCATGTCAGCGGTATGGCTGGACGATCTACATTAAGTGGAGCTGCATTATAGAAATAAAGAGAAAAGATAGAGGGACAGTAAGCTTTTACAGAAGACACCACGACTGGACTATTTATTTTAGTGGTAAAAAAGTGACAGTGAACTGTGTCTCTCTAAACATTCAGGTGAAGCTGCGGTTGAAAACTGCAACAATGAGCAGTGTAGCTCTGGAAGTTCAGGTCAAAGTAGGGTTCTAATCACCACACAGAATCGAAAAGTTCTGAATTTTGGAGTTCCGGAAGCATGCCAGGAGTCTACATGTTTTAAAGCAGAAAATTTTTCTGTTCCCAGTAATGACACATTTTAATGGGAAAACATTGACCAGACAGTGGATTATTTAATTAAAATGGTATTAATCAAAACAAATATGTTAATTTTTCCACGTCCTTGTGGCGATACGCGGTTGGATCGCAGCGATTTTGCAGCAGGAAACTGTTTCAGAGAGTTTTGGTGAATGGGAAGGTTATGAACCGTGACTATCTTGTGTATTCTCCTAGCTAAGGATCATTATTCTGCGCATGGTGTAAATTATTCGGTGATGCATTTCAATTTTCAACATCTGTTTTCAGTGATTGGAGCCACGTTGTAATACAGATAGTGGAACATGAAAATTCTGCCTCTGTCTGCTTGTTAAAATTGAAAAACAGAGCAAATGAGATGAACAGTTACTAACCCAGAATGAGCACGAAAGTGCGTATTGGAGAAATGTGCTGAAGAGTTGTTTCTGTTGTTAAGAAGGGGTCTAGCATTTCGCGGAGACAGAGGTGTTTGGCTCTGTGAATACTGGAAATTTCATTATGTGCCTGAAATTAATTGCAGAGTATGATTCCCTTTTTTTGGCTGACCCTATAGCAAGGTTTTGGTAACTCTCGAAAAGGATATATGTCATACTTGTCACCAACAATTTATGAAGATTTAATACGCCTTATGGGAAATATTTAATGAAGTTATTTCTTCTAAATATTTTTCAGTCATTTTAGATTCTACACCAGATATATCCCATAATGACCAGTTAAGTGTAATCGTTAGAGATACTGGGTGATCAAAAAGTCAGTATAAATTTGGAAACTTAATAAATCATGGAATAATGTAGATAGAGAGGTAAAAATTGACACATATGCTTGGAATGGCATAGGGTTTTATTAGGACCAAAAATATCAAAGTCCAAAAAATGTCCGAAGGATGGCGCTTCATCTGATCAGAACAACAATAATTAGCATAACAAATTAAGACAAAGTAATGATGATGTTCTTTACAAGAAATGTTCAATATGTTCACCATAATTCCTCAACAACAGTTGTAACTGAGGAATAATGTTGTGAACAGCACTGTAATGCATGTCCAAAGTGAGGCATTGGCGTCGGATGTCTTTCAGCATCCCTAGAAATGTCACGTCGATCACGATACACTTGCGAATTCAGGCAACCCCAAAGCCAATAATGGCACGGACTGAGGTCTGGGGACCTGAGAGGCCAAGCATGACGAAAGTGGCGGCTGAGCACACGATCATCACCAAATGACGCGCCCAAGAGATCTTTCATGGGCCTAGCAATATGGGGTGGAGCGCCATCCTGCATAAAAATCGTACGTTCCAGCAGGTGTTTATCAGCCAAGCTGGGGATCATGCGATTCTGTAACATATCGGCGTACCTCACCCGTCACGGTAGCAGTTACAAAACCAGAATCGTGCAGTTTCTCAAAGAAAAAAGGCCCAATAACGGTAGATATGGTAAATCCAACCATACCGTGACTTTCTCGTCCACAACAGTTCTAGGATTTTCGGTAGACCAAATTCTGCAGTTTTGGGCGTTGACAGAACCTCGGAATGTGGTGGCCAGTGCTTCAGATGACTGGGGGTTCACTTCTTTGAGTGCCAGATTTTGATAGAGGTGCCCACCCCGCCACACCGGCGCATCGTTTTTACGGCAACCCGACCCCTCCCCCTCTTCGGCGTCCAAAGAGACAATTTGGTGCACCTTATGTTTACTAAGTCTATGGGTGCACCTCTGCGGGAGCATCTACAAGTCCTATGTCCCCTGATTGGCTATTTGACATGACGTCATGAATAGGCTTTTTCAGCCAATCAGCAAGTAGAAGACGTTCCAGTACCTCAGCCAATCAGGGAAATGTAAGACTTTCGACTGTTACCGCGCGAAGCGGCGAAAGGATGGAAGCAACTGAATTACTTACATTGTATGAATGTAGTATAAATGGTAGCTGTAGTGTTTTGAGTATTGTGCTGTGGCAAAATCGTATTTGAAGAACGTCCATGGATTGGACCCAAGTATTTGTGGCGGTATAATTTATTCAGTGCACTTAAAAAGTTCTAGCTGCATTCGTACTCTTGGAAAAATTTACTGAAATTCGCCGTGTCTCTCTAGGAGATGGAAGTTTCTGTTCTTTGCAGGTAAGCATTAAATTGCTAAATATTCCGTTTAATTCCTGTTATAGTAATAATAATCACCAAGTAGATGAGGTAGGTAAACATTTATAAAAATAATTATGCCGAAATTTGAACAACAGTTTCACTGACTACTGACTACTTAGTGATATTTTCCGTATTCTTTTGTAAAGATACGAACATTCATGGATGACAAATCATTTTGCATAGAGAAGTATTTGTTACTACAAGTAATGATTTAGGCCGATTTCCTTATCTGCCTTTGCCTGATGAAAGAACAGTAAATACGTTTCTTCCTCCCAGGTACAAACTATATTTTTAAATCAGATGAGGTCAAACGAAGTGAATATTTGAAAAAGGACAAAGAGAAAAATGGCAATAATTGGGGGATGACGGTCTGCTAAAGAACTAGAAAAGGCAATAAATGCAGAAACATCAGTTGATAAAGAACATATCGAAGTACATTGAGAGCAGCCCCCACAGTTTATGATGTGTTATCAGAGTCTAGGGAGGCTATTAAAAACTATAGAATCGGTTTTTCAGTTGAATCTACGAAAAAGAGTATTTCTGAAAAAAGTACTCCACAACACACAAACACGTCGTTATTAGCAAAGAAACCGGAGCTAACACTCAAGGAAATTGAACATTACTGAAGTAAGGCTAAAGAACAACATTGGAAGAAGCAGACGATACTTGATTCTCATAACTTTTTTTATTTGTCTGTGGACACTTTCTAAGACATTATGGAAGTTTCATTTCTGTTCCTACTTGTATTTACTCATCTGTCTCAAATGTATTGCATAATCATTGGATGTGCCTTGACTGTCACTACACCTGACCAGTTTATCTCAAGAGATTGTTTCTTAAAAGAAAATTAAAAGTAGGCTACTGATAATTTCGTGTGGCTCATTGGCCTGGTGCAAGTCTTTCAATTAATGGTATAAATAATGCTATTTAGGACTATAAGGGGTTCCCAATAAAAGTGGGACACGTCTACTTTTACAAGTTTGGCAATAAATGCTGAAACACACTTAACATTCACTGTATTTGATACCATATGCAAAGTAGGAAATGAGTTATGAAATTAGTTCATTACTGCAGTAAATAAATTAGTGTCCACGTAGACACAGGATTTATAGTTACGTGTGAAAGTGGATGTGGTCCACTTTTGTCATGAACCCCTCATATGTGTTTTCTGGAGTTTCAACTACATGATTGTTCAGTTCAAATTTAGTGTCAGTCTATATGTACTGGTATGTGTAGATCACAGAACTAATGCAATGCTCTGCTGTCTACAACACCTGAGTCAGTTTTTGTCTCATCTCTCACAACATTACTTTTACAAATTGTAGATAAAAATATTGTCGTATCGGTAAAATTGCACAGTAATCTTGTTAACCAAGTAATAAAAAATCTGTACTCCAGAAAGAAACTAAGGATTCAACAAAAAATAAATAATTTATTTGTAGTTCTCACAACTGTAAATGCCCCATTGGTCACTCATGGACCCCTCAAGGGCTCAGCATTCATTTGCTGAGTATGGGCTTGGCAAACCTGGTGTCCTGAGCCGTGGGCTGTGTCACGCCAACAGTCAGCTACACCGTAAGCTCTGTGTGTGCTTCAATGACCATCATTTGCTGCGACGGTCGAATGTTGTATATTTCAGAGCCCGGGGATCTTGGCTTAATCGCCCGGGTCACGAGGACGGTACAAACCTACCTCTCTCTCTCTCTCTCTCTCTCTCTCTCTCTCTCTCTCTCTCTATATATATATATATATATATATATATATATATATATATATATAAACCCCTCAATCTCAAGGTGTGCAACGTTCCAAGGAGTTGCATGGCTGTTGAGGTAGAACAGTCGCTAGCGAGCAACCTCTGAAGAACCTGCCGCACCTCAGTTGTATAAGGCTTACCGGGCCACTGGGGCTCTGCCTGGGTGGACCTTCTTTCCCTAGCTGCTCGTGGGACAAAAATGAAACGAGTACTTAATAGCGTGGGCGGTCGAAAACACGCCGTCTGTAAGCATGGCAAAACAGAGTTCAATGCGTCAACCTATGACTCTAAGACGTTTCCTTCCCTAGCCACCCCATGGGAGGAATGAATGGCCCTTAATAGATCAGAACCATATTCGCCATAATATCTTGTTTGTTGCACGAGCGGCTCTATCCCGTACAGATGGTAACGTCCTTTGCTTCTGTTACGTCATCGCCACCTTCCATGGGGGCGACAGCTCCGCAAGTGCTCTCTACCCCTGTGGCTCCTAAGGGCCAACAACCTCCCATTGCCCCCTTGATGGGAGGGGGCACATCTACACCTGTTGCTCCCACAGCACCACCTGTGGGAGCAATTACCCCATCTCCATCAGAGACATCAGTCCCCGACTCCCAGCTGGAGAAGGAGCAGCCTCCTCTGGCTCCTTTCGCTCAGAAGGGGTCCCTCAGGACACTCCCTTCAGAGGCTTCTCACAGTGCACGTGGGGATCCCAGCCAATAGCTGAAGGGTCCACGACCTGCTGTTAGAAGGGCTTCCCGCTCTTCCAACCCCGATGCCAGTACAGAGAAGCCCTTCCAGGCCTCCAAACTGAAGGGCCAGTGAGAGGGACGCCTAAGGTAGTCGCTATTCGCATCTGGGCGAGGCAGGAATTCACCGTGTTTTCCCTTTACCTTCCCCTGGATGTGGCTGTCTCTATCACTGATGTCGTTGCAGTGATTCTGCAACTACTCCAACCATTTCTCCTCTTGGAGGATTTTAATGCCCACCACCCATTGTGGGGCGGGAAGCAGACGATGGTTCGCGGTAGGGATGTCGAGACACTTCTGTCACAGCAGGACATCTGTCTATTAAATACTGAGGCTCTCACACATTTCTGTGTGGCGCGAGGCACCTACTCGGCAATCGACCTCTATGTAGTCAGTCTGCTCCCACATTTCCGCTGGAGGACCCATGATGACCTATGTGGGAGCGACCATTTTCCGATCCTTCTGTTGCACCTGCTCTTCCAACCTGTAGACCGCCCACCTCGATGGTCTCTCCATCGAGCTAATTGGCAGAATTACACCTCCACGGCTACTTTTCCTGTACCAGTGCCTGCTAACGTGGACACGGCGGTTCGTCAAGTCACTGCTGCCATCATTTCCGCCGCTGAGGCCTCCATCCCCACCACCTCCGGCTCCCCTTGGCACAAGAGATCGCGCCAGAGATCACTGCAGCCATTCGGAATCCTCGCCGGGTGCTCCAGAACCATCGGCGTCACCCCACCATAGACAACCTGATAGCCTTTAAATGGCTTCGAGCCCAAGCTCGACAGCTCATACGGCAGAGCAAGCAGGACAGCAGGGAGAAGTATGTCGCCAGCAATCGGCTCTCGCGCTTCACCATCTAAGATGTGGTCCCAGGTTAGACGCCTCTTTGGGTACTGTCCATCAGCAGCAATCCCCAGTTTACAGATCCAGAGTACTGTATGCACTGACGCATCTGCTATTGCTGAGCATATGGCGGAGTATTATGCTCGCAACTCTGCAACTGCAGCATTCAGTGCAGACTTTTGTGCACTTAAAGAGTGGGTTGAACGGCACCGGCTGTCCTTCCATACGCACTGGCAAGAAACATACAACTCCCCTTTCAGTGAATGGGAATTCCAAACTGCTCTCTCAGCATGCCCCGGGACCAGACAGGATCCACAGCCAGTTCATCCAGGAGCTTCTAGCAGAGTTTAAACACCTGCTTCTTGCCTTGTTCAACTATCTGCGGACAGAGGGGGCTTTCCTGTCACAATGGCGGGAAAGCCTCACAATCCCAGTGCTTAAACCTGGTGCAGATCCCCAGGTGGCTGACAATTACCGTCCAATCAGCCTCACCAATGTTCTCTGCAAGCTCTTCAAACATATGGTGAGTCGGTGGCTTATGTGGATCCTTGAAGAGCATGGACTCCTTGCTCCACAACAGGGGGGCCTCCACCAGGGCCGTTCTACCATTGACAACCTCGTGTCACTGGAGTCGGCCATTCACACTGCCTTCGCTAGGCATGAGCATTTGGTTGCTGTATTTTTTGACCTTCGCAAGGCATACAATACCACTTTTCACCACCATATATTGACTACTTTGCATGATTGGGGCTTATGTGGCGCCCTTCCTATTTTTATTCGAAATTTCCTCTTTCTTTTTCATTACTGGTCATATTAGTTACTTTCATTGACACTTGAGAGGTAATATAATTCAAAGGAAATGTGTGATTGCTTAAGTTTTAGTGAATTTAATGTATTTGAGTACTTACTATTTTTCATTTAATTTAATTATTAGAACAAAAATATTTATAACTACCAAAAAATAAACAAAGAAAAACAGAGTTTTCCTGAAAATGTATGGCTGTTGCAATTTGCAAAATCCCAAATCATGCAATCTGGTAAGGTACCTGGAACTACTTTGCACCTGCAGGGAGGTCCCATATAACAGTTAACATTTCATTAAAACTTCATGCAATTACTTGCAGTTTTTTATTATATTATCTCTCAAATGTCATATAAAATAAAGAATATGACCAGTGATGAAAAACTGTAAATTAAAAATTAAGTGTAAGTGGGAGTCAAACTGTCTGTTCGTCTTACAAAAATCAAACACCAACTACTTGACCACCATGAACTCTAATGGCCAGCACCTACGCACAGATACATAATCTACATAATTGATGTGTAAGCTTATCTTGTGGTTTTACTGGAATTGGCAGAGTACTGTACCTTACTATTTACACATTATGTTGTTTTAGTGGGCTACTAAAGGCGTACAAAGTTTTAAGTTTATCTGTGATCCCAATGTCATGGCTTCCCATTGTAAGAGGAATGTTCCCAATAATATAGTTTCCTTGTAGTCTATGATGCTCATCCTTCACTGCTGATTTTAATTAAGACTGTGTGGAATGACCAGAGCATGAGCAGAGCAAAATTTTGGTAAGGTAAATGCTTCGTGCTAGTTTGAAGCAGTTGTGAAATGTGCGGTGTGTGTGTGTGTGTGTGTGTGTGTGTGTGTGTGTGTGTGAAAAATTGTAGTTGACCACAAGGTCGATAGCTTTGCTGTAGTGACACATTTTATTGATCTATAGTGTTTTTATTTACCTTATTAGATGCAAGTTTAAATGCACAGTGGGTCTACAATCCTCAGCACATCTCCTAGCACACAGTTGTCATGCTCGATTAAAATAAATGTTCAAATGTTTGTGATTCTATAGGACCAAACTACGTTGTCATCAGTCCCTAGTCTTAGAAACTACATAAAGTAAGTTAAACTAACCTAAGGACAACACACACATCCTTGCCCGAGGGTGGATTCGAACCTCCAACGCTGGAGGCTGAGTGATGCATAAAATGGCACTTCAGACTGCTCGGCTACTCCTGCATGACTCGATTCCCCAGAAGGTATGTAGATCTTGGAAAGTGAGCACGATGATTGTGTGCCAGGTGTTGGCTGAGGGTGGTACTGTGCTCTGCAACTTTGGCCAGTAGCCTAAATAAAACCAAACTGCAACTACAGATTTTAAGGTGTGTTTTTATAATCTTATTGCTCACTGTTATAACCAATGGTTTATCGAGAATATGTAACATTTTAGTAAATAACTAAGGCACGTGCAACTAATTAGGCTCAAACTGTATTTTCCCAGCCGTTCTTCTGATGGTTCACTACCAGATTATTAAGTTTACTATTGCCTACAGTATTTTGTCGATTGTATGTAGAAGTGTCTAATTACCATATTAACAATTACTTGTCTATTTTTAGAATTTACATAACAAACAATTTTACTGTAATGCAAATGCTGACAACTATGAAAATAATGATACTGCAAAATTTTGAATATCTTTATTCTTTATATATGTTGGAGTTAACCTATACAACTCATCACTTTATTTGCCCACTTAAAAATTCTACCTGTAGAATTATTTCACTTTTTAAAGTATGTACAGGACAATATACGAAAATAAAGATAAAATTTTCATATGTTTACATTACATTAAAACCACTACAATGATGCAGAACCTCACATACTGCATGCAGCACCCTCAAGATGTCATAATGCAGCAAGAAAACTCACTTGATAGTGGAATGTTCTCGGTGATTCAGAAAGAAAGGACAGATTTCAGTTGTTTACTATTGACAAACTATAATACGTAGAAACACATTCTGCATGTCACTGGATAGAGGAAGATTCAAAGTTTTGATATAGCTGTGCCATTGTTTGTTTGTAGTAATGGGGGAACTATACCTAAGAGGAAGCATTTAGAGTGATGGAATCTGCATGCAGTCAATCCTATATGCAGTTCACTGTCAAATCAGCAGGTTGCCACTAATTCAAAAGTAGAATTATGA
Source organism: Locusta migratoria (assembly GCA_026315105.1). Lineage (NCBI taxonomy): Eukaryota > Metazoa > Arthropoda > Insecta > Orthoptera > Acrididae > Locusta > Locusta migratoria. The sequence goes on from CM048755.1 coordinate 371,317,972, forward strand.
TCGAGGTAAAAAGTTCTTGGAGGTTTATTGTGTGTGCAAACAGAAGAGCACAGGTCAGCTGTGCACTTCAGGTTAAGATATTGAATGTATCCCAGATGCAATGACTTGAAGCCCTTGGAAATTAACAAGACACCCGATCAAGGAACTTCAACTTCCTTGAAAAATGGTGTGCTATGTTCTGAAATGTGAAGCCTTTCAACCTACAATTACTGCAGCAATTGCATCCTGTGACCACAACAGAAGGTACAAATTTTGCATTTCAGTCTTTGGAACATGGCACAGTATCCTTTTCCTGAATGATTCATCTTTTTGAACAAATTAACATTTCATCTTTTGGGTATAGTAATTCACCACAATTTACTACATTTTGAGGGATTACCAAATCATGGTGGTGTTGCGACCTTCCTATCAGTATTCACCAATATGAATTGGGCAATACATAACTCGGGGTAGTAACAGGTTTATGGCTCGTTATCTCTGTTCATAGGGATGAGTTATGTATGTCATCTTCTATGTCCTAAACAGCTACCCAATCTGTTTAAACAAGATCAATAACTAATCTGTATCAATAAAATTCTTCTGGGTATGATACCGCGTCGTCATTTTGTAAACTGTACTGACGTTTAGGCTGCCTGCAACTGTGGCCGAAACGTCGGTACAGTTTACAAAATGACGACGCGGTATCATACCCAGAAGAACTTTATTGATAGTGACAACTGCCACCGAAGCCTACGTTTGCATTTAACTAATCTTTAGTTTAGCCAGTCTATCAATCTGCCTATGATGACATGAAAATATACTTAAACAAACATAAATTAAACCTCTGAATAACCAAAAAAATGGATTCTAAGATAAAGAAGTGATTCACTCATGAAGTAATTCTTTATAAATTTAAGTTTATTACTCATTTTGGACATGAAAATGTGGAGGTGGTCCTACTTTATACATTGGTAAATAACTGAATATTTCCCCAACTATTGTTCATGAGAGGCAGAATAAGTATCACACACAGTCGAGAGTAAAAGTTCCAAATTATAACTCGTAAATTAGTGAAGTCCATCAAACATTGCAGTTCCAAATTAATCAGCGATTACAGTATTTGCTATAAAACAGTTTGTCATCACATGAGTACATGACTGCTGAATTATCACAGTTCCACAGCCCTACTACTGTCCATAGTTTACCACTTTTCAACTGGAGACTAAGTTCTGCACTCACAGTGCCGTACATTTTCTAAGTCCACACATGCCTATCTCTTCAAATCACAAGTTTGTAATGCGGCTTCAGACCACCCAATGTCACAACCTTTCACCACCACGTCCAAGTTATGAGTCCCCTCCCAAGCGTTCGAAAGTGTGTTCTACCTGCTCCCAAAATTGTATCCTTCCACACATTCCTAATGCCTCATCTTTAAAATACAATTTCCCTTCCAAAATATTATACATTTAACAAACAAATACATATTTAACAATTCTAAAATCGGCTGAGACTTAAGCTCTTTGCTCAGCTAGCTATTAAGTATGGCATCTCACTGTTCAAATATACTGCTGCGGTCAAAATATAGTTACGCAATCAATATTTAATTTTTCATGGCCTTTTAAGTAAATATATTCAGTTCTTGTCCACAAATACATATAATTCTTTATGTATTAATTATCTGCTGCATATCTACTATTTGTAGTCGGCCATGAAATATTTAAGTGGCAGTCTACAACATAAAACAAACATTACTAAGAATAATATTAAATATAATAAAATACATATATAAATGTAATGTGCTTTGCTGGGTTCATGTTTTGTGTTTCTGTGGTGGATTCTATGTTCTGACGCAAGACTATTACTACCTCAACGAAAAGTAGAACAAGAAAGTAAAATAAAGTTTACTGAAAGAATACTGAAATAACATGGTAGATAGGTAGCATGGTGCAATGCTGCCCATTTGCTTCTTAAACTGTTACTGATAAACACTATGTATCAATAATTGTAAATGTAAGTCTTATAATATTATTATTGTAGTACAGAAATTTGTCAGCTTTTTATCTGTAAGGGATATTGAAATTGTAATTATGGCATTTGATTCTCAAAAGTCTCCTGAATCCATTCATATAATTATATTTGCCATATGATCATTCCCTGATTTTATATGGATTTTTAGAATAATGTGTGTGTGGCTATATGGTATTTCAGTTGCAATCTGGGAGATCTTCCCTCACTCAGCCAAGAGCGTCGTTTCCGGTTTCCGAGCAGATTAAGAAAATCCTAACTGCCTGTATTCCATTCACTAGGTCCAAACTGTTAGCCGGCTGGATGAGTAACCCAACAGTCTGACAAAACCTGCCTTTAACATGGAAACAATCAGCTTCCCCCTGTATCTGTAATGTCACAGTGTCATGAAACATGAAAGAGACATGCCAATATTGTGTTTTTATTTGTAAAGTTACTGGAACTTACATGTTTGCAGACAAAACTGTGGCAGGAATGTAAGATGTGGGTGTGCAGCAAAACTGGTTGCTTCCTCAACTCCAGGAAGATTCCATTGATTTAATTTTATGCATGATGGTGCACCACCTCATTTTCAACCTGAGTGTTGGATTGGAAGAGGTGGACAACAAAATCTTGTTCATTGCTTTTGACCTGCCAAGATAACGGACACCACACCTTCCAATTTTCTTCTGTGAGAAAAAAGTCTTTGTTCCACCTACAGCAGCTACTCTTCAACATCTGAGAAATCAAATTGTTGAAGCTGTTAATTCAATAAACATGGACACTATTTACCCATGTGTGAAATCAAATGGGCAGCTGTTTTGTTGTTTCCTCAGTGTGCATGTTGCTCATGTTCAGAGTATGGTATAGTGTCTGTATGAACATAGAATTTTGAATCCTCCTTCAGGGTGTATATGCAGTCAAGAACAACAATCCTGGGTAAAAATTAAATTTTTTCCCAGGGTAAAAATAATTTTTCCCGGGTAAATTATGCTTTTACTGTTATAAATAATGATATACTTGGCTTGGGCCAGTAAAAATTACAATTTCTGTAGGCATAGAACTTCTCAGTGATAAAAAGCACTTATGATGTTGGTGTAGTTTTTAAGGAGCTATAGATGTTGCTAACAGCATGATTTTTGAAGGGAAGTAAGAATGGCCAATCATTAGTCAGGGGGAAATAACCAGTGAGAATGAATTTTTTCCCTTCACTACTACTGTTTTGTAAATGCAGCTCACACAGATTTCAGTTTTTTTCAGTTATTTATCATTAATTTTGTTTTGTAGAATAGTGTTCTGTTTTGTACAAATATCTAAAGATTCTCATGTATGTTATTATGTTGGAACTCAATGGAACAGATTTAATTGCTTGTCAGAAATATTTCGCTGTTTTCTTCGAATGTATCACGATTTTAGAGTAGATCTAAATTGTTATGCATGAAACTAATAAAACAACAAAAGTACCAACAGAATGTGTAATTATTTTCAAACTTCTGATTGGTTGCCTTCTCTTTCCACAACTTTGTAAGATTGAGTATACTTTTTGCCATCATTATTGCATAATTTATAGGTAATATTGCCGCGAGAGACCACATACACCGACTGCCGGCGTGGCGCAGGGGATAGCATCACGGACTGCGGTGCAGAAGGTCGCCGGTTCAATCCCGCCCACTGGCAAAAATTTGTTTCTTTGTAATTAACAATTCCAGAAGGTTCTATGTCTTTCTTATGTTCACTTGTAAATTCTACTTGTTTCTTATATTAACTTTTCTTTTAATTTCTGGTAAATTCTGTCTGTGTATAAATAGCAGAGCACTCTGCCTGAGAGGCAGTCAGTGCTGCGTGTGTTTTGAGTTCATAATAAACGTGCTTTGAGTATAAGTGCTGTGTTCAGTTGCCTTCGAAGACAAGCCTGCTCCCACTTCAACGCGACATTGTTTGGTGGAGGCGCTGGGTACACTGTGCAACAGCTGCATCACCGTGGCTCCTATTAGGCAACGTAAAAGCCGTCGCTTACACGGACTGGAACCAGAATAGAAGGGATACACCGAGTACATCTTTCCAAAAGTCCGTATTATCAGAAGAACGATCGAGACGAAACCAGCAATAAGCCAGCTGCACATCAGACACCCATCGGTGTTCTCTGGAGATGCTGGACAGAACTCCAACAAATGGCTAAAAGTGTTCGACCAAGTCGCCAAGTACAACAGGTGGGATCATACGATGTGCTTGGCCAACGTTTATTTCTACCTGGACAGAACAGCCCAACAATGGTTCGAAAACAACGAAGACAAGTTGAATGACTGGGAGACATTCCAGGAGGAACTGAAGAAGACGTTTGGAGACCGCCAGCGACAAATCCGCTCTGCGGAAGAACAACTGAAGAACCGGGCCCAACAACATGGTGAGCCGACACAATCGTACATACAGAATGTTTTGGCCCTGTGTAACATAGTCAATCCGAACATGACTGAGTCGGAAAAAATCACGCACCTGATGAAGGGAATTGCAGAAGATATGTACCAAGCTCTTCTGATAAAAGACGTCGCTACGACAGAAGAATTCATCAAGTGGTGCCAGCATATTGAAGAGATGCAACAAAGGAGGGTTGGATGCAAGAAGTATGACAGACTCCCAAATGTAGTCCCTATGGCCATTGTGGAAGACCAGCATGACTTGGCTTCTCTCATACGACAAATCGTGAGAGAAGAATTACAACAGTGCATGGCAGCCGGGACTATTAGAACCTAGCGAGCATCAGATTATGGCCATGGATGTGTCACGAGGGAGCCAACGCCGCTGAGGACGAGGTATTAAAAACATTAGCTCCTGTCTGTCCCGTCAATCGCACCCTACGTGAAGGATGGCGTCGCCCTGCTATGACTTACGCTGCAGCCGCCAAACGGCAGCCCATGAACCGGCCGACGCGACCACAGCCAACTTCCCCGGTAACTATGACGCTGCACAGAAGAACAGACGTCTGGAGGACAGAAGACAACACACCACTGTGTTTCCACTGTGGACGCCCTGGACATGTCGTACGCTACTGCAGAGAGAGGAGGCGAGTCTTCGATGATTATTTTGCCTCAAGACGTCAGCCGTCGGAGCAGTTCTATCCCAGGCAGTAACCTGCTGATGAATTCAGTCGACCTATGGGAAGAAGCCCATCGCCATACCCTAGACGAGGTCGCTCCCTGACGCGCCGTAGCCGTTCACCGTCGCCGTACAGAGGTACCAGCCGCTCCCCTAGCCTCCGCGCCCAGGAAAACTAAGTGAGGCGACCATCTACGGAGGTGAGGCCGCCGCAGATGAAAATCCTCCATGGACGACAGTCGCCAAGATGTCGGGAAATCTCATCGACATCATAATCGACGGCCAACCTGTACGGGTACTTGTTGATTCAGGAGCCTCTTTTTCTGTATTGTCGGATAATTACCGCCGCACACTAAAGAAGACAGTGTTCTGTGATACGGGGGCAACTGTGCTGAAGGTCGCTAATGGAAAGTACGTCCAGCCAGCAGGAACTTGTGTCGTAAGAATAACCATCAACAACAGGACGCAGCCGTTTGAATTTGTCGTGTTAACAGAATGTAGTCACAATGTCATCCTCGGATGGGACTTCCTTCAGGCATCCCAAGCTATCATTGACTGTGGAAGATCTGAGCTGAAAATTGAAAGTTGTTCCACCAGATACACTTATTACAGAATTTTCTGGGAAGTTATTCGTCGTTGACAATGTGACGATACCGCCATTGACAATGAGAAGAGTTGCAGTCACAAACACAGATGACTGGTTAAACTGTGAAGTTCTTGTTGATAGTAAAAGAAATTTACATACCAGCGGCTATCATAAGCATTACCGGTGGTCAAGGAGAGATTTGGATCACAAATTGTCACGAACAGTCACAACTTATCCCCAAGGGAATGTGTATCGGGAACCAATCCAGGATGGTGAGCTCAACGTCATCAATGAAGACCCATGCCCTGCTGTTAGTACAGACAACACGCTGGAGGAAACAAACGTGGAACTGCCAATAGGGCCTGGACTGACAAGGAACAACGCCAGCGGGTGTTAGCTATACTACGTAAATTTTCGGGTGCATTCACACCTCAGCATGGGAAAAGTCAGACGAAACGACCCACGATAAAGCACCGTATCAATACTGGGGATCATCCACCAATTAGCCAGCGTTCGTATAGTGTGTCGCCAGCTGAAAGACGGATAATTCGGGAGGAAGTGGAGAAGATGTAGCGAGATGACATTATTCAACCTTCGGAGAGTCCTTGGTCGTCTCCGGTGGTCCTCGTAAAGAAGAAGGATGGCACATGGCGATTCTGTGTCGACTATCGGCGGCTGAACAGAATCACAAAGAAAGATGTCTACCCATTGCTGCGTATTGATGACACCTTAGACTGCTTGAAAGGAGCTACATACTTCTCAACTATGGACATGCAGACAGGTTACTGGCAAATCGAGGTTGACGAAGCTGACAGGGAGAAGATGGCTTTTATTACACCTGACGGCCTCTATGAATTTAAAGTAATGTCATTTGGATTATGTAATGCTCCAGCCACATTTGAACGCATGATGGACAACTTGCTTCGACACCTTAAGTGGACGACGTGTCTCTGCTATTTAGATGACATTGTCGTTTTCTAGAAAACATTTGAAGAACATCTGAGTCGCCTGTCAACTGTGTTGAAGTGTGTTCAGGCTGCAGGTCTCCACCTCAATCCAAAGAAGTGCCTCTTCGTCGCCAAAGAGATAAAAATCCTGGGGCACCTAGTCAACGGGGATGGTGTCCGTCCTGATCCAGATAAAGTAAGGGCAGTCACAGAATTTCCAACTCCTCAGCACATTCGTGATGTGAGAAGTTTTCTCGGGCTGTGCTCATACTAACGACGTTTCATAAAAGGATTTTGTAACAAGGCACGTCCATTACAAGAACTTCTGCAGGGAGACCCCAAATTTTACTGGGATGAGACAAAAGAAAGAGCTTTCTGAGCACTTAAGGAGGCTCTAACTTCCGCACCAGTACTAGCCTTGTACGACGAGAATGCAGAAACGGAACTTCACACAGATGCCAGTGGCTATGGGATTGGTGCAGTGCTTGTACAAGTTCAGGAAGGTGCCGAAAAAGTGATAGCCTATGCGTCAAGAGTACTCTCAAAGTCTGAGATAAACTACTCTACAACTGAAAAAGAATGTCTCACGGTTATCTGGGCTGTCAACAAGTTCCAGCCGTATTTATTCGGTAAACCATTCACCGTCGTGACAGACCACCATTCTTTGTGTTGGCTGACTAGCTTGAAGGATCCATCCGGTCGACTAGCAAGATGGACACTAAGACTCCAAGAGTATGATGTCACACTGGTATTCAAGAACGGGCGCAAACACAAGGATGCCGACTGTCTTCTTTCGAGGAATCCATTAGTGGAACACAACAGCATTAATGAAATTTCAGCTCTCACTGTATTAGATGACGTTACAGCCGAACAGAGGGAAGATCCAACACTATTAAAAATGATAGAGGACTTGGAGAAAGGAGAACCGACCAATGGAGAGTTCCAACTTATAAACAGAACATTGTACAAGAGCAACTACGATCCACTGGGCCCCAAATGGCTACTTGTTGTTCCAGCTCATCTCCAGCCTGCTATTCTCAAATATTTCCATGATGCTCCAATATCCAGTCATCTGGGATTCGTGAAGACCCTAGACAGAATCAGACGCAGGTATTACTGGAAAGGTCTCTACCGATCTGTCAAGCACTATGTGAGTCACTGTAAAGAGTGCCAGCAACGGAAGCATGTGCCGCAATTACCTCCAGGACATCTCGTACCAATTCCGCCGGCAGCAGCTCCATTCCACCGAGTTGGGATCGATCTTTTAGGGAGGTTCCCGAAGTCGACAACCGGTAACCGTTGGATAATAGTCTGCACTGACTACCTCACATGCTACGCTGTCACCAAACCTGTGCCGACTGCAGAAGCTCCAGAGATCGCAAAATTCCTTGTAGAAGACATTATTTTGAAGCATGGAGCACCACGTGTCATGATATCTGATCGTGGAAAAGTATTCCAGTGAAAACTAGTATCAGAGGTAATGTCACGGTGCAACATTGTCCACAGAATGACAACTGCATACCATCCTCAGACAAATGGTCTTACGGAACGTTTTAACAAGACGTTAGACGACATGCTGTCGATGTACGTCGATGTTGAGCAGAAGGATTGGGATACAATTCTGCCAGTCGTGCTTACAATACCGCAAGACAAGACACCACAGGCTTCACTCCGTTTTTCCTGCTCCATGGCCGTGAAGCTGAGACGACAATGGATACACTGTTCCTGTTCCAACCGGACGACACTCAGGATAACTATGTTAAACAGCTCAAGACCAGCGTCGAAGAAGCAAGACAGCTGGCTCGCATACGGACACTGGATGCCCAGGAGAAGGACCGTCACCGGTATAACGACAAGCACCGACCTGTTGTGTACAGCCCAGGAGATCTGGTATGGATTTTTACCCCTGTACGGAAGGTTGGACTGTCAGAAAAGTTATTGAAGTGATACTTTGGTCCGTATCGTGTCATACGCCGCCTGTCAGACGTCACATACGAAGTTGAGGATTATGAGCCGTCGTCGAAAAGTCAAAAACGAAGAGACATTGTTCGCGTCCTGCGCATGAAGCCTTACTACGATCCTGAAGAGCAGGTAGACTACAATGGCTTCTTGTTCAAGGACTTTAAGGACGGTAATGTTCCTGATGAAGCCACGACAGGAACGTCTGTCGTCGATAATCGCGGTTAAGGGAAGGATTCTCTTGAACTGTCATACAGAGGACCCATGACACGGTCAAGATCCAGGACATTGCAGCGGGCTCCACAGAGATCATAACAGCGGGTCGCTGTTTCTCCAGGAGAGGGAGCAATGCCGCGAGAGACCACGAACACCAGCTGCTGGTGTGGCGCAGGGGATAGAGTCACGGACTGCGGAGCAGAAGGTCGCCGGTTCAATCCCGCCCACCGGCAAAAATTTATTTCTTTGTAACTGACAATTCTAGAAGGTTCTACATCTTTCTTATGTTCACTTGTAAATTCTATTTGTTTCTTATGTTAACTGTTCTTCTAATTTCTGGTAAATTCTGTCTGTGTATAAATAGCAGAGCAGTCTGCCTGAGAGGCAGTCAGTGCTGCGTGTATGTTGAGTTCGTAATAAACGTGCTTTCAGTATAAGTGTTGTGTTTAGTTGCCTTCGAAGTCAAGCCTTCTTCCATTGCAACGTGACAATATAAATATTAGTTTGTATCAATATGACATAAAACAAACAGTTTAATTCACAACTCTCTGCAATGGTAACGTAATTTCATGCTACCTATATAATAGAAGAATAACTGCTATTAAACACGAAACTAGACTTATCAAAAGATTAATGTAAGGAAATAAAAGGTTTACAGAAAGATAAACTATCCCTCGCATTGAACAAACGTGTAAGCAAGTTCGAACATCTGTACACGTATCTTTGAGGCGCTCGTGCGGACTTGTACACGTCGGGTCTGCCTCGGCGGTTCCAGATTTACACGCTTGGTGAGAACTTGTGTATGATGGGTGTGTCATGTAATACCATCTTAGGAGTGCAGGAGAGACAAGTTTCAGCTGCCTGTGGGGTGGGTAGCTGTTGGCGCACAGGGAGGCAGCAGGTTAGCTTGCTAGGGGTACAGGAGCAACAGGTGTCAGTTGCCAAGGGCAGGGTAGCCGGTTGCTCATAGTGAAACAACACGTTTGCTCGCTAGGTGGCTCGTGACGTGTGCCTGTGGGGTGGATACCTGGTGGCTCAAATGAAAGCAGCAGATGTGCTCACTGGGAATGCAGGAGGGATGTGTGCCAGGTGCCACTGGGGTGGGTAGCTGGTGACTCGTAGGAAAGCAGCAGGTTTGCTCACCACGAGAGCATGAGGGGCGGGTGTTAGGTGCCTGTACGGTGGGTAGCTGGTGGTTCGTAGGGAAGCAGCGTGTTCGCTTCTTAGGAGTGCAGGAGGGAGGGTTGGTGGTGGCCCGTGCACTTTAACCTCTCCCTTCAGCACTTCTGGACAGCAAATCTGCTGCACTCTCGCTTCTGTCTCCTACTGACTCCACCGGTCAGAACTCCCAACCTAGATGAGAGACTGCGGACAGTTTCTGGGGCTATTATATCAATTAGTCTGGTGAAGCACCGCTGAAAGAAAAAAATAATATTACAGTAACTGTGTTGGTTTACCATTGTGACTGACCGTGAAGCATTGACACTAAGTGGTTTGTATCTGTAACACTATTTCACAGATGGGAGGTGCAGCCTAACAAAATGTAATTCTAAAAAATATAGATAATTTTGTGTGATAAAATTCATTTGAAAATCAATTTTAAAAATATAAGGCTTTTTACTTAAAATGGATTGTGAAACAGCAGTAGCTAATGAAGCAACAGACAACTGTTGTATAACCCTATATTATGAAGAGAGTGGATTCAGGTTCTTCAAAATTATATGATTAATTGTTCAAAAATTGTAGTAGATCCAAATTATATGCTACTTAGTCCATAAATATATGGTAATATTGTGAAAAATAATTGATAATTTGAATAAAAATGGATGTTGCCTGCTCATTTCATTGCCCATAAGTTAGAATGTTTATTGAATCTATCAAATGATAAATGTTATTTTGTATAGAAGAATCTGAAGTTTGGATTATATGTGTGAGGGAAAAAAAATCAGTGGAACAAATATTCTTGAACTGCAACGGAGGTTAAATTGTATTTGAGGTACTTAGAGTGTAAATTTAAGATTTTGTGAAAACTCTGTGCACATGCTACATTTTGTGAATATCATATTAATCACCAAACAGGGTAAAACACTATTTCTTTTGGAACTGAAAACTGTTGAACTTACATACCTTGAATCATATGCTTCCAAAAGGCCGTGCAATAAATGAAGGTCTGCACAGAGGTATTGATAAGTAAAAGTCACAAATAATATACAGAAAACATTAAAAAAATTGTTTAATGCTGTGTTACTTTTTTCACAATAGGTCTCATTTCTTCTGAAACAATACATATTTGTAACAATGCAACATATCCTTACTTTAAACTGTAATGTTTTTAGTAATGGTATCACAGAAATATACTGTGCACATTTTGAACAGCTTTGCATTTTTATTCACAAGTAATATTAATAAAGCATTTTTAGTCCCTGATCTCTAGAAAATTATATAAGGCACTGTATGCCCTTGACAATACACACAACTGCGACACAGCAGTGCTCATCACATACACTACGCCAAGACTGCACAGAACAGCAGTATATTATTTTCTGAGCAGTATATATTACAGTCTACTTGCTTGAGTGCTGACATGTATGATAAAGAAAACAAAACAGATGTTGATGGTGAAACAAAACAATTATTTTAATATTTTTACAGATCAATGTGAAAAAGTGTAATGTACGTATCAATGAATTTTGGCAATATAAATTATTTTAGAGGTATGCATTTAATATATTATACAGCAGAGTGATGTAATTATATTGCTAATATACTTTTATAACTTTGTACCTGAATGTAAATTTTCTGTGAATAACACCACTCTGCAAGATGTACACAACTAGTTATCATTTTTAGAATTTGTACATTTCATATGCATGTCTAGTGTGTTATGGCTCATCATTCAGTAAACTTCACTACGTTTTGGACCGGTCATGTGCAAGGTTAGTTGCTGTTTACAGGAGTGAATGTGAGTACTGACCATGTGTGGAGCCACTTTAAAGAAAAGTCTAATTCTTTTATTTTAGATTCAGAGCCCACCTACTTTAATATTAATGTAATATACTGTAATACTTAAGTTCACATAATACTCTGTTGCTTGACTCATTCACACTTTGTTTTCCAAAAACAACAACCTCTGCTGAACATTAAAAATATATAAGTTTGACTCTTAAGAACAAAACAAAGAAACAAAGCTTTCTACCTGCAAATTGGTAAAATTTTTATGGTACTTTCCTACAAACAGGTACTGCTTGCCAGACATATTGGCAGCAAAAAAGTGCATTTCAGAGGCATATGATTAATATTATAGTTGTGCACTATAAATTATTTATGTACTAACTAAACTAATGAAAATATTTCTTTCACAAAATATAATTATTATCATCATTATCATTACAATTTTGGACAATTACAAATATAAATGTATTGACAGTGAGGCAAATAAATCAATTTATTGTCCAGGATCACTGATTTATATGAGCATTGCCCTCAAATATTTGTAATGTATAAATCAGTACTCACTGTAGAGGCTGCCACAAATGTGGGAAACAGCAGCGCAGGTATTAGGATCAGTGTATCATTCACAGATAACTGAGTGGCTGCTTCCCACTATAAAATAAGCTACATTATTGCTTACTAACTTAGTGCCAGGATTCTGTGTTAAGTATAACTATTTCATCTGTCTTTCGGCATGCAGGGATTTCAATTTACGATTCAGTAGCAGCCGGGAATGCTTTCTGTTTACATTGTTAAGTACAAAAATTTATTTATCACACTCCACTTCTGAGGAGGAACTGGTGTCTATGTTACAATTATATCATGTCAAACTGTAAAGTTGCTTATATGTAAATGACAACTCTCTCAGAAATACTATCACAAATGAATTAATTACATGAAAAAAGATAGGTTTCTAATACACAATCTAAATAAAAAATGGTGCACAACTGAATCTGAAATTAAAAATTGACTGCACAAAAGAAAAAAATACTTCTTACATTTTACATGGCTGCATGTAACATACAACAAGTGAGTTTTATTCTTTCTTTCCCTTTCTAAGTTTTCCCATTTACAATCTAAGACACAAGATAGCACCAACATATAAAAGTTGCTACATAGCATTTTATTCATGTACCCTTTGAAGCAGCTTGCTTTTTTCTATGTTCTTAAATGTGATAACAACTGTATAACAGAATTCAATTTTGATATTAAAAAAACAAAACAGAAGTTTGTTCTACGTAATAATGTATGGGTAGCTGTTTTCTGTGTGAGTGTGTGCGTGCATGCGTACATGTGCAACTTTTCTTTAGGTATGGGCCACATTACTAATTGGCTAATTTAAAAAATGGTGGCAATTTTCTTGGGTATTAAGTACTTCTGCCTTGCATGACAGTCCATCTGTAAATTAAAAACTGAACACTTCTGGTCATTCCAAGAGCCATATGAAGCACATACTAGAAGCTCTCACAGTTCACGAACAGCATAATAAAATTTATTTTGAATTTACAATTTCTGAACACATTTTATACGTCTGCTGGTCTTTATATATAAAATTTCATGTTCTGTTGGTTGTCAGGTTCTCCTCTTCCAGCAGTATAAGTACATCAATATACAATCTGAAAAACAATTTATTTTAAACTCCTTTTAGTATTTCTAATTAACATTAAATATAATCTAACTTATAATATGTTCTTATTATTATCTTAATAAAATATGTACTCCATGTTAGAAACTAATTAAGTATTCATTTTAAACCATATTTAACCATTCCACGCATTTATTTTTTACGCTGTCTTTCACTAATATTTCACTAAGAGTTCCCAATCATTGCAATATTAAATTAAGCACATCTTAGTAAATTTAGATCCACTGACTTTCTTAGAGGCCTAAAGGAACAAGCATGTGTACCTCATGAAATAACAACAAATTTCTTCAGCAATATTGCCCACTGATGTATGAATATAATATTACAGTCACATAGTTTAAGTTGAACTATGGTAATTTCTCTATACTGTAGTATAGGTCGTTATTGGCAACTGGTAAAAGAGGTAATTTTTGTGCATAATTAGTAACATGAAATAATATTGTAAGTAAAAAATTACCTGATTCATTGTACAAGAACATTATAATGTCGATCATCCTCTGCTATAAGAAGCACCTGGGGCCAATTCTCAACACTATTTTCAGGATAACAACAAATATATTCCTCTGTACCATACATCGAAGGCCTTACTACTCTCAATGTTACACGCAGTGTAAAACCTAGGAGGAACATTTCAATCTGCAACAGATATGAAAAATAAATAAATAATTATTATTATGCAATCTGTTGTTGATTGAAGTTTAAATTTTTTGCTCACTTTCTGGAAAACTGTGGGAAATTTAAATATTTTAGAAATAATGCTCAGAAGATTATATCTTGTAGTGAATATGCATGTCAAGTTAAAACTTTAGAGTAAAGCAAGATTAACTGAACTACTCGGTGAAAAATGAACAAGTAGAAATATTGTTTAAGCAAGTGTATGCTATGTTATTAATTATTACTGAACTGACAAATTTAAAGTAAATGTTTTATTATAGCTTTAGTTAGGGACTGTCATTGTGATGCCATTGAAAAATGGGCTTTTCAGAGTTTCATACCATCACATTTTCAAATGTACTTTGAGTTCAGTTTTTCATTGTATTTTACTAGGCATTAGCTTCCAAATAATTGACATTATGCCTATTAATGATTCTATTAACATATTTCAATAAATAAATAAAATTCATGTCTTGTATGTTGAACCAAATCACACATTTGTGGTTAACAGGTCACGATGATAACGATAATTAGTCAAAATTCCAAGAAAGAAGCAGTTCCTCATTTACATTCCAGTTTCTTGAAATATCTATAAAAAGTGTTATACCAAAGAAAATCACCACTAAAACATTCACAAGTGAGAAACTGCAACACAGGTTGTGGCCTTCTTTTGTGGAAAATGTATGGAATGAATAGTTGCCACATGCGACAGTAATTTCATCAAAATGTAAAAAACTGCAAGGTACTGAAACTGTGCTCTGCTGTTGAAATTGGTGTAGTTAATGCAATTTGTAATGTTTTGTACACTTCAGCGAAAAATTCTTCAAAGGAATGTTACACAAAGACAGTAAACAGCTCACAAACCAATGTAATGCCTCTAAATGTATCATTGTGATAAATCATTGACAGTTTATCATGGCAAATAAACAGACTGTAGTTTAATGAAAAAGTATTAACCAAAGTGACTGGGAAATATTCTCTAAAAGAAACAAACTCACTTTTCTGGATCAATGATTTCGAAGCTGAAGTACATGAGACTTTTGAAATCTTCCTTTCAGTTGGTTGGTCATAATGTCACACACTTCTTTAGCATCTGCTGTTAGATTAAGTTCACTGCTACATTTGGAACATTTTCTTGGAGGAGCAATACACTCATCATCAGGAACTCCAAACCATTGAATGTTCTCTCGTATTTCAGATACAGCACACTCAAAATGATGTAATGCGTTGGATATGGTAACGGCATTTGCACTCTACATCTGAACTGTGTTATGGAAAATATCAATGTGTTTCATGATATCATAAAAAAATTTAGGAGGAAAAAAGTGTGGATGGTGAATTAAATTTCTTAAGGCAAATGCTTCTCTTATTGCAACATCATCCCAGGAATGCTATTCTTCAATCTTTTCAAAACATTTCAGTAAGTGCAATTTGTTTTCTGTGGCAGTATTTACAATGCAGGTTTCCTTCCCTTAATATACCACAGTATAAGGACAAATTGACTTTTGCACGTAATATCTGTTGTTTCGTCAGCCTGCACAGAAACGAAAGTGGCATTGTTAATCTTTTTCATCAATTCTTTGATGTAAACTTGATACATACAGTCCAGAAGCTCCTTTTGTATTATCTGTGACGTATATTTACACACGGAATTACTAGAGCTGCTTAAGTGATCATCTAATACACTGTCAAGACATGCCAAAGGAGATAACAAGTCTAAGAATTTGCCATGGTTTGCTGACTCTTGTTTTTCAGTGCAAGCTCTTAGTGCTAACTCATGAGTTCCACCAAACAATAAACATTCTACTATTCTGTTTAATATGTGTCTGTTCTTCATAACTAATTCATTATGTTTCTGACTTGACTTTTTATATGCCAAATCAATCTGAGCAGTAATGTTAATGGTACCAAACAATTTATATTTACTAGCATTATCTAAATGAAGCCCACTTTCCTTGTGTTTCTTAATACGTTCAATTAAATGCTTTAGATCCTCACAGCCAACTGTTGTGCACAATCCTTCACCACCAAACAACACCCAGTAGAAATGAAACAATTTTTGTTTCTCTTCACTCAAAGATAGCCAAGACTTTTCGTAGAACCATGTATAGCTGAAAGTTTCTTCTTCTTTCCATAGAGTTGAGACATCAAGAAATCTTTTGGTTGATGTGCGCCCAAACATATCTCTTCCATAATAAATGAAAGGGTGTTCTGAAGAGTCTACTTCATTTATTTTATACTCAGTTTACAAACACTCAAGTTGCAACGACACAGCTCAGTAATACATTTTGACGTAGATGCTAAGGTCCCAAGGTCGCCGGCCCCAAAAAGCGAACCTGCGGACAGGTGCGCGAGGGGTGGAGAGTGGGAATGCGACAGCCTGCTTCGCCAGGGCCAGCTTTGGCAGGCCCCAAGCAACACTAGGGCGAGGAGCGAGGAGAGGAAAGGAAAACAGCTCTATGACATCACTTTGACTGCAGCGGCAGTTAAGGACCAGCCGCCGCTGGCCCTCGGCTGTCGTCATGACTGCGTAACGAAGAGAGGGGGCTTCACCGTCTGGGCGAGAGGCAAGTGAAACCATTTGATCGTGTCATTGTTAATTGAGTTAGGATTTCAAGGGGATCATATCACACTCCAACTGTTTGATATAATACTGCAAAAGTATATCACAAATTTTCTGGTGGGGCCAGGCCCCTGTGGCCCTTTAGAATGAGCCACCCCAGAATACCTTATACAGTGATGCTAAGAGAAGTTCACCATTGTGAAAAATATTGATAAAACTATTTTGTTTATTCTAAATATTTATGATACCAAATGAACCATTTATTACCTGCTCCAGTCCAGCTGTGTTTCCAACTTCAAGTAAATGATTTCTCATTAGTTGTTGAGGAGTTTCTGAAGTGTCTCGAGAGAACATTAACATTGCAAATAATGGCACATCTTCTCCATTTGTGTAGCTATTGTACAGTTCAATAGCATTTTTAAGCATATGTAATTTAACTGCTTCCATTATGTGCAAATCTATCGTAGGATTGGAATTTAAAATACGTGCTACTTCATCTTCTTTGTTTGCTACATGCGATGCCAGCAGACGAGGCTGTAAAAACATCAAATAAGAAGTACATAACGTTTTATAAAATTCAGATAAATAGCAGATATATGTCTTAAATACAGTCTCAACAAAAATATCTAGTTCCAGCATGATAGTATTTGAATATTCTGTGCTAAAAACTGTTATCTTCCTACAGAACTCTGTGAGGATGTTTAGAACATAATACTGATATATATTAAACAAAATTTCTTATGATGTCATTGTGGTCATTCTATCAATAAATGCAACACAATAAAGAAAGATACTCTAACAAAAACAACAAAGGTATGACCGCACTGGGCAGAGCTGCACTGCAGTTGAGCGGCATGGCACGACGTGACCAAATATTCTTTGCATAAAATCGAATGGGCAGCATGCACTAGGTGGCAACGAGACTGCCCTGCACAGCATGGCAACTTTGACCAACTGGCCAACTCTGTCGCGCCATGTCGCATAGCGTAGTCCCGCTGCCATTAGTGCAGTTACTGCGCTTCATTTCCATTGTAACTCTGCTGCAACTGCAAGTGAAATGAAAATTTGTTTACAACAATGGCATTGGTTAATTGTATGTGTAAGATTTATGTGACCTTTGAAATGAACATTATAATGAATAGTACAAGAAAAAGCAACATTTGAAAGAAATTGCCACGGAATTGGAAGTACAGTGTATGTGAACTTCATATTTTTCTATGTTGGTGCAAGATATTTATTTTTGGTCAAACATAATGTTCAAGTAACTTTGATTTCTTTAAATTATTTTTTATTCTATTTTCTGAAAGTGACCCAAAATCTCTTTGGAGCATTTTTAAGACGTGGCAATAGTGTATGATATTCTCTTTCTTCATATCGCAAATTAAAAATGTAATGTAGCCTTATTCTTTGCCTTTTTGTTGCTTGCTTTTGCTTCAGCCTTTTTCTTCCTTACGTAACAGAGAAATTATTACTACATCCATGTCATTGTTGTCCACTGTACTCAGAGGTTATCCAACAACTGACATAAAAAAAATTTGTGTATTGTCACACAGCTGCAGTTCAGATGTGGTATACCACACAGAGCCACGTCGTGCCATGTCACTCTGCTGCAGTGCAGTTCTGCTCAATGTGGTTGTACCTTAAGGAAGGATATGAAGGTTAAACAACAACAACAATAACTTGTTCAAATGTTTGTTAAGCTTATGGGACTTAACTACGGGGTCATCAGTCCCTAAACTTACAAACTACTTATGAACTAGCTAACACTAAGGACGGCACAAATATCCATGCCCGAGGGGGGATTCGAACCCCCAACCGTAGTGGCCGTGCAGACCATGACTGAAGCGCCTCAGTCTCCTCGGCCACCGCGGCCGGCAATAACTTGTTCATTGAATATGTAATTATATGAGGCATGTCCAGAAAGTAAGTTCCGTTTGGATATATAAAATGAACGGGTACAGATACAGAAAAAACATTGATTGTACAAAAATCTACAACTGTAAACTACTTTTCTACACAGCTTCCGAAATTTTGTAGGCAATTGTCATAGCATAGCACAAGGTTTTGTGTGCCTTTTTTATAGAATGTTGCTGCCTGTGTATTCAACCATGTGGTAACATGTTCTTTCAGCTCGTCATCATTGTTGAAGTGTTGTCCACCAAGGACAGATTTGTGGTGTAAGAAGAGGATTACTGTCAAAAGATTATTTTTTTATTTTATTTTTATTTTTTTCCCCACGAGAATGCCTGACCTCGCACACCGAATGTGACCAAACAATTCTTATTGAAATTTCAATGGGACCTGTTTGATCATCCTCCATACAGCTCAGACGTCTCTCCTAGCGACTTTCATCTCTTCTTACACCTAAAATCTGTCCTTGGTGGTCAACACTTCAATGATGATAAAGAGCTGTTACCACATGGTTGAATACACAGGCGGCTACCTTCTGTGAAGGATGCATGTAAACTTGTGGCACTCTATGACAAGTGCCTACAAAATTTCGGCAGTTATGTGGAAAAGTAGTTTAAGAGTTTTAGAATTTTGTGCAATAAAAATTTCTTCTGTATCTGTGTACAATTTCATTTTATTACCAAATGGAACTTACTTTATGGACGCGCCTCGTAAATTTTCCACTAACTATCTACATAATTATAGTCATTGTTGAAATACTTATTACAATAGGAAATCAATTTTATTACCATCTGCTAGAAATGAGGTTATTTTTATGATTGTCGATTAAATTTCGGTAAGCTGGGACATAAGTGTCATCGTGCTGTTTCATTTATTCTTTTCAACTGTAGCATCAACCATTTCTACCAACTCGATTTTTATTTTTACTGATATGACATGTGAATGAAGATGTATGCTACTTATATTTCCCAAATATGATTAATCCATCTTAAAGCATAGTAGGAGTCTAATGAAATGAAATGTATTGTGGTGTTGTGTTTCATAAGCTGTTTATGTACTCAGAGCAAACTAAAAAAGGAACACTAATGATAAAACCATATAAACAGTTTTTCTCTCTTGAAAATAAATACAAAGATAATATGATCAAAAGTGTACTTTTGAATACTAGACCCATATGGTTTGAAAACACAGAGTTGCCTTTAGAGAAAAACTGATATTAATTTGCATTTTGTGAGAACTTCTGACTTTTTGCTCATCTTCTTAAGGTGTTCAATCGTTTTATGACAAATGAAAATTTGTGGCAGACCAGGACTTGAACCTGGGTGTCCCACTTATCATGAGCAGGAAATGTTTTGCACTTATTTAACTAATGTCATTTATACAGTCAAAACTACAAGAGAATTATGGGAATAGAGGGTGCACTGATGACACAGGTGTAACTTTCCCAGCTCTTAGTAGCTGGTACTAAATGGAGGGATCCAGATGGCATGGATACTGAAGCAGTTGTTGAAGTTTTTGGTTGTGTACTGTGCAACTAGTTCAAAAACTGCAGCTAGGCACAGTTTGTAAGTGACCATTCACACAGGAAGGCAGTGGGATATTGATCATGCTGACATATAATTCTTCACAGAACATGACTATTGGGATGTCAGTTTTGCCATTAGATAATCCCCATGGGAATTAGGAATTATCTCTGGGCTATATGATGTGGAGTAAGGTATAAAATTGAATATACAGGCATATTGTATTGAATGAGTGACAAACTACTACTTATCTCAGGGCACAATGAGATATAGTAGGTACTCTGGAAAGAGGTGTAGTTGATGCTGTGAAGGTTTGGTTGATATTGAGGTAATATGGAGAGACTGGTTTTCAGGAGTGACATGGGTAGAAATGATGAAGATCTGTTTTAAATCTATATATTTATTTTATGTGATGCCTATTTGCTTGGTCAACAGACAGTGTATCAAAGAGCATACTTCTACTTAAATAATAAATAAATCTATTATAGAACTGAGCACTTCATAGAACATAGTAAGGTGAAGCACGGCACACATTAAACCAATTCCAGGAGATCTGAGGCTGTCATAGCCACGACTTCGTCCCCACAATTAGAAAACTTCCCACCTGCCACTGCTTCACATTCAGGAAGCTTGCTGTGTGCAGTAATTTTGTTTATTTCCATTTCTTACTTTTGTTATAGTTATTGTATTTGTTGTGTGAAGCTTAAAAATCACAGTAGCAATGTTTATTTTAAATCATCAGGCACAGGATTGCCATATAAGGACAAAGAGGATTTGATGTTATGTGTCTGCATCAAGAAAGAAAAAATTAACATAACCATATTAATAAAGTGATTAAAAGAACCTCTATACCTCTGAATATATTTTCATGTGGCTCATTGGCCTGGTGCAAGTCTTTCAATTGGACGCCACTTCAGCAACTTGCGTGTCCCTAGCCTACCCAGTTATCTAACCGGAAAAAGGGGACCTACAGCTTAATGTGGAATCCGAACCGGAGGTAAACGATGGGTTAAAATGCAGACTGAAAAAAATCCATGCTCCAACTAGGTTTCAAACCGGTGACCCTTTGGTTTCCAGTCGAGCGCTTTACCCCAAGACCACCAGGCCCTACACCTCTGAATACAAACACAAATACTGTATTGATTACCAAGTAAATGTCTTAGAAGGAAAGGTAAGGCTGAAAATTTGGGGGGAATACACTATATGAATAAGTGAATTATTAAAGTAGATTTATTTTACTGATACATTGACATTCTTATTATTGTATCACAAAAGGTAACATCTCTCATTCAGAAATTACTGATGTGCCCCCTAAGGAAGAGTATCTTTTTCAAACCAGTCTGAGTTCATTATTTACAATTCTTCTCAACTTGGGGCATAACCTGTTGAAGGAGAGAGAAAATATAACTCTATAACTAAATGATAAAACAAATTACCGTGTTAACTTTTCAAATATATTGTTTATCATGATGAAGCACAATTGGCAAGTTCTTAGCTCTTGGTGTGATAATAGGCAGAGCAATGAGTGTTAAATATAATTTTTCAGTTTTTATCTTACATTAGAGATGTCTGACAGACCTCCTGTCCATTCAAATAATATGTACGTATGACATTAAAAAGATCACACTTGTCAAAAAAAAAACCTTATATCGCCAGGAAATGAATTTTCTTCCTTTCTTGCAATCATCTTAAAATCTAGCATTTAATAGGACTGAAATAGAATGATTTTAAAGTCTTCTTGGTGTTCTTCCAATCACTTTTGCACAAGATGTTTATATTTGCTAGATGTGTCATAATGTGAAAGAATTAATTTAATTTAAGGAGAAACTGCAACACTGAATTCATTCATTCAAACATCATGAAGTAGTACCTTCAGGGATAACCTCTGAAAATATAGTTCAGTGAATGAAGTCAGTACACCTGACCGGGCAATACGATTGAATCACAACACTGCACCTGCATGCAGCCTTGATACATATTTACAGACAGGAACATGAGGCTGAATTGAAGTTTGTGTTGTGGAGGTAGACATGACTTAAGAGAGTCAGTGCAGTTGTCGTATCCAATAAGTCATAGTGGCTTAGAGGTTATAGCACCTTCCTAATAAGCAGGAGGTCCTGGGTTGGAATCCCAACCATGGCACAAATTTTAATTTTAATTCAATGCCTCTCCTTCAGTTTAATATAAAAATCTTTACTCAAATTAGAGCCAAATCAGCAGCTTCTGATTCTTGGTTAGGGAAAGAATAAATGATAAAATCAGTACAGGATGTTTATAATTAAACTATCACTACTTGAGAGGGCCCCATGAAAAACAAGTTATTGTATGACAAAGAAAAAAGAAGGAAACGTTTGTGAGGACATGCAGAAGAAATATAATTAATAAGCGGTTTTGATTACTTACTGCTTTTAGGCTGTAGAAAAGTTAGTTCAGGGGTTTTATGCAGCTGTTGCGACAGGTGGTTTCATTGAGGATGTAGCGGTGTGGGAGCTGGGAAAAAACGAGACTCTTCCTATTATTTTTCAGGGTATGCTCAATAGATAGGAAAATAGCAGAACAGGAGGGGAAGATTAGAGCCCTTCAGGCTGATTTGGATAGAGCGAGGGAGGAACTGATGAGGTTAAGGAGGGAGGAGGGTAACCAGAGGTGGGAAGTGATAGCTGGGAACAGGGGCCAGAGACAGTTTTGCAATTGACACAACCAATAGATTTTCCCTGCTATCACAGTTGAGTAAGGAAAATGCTTCAGTAGAAGTAGAAGTAGTTAAGATGCAACAGAACTTCATTAGGAAACCAACAGTTTCATAAAAAAAGTAGAAAGTAGGAAGAAAGTTCTGTTGCTAGGTAGTGGCCATGGAAGAAGTCTGGGCCAGATTTTGCAGGGAAACTTAGGTGACAGGTACCAGGTTACAAACTTTTTCAAGCCCACCACATGTTTTAGCCAGGTGGTAGAGGATTTAGGTTCCCTGTGCAAAGATTTCACTAAACAAGATAACCTTGTAGAGGGTGGAGTGGGAAACAGTATCGTAGGGATCAGGGCTACAGTATTGAGTGTGACCTCGTGAAAATAGCCTCTGCAATGACCCACACAAATGTTGGACTGGTGCCTGCTTTCATGCAACATGATCAGCCCCAATTGAACTGCCCTGTCAGGAGGGTCAATACGGAGTTAGATCAGTTGCGTAGGGTGGCCACTCTGTCAGACATTGGTTAGGTTCCTGTTGAGGCAATAGATAGGTGGGACTTCAAAACACATGGCCTACACCTCAATAGGAAAGGGAAGGGTAAACTGGCTGGGCTGATAGCAAAAACCTTAAGGAGGCGACACTGCAGTTCATGAATGTACCTCTTTTTTAGGCTAAGACCAGTGTCCGATGGGGAGCTCAGGCAGGCATGTGTTAAAGATGCTGACAAAAGTAAAGTAAAAAGTACTGTTACCATATATAGGGCGATTAAAAATAAAGTTGAGTCTCACAAAAGTAAAGTAAAAAATAATGTTACTATCTTTCACCAAAATATTGGGAGATTGAAGAACAAAGTAGATGAGCTTCTGGTTTGTTTAGATGACATAAATCAGAGAATGTAATAGTTATACTATGTCTATCTGAGTATCACATTGAGACGAATATGGAAAAGGTAAACAGAAGCAGTTACAAACTACCAGCACATGTGAATAGAGAGAATAAGGTGAGAGGAGGAGTTAACATCTATGTCAAAAGTTATCACTGTGTAAAAAGTTTAGAAACACAAAAGTTTTGTGAAGAGCCACATATAAAACCATATGCCTGTTAGCTTAAACTGAATAAAGGTCCTTCTTTTATAATTGTAACAGTATATAAGTCCCCTTCAGGAAACTTTCAGTTATTTATGGAAAATTTGGATGCCTTGTTGTGCTATCTGTCAGATAAGGGAAAACAAATTATTATCTGTGGGGATTTCAGTGTTGACTCACTAAAGGAATGTAATATGAAGAATGACCTGGAAGTCTTACTCGGTTCTTGCAATTTGTCATCTGTAATTGATTTTCCTACTCTGGTAGTAAAGGACAGCAGGACATTGATAGATAACTTTTTTATAGACCAAGATAAGCTTAAAAACATAAATGCTTGTCCTTTTGAAAATGGTCTTTCTGATCATGGTGCACAGATAGTTACAGTAAATGACATAGTTCCTCTCTGTAATTCAAAACAGCCCTCCAAAGTTGTGCATTCAGTTAATGATTCAACAATTAGAAATTTCAGGTAAAATGTTCAGCAGTTAGACTGGAATAAGGTGCATAAGGAAGCTGGTGCTAATTTATAATATAACTTATCTCATGATACATTTGAAAGAGTATTTGAAAATTGTTTCCGCAAAAAATAGTTAAATATAATGATAAGAAACCATGGCTTACTAAAGGAATAAGAATATTTTGTAACCGAAAAAAGGAACTATATCTAACAGCAAGAAGGAGTAATGACCTAGAAAGTCAAATATTATAAAAACTACTGTGCTACATTAGAAAAGTTATTAAAAAGTCCAGAAGCATGTGCATCATGTCTGAGATTAGTACCTCTGACAACAAAATTAAGACAGTTTGGAATATTATTACCAGGGAGACAGAGCAACCAAGAGCACAGCATAACCATCAAAGTGAATGAAAAGTTTACAACTAACGAGCCACACATTGAAAACATTTTTAATAATTATTTTTTAAATGTTGTGGAGAAAATAGGATCTAAATGTTCATTAGAAGAAGCTAGGCAGTTAATGGAACAGGCCATACCTACACAATTTGATACAATAGAAATTCCACTCACCTCTACTTCTGAAATTAAGAAAATAATAAACTCTCTCAAGAGCAAAAGCTCAGATGAAAGCTTGTTCTCAAGAAATAAGTAGGATTCTTAGCCACATATGTAATAGTTCTCTGAAGCTAGGTGTTTTTCCTGATACACTGAAATATGTAAACCACTGCACAAAAAAGGGGATATGTCAGATAACAACTACCACCCAATCTCATTTCTGACAGCTTTATCTAAAATTCTTGAAAAAGTGATGTATTCTAGAGTAGCTTCACACATAGGTAAAAATAAAGCTCTAACAAAATGTCAGTTTGGTTTTCAGAAAGGGTTTTCAACAGAAAATGCAATATATACTTTCACCAATGAAATATTAAATGCTCTGAATAACTGGACATCATCCGTTGGGATTTTTGTGATCTATCCAAGGCTTTTGATTGTGTATATCATGGAATTCTTTTAGATAAACTGAAGTATTGTGGTATGAATGGGACAGTGTACAAATGGTTTCAATCATACCTAAGAGGAAGAGTGCAAGAAAGCTGACATAAGTCGTTCACATAATATGAAAAAACAGCTGATTCCTGAAACTGGGAAACAATCAAAAATGGGGTGCCACAAGGTTCAGTCTTGGGCGCCTTGCTGTTCTTAATATATATTAATGATTTGTCATTCTATATTCATGAAGATGAGAATCTGGTTCTTTTTGCTGATGGTACAAATGTAGTTATCACACCTGACAGACAAGAACTAACTGAAGAAATTGTAATCGGCATCTTTCAGAAAATCATTTAAGTGGTTCTTAGCAAATGGACTACCATTAAATTTTGATAAAACACAGTACATACAGTAAATGGAATGACACCATTAATAAATACAAACTTTGATCAGAAATGTGTAGCACAGGTAGAATATTCAAAATTTTAGGTGTATGCATTGATGAGGGGTAGAACTGGAAAAAACACATTGAAGATCTGCTGAAACGTTTGAATTCAGCTACTTATGCTATTAGGGTAATTGCAAATTTTGGTGATATATATCTCAGGAAATTAGCATACTATGCTTATTTTCATTCTCTGCTTTCGTATGGCATCATTTTCTGGGGCAATTCATCATTGAGTAAAAAAGTATTCATTGCACAAAAACCTGTAATCAGAATAATTGCTGGAGCCCATCCAAGATCATCCTGCAGGCACTTATTTAAAGAGCTAGGGATCTTCACAGTACCTTCATTTCTGAAATTTGTTATTACCAATCCAACCGAATTCAAAAGCAATAGCAGTATACATAACTACAACACTAGGAGAAAGAATAATCTTCACTATTCAAGGTTAAATCTAGATTTGGCACAGAAACGGGTGAATTATGCTACACAAATCTTTGGTCAGCTACCAAACAGCCTTAAAAGCCTGACACATAGCCAACTAGCATTTAAAAGTAAATTAAAAGAATTTCTGAATGGCAACATCTTCTACACTATAGATGCATTTTTACGTATAAATTAGTAAATCTGAAAATAAATAAATTGTGCCATGTAATATTTAGTACAAAGTAATAATTTGTAAAGACACCTTTCATTAGATCCTGACACGTCCCACATCATTATGAAGTGTCGTATTCATGATCTATGGAACAAGTACTAATCGAATCTAAAGCCACTGAAAGAAACACATTTTAATTTCCAAATGAAAGGGAAACATTTCTTGTGTACCAAGTTAACATTCCATGTTACAAATGTTCAATGTGACAGCTGTTGTACTTAAAAGCACAACTGTTGACAATCACTACATTTATTCGAGGGGAGTAAGACAGTGAGTGACATCTAACAGGATCAGGATGAGAACACAATCCAAGAGGTGAGTGCTGCTTGGCACTGTTTATCTAGTGCGGTCTGTGGTTTTAGAAACAGTGTCCCATGGCACACTCTCATGGCTAACACCCAGTGCATGAATTGTGACATTTGTCTTCCCTTGGGGAAATCTCTTACATGCAAGATGACCATGGAGCAGTGGTGGACCAAGGCTTTCAGAGGCCTGAGGCAGCAGCAAAACAAAATGAGGTCCCTCCGTCCTCTTGGAAATACATATATTACTATTGGAAATACATATATTACCTTTGAGACTTGGAGGACCACCAAGACAAGAGGCATGGGACAATCAAAAAGAAAAACGGCTTTCAAGATTTGGAGGCCCCACAATCACAGGCCAAGGGCACTAAAAATAAAATAAACATGATTTCCATGTATTTGGAGGCCCCCAAGACAGGAGGACCGACGCGGTCCATCCCCGCCCCCACACCCCCTTAGTCTGCCACTGTCATGGAGTCTTTGTCTGCTGGGCTCTGACTGAGATGGTCAGATACTGGCGTGCAAGGCATGTAGTACTTGCGGCACAGGAGGCAGTGTCGCCATCCCCATTCCCATGTTAAACCATACAAAAGTAGAGGTGACTGTGACACAGGGTCTGGTGAGGGTGGTGGCATAGAGGCAGCATCAGCTCAGGTGTGGATGGTGGTCGTGTCAGCAACAATGCAAGTACCAGTAGTGGGTGCCTGGTTCTGCCACAGATGGCAGTTGCCCACTCACAGGTTGTGGCAGGAGCCTATCTGCAGGTAGTGACCTGCTGGGTGGCACAGACCAGTGTGGTGATGTTGGTATGTCAATGGGGGTTTTCCGGTGGGTCACACATTGACACAGTGACCATTCTCGGTTCACACTTCGCAGAGATGGCTACAGCAGCACCTGAAAATGGTGACGACCGAACCCACAGGTCCAGATGGACATTCCTGGCAAGAAGTGGGGTGATAGTGGTATGGGTTGGTGTCCCTCGCCTGGGTAGAAGAGATGGAGAGGTGATGGGTTTGATGGCTACAGAGTTGCTCCACTGCAATCTTGTTGCTGAACAGTGTGGAACAATAAGAAGAGAGAATTTGATCCAGAATAATGTTAGGAGTGGACATAGCCACATCTTCAATTGAGTTTTGAAGATGCAGGAGATTTGGCGCACTGTTAGATT
Source organism: Locusta migratoria (assembly GCA_026315105.1). NCBI lineage: Eukaryota > Metazoa > Arthropoda > Insecta > Orthoptera > Acrididae > Locusta > Locusta migratoria. Next base: position 371,345,837 of record CM048755.1, read on the forward strand.
GTGGGTGAAAGGGTGGAGCGAGAACATGGTGGATACCTCTGGCATTGCCAGAGAGGGAAAACTCTTAGGATCCAAACTAAGGTCCATTGTCTTAAATCAAAGTGGTGAGAAGGCCTTTGACAGAATAAAATCACGACAGAGATGCAGTGGTGGCTAGGTGGTTGAAGTTGATGAGCAACAAATGACATAATAGAATCGAGAGAAGGTATCCATGACATAGTATCCAGTATGCATTAAGGAAAGGGTTTGCAAAGCCTATGTGTAGTCGGTTCCAGGCCTGTGACAGTAGTGACCAGGGAGACAACATTACCTGTGGAGAGAAACAAGCAGTGAGTGATGTCGCAGTTCAGATCTAGCCAAAAGATATGAGATGATGGTAGACCAGTGGCCAATGTTGGTCTACTGCTAACTGCCACAAATGTCACACCGTTCAGAGCTCTAAGTAGCATAGTTTAATTTGTGTGCATTTTCATTACCAGTCAATTTCTAAATTTTCATTAGTGCTTATGTTTTTAAGAGGTTTATTCTCGCATACTTCACAGATTTATTCTGTGCTAGTATTTTAAGAGTTTATTCTCACATATTTGACAAATACTGTTGTGTATAGTTTTCATCTAAGACTTGTGTATTTCAAAACAAGTCAGAGACTGTTGCTACAGCTAGTTGTCAGTCATTCTACTGCCAAATGCCGCTAGTGTCACATCGTTTAGAGCGGTTAGTACCATAATTTAATTTTTTTACATTTTCATTACCGGTCAGTCTCTTAAATTTCATTAGTGCTTCTGTTTTCAAGAGTTTATTTTTGTGTACTTGGCAGATTTCATTAAAGCTTCTGTATTAAGAGTTTTGAACAGTGGGGGACCGTTATCACAGTTCAGTCAGCTACCAGCCGCCATTAGTAAAGTACTAGTGTAGCAGCAAATTGAAGTATTTAGCAGCTTTGTTTACACTCTCTGGGTATTTCAGTAGCAGTGGTAGGATGGATAGGCTGTGCGTGTGCTGTGTGCAGAGGCAGGAGGATTTGGCCACTGCTGAATGTGCTTTTGTCTGCTGCCTCAGAGTGTGGTGGCAGTGGAGAGTCTGGAGTGTCGCAAGGGGCACCATAGGAGTCTTGTGCGTCGCCCATGGTCTCTGATGCTGCTGCACCTTCATGTGTACTGGATCAGTTGATCCAACCTCACTGCAGGGTGAGTGGCGGGTAGCGCGTTCGTGTCAGTTGAGGTGGACACCTAATGTGGAGGTTGGCCATGTGGCATTTCCCATTCATTCTGTGAGCGATCAGGTGGCCAGTCCTTCAGCATGGTTCTGAGCAGGTACATGGGGGAAGGGGTCTGTTAGTGATTGGGAGCTCCAATGTTAAGCATGTTATGGAGCCCCTTAACAAATAGCATCTAGGACCAGAAAGATTTCCAATGTACACTTAGTATGTCGGCCAGGAGGCGTCATCCGAAATTTGGAGGGGGCCTCACTGGGAGTTAATGAGCGTATGGGGTGCATTCTGCATGTTGTTACTCATGTCAGCACTAATGACTCCTGTTGCTTGGGTTCCGAAGACATCCTCAGATCGTACAGGCGGATGGCAGAATTGATGAAGACTGCTGGCCTCGCGCATGGGGTGCAAGCAGAGCTTTAAATTTGCAGCACTCTCCCCAGAGTGAATGGGGGTCCTTTGGTTTGGAGCCAAGTGGTGGGCCTCAAACAAAGTCTTTGTCAATTCTGTGATAGTCATGGGTACAGATTTCTAGACCTGCATTATCAGGTGGGGAATTGGAATGATGCCCTCGATAAGTCAGAGGTGCTCTACACTAAGGAAGCAGCTACTCAGATAGCAGAGTACTTGTGGAGTATATATAGGTTTTTTTAGGCTAGGCGATAGTTTTGATGAACACTTGTCTATCAATATACAAACAGTGAAATCAGGTCGCATTCAGGTTTCTTTAACTGTCAAAATAATAGTAGTAAATTTTCAAAGTATTAGATATAAAGTTCCCGAATTTACTTCATTGCAGAAAAATCTCCATGCTCAAATAATCCCCAGGACTGAGAGTTGGCTCAGTGGAAGCTTTGAAATATTTAGTGAAGAATGGGATGTATATTGCAAAGATAGATCAGGTATAATTGGAGGGGGGGTGTTCATTGCAGTCCACAAAAGTATTCCTTCTGCTGAGCTTGAAGCGAGAGTGACTGGGAAGTTATCTGGACACGTATAACATGTATAGGTGAAATCAAGTTAATAGTTGGCTGTTTTAACAGCCAACCACTTCCACCATCACAGTGTTAGAGTCATTCAAAGAAAGTTTATGATCAGTAGTGCAAAGGTACCTGGACCATGCTTTACTAGTTGGGGGCAACTTCAACCTGCTGAGTATAGACTGGAACGCTTATGCTTTCACTACAGGGGGTACAAACAAGCAGTCTTGTGAACTATTGTTGAGTACGTTTTCTGAACACTGATTTGAGTAGCTAAATCATCAGCCCACATGCTATGGAAATATTTTTGATATTATAGCTACAAACAGGCTAGACCTTGTCAGTGATGTCACTGTAGAGACAGGGGTTAGTGATCATGATGTTGTCATAGCAATGGCCATGAAAGTTAATAAATCACTCAAGCAGCTTAGGATAGCATTTGTGCTAGAAAGAGAGGTTGCACTCTTGGTTAAAAAACGGTCACTCAAATCAAATCAGACAAAAGTTAGTAGAGATTTGTACATCTATAAAAAGAGCAATGTGCAAAGCATACAATAACTACCATCATCATACCTTAGCAAAATATCTTGCCGAGAATCTGAAAAAAATTCTGTTCTATGTAAAATTGATAAGTAGATCAAAGGTCTATTCAGTCACTCGTTGATCATTCTGGGGTGCTGATAGAAGACAGAAAAAAAATGAAGGTTGAAGTTTTAATTTTAACATTCAAGAAATAATGCACACGGGAGGACCATGCAAACATACTTTCATTTGATGGTTGCACTAACCCTCAAATGGAGGACATAGTAATAGGCATAGTTGGTGTAGAGAGACAGCTGAGAGAGTTAAAAACAAACACGTCACCTGGTCCAGATTGGGTACCAATCTGGTTTTACAAAGAGTATTCAGCAGCATTGGTCCCTTACTTAACTTGCATTTATCACAAATATTTGATCCAGTGCAACGAACCATGAGACTGAAAAAAGGCACAGGTAATTCCTGTTTATAAGAAAGGCAAAAGAACAAACCCCCAAAATTACAGACCTATATCACTGACCTCAGTTTGCTGTGGAATTCTTGAATATATTCTCAGTTCTAATGTATTAAATTTCCTTGAGACCGTAAAACTTCTGTCTGTGCATGACCACGGCTTTAGGAAGTATCGATCATTGTGAAACCCAGCTTCCCCTCTTCTCTCATGACATCTTGCATGCTATTGATGAAGGGGAACAGGCATACTGCATATTTCTCAATTGTTGAAAGATATTTGACATGGTACCACACTACAGACTGCTAACAAAGGTACTAGCTTATGAAATAGGTACCCAAATATGTGAGTGGCTTAAAGATTACCTAAGTAATAGAACCCAGTATGTTTTATTTGATGCCAAGTGTTTATCAGAGACTAGGGTATCATCAGGAGTGCCCCAGGAAAGTGTGATAGAACCACTATTATTCTCTATCTATATAAATGATCTGATGGACAGGGTGAGTTGCAATCTGCAGCTGCTGATGACGCTGTGGTGTACAAGAGGGTGTCATCATTGAATGAGTGTAGTAGGATGCAGGACGACTTTGACCAAATTTCTAGATGGTGTGAGGAATGGCAATTAGTGCTAAATGTAGATAAATGTAAGGTGTTGCAGATGAGTAGGAGAAACAATCCCATAATGTTCCAATACAGAATTAGTAGTATAATGCGAGTTGTGTCAATTAAATACCTAGGCATAATGCTGCACAGCAATTTGAAATGGAATAATCAAATAAGGACAGTCTTGGGGAAGGGAGATGGTTGACTTGGCTTTATTGGGAGAATTTTGGGAAGGTTTGATTCGTCTGTAAAGGAGACCTCATATAAAATGCTTGTATGACCCCCTATTGAGTACTGCTCAAGTGTTTGGGTTCCCCACCAGATCAGTTTAAAGGAGGACATAGAGGCAGTTCGCAGGTGGGCAGCGAGGTTTGTAACTGGCAGATTCAATCAGTGCATGAGTGTTACCAAAATGCTTAAGGAACTCAACTGTGAGTCACTGTAGGGGAGGCGACTTTCTTTTCGAGACGCACTGTTGAAGAAATTTAGAAGGCCGGAATTTGAGGTGGACTGCAGAATGATTCTACTGCCGCCAACCTACATTTCGTATAAAGACCACAAGGATAAGATTAGAGAGATTAGGCTTTGAATGGATGCATAAAAGTATTCATTTTTCTTTCATTCTATATGGGAGTGTAACAGGAAAGTAAGTAACTAGTAGTGGTACTGAGTGCCCTCCACCATTCACCTTTGGGTGAATTGCTGAGTATGTATGTAGATGTATTGGTACTGAGTACCCTCCGCCACGCACCTTTGGGTGGATTGCGAAGTATGTATGTAGATGCAACACCCTCTCCTCTTGCCCCAATCGTGGTGTGATGCAATCTGATAATCTCTGTACAGAGAGCTGACGGGACTACAACTTGCAAGGAGGACAATCAGTAGTGATGTTGCAGTCCAGACTTGGCCAAAAGACATGACATTATGGTAGGCCAATGTCTTGGTATTTGACACCCACGACCCCCCCCCCCCCCCAAAAAAAAAAGGGCTGGATGACAGAAAAATATGAGCCAAAACACACAGTAGTTATGGAGGGGTGCTTCTGGCCAGACCTGTTGTACATTATCAATCACCTTGCATAAGAACCAATCCCTGGCACTATGTTTGGTGACCATAGCACTAGTGATCAGGAACTCATTTACTGTTTGTTGAGTGGTAACATCACCATGGAAACAAAGCAACTCTTCTTGATCAAAAACTGGGTCCAGACTGGTTGGAAGAAAGGATAATGTCTCAGCATTCGCATATTTTGACGTCAGGTGAAAGTTCATCTCATAATTAGAGCGAGAGAGGAATAGCACAGAATGTTCGTGGTGATGGGCAGCTTTCTCTGGCAACAAAGCAGAGGGGATAAAGAGGGAAACCAATGGTTTGTCATGTGTGATGAGATTAAACTTTATGCCAAACAAGAAGACATGAAACTTCTTCAGAGCATAAATAATGCAAGAGCCTCCTTTTCAATCTGTGAATACCTAGTTTGGGATGGAGTGAACGTCTTCAACATGAAGGTAATCTAAAATTCTAACAAATGTAAATTGTTCCAGTTATTACATATAGATCTCGTAGATTTACAAACATTTTAAGTACATATAGAAATATGCAAAGAAATATTTTTGTTCATAAATTAATAAATTTGGGGTTGAAAGGGTTAACAACCAAAATATGTTGAGAGTGAGCATTGAGGGGACTCTGTAAATATGTCTCTGAGGGGTCGGTTTTGGAAAAATACTGACCACCAGACAACTTTGCTAGATGCCTGTCTGGGCATAAAAATGGGTATGTATCAATGATAGATTGTGCAGTTACAAAATGTTTGAAATCACTACAAAGGCACAACCACAACCACCCCACGGCTATTTTACAATGATCAGTGGAATTGCCCATTCACTGGATGCAATTGCAAAATGTGGTGTCTGGCGAAAAGATGCATGATGATGTGGGCTCAGAAATTATTGGCACAACCCAAATCCACAGAAAACAAAGTGATAAATCTGGAGCATAGGGAGTCCAATTGCACATAAGGCAGTTGTTCAGAGATGAAGCTGACTTCATCAGAAATAGTCACCCCAAGAGCATTAAAGGTGTCCAAGCCAAACAAGTTGTCTGTGTATGTATTGTTCACAACAAGAAATGTGAATGGACGGACTACAAATTTATATGTGACAGGGGTTGAGAACTGTCCTGGAATTGGGATATTTTGTTTATTATCTTACTGTGCAGTGGGCTGGCTTCCTTGATGGTAGCAGACCGCTGCTATTGTATCATTCCCCTATGGATCAAGTGGCAATTGGGGAGAAGTGCAGGGTTGTTCCAAGCCAAACAAGTTGTCTGTGTATGTATTGTTCACAACAAGAAATGTTAATGGACGGACTACAAATTTATATGTGACAGGGGTTGAGAACTGTCCTGGAATTGGGATATTTTGTTTATTATCTTACTGTGCAGTGGGCTGGCTTCCTTGATGGTAGCAGACCACTGCTATTGTATCATTCCCCTATGGATCAAGTGGCAATTGGGGAGAAGTGCAGGGTTGAATTGAATTACAGCATCTCATACCATTTAAATGGCATGTGGATTTTAAAGTATATCAGTGACAAACCTCAACAACAGTGGGGTTGCGGATCCGCCTTGATGCAAAACACTTGTTTATTTAGGTACCCATACTAGTTTAAGCAGAAATCCTGCCATCATCAGTGGATTTTTGTTAATTCTAGAATAATTAGGAAATAATATAGTTACAAAACCATGAAAAACATTATAACATATACACTTTTTTTTCCAGCTATATCATTGTGTAAACAGTAATTATTGTACCTTTATATAATTTAGTTATTGCACATTGCACAGTGTTTGTTGTTATTTTTCTGGCAAAAGCTAAATGATATAAAGGTATGATAATGACTGTTTACACAATGATACAGCTGGGAATAAAAGGTGTATATCTTACAATGTTTTTCAAAGTTTTGTAACTATATTATTGCTGAATTTTTCTAGAATAAACAGAAACCCACTGATGTTGGCGCGATTTATGCTGAAACTAGTATGGGTATCTCAATAAACAAGTGTTTTGCATCAAGATGGACCCACAACCCCTCATTTGTAATGCAAACATGGATTAACAGAAGAGTTTCAAATTACTATGATGGCAACAACAGCTTACACCATGAAGCTCCATGCCTATACCGAATAAGATTGCTGAGGCTGCTTACTGCATGGATAAAACTCAACATGCACGGCAATTACATGTGTCTGTTTACAGTACTATTTTGAAAGGAGGATGCAGATTGATCAAATGAGAGTCACAAAAATGCAACAGAACTACTAAAGAAACTGCACACACTATGCCTATACACTATGCTTGTCTGTACTTTTTTTGGAGTATTGCTGCCCAGTGTGGGATCCTTATCAGGTGGGTTTGATGGAGGACATCAAAAGAGTCAAAAGCAGGGAAGCTCATTTTGTATTGTCACAATACAGGGGAGACAGTGTTATGGATACAGGATCTGGGATGGGAATCATTACAAAAACGGCACTTATCACTGCAGCATGGGCTACTTACAAAACTTCAATCGCCAACATTCTCCTCCGACTATGAAAATATATTGTTGACTCCCACTTACATAGGTAGAAAAGATCATCAGAATAAAATACGAGAAATCAGAGCTCAAACGGAGAGATTCAGGTGTTCTTTCTTCCCGTGTGCTATTCGAGAATGAAATAGGAGATAAATAGTATAAAGGTGGTTCAATGAACCCTCTGTCAGGCACTTAAATGTGATTTGTAGTGACCCGTGTAGATGTAGAAAGGATCCTGCAGTGGGGTTGGTTGTCAAAGGAGTTGATACATGCAAGGCGACAGCTACGGCATAAATCAAACACATCACAAAGTAACATCATTCCATCCAAAATACTGTCATAACTGCTTCTCATAGGTGTTCCAGTCTTCCACAGACTAGTCATATGCCAGGAAAAGGGGGTGGATAAGTCAGAGGAGCAGCAGAAGGCAAAATAATGGGCAAGACAGCAGGTGGAACAGACCGGGCAGACAAGGCTGAAGCAAGAGATTGCAGTACCTGAGTTTGAGTTTGGAGAGTCATGGTAAAAACCTCTTGTTAATCAACTAGATGCCATAGACTCTCACCAGTAACACCATCAGACGTTTTGTAAAGACTGAGAAACAACCCAGAAGAAAATACAGAGAATAAGACTGTACTAACTGCCAAAATGTTGTATCTAAAAGCACAAAACAACTGTTACTATCACTACACTTATGAGAGAGTCATAACATAGTCAGAATCGGAACACACACTGCCAGGTGAGTACTGCTTGGTTCTGTAGTCTAGAGCCCTAGCCCATGCTGGGTTCTGACATTAGAGATGATCTACCGTGGCACACTCTCGTGGACGATGCCCAGCATATGCATGCTGCTTTAAATGTACAAATGCACATTACTCTAACAACCATGTGCAGTGTCAAAATTTGCACAGATACCATTTCACAATTGTTTGCAGCACCTTCTCAAATGGTGGACCATGGAATGTTCAGCCATCTTGACAAAGAAGGCACACTGGTTGAAGACTGCATATTACATCCAGCATTCTCAACCATAAAAACAGTAAATTCTTCAATAAACAGTGGCACTGTCAGCCTCTCCCAGAAGCAATTCCCAAATCACAAGAATTTCTTTAATGTGTCAATACTCACAAAGAGCAGCAGCACTATTATTGTTGTTTTGATAAACAGATTTATGGGTAAAGTCCTGTTCACCCTGTCCAGACCCATGTAACTGTCTGCCACTTTAATCCACACTTAAGGTAAAAAGGTAAAGCAGTCAACAATCCGAAGATTGGTTTGAACACCACAGTGCTTTACTAGGCATGGTCCTATTTGGAGGTGGTATGCCGTTGCCTTCCTCCGACCTTCGAACTGACCTACCCAGCCAGTTATCGGGGGACCTACAGTTTAACGTGGGTTCCGAACCACGGTGCTACTCGGTATTTTTCACATGATCAATACTGCCAGATGTGAAAGAAGTGGAAAGTGACAGATAAAAATCCTAGGACCTGGCGGGGATCAAACCCACGACCTTTGGATTTGTAGTCTGGCACTCTACCACTGTGCAACCGAGGCACACCCAATCCACACTTATGTATGTTTCATTCCTACATCACTGTACCATTACTGGTGCTTAATGCCAAGTTCACATGTTTGTAAACCTATTCGACCAAACTACTATGGTCATCAGTCCCTAGATGTACAAACTACTTAAACTAACCTAAGGACAACAAACACACACCCATGTCCCAGGGAGGACTCTAACCTCCGTTGGCGAGCAACCTCGCGCTCCACTGCAAGGTGTCTTAGCATGCTCAGCCACTCCACTGTGGCTTTAATGCCAAGTCATGAGACAAACACTAATAACATAGCAAATACTGCAGCACAGTCTAAACATCATTCCTATGAAGTTAGGTACTTAGATTTACACTGGCGACTACTCTTGATTCTAATTTAACATTATGAGCAAATTATTCTACACTGTACAATGTTAGTACTATTTAAATGTTAATATGAATTTGGCGATAAAATTGTATAGTTGTAGATAATTTTCAACTAGAAACTAGATAACTGGTCTACGGGAAGTGAATAATGCAGTGTTATGTGCATAGCAAATATTTGTTCTCAGTACTTATTTAGTGGAACTGTTTTTCTACAATATACACTCTACAAATACAGTGGGAATATATTCCATTTCCATATGGATCACTTAATAGCAGCACACAAAGGAATGTATTTACCATATTATCTAGGCTCTGAAGACAGGATTCAATGCCAAAAAGTACATTACTTCCTTTGTATGGTAATCTACCAGCAAATGTCCAATGTTGTACCAAATTATACCCTTCACTGCCCATTAGATACTGCAATGTACTGTAAGCAGAAGGCACTGTCAGACCTTGTGCCAAAACTTGGAAAACTGCTGCTCTTACACCACAATAGTTGTCACCACGTATACGCCGTAGGTGAGGAACACCCAGTGTTGATGGTATTTCAGCATATCCCTGAAAATAGTGAACTAGTCATTAGTCATTATCAACAATTTTATAACCTGGTGGAAATAGAATACTAAATATGACAATATACTATAAATGAAATATGCTAAAATGTGCTGCATTTTGAAATCAGCATTGCTAGAAATAACATTCAGATATGCTTATAAAATTCCCTAGCAATTTTCAGTTTCCATGACGTTATTTGATGTAATGTTAGAATATTTCATATGCCATTATGTGGAGAGCCTCAAACAGGCAACATTAACATTATATTCAGTTTATTTCCTATTGTTATTCTGCTGCCTATCCAAAGAACACCATGTCCTGGTCCATCCCTATTCCACTCCAATTCAAAGTGACTTCATACACGGGTCATGTACCTGTCCTACTAACTCCACTGAGCAAATACTATTTCATTCCCATCATTACAGGCATATTATACTCATTCTGATGTTGGCTCACTAACAGTTATATTCAGATCTTACAGTTATACTGTAGTGTTTGCCCAGCTTTTTATGTAGGTATGAACACCATGCAACTACCCATCCAAATGAGTGACCACCACAAACTATGAGTAAGATCAGAGTTGATAACATACTGTCAAAACATGCAATGGAGCACAAGATAGTAAACTTCTGTTTTACAGACCGAGCGAGGTGGCGCAGTGGTAACACACTGGACTTGTATTCGGAAGGATGGTGGTTCAAATCCACCTCCAGCCATCCAGATTTAGGTTTTCCATGATTTTCCTAAATCACTCCAGGCAAATGCCGGGATTGATCCTTTCAAAGGGCACAGCCGATTTCCTTACCTCATCCTTACCCAAATATCCGAACGCAAACTCCGTCTCTAATGACCACGTAGTTGACGGGACGTTAAACTAAGATTCTGTTTTACAACCTGACTTGTTTGGATCCTCATCACCAATAACAGCTTATCTGAATAAATTTGCACACTATAATTTCTTACCACCACCTTTACCCATCTAAGTTTTATAAAAATACATACACATATCATTCCATCAACACAATAGCTTAAGAGATAAAACTATGAATGCTTATGTGTTACAGCTTAGCCATAATCTTGATGGAATGGATGTAAACAACTTCCACATACTGAATGATGAATTCTGAATAACATATATGATGTCTAAATTGATAATTATTATATCCTCAGACATAGCTTATACAAGTTTCAAATGATATTATATTGTGAGTTTACAGAAAAAATATTTTATTTTATATATACAGCAACACATAATTTGTAAATAAATCTGAGTTTTGTTCTATAGTATATATTTACAATTACAGCATGAATTTCATGCACATCACCTAATAATTTTGGGACTGTCATATCACTGTGAGTATTCCTGGATCATCACAAAATTTGAAAATTACCATATGTTTCTGTGGGTTTTATATTACAATAGCATTAATGGTTTTTATACTTCTCTTTATCACTGTATATTAATATATTCATAATTATAGTGAGGCACATACAGAAAGTAATATTTCCTTTTTTCCCTTTTTCTTTAAATTAAGACAACATAAGGTACAGCAATGTTTGAATTATTTTTCAACAATCACCAAAAGAACTGAGACACTTTTGTATTCCTCTGTCATAGAAGTCTGCCGTCTGTGAATGAAACCAGCAAGTTACAATCATCTTCAGTTCTTTGTTGCCAAAATGTGGGCCAGAGCACAAAAATTTCTTGAGATGCAAGAAAAGATAGCAATCACTGGGAGCAAATCAGGACTGTATGCTGGATGATAAACAGCTCCCAGCTTAACCTATCTAAAGCAGTTTCTGTACCCCAAGCCATATGCGGACGAGCATTGTCATGGAGCAGTACACCACCTGCAGTAAGCATTTGACACATCACAGTTTCTGCATTGTTTCAAAGTAATGGTGTTCACTTCTTCACCTCTGGATAGAAAGTCAGTGAGCATAATAACCTTCCTGTCCCAAAACAGTGTGCTCATCAATTTTTGCACTGACACAGTATGTCTGAATTTTGTTTTGACCCAAGATCCACTGTGATGCAAATTCACTAACAGCTGCTTGGTTTCTGGGGTAAAATGAGAAATCAATGTCTCATTATCCATGACAATCCTGTCGAGGAACTTGTCACTGTCACAATTATAAAACTGCAGAAATTTCAGTGTTACTACAAAGCATTTCATTTTGTGATCAGGGGTCAGGTTTTTCAGCAGTGGAAGAAAGAATAAGAGACAGCATATTGAGGCACTGCTACTGCAGGGGGAGAGTAGTACACAATGAAACACAGTACACAGTGATACATTCCTGCTCAACTTGTAGATATGTAGATTAAGACTTGTGAAACATTTTTTAGTTTATGGTCACTTTGGTACATAGTGAAACACTGACATGCAGTACACAGTGAAACACTGTGTACCATATGTAATCACTTTATTTTTACGTAGGTTAAATACGTATGAGGTGGAACCCAAAATTTTCGTGACTGGTGCTGCCATCTGGAAAGTAGGAGTAGTAGATCTTTGCATCGCTAGGTGGTGAGAGCTGTATATCTGATGAGTCAGTGTGCAGAGTGGCATTCAGTTTGGAGGACATGTTGTGTGTCCACAGTGATTTCCATAACACTCTTTGTTTGGTGTGTGGCAATTTTACGACGGATCCGCAAACAGAACAGCGCATCCGTATCAAATTCTATGAAAATCTCAGGAAAAGTGCTACAGAGACCCTTGCAATGATTCAACAAGTGTTTGGGGACAGAGCATGAGCCATACACATATGTTTGAGTGGCACGTTCAGTTCAGAGATGGCCATACAGACATTGAAGATGATGCTCAAACTAGAAGGCCCGTTAGCTGCACAACAACAGACATTGTTGCCAAACTTCAACAACTGGTTGGTGTGAACGATGTAGAACCATTCAAGACCTTGCAGATGAAGTGGGATTGGTTATGGTATATGTCAACGAATGTTGGTGAATTGGGTATGCATCGTGTTGCCTCAAAATTTGTGCCAAGGATCTTGACTGCTGATCAGAAGGCACAGGATGTTTAAGTGTGCACGGATCTTCATCAGACTGAATCTGATGATCCAACCTTCTTTTCACAGGTTATCACTGGCAACAAGAGCTTGATTTATGGTTATGACCCAGAGAAAAAGCAACAATCATCCCTGTGGAAGAGCCTGGGCTCTTCAAAACCCAAAAAAGCGAGACAGGTGAAGAGCATGATCATTGTTTTTTTATATACCAAGGAAATTGTGCATAAAGAATTCATCCCACCTAATCAAACAGTGAATTCTGCATCCTACTGTGACATTTTGCAATGGCTCTGTGAAAACGTGCGGCAATGATGGCCTGACAGTGGTGTCAAGGGAACTGGCTGCTGCACCGTCACAAATCCTTGCTCACCAGGAACTTTATGGCAAAAAACGACATGGCGGTTGTACCCTTCCCACCATACTCACCAGATTTTGCACCTCGCGACTTCGCGCTGTTCCCAAAACCTAAACTCAAGTTGAAAGGCTGTCAGTTCAGCACTCTAGAGATGATTCAAGAAGCATCACAGGACTTCCAGAAAATATTTGGTCAGTGGCAGAAGTGCTGGGACCGGTGTGTATGTGCGGATGGGAACTAATTCGAGGGTGATGGTGACCATTAGTCCAAAGGTAAGGTTTTCAACAGATGGCAGCACCAGTTAAAAAAAGTGTTTGATAGCACCTTGTAGACTTAGTATACCAAATGAATAATATTATTTGCAACTATAATGAAAAGATATCAAGGCACACCATTGACAATTTATCATGTTGTAGAATGTGAGGAGAGTGTTTCCTTGAGGCAGTGACACAAACAAATGACATCTGCATTTTTGAAAAGTGGAATTTATCCACTTAATGTTGAAATTTTTGATGAGTAAGACTTCCTTATGTCAGCAGTTTTGGACCACAATGATTATGATGATGATGATGATGATATGTGTAACATTAATGTACCTACCAGATCTGTTCTTTGAAATCCAATCATCCATTAGTCTAATAAACCTAAAAATCACTTTCAACTTTGCATACCCCTACTGCATAATAAAAATAAAAATAAAATAAACATGGTAGCAAGTGACCTTTGGTTGTTCATTCCTAGATTTGTAATTAATAATTAGAAAGAAACATAGTATCTTGCTAATACTTCCTTTCTGTGGTGAGTTCATAGTACTGCAAATAGGATTGCTAAAAGTAGAAAATAGTAATCCTAACTGTCATAACTATAATACTTTTTTTTCTATTGTGGGATAAAAGAGTTGGCGATGAATGGAAAATTAGACAATAGGCAAGTTCCTCTTAATCTGGGTTGTATGTGAGTATCCCATCTTTCCAACCATTTAAAACCAATTGTCCTTTCCTCTTCACAGATGGAACATACATTTACAAAAAGTAGCTTTGCTATTTTATTGTTGTAGCACTCCTATAGACAGAACAATCAACTGCATCTACTGGCTAGTTGTTCTGTCCCTTGGCAGTTTTAACAGTTTTCTCAGCTGAATTTTTTTCCTTGTCACCCTATATTTGTGGACTTTTATTATTAATGCACACATCCAGAGTTTAAACAAAAAGCTACAATTTAGACTACAAAATTATGAAGGGCAGTAGAGAAAAGGAATTATTGTCCAGATGGATATTTGCTGTTTATAGTTATTTTATATTCAAATATTCTCACATTCTATGAACATGGTGTGTCAATGAGTTTGATGTAATCTAGTGTTACTTGCAAGTTCACTGTTATATTTTTTTCAATATCTAGAAAACACATGTATCATGGCTGACTTATGCAAATTATTGTTAAAAATTCCTAACATAATTAAAACATGAAGTTATACCTTTGATATAAATTTATAAACATTTTCTGAAAATAAAGATTTCACATTTTCTATGGAAATTCATAGAAAAATAGACATGTGGAATGTTATCAACAAATTCTTTGTGATCAGTTTGAAAATTATGGTTATACCTTCAGGATTGTTTCAGCTTTCTTTGTGTTTCCTTTCCATTCCTTAAGAGCATATTGCAGCAAATCTACTTTGCTACCAATGTTTTCAGTTATGGGCTCTTTACTGTGCTCTTCCAGAGGGGATGCAACATCTGAATAAGAATTTTCAGTCATAGGTGTTGAAATTTCACTAGTACAGCTACTACTGAAGGCCATCGACTTCTCATACATATCTCTGCAAAAATTGCCGGAACAATTGTGTTATAATGCATACAGCAGTTTTAGAGTAATTAGTTTTTTATAAGTCAATCATTTTTGTATCTAAACTTAGTCATCTGAATTTAAGTCTCATAAGCATATCACTAATCAATTTAAAAGAAAGATGAATATAATGACAAGAAATGAGGAAATTAAGATGTGGAAGATGTTTCTGGGATATCTGTTTTAATACATTTTTCTGTTTAATTCAGACATCCATAATATTTACAATGATATACAAAGGCAAGTTGCACTGTACTATTACTCTTGTTCTTTTGTCATTTTATGTACAGAGTACAATGATATATGCTTAAAATCAGATGATAAATGATATGTTAACTACATGTCTATTACTAATATTGTGAACACCGTAAATCTTGACAGTTAAGTGACATAAAATAGTTTAATTTACACTTTAGTGTATTACACACTACTTTCTTGAAGATATTGCATTCAAATACTCCACAAATTAAGTCAAGTAAATTCTTAAAGTTAGCATGAAAGTTTAGACAGTTTCTTAGAAGCTCTTAAATATTGTAACAGGTGGCTTCCTGAAGAATTCCACTAAGCTATAAAAGCAATGTTTAGTTAAATATACCGGGTGATCAAAAAGTCAGTATAAATTTTAAAAAACTTAATAAATCACAGAATAATTTAGATAGAGAGGTAAAAATTGACACATGCTTAGAATGACATGGGGTTTTATTAGAAATATATATCATGCGTGCATCATTTGGTGATGATCGTGTGCTCAACTGCCACTTTTGTCATGCTTGGCCTCCCAGGTCCCCAGACCTCAGTCTGTGCAATTATTATTTTACCTGAAGTCGCAAGTGTATTGTGATTTACTGACATCTCTAGGGATGCTGAAAGGCAACATCTGACACCATTGCCTCACCATAACTCCGGATATGCTTTACAGTGCTGTTCACAACATTATTCCTTGACTATAGCTATTGTTGAGGAATGATGGTGAACATATTAAGCATTTCCTGTAAAGAACATCATCTTTGCTTTGTCTTAATTTGTTATGGTAATTATTGCTTTTCTGATCAAATGAAGCACCATCTGTCGAACTATTTCTTTTTTTTTTTTTTTTTTTTTTTTTTTTTTTTTTTTTTTTTTAAATAAAACCCCATGTCATTCCAAGCATGTGTGTCAATTTTTACCTATCTATCTACATTATTCTGTGATTTATTAAGTTTTCAAATTTATACTGACTTTTTTATCACTTGGTATATTCAATTTGACTTTAAAACTTAATCAAGTATGTACAAATTATAGTTATTGGGGCAATGAGTTTTAAATCTTTGTGTTGTACTGTAATGTTCTTCTCTTACTGAGGCTAGCTTTTTACTAATTTAGGGTGGATTTTTTTAAATATTTTTCCTTTAATACATGCTACAAAAAAAACCCACAGATATCTACATTCCTTTCAGTGAAATAAGTTTCGATTTACTTTATAATATTTCTTAATGAACACAACAGGCTCATGGATGCACATGCATAATGAGGGGAGACTTTTTGCCTTTCTTAATAGTGATTTACAGTAGTCAATTTTTCTTCCTTCTTCCATTGTTATTAAAATTAATATTTTCATTTGGAAGAGATTCATACTGCAAACTGCAATGGCTCAAAATATAATTCTATTATCTTTGTATAGATCAGACAAACGCAAAGTAAATACTTTTCACGTAGTGTTTGTGGCAGTAATTTTCAGAAATACTCATTATATAACATGTTCTATTTCGCTTCTTCCATACATTTTCATTGTGTTAGTTCCAGAGAAGATCGTTCTTGGGTGAAATTACTAGAATTTTTGAGACATTCAGTGATACACCAGTCGATCATTGTTGAGTCTGTGGCGGCGATAGCCAACAGTCTATTGACCACCTCCTTTGGAGTGTAATATCTATCACCAAGATCTTTGGGTGTGTCGTGTCTCGGCCACCATGCCAATTTGTAATCAGTCTGTGTATGTTTTCCAGTGGAGTAGTAACAAAGTGTGTCTCTCTTGTATCTGGTGGTTTCTCTGGGGCTACAACCCCTCCAAATCCCATAGTAGTGACCCTGACTGCTTTATTCTGCTCCCAAATGTATGTTTGAGTGTGTTTCATGCCACCTGTGCCATTTTTTTCTGTTTTCTTGACAAGTTGTGAACTAATGGTCTCCTGCCTCAATGACGTCGCCAATGCAAACCACACTGAGCTACATTCTGGTCCTGCAAATGTTCACAGCTTCGCCTCAACTACAGGATGCGTCAAATTCTCACTCTTCAACTGGTTCGGCATCTTTCTCAAGACCTTTTCACTTCAGATCTGCACAACAGTGGACATTGCATCACCATGAACTCGGGCTTTGTTACTCTGAACATTTTTCACAGTGTTCAGGATTTGAACAGTTTCCTTCCTCCACAGAACTATTTTGCATGTCCTCAACATCTGCCTGTGTTGAACTCTAATAGTGTAAATTTCAGTACTTCGAATTTGAATTCTCGACCCGCCACTGCGCCACCACGTGCTTTGGTGCATCACTCTGTGGCCCACATGCCTGGCCATTGGTTGCACAACACTTTGTACCAGCAAGATCTTGTACGATCTACCCCACTGTGCTACTGCTAGTGAACATTTTTTAGTCTCATTGAGTTTGATTTATGGATCAAGTTCCCGCTTACAAGTTTCTGCCGCACCTTACTCTTTGGGCACATTGTCTGTGATGAGTGGCACTGTACCATCAATCTTTGTGCAACCACTTGTGCATTTTCTCAATAGCAACAGTGCTTTGAACACTCAAAATCTCACGAGTGCCTTTCCGCGCCTGAACTTTTTGTGCACTGACAATTTTCAGAATATGCAGGATGCACTGACTGCGCTGCAACCACAAGTGCTGCCCTCTTGCATTTGTATGACTGACACTGACTCTTTTGTGTTCACCTGCAACCACCCATTTCTCCAGCAGATTTCAGTGCCACTGCCACATTGAACTACTGTGTCACCCCACATTACCACATCGCAACGCATCTGCTTGCTTTCCCAGGCCCACCGGGGACTTCTCCCGTGCCACATGATGCCGTGGAGTTACCACTACAACAACAGCAGTCAGACAAAGCTGCCACAGGGACCAACGCTCAGACACTTCATTTAACACCATCCCCACGTCTACTGAAGCTGCCTCCCTTCTTATTCAACACTCCGACAGCGTGGTTTGCCTTAAAGGAACAAATCTTCTATCACTACTTGCTCATCAATGCATCTCTGTTTAATAATGCATCTACACGAGCACGTCAACGTCATCTGTGACTTAGTAACTTCAGCACCCACCTCTCACCGCTATCGCGTGAAGCATACCTTCGGAAGGCACGCCACAAGCAGGACTCACAGGCTCATCAATCTACAACGCGACCTCGCACCTTCACACAGCGACATTCCCGGTTACCCAACAAACTGACTGAGCTGCCTGACATTGCTTGCTGCTACACCACCGAGACGCCGCAGCCTCTCCCTCCTCACGACAGTAACACACCGACCCCATCTGCTGACTCTGATGAGGTCCCGCTGTTGCTCAACCGCTACCCCCAGGAACATGCTCAACATTATCCTCTCTGTTACTTCCACACACTTTTCAGGGACACTGCTTGAAAATGCCTCCAGCCATGCCTTCACCCAAATGCAGAGCACAGGATGACATAAGCAATGTGTCCTGTTCGGCAAAAACCAGGCGCCTATACACACTACATTCCATTGTCTCTACCTTCATGACTGCTTCTTTGGCACTTGCTTTCTGATTGACACTGGTGTTGACGTCTCGCTGCTTCCATAGTCCGTGGTGACTGGCACTCTACAACCTCTATGAGCAGTTCTTTTAGCTGTCAATGGCCCTCAGCTTCCGTGTGCTGGTTCTACCTCGTACTCTGTTCATCTGTCTCCTGAGTGCATATTAAAATGGAACTTTTTCGTGGCCGACATTCCAGAACCTATACTAGGCATGGATTTTCTGGCTCATCACAGACTTTCTTCCAATGTTTGTTGAGACATCTCTCATCATACCTCTAACAGACATTTCCCATGAGATTCGTCGAGCTCTACCCCTCCCATCGCGTTTATAAAAACAGTACATGAGTGTTTGACAAACAATAACGAGTTTGTCAAACTGGTGTCAAAATGGTCTAGTGAACATAAAAAGTGATTAAACTGTACCGTGAAAGAGAAAACATTGTTTGCGAGTGCTCTGACACTATCAAACAGTTGGGTTTGCTTATGTCAAAGTGGGCTACCAAACATTAACAAGTGTTGTGCCTTTGGTGCGAGCGATAAGACATCGTTCGCCATCTCGCTGTTGCTGAATCCCAACTGTCATCTGCCGAGCAGCACCTTGTGTCTCTCCGAGTGGCTTCAAAGGACATTAATTTCGAAGTTAGTTCTTGTTCTCTCAGTGCAAAAAATCATGTCGCACCTCCATGCAAGGTTAATAGTGATTCTGACAGTTTGGTGCCCCTTCCCCTCTCATAAGTGGAGGTATGTGAACAAAACTTGGTTGCCATTATGTCCCCATGTGCTGTCAACCTGTTATGCACATCCTGTCTTGTCTTGCACATACTGCCCTCTCGAGCCTGCTCCGCGCACCTCGCACTTCACAGCCTTGAGAACTGGAGCTTACACTTCCCCAGCCTCAAGCCAGTCTTCTCATCACGTCACTGTGGTGAACTATGCTAAGAAAATTATTTCATCTCATTGTAAACGTGCTTCTGCTCAAGCTTCCTCTAGTGTTTAGATCGATTCACATAGTGTTTCGAGTGTGCAATCTCCAGTTGCTACACCTGCCACACGACCACCATCTCCTGTTTGTGTGACAGTGGCTCCCCTGCTCTTGTCGGCAGCTCTTGCAAAACTATGTCCTCCTCCATCCTGCCTTCTGCTGCCCGGCCACCATCTTGCCACCGCATACGGGTGGCGCTGCCAACTGCGTGGGGAGCCATTCTTGCTGCTACCCAGCCAGCCGACCTGTCAGCTGCCACGACTCTACATCTACCCTTTTACACCCCACTTGTCTGTTAGCTCCGGGATACTCGGCAGACATCTTGCTCACACAAACCAGTGGCACCTCCTGGGCCTCTTGTACCTGGTGGTTTCTCTGTGGCTACAACCCCTCCAAATCCCATAAGTGAAATTCCAAGAATTTTTTAGACATTCAGTGATTGATCAGTTATTGCATTCCACTGAATATTTATATTAAGGTAATTTGTAGTTCTTGGGGTTGTGAAAGTTTACAGCTATAATTCTAGTTTCAGTAAAAATCAGTTCATTTTTGTTCAACAATCTCCAAATATTGATCAAAGTTTCTACTAAAGTATTTTGGGATACATCAATATTTGGAAAGTGAAAAAAGAAATACTGAAAGCACAATCATATGGTGTACCAAGAGATTTTTTTCCATAAATGGGCCTGCAGCAGTGAGTATATCGTAATATGGCATTTTTAAAAAGTATAATATCCTTTACTGATGCTTATTAGCTTTATTTATTTGTCCACTACAGCTGTTTCGCCGTATTTGGCATTGTCAGCTGTTTTGATGCTATTTCAAATAAGACAGTCATTTCATTAAAAATGATTAAAAACGACTTTCTAAGAAAGGTACCTATAAAAATTACATAGAGGTACAGATGCTGTGTGTGTGTTACCAACAACTGGAAAACCACTTGACAATGCCAAATACGGTGAAACAGCTGTAGTGGACAAATAAATAAAGCTAATAAACAGCAGTAAAGGATATTATACTTATTAAAAATGTCATATCAAGAGAAATTTGTGACTCGAGTAATGATTTATTGGCAGGAAGAATGCAGGTAATAATTTTGGATGGAGAATCAGAAAGTTATAGATGGTGAGAATCATTGATAGTATATTAGGGAAACTCAACCATTATCCAAAGTAAATTACTCACAATACATTCATCTGATCCATCCTACAATATTGCTCAAGGTGTGGAATGTGCATCAAATCAGACTTACAGGGAATACTGAAATTATACAGAGATAAGGAGCATATAAGATTATGCTTTATTTTTATTTTACCAGTGGGGGAGTATGAAAGAAATGCTGAAGAAATTCAAATGGCAGAAACTAAGACAAAGCCTATTTACATAGGTAAGTGTGCACTGCTGCATAAATTGTACCTGCCAATAAAACAATTCATGGTATGTGACAGTGTTGTCAATTTATAAAATTGCTTAACATTTCAGCCATTATTGCAAGTGACCTTCTTTGAGGTGTTTTTCTGACTACGGAATGAAAGAATAATTGCTTCTTATGTAATAGTGGAAAGGTCAGTTTGAGGAAGAGGAGTGGGTTCCTTTATTGGTCTTGGCCACTGCTACAACTAGACAACTTCAATTGGTATTTATATTACATATTCTTCTTGCAATTGGAGGTTTCATTATATCATCTCATTTGTGGAAATAGATGTCATAAAATGGTGTTTGCAGTATTACTTGCCATTGGTGGGAATTGTGGTGTAGCACTGTTAACTCATTGCCTGGTTTGAGTCATGGCAAGCCTGTGCTCTGTGAACATATGGCCTCTGTGATCTCACATGTGGCTGCATGAAGTTGCTGGTATGCAGGATACTGGAGTCTGTACTCATGTACTCTATTTTTGTTGATGGGTCACTTGCCTATTTATGTTGTCTCTCTAATTTTCCTTCTCATTGCAAAGTGTTGTTGTGCATACATAAGGTCCACACAAAAACAGCTGTTTGGCACACTCATCCTAGTGTTCTGCCATGGCTGACTTTGTGTGTTGTCTACGTTGGATATCTTTCTTCTTTTGAAATTTCTATGCTGATTGGTTGCCCAGTCTCACCTACATACATTGATCCAAAATCATGATTGATTTCCCATCAGGTTTTCTGTAAGCTTTCATGCCAAGAAAAGGCAGCACTCCATTATTTCAGACTTCCATTTTAAACTGTATTTCATTGTGCTGATGATTGAGCTGTTGGTGGAAGTTCTACAACTGTTCTTACTCATGTGACCAGATGTCAAATATATCATCAGCATATTGCAACAAGCATTCTGGGCATAATGATGTTGACTGTAGTGCTGTTTCTTCAAATGCCTCCATGAAGATTTCTGCTGCAATAGGACATAGGAGAAGCCCTTAAGTACACTATTTCTTAAAAGCAATCCCCTTTCCATCTGAAATAGGTGGTTGTCAAACAGTGGCTTACTAGCTCACAACTGTCAGGTGCCAAGTGCTCCTCTAAAACATTATTTTTGTTCAACACTGATCCATACATGAATACAGACCTCAAGTTGAAACTTTTAAAAGAAAAGTGCATATGAGTTACTGGTGCACCCAACTTTCTTGAAGAAATTATGAGCCAGCTGTTAGAATCTGTCTTGCAGCAGCAAGATTCTTGTGTCTTCACATATACCATGGGTGAGTTACTCTCTTGACAGAAATAGAGGTGTTTACAACAGATGAACTACTGGTCGTCTATCCACCCTCAATAACCATGATGGTGATATCTGAGATTGATCATCAATAGTGGCAGAAGAGCAGTAGTGCAACAAATCACAACTCAGAATGAAACTTTCACTCTGCAACAGAGTGTGCGCTGATATGATAATTCCTGGGAGTTTAAAATTGTGCCGGAACCTGGAATCGGACCTGAGAACTTTGGAGGTAAAGGTCCCAGGTTTGTGTTCTGGTTCTGGCACACAATTTTAATCTGCCAGGAAGTTTCAAATCACAACTCAGTTCAACACAGGCTTGCTAGACATATGAGTGGCATGAGATATGCAATTTGGCACACCACACGGTTGTTATGTTTAACACAATAACAGCTTATATTTGTCACCAATCACCAGAAATGGTCACAGGAACCACAGTAGAATGTGATGTAGTGAGATGAATCATGATTTCAACTGCTCCATGTTGTTGGCAGGTACCATGTGGCGCAGACCACAAGAATTGATGGATATTGCCGCCAAAGAAGATGTGGTCCAAGGGAGTGGTGTTTTTCTTATGGTTAGGTATGCATGTTTCTCATATGGAATGAGCCCCCTAGTTGTTTTGGTAGGGTCTTTGAATGTTCTATGGTACCCAGAGCTGTTCAGGAATGCTTTCCACCCATTTTTGGTTTTCAAACACCCTGAGGTTTTGGCAGTGTTTCAAAATCACAATGCACTCCCTCATCCCGCCCACACCATCCAGGAATGGTTCCAAAAACATGCAGCAGAAGACCAAAGACTGAGATGGGCACCACAGAGCCCAGATTTGAACTTCATTGAGCATATCGGGGATGTCATAGAGTATATGCGCCATACCGTGGCTCCTGCACCCATGAACAGACTGGAATTGACTGCTGCACTGCATCCAGAGGAGGACTGGAGACTTGTAGATTCATTTCCATGATGTCTCACTATAGCCTGGAGGGCCAGAGGAGGCACCACGTGATTTTGGACACTTATCACATGACATTTACAATGTTGAGTTTCATTTCCTCCAAATTTCTATGGACAGACTGCATATGGTCAATAATTATGAATAGAATAATTCCAACAGCAGTGGTTATGTTTTTATCACAAAATCAACTGGTTTTGGTGCCTCATTAACAGCATCCTTATGCCCCTAAATATAATAAATAAGTACAACAGCTACAATAGTGTTAAAACAGATATGCAATTAAGTCAATTATAAAAATGAATACGCGATTAATATGGAAATTCTCCACAGAGATGATGATTTATTTTGTAAAAGAGATAGATTGGCTGGCCAGTACTTACCTTTTTGCTGTACCACCGATCGTTACACACAGAAAAAGGAGGAAAATAACAAGCTTTCGGAACTGTGTTCCTTCTTCAGGTGGAGAGAATAGAGAAAAAGAAGAAAAAAGGAATGGGAAAAGAAGGGAAAGGTAATTCATGACCTAGGTCATAAGGATGGTGTTAAGAGGATTGTGGAAGTCAGAGATAATGTGTAGTAGTACCGAGCCATGTCAAAGAGAGAACAGATCAAGCAGTAAAGAGAAGAAAAGAAAAGATGAGTGAACTGAAAGTTGCTGAGGGGTGTAGGAGGGGGGGGGGGGTTCTAAAATGTTTTTGATTAACAGGGAAAGATGGAAATACACACACACACACACCCACACAGAGAGAGAGAGAGAGAGAGAGAGAGAGAAAGGGGTGGGGGAGGGAAGGGATAATGGATAGGTGAGTTGAGGATGGAGGAGGGGGAGGGGTTAGCTGTCCTAAGTCTACACTAACTCCTCCCCCTCCTTCATCCTCAACTCATCTATTCATTATCCCTTCCCTACCCTTCTCTCCCTTTCCCTTCCCCCCCCCCCCCCTCTCTCTCTCTCTCTCTCTCTCTGTGTGTGTGTGTGTGTGTGTGTGTGTGTGTGTGTGTGTGTGTGTGTGTGTGTGTTTCCATCTTTCCCTGTTAATCAAAAACATTTTAGAACCCCCCTTCCTACACCCCTCAGCATTTTTCAGTTCACTCATCTTTTCTTTTCTTCTCTTTACTGCTTGATCTTTTCTCTCTTTGTCATGGCTCAGTACTGCTACACAGTATCTCTGACTTCCACAATCCTCTTAACACCATCCTTACAAGCTAGGCCATGAATTACCTTTCCCTTCCTTTTCCATTCCTTTTTCTTTTTCTCCCTTCTCTCCACCTGAAGAAGGAACACAGTTCTGAAAGCTTGTTATTTCCTCCTTTTTCTGTGTGTAACTATCAGTGGTACAGCAAAAAGGTAAGTACAGGCCAGCCAATCTATCTCTTTTGGAAATGTTGCCGAAGGGGGTGTTCATATCCTCTCGATCCTCCACTGATTCTGTAAACGGCAGGAAAGGTGGCGTAAACTGAGCTGGAGAGGCCGATTTGTCAAGCAACTGTGGCATAACTTGTTGCATGACAACAAGAAGCTCCTGCTGTTGCCTAGCTAACTGTTGAAGTATTGCATCTGTGCCAAAGAACATTCAAAAACAGAGTGAACACCGACAAAAGAAGACACAAATAAATGATCCTACTCATTACCAATGTGTAGACATTAATCTCAGCCACATGTATTAATTGCACAATGTATACAGTATGGGGGACCACAGCATGGCAACTGTGATACACATTCTGTATACTAGTGCACTCATACTAGAACTGCTGCTCTGTGCCACTTGCCCACAATCCAATCATGACTCTCCCTCACTTCCACCTAACAACCATTTGCTCACCTTCCACAAATTCCTCACTTCCAAGTTAGTATCACCATCCTTCCCCAAGTCCCTTCCTGTGAATACCAACCTTTCAGCAGAAGAAAGGACAGCCTTACACAACCTCAAAATAGATCCCGACTTAATCATCCTCCCTGCAGACAAAGGTTCCACCACTGTTGTGATGAATTGCAGTGATTAGGTGGCAGAAGGCCTATGTAACTTGTCACGTGTCATTAGGTGATAGGTGACACATGCTTGTTCAGGAGCTGGGGGACATATAAAGAAACTGGTATATATATGGTATGACACAGCCTGAAGATGGTATTAAAGCAATGCCAAAACTGGTTGTGTAAAACAACATAAAATTACAGCTGTTGGTCGACAAATAATTACTTTGAATTAAAACCACTTAGACTAGTTCATAATGTCATGTATGATTATTACCTGATAAAATTTTTTAGCATATCCACACATTTTCATGTACTTTCTACACTGAGATGCTTTATTATTCCTATTATTCCAATTCCCTTGGCATCCTTGGTTAGAGGCAATGACTTGCATCTTTAATTTTCTGGATAACACAATACGACCTACATAGTACTGTGTCAGATTTCACCTAATAGACATATACACACAAGTTTTCCTCCCCTTAAGTACAGATATGTATTTCTAAATTCTGTAAATAAACCATATACAGTCATCATATGACAAACTAAATCATACACTTCCAAACAATTTCATCTTTCATTGTCATTTGCTCACTGTTGCAATGATGGGACATGTAGTCAGTTCTACATATTTATTATATAAGTCTAAAATTGTGATCCTCTGTTTCTCTATGATGACCTTTACAACTTTTATATACATTAAAATAGCTTTAATTTATACTTTTATGTTACACACTGGGTCTATATGTATTATAACTATTGTATTCATTTTTATAATTGACTTTATTGCATATCAGTAGCACAGTGGTAGAGTGCCAGATTATGAATCCAAAGGTTGTGGTTTGGATCCCTGCCAGGTCCAAGGATTTTTATCTGTCACTTTCCACTTCTTTCACCTCTGGTAATGTTGGTTATGTGAAAAATGTCAAGTAGCACCGTGGTTTGGAATCCACATTAAACTATCGGTCCCCTTAAATTGGCTGGGTAAGTCAGTCTGAAGGTCGGAGGAAGGCAACAGTATACCACCTCCAAACAGGGCCATGCCTAGTAAAGTACTGTGGTGTACAAACCAATCTTCAGACTGCCGACTGCTTTCATTTGAGCTGTTTTAACATTATTGTAGGTGCTGTACTTATTTATTTTATGTAGGGGCCTGATGATAGTGTTAATGGAGTACTGAAACTGGTTGCTTTTATAATATAAGAAACCATAACCACAGGTGTTGGAGTTATTTTATTCACAATTTATTACACCAGGTAATGCAATATTCCATCATTGTACTCAGTAACAGTCACTAAAGCATGTTAAGAGTTTATGTTGTTACTCCACTTGTAACCAGTTTCATCCAAATCATACTTCATACTTTGTAAATTACTACAGTTTTTCAAAAATCTCCAATGTAATTAAAACAGTAATCAGAAAGCCTACAAGGTAATTGTCAAATAAACATATTATTTTCATTAAAAAAATCAATGCACAAGACATCATATGAATAATAATAATTCATAAATGCATAAATTGATATTACATATAACATTCTCAAATGTTCTGCAAAGTGATTAAGAAAGATGTTTCAATTACTTCTGTAGTTTAATCATGAGATCACTTCACCTTTGAGTTAGCTGGAAAGCAGTATTGTCCATCACACATAAGACTGAGTACAGATTAATGAACTTACTGTTGATCATGTATGATAGGTTGTTCTGGACCCATATCCCAGTCTATGTATGTTGATTCCTCATCGTTGTTGAATATCTGTGTTTCTTTATTGTGGCTTCCATCAGTGGGTGACATATGGGATGTTGCTGATATACTAGAGTCAAGCATGAGGCTGCCAAATCCACTGCTTTCCATTCCAGAGCACCTTTAAGAAGTTAATATATTTTTAGTAAAAATTATCATATAATTATTAGTAGAGAGATATTTTCCCCCTGTATATTATATTACAGAAAGTTAATAATCTATCAAACTAGCCACCCAAATGAATTCAGTGCCATTGTCATAAATAGCTCCAGTGAAACTATAATATTTAAAAATAATAAGATTGTAGTTTCTGATGGAAGATACTTTTTTGACCCAATATAATTTTTAGAACATTCATGATAAGCGAAAATTATTAATACATCATATCTACAACCTAATAGTAACTGCAAAATCAAAGAATTCATTATTTGAATACCTAGTGGGACTATGAAGAAAATCTCATGTTCACTATGGTGGTGGCAAAACAGATTTAAGACCTGCATTCAAAACATGGTACACTTTAGATTGTATAATTTTTATCATACTTTTAAGAGATACTTCATGACTGTCAGGGAAGACATACATAAGATAAATATGAACTAAATAGTTTAAACACCTTGAAGTTGAGACTGAAGACATACGCCATTCCTCAGCGTTATGTGTTGTTAGTTATTAAGTAGATTAATATATTTCTATTTATTGCTAGTTTGTTGAGAATAACTGTGATAGCTTTCAAACTAATAGCACAAAAACATGTAAACAGAAAACATATTAGTTGCAATGCATTAAGCGAGACAAAATTTGGCATATTTGTTTTCAGCAGAAAACAGAAATTATTTGGAGTTAATTGAAATACTCAGCTATATTATATAGATAATACACAATAATAAACTTACTTCTCTACTGAGCATGTGTCAGTGCCACTTCTTGTTGAAATGAAGCTTGTCATCGCACTATCTGCACCATCTATCAGAAAGTCATCTTTTACGAAGTCCTCTTCCATCTGAAGCTCTGCTTCCATGTCCATTTCCAGTGTTTCCAGTGTATGCATAAAGTTGCTATCAAATTTAGTGTTACCATTTTCCTCTGTGAACTCTGTTAAATCATCATCCCATTCCAGATGTGCCATCAAGTCATCTTCACTTGCAGCAGCAGTTATACCCGTATTTTCTTTAATTTGAGCAGACTTACTGTAGCGTAAATAGTCTGCCTCATTACATTTGGCACTTCCTTCTTCAACATTTACACCAGGTCTCATATAGTCCCTAACACTATCTAGTCTTTCTATTTCACTAACACAAATATTTTTTGAATTACTGGGTGACTCACAAACTTCTGTACTTATTATGTGATTTGGAGAATCCCATTCAAATGACTCAGCTGAGCCAAAGCTTCCTTGTTTATTATCTGTATTCAGACATGCATCAGAAAGTTCAGAAGATGTGCTGTTGTTGATAACTGTAAGGCTGTATAGTCCAGCAAAGCAAGCCCGTGCTCGCTGCTCTTTGGCATTTTCTGACTCCTCTTCAGGAACTGTGTCTTTTATATCTTGATCACCAGTTGTTCCCCCCTTCATTAAACTAGACATACCCGGTAAATTTCTATTGCATTTAATTGTCTCAAAATCCTCACTCATGTTGTCACAATTACTTTTTATCTGATTAATAACTTGTTGTATGCCTTCAAAACGAACCATTGTACTTGCCCCCAAAGAAATTTCTGGCAACGATAAATCTAAGCTAAGTTCTGAGCAGACACTGTCCAGTGATCCTTCACTTGGCATCCCCTTGGAGAATCCAAGTGAGTCATATGATTCATCTCTAATTAAATGAGGAGTGTCCGTTACAGTTTCTCCAGAAATTCTGTCTGTAGGCAATGGCATTTCATGGCATGCTTGGCAATAAAAATCTTTATCTTCAGAAAAAGATATTAACATTGGTTCTTCTTTTGATTTCAGTAGTTGTACTTGCATTGACTGGCATTTTCCTATTTCTCTTGAACTTGGTGTATCCTGAGGAACATGATTTCCTACAACAGCAACCTGTAAACAATGGAGCAAAGTAACATGTATTTATGAAAGACTGTGGCACTACCTATAATTTAATGATAAATATTTAGAAGCCTTGACATAAAGTATTAATAATAAAGTGAATATCAGTGGCAGAGATCCAAGCAATCTTAATTAAACCATTGTCTACTAGCCTTCCAATAAACTCTTTATATTTGTAGTCAGATTATAACACTGAAAACTAAAAATTTCAAAACTGGCATAATGACTGTGATTGCATTTATCAAGTATACTGATAGGTCATGAGGTGTTTCCCAATCACTAATACACATCCTTCAAGTGTATTTTTTAAAGTATAACAAACATGTGTAAATAAATCTGACTGCCTTTGGATTTAGTCTCATAAATGAGACACATGATCCTCTACAAAGTAAATGTTATCACTGGTGTAAAATATATCAATATTTTTAAACGTCCCCATAATCCAAATCTAAAAGATTGAGTCAGGTGATCAGCTGAACAGGAAGGCTATCACACAAGATTGTCTTTACCTACCCACCATTCATGATACATTCAAATAGTTACTCTTGTAAAAGTGTTGAATATCTGGTGATGTGCATAAACTAATGTGTTTTCTTTTTTCAAGAATGATCTTCTCCAGTAGCAAATGCTATTTGTTATGCAGAAATCAGTGATAATGAGCACCTTGTAATTTGTCTGAGAAAGTGTATGGCCTCAGTTAGTCACCCATAAGTCCTTTCCTATGCATTGATATGAAAGTCAACCTGATTTCTTGCTTCTATGATCACTTGAGGATATGCATGTGAAAACAAGTGGTTATAATGGAAATTAACAAACCCACTCACAAGGAAAGTACATGGGCTCGAACAAACATATCTGTATGAACGTTTGGTTACAGGAACTCTATGTACACCTCTATGTCCTCTGGGGGTGTCGTTTTCCTGCAAAGCTCTGCAACCATGCTCTAGATAGCACGCCATACGTAATGCAGATATCTTAACTATAACTTATGTAATAATCATTGTACATGTTCTCTAGCGAATTGTTATCAAAAGCCGTGATGATAGTTCAACGTTAACCTTCTTCCCGAAAGACTGTTGGTGTTCACTGCCACTGCTTCCATCGCCTCTTCCTGCAGTTACCGTAGGACTACCGCCTGCAATGAGTTGTTCGTCATTATCATCCCAATTAACATTATTATGAGTTTGTAACAACAGTATCTAACTTACGCTCATATTTCTGTAACATGACAGATATGAGAAAGCATGCAAATGATTCATCTTCTACACTAATACCATCTTCACGAAGAAGGGTTCTTTGTAACTTCATCTCAACTAATCGCAATACATAAGCAGGATTGATTAGCAATCGCTGCCCCATCTGACGCTTCACCACACAAATAACATCACAAAACGCAACTTCGGAGGCACACTGCACCGTCCCTACTGGCAAACCAGCAGGTCAAAGTGCAATGCGGCATGGCACACGCAGAGGCCTCTAACGGACGAATGCAGAGTTTTGCAGATGCGGGAGTATCACTAGTGCAATAAGGGATCTTTACATTATCTCTCATACGATTTTGGTGTATATGTGTTTGTTCGAGCCCAAGTATTTTCCTTGTCAGTTTAATTACATCTCATCTGTAAATAAAATGTAGCCTATAAACTGCATATCTTAAGTATTCCATCTTAGCATTCCTTGGCAGAATTGCTATTTGATGCTGTGCTCTTCTGGTCAGAGAACTTGTAAATGATCTTAGTAATATGAATGAAGTACCTGCTCATACAAAATTGACTGTGGAAGAACATGGTTTATGCCTTAAGCAGTTCTGATTTATCACATACAGTACTTGTTTCATAATCATCTTTTAGATGCAACACTTGCTTTTCGGTATCTAAGCTTCAGTATTATAAGCAGCAATCACCTAGCCATTAGTAGCTGTTTGACGGGCTGTGCTGTTGATGTTCCTGTGAATAATTTAGAATGCAGCTATTTTAAGAATGTGACCAATAAACCAATCATCTTCTAAGGCATTACTGGGACAATGTTTTCATTGTCTTTGATGGTACTGTGGAAGAGGTCCTGGTGTTTGTAGAAGACTATTTCTTACACCTTTAAATGACCTTCATTCCTGAGCTAATTACCAACATTTGTAATTGTAACTTGAGGGAGATAGCAACAAATTTAATATCTTTTACAGTCATACAACCAGTGATAGCATCATTCATTACTATTATTTTCTTTCATATTGGCACAATATTGGTTACTTCAATACTCATCACATCACAGAACTTCCCCTAAGTCAGTCTGGTATTGAGACAGAATTAGCACACAATTAGTACACAATATAACCCTAATATAAGAGATGATTTTTATAACATAAAATCACCCCTAATGAATTTAAATTTCCTCTGGCTCTGTTCTTCAACAAGACCAGATTTATGAAACTCCCATTTGTATTGTATGACATAGCTAGGTTTTTAAGAAATATGGTATAGATGTCATCTTTTTGTCTATGAGCAAATTTCATCATTGGTACAACAGGGAACAAAAAGATTACCCAACCCAAATAACTTAAAGTCCAAGAATAGAGCATTGTGCATGACCTAGTTCCGAAGTGCGAATGTTGCCAACTCTAGTGGTCTTTGTAGATTCAGCTTTGAGTTTTTTTTATCATCAAATAGAAGCAATATGATAGTTAGGATACAGTATATGTCTAGATTCATAACAACTTAACTCACATATTTATTTTGGAAAACATTACTTGAGCATGTAGAATTGATTGAGGTATAAGAACTCCGTTTGGGTAGATTTACTACAACGAACCACTTCTTACATATGTTTCATTGGCTGAGTGGATAGGCTGATGGCTTATGAACACTCGGAGTGCAAGTTCAAGTACCACTAGAGTCAACTTTACTTTATTTTATTTATTTAGTTGTTTTTGGCCTGTACAGGTGAAATTTTTAAACATTAATTCGCTATGAATTGTGCAATTATAGGCTTTTCTAGATTACACATTCTTAAACATATTCAATTTTGTAATATCTTAATCTTTAAACAACAAGAAAAATCATAGCCACAGTAAAAATGTTGAAAATGGATGCATGTATTTGTTATTACCTCAACTGTCTCATGGTGAACCTATAGTG
The DNA here is from genome assembly GCA_026315105.1 of Locusta migratoria. Classification (NCBI taxonomy): domain Eukaryota; kingdom Metazoa; phylum Arthropoda; class Insecta; order Orthoptera; family Acrididae; genus Locusta; species Locusta migratoria. The sequence goes on from CM048755.1 coordinate 371,378,194, forward strand.
TTAAGCTAAGATAAATGTATCAGCAAATTGGCATACTTTTCGAAGTCTTTATGCATGATTTACATGAGTGAGTGGCTGTGCCTTTCATTATCTGCTGTTTCCAGTTTAATATTCATCCTTCCACTCCAGCAGGACTATTCAACCCCTACGCTAATAAGAAAGGACAGGTAGTTCATTGATAGTCAGCCTGCCTGGTTAATTGGTGTTCATAGGATCAGATGCCACCAAAGCCTTTACTTTATTATTATTATTTTTATTGTGGTGCAAATATTTCTTGCATTAGTTACTTTTTGTTATTAAATTATATTGGTTTTACTGTTTCAGTATTCTCTTTAGTAAATAACTAATTGCCAGGTTGTCAATGTGATATCTAAAAAAAATCTTCCTTGCAAGGTAATATTTATTTGACACCCATAACAAAAAATAAACATCCTTGGAGGGTAATTTTCATCTGACCTCCCATAAAAATAATCTTCCTGGAAAGTAATACTTATTTGACCTCCCATAACAAAAAAGTAAACATCCTTGGAGGGTGTTATTCATCTGACATTAAAATATGAATAAACTTCCTTGGAGATATGACCTCCCATTAAAATAATATAATGTAGGCTATGTGTATCTTCAGTATTTTGTCCTAATGCCATTGGCATCAAGAACGGCCCGGATCCTTTGGGGCACAGAATCTACAAGTCTGCAGAAAAAGGCCTCATCCATGAAAATTCTCTCACTCGAAGAATAAACTACATCCCACAAGGCATCAGCAGCTCTTGGAGGAGGATCTGACCAATTATCTCACACAGTTTTCTGGTGTTTAGCCCATATGTTCTCTATGGGATTGAGATCAGATGACTTTGGAGGCCACAGTGAGCATTGAATAGTATTCTCTCTCCTTTGGAACCAGCTCTGAAACCTAATGCTGGTGTGTGATGGATGATTATGTAGTTGGTAAATGAGATGTCCTTTGGGGTACCAAAGTCGAGCTCCAGGAATGATAACATTTTCAAGAAAATATTCATAGCATGATGAATTGAACTTGTACTGGATTCATTCTAAGATTCCTGCCCCCATATAAGACATCCAGCCCCAGCATTTCTCACTTAAGTGCTCACTTCTAGCATGTAAAGCCAAGAAGTGGGCATCATATCATTGACTATCTGTGCAGTAAACAAGTACGGGACCTCTGCTTGTGGACTCAACTGTGCACTCATTGGTGAAAATGACTTTTCTTCAATCAATATTTTCCCAGGTGCTCACAATTGCCAGTCTGTCCACAGCTTGGTCGTCAGATAATGGTTCTTTAATGAGAAAATGATGGGACCTGATTCCATAGTCATTTAATTGTCCGAGAGCAGTTTTTGATGAGCCCGGAAAATGTAAAGCTCTCCCTAGTTCCTGGATGTTTGAGAAGGAGGCAGTCTGGGTCACTCTGATCAATTCATCATCTTCTCTTTGAGTAGAGACTCATGGTCTTCCAGGTATTGGACGTCTGCTTACCTCACCATTATCTCTGAAACATCTGATCCATCTCCTTGATGTGGAAGCATCAGATGCACAAACACTGCTTTCAAAGAGAGCAATTATGTGCTCATGAACGTTCACAACAGCCATTTTGAAGTAGATCTATGATGTATGCTAATCAGCTGATACATTTCTCTTAGCTGAAAACGACAGAGACATCACATGGGGGTCAGAATAATTACAAACTAAATACATCAATTTTCAATATTCTTATTACGGACATGTCTGTCTGATTAAAGATTAGATTATTATAAAATAGTATCATCTAAAAACCTATAAAGGCCCACAGTTGCACAATTTTTAGTGAATTCATATTTAAAATATTACCTGCAAGAGATCAAAAAAATATAAAATAAATTGACTCCAGTGGGATTTGAACGCATGCCCATTGTATTCATAAACCGTCAGCCTATCCACTTACCCAATGAAACATATGTGAGGAGCAGTTTGTTATAGTAAATTTACCCTCATGGAATACTTATACCTCAATAATTTCTACATGCTTAAATAATGTTTTTCAAAATAAATGACAGTGAATCTCAACATATACTTTATCTTAACTACTGTATTGTTTCTATTTGGGGATGTAACCAGCAAGCTGAAGCTGCACAGGTTGCTGGAGTTTGCAACACTCACGCTTATGAGATTGAACATGCACAATGCTTTGTTCTTGGACTTATTTGGACTGGGTAATCTTTTTGTCCCCCATTGTACATTCACAATGCACCTCCTGACAAAGGCTGTGGGCAAAAATTTAAGTTGTGTGACTGTGATTGTCTTTTCTGTCTGATTTCTCCTCAAAGTCTTTCATAAAATAGTTGACATGATGGGAGGCAGAGGACTACCAAGGCAACTCCATCCTCTTGTTCAAAATACTGGTTGTTGAATAAGAAATATGTCGAGGTAAGCACATGTTCAAACAATACCGCAACGCCTTTCTCAAACTTACTGCTGATAAGCTGTAACGGGTCCTAGAGAGGTACTTTCATAAATAAATACACAACATGAAGCTGACTAAAAGACTCTACAGTTGCAGTTTTAGAGTTCGAAGGTGTCTGATGAAGTCTTTCAAATTGCAGATGACACGGTCCATTTGCCTGTGAGTGGTTGCAACACTGAAGTGAGATATATAGCCAGAAAATAAAATCTTTGGTAGGTTGTACTGTCTTCATAGAACTGCAGCCTGCAGCTCTTGATAAAGTTATATGGATTTCTTCTTGAGGAGGTCTAAAGGTTTTTGCAAATCAGATCTTCTCTCTGTTTGTGATATGCGTGGTCTCTACCTTGTTGTTGTCTTCTGTTCATGTGAGGACAGTGGTGTTCCTTTGTCAGAAGGTAAAATGACAAAGTCAGTCTGTTCTCCAGTCCTGCAGAGCCTGCCTATCTGCCAAGTCAGTATGCTCAGTGAACAAAAGAAGTCAGAAAAGTTCGATTCCCCTACAGAGCAGAGTTTCTGATCTATACCTTTTTCAGAAATTACTCTCTGGGAGAATCAACAGCATGTGATTATATTAGACCAGGCAGAAACTCTAATGACATGATATCAGAGCCTTATAATACAATCCTAATGGGATTATTTAATTCATAACCATTTTGATGTTGAGTATTTGTCGGTACCAGGATGACCAAAAATTATCCAAGAGATTCCAGGATTTCCACCTGTCCATACAACAAGATTGAAAATAAAATGTTGCAAGTGGATGCATTTGCAAGAGCTGAAAGCACATACTCCAGATGATTGTCATGCATTTTATGATGACATTCCCTATGGAAAATGATAAGAATGAAAACAAAGTTTCAAAACTTCAATCCAAAGACATTTGACCTGTGATTTAACTTTTTTCAGTAATATTCTATTAAGCTTTATTGACATTATTTTTATATTTTATAGACAACTAAAGTTCCTATAATATTGTATCTGATAATTTTATTAACTGAACCAACATGTGCAGTCATAACTATTTTTTTCAAGTTTTTACTGTAAACAAATAAAGTTAATTCAATTTGATAAATGGGTGATTCATAGTAAACACTGTCTATCTCCCCTAAATTCTGAAACAAACAGTAACAACACTGCCTATGTGCCATAAAAATATAATTTTACCTAGTAACTTTAAATTTGCAATAAACACATTAAAACCAACAACAAACAGTACAAAAAATATCAAAACAAAAGACTACTGAAAGTTTAATAGGTTTTTTGCAGTTTTTTCTCTCTCCTGAAAACTTTCGGAAATAGCAGGATGTGTTCAGCGTAAATAAAGAAGTGAAAAAATGAAATATCTGAAAATGTACCTGATGTCCTGAAGCAATATTAATCATATCACTAAGCTTCCTCAAAAGCCATGTGGTTGGCTTTTGCTGTGGGGCTGCAGTCATATGGCTAGGACACCTCCACCTGAGTCGCGGATGTCGATGCCTGCTTGAACATGGTGCCTTGTGATGAACAGGGCAGTGTCTGACACATTGGCACAGTTTTCTTGGATCTGTTTCTGCCTCACTCTACGATAATAACATTTAAGTTGTAATTAAAATATGTACTGACGTGCAATGATGTGTATTATCCTCTATATAGATGACTTAGAAATAAGACTTTCAAACAAAAGCACAAAATATGAATGTGCAAGGATTCATTAATCAATGTTACTGCCAAAAAAGATAAAGACCACTCAAATCTGTGGTCTCTTGATAAACTCTTATGGCACAATAATAAAGAATCTGTCCTGGATAGTGACATGAGAAAATGTCCATTATAAATTAAAATTAAAACAGTTATTCTCTATTGTACATTATTGTCTAGAAATAAGATAAATGAGAGTGAAGAAAAATATAGTAGCTGTTGAAATCTATCTAAAGAATCTGTCTGAAAGTACACCAAATAAAAAAAAAATGATATAAGACACTAAATATTACATAATTACTCAGAATGCAATGTTTGATTGGAGTCTCATGAGTGTTTATTACTATATTTCCTGATATGTTTCAGCAAGTGACTGGTAATTGCAACAAAGTGTGCATTACTGTATTAATATGCAATTCACTTGTGTATGTGAAACAATAATTTGTGTACCACAGCTGTTTCTTACTGGCACAAATAAATGTGTATTTTTTATTACACTATCTGATCAAAAGTATGCACATACCCAACTGCAATAAATAATGAGCACTACTAGTATAAAAGTAGATGGGAAGCACTGTATTGTCAGTAAAGAAGCAGTAACAGCAGAATGCATCAGACAATAGAGCTCAGTGACTTCAAACCTGGACATCAAAGGTAAGCTATAGCAACAGTTCACTACCTCTCCAGGAGAACACAAAGAAGCTGTTGCAACATGGATTTTCCTACTTGTAAAAATAGTTCAAATAACAATTATGAAGAGCCTTACTTTTTGTAATCCTTCCTGCTGGTCTCTATATGTATTTTGCTTTATGGATGCTTTTATGAAATATTACAAAAGGAATTACATATGATATATTTTACCTCTCAGAAATATATTTGTGAAGATGTCTTCATTTACACTTAACATATACATACTGTAGTTTACCCCTAAAAAGGTATGGCTTAAACAAGCCACATGTGATAAAAACCTCACGACCATCATTTTTTTCACTTGCAATAGTTTACCTCTGACATCCAGAAATATGGCTTGTTACTGGATGTCACCTTATTAACAAATCCATCTGGAGGATTTCAACTAATCTAAAGCTGCCCCAATTGACTATTGGTGATGTGATTGTTAACTGCAAAATGTAGAACAATATGGAGACATTTTTAGCACTGTTTACTGCCTACAGTAGCAGAACAGTTCAGAGATGATGATTGATTGTACTAGCATGAGACTGCACTCTTACATACAGCTAGTGCAGCAATGCAATACTACTGCTGAAATGGCCCAGAGTCCTCATCTGAGCACCATTCAGATGAGTTAGAACATTGGTTTCTTTCTAGACATTAGAGTTCAAAATCACTAACTTCTGTGGTTTTGGCTCATGAGGAAGACTGGGCTCTTGTATTTCCACAGACAGTCAGACACCTCACTGGGTGTGTTTCCAGGATACCATACTTTACAGCATCTGGTTCAGATTCTTTATTTGCTGTTGACCACATAAAGGGGACCAGGCTTTACATGTTGATATATGTATATAATAGTAATCACTATATTAATTAATGTTTAAATAATATGTACAAAATATTTACCCTGCATTAACCAATTGTACATAATTCCAATTACACTATTAAAATTAAATTTTATCCTACAAGTATCTATGAATGCTTTTACTGTAGAATGAGTTCTCTTTAAACTGCTTGTACAATATGTTTTTAAAATTATTAAAATTTATTGCTGATGTGGTAATACATTAAATAATTTTAAGCAGTTTGCTTTCTGGGAGTTGCTTGTTTTTGCTTATCTGGGATGTCAATAGTTTTTTTTATTTTTTATTTGTATTTTATTTTATTTTTATTTTTTTATTATCATGATCATATATATCCTCTCTGGTGTTAGGCTTGGTAATATTGTTTTTAGCATATATCAGTGGTGCATAGACATAAAGATTTATTACTGTCAATATTTTCATAAATAAGAAGGAAGGAAGCTTAGGGTTTAATGTCCCGTTGTCAGCATGGTGATTAGAGATGGAGCTTACACATGGATTTTCGGGGAAGGATGTGGGAGGAAATCAGCTGTGCCCTTTGAAAGGAACCATACCATCATTTGCATGGAGTGATTTAGTGAAATCACAGAAAATCTAAATCAGGATGGCCAGAAGTGCCACTACCTCACTCGGTTTCATAAAGAAGAAGGTCATATACACTCAATACTAATGTCCACTAATTGATGTTAGGATACTTGTCATCAAATAGTAAGTGTGTGTGTTTCATAATATGTGTTCTCTGTGTTTCTCTTATCTAAAGTGTTTGTTGATGATGAGATTGTGAAATGGAAATACAACTGCATCTAAATCAAGACCAAGTATGCACTAATGGGTATGGACTGTGTCATTGCAGGTGTAGTTGGAGAAACATCCTCAGGTTTATCTAAACTGGTCTGAAAATTTTATAAACCAACCACTGTTGAATTGTCCTTCCTTTAACATATACAGAAAATTCTCTGCTATGTACGACAATTTCTCTATCAGTTAAAGTACTTCAAGGTATAGTAATGGAGTCTATGTTTCATATTCTAACAATTCATTTCAGCTGTAAGTAGGTTTGCTTCTACTTGCATCAGTAATATATCTCAAAATCTTGCATTTGAAAATATATCAAATATAATTTGGTGTAGTCTTTATGTATTTTGGCAACATAAATGTATTCAGAAAATTGCTGCTGCTTTCACTAGCTTGCATTTGTAATATTCTTTATTTTTAATTTGATCATTCTTCCTACAGTTTTTTCATAGCTATGTCACAAACATTAGTAGAAGGTATAATAATAATTTAATGTGGCTCAGTGCCCTGGTGCAAGCCTTTCAATTAGATACCACTTCAGCAACTTGTGTGTCCCTAACCTACCCCAATTATCCAACTGGGAGAAGGTGCCCTACAGTTTAATGTGGAATCTGAACCATGTATCAATTCTTGTGACAACTTGCATTATTGAGAGGTGAAGGTTGGGTTATATTCTGCTGTTAAGTGGCTGGATAGGATCTCACTCTTGAATAATTTTATTGCTTACAGTAGTATTGATCAGAAGGTTGAGGTTGCATAATTTTTATAGCTTTGAGGGCCCTTGCTAATTTTTCCATTTCTTTTTAAATGTTAATATACTTCTTTAATATGTGTTCTGTTAATAAATGTTTTGAATGTGTCACAGGATGCAGAATAGGACATATTTACAGGTAAGTTGTGGTTAACTCATTAAAGTACATTCCCCTCAAAAGATCCTGCTCATATTACAGTAATTATAATAATAATAAATTATCTTGACACAACAGTGTCCTATTTCTATCATTGTGTTTTATTTTATCTAAGGTTTGGTAAGAGGACTCCCCTTGAAATTTTCTTTGTTGGTTGATAGTACTCTTTAGTGGGACACCAAAGCTGCTGCTTAGGTTTTATAGGGTTTACTTGGACAATGAAGCAGTAACACGTCAACTAAAGCATAAACCACATTTTTGAGCAATCTAAATGCCATTGGTGTCTGACTAATACATCTGCTGCTAACTACACTGCTTGTTTCCTAAAATGCAACACCCCGAAGGGAGCATCTAATTCAGGTGAAATTCGTAGCGTGCATTTGCAGTAATGAAAGATGCACGTGATTAGCATTTACGCGCAGCAGCACATCAGAAGTGCCAGTACACCACATGGTAGAGCTATATAAAGAGGCAGACGAACATTCTGGAATCGTTCTTTCATGAGGTTGCTTTGTGCAAGCAGCTTAATAGGTCTTGCAGAAGACAGCAAACACCTTCCAAGCAGTGTGTTGGAGTTCAACTAAGGAAGAACAGTTGCCTATAGGGACTGAGGATGATCCTTCAGAGAAATTGGTGTAAATGTCAGATACAATCAATTAACTGGGATACAGAACTGTCATTGGTGTATGCAGGAGGAAATGACTGACCAACAGGATAATAGCACCCATCCCATTGCATGTGATGACAGACATATTGCTGGCAGTATCTTAGGCTCTTTACATCAATGAATAATACTTTCATGTCACTTGCAGCTTTTAAGGTTTCGGAGCCTTTAAACATAGAATACGAACAAAAGAAAACAAAAACTGAAAAGTATCAAAGGCAAATAAAATAAATATGCATATACAACATACCTCTGAACTGTGAGCAGACCATTCCACTTTCTCTGTTTCATCAACTGGGCCAAAGTAACAGCCCTGAAAGAAAAAAATTTAAATAATGTGGAAATCTTCACATTTAGCAATGTTGACTGAGAACAATATACAATCAATTTACATAGTATTCTTGAAACATTTATTAATCTCATGATTTGCTCTGCATTATAATGACTTCCACTGGAATCATGTATGTACTGTTATAAGTACTGTAAAGCATCAGTATCAGATTCAATTTCTGACATGCCAAATACATGAAACAACAAAACTAAGATAGAATACTGATTTTCGGGTGAGGAATAAATAAGTACTGGTGTTGTTAATGAAATGTTTTTAAGTTGAAAAGTTGATCCAAAAGGAATAAATCACTTGAGTAAATACAAACAGTAGAAATTAAGTTTCCCAAGACAGCAAAAGGTTGCAACATAGTTGATAAACAAAACCATGACTATATCAAGGAGAGAATTAACCATGCTAACATTAAGATAAATGAATAATAAAAAATAATTTTAAATTTAAAAAAATGGTCTTTGAATGTCAGCGCAGAGAGGGAGTCTGAAACAAATCTTTCACTATAATTCAGGGAAAAAAACTTATTAAAAATACTACAATATCACAATGAAACAACAATGTGTAAAACTACAGCCTATTTCAGCATATACATCAGGTAACCAGTTAAAAGAAGAAGAAAAAGAATGAGGATTATAATAACATCATATTGATGATTCTAGTGATGTTGGTGGGAATTTAGAAATTTTTATACCATTGTGTGCTTAGATACCCGCTCGGCTTAGCCGTGTGGTCTAACACACCACTTTCTGAGACGGGGAGGCGTACCGACCCCGGTTCGAATCTGCCCTGTGGATTGATGAAGAGAGTCAGAGTGCCGACCAGCCTGGATGTGGGTTTTACGCAGTTTTCCACATCCCCCTAGGTGAATATTGGGCTGGTTCCCAAATCCTGCCTCAGTTACATGGCTCACAAACATTTTGTAACACTTTACACTTACACACATATAACAATATACACAGACATTTGGGGTACACATTTCCTCCCGGGGGGCATGGGGTGGCAGCAGGAAGGGCATATGGCCACCTCGAAAATATTAACATGCCAATTCCAAATAACACCAACCCTGCATGTGCGGGAGCATGTCGAAAGAGAAAGAAAGATTGTGTGCTTAAATGAGAAAAAGAAATTAAATACATTTCTGAGCTCAGACTGAAATAAACAGTGCATTGGTTTTAAAATTATTGTTATATTTTATTATTGTTTTGAAAGACAAAGGTGAAACTTTCTTGTGTTAGATGGGCAGTCACAGATTTATCAGTGTCTGCATTATGGGGCTGGGGGACCAATTTTCACTAAATTATTCTATTTAATTACCACATAAATGCAATTAAACTTTTTATTTAATACCAAATTCATGTCCTTTACCATACTTGCCTCAAACAGATGAAAGTAAGTTAACATGAATACTACAAAGAAGATAAGTTATTGAATCTAAAGGTTAAATTTCATTAGTGAAATTACTTCCAAAACATGAAAAAATGTAAATGGTGTTCTCAACTAACTTCCAAATTTATTCACCAATATTGTTGACAACACTGTGTCAGAAGACATCATTTGTATTTGTATAGGGAGGGGAAAATAAAAGTGGTTGGTCCAGAGAATAGAGTTCCAGGATACAAAGAAACACAGTAGATTACAGGAAAGGAAATACACTACTAACCTGACCCGTAGCAGATGCTGAAAATGACGAGTCATCTCTTGGCATTTTTGGGCCCTGGTCAGCAAGTTTGTAAAGGCAGATAGAGCCTGAATTGCTGGAGTTGCTGCCATATAATTTTAAATGTTCTGCCATGGTTCTTTATGACTATGAGGGTTGTTGAAATACACCTTAGACTTGAGGACTCCCCACACAAAGTAATTTCACAATGACAGATCAGGTAAGCTAGGCGACCAGCTAGGAGTGTGCTAACAATTCTGACAGTTGTGAAAATTGTGTAAATGTGCTTCATGTTTTAGCTGACTTTATGGACAGTTGCTCCATCCTGTTAGAAGTAACTGCAGATCATTTCACCACTGTGACATTGTACTCTTGGGATCTTAATGCCCATATTGCTAGTTACCTGATGGATCTTTCAAGCTAGTCAGCCAACATAAAAAATGGTGGTCTGTCAGTGTGAAGGTTGGTTTCCACATTCTCGTTGTATAAGGATAGAACTGGTGCAGAAGTTAGAGCCTCCTTAAGTGCCCGGAAAGCTCTTTCTTTTATCTCATCCAAGTAAAACTTGACATCTTCCTGCAGAAGTTCTTGCAATGGATGTGCCTTGTTACAAAAACCTTTTATGAAACACCGGTAGTATGAGCACAACCCGAGAAAACTTCTCACATCACAAATGTGCTGAGGAGTTGAAAATTCTGTGACTGCCCTTACTTTATCTGGATTGGGATGGACATCATCTCCATTGACTAGGTGCCCCAGGATTTTTATCTCTCTGGTGATGAAGAGGCACTTCTTTGGGTTGAGGCAGAGTCCTGCAGACTGAACACACTTCAACACAGTTGACAGATGACTTAGATGTTCCACAAATGTCCTTGAGAACATGACAATGACATCCAAATAACAAAGACATGTCATCCATTTAATGTGTCAAAGCAAGTTGTTCATCAGGCATTCGAATGTGGCTGAGGCATAGTCCAAACAGCATGACATTGAATTCATACAGGCTGTCAGGTGTAATAAAAGCAGTCTTCTGCCTGTCAGCTTCATCAGCCTCCATTTGCCAGTAACCTGTCTGCATGTCCATGGTTGAGAAGTATGTAGCTCCTTTCAAGCAGTCTAAGGTGTCATCAATGCACGGCAATGGATAGACTCGTTCTTTGTGATTTTGTTCAGCTGCCAATAGTCAATACAGAAATGGCATGTGCCATCCTTCTTCTTCATGAATACCACTGGAGACAAGCAAGGATTCTGAAGGTTGAATAATGTCATTGTGCAACATCTTCTCCACTTCCTCTTGAACTATGCATCTTTCAGCTTGTGACATTCTATATGAATTCTACCTAATTGGTGGATGATATGCAGTATTAAGAAGAAAAGAAACCAGCTCAGACTTGACGAGAGGGATGTCCAAGGGTAAGCAGGAGAGCACTAGAGAGGAGTTTCAGAGTTTGCAATTAAATAAATAATCAAAGGAAAGTCTAAAAAGAAGACCTTCATGCCTCCAAGGCCCTGTATTTACATTGCAGGGTTACAAAAAGAATCATCAAATGTATCAAACACTCCTACTTAAGGGATTAATGTCTTTCAATGGTATAAATATGTTAATAGCTTCAAAATGCAATGTGAATTACTGTCACAGGAAAACAGACAGATCATGTGTATTTCATTCAACAAATTTTCCAAAATATATATGGAACGACACCTGTCAACTTAAATGACAAGTCATGTTATATATCAAATTCACTGCAACTACTGAAAAGCATTTAGGTGAGTCCAATCAACTACTGATGATTCATCAGTATAATAGGCAGTATCAAACTATGGCCAAATTCAAACTTGATAACCCATTTACAAGGAATGTTGCTCAGTGTAACTTGGCCAATTTCAGTGTGTGATTCACAACCAATGTCACAGGCATCATCTGATCATAAGTTATATTTTATTAAATTGCTTCGCTAATAAGATATCCCATGAAATCTGGATTGTTAGCTTGACTATGGAATCTATACTCAAGACAGAGGACTCTTTCTCATGTAATGAAACTGAGTCACTACAGTAACAAGTCTGTTTTCTATGTCTGCCTGCAGTTGAAATCACAACTTAGGAAATAATAACTTTGATCTTTTCTTTGAACAATGACTTTGAGTGGGTAGCTTCAATGACAAAAGAGATCTGGATCACTTCTGTACATTCACTAAATCTCATCACTTTGACAGTGCCATAGATGATAACAAAAGCAGAATGTAACTCCGAATTTACAGAGACATAGGTGCCACACTTTTGTATGTAGTAGATATTGAGTGAAGCAATTACAATCCACTAGATAAATAATATCCTTTCGTACTTTCATGGATTGGGAAATATTACTGAATCAAATTTGTCTTTATATAACTATCATAGTTCTAATCATAGTGTCATGAAAGGAAGTAATAGTTAGGAAGCCATTTCAAAGGTTTAATTTCAGAAATTCTGTAGATTTTTACAAACCTGAATGTCCACATCATCTTCCTCTTCAACATCCTCAATCAGTTCACCATGAGCACAGCTGTAGGCAACACAGTATTTCGAACGCCTTTTAGGTGAAGGCGAGGAGTCAGGAGAGCCAAGGCGTGACCTTGACCTTGGCCAGTAGTAATTGTACAGTTTATAACAGACTAAGCTTCCAACACCCAAAAGTAGAATAACACCACTTGCTTTCACTGAAAAAGAGAAGGAACCTTCATAAATAATAGGATATATGAAAGATCATGATAACAGAATATTTTACATTTTCGCTTAGAGGAACTGTTACAAAAGACAGCATCTAATGGGATTGCATATATTATTGAATCCATTTAACTTTGCATGATGAAATCTATAGGCGTGAAAAGCTGCAATCAAACTGACCGTGGTACACCTCCCTTCCCCTGGTGTCAAGCTGACTGTGGTATACCCCCACCCCCTTACCCTGCCACCCAATACAAAAATAAGTGTATTTCTTCTTCACAAACATTGATTTCTAAATGGTATATCTCAAATGACCATTTAGTAACTGCCCCTATTCATATAGTGGCAGCAAAGAAGATCTTACCAGTTGATCTTGTACAGTTCTAACTCACAAGCAAGGAGTATGTCTTACAGTAATAATTTCAGCCTTATATTTAAGTTTTGACCTTAAAATACCTAATATCAAGAAACAAACAACCGCCAAATTTGGATTTATTATTTTTAATATCCTGCTTGTAACTTTTAAAAACAAATTTCTTTGAAATTTTGTCTATGATCACAAAATGTTTGGTCCCTAGACTACCAGTTTCAGTCAGTGATTATGGCCTAGAAGTATGCAGAAAAATGGAAAAACAAATATAACTAATAGGCAGTCTTCACTTTAAAACAATAAATTTTGTCATTCTAAAAAGAATTTCTTTCACGTATATGTAAAAATTTGTAACAAAGTAATTATGCATACATGTTAAAAAACATGTCCACACAAAATCATCTATTTGATGGTCAAATTAGGCCACAGTGGTAGTATAAGCATCACATGTGGTGCTCTGTTCCAGTGCTACAGGCTTTAATGTGTATTTCAGATATTATTGACTCAAGAAAAACAGTTTCTAGCACATATATAAATATTGCATATTTACAACATGTTTAATTCAAAGGTAAATTTTATATATAGTAGTTTGTAAGCTTAGCTATTTCACACGCTAGTATCTATTTCAAAAGCTAGTAACTGAAAGAATCTAATTTCACAATGTAATATATATTATGACTGTCAGTATGCATCGGTGATACAATTAAGTTAGATAAACAAATCACACAATGTGCCTTTAACAAGATAAAACTATCAAAAACTTCACACTATGTTATCATGTTTGTAATATTAAGAGAAAAGATTGAAAATGAGATAAACATGAACAAACTGTAATAATGAGACTGATTTACAATCTTATTAATGGTTGAGAAATAAATAAATAACCTCAGAAATCACATCAAATGAGTGAAGGAGCATACAAAATATCGAACTGTGCAGATACTGTTCGTCAGAGTGCTGCTTTCCACATTGGTATTGTGTGAAACGGTTTGTAGGCAACCATAGAGAAATCTGTGACTTGAAATCTCTCAGCCCACCAAACAGGCACAAATAAGGATGAAGCCAAACTTTAATATACAGCTCCGATCACTTGAATAAACTTTCTTCGTGTAAGATTCTTCTTGAATATGCTAGCACAGCACAGATCACTTGGGAGACTTTAAGTGAACAAGAACTTGTGATACATCTGGAAGTGTTTTGTAAGTTGATCTTAACTGGTACATTCAAACTGTTTGAATTTGTATTCCTGCTTGGGACATGTTATGGGTCCAAAAAGAGAAATTGGACTATGCATCATAACTGTATACTTAATTGTCATATTGAGAAGTAATTGTATTCACTCAGCTCACTTGTGTACAGAACAAGAAATCAGAAACAAAATCTATACGTGTAAGCCAAATACTCCATTACTCATAAAAATAAAAAATAAATAATAAAAAAAACAGCTACACTACTGCTAGAACTATTTAGCTTGAAAGCTATGGGTCTGTTACATATGTTCACAATGACATCAAATACTGGCTACAAGGCAAGAAAAATTTCTCTGATAATACAAGCAACCTCAAGTCCAGTGGCCAAAACAAACAATCCCTCAAACAAAGTACCCAATTCTGTTAATGGGAAACTTCAGTCGTAATCACAAATTATAGAACTACAGTGAAAACAATGATAACAGTCAAGTCCTGCTTGATTGGTAGGGATAGGGATAGGGGTTTTGGGTGCACGACAGCTAGGTCTTCAGTGCCCAAGCAAATTTAAAAAGTCAGGAGTGTGAACAAAAAAGGGCGAAAACGAACAACAAAAATAAGAGAAGAGAAATCCAACAAATATATATTTACAGCTGAAGGAAACCAAAAGAGGAAATGCTGCTGGTGAAAGGGAGAGAATATTCCCCTATGGGAAACAGAGTGGTAATAAAAACAGCTAAGCAGATAACCATGGCTGGCTGACCACAGGGATAGAAAGGGGTCAGCCAGCCACTCTGTGACATGTTGAAACCTCCAGCTTAGGCCAGAGCTGAGACAAATTACAAAATCTTCACATGTTGCTCACACTCGTCATGTTATCACCTAACATAAAGGGCAGATCACCACAAAGATTTGCCTCAACCCTCTGTGCGTGATATAAAGTACACTCAATTACAATGTGACGTATAGTAATCTGCATGCCGCAAGCATCACAAATAGGGGGTTTCTCTCTTTGGAGTAAGAAGCAATGTGTAAAGGGACAGTGTCCGATTCAGAAGTGGGTAAGGGCTACTTCATCCCTCCTGAGAGGCCGGCAGGAGAATCGCCATGGACGGACAGTGGGTTTCAGCAACCTCAGCTTGTTATTTGCCACTGAAAGCCATGCCTCTCCCCACAACTGAAAGGACCGCAGCTATAACGAATAATTGATATCCTGCAAGAGAATTGGGCATATTGTCATTTCAGGTGCCCTGCAAGCCTCTTTGGCAGCCTGATCAGTTTCTTCATTTACCTTAACTCCTACATGCCCTGGCACTCAGAAAAACAACACAACCTCCTCCATCACATTGGAGGAAGGACAGTTCAGTTTGCTGCAGCAAAGTAATTGTTGAAAATAGCTGTTGTAATAACTGCAGAGCACTGAGAGAATCAGAGCAAAGCAGAAATTGTTTTCCTTGTATGTGACATATCAGCTGTAGTGCCTTGAAGATTGCATGTAGCTCTGTGGAAGAAACAGAGTAATTCTCGGAGAGGCAAATCTTGACAATACAGTTGGGAAATACAATGGAAAAGCCGACAGAGTCCCCTTGCTTGGAGCCATCAGTATACACCACTGTAAAACTGTGATTATTAGATAAACATTAAAAAACAGACTGAAAAGTAAAATCAGAAGTTTCATCTTTCCTGAAATGCATCAGATCTAAAACAAGTCTGGGCCTCTGGATAAGCCAAGGGGGAACCATTCTCCAACCACATTTTAGAACAATAAAATCAGCCAACCACATTTCAAGAAGGCAATCCCTCGAGCAAATCCCATACGGCCTTGTCGCTGGACGCCATTTATGAAAGAGTCATTCTATTGGAGGCCGAGAAATGGTGTGAAAGGTGTGGACAGCATTTTATATGCCTGTCATACCATGAGTAGCCATCACCTAATAGATATTGGTAGCTCTGCAGCCTCAGCCCAGAGACATGGTAGGGGCTTGTCCTAAATGCCCCAGTTGTCAGCCAAATCCCTGCATAGTGTACCATGTCCAACATCTTTAAATAAAACAGCTGTGCAGACCCATACACCATGCATCCATAATCAAGAAGGGATTGTACGAAGCCTCTGTAAAACTGAAGCAAACAGGTTCTGTCTGCTCCCCAAGAAGTGTGACTAAGACATTTTAAAATTGTCAGCACTTTGAGGCAGCTATGTTGTCCATGATTGACAACAGGTCTGCTACATAAGCCTGTTTCACACAGATGCTCATGTATTCATTGAAATGACTTGTTTGGTAAACGTCTATTAAGAAAGTGTTCCACATACAAATGCTATGCTTGATTTGCATTACACTGAGCCTGTCCATACAGAGGGTGCATGTCTGCCATTTCCTGATTTGAGTACCCCACTGTAATAATATATGACTTGTACTGTATGAGCACTCAATAACAACTACCAACACATATCACTTCACTTGTAGTGTATGTGCACTCAGTAATAACTGACAGTACATATCACTTCACTCTGGCTTATGACCAGACTGGATGTGTTTACTTTGCTATGCAACGGACATCAAGTGGCTTTGAAAGCAAACCAAATGCACACTGATGTAAATAAGGCTGAAACATACATGTGGCCTGTGCACCCTACACAAATGACCAACTTGAAAAGTGACGTGTTCTGTGTTATGTACAGCACAACAAAATGCCTGTTACCTGGCAATGAAAGCATGTAACCACATGTTTACAGGACATATGCTCTGCTTGTTGTTTGGTACTCTATTGAATCCCTGTGGCTTTACCACAAATTTAGGTACAACCCACAAAGGTAAAATTTTATTGAGACTGCTTCCAGACATTAGAGGTCAACTCACCCAATGGGCTACTTGAGTTGGCTTTTAGGCAGCTGTAGACATTGCATAAAAACACACAAGTTGCACCAGGAAAAAAACACCATGAGTGGATGAGGCATGGTGACCAACAAATGTTGCATAACCAAGTATGGAATAATATGATGTAATTTGGAGCACTGAATGCTGCTCACACTTTGCAGTTATAAACACACATACCAACCTGAGCTAGATCAGGACTGGGAGTAGGCCAGCAAAAGCTGATGAGGGAGTAAGTTTAAAACAAAGTCACTCACCCTTCCTGTGGACTAAGTCATAAGTGTTGAAAGAAGAGTATAAACAGTTGAAGCTGAATGCTCCAATCATTCAGTCATGCGATGTTTAGAATTGTAGAGAACAATGGCTTTTTAAGCTCCAGAGAAACATTGGCCACTGCTCGGCGATGGAAATTTGTGGGCTGCCTGTCTGCGGATTGCTTTGGGGTGCGTGTCTGCTCCCCATTGGATGCTCAATTCCTCCCTCAGGCATGTATGTTTTATCCTTAGCATAAGTTAGTTTAAGTAGTTTGTAAGTCTAGAAACTGATGACCGCTACATTGTGGTCACATTGCGTTACAAAAATTGTGACAGTGACAGTGAGACTTGAAGTTTGATGTCTTGGTATCTGCCCTTTGAATAACTTCTGCAGTGCACTGACAAGCTGCCTACAACCAGGATGGAGGAGGCACATTTCCACAGCCTCCCAGTTGTGTAGAGAGCTTTGTCTATCATCATGGTTGACTCCTGCTGGGTGACTGGGACCACTGATGCTCAGCAACAAGCACCCTGCTACAATTGGAGACCACGAAAATGTGTGGTGGTGGGCAGCTGGCCAGACACGAGAGGTCTTCATGCAGGCCACTGGTCTCTCACCTTGTGATGATGGCCACTATTGCTACCAAACCTGTCAGCCACGGGTGCGACACGACCTCACAGCACATTTCACATCCCATTAAACCACCGTGGAAGCAACTACCATTCCACTATGCACTTTGGCATAAATTGTCCTCTCCCACGTCATTTTCTCTTGCCCATCCTGACATGTAATGACACAGAATAGGTTGGGTCATCACATTTCCTACATTAAGATTTTTTATTTAGTCCTCTAAGTTATTTATTTTTCATTTCAATTTGTTACCATATGTTGCCTTTCGACATGAAGAGTAGTTACTGGAACTAAATTGCATATATTAAATTAATGTGTATAAAGTGAAAGGTTTAATATAAATTTTGTAATAAAGAGTTTAACATTGTGACTAAAAATTAATAAATAAAATGGCAGCAATGGGAATCAAACATGGGTCAACGAATTGGAAATCTGTGAATTTAACAATTGCACCCACCTTTCAGTTGACACATATTGCTTTATAACTGTATACAGGCTACTGTATTTGAACTCTTTAGAGAGCATTTGACCTTTTTCTGTGAGCCTTCTCATGTAAAACATTCTACAAGCTTGAATGGGGCTTCTAACTACTTCTACTCACTCTGAAGCCTTAAAAGCTAGGACCCTTTCTTCATCTTCGATACAGTGAGACATATCTCTTCTACTAGTTGAGTGGTCACAGCTCTGAAGATATGCACCGAGCGAGGTGGCACAGTGGTAAGACACTGGACTCGCATACGGGAGGACGGTGGTTCAAATCCACCTCCAGCCATCCAGATTTAGGTTTTCCGTGATTTCCCTAAATCACTCTAGGCAAATGCCGGGATGGTTCCTTTCAAAGGGCACGGCTGAATTTCCTCCCCTAATCCTTCCCCAAAAATCCGAGCGTATGCTCCGTCTCTAAGGGCCACGACGGGATGTTAAACACTAAGCTTCCTTCCTTTAAGATATGTATTTTAAACACAATTTTCTTGTTTTGGTCCATAGTACTTCCTCCAGAAATATGGAACGCAGACAGCTAGCAGTGAAAGAGATTTGTTTCTCAGTACAGAAATTGAAAATGTGCTCAAATGTTCAAATGTTTGTATAGTCTATGGGACTTAACTACGGGGTCATCAGTACCTAAACTTACAAAGTACTTATGAACTACTTACGAACTAGGACGGCACAAATATCCATGCGCGAGGGGGATTCGAACCCCCGACCGTAGTGGCCGTGCAGACCGTGACTGGAGCGCCTCAGTCTCCTCGGCCACCGCGGCCGGCGAATATGTGCTCATAGCATCACTGAATTGTATTTGCGAATGTGGATTCCTATGTAAAACCGATGAAAGTATACAATTCGTGTCGCGAAGTAGTATCGAGTGTTCAGATGTTGGCAGCGGTCGGAGCCGACCAATTGTGGCACAGACGGTGACAGCCAGCCAGATATTACTATAGTCTCAGACTGTGATATTAGTGCGTAGCAGCTGTTTTGCCTTCACAATAGAAAATATTGATTGCAAACTGAATAACTAATATTTTAGTTCGAAACTCGTTAAATTTTCCGAGAGAGGTAATCTTTTTATTGTAATCGCAAACACGCACAATCAGGAGAATAATTCTTGCCGTCTTCTATGAACGAAATACGTAGTTGCTACTATAGCTGTTATTTACTTGTCACGGCGCTGAAGTAATAATTTTGGCGGAAGTAGAAAACACTGAGAAGGGGGCTTTGATATATTTGCATTATGTAAATTGACCTTATTTATTCGTAATAAATGATTTTTTTTTTTTTTTTTTTTTTTTTTTTTTTTTGCGCTGACCATTAAGTACATAATTAATGCTGTTCCTGCTTTATGGTTGACAGGTTCTCGATGTACCCTTGTCCGCTCAGTAAATTGACTGTATTCGTCACCGAAACAATTCATAACAAAACATTGACTATAATGTGAAAACATTGACACGAGAAGGTGCAAATTGAGCTCAATAAGTAAGTACCAGTGCAAGAGGAAAACTGAACAAGAAATGAATACTAGATCCGGGTAAATGATACTCGCGTTCGAACATGCTCGGGATTTCCTGATACAGTGGAGAACTCTATACAGTATCGAACAGTTCGAGCACTCAGATAACAAATGACTCGCGCTGCGTATCAGCAAACGATACGCGGGAAATTTTGAAGTTACCGGGTCATCGCTTTGCTCAGAACTAATTTCATAGGAAGTACAAGTACATGTAAAACAAAAGAAGGGCAACACTATGAAAAACTGTATATTTCATTTAAAACAGTGCATACGTGACCTGTCTGATATCACTACAAGATATGATCTATTGAGAAACAAAATATCTGCTACTATAACAGAACTACTGCATCAAATTATTGCAAAGCTAACACTCAAAGGAAAATATGTTATTTCTGGAAGTATGTTACATGATTGTGAATCCTTCATAAGTAGAAATGACTTTTAATATGATTATAAGAGATAAGTTGCAAGTGACCACTCCATTCCACAGTAAGAGATAAAAATGTTACCACCTTTTAATCGTCTTGAAATCAAGAGTTTTAGAGATGAAATCGGGAAAACATTAGAATTTTAATAGCCAATAACGGAAATAAGTCGTATGAAAATAAAGTGTAATTGTAACGACGGAATAAATAGTGCACGATCTGCTAAGTACGTAGTACCAACAGGCGTCGCTAGATCACAGCACTAGAATTTTAAATGACGATTCCTATTGACGACATAAAAGTTTTCTGGGTGTTGTACCGCGTCATGATGTAAGAAGGCTATTATATCAGCGACAATTCCTATTGTCTACGTACTGCCCAGTGGCGTAACTAGGACTTGGCTTTGGGGGGGGGGGGGGGGGGGAGGGGATAGGTCTGCTTGACGAGCAAAATTTTAGCCAGTTTCAGAACAGACTACCATCTACCACTCCCGTTGAAGAAACTAATTCACCCCCATCCAATGAAAGCTTATGGTAAAACACCCCAAGTTTCCACTCTTTACGTTTACCAAATTGCTGTTATACGATTTTTCTTTCTTTCTCTCTCTCTCTTTTTCCGGGTTCTGGGGGGGGTTCTATCCCCCTCATCCCCCCCCCCCATAGTTACGCCACTGGTATAGCCCATATTCGTTACTGTTCTTTCGAGACGAGAAAGACAGGCCGCGGCGCGCCTGTCAAATTACGTAAGCAAGGTAGGCCTGAGCCAGCGCGGTCGCTAGCTGAATGGCCCGCCGATATGAGGCACTGGGCAGTGCGCCAGCAGCAATTTTTTTTTAATTTTTTTTTTAAATGTACGTAATTTGTGATTATAGACAGATATGGAATAGTTCTCTATACAACATATAAAACGTGCTACAGAATTTCGAGAAAAAATCGCTGACACCTTTTCCCGTACGGTAGCTCAACACCTGCGAATTTGGCAGATATCTTGTAAGATGCCATGTTTTAACTTGTGTCTTTTTATCTGGTGACTAAGTGCTATGTTGCACTTATTATTTTATATTCATTTTTTAAAAATGAAATGACCAGCTTATAAAATATATATGGCCAGATGATGGTGACATAGTTCACCGAAACCGGTCGTCATTAAATAAATTATTAATTCGCGATCTTGGCATTTCATTTTGAAGAATATAAAACTATCAGATCGCTTCCTAAACCGGCATTGTCAGGTAATGTTCTTAAATATTTCATGAGACGTCATTACAGCAAAACGGTGCGTCATCTTTTTCTGAATAATGTTGAAAGCCATTTCAGTCTTCGACAATATGCTATCAAATGCAGAATGAAGAAAAACAAACTCAAAGTTTATGAGTCTATTTTTGAAACAACAGGCTTCTCTTGTAGTCGTTGAACTAGATAGAGTCTGGACTGTCATTTATTTAATTGAAAACCTCAATTAGTCCCAGACGGTTTTACTGAATGGTAGATATTATTCTGGCGTTACACTTCCATCTCGTTTGACAGTTCTCCGGAATTCGTTTACCAACAATGTTGTTGTTGTGGTCTTCAGTCCAGAGACTGGTTTGATGCAGCTCTCCACCCTACTCTATCCTGAGCAAGCCTTTTCATCTCCTCATAAGAACGACAACCTACATCCACTTGAATCTGCTTACTATACGCGTCTCTTGGTCTCCCTCTGCGATTTTTTCCCCACACACTTCCCTCCAACGCTAAATTCACAATTCCTTGATGTCTAAGAATGTGTCCCACCAATCTATCCCTTCTTTTAGTCAAGGTATGCCAGAAATTTCTTTTCTCCCCAATTCGGTTCAGTACCTCCTCATTAGTTACGCGATCCACCCACCTAATCTTCAGCATTCTTCTGTAGCACCACATTTCAAAAGCCTCTATCCTCTTTCTGTCCACACTGCTTATCGTCCATGTTTCACTCCCATACAAGGCAACACTCCATACAAATGCCTTCAGAAAGGACTTCCTTAGGCTTAAATCAATATTCGATGTTAACAAATTTCTCTTTTTCAAAAACGCCTTTCTACCCATTGCCATTCTGCATTTTATATCCTCTGTACTGCGACCATCATTTGTTATTTTACTGCCCAAGTAACAAAACTCATCTACCTCCTTTATTGTTTCGTTACCTAATCTAATTCCTTCAGCATCACCTGATTTTCTTACACTGCACTCCATTACCCTAGTTTTACTCTTGTTAATGTTCATCTTATATGCACCTTTCAGCACACTGTCCATTCCGTTCAATTGCTCTTCCAGGTCCTTTGCTGTATCTGACAGAATTACTATGTCGTCGGCAAAACGCAATGTTTTTAATTCTTCCCCCTGAACTTTAATTCCTTCTCCAAATTTCTCCTTGCTCTCCTTTATAGCTTGCTCAATGTACAAATTGAACAACATTGGGGAAAGGCTACAACCCTGTCTTACTCCCTTTCCAACCACTGCATCCCTTTCATGCCCTTCAACTCTGACAACCGCTGTCTGGTTTTTGTACAAGTTGTAAATAACCTTACGCTCCCTATATTTTACTCCTGCTTGCTTCAGAACTTGAAAGAGTTTAGTCCAATCAACATTGTCAAAAGCCTTCTCCAAATCTACAAAAGCTAGAAATGTAGGTTTGCCTTTTCTTAATCTATCTTCTAGGATAAGCCGTAAAGTAAGTATTGCCTCCCGTGTTCCTACATTTCTCCTGAACCCAAACTGATCTTCCCCGAGGTCGGCTTCTACCAGCTTTTCCATCCTTCTGTATATAATTCGTGTTAATATTTTGCAACCATGACTTATTAAACTGATGGTTCTGTAGTTTTCACACCTGTCTGCACCCGCTTTCTTTGGAATGGGGATTATAACATTTTTCTTAAAGTCTGAGGGTACTTCACCTGTCTCGTACATCTTACACACCAGGTGAAACAAGTTTGTCATGGCTGGTTCTCCTAGAGACTTCAGTAGCTCTGACGGGATATCATCTATTCCAGGGGCCTTGTTTCGGCTTAGGTCTTTCAGGGCTCTGTCAAATTCTTCTCTTAGTACAGTATCTCCTATGTCATCATCATCTACATCCTCTTCCCTTCCTACAATAGTGTCTCGAAGTTCATTTCCTTTGTACAGCCCCTCTATATACTCTTTCCACCTTTCAGCTTTCCCTTCTTTGCTGAGAACTGGTTTTCCATCAGTGTCCTTGATATTCATAGAGCTGTTTTTCTTATCGCCAAATGTTTCTTTTATTTTCCGGTAGACTGTATCTATTTTTCCCCTATTTATACATTCTTCCACATCCTTGCATTTGCCTTCTAGCCATTCCTGCTTAGCCATTTTGCACTTCCTGTCAATCTCATTTCTTAGTCGTCTGTATTCCATTTTGCCTGTTTCATTTAAGGCATTTTTATATTTTCTCCTTTCATCGATTAAATTTAGTATCTCCTGTGATATCCAAGGATTTTTTGTAGGTCTTTCCTTCCTACCTATTTTATCCTCTGCTACCTTCACTATTTCATCTCTCAATTTTACCCATTCCTCCTCAACTGTTTTATTTTCCCCTGTTTCTGTCAATTGTTGCCTGAAGCTCCCTCTGAAATTCTTAAGAACTTCAGGTTCCTTCAATTTATCCAGGTCCCATCTCCTTATTTTTCTACCTTTCTGTAGTTTCTTCAGTTTCAGCCTACAGTTCATAACCAACAAGTTATGGTCAGAGTCTATGTCTGCCCCTGGGTATGTCCTACACTTCAAAACCTGGTTCCGAAATCTATGTCTTACCATTATAAAATCTATCTGGTATCTCCCGGTGTCTCCTGGTCTCTTCCATGTATACAACCTTCTTTTGTGATTCTTAAACCAGGTGTTTGTTATAACTAAATTATGTTCTGTGCAAAACTCTACCAGGCGGCTTCCTCTTTCATTCCTTTTGCCCAGACCATATTCACCTACTATCTTCCCTTCCCTTCCTTGTCCTACTACCGAATTCCAGTCTCCCATAACAATTAAGTTTTCCTCTCCCTTAATTGTCTGAATAATTTCCTTTAGCTCCTCATATATTTCTTCGATCTCCTCATCATCGGCAGAGCTAGTTGGCATATAAACCTGTACTACTGTTGTCGGTGTTGGCTTCGTATCTATCTTGACAATGATAATGCGATCGCTGTGCTGGTTATAGTAGTTTACCCGCATTCCTATTTTCTTATTCATTATCAAGCCTACTCCTGTGATACCCCCAACTGATTTTGTATTTATAATCCTGTACTCACCTGACCAGAAATCCTGTTCATCCTGCCACCGAACTTCACTAATCCCCACTATATCTAACTTCAACCTATCCATTTCCCTTTTTAAATTTTCTAATTTTCCTACTCTATTAAGGGATCTAACATTCCACGCTCCGACCCGTAGAATGCCAGTATTGTCTTTCCTGATGATCACATCCTCCTGAGTAGTCCCCGCCCGGAGATCCGAATGGGGGACTATTTTACTTCCGGAATATTTTACCCGAGAGGATGCCATCATCATATGTTCATACAGTAGAGCTGCATGTCCTCGGGAAAGGTAACGGCTGTAGTTTCCTCTTGCTTTCAGCCGTTCGCAGTAGCTGTGTGGCAAAGCCACATTAGCTGATGTTACAAGGCCAGCTCAGTCAATCATCCAGACTGTCGCCCCTGTAACTACTGAAAAGGCTGCTGCCCCTCTTCAGGAACCACACGTTTGTCTGGCCTCTCCACAGATACCCCTCCGCTGTGGTTGCACCTACGGTACGGCTATCTGTATCGTTGAGGCACGCAAGCCACCCCACCTCGGCAATGTCTGTGGTTCATGGGAGTGGTTACCAACAATACTGTCCATAATTGTTGTGCATTTGGAAGACCGGTGGAAGAAAGAAAGAACACTCTAAGTGTAGGCAAAAAAATCCTTACTGTTTTTATGCAAGAGCAGCTCTGCTGCAAAATTAAAATTCAAACTATGCGCAATACAGCAAGTAAAATGAGCTTGGGGGAGAGGGGGGGGGGGGAGGTAATTTCACGGGCCTTAGCTTCAAGTCCACTTAATTCTCCTGCCAATACAGAAGCACCATCATACCTTTGGGCCACCAGTTTATTCTTCTTATCGTGATTTTCAAATGCGCCTCTTAGCACAGTGCACCTTGTGCATAAGTTTCAAGAGCTACAAATTAAAAAAGTTCACTTACTTCGGACAAGATAGCTAATTTTTATTTTATTTGCTGGTTTTGTTACCGGTTTCAATGAGCCATGTCATCATCTTCAGAAAAAGTTACAATGTTCTCCTATTTTCAGTAAAATAAGGACTTACTCGTGAAAATGTAATATAAGAAACAGAACATTGTCAAACTATTAAAATGCGCATTTTTAAAACTTGCATCACCAAAGTGTATCGTCATCTGCATTGCAAACTTAAAAATGGTGTATGTTCTTGACACAAGTAACAAGGAGACTCCATAATCGTAACATGCCACTTAACTATAACAGATTTAAAAGTCTCTATTATTCTACTTACAAACACAGTTCTCAAAGCTACAATATCACTTCTGTACAAAAGGAAATTTCCTCCATTGTTTATCTTACGATTTCGAAAGCCCATGTCCTTTAATAGTCTTAGCACTGTTCACAGATTGCAGTTAGCCTCGATGTCCTCTTTCATTCGTGAAACTAATTTGTCTGCAGTGGCATATTCGTCCCTCATGTACTGTACATCTCCTATACTGTACAGCGCAAAGCCTTCTTAGAACTACTTACATCGAAATAATTATGCATTCCTGATCTAGTCTTCCTTCTGTCATCCATTTCCTCCCACTTAATCCTTCCCCTCTATTTGTCCATCACGTTCTTTCCCTCTGTCTCACTCTCTGTCCATCTACCTCCACCAATTCGTCCGTTTAGCTAATGTGTGTGTACCAAATTTGCCAGAAATTGATCCACGGCTTACAAGGAGATGTTGAACGTACACGTGTCACATATACGGCATACATATTGAATAAGTACGATTTACTGCTGGTTTACAACTCATGACTCCAGAGAGGTTGGAAAATGTATCCATGATATTCAGCTGTGTGGACTGATATCGAATTTAGCCCTGCAAATTCGTTTGCACGCGTTTAACTGCGAACTGTGTGTCATACAATGATATAATTTTCTAGAGACATTCAGCCCCCTCCAAGCACCTATCAAACATATTGATTTTATTGCTTTTTATTGTTTTCATTTTGTATTTTTTTTTTAAACAGCTCGGCACCGGAAATCTGAAATAGTAAGCATGTAATAAATGACAACGTAACTATAATTTGCCAAGCACAAGTGAACGTGACAGTGGGTCGCTAGTGTGATGCAGCCACTGATAACGTGTACTGCTGTTACTGTGAGCGGTCTAATGCCGCCGCGACCAGCTTTGATGCTGCCGCTATTGTCACTGCTATGCTCAAGTTACGGGCCGATTGTTCATATGCGGCGACCCACTGCTTAGCGGCGTCACTGTGTGGAACAACGATACAATAGTGCTATTTTAGTTCAAATTTAACATAGAGTCTCATGTTAATTAAACTGCAAAGACCTTTCTCTTTGGCTAGTAACGTAGAAGCTGCTTAATTATTTTACCAGCTGATTATATACACTCCATTTCCACCTCGTTCCTCCTGTTTCACTTTCAAATTAATCCGACCCTATTCATTATATGTTTTTGTGCAATTATAAAAAGTGTAAAAATAAGTCATAGATTAAGAAATTCATCATCATCATCATCATCATCATCATCATTAGAGACTGATTATGCTTTCAGCGTTCAGTCTGGAGCAAAGTACCTCTAATAAAATTCCTCCATGATCCTCTATTCATTACTAACGTTGATGCCTCGTCTGATGTTATGCCTTTTACTTCAAAATCATTCTGCACCGAATCTAAGAACTTTCTTCTTGGTCTACCTCGACTCCTCTTACCCTCTGCTGCCGAGCTCATGAGTCTCTTAGGTAACCTTGCTTCTCCCATGCGTGTAACATGACCCACCATCTCAGTCTGTTCGCTCCAACTGCTTCATCTAAGAAATTCAATATGCTTTATTCAAAAAAACAGTAGTCCCCACCCCAGAGCCAAATCCTGGCTGCGCCACTGCACATCACATTGTTCATGACTTCATAATTCCTTAATTGTGTATCTTATTATGATATACACTGAAGAGCCAAATAAACTGGTAAAGGGATGTGCGCCGGCCGCGGTGGCCGAGCGGTGTGCGGCGCGCCAGTCACGTTCTGCACGGCCACTACGATCGGGGGTTCGAATCCTCCCTCGGGCATGGATATTTGTGCCGTCCTTAGGATTAGCTAGTTCATAAGTAGTTTGTAAGTTTAGGGACTGATGACCTCATAGTTAAGTCCCATAAGCTCTACAAACATTTGAACAGTTAGGCATGTGTATGCAAACATAAGAATTACGTAAACACTCACAGGACGGCGATCCGGTCGGCAAGCCTATATAAGACGCTATACCTGGCGTCATATAAAAGGCGCTTCCGTGCATAGAGGCGGACCGATAAGGGAAGCGTAAAGGGGAGGAGCTACGGCCGAGCGCCAACAGTTGCGCCTGCAGGAGAAACATTGCGTAACTCGCGGCCAGCCACGCGCCTACAGAGTGAACATTATTGGCTGTCATTGTGGGGGATGCGCAGAACGGCTAAAAACTGGGCCGCCTTCTAGGCTGACGCCGACTATAGGTGTCTGTCGCAGGCGTTAGATCGCTGGCAGATTATCACGATTTAAGTGAGTTTGAATGTGGGGTTGTAGTCGGCGCACGAGAGATGGGACACAGCAGCTCCGAGGTAGCGATGAGGTGGGGATTTTCCCATACGACCATATCACAAGTGCACCATTGCATCCCCGATATCGGGAATCAGATCAAACATCGAATCTCTGACATCGCTGCGGGCGGAAAATGATCCTGCAAGAACGGGACCGACGACGTCTGAAGAGAATCATTCAAAGTGACAAAAGTGCCACTCTTCCGCAAATTGCTGCGGATTTCAATTCTGGCCATTGACAAGTTTCAGCATGTGAATCATTCAACTACACATCATATATAGGGACTTCTGGAGCCGAAAGCCCAGTAGTGTACCCATGCTGATTGCACGATACAAAGTTTTATGCCTCACCTGTGCCTGTCAACACCGACATTGGATTGTTGATGACTTGAAACATGTTGCTTGGTCTGACGTGTCTCGTTTCCAATTGAATCAAGTGGATGGAGGCATATGCATATTCAGAGAATCTCATGAATAAATGGACCCTTCATGTTAGCAAGGGACTGTTGAAGCTGGTGGAGGCTCTGTAATAGTGTGGGGCGTGTAATATGGGACCCCTGATGCGTCTAGATACGACTCTGGCAGGTGACATGTATGTACGAATCCTGGCCGATCGCCTGCATTCGAGTCCATTGTGCATTCCGACGGATTTGGGCATTTCCAAACACACCATACGTTCAGAATTGTTACAGAATGGCTCCACGAACACTCTTAGGAATTTAAACACTTCAACTAGCCACCAAACCCTCAGACACGATCATTATTGGGCATAATATCTGGGATGCCTTGCAACGTTCTGTTCAGAAGAGATCTCCACCCCTTCGTACTCTTACGGACAGCTCTGCACGATGCATGGTGAAGTTCCCTTCAGCCCTACTCCAGACGTTAATCGATTCCATGCCAAGTCGTGTTGCGACACTTCTTCGTACTCGCGGGCGTCCTTCACGATATTAGACACATATGCCAGTTTCTTTGACTCTTAAGTGTATCCCTCAGGAGGCTCACGGTTCTTCGTGAGTACGTGCGTTGCGAGCACGGGGCCTCGAGCTAATGCAGTCTTCCTTCCTTCTTTCCTCCATGGACCGCATTTCCCTTCCCCTCCTTTCCTATCCTCACCCCTTTTCCTCTCCACTGGGGGACCGATAACCTTACAAGTTTGGTCCCCCTATCCCAGACAACTAACCAACTAAAGTGTATTTTGCAGACTCATTCATTGGTATATGAGAAAACAATATGCAAAACGTGTCGTAAATCAATTAGAAGCAGAGATGTAATAAATTAAAATGTTGTGACTGATGCTGCAATTATACTACTTGAATAGTGACGATTCCTTTAATCTTTGGGGTGTGAGCTCAACGTCGGTTTTAATCCCCTTCATCAGTTTCTTCGATCATTTTACAACAAAGAGGACAGCATAAAAACCTTCTCCATGGAAAATGCCATGTTGGATCAAATTTCAACTCAAATGGCCAAGTAATTTTCGAGTTTTCAAAAAAATGTGCAAATGTTTGTAGAACTTATGGGACTTAACTACGGGGTCATCAGTCCCTAAGCTTACAAACTACTTATGAACTAGCTAAGACTAAGGAAGGCACAAATATCCATGCCCGAGGAGGGATTCGAACCCCCGACCGTAGTGGCCGTGCAGACCGTGACTGGAGCGCCTCAGTCCCCTCGGCCACCGAGGCCGGCTTTCGAGTTTTGGGAACACAAACGTACTCAGGGTGAATCGTAACCGCTATTATGTAAGAGTGGATCCTATATGCTCCTATGTGAAAGAGAACTTCCACAAACCTCTAAACTCTTGTTACTGACGGATGCGTAGCGGTCTAGTGAAGAGAGCGAGGGTGGGGGGGGGGGGGGGAGTAGTGAACCACAGAGGGAGATAGGGCGCAATAGGGTTCCCTAACTCTCCACCCCTGCATATCGTAGAATACAGACATTTTATTTATTACACAATTCATAATTCGTATGCGCTTCTAGAAATAATTCCCAGTTTCTCTTTAGATAATGTGACTCTTAAAACCGGATAATGGAACTGGGACTTCATTCGTTTGTTAAATCGCTCTACCTTCCATAGTGATGAACAAGCTATTGTATCGAGGAACAAAAGACGGCGGGGAAATAGCCACTCTTATGTGCAGTATCGATTTCCTTTATTGCCTTCTTCGAAATATTGTTGTCAAGTCGGCTAGAGGCGTTTTCCAATTGCTGTGAAATGATATACCCCATAATCAGCAATAGCTAAACGAAGCCCCTTCTGAAGAATTTACCTTCATACTTTAAATCTGCTACAACAAGAGCAATGGTATTAAATACACAGCCGGCCGCGGTGGTCGAGGAGACTGCGGCGCACCAGTCACGGTCTGCACGGCCACTACGGTCGGGGGTTCGATTTCCCCCTCGGGCATGGATATTTGTGCCGTCTTTAGTGTAAGGTAGTTGATAAGTAGTTTGTAAGTTTAGGGACTGATAACCCCGTAGTTAAGTCTCATAAGCTTAACAAACATTTGAACATTTTTTTTTTAAATACACAATCAGTCGGAGGTACTGCAAATTGGATTTAGAGTATAGCGAACATGTCCTTTATTGTGAGGTGCAGCATTTCGAACGGTAAGCTTCTAAATGCATTTTGGAAACTGTAACATGTTCCCGTCTGAATTTTTAGTTCAAATGTTCAAATGTTTGTAGAGTCTATGGGACTTAACTACGGGGTCATCAGTCCCTAAACTAACAAACTACTTATGAACTACTTACAACTAAGGACGGCACAAATATCCATGCCCGAGGGGGGATTCGAACCCCCGACCGTAGTGGCCGTGCGGACCGTGACTGGAGCGCCTCAATCCCCTCGGCCACCGCGGCCGGCAATTTTTAGTTCAGGGAAAAAAATTCAAATGTTTGTAAATCTATCGGACCAAACTGCGTG
Source organism: Locusta migratoria (assembly GCA_026315105.1). NCBI lineage: Eukaryota > Metazoa > Arthropoda > Insecta > Orthoptera > Acrididae > Locusta > Locusta migratoria. Next base: position 371,409,431 of record CM048755.1, read on the forward strand.
GTCATCAGTCCGTAGCTTACAAACTACTTAAACTAAGGTAAACTAACCCAAGGACAAACACACACACCCATGCCCCAGGTAGGACTCGAACATCCGAGGGCGAGCACCGCGAGCTCCGCAGCGAGGCGCCTTAGACCGCTCGGCTACTCCACCGCGGCAGTTATGGGAAATATACTGCCTGAAGAAATTATTCTAGTATGTTAAAATTAGAAAAGTTATTGGGCATTTAAGGTGATTTTAGTTGCCATATCAAAATCTAAATTTAAAACTACAAAGTAAAAGAATCAGTTTTTTTTAAAAAATTACTGAAATTGGTCATCTCTCAGATAATGAGCATTTTTGTCAGTTGCGTTCCAAAAAGAGCAAAGTGAACGTGCTGCAGACCAAATAAGTTGAAAAACTTAAATATTTGAAGGGTTAGTTGAAAATAGTTGTTATAATTTTAAAGCCACTTTCATATAGTGATTAAAACATTATGCAAATATTTATTGACATAGAAATCCAGTAGATTGGTTCAGAAACACAATAATTAGGAATTAAATTGTATGAACTTTTGCCCCACTTTAAGTTTGTAGTACTGAAAGTGGGCTGTTTGCGATGGCCTTCTGACAGTTCGAAATTTATTGGCAAATAATGCCTTAACAGTTCATCTGAGACTAAAACTGAATAGACGGATTTGTAGAGGAGAAAATTATTTACAACTTTGCTCTCTTATGTTTTGCCATACCATGATACGTTTCAAAGGCTCCCACTTTTCGGGTCGTGGCGCTCAACCGATCGAAACCAAATTTTACAGACGTGATTGTTGGCCTCAACAATCACAACATCCCTCTACATCTACATACATACTCCGCAATACACCGTAAGGAGCGCGGAGGAGGGTACACTGTACCATCACTAGGCACTCCGTTTCCTATTCCATTCCCAAATAGAACGAGGGAAAAATGAAAGTCTATATGCTTCTGTATGAGCCCTAATTTCTCTTATCTTGTCTTTGTGATCTTCACGTGAAATGCAAGTAGGCAACAGCAAGATCGTTCTGTAGTCAGCTTCAAATTCCGGCTCTCTAAATTTCAACACAATTTAACGAAAAGAATGTCGTCTTTCCTCCAGCGATTTCCATTTGCGTCCGCGGTGCATTGGTCAAACCTACCAGTAATGAACGTAGCTGCTTCTGAAGTGCTTCCTCGTCGTCCTTTAAACTGATCTACTGCGGGTTCCAAACACTTGAGCAATACTCAAGACGTGGTCGTTCAAGCGTTGTATATGCGTTCTCCTTAACCGATGAAGAACATCTTCCCAAAATTCTCCCAATAAACCCAAGTCGGCTGTCCGCCTAACTCACAAATTACCTTAAATGTTCGTTCTGTTTCATATCGCTCTGCAATTTTACGTCCAGATATTTGAACGACGCGACTGTATCAAGAGGTTCACTACTAATGCTGTATTCGAACACTATGGGATTGTTTTGCTATTCATGCGCATCACCTTACATTTTTCTACATTCTTCACACCATCTAGACATTTTGTCTAAGTCATCCTGTGTGCTATTACAGTCAGTTAGTGACGACACCCTCCCATACACCACAGCATGATCAACAAACAGCTGCAAATTACAAGGTACTCTGTCCATCAGATCATTAATACAGACAGAAAATAATAGCGGTCCTATCACACTACCCTCGGGCACGCCTGACTATACACTCGTCTCTGATGAACACTCGCCGTAGAGAACAACGTACTGCGTTCTACCACTTAGGAAGTCTTCCAGCCAGTCAAAACTCTGTGAACCTATTCCATATGCTCGTATCTTCGTTAGCAGTCTAAATCTAGAAAAAACACAATCTGCTTATTGGCCTTCATCCATAGCACGCAAGATGTCATGTGAGAAAAGGGCAAGCTGAGTTTCACATGAACGATGTTTCCTAAACCGTGCTGATTCATAGAAAGAAGCTTATCCGTCTCAAAGAAATTTACTACATTCGAACTGAGAATATGCTCCAACATTATAGCGGCGAAAGAGTGGCCGAGTGAATTGAGGTGCTATGCTCCGATGTGCGAGGCCGTTCCCCATCGGAGGTTCGAACCTCCCTCGGGCATGGATGTTTGTCTTGTCTTTAGTATAAGGTAGTTTATAAGTACTTTGTAAATTTAGGGACTGATGATCAAAAATGTTCAAATGACTGTAAATCTATCGGACCAAACTGCGTGGTCATCAGTCCGTAGCTTACAAACTTTTTAAATCTAGGTAAACTAACCTAAGGACAAACACAGACACCCATGCCCCAGGGAGGACTCGAACCTGCGACGGCGAGCAACTGCGCGCTCCGCAGCGAGGCGCCTTAGACCGCTCGGCTACTCCACCGCGGCGGACTGATGATCCCACGCAGTTAAGTCCCATAAGCTTAACAAACATTTGAACAATTGAATTTCCAAAATTCTACAGGAAACTGGAGTCAACGATATTGGCCTGTAGTTATGTGGGTCGGTTCTCTTACTTATAAACGGAAGTCAACTGCGCTGTTTTCCATTCACTAGGAACTTTGCGCTGAATTAAGGATTCGCGATAAATGCAAGCTAAGTAAGCGGCCAATGCCGCAGAATACGCTTTGTAAAACAGAACTGGTATTCCATCTGGGCAAGGAGACTTTTTTTGTATTTACCTCTCTCAGCTGCTTTTCTACACCGGAAATACCTATTAGTATGTCCTCCATTTGGGAGTTAGTGCGTTGATCAAATAATGGCACATTTGTATGGTCCTTCTGCGTGAATGATTTCTTAAAGGTTAAATTTAGAATTTCAGCTTTCCGTCTGCTTTCTTTTATTACTGACCCGGAATGATCAACGAGTGACTGGATAGTGGCCTTTGACCCGCTTATCGATTATACATAGGACCAGAATTTCTTTGGGTTCTCGGAAAGATCTTTTGCTAAGGTATGGATGTGGCAATTATAGTATGCTTCGCGCATCAATCCTTTTATAGACGCAGGAATCTCTACTAACTTTTGCCTGTCTTGATTTGCGTGTTCTTTTTTGAACCGAGAGTGCAACAGTCTTTGCTTTCTCAGTAGCTTTCTAACATTATTATTATGCCACGGGGAATATTTTCCATCCTTAATCGACTTTACAGACACACATTTCTCTAACGCTTTCTTTACAATGCATTTAAATTTAGTCCACAATTCCTCTACATCCATTGTACCGGAAATAAACGATGTTTATTCATTTTCTAACCGTGATGCTAGCAATTGCTTATCGGCTCTTTCTAACAAAAACACGCTTCTCGACTTCTTGACTGGTTTATTAACTTTGGACACCATTGACGTTATACGATATCATGATGCAAATTACACTGACATCGTTAATAAGGTCGGGCCTGTTTGTAGGTTTAAGGTCTACAATATTTCCATTGCGTGTGGGCTGTCGGTTTTACTGCTCAACACAGTTTTCGGAAAACGTGTCCAATAGTAGTTCGCAAGACTGCTTGTCTGTACTGCCTGAAATGAAACTAGAGAGGTCCCCATGTACACTCTTAAGGTTGAAGTTTCACCCGACTGCCGCGGCGGAGTGGCCGAGCGCATTGAGGTGCTATGCTGCGATGCGTGAGGCCGTTCCCCATCGGGGGCTCGAGTCCTCCCTCGGATGTGTTGTCTTTAGCATGAGTTAGTTTACAAGTAGTTTGTAAGTTTAGGGAGTGATGACCCCGCAGTTAAGTCCCATAAGCTTAACAAACATTTGAACATTTTCTCCCTCGACTAATATTGCATGGCCCAGATACCTACGCACTACCTGACGTAGACTTTCTTTGAATGACTCTAAAACTGCTACAGCAGCACTGGGGGCCCGGTAAAAACACCCAACTACTAACTTTACTTCTCTTAGACCTGTTATACGAGTCCAGATAACTTCACAGTCACTCTCAACTTCGACCCCGGTAGAAACAATATCTTTGTCCACTGCAATGAACACTGCCCTTACAGTTGTGCCTGATCTGTCGTTCCGATATACATTTCACGTATCGCTAAATATATCCGAGCTTCCCACATTATGATTTAGCCAGCTTTCGGTGCCTAAAACTATCTGAGCACAATAATTTTCCTGCAACGCGGTAAATTCGGGAACTTTGTTTTTAGTACTTTGAAAGTCTACGGCTAATATTTTGACAGTCGAATTATTGTTTTGAATGCTGCCTGAATTCGCTGTCTGAATGTTGAATAGCGATTGCTCATCAGAGTTAGTGACTAGGCTAGTCGCTAACTCTGATGAGCACTCGCTATTCAACATTCAGACAGCGAATTCAGGCAGCATTCAAAACAATAATTCGACTATCAAAATAGATCAGGCGCGCACTACACTATATAAGTGCACCCTACAAATACTCTGCTAAACGAGTAGCCGCTTCCTTAGTGTAGTGCGCGCCTGATCTATCTAGGGCGTCCTACAATTCCCCATCCGATAACGCAGATCCAGAAATCTGCAGCCATGACTGTCACAGAATCCGGCATAACCGGACGCCGCTAGAGGGCCACACTATGCCCTATCACAGCTATTATGAGTCGAATTGAAAAACTTTGCAAGTAAAAGTTGTTTAGACTTTAATATAGAGAAACGTTTGTTTGAAAATGTTATCGATGTTTTGACTCTGAAACTGCCGCGCGGAAATGGCCGGACGCTTTAAGATAAGTTGCTTCGGACGGCTCGGCTGCTCTCCGACGGAGATTCGAGTCCTCCCTCGGTCACGCGTATGTGTGTGTGTGTGTGTGTTTTGTCCTTAGCATAAGTTAGTTTAAGTAGTTCGTAAGTTGGGTTGGGTTGTTTGCGATAGGGGGAGTAAACTACTGAGGTTATCAGTCCGCCGGTGGGGAGGGGAAGGAGTGAGGATAGGAAAGGAGGGGAGGGGGAAAGGAAATGCAGTCCGGGAAGTAAAGAAGGAAGGAAGACTGCATTAGCTCGGGGCCCCGTGCTCGCCACGCACGTACTCACGAAAGAACTGTGAGCCCCCTGGGGGCTAGTTTGTAAGTCTAGGGACTTATGACCACTGCGGTTTGGTCCCACAACTTTACAAACACTTGAACATTTTGAACTCTGATAGTTGATACACACATTTAAAGATACAATTCTTCATATGTCTCCACCGTCATATTCTTTTGCTGGAAGCCATCTAATGGAGGTTCGAAGAATGGCCTGAGGTTGATATTATATGTAGAAATTAATAAGTCACAGGAAAATACCTTTACATTGAGAAATAAAAGATTATAAAAATCATAAATCGTAATTAATAATCATGATTATTAGGATTGGTTTCGTTATTTCCGAGGCCCCCACTCCTCCCAGTGTATGAATCTTTGCCGTAATTGAATTCTTTTGAAAAGGTCTTCCAAAAACAAAATCGATATATTGAAACATTTCGACCGTTTCGGAGGTGATGAATTAAATTCAACGACAAAGTTGTAAATTTGTGCTGAACCGGAATTCGGACCCCTATTTCCTGCTTCGGGCCAGCGGTCGCCTTACCAATTAGGCTATCCAGGAATGGTACCCTTCCAACCCAAATTATCAACTTATAGTCCCTATGTCCATTGATTCCGCTTGCTCGCAGCCTACACTGGATTCCCGCAAGGGATCGAGCGTTTGAATGCGTCTGCATTGAAATTGTCAGCTGCCTGTTGTGGGCATATTTACAATTACTGATTGGTGTCTGTTCTTTTCGGACATGTCCGAAGTAACAGACACCATATCAATAATTGTAAAATGTGCCACAAACAGGCAATTGACAATTTCAATGCGGACGCATTCAAACGCTCGATACTTTGCGGGAATCCAGTATAGGCTGCGAGCAAGGAGAATCAATAGGCAGGGAGCTAGAAGTTGAAAATTTGGGTCGGAAGGGAAGCGTGCCTCGATAGCCTAATTTGTTAAGGCGACCGCTGGCCCGAAGCGGGAAATAGGGGTCCGAATTCCGGTTCAGCACAAATTTACAACTTTGTCGTTGAATTTATTTCATCCCTCCGAAACGGTCGAAATGTTTCAATATTTCGATTTCGCAAACTTACAGCCTTTGCTGTCAACTAATTGTGTCTGTTCTTTCGGACATGTCCGAAAAGAACAGACACAATATCAATAATTAGTACAAAAACTCCAGAATTATAGAATATCTACCAAGAACTCGGACATGTCCGAAAAGAACAGACAGAATATCAATAATTAGTACAAAACTCTAGAACTATAGAATATCCACTAAGAACTCTGATAAAAACCTATATTCATGGAAAAAAGTTGCCAACTTCATAGCTTTCCGGGCGTTCAGCATTGCGATCATAATTTTCATTTCAAGAAATTCTGCAAAAATTTCCAAATTTTGTACAAAGAACTTTAGAAATAGAGAATGCCTGCCCAGACCTCTGAAAAAGTAATTGTTTCTCGAAAAATGGTTCCCAACTTCATACGACCCTAGTGTAATTTTGTACAGTTTATGTCCCTCATTAATACAATTAACTCATAAACTATTATCTGCACAAAAAATTTAATGATTTTCTGTAGAACTATTTGGTATCTATTCAGAACTGTGATCAGAGTATTGTTTTCGCAAATTAGGAAAAATAAGTTTTCAAGTAACTTACAATTGTTTCAATTTTATTTAATTTCTTCTCGAAATTTTGTATTTCAATTTTGTGCCAATTACTTTAACATTAGTTCATGTTTGTCTACAATTTCGGAAGACGGGTATCTTCTTTTCTTTTTTAAGTATAGGAAGAAGAATGATTTATTTTCGACTTCGAGTGCTTTCAGAATTATCGACACTTCTGAATACTTTTTGATATAAATGGAAAGACTTCTAAGCCTAATAAAATTTGATCATAGGTACCAGAAGGCTGTAAATATCGGCCTAACTTACTTCTCACCTACTAGAAGAGTCATTCACCGGCCCCGGGAATAAAATCCGAGTAGACGGCTGTGCTGGTGTGGGTGAATCAGAGGTGCGTGAGTAACTTTTGGATCGCTGCCTCAGCTGGTATTTGTGGCAACTAGCTCATCTCTGACGGGCTCAAAATACCTTTTTATAGAGACTGGAAGTACATTAATCAAGAACTGGGACTCAGAAACTGAATATTTGTTGCAGTTGTTTGCAAAAGTTGCTTGTTCACGATGAGGAAAGCAAACCGATGCGTTGTGAAACAGACGTGCTCATAGAATACGGGTACAATTTGTCGATTATTATTTACCGAGAATATTATCGTTTAATGGTAATAAAATCGCGAAGAAGCTGTCCAGACTGTGTGAACTTTTAAATTTATTATTATTATCTTCAATTTTATTATTATTGTTGTTATTATTATTATTAGTATACTGGTCTCACGTTCGGGATGAAGGTGATTCAAATCCGCCTCCGGCCATCAAGATTTAGGTTTTCTGTGAATTCCCTAAATCACTCCAAGCAAATGCCGAGATGGTTCCTTTGAAAGGGGACGGCCGATTCCTTCCCCCTCCTTACCCAAGAAATCCGAGCGTGAGCTCCGTCTCCAATGAACGTGTAGTCGACGGAATGTTAAGCTCTACACATCCTTCTTCCTGCCTTCATGAAGTAGATGATCATCTTTTTGGAAAATATGTTTTTTTTCAAGATTTCTAGATAGATATGCAATAATTTTAGATTTCCTTGTACAAAATTTAAATACATATGCAAAATTTCGTTAGAAATAATACACGAAAAAAATTTTAATCTACAAAAAAGTAGTTTCCAAGTTTCGTAAAAATTTATGATAACTCCTCCAAGAGTTCTACAAAAAATTCAGAAAATCTGGAGAGGTGTGAAGCTCTCACCTTTCTTTTTAGAGTTCTGAGTTGTTATTCTGTAGTTATAGAGTAAATTGTACTCAATTCCAAGTTCTACTTAATTTTGCCAGAAAAAAAAACTATTATAATAATTGTGAATAGCTGTGAAGTAGGCACCTGATTTTTAAGAATTATAATTTTTACAAAATTCTTTGGTTGAAATTCTATACTTCTAACTAAAAAAAATTACTAACATTTGCATCTGCTTTTTGACTCTTATTAGAAGAACTTTAATTCGATATTATTTCCTACAGGTAGGTATCAAATCTGAAGATGGCTTCATCTATAACGTGCTTTCACAAACTGCCTTTACTTCATTGTTTGATGTATTCTGTGAGTTACCAGTACACTTCGAGACATAGACAATTTTTTTTTTTACAGTGGAGGTCGGATGCGTTATACAACTGAAACATTTTTTACCTTCATATTTTCTGTTTGTTTGTTCTCTCTAGTTAGTAAAAAGAGACTAGTCATATGCTTCGTAAGCTTCAAGAAAAATATTTTTTCAGAAATAATTAAAATGTTTAAACAACTTATTCAATGTATTTAAACATCTGTTACAGCAAGGGAACCTTACTAATAATTGTGATGCAGATATCTGTGCATTATTCTGACTTTAATAAATTTCATGGATAAAATAACTTGTATTTACATTTATGTTGATAAAAGCCTATATACGACTGTATCATTTTGTAATAAAATTTAATACATAATGATTTGTTTCTAAACTAATCTGCTTGATTTCTATGTCGTCAGGTATTTGTAAAATATTTTGATCACGAAGTGAAAATTGATTCAAAATTAAAACTATTTTCAAATAACACTTGAAATATTTAGGTTTATCTACATATTTCGGCTGCAGGATGTTTAATTTGTTCTTTTTGGTATGGAAACTGGTTCAAATTCTCATTATCTGAGAGAAAATCAATTTCAGTACAATAACATTTTCAAAACTATTGAACTAGGTACGGAGAACTCTAACTATAGAATATCTAAACCAGAATTTCGAAAAAATGTGTTTCTCGAAAAACTTAACGCAAATCAACTAATCAGAAATGTTATCAATTTTTTTCCAGAATCTGCAGAACTATGGAACTTCTACCACAACTCTGACAAAATGTGAATTTCTCGAAAAAGGTGTGCCAACATCACACTTATTCAGACATTTTTTATTTTGATGATAATTTTTTTGTCACGTGATTTTGAAGAACTATAAAATTTTTCTACAAAGAAGTCTACAACTATAGAGTATAACAAGAACTCTAAAAATTTTATATTTCTCAAAAAGGGAGGTTCCAACTTCACAACTATTCATATACTATATTTAGAATGTTGATCGTGATTTTTTTCGAAATTCTGAAGAACTCAAGAACTCTTGACTCTCTGTCTAGAACTATAAAAATATGTATAATTATAGAGGAAGGGGTTTCAACTTCACAATATTTTGAAAATGGTTCCCTCATTATTGCAATTATCTCATAAAGTATAATCTGCACAAAAATGTAATTGAAGTTTCCTGTAGAACGTTTGGGAATCTATTAGGCACTGTGATGAAAATTTTTGTTTTCGCGAATCGACAAATAATTACTTCCAAAATACTAAAATTTGTTGGAATTTCATTCATTTTACCGAGCGACGGGGCGCAGCGGTAAGCCACTGGACTCGCATTTGGGAGGACTTCAGCCACGCGCTAATAGCCGAGCGTTCTAAGGCGCCTTGCTATGGAGTGCACGTGTGCTCCCCGTCGGAGGTTCGAGCCCTCCATCGGGTATTGGTGACTGTGTGTTGTCCTCAGTATAAGTAAGTTTAACTACCGAGTGATCAAAAAGACAGTATAAATTTGAAATCTTAATAAATCACGGAATAATGTATTTAGAGAGGTAAAAATTGACACACATGCTTCGATTGACATGGGGTTTTAATAGAACCACCCCCCTAAAAAAAAGTTCAAAAAATGTCCAACAGATGGCGCTGGACAGGAAAACGTCAGTGACTGCGCATGAAAAGCGCGTATAAAAGGAGCTGTAATGAGAGAGAGAATCAGATGCACCAGCAGTCGCAGATTGTTGACGTTATCTGAAAAGGCGCTTTTGGTGAAGCTGTATTATCAGAATGCTATTTTAGCGTTACGATCCTATCGCCATAGGAAGGGGATTCGAACTGGTAAAGGTCTGTTGACAAATGCGAGAATGATTTCGAAGTTCGAAGCCACGGGTTGTTTAGATGATAGACCCCGTAGTGGCCGACCGAGCACAAGGCGTAATGCTGCTGAGACAGTTCAGGAAGAAATGGAGACTGTAGCGAGTTCGTCTATGCACGGGGGATTCAGCGATCAGATTCTATCCTTACAAAATCCATCGGCATCATAAACTGTTACGTAGCGATTTAGTGAAGAGGAGGGCATTTGCGGTGTGGGCGTTTCAAAAGATGGCGGGAGATGACGATTGGTTGAGTAACGTGTTGTGGACCGACGCAGCTCATTTCACGCTCCGAGGGTCTGTCAACGCCCACAGCTACAGAATTTGGGCTACCGAAAATCCTAGAACTGTTGTGGAAACACCATTGCACGACGAGAAAGTCACGGTATGGGTTGGATTTACCACATCTACCGTTATCGGGCCTTTTTTCTTCGAGAAACTGCGTGATTCTGGTTTTGTAACTGCTACCGTGACAGGTAAGAGGTACGCCGATATGTTACAGAATCGCATCATCCCCATCCTGGCTGATAAACACCTGTTGGAACGTACGATTTTTATGCAGGATGGCGCTCCACCGCATATTGCTAGACGCATGAAAGATCTCTTGCGCGCGTTGTTTGGTGATGATCGTGTGCTCAGCCGCCACTTTCGTCATGCTTGGCCTCCCAGGTTCCCAGACCTCAGTCCGTGCGATTATTGGCTTTGGGATTATCTGAAGTCGCACGTGTATCGTGATTGACCGACATCTCTAGGGATGCTGAAAGACAACATCCGACGCCAATGCTTCACCATAACTCCGGAGTTGCTTTACAGTGCTGTTCACAACATTATTCCTTGACTACAGCTATTGTTGAGGAATGATGGTGAACATATCGAGCATTTCCTGTAAAGAACATCATCTTTGCTTTGTCTTAATTTGTTATGCTAATTACTGCTGTTCTGATCAGAACTTTACAAACATTTGAATATTTGACAGCGGTTCAAATGCGCCTGCGCCCTACCTGATATGAGTTTTTCTTGATTTCCCTAAATCATTCCAGGCAAATGCTGGGATGGTTTCTTTGAAAGGTCACGGCCGAAGTCCTTCTCCTGCCGTCACACAAACTATCCGAGCGTGACCTCCGGCTCTAATAACCACGATGTCGACGGAACGATAAGACTTAATCTTCCTTCCTTCCCTAAATTTTGCGGAACTATTTAAATTTTGTAAAGAACTATTGTATATCTCTAAAAGACATCATATAAATATATCAGTATGTGCTACTTTATAATTTTTTATTATGTGATGGTTTCATTTCGGCTAAATAGCCATCAGCAGACAACCTGCGAATATACAAAAAACGTATACAATATTCACCGTTTTGTTTTTATGTTAGGCCTGTTATTTCAATATAAAAATTTTGTTACTTACGTCCATATGACATCCTTAGGCAATGTCACGCTGCTTATATAACAATAAGGTGGTGTCACAATGCCGGCCGCGGTGGCCGAGGGGACTGAGGCGCTTCAGTCACGGTCTGCACGGCCACTACGGTCGGGGGTTCGAATCCCCCCACGGGCATGGATATTTGTGTCGTCCTTAGTTGTAGCTAGTTCCTAAGTAGTTTGTAAGTTTAGGGACTGATGACCCCGTAGTTAAGTTCCTTAAACTCTACAAACATTTGAACTTTTTTTTTGATATCACACTTAAATGTTATAATAAAATATCGTAATAAATTTGACACATCAACCACAATCGAAAATAATAAATAACGTAGCAACTGTAAACTGTATAGCAAGTTTGGCTAAATGTCAAAACAACAAGCTTCAAAATATTGACAAGTCAGCCAGGAAATTTATAGAATGGCCTGGATGTGACTGAATGTAGCTAAAGGGAGTGGACAAAATACAAGGTGCGCTTGAAAAGTTCAGTGGATACCACAAACCGAGATGGCGAGGATGAGGTGTCCGTGCATAGACATTGAGGGACATGTCAACAAGCGCCCCCTATCGTTCAGAGCATTGCAAGAAGCGGTGGTACACACTGTGACCCAGCTAACAGGGTCAGAGTGAGAACTCGTGTCATTACAACTTGGAGCGTAAAATAGAACAACGTGTTTACATCAAGGTTTTTGTTTCAAATTAGGTAAAACGGCGACGGAGAGCCATGTGATGTTAGTGCAAGTGTATGGTGTTGAATCAGTGAGTAAAACGTGTGTGTGTGTGTGTGTGTGTTTAATGGTTTAAACGCTTTAGAGACGGAAAGAAAGATGTCGAGGATGAGCCACGGTCGGGTCGATCGTCCACAATCACAGTCCCAAGACGACATCGAACGAGTGCGACGGTTGCTTTCGGATGATCGGCGGCTGTCTTTGAGAATGATTGTCCTGAAAGGCTTACACTTCGCAACGGTTGCGGAGATCCAACAACGTGTGACCTCAGTGCTTTGAGCGATTCCACAAGAAGCGTTTGCTGACAGTTTCCAACAGCTGTACAACCGATGTCAGAAGTGTTGTAGCGAATGAGGATTGCTTTGAAGGCCGGCCCCAGTGGCCAAGCGGTCTGCGGCGCGTCAGTCACAGTCTGCACGGCCGCTACGGTCGGGGGTTTGAATCCTCCCTCGGGCATGGATGTTTGTGTCGTCTTTAGTGTAAGGTAGTTCATAAGTAGTTTGTAAGTTTAGGGACTGATGACCCCGCAGTCGCCGCGTTGGCCGAGGGGACTGAGGCGCTCCAGTCACGGTCTGCACGGCCACTACGGTCGGGGGTTCGAATCCTCCCTCGGGCATGGATATTTGTGCCATCCTAGTTCGTAAGTAGTTCATAAGTAGTTTGTAAGTTTAGGGACTGATGACCCCATAGTTAAGTCCCATAACCATACAAACATTTGAACATTTTGAACGCCGCAGTTAAGTCCCTTAAGCTTAACAAACATTTGAATATTCGATTACTTTGAAGGCCGGTAAAGATATTTTGTCTGTAACTATTGTTTCCTCTATTTGCTGAGACCATTCACCGAACTTTTTCAGACGCACCTTGTGTGTTGGTGGGATCCTTCTGCTATCCGCAGCAAATGACAATTGTGTAAACTTTATCAATAGAATTTTGTGATCTGTTTGCAGTCAGTCATTCACATCGAAGGTAATGGACTAAATCCATAACACTCGTATTTATACGGAACCAACCGATTACCAATCTAGCAGCGCTCGTCCTAATGGCGTTGATACCTTCCATTAGTAGAACCGGGCAGGGACCCCAAACATTGGAGCAGTGCTCAAGAATAGGCGTGTACGTGTAGTGTATCCCAGGCGGTTGCTCCGCATCATCGACCAAACCTTTTCGATAGGCGAGAGATTAGAAGAACGGGGAGGCCAAGGTACCAATACTATCCGATGGGCAACAAAGACACATTGCGTGTCACTTGTGGTCGTAAATACAAAACAATGTGGCCATCGGCAAGCCCCGAAGCTATGAGAGTACAAGAGGCTCCAACACTTTAGAGATGTTACGCTAGCGGTTAGTGTACGGCAGTGCGTACTGTGGGCGAGGGTTGCGGTATTTGAATCTAATACCTCTCCAAACCATAACACCGCGTACAGGACCAGTATGGTGATGCATAAAGCAACGTTTCAATGTCTCTCAACACGATGTCTTTAGACTATAATCCGACCATCGTGATGGTGCAAGCAGAATCTGGATTCTTCACTAAAAACGTCGCTCCAATCCAGAGCATTTGTTTCCACGCTGAATGTTGATTTAGTATTGATTCTCTACCGATGTGTTTCTGAACCGAACCTTCGTCTTGTGTTTGTGGAGGTTTCTGTGTAAGAAGGGAGTGAATGGCCGGGCGGTCTTAGGCACCATATCGCGGACTGCGAGGCCACTCGCCGGAGGATCGAGTCGTCTCAGTGGTAAGCCATTGGAGTCGCAGTTGGAAGGACGGAGCATCAGCCACGCGTTAGTGGCCGAGTGCTCTAAGGCGCCTTGCTGTGGGGTGCCCGTGTGTCTGCTCCCCGTCGGAGGTTCGAGCTCTCCATCGGGCATGGGTGAGTGTGTGTTGTCCTTAGCATAAGTTAGTTTAAGTCTAGGGACTGATAACCACTGCAGTTTACTCCCTTAACTTTACAAACATTTGAATATTTGACAGCGGTTCAAATGTACCTGCGGCCTACCTGATTTCCCTAAATCATTCCAGGCAAATTCCGGGATGGTTTCTTTGAAAGGTCAAGGCCGATGTCCTTCTCCTGCCGTGACAAAAACTATTCGAGCGTGACCTCCGGCTGTAATGGCCACGATGTCGACGGAGAACAAACTAACGACTAGATGGTAAAATATTGCGAAATCAACGTCACACGGCCGTGATGTGTTGTAAGGAAAAGTAAAATGTTATTCCACTATAATACAAATAAACATTTACTTTGCTTAATAGGTAGTACTTACCAAACGCATTTATTTCTGTATCACTATTGCTCTCAAAATCTGGGTTGAGTGCTGAACACACCTCTTCCCAGGCTTTTCTTGTTGCGTTTCTATCCTTGTAAATATCTAAAGTTTTGCCCCATAACACAGGTTTTGATTCAACTAGCGATATCAAAAGTTCAGCGTCAATTCCTTCCATAATGTGAAAATAAGCTAACAACACTGACAAACTGAAAACACCGAAAAAAGCAACCTGAAACCAAACTGAACGCAGCAGAAACAACACTGGGGACAGCTCCCGTACGACTGAAATCGTGCAGTGTGAAAGCACGCACTTGGTCACGTGGGGCGCTGTGCGGTCCCGTGTGGCTGCAGCGGCACTGGACGGCTAAAAATCGTGCCCGTGTTGTAACCGTACAGTGTGGAAGCTCTCATGCTCTTCATCAGGCGACTGCAGCGTGACTGACAGTACCGTTTTTTTCCCGCACGGGCGAAATCGTGTAGTGTGAAAGTGGACTCAGGCTTCAATTTCGGATTGTAAGGATAGCCAGTAGTGTCATTTCCAAAGAAATAGTACCAGTATCCGCTTTAAGCGATTTAGGGAAATAACAGAAAACGTAAATCAAAGTGTCCAGACTTGAGTTCAATAGCTTACGGCTGCGCCAGCTGGTTCGCTGTGTGAGTAAATTACTTGGGGCACAGGCTGTGGCTGCTGTTTGCTAACCTTCAGAGCGCACGGCTAGCCGCGGGCTGTGTACACTAACTGCTCCTGCTGACACTCAGTTCCTGCCTACGCCCCAACAGCCAAAACGGCTGCCGAGTTCAAATCTCCTAAACGCGTGGGAAGATTGTCTACAGCTGTCAGTGCGATGCTATTCGACGGATTTTATGGAGGAAGGAGGAAGCTTGGAGTTTTACGTCCATCGACGGCGTGGTCATTAGAGACGGAGCGCCGGCCGCGGTGGCCGAGGGGACTGAGGCGCTCCAGTCACGCTCTGCAAGGCCACTACGGTCGGGGGTTCGAATCCCCCCTCGAGCATGGATATTTGTGCCGTCCTTAGTCTTAGTTCATAAGTAGTTTGTAAGTTTAGGGACTGATAACCCCGTAGTTAAGTCCCATAGACTATACAAACATTTGAACATTTGAACATTTTGAAGAGACGGAGCTTACGCTCGGATGTTTGGGTAAGGATGTGGAAGGAAATCGGCCGTGCCCTTTCAAAGGAACCATCCCGGCATTTGCCTGGAGTGATTTACGGAAAGCCGCGGTGGAGTAGCCGAGCAGTCTAAAGCACCTCGCTGCGGAGCGCGCGGTTGCTCGCCGTGGAGATTCGAGTCCTCCCTGGGGCATGGGTGTGTGTGTTTGTCTGTAGGTTAGTTTACCTAGGTTTAAGTAGTTTGTAAGCTACGGACTGATGACCACGCAGTTTGGCCCGATAGATTTACAGACATTTGAACATTTGAATTTAGGGAAATCACGGAAAACCTAAATCAGGATGGCCGGAGGTGGATTTGAACCACCAACCTTCCGAATACGAGTCCAGTGCGTTACCAACGGATTTTATCTGCGGACTTTGAATGTGGAATAGTAGTTGGAGCTAGACATATGGGATATTCAGTTTCGGAAATCGTTAGGGAGTTAATTATTCCGAGATCCACAGTGAGAATAGCAAATTTCAGGCATTATCTCTCACCACGGTCAACGCAGTGCGAAGAGTTGAGTGCAAAGAGATGAGCAACACTAGGTGAAATATCCGGAGATCTCAGTGTGGAGAGTACGACCAACGTCTCCGCTTCGATTTGGCGCAAACTGCCTATGGCAGACTTGGGTGCCTTTCCTAACTGCTAATGTAATGTTTGTATAGCTTATGGGACTTAACTACGGGGTCATCAGTCCCTAAACTTACAAACTATTTATGAACTACTTACGAACTAGGACGGCACAAATATCCATGCCCGAGGTGGGATTCGAACCCCCGACCGTAGTGGCCCTGCAGACCGTGACTGAAGCGCCTCAGTCCCCTCGGCCACAGCGGCCGGCAATTCATAACTGCACAACTCCTGCAGCTTCTCTCCTGGGCTCGTGACCATATCGGTTGGCCCCCAGAGTGGAAAACCGGGGCTTGATGAGTCCCAATTTCAGTTTTTACGAGGTGAAGGTAAAGCTAGAGAGTGCCACACACTGCACGAAGCCCACCCACCCACGTTACAAACCAGGACTGTGAAAGCTGGAGGTGGCCCCATAATGGTGTGCGTTGTTTTTACACGAAATAGGCTGGGTCCTCTGGTCCAACCGAACCTATCATTGATTGGAAATGGTTACTTTCGGCTACTTGTAGACTATTTGCAGTCATTCGTGTACCTGATGTGTTCAAGCAACGATGGAATTTTTATTGATGAGAAGGTGACATTTCACTGGGCCACAATTGTTCCCGATTGGATTCTGTAACAGTCTGGACAAGTCCAAAAAAAAAAAAAAAAAAAAGTCAAAATGTTTGTAAATCTGTCGGACCAAACTGCGTGGTCATCAGTCCGTAGCTTACGAACTACTTAAACCTAGGTAAACTAACCTAAGGACAAACACACAAACCCACGCCCCAGGAGGACTCGAACCTCCACGGCGAGCAACCGCGCGCTCTGCAGCGAGACGCTTTAGACCGCTCGGCTACTCCACCGCGGCTGGACAAGTCTAGCGAATGGTTTGGTCACACACATTGCCCGGCATGGATCCCAGTGAACATTTGTGGGGCATGTTCTAGAGGTCAATCCATAAAAAAAAATAATAATAAAATAAAATTAAATTAAATTTTAAAATAATCATGCACCGGCAACATTAACATAATTGTGAACGGCTATAGATGCAGCGTGGCTCCGTATTGCCGCAAGCTATTTCTAACGACTTCAGACGGCGTCCCGTTGCTTCATTTCGCCAGGCAAAAGGAATTAGGGGGAGTCCACGCCGCGGTGGAGTAGCCGAGCGGTCTAAAGCGTCTCGCTGCGGAGCACGCGGTTGCTCGCCGTGGAGATTCGAGTCCTCCCTGGGGCATGGGTGTGTGTGTTGTCCTTAGGTTAGTTTACCTAGGTTTAAGTAGTTTGTAAGCTACGGACTGATGACCACGCAGTTTGGTCCGCTAGAATTACAAACATTTGAACATTTTTTTTATGTTCAAAATGTTCAAATGTTTGTTAAGCTTATGGGACTCAACTACGGGGTCATCAGTCCCTAAACTTACAAACTACTTATGAACTACTTACGAACTAGGACGGCACAAATATCCATGCCCGAGGGGGGATTCGAATCCCCGACCGTAGTGGCCGTGCAGACCGTGACTGGAGCGCCTCAGTCTTTTTTGAGTCCACGACTTTTGTCACCTAATTGTATACGAGAAAAGGTACGAAGCGACACTGCGTGTAACTGAAGTCTTTATTCAAAAGTAATCACCAGACGCCTGAGCACAAGTATCCTATTGTTTAAGCTACCGAAGGATTCCCTGTTCCCAGAATTCCCGTGGCTGTGACAAGAGTCAGTCCTCTACTCTGTCCTTCAGTTCGCCGTCCGAGTTGAAGCGCTTCCCTTTGAGACATTTTTTTAGCTGACCAAACAAATGGAAATCACAGGGCGACATGTCCCGGCTGTAGGGCGGATGCTCAAGCTGCTTCCACTTGAACTTGGCCAGTACACTTTGTGTGACCCTGGAGACGTGTGGACGCGCGTTATCGTGGAGGATAACTCCCTCCGTGAGCAGCCCAGGCCATTTGCTCATGAGGGACTTGAGTAAGCTACAGATTGTCTCACATTACACGTCACTGTTCAAAATGTTCAAATGTTTGTTAAGCTTATGGGACTTAACTACGGGGTCATCAGTCCCTAAACTTACAAACTACTTACGAACTAGGACGGCACAAATATCCATGCCCGAGGGGGGATTCAAACCCCCGATCGTAGTGGCCGTTCTGACCGTGACTGGAGCGCCTCAGTCACCTCGGCCACCGCGGCCGGCCACGTCACTGTTAATGGTTTTTCCGTGCTCGAGGAATTCGATGATTTTCTCACCTTGGACGTCTTAAAGACGGTGAGTATCAGCTTGCCTGCTGAGGCACAGCCTTGAATTTTTTAGGGGGAGGTGACGACGCATGCTTCGCGTCCCTAGATGTCGCACTACGTTATACCAAAGCGGCAGATTCAAATTTTATCTGGTTTGGTTTTTAAGACGTTTCGAACATTTTCATTTGAACACCCTTCGTACTTCGATTATCGCGCCACGAGCACTCATTCAATCTTGCTGTTGGCGGTGGCCATATTGTTTTGCCTCATCAGTCTATGTAGGATAGAATACCAATTAAAATTATTCGATGACGTGGTGCTCAAAGTCCCTGACAGTCTCATAGCGATGTTGGTTGAGAGCCGTAACAGATGAGCCCATACGCTCGCCTAGAAACAAACAACGGGCTCAGAAAGTGTGAAATGTTACCTTCTCATAGATACTATAGGCAGCTGATTGCTGAATTTATTAGGATAACGTTGTGAAAGATTTTTTTGACTCTGACAGCTGTCATTCGTATTAAAAAAAAAGTTCAAATGTTTATAGAGTTTATGTGACTTACCTACGGGGTCATCAGTACCTAAACTTACAAACTACTTATGAACTAGCTTATACTAAAGACGGCACAAACATCCATGCCCGAGGGGGGGATTCGAACCCCCGTCGGGGAACGGCCTCGCGCATCGTAGCATAGCGCCTCATTGCGCTCGGCCGCTCCGCTCGTATTTTCTGATTGAATGTCAGATAGCTAATTATGATTATTTTGCGATGTTTTGTTCCTCTAATTCAATTGTTGGATGCCTTTGTAATTTACCTTCCAGAGGATTTAAAGCATTTCATTATATGTTATTAATGAGCTTATTACATTTATGCCATACTGTTTTTGTCCAGTACCCTGCTAGCCTTTTCGGGTAGTTTTCATGTGTATGTCGTCCATGTACTGTCCTGTCATCTTCCTCCATTACTTGTAAGAAGTACTCGGTGGCTACAGAAGAAAAGGTTAACCTACAGATTGACCCCTGTGGGTACTCGTCGGTAATTTCTTCTTACCAGCTCTCTAATCTGCTGTGATACGGTGCAGCAGGCATCTACAGTATCGTGAATCGCGCAAACAGCACAGACTAATAAAGAATATCGAGCGGACGAACGATATCTCTTAATATTGCAATTTCTGGCGTGTGTTATCTAGTATTGGAAGTGCTTGATTTATCATGCCTCAATAAATTTATTCTCCCCGAATCCTAAGTGATGCGGTTTGAGGCCACTGAGGTTTGTGTGTGTTTTATAGTAATCGTAAAATGGTAATCGAGCTGAAGGCTGTTTTTTAACACCGAAGTGTTATTCTAGAGAATGTCTCATTAGAAGTCGTGTACCACTGCTTTTCCCACATTAGGATTCGCTTACGAAAACAGCTACAACGTTCTTCCTAGCAATTTGCAGATTGGCATTTCTCTCATTTACAGATCGGCGCTGCAGGCGAAAGAAGTGACAAGTGACACAAAATATTCTGAAAGCAACTGGCGAATGAACTCTGGAGCTTTGGATTCGTAGTGTGGCAGCTACTTTATTTTCCTTCGTCCCCCATTACCAGCCCTTGCTCGTTCAATTCCGCCTACGTTGGCAAAGTCATATGACTGAAACAAACTCCTATTTCGTAAATAGCGATTATCCACATAAGAATATTTATGTGCTTGCGAGAATATTTACAGTTCTGGCCATCCAAATGAAACACCTAAGAGGATCTGACATATCACAGCCGAATTTATTTGGGACATAACACGTTGTACAAAGACCACATGATTGAATATACAACCCCTTGTGAATTGACGAAGATGATAAAAGCAGTACTGAGTGCTGCCGCCATTGCTGGTTATAACCGCTGCTACGTGACTCAGAAGCTCTGACACTTCAGAGATGTAACGCTGACTGACTAATGTACCGGCGGTGCATAGTGGGGGGATGCCGTGGTTTAATCCAGTCGCGGCTGGCGCTTCAGATGAGTGGGGGTTCACTTCCTTCAGTTCCCCCCTTCCCAGCTCGGCGTGTCAATGTTTCGCCACCCCCCCTCCCCGCCATATCGTTGGCGTCTAATGAGACACCTCTTCGAGTGGCGACGGGAAAAGCGCCTTGGAACCCCCCCCTCCCTTTTAGATATATTTTCGTTACAAGATCTGCAGAATGTCTTACGTCGGCTTGTTTGCGCTTGCTTCAACTCGAGCTGAGGCGTAGATCTACCAAGCTTCTTTATTTCACACTTCTCTTCCAACCTTAAAGCTGAGTAATTTGTATACAAATGATACTGAACGTTGTTCATTTTTCTTTGATAATAAACACCAAGAACATACGAATATGCACATGAACACTAAATCACAGTAAGTAACTGATTACACTGTTAAGTGACTGTAATAAAATGAATCTGTTACAATGAAAAGACAAGCTACCTTCGGGTCTCGTGAGACTGTAAGCAGCACCCCCTCCTAACCTTACGCATGAACAAAGGCTGCTCTTCCACACATCTTTTCAAAGTGTTAAATATTCGTTACAACGAAGAGTATAAATGTCATTTACCTTAAAAATCGTGACACATTTGCAAAAACGTCCAAAGTATATGTGGCAAGTAACAATAAAAAAGTCATTGTTGTTTCCGTACCTGTTAAAAAGAAGATTCGGTTTAAAAAATTGCTTGCAGCTGGTTTCGAACCCACTCCCTTCTACAGCACAGAGATATTCCGCTTGCTAGGTGGAGAGTTGTTACTTCATTATTATTCATGATCGGATCTTCTGAAGGCATATACAATTGATGCGTTTTTAATTTATAGTTATAAGATATTTTACCAAATATGACGTGTTTTTGATGAATCTTCAATGCGCCAAAACAAATATGAAGGGCGGATGTTGTCTTCAAGGAGGATTTGCGCATGCGCAAGGCGAGGTGCGCAGTAGCTCCATCGTCTCGATTCGGGACCATTCGTGAGTAACGGCCAGTGAACGAGTAGCCAGGATCTGGCGTCTCTACCAGCTCCAACGTCAATGTTAAAAGCGGTGTTTTCCCTCGCCCTGCCTGCCGCGGGAGCGCCCATATGCTGCCTCCTGGGGGTTCAGAAGAGAAATTGAACCTCAGCCGCGCATGCGCATTGCAAAGCTGCGGCCACTGCCGCCTATATTAAGCGGCCACGCTACGATTCGTATATGTACTGTCTCCGCGACGTAAAACTTTTCTCATGCGACAAAAATACTTCGAATGTGCATATAAAATGATCTGATAGATGAACGAAACGAAGAATGTTGGTTTAAAAACACTTTTTATTTTGTAAATACACTTCGCGGGTTTGCCGCCGGATGACATTGTGAATCTCCCACAATATTTCGTCGACCCAACTGTTCGACATCTTCAGGTGGTGGTAGCTGTCAGTACTTCAAGGCGCGACTGATGGAAATTACGCGGCAGCGGCGGTATTTATCAGGGCGTGTGCAGAGAATACGCATGCGCGAGAGACCGTTCAGTGTTGGTCGGCGGCGGCGCTTCTGGTGCCCCTTGCTGGGAGCCGAGGAGGCGCCGTGGGCAATGATGTGCTGCCGGACGCCCCTGTGGTGGAAATTGGAACTAAGTATCTGCGTTGCGCTGCGTTCCTTCGTGTTTCCGATTTTCTCTTTTCTCCTGTTTTGTTTTGATTGCAGCCAATACTGGATTCCAGGCTGCACTCATCTGGAAACCTGCATCCCTCTTGATAAGATTGTCCGCCGTACGGATGTGTATGGCCTCCTTAAAAATACTGTCCCAAAATGATGACACTGACGATAGAACTTCTGTTTTCTCGTAACACATCCGATGACCTGTGTTCAGGCAGTGCTCAGCTACCGCTGACTTACTGGGTTGTCCTAGGCGTGTGTGGCGTTGGTGTTCAGTACAGCGTTCTTGCACAGTTCGACATATCTGCCCTATATAAGATTTTCCGCACTGACATGGTATTTTGTATACGCCGCGTTTTCGAAGGCCAAGCTCGACTTTGACCGAGCACAATAGATTCCTCAGTTTTGATGGCGGACGAAACACACATTTGATGTCGTGTCTCTTCAGGATACGTTCTATTCTAGATGACATGCCACCAAAATATGGCAAGAACGCCGTTACAGTGGGTGCCTCCGAATCTTCATCAACATCCTTTCGTTGAAATTGCTTCAATCGAAATGCATTGCGTATTTGTGCTCAGAATAACCGTTTTGCTGGAATACAGTTCTTAGATGTTGTAGTTCACCTGGCAAGCTGTCAGTATCTGAGACCACATGTGCCCTGTGTACCAAAGAGTGTAAGACGCTACCGCGTTGTGCAAGATGATGACAACTTGTGGCCTGAAAATATAGCTCTGTGTGCGTCGCTTTGCGGTAGACACTATGGCCCAGCGTACCATCAGGTTTTCTTTTTACCATGACATCCAGAAAAGGTAAACTTCCGTCTCTTTCCAACTCCATGGTGAACTGGATACTTGGATGGAGTGAATTAAGATGCTGAAGAAACGTGGGTAACGTCTCTATTCCGTGAGGCCACACCACAAATGTGTCATCCACATAGCGCCAGAAACAAGAAGGTTGCAGACGTGCTGACAGTAGTGCTCTTTCCTCAAAGTCTTCCATAAAATAGTTGGCCACCATGGGAGATAGAGGACTCCCCATGGCGACTCCGTCAACTTGTTCAAAATATTGGTTACTGAATACGAAGTACGTTGACGTAAGCACATGCTTGAACAACGCCACAATGTCTTTCTCAAACTTACTGCTGATGAGCTGCAGTGAGTCCTGTAAAGGTACTTTGGTAAATAAAGAAACGACGTCAAAGCTGACCAAGATATCTGTTGATTGTAGTTGAAGAGTCCTTAGGCGTTGTATGAAGTCCTCCGAATTTTTGATGTGGTGTTCACATTTGCCTACAAGTGGTGCCAATTGAGAAGCGAGATATTTAGCTTGAGCGATATCTGGAAGCATCATGGATTGCTATACCCCGACAACATATTCAGAACATCGTTGATTCAATACCGAGGCTTGCAGCCGTGGTTATAGCCAAAAATATCGGCAAGACTCAGAAGTAATTTTATTATGATGCTCACTTCACACAGTGCAGTATTTTCAATCATGTGATTCTTATACAACATGTTATGTTCCAAAGAAATTTCACTGTGATATTGCGGGTTCCTTTTGGTGTTGAATTTTGAATGACCAACAGCGTATGAACCTACTGGCTGCAGATAATGAGCAAACTAAACAGTTTGTTGTGCACTGTTCACCATGCCAGATATCCCAGTAGAACACATTACCATCTAAATACAATCGATATTGCTTAAGGGGGAAAACTTAAGACGTCTGGAACGTAAATAAAAATAGATATAAGGGAAAGGCAACTGTATTCATAAAGCAAATATTCATATACAGGGGCTGTAAAAATGTAGACCCTGCTAGAAAGGTATGCCTTAAAATAAATGAATATGCAAGCATACGCTTTCGTGGCCGTTGTCAGTGTAAATAAAACTCTTCTGGGTATGTGAGCGCGTCATCATTTTTATAAACTCTGTCGACGGTTCGGTCAGTGTCGCAGGCAGCCTTCATCAGGGTCTGTGTATGACTGCTGAATGTGGGTTTTTTTAAATTTTTTTTATTGGTAATTTATAGCCACCAGAGGTGACATGCTGGCAGCAGTGCTGCTCTTCAGCCGACTGTATTTACAATTTCGACAAGTCGTCTGTTAAAAACATAGAAAGGTGATACAATTTGTTGAATTTAAACACTTTAATGGAGAATAAAATGGAGAGAACAGACATAGAGCAAACAGTTTGAAGTAAAAACACATTCAAAATTAAAACAGCCACGGTGGTTAAAATCACACAGAGATAGAATTTAAAAATCCAGGGAGGTTAAAATCACATTGACGGAGCACACTAGATGATGACGAAGACACTGCGTAAAGCACATGGCTACACTAATATTCTGCCTGATCGGCGGCCGGTGAAGTATTAAAACACCACTTGAGCACGAAGCACAAACACTGGCACAACACGAAACTGCGCACTGTTAAAATATCTCGACACATGGGCCCCGTAGTGGGAAAAGGGGAGGCAGGGGAAGCGCGGTGGGATAAGGACGGGGTGTGAGAGGGAGGGGGCGGAGAGGGGAAAGTGCCAGGACTCACCGTAGGAAGCAGCTGGAGAGGAGAGCCAAGCGAGGGAGTGGAGGGGGGAGGAAGGGAGACGTACAAATAAGGGGATGGAATAAGGTTGAAAGGAGGGGGACGGAGGGCGCCATCCGGGAGAGGGAGTTGACGGAAGTTACCCTCGGAGAGGACGCGGAGAGTGTGAACGTGAAGGGAAGGAGGGATAATAAGGTAAATTTCAGAACGTGACGAAAGGGAAAGTCGTAAAGGATCCGCGTGGGGGACGGGAGGCGGATACGGTAAGCGAGGCGGAGGGCATGGCGTTCTAGGATCTGGAGGGACTGAATGTGAGATGGCTTATGACTTATATAACAGCGGTTTGAGGAAGAGGAAGATAGATGTTGGTCTTTCTTTATTGGTATTTATATTATTACACTCCACTGGTGGGAAAGGGCGTCAACGATTGGTGTTTTCACGACAAGTTTTATATGTGATGAGATTGCATTCTTCCCTCTTATTGATGAAAATGGGCGGTTCCGATTGACTTTTGCGTTGGAAGCTGCTATTGGCGAGATATACATGAGGGAACTGCAGCAGCTGTGGCGTGCCGCTGTCTACTAGTCCCCTGGCGCAGACGCGGGCGCTCGTGTGCACCACGCGGCCGCTGTGGTCTCCAGGGCGCCTGCGTCAGTCGTTCTGCTCGCGCTCCCGTCCCCTAGTGCTGCAGCCAAGACGCCGGAAATCTGTATCCATCTTCTCTGTTCATATTTACAGGGCGCTTGGCTATTTCTATAGCCTCTCTAACCTTTCTCCTAGTCGAGAGTGGTTGTTTCGCCATCACGCGGGCCTCACCGAAAGATAACTGTTTTCCGCTCTGATTGTGGTGCTCTGAAACCGCTGACTGTCCAAGCCGTATATACCTTTGATGTTCAGAAAGCTTCGTACTGATTGCTCGTCCGGTCTCTCCTATATACACAAGCCCCTACTCGCAGCTGATTTCATAGACGCCAACATTATTCAGTTTGTCAACTGCGCCCTTTGTGAAACCCAGGCCATCATTAATCTTGTTGGTGCTGTGTAAGACTGGCTTGGAGCCTTCCAGACGAGTACTTTGCCCACATGCTTAGTGACACCTTGTACCGGGTGATCAAAAAGTCAGTATAAATTTGAAAACTTAATATATCACTGAATAATGTAAATAAAGAGGTAAAAAAGACACACGTGCTTGGAATGGCATGGGGTTTTATTAGGAAAAAAAAGTCCGACAGATGGCGCTTCATCTGATCCGAAAAGCAATAATTAGCATAACAAATTAAGACAGGAAATGCTCATTATGTTCATCATTCATCAACAGTAGCTGTAGTCAAGGAATAATGTTGTGAACAGCACTGTAAAGCATGCCCGAAGGAATGGTAAGGCATTGGCGTCGGATGTTGTCTTTCAGCATCCCTAGAGATGTCGGTCGATCACGATGCACTTGCGACTTCATGTAACCGCAAAGCCAATAATCGCACGGATTGAGATCTTGTGTGTGGCGGCTGAGCACACGATCGTCACCAAACGACGCGCGCAAGAGATCTTTCACGCGTCTAGCAATATGGGGTGGAGCGCCATACTCCATTAAAATCGTACGTTCCAGCAAGTGTTTATCAGCCAGGCTGGGGATGATGCGATTCTGTAACATATCGGCATACCTCTCACCCGTCACGGTAGCAGTTACAAAACCAGAATCACGCAGTTCCTCGAAGAAAAAAGGCCCGATAACGGTAGATGTTTAGTTATAATAAAACCCCGTGTCATTCCAAGCATGTGTGTCAATTTTTACCTCTCTATTTACATTATTCCATGATTTATTAAGTTTTCACTGACTTTTTCATCACCCGGTACATAAGGTAATATGGCGATGTTTCTTGTTTCCTAAAAATGTTTATAAATTTATCGGAGTCAACCTCGTGGTTATTAGTCCGCAGCTTACAAACTACTTAAACTAATGTAAAGTAACCTAAGGGCAACACAAACACCCATGCCCGAGGGGGGGACTCCAACCCCCGACGGCGGACGGCCGCGCGCACCGCAGCACGGAGCCGCGGCTTTTACTTCCTCCTGCTTCTGTCTATTGCTTACATCCTTTCCGAACATTGCTTTGTTCATCCCACCCATCCCATAGCCATTGTCCGCAAAGGTGGATTTGAGGTGTCGTAGTGCCGCCTGTAAGTGATCATCGCTGATCCTGTGTGAAGGACGGATGTATTCTGCGTGGGGTAATGATGGGAGGAAGCATGCTGATTCCTACCCGTGATGGTGGCTTTTCTGTACACTCTGTGGCCGAGTTTACCGTCAGATTTTCGGTAGACCTCACGTCGAGGAAAGGTAGCACCCCATTCATTTCTACCTCTGTCGTGAATTGTATTTCGCTGTGCTACCGATTAAAATGTTTGTGGAAGTTGTGTAGCTCCTCTTCCCCAGGTGTCCAGATGACGAAAGTATCGCAGCCAGCATACTGGGCGTAATGATGTTGACTGGGCCGGCCGCGGTGGCCGAGGGGACTGAGGCGCTCCAGTCACGGTCTGCACGGCCACTACGGTCGGGGATTCGAATCCCCCCTCGGGCATGGATATTTGTGCCGTCCTTAGTTGTAGGTAGTTCATAAGTAGTTTGTAAGTTTAGGGACTGATGATCCCGTAGTTAAGTCCCATAAGCTTAACAAACATTTGAACATTTGATGCTGACTAGAGAGCCGTTTCTTGAAATCGTCGACAAGTCGTTGCCTTTTTTTTAATGGACCGAAGGCGTGATAATGGCATCAGATGAGATTCGGATTATACAGCTGTTGTTCGTGTGTCTGTCAAGAGGGTTGGCTAACAGCTGCATTTCAATTTTTCGATTGGGGACATGCGTTATGATGAAGCAGCACCGCCCCTTGTTGGCGTTTTCGCATGTTGCTCTACACACATTTGTCATTATCCGATGAATGTCTGCTGCTCACTGTCCTCCAGCGGCCAAGGAAAGGGCAACATTTCATCAGTCCTGTTTCGAAGCATTTGGTAATAACGTAATAACATCACCACAGTTCCGGGTTCCGCATTATCCTCACGCACGCCAGAAATACTCGACTGACATACACTATGTATGCTGGAATTCAATATGATGTAGGCCTACCCTTAGTCTTGATGACAGCTTGTACCACCGCAGGCATACTTTTAATCAGATGCTGGAAGGTTTCTTGGCGAATGGCTGCCCATTCTTCACGGAGTGCTGCACTGAGGAGAGGTATTGATTTAGGTCGGCGACGCCTGGCACGAAGTCGGCGTTCCAAAACATCCCAATGGTGTTCTATAGGATTCACGTCAGGGCTCTGTGCAGGCCAGTCCATTACTGGGATGTTATTGTCGTGTAACCACTCCGCCACATGTCGTAAATTATGGATAGGTGCTCGATCGCTTTGAAAGATGCAATCGCCATCTCCGAATTTCTTTTCGTAATTGGGAAGCAATAAAGTGCTTAAAACATCAATGTAGGCCTGTGCTGCGATAGTGCCTCACAAAACAACAAGGGGTATGAGCCTCCTCCATGAAAAACACGAGCACACCATAATACCACCGTCTTCCAATTTTAGTGTTGGCACTACACGTGATGGCAGTTGATGTTCACCGGGCGTTTGCCAGATCCAAACCCTTCATTGGATCTCCAAATTGTGTACTATAACTCGTAACTTCACACAACGTTTTTCCACTGTTCAATCGTCCAGTGTTTAGACTCCTTACACCAAGCGAGGCGTCATATGGCGTTGACCTGCGTGATGTGTGGCTTATGGGCAACCAGGTTTTCTCACTTCCCGCCTAACTGTCATAGTACTTGGAGTGGAACCTGATGCAGTTTAGAATTCCTGTGTGACGTTCAAGATAGATGCCTGCTTATTACACTGTACAGCCCTCTTCAACTGTCGGTGGTCTCTGTCAGTCAACAGACGAGGTCGGTCTGTATGCTTTCGTGCTGTACGTGCCCCTTCACGTTTCACTATCAGATCAGAAACAAAGCGCCTATGGATGTTTAGGAGTGTGGAAAGGTCGCGTACAGTCTTCTGACCCAAGTGACACCCAATCATCTGTCTACGTTCCAAGTCCACGAGTTCCGCGGAGCGACCCACTTGCTCTCTCACGGTGTATCATGACTACTGAGGTCACTGATATGGTGAACGCGGCAGTTGGTGGCAGCACAATGCACCTAATATGACAAACGCATGTTTTTGGGTATGTCCGGATACTTTTGATCACATAGAGAATTAATTCTTTGCCTAAAATTTGATGCTAATACATGCATAGGAGTCACACCATGTTGATAATAGACCACAATAACCCCTTCAAACGGAAAGTTATTGATCGTCCCTTTATAATTTTTCACTTACTCATTGCGCGAATTCCAAGATAGAAAATTGATAATGCTTGTGCGAAGTACCCTCCGCCATGTACTTGACAGTGGTTTCCAGATTGTATACACTGAAATACTTGTATGCAGAAAACATCATATTATGGTGGTGAACAAATGGTGTGGACAGAAGTCAATATTGCCGTACGTACGTGCCTCTATGTCGTGTAGACTGGCGCTTTGCCTGCTCAGAGATATAGAGACGAGATCCTTGGACCTTTTGTTGTGCCCTACGCTGGTGCCATAGGAGATGGGTTCCCTCTGGTGGATGATAACTCTCGTCTCCACAGAGCTGCACTGGTGGACAACGTGCTTGAAGCTGAGGAAAATGGAGTGGCTAGCTTGTTCACTGGACTTAAACCTGATTGAGCATGTCTGGGATGTACTTGGCAGACGCATTGCAGCCAGACCAGCACCTTCCACAACAGGTGCAGAACTGGATATTTCACTCATGGAAGAATGGCCAATTTTCCCTCAAGAGCTGGTTTATAACTTCACATTGTCCATGCCATGCAGGTGTGCAAGTGTACTGTCCATCCGAGGTGATCACACACCATGTTAGAGGGCAATGAGAATAACTTTTTCACTGTTATGGTAACACCATTGTGTCTTGCTATAAGTAAACGCCATGTAAACCTCAGGTGAAGTGTTGAAACAGCAAAATGTAGTACTGTATCACACAATTCACAGTTGTGTACAACATCTGAATAAAATAAGTGACTACATGTTTATCGTGTACAATATCTCACCTAATTGTTTTGGGAAGTGTATATGCCAGTGCCACTGCTCTCGCTCATTAGGTACAGGCCGTCGGCCACTGCGTTGCCCATGGGGTATATTGGCATTCAATCATAAAATCCAGTTTTCCTATACACTTGTGCGACTATAATTGGCGTCATGTCGGAAGGTGCTTCTACGTATAGAGGCGGGGCGATAGGGGAGGGGATGAGGGGAGGAGCTACAGCTGAGCACCAACAGACATGGCCTTAAATCCTGCGAAAATCATCCACTTAGTCACCGCCCACCGGACTCTAGCTAGGTGGCACTGGTTCTACCAAACCACAAGGAACTCTGAACCGAAGACAAGTTACAGAGAAACAATGGTTCGTAATGCACAGTTTAAATTTTCAATTATAACATTTTTACAGATACTGTGTAGTAACGAAATAGAAGAATCTATAATCTCTAAAGCAGATTGCCTAATGGTATTTACATGAGTAAGATACACCTACTGTTTTTTTGTTATAAGTGAATAGCGTTTTCTATAGTTCTACTTCTTAAAGACAACTCATTATCTGAAATCCTCATTTTCACAACATAAAGCGAAATTTTGCAATACAAAGAATCTAATTAACTTATCTTACTAGTATAAACATTGCTAAGCCAAGGCAGCTATTGGTTTTAGTAGTGTGTATTTTTACCATAAGCTGTAATAGATCAACATCTTTCGTATTATTTATTAGTTAGACAGATGCGATTTAGGGCTACATTTCTTTTGGAGTTGCTATGTTTCTTAGTTATAAGTGTTTAAAATATAACCAAACAATCTTGAGAACATGATTTCTCCAACAAAATAAATACCAATTGATTCTTATACTGTCTGAATCTGTTGAATAACAACTGTAACGGCACAATACGCTTTCGGTGTATTTAAACATATTAATCTCACGTCCTTCAGAAAACTGACATATTCTTTACAGTAAAACTTACTTCTTCTTTAGAATTTGAACGTAAGTTAGATATATGGAAGCTGTTCTGGGATAGTGAGGAGGACGATTTGTTGCCGATCTTCTAACAAGTAAAAGAGGTTTTCCTCGAACTGCAGAGTATGCTGCAAGAACATTTATATTGAGGAATAGACTGATGACCTAGCTGTTTAGTCCCCTCAAAATAACAACAACAACATATTGAGGAATACGAAAGCAAAATCTACATCCTTCCAGGCATACCTGCAGGAAGTAAAGAAGCAACTGATTTGTATCAAGGGAGATAGAAGGGAGGAGGATCGTTGGGAACTGACAGCTCTTAATTGGAAACGACATCGAACGCAGAAGAACGTACAAAATGTACATGAATGAGAAGTCATACCATTTGTTATAATACGAAGATGAAAAAAAAAATCCACGAAATGGATGAAATTCACTACTTTGAGACAGTAACAAAATATTGCGGAAAATACTGCTATTTCACCAACAAAAAGTATTCTCGCAGGATTCGAACCACCAACCTTCTGTTCCTCACTCAAACGCTCTTATTCACAAGACCACGCTGAACTCGCTGAGAAAGAGTTTGTGTGTCTACCTATAAAAGGTAAAGCAGCAACAATCCGAAGATTGGTTTGAACACCACCGTGCTTTACTAGGCATGGTCCTGTTTGGAGGTGGTATGCCGTTGCCTTCCTCCGACCTTCGAACTGACTTACCTATCCAGTTATAGAGGGACCTACAGTTTAACGTGGGTTCCGAACAACGGTGCTACTCGATATTTTCCACATTAGCAACACTGCCAGAGGTGAGAGAAGTGGAAAGTGACAGATAAAAATCCTAGGACCTGGCGGGGACCGAATCCGCGACCTTTGGATTTGTAGTCTGGCACTTTACCTACCACTGTGCTATCAAGCCGCACTCGTGTATACCTATATTCAAAAACATTTCGTTATATCTAATAACGTGTTCATGATAACGTTTCTTTTAGTTGTTGCTTACAAACGGTGTAGGTACCGAAATTGAAGGCAAGTTAATTTCAGAAACAAACCAAATAGTGAAATAAATACGGCGATTCGAAAGTAGCGAGCGTGGACGTCTCGTGATGAGCTGTTGGGGTGGTGGGGCAGGGCGCTGGACCAACACCTAGAGAGTAGGCTGACGTAAGGCAGAATAGGCATCTTCCGCGTAGCTCAATAGCTGCATGCTACGGCATAGTGGGCTGTCACACGAGAGTGCCGCGGCCTTCTCTCTACGTGGTGTTGGCTGCGCTTATATCCCAGGCGAAAAAATCTTTCCCAGAGATACTACCTGTTGGCATTAGGCAAGGATCTAAAACGTTCATGCCTTACGGATGTAGAGATGTCAGCAGACGACGTTGTTCTGAGTATTTTGTAGACACTTGAAACAAAAATTAAATTTATCCTGATAGGATCTTAGTTAACTTCACACACTGTAATCGTGACATATTCAGAAACAAACTACCAAATATTGGTGACAAGTAAAGAATATCAGGCTAAGCACACTCTCGGAAATCGCGATATATTCGAAACTAAGCAGCAAAATATTGGGGAAAAACAAGAAATATCAGCCTTTCCATACTCTCGGAAATCACGAGATATTCGGAAATACATAGCCAAATATTTCTGAATAGCGAATAGTGTAGGCCTAAATGTCATTTATGCTCGTTTCACTTACTGTAGCAGCAATTTAAACGTTCGCTTAGTTTTCTCTCCAACAATATTCTCGAAAACTGTAACATATTTGGGACAGAGTCAAATATTTGTGAGAAGGATGAACACAAATGTCATTGCTGATCGTTACCACTGGCAGCAGTAATTTCATTCTCCGTTGATCAGTCACACATAAGTCACCAAATCGATGTTACTAACTCCTGAAGACAGCACATAAGATTACTGAATAACATAATACTGTTGTGTGAATAAAAAAATCCCTCAAAGTGTTGTGCATAAATAACTTCTATAATGTGTTACAAACGATAAGATTTAAAAAAAAATATTTTTATTGGGAGGAGATTTGAACACAGCACCTCTTCCATGGCAATCCAACACACTGCACATTTTTTTTTTTTTTTTTTTTTTTTTCGTTCTGTGTGTAGTTCACTTCGTTGCGGACGCTGATCATTTTTGTTCGTTCTTGTTCGACCTGTTGTTGGCTCAGCTTTTTTATTACAGAAGGCGTCCAGCCCTCTGACCGAGCGCGCTGCGCCACGGCGCCCGGCACATTACACTACAGCAACTCGATGCTCGTTAGGCCTTTGTAATTTGTATATAAGTTCCCACAAGTTTGGTTCTCAATGTTAATATGATTTTAATTACATTTAGTTATAATAAATTGATCCAGAAATGATTTTGTAATTCCTCTTCAATTCGCTGTAGCCCTGAAACTGTTTACTGCGAGTTATAAACCCAAAACTGTGAGATATACGGCAAATCAAGATGTCGTCTGTGGCATGGAAGGAACAAGTGAATATCGTTTTCACGTCACTTTCCAAAGTCTTCGTTCATTGGCTAATGTAACAGCTAATTTCATTGGAGGGAAAGAAAATTTTGCTTGGGATATAAGAACTCCTGCGTGGGGCGAGCGGGCGAGTCCTGCATCACAAATATATACAGACGGGAAACCTCCGCGTAGGGCCCGGTCCCAAGCTCAGGGGTGCGGGGAGGGAAGGTTCCGTAAGATGTGCCATGATGGCGATGCGGGCAGAAGCAGGCCTTTAAACTGGCCAGAGCAGGCGGCAGGTAGCGGCTGCCCCCACCACCACCTCCCCTCAAACGCCGGACACAGCCGTGGCCTCGTGACAGGCGGCAAGAGCTCTCCCCTCAGCCTCCCCTCCACGCTACCCTCTGACGTGCGAGAGGCACCCTCAGAAGCGCCTCTAGTGTGGTCTACCGGTACTAAGCCAGGGAACCGCCTGACACCTGCTAGCATCTTACGGAACTACGAGGGGAGCGTTCGACAGTGGGTTAGGGGGGAGGGGCTGCTTCTCTATAGGTTCGTTCGAGTGGCCCAAAAGCTGATAGTTCCTGACAGTTGCTGACGATTTGGAAGGCCTCTACTGCGCATGCGCGCTTTTTGACAGTTACCAACTCCGAAGCCAACTCGAACGCTTATTTCACCTGTTTCGCATATTGGCCACCCATAGCGCTAGTTTGCATCTTTTCTCTCTACCAATGTTGAAAGTGAAGTTATGACTGGCGATATGTCATGCATTTCTCAATTGAGAAAACTATTTAAGTCGTCATGAAACATTTGCAATTTACCGTTAAATCAAAGTATAATAATAAAGATTAACAAGACACATTTGCCTGCAAACCGTGTATCTGTCGAGGATGAAATTCGCGTGACGAAACTAGGTTAACTTGAGAGTCGCGATGTTACCAGACGACCATTCCATCAAAACATTCTTCTTGAGAAAGCTCATGTTTACGTGAGTTGGCGGACCGGCGACGGACAGTGTGCATTCCGCCATTAGAAAATTAATTGTGGATTAAATTCTGATCATAAACTTCGACAAAACGCAAAATATACGTAAACATGTCTCTCCATTTATAAATAATGTAGCCAATTTAACCTGACAAAACCTCATACAAAAATCAGGTAAATTAGGATAGTTGTGTGTGAAAGGAATATTTGGTAACATACAACTTCATATGCATTTTGTCCCATT
The DNA here is from genome assembly GCA_026315105.1 of Locusta migratoria. Taxonomy (NCBI): domain Eukaryota; kingdom Metazoa; phylum Arthropoda; class Insecta; order Orthoptera; family Acrididae; genus Locusta; species Locusta migratoria. The sequence continues at coordinate 371,443,860 of CM048755.1, forward strand.
ATTATGAGTTACAATAAAATTTAAAAAATGAAACATACAAAAATTTGCAGGTGTTTTGCAAGAATTATCATCGTACATGATTTTCCCAGAAGTTACACATTTCGTGTAGAAACGCCCACATTGACACTAATAGATTTCTATAATATATAACCACAAAGAGAAACACGGAACAGTAATTGTGAGACGCTATAGTGGCACATATGTCGGTTATAAAAATCTATCACTGCTAATGCCTGTTGTGAACTATATTATTCTTATGTGTCAATCACTTCATTTACAGATGGCACAGAAAATCTCACTAGGACTATTTTTACTTCATTTTCAGGCGAATATATCACAATCCAAACTGTAAAAACATACGCATTCATCTTTAAATTCGTGTTATGAAAATTTCCACACCTTTCATTTATAGTATGTATGGGTGTAATAAAAAGGGGACGTACTGTATTAGAAGGCCACATAAGTTGAAAGAATGCCTGTCTAATATACAAACTCAACCTCAATCAAGAGAAAATGGAAGACTTGGAACACAAACCTCTTCGTAAATGTGCAGGCTTGTCTTTTGGCCGAGGCTTGTTAAACGCTTTGGAGTTAGTCAGAAAACAGTTTGACGAAAATCCTCTGACTTAAATTTTCGGTCGCCAACTATCAGCTCCGCCACTAGAACACCAGATTGGCCAGTCAGATATCGTCAGCAAGAGTCAGAAGTGCCACTCGAACGCCTCAAACTGTTCCTGACAGTCAGCAGCGCCACTCGAACGAAGCTTATATATGTTACTCTGTGCCTGCATGTAGAAGGAAGGAGTGGGGGGATTTTCGCAGGATGTAACGTATGCTCAGCGACAGTCGTGCCAGCGGAAGAAGCATTGCGCCGGTCATTTGCGCCTACAAGTGTGGTAATGGAGGGAGATGCGCAGAACGACTGAAAACTGGGGCGCCTTTGTACGTGAAGCCGACTATAGGAGAATTCTTCATACAGCTCGGAACATCTGTTTCGCAGTTATCTTGCAAAACGGCTCGTTTGTGGAGCATTTTTTACTGAAACGTATTTTCTTGTATTCACATAGATATTTACTAGTGTCACTTTCCGCTTATATCATGATGGACCTTTTGTGCGTTACTATCTCTAATACCATTATGATCAATATCATTATATTCATGTTTATAATAATTAGCATGATCTGTGTTTTCGAAATGGAATGTCTCATGCATGCAGCTCTGGCTAGCATTCAGCATTCTAAGTCTGCTAATTCCCGTCGTGTAGTCATAATAATGTAGGAAACATTTTCACAGGAATCACCGGAGTACAAAATGAGAGCTCTGTTCTTTCATATCTTGTGGCCGCGATACTACCGCCATCCGTCTCTGAATATCGCTAACCCATGTCTCGTTGTATGTAGATGCTGTTACCGACATTTGTTTCCACGTGTGGCACGGATGCAGATATCACTGCCGTAGTGGAGTGTTTGTTATTGACTGCGCCAAGCCAAGTTACAGTAGCGGCCAACCCACGCCTCGTCCGTATTGACCGACGCCTGTGGCAACAAACTTGTGACATCGCCTTTACTGCTACCCTTACCAGAAATGTTTTCACCCTATTATTCTGCAGTTACTAAACAATGTCAGACATACTTCTAAAAGTACCCCAGTGCATCTTTCCTGTACAGGATGTATCATAATAAGAATATAATAATGATATAAATAAATATAAACGACGATGGATGCAAAAATGTACAATTACAGAGGGTTCTGCAAACGGGTCATCTGCAAGAAAATTACGAAAGCCATCACGGAATTCAAATGTTCAAATGTTTGTAAATATACAGAACTTAACTTCTTTGGTTATTAGTCTCTAGGCTTACAAACTACTTAAACTAAGTTAAACTAACTTTAGGCCAACATACACACACACACACACACACACACACACACACACACACACACACATGCCCCAGGGAGGACTCGAACCTCCGACAGCGTGCAGCCGCGCGCTCCGCAGCAAGGCGCCTAAGACCGCACGGCTACTCCAAAAAATGTTCAAATGTTTGTAGAGCTTATGGGACTTAACTATGGTGTCATCAATCCCTAAACTTACAAACCACTTATGAACTAGCTATTACCCCGGGGGGGGGGGATTCGAAGCCCCGACTGTAGTGGCCGTGCAGACCGTGACTGGCGCGCCGCAGACCGCTTGGCCACCGCGGCCGGCACGGCTACTCCACCGTCATATCGAACAAAAAAGTCATCAGAGACTTCAATCCCTTTGTAAAAATCCTCATATGACTAAAATGTTTATTTGTTAAGCTTGTGGATGCGTTAGATTTCGAAATATTCGGAATGTTGTAACTGTCAGACGGACATAGTTTCTAAGTCACTGAACAGTGTAGGCCTACGTCTGTTTCTACCCAGACGACCCGTGACCGGGAGGTCAAAAATAGATACAGGGTGCATCACAAGGGTTACTCTTGTTTTCCTAGAACCCATCTCAGTTTGTTTCTATCAGATGAAAAAATGAGTTCATTTAATTTGAGGCATTAGGTAAAAGGGAAAGGGTGATCCTCGGCTCTTAAATTTGGAAAACCACAAAAAAAGAGCAAAATATATATTTTTTATGGCAGAAATTAATTTAGAGAAGTAGCTTATTAACTGATAGCAAAAGGACTCATGACCTCGTAGTTTAGTCCCCTCAAAATCGAATATTCAAACATTTGTAAACCTATTGGACCCAACTGCTATGTTCATCAGTCCCTAGACTTACAAACTACTTAACCTAACGTAAGGACAGCACACACATGCCGGAGGGAAAAACTGGAACCTCTGACGGCGAACAACCGCGCGCCAAGCAGCAAGGCGCCTTAGAACGCTCGGCCACTCCACTGCGGCGAATTCCAGCAACAACAGTAATACTTTCAGTTTTATTGTTAATTTATTATTTTAATTGTACTACCGACGTTTGTGAGTTATATATCACGAGAAACACATTTCCTTTTTGGAAATCTTTATTATTTGATAGAGTCTCTTTTTAATGACTTGAGAACTTGTTTATAAACGTACCTACAGTCTGAAGCAGGTCTTGCTTCCGTTTTTCATTTTTTCCCCCCAAAATAATTGTTGTTCTCCGTGTGCTCGGCCGGTCCATTTACAAATTTCAGTCTACTAACTTCGTGTGACCAAATCTTCATTTTCATTCCACTGCATAGTTTATATCATAAGTGACACGTCACTCAAGTTACATATGACAGAAAGAATTATGCTTATTCATAAACAAATAATTCTATCACATTTTGATCATTTCAGGAATTTGATCCATGCCTATAACTGGCCGTTTTCATTACCTGAGTGCGCCTCTCAGTTCAGTGCACTGAAATTTAGCATGTTTTATTGAGAAGGCACGTTGGTATCGAAGAGGGCTAAGAGGACAGATTCAGTAGGTCGCCATCTCAAGTGATCTTTCAGTTTTTTATTTTTATTTTTTCATTTTTTTAACCACACGAGTGAGTTAATAATATCCTTAATATTTAAGATATTTTGAAAGAATTTTTATATCAATATACAGCAGAAGAGTCATACAACCACTCTTCTACATAAACTCTGCCAATAAAAACACAGATAACAGATATGCCGTCTGTTCTTTCGGACGTGCCACTAAGAAGCAAATGTTCAAATGTTTGTAGAACGTATGGGACTTAATTACGGGGACATCAGTCCCCAAGCTTACAAACTACTTATGAACTAGCTAAGACTAAGGACGGCACAAATATCCTTGCCCGAGGGGGGATTCGAGCCCCCGACCGTAGTGGCCGTGCAGACCGTGACTGGAGCGCCTCAATCCCCTCGGCCACCGCGGCCGGCACTAAGAAGCAAATGACAAATTCTGTTTTGATGCACAGTTAAAGCTGAAAGAAAGAGGAAGTATTGTGCAGGGGGCATTAAAATCGTAGTGTGCGATAGGCTGAAAATTTGAGCAGGATGGTAAGCGTGGCCGTGCAGGAGTGGAAGATTGCTCTAAAGGCGCCTCGCTGCGAAGTGCGCGGTTGCTCCCCTGGGAGGTTCGAGTCCTCCCTTGGGAGTGTGTGTGTGTGTATGTGTGTGTGTGTGTGTGTGTGTGTGTGTGTGTGTGTTTTGTTCTTAGCGTAAGTTAGTTTAAGTAGCCTGTAAGACTAGGAACTGATGACCACAGCGCCGGCCGCGGTGGCTGCGAAGAGACTGAGGCGCTTCAGTCACGGTCTGCACGGCCACTACGGTTGGGGGTTCGAATCCTCCCTCGGGCATGGATATTTGTGCCGTCCTTAGTCGTAGCTATTTCATAAGTAGTTTGTAAGTTTAGGGACTGATGACCCCGTAGTTAAGTCCCATAAGCTCTACAAACATTTGAATACATTTTGGTTGCCGGGGCAGTGGCTCAGCGGATCCGATGAGAAGTTGGTATGCTCATTCTAATAAAAATAAATAAAACGACGAACGCAACGAACTAATGTAGCCGAGATGACTTTCCGTCAATTACAACGTACTGTGTCCTTTGTGACAGGAAATCACGCATCCAATCGCACAATTGTGGCGATATTCCACAAGCACGCAGTTTGATTAGAAGAGACTCGTGATGTACAGTGTCGCAAGCCTTCTGGAAATCTAGAAATACGGAATCTAATTAACATCTCTTGTCTATAGCACTCATCACATCATGTGAGTAAAGAGCCGGCTGTGTATCACAACAATGATACTTCCTGATTCCGTGTTGACTAGGGGTCAGTAGGTCGTTCTCTTCGAGGTAGTTCATAATATTTGAGGAAAGTATATGTTCTAAAATCCTGCTGCAAACCGACATCAGTGATATAGGCTTGTAATTTTGTGGATCACTATGTTCAAATGTTTGTATAGTCTATGGGACTTAACTACGGGGTCATCAGTCCCTAAACTTACAAACTACTTATGAACTACTTACGAACTAGGACGGCACAAATATCCATGCCCGAGGGGGGATTCGAACCCCCGACCGTAGTGGCCGTGCAGACTGTGACTGGAGCGCCTTAGACCTCTCGGCCACCGCTGCCGGCTGTGGATCACTCCTATTGCCTTTTCTGATTACTGGAGTGACCTGTGGAACTTTCTAGTCTTTGGGTACGGAACGTTCGCCGAGCGAGCGGTTGTATATGATAGGTATGGGGCTATTGCAAAAGCATACTCTGAAAGGAAACTAATTGGTATACAATCGGGACTGGGAGACTTACTTTGACTGAATTCAGTTAAGGGGACTAATGCATTATATAAGGGACAAATTTGTCATACAGAACTGCTATTTTGCAGAGTAGAGGTTTTTTCTTTTTTGCTGGATTTTCCTATTTTAGAAGCCCAGGGGTAGTTTAAATTGATTTGGACGCAGCTGGTTTCAACGAATCCAATGCACGATAGAAAAAAATATTGTTCCATTTTAAAAAATTATATCTTTGTGGTGTAACTCTTTGGAAAATGATACAATAAACTATGTTCATAGCTCCGCAGAAAGTGTAACATTTCTTGTGTTGACCTACCGCATTAAAATTTCCCGTCACCTATTGTTTTATACGTTACAGAGGCAAACACACTTAGTGAAACACCCTGTATATAGTTTGGACGCCGGAACCGTGCTATTTAACACGTCTACAAAATTACCAGTTTTTCTTGCTTACCGAAGGACAAACATCCATAGGAGAAGCAGGACACGGTGTTTTACCAAACGGGTATCTTCAACCTAGTCTGTTGATGGTTAATAGCCTCGGTGCTCACAGCGATTTTGTCTGATTGGCATACAGATTCTGTGCTGTACGGCCTTCGAACAGAAACTCTGATCGCCCCTTAGAATACAAGAGCGAAAGGTATTCTGACTTTCGGTGAAAATAACGATTATGACAGACGCTGTAAAGGAAAACACTTTTGCGTGACATGGAAATTGAACTAAAATATGGTTTCATGAAAGTTAGGAAAGGTGACAGCGCAGAAATGAGAACCTGACTGTCAGCTATACGTGGTCTGAAAGCATGCACTTTCATCAGAAAAGTCAGGCGTTTCCGAGGGTTCGTTTCGCGGTGACAGCTGCACGCGATAGCAGCGCAGGTGATAGCGTGTCACCAGCTACGTTCCAGGCACGGACAGCTGTGGCCCACACTGTTTATCCTTTGGCGGATGTTTTCTCCCACCTTCCACCCCCCACCCCCCCCCCCCCCACCACAAGATGCAAACTATATTAACACGAGTTCCACAAAGTTGAAACTGCTGATTGCTTTCTCACTGCTATTGGCCGTATTGACAATTCCCATTAAATTATCTTGCAACGACACTGTGGAATGGGTTCATAGTATGAAAGTACTTCAAATGTTCAAATGTTTGTTAAGCTTATGGGACTTAACTACGGGGACATCAGTCCCTAAACTTACAAACTACTTATCAACTACCTTATACCACGGACGGCACAAATATCCATGCCCGAGGGGGGATTCGAACCCCCGACCGTAGTGGCCGTGCAGACCGTGATGGGAGCGCCTCGGTCTCCTCAGCCACCGCGGCCGGCTGAAAATACTTTTGGTACAGCGAAAATATGGAACTTCATGTAACATATTATGACGTTTCATAGGAAATATTAAAGATCCTGAGTTAAAAAACCTCACGATAAAACAGTCACTACTAAGATTTATTTTGAAACGAAAATATTGTAAATTTTGTGAACGTAACAGTTTGTCTAACGATAATATCAGTTTCGAACTATTTACGAAAAACTAGATTTGTCATCTATTAAGTTTTGATATACCATACACTTTTTATGAACATTTTTTTCATTTGTAAATTGTCGTTACCTTAAAATTCTGATAAAATCTTTGATTTGAAGATCAATCATAAGGCGTCAGGTGCGGACTCGTTTGTTTACATGAACTTACAGCTCAAAGGTTATTTATTGTGCCGGCCGCGGTGGCCGAGGTGACTGAGGCGCTCCAGTCACGGTCAGCACGGCCACTACGGTCGGGGGTTCGAATCCCCCCTCGGGCATGGATATTTGTGCCGTCCTAGTTCGTAAGTAGTTCATAAGTAGTTTGTAAGTTTAGGGACTGATGACCCCGTAGTTAAGTCCCATAAGCTTAACAAACATTTGAACATTTTTTTGTTATTTATTGTGTAGCGAAATACGCACCACTTACCTTTAAATAATTAATTTGTTGCATGAATTGTAGCCTTTTTTTACCAACTTCTGTAACCAGTTAACCACTAAATCGAACTGTATAAATTTCATCAAAATTTGTAGTCAATTTATTTGAAACATAATTTGTAAACGTCACGTCATGTGACGTGAGGTATTCGCGACTTGGGCGCCAAAATCTATGTATTTAAACATACCGCTACTGACGGCAAGTAGCAGTTGATTGCAGTTGTAAGTTGTAAGCAGTTGTAAGCTGCTGAAAGTCGTAGACAGCTGTGGTACGATCTTGTAAGTTCGGTTGCCAGGAGCTGTAGACCAGATGTATACAGGGCTGTAGTGTGATGGAAGAATCAATAAAAATCCGTTCTCATCTAACAACGACTTTATTTTGGTAGAAGAATCTTGGAGAATGTGCTGCTATTAACTTGACCAAGAACTTCTGTTTTAAGTTTGATTCGTTGTGTGGCTTGGAGTACTTTAGTAACAAGCAATCCTAGCGACGACCTAAGCCCCATTCACACAGGCCACGCAGCGTCTCAATATATGCGATTTTATACAAAATGCTTGTACATTATTTTTCTCCGTTTTAATAATTGTTTCCCTCTTTTATTTGACATTTGACGTATTTCATGTACACGTATTAATTAAATTAGAGAATACATAAAAACTTCTGAATTTAATTTCTTACAATACAGAGAATTTCCGTTAATAAAAAATACACTGCCCTATGCAGACGTCGTCACATAAAAATAAATTTTGCGCAAGCTTCTAACAAAAGAGTTGTGCATTGGAAAACGTATTTTAGTACTGCAGTGCAGTGGCGCCGAGTGAGGGAGGAGGGCGTGGGAGAGTGAAACGCCCAATGCCTCTCGTCCTGGAGGGCCTCCAAATCTCGTATTTTATTCTGATGATCATTTCTACATATGTAAGTCGGAGTCAACAATATAGTTCCGCATTTGGCGGAGAATGTTGGCGATTGGAGTTTCGTAAGTAGCCCACGCCGCAGCGTTAAACGCCGTTGTTGTAATGATTCCCATCCAAGATCCTGTATCATTTCAGTGACGCTATCTCCCCTGTATCGTAACAATACAAAACGAGCTGCCCTTCGTTGGACTCTTTCGATGTCTTCCGTCAAACCCACCTGATAAGGATCCTACACTAGGCAGCAATACTCCAAAAAAGGGCGAACAAGCGTAGTGTATGCAGCCTCTTTAGTAGTTCTGTTGCATCTTTTAAGGGTTCTGCCAATAAAACGCAGTCTTTTGTTCGCCTTTCCCACGACATTATCTACGTGTTCTTTCCCATTTAAGTCTGAAGTAATAGTAATTCCTACATATTTTGTGGAGTTTACGGCCTTCACGTGTAATTGATTTATCTTGTAAATAAAGTTTAACGGATTTCTTATCGTACTCATATGGACGACTTCACACTTCTCATTATTTAGACTCAATTGCCAATTTTTACACCATAGTGATATCTTATTCAGATCGTTCTGCAGTTGGTTTTGATCTTCAGATGGTTTTGCTAGACGGTAAATGACGGCGTCATCTGCAAAAAACCTAAGAGAGCTACTTAGATTTTCCCCTAAATCGTTTATGTAAATAAGGAACAGCAGAGGACCAACAACACTACCCAGTGGAACGCCCGATATCACCTCTGTTTTAGTCGATGCCTTATCATCGATTACTACGAACTGTGTCCTCTCTGACAGGAAATCCCTTATCCAGTCGCAAATTTGCGGCGATATACCATAACCACGCAATTTGAATAAAAGCCGTTTGTGAGGTACGGTGTCAAAAGCCTTCTGGAAATCAAGAAATACGGAATCGATTTGCGAACCCTTGTTGATAGCACCCAACACTTCGTGTGAATAAAGAGCTAGCTTAAACTACTTAAACTAATTTATCGTCATGCCCGAGGGAGGACTCGAGCCTCCGGCGGGAGCGGCCACGCAATCAGTGACATGGCGCCTCAGACCCCTTGGCAACTTCGAGATATGGGGGCCCCGCCGGACCAGAAAATTTTAAATGGAATTCTGAAAGCTGAAATAGGGACTAAATCTAATGAATGCCAAAATACGTTCATTAAATAAGAGGCAGTCTAGAATTCGAGATCCCATATGAAAGCAAAATATAAATATAGGTACCTGCATCCCCTTTTCCACGTCGAGACATGCGGGTACACATTGCCACCGTGCTCTGGGGCGCACAGTAGAGAGTAGTGCATCGGGGGTGACAAGCGGAAGGCGAGTTTTCTGAACAGCAAGACGCTTAGCATGCGTAATACGTGAGGAACAATAACGACGCAATTACGCACTCATTCTTTCCTACTCTCCGTGTCACAGCACTTTAGCTGGATTTGAAGAAAAAATGAACAAATAAATAAAGTTATTCACTAGTAATGCTGTCCAACAAGCTCTTTACATTTTTCCAACACAGGCAAAAAAACCACCCATCCGAGGAGTCAGATGAGCTGCTGCTTTTCCTCCTATTAACGCTAGTAACCATGTGCCACATTGATCTTTTTCCTTTTCCTTTTTTTTCCCTTTACGTGCTACACACATTTCTGCTACACATCAGGCGTTCCTTCGGTAATTTCACTTCATTCAGGTCTGTTTTATTCCTTGCTGCGACAATTCTTAATTTGTGCCCAGAAAAGTTCAATGGCGTTTAGTTCACAGTGGTAGGATTGCATTCTTAAAACTGTCTTTTTTTTACTGGGCGATATCCAACAGTTCTCGAAACTTTTTTTCCGAAAGCCAGTTTATAATATTACGATTTGTAAGTTTACGTTATGCGGCAAGGTTGACGCATGACGTGGCTGTGTGGGGGAAGGTGGGTGGGGGGGGGGGGAGGAATGAAAGGGTGAGACCTAATTTTGTACTGCCGCCTCGGGCCTCCGACGCGCTTAGTCCGCCACTGCCATATGTTAAAATGAATCGCTGTTGGGACGACAACGGAGAGTGAACACCATGACGCTCTGCTTGGAGTTTGACGACATTTCATAGACTAGTATTTTATGCGCATTAATCAAACAGTATGGAGATTTATCTGAAGGGAAGAAGTTTTAATATGATTGCGCCGTAGTTATGAAGTTCTTGTATAATTTCAGTTCATCATTGTTAGAACATGGATATTATTGACTCTTTATGTCCTTCACTGTCTCTTTCATTCTTTATTTCTTTTTTCCTTTATTTTCCGTACATTCTCAACCCAACACGGAATATATACTACTGGCCATTAAAATTGCTACACCAAGAAGAAATGCAGATAATAAACGGGTATTCATTGGAGAAATATATTATACTAGAAACGACATGTGATTACATTTTCACGCAATTTGGGTTTATAGATCCTGAAAAATCAGTACCCAGAACAACCACTTCTTACCATAATAACGTCCTTTATTCGCCTGGGTAATGAGTCAAACAGAGCTTGGATGGCGTGTACAGGTACATATGCCCATGCAACTTCAACACGATACCACAGATCATCAAAAGTAGTGACTGGCGTATTGTGACGAGCCAGTTGGTCGGCCACCATTCAAATGTTCAAATGTTTGTGTAGTCTATGGGACTTAACTACGGGGTCATCAGTCCCTAAACTTACAAACTACTTATGAACTACTTACGAACCAGGACGGCACAAATATCCATGCCCGAGGGGGGATTCGAACCCCCGACAGTAGTGGCCGTGCAGACCGTGACTGGCGCGCCTTAGTCCCCTCGGCCACCGCGGCCGGCTCGGTCACCATTGACCAGACGTTTTCAGTTGGTGAGAGATCTAGAGAATGTGCTGGCCAGGGCAGCAGTCGAACTTTTTCCGTATCCAGAAAGGCCAGTACAGGACCTACAATATGCGGTCGTGCATTATCCTGCTAAAATGTAGGGTTTCACGGGGATCGAATAAAGGGTAGAGCTACGGGTCGTAACACATTTCAAACCTAATGGCCACTGTTCAAAGTGCCGTCGATGCGAACAAGAGGTGACCGAGACGTGTAACCAATGGCACCCCATACCATAACGTCGGGTGATACGCCAGTATGGCGATGACGAATACACACTTCCAATGTGCGTTCACCGCGATGTCGCCAAACGCGGATGCGACCATCATGATGTTGTAAACAGAACCTAGATTCATCCGAAAAATGGACATGTTTGCCATTCGTGCACCCAGGTTCGTCGTTGCGTACACCATCGCGGGCGCTCCTGACTGTGATGCAGCGTCAAGGGTAACCGCAGCCATGGTCTCAGAGCTTATAGTCCATGCTGCTGCAAACGTCGTCGAACTATTTGTGAAGCTGGTTGTTGTCCTGCAAACGTCCCCATCTGTTAACACAGGGATCGAGACGTGGCTGCACGATCCGTTATAGCCATGCCGACAAGATGCCTGTCATCTCGACTGCTAGTGATACTAGACCGTTGGGATCCAGCACGGCGTTCCGTATTGCCCTCCCGATTCCTTATTCTACTACAGTCATTGGATCGCGACCAAAGCGAGCAGTATTGTCTAGATACGATAAACCGCAATCGAGATAGGCTACAATCCGACCTTCATCAAAGTCGGAAACGTGATGGTGCGCATTTCTCCTGCATCACAACAACGTTTCACCAGGCAACGCCGATCAACTGCTATCTGTGTATGAGAAATCGGTTCGAAACTTTCCTCATGTCAGCACGTTGTAGGTGTTGCCACCGGCGCCAACCTTGTATGAATGCTCTGAAAAGCTAATCATTTGCATATCACAGCGTCTTCTTGCTGTCGGTTAAATTTAGCGTCTATAGTACGTCATCTTCGTCGTGTAGCAATTTTAATGGCCAGGAGTGTAACCAATGTCTAAGGAAGGCAATGACGGTAACAATGAAGGGGTAATTCCTCATTTATTTTATTTATTATTACTTTTTTTCAATTTCCCTGAAGCAGGAATGCAGTATAAGTTGCGAGCAATTACGAATGAATGTAACTGACACATGTAGACAGTGTGTTTTGAGTCGGTTCTAGATACAAGCTGGAATAGCCTAGCTCAGCGCGTTTGGTCAGATGGACGTCCTCTGTAACAAAGAAAATCTCACCGATGAACACTGAATAAAGACGATCGCACGCCCGGAAAGAACCGACCTACCCCATAAACTGAAATAACAGAAGAAACAGGGGGGGGGGGGGGGGGGAAGTAAGGTGACTGCTCACGAAAAATGCGAAATCTGAGTTCGAGTCTCGGTCCGGCATAAATTTTCGTATGTTAACATTTGGTAGTACATGTATACCTAACACAGTTGAGCAGGGAGAAATTCACTAATGCGAATACATTTTAATTTAAATTATTTCAACCTCTATACTTCGACAATATGTAGGAATATTTTTCTATAATCTCCAGATGCACATTGTCCATTACACTGGAGATCGCAATTTCATTTTTTTCTGCTAGATATCACAGTTAAACTGTGATATCTAGAAGGAAGAAAGATTAAATTGCGAAGCCCAATATACTGGACCGTTAGCCTCAGGAGGATAAAGTGCTTTGAGCACACTTTGAAAATATTTTTACAAAAAAATGTTCAAATGTTTGTAAATCTATCGGGCCAAACTGCGTGGTCATCATTCCGTAGCTTACAAACTACTTAAACCTAGGTACACTAACCTAAGGACAACACACACACCCATGCCCTAGGGAGGACTCGAAACTCCGACGGCGAGCAACCGCGCGCTCCGCAGCGAGGTGCCTTAGACCGCTCGGCTACTCCACCGCGGCGGTAATTCTTCTCCCCACCCTCCACCCTCTTTATCCCAACCCACGCTTGGCTCTGACCCCCCACCCTCTGCGCTTCCACCCCCTCTCCTATCCCTTCCCGACCCTTCCCCTTCCTCCCCACCTCCCGATCCCTAACCCTTCTCCTGCGAGGTCCGCTCCAGCGCAGTGAATTTTAATCTGTGCTTCGTGTTCCGTGCTGTGTGATCTTCGTTTTTGTGTTCCAACAGCCGTTAGCGGCAGAACAAGGGTTGCCAGTGGATTTTAATATATGCTGCCGTCAACGTCTCGATGCCTGTGTTAGCGTCATACTGCGTTTCTGATTTTTGCCTCCGTAACCGTTTTTAACGTTCCAACTTGTGTGTTTCAAACTTCATTGTTTTTGTTATATTCCCTACACCTCTCTTTGTCTTGCTTGTGCAGGGTGTCCAGAAAAGGACTCCCTGATTTCAAAATTAAATATCTCGAAAACAAAGATCGATAGAGGAATGCATTAAACGGTATGTTTATTGTGAAAGCTGTAAGAAGTTTATACAACAGTTTGAAATAATAGTTACAAAAGCTGCTAACAGATGGCGCTGTAATCGCCATACGTAATGCCTAGTATAAATAGTGATCCGAAGATCAGAGCGATCAGTTCCACAATTGAAACGTGAAAGGAGGTTAGCGTACCGAAGGAAGAGATTAAAACCATGTATTCCATTGAACAACGCGTTTTTCTTGTGTTTAAGTACCACAGGTTAGAAGAGAGAGCTACCGCAACAAGGCGAAGTTTTCAAGCTCGATTTAATGTTCCAAAAGGACCCGATGCGAAAACCACTCGTACGCTCTTCGTACAATTTCAACGAACTGGCAGCGTAACTGATGATCTAGTGGGGCATGTTGGCCGCAAGCAAACCGCAGTTACGCCTGAAAATATCGCCACAGTTTCTGGAATTATTCAGCGAAATCCAATGTCATCCGTCCGTAGAATTGCATGTGAGACTGGTGTGAAGCGTTCCAGCACGCAGAAAATACTGACAAATAGCGTACACATGTTTCCATTCAAAATTCAAACGCACCAGGCCAAACCCGTACGAGCTGTGCAACAAAGGGTTGCCTTTGCTAATCAGATGCTCACAATGATTGATAGTGAAGGATTTGATATTGGCTGCATTTGGTTTACAGATGAAGCACACTTACACCTGAATAGATACGTGAATAAGCAGAACTGGCGATTTTGGGGTTCCGAAAAGCCATATTGGTGTGAAGCGAAACCCCTGTATTCTCCTAAAGTTACTGTGTGGGCTGCAGTATGCAGCAGAGGCATTATTGGCCCTTTTTTCACTCGAGAAGCAGTCACTGGTGCACGTTACGTTGCAATTTTGGAACAATTAGTCGCCACACAGCAAGCGTTAGACGATCGACCAGGTACTGAATGGTTTATGCAAGATGGAGCCCGACCACATCGGACCGAACAAGTGTTTCGCTTTCTTGAGGAATACTTCGGGAATCGAGTCATTGCTTTGGAATATCCCCAATTTACTGGTGCAGGCATGGATTGGCCTCCATATTCGCCGGATTTGACTCTCTGTGACTTTTTTTTTTATGGGGCACAGTGAAAGACATGGTCTACCCTAAGCATCCCGCCACGCTGGACGAGCTTGAATCGGCGATCTCTGAGACTCTGTGGCATGTGAATCCATTTCGGTTGAGACACTACGAAATGTGATGGCGAATTTCATTCTTCGTTTGCGCCACATCTGTAGTGCCAATGGTGAACATTTTGAAAACATTGTGATGTGATTGTTTTCAAAGAGTGTTTTCATACGATTATTTCACATATCTATGGTGAGATGAGCTGTACAGCGTACAGCGCCATCTGTTAGCAGGTTTTGTAACTATTATTTCAAACTGCTGTATAAACTTCTTACAGCTTTCACAATAAACATACCGTTTACTGCATTCATCTATCGATCTTTGTTTTCGAGATATTTAATTTTGAAATCAGGAAGCCCTTTTCTGGACACCCTGTACATTCATTATATTTTTATCTTCGTTGTTAACATTGACGACACATTTTCAACTACTGTATTCTTTTGGCTGCTGAGGACGCTGCCAGCCTGTCTCTTGGGGCGAATTACAATAAAGGAAAGATAATCAAAAAATGTTTGTAGAGCTTATGGGACTTAACTACGGGGTCATCAGTCCCTAAACTGACAAACTACTTATGAACTTGCTAATACTAAGGGGGGATTCGAACCCCCGACCGTAGTGGCCGTGCAGACCGTGACTGGAGCGCCTCAGTCCCCTCGGCCGCCGCGGCCGGCGAAAAGTAATCATCAGTAGTCTCGGCTTGCAGTGTTGACAGAATCTACCACCACCTGAAAATGTCGTGCAGTTGTTATGACGAAATATTGTGTGGTTTTTCAGAATGTTATCCGGTGGCAAACCTATGCAGTATATTTACGTCAAATTACTTTAACGTGGTGCATTTTAAGCATAGGATGATTCCTAAAATAAACATATGGCCGAGTCCTTCCTACATCCTTGGGTCCACATGAGTTTCAAATATGACACCTACGGCGGAAATGACTGAATTGTGTAATTAACCACAGAAGAAATTCATTTATGTAATTATGATTCCTTGATGACTAAACCATTAAAAGTGCTGCAGAGTTTTTTCAGTCATATCTTCTGATGACACGGGAAATGGTGTTACAGTAACGAGTCCCAACCTATAGAGAGGCCCTCTGCGGCCTCCACAGCAGTCAAGAAAAAAAAAAAAAAAAAAAAAAAATAATAATAATTTAGTTTGTAAATCTATCGGACCAAACTGTGTGGTCATCAGTTCGTAGCTTACAAACTACTTAAACTAAGGTAAAGTAACCTAAGGACAACACATACACCCATACCCCAGGGAGGACTCGAATCTCCAATGGCGAGTAACGGCGCGCTCCGCAGCGAGGCGCCTTAGACCGCTCGGCTACTCCACCGCGGCTATGATTTAGTCAGCGGGTGTTTTTCTTTCAATAAAATGTTTTTTAAAAGTAGTTACTTCAAAACATCACTATGTTTTTAACAGGATGAGGACTAGAACTTTTACCGAGCGAGGTGGAGCAGTGGTAAGACACTGGACTCGCATCGGGAGGATGGTGGTTCAAATCTACCTCTGGCATTCCAAATTTAGGTTTTCCGTGATTTCCCTAATTCACTCCAGGAAAATTCTGGGATGGTTCCTTTCACAGGGCACGGCCGATTTCCTCCCACATCCTTAGCCGAAAATTCGAGCGTAAGCTCCGCCCTAATGATCACGCTGTCAACAGGACGTTAAACCCTAAGCTTCCTTCCTTCCTTCCTAGAACTTTTTAAATATAGTCGACGTAGTTTGCGAGAGTCAGTGACTGCACTAATATTTGAAACCCTTTATTATCTTAATATCAGCCGACAGTTGCAAATTGTTCTTTACATTTATATGCTGCAATAATTATGGATCATCTTCAGAATCTTGTAGTTGCGTCTGCAACCCGTCTCGTCTGTATCGAGACAAGTAAACTTTTTTGTGTTGCTTAAAAGGCGTCAAACGTTTTCTAATATTGTAAAAATATTTCATACCCGTATGTACACGGTGGAATGGCCGACTGCTCTAATGCGCCTTGCTGCTGAGCGCGCTGTTGCTCACCGTCGGAAGTTCGAGTCCTCCCTTGGGCATGGGCGTTAGTGATAGTTTAAGTAGTTTGTAAACCTAGGGACTGATAACCACAGTAGTTCAGTCCCAACGATTTACAAACATTTGAAAATTATACTCTTCTATCTTGCAACTCTTCCCTTCCCTCCCACACTGTTATGTTACAGTGTTGAGCAGTTTGCTTCCAGGAGCTCTTGATGTGCCAAATGGACGTGACGAGGATTCTATAACTTCCCTCTACATTGGCCTAACAATCGTTGAGGTTTACCGTACCTGCTCCAGGAGAATCCGAAACATCTTGTAGACGTGTCATTTGGTGACGACATTATAACATGAACTACCAACGTCGCCCCCTTTTCCCACTAGCAGCGAGTCAGTTGATGTTCGCCAAAAGGACTGCACTGTTGGTATTTCGAATTTGCACTGGGTGGTTTTCTCTTAATGCGCCCCTCCTCTTTCGGTCTGCCGATATCTCGAGCCACCTACCGGATAAAGACTTCGAAAATGCCACTAGTGAGACCAATAGGTGGCATGGCGCAGCCTCTGTAACTTTGAAATGAGCCCCCTCTGGAGAAGATGTTTTCGACCTCCCATTAAACTTTCAAAATGTTCAAATGTTTGTAAATCTATCGGACCAAACTGCGTGGTCATCAGTCCGTAGCTTACAAACTACTTAAACTAAGATAAACTAACCTAAGGACAACACACACACCCATGCCCCAGGGAGGACTCGAACCTCCGACGGCGAGCAACCGCGCGCTCCGCAGCGAAGCACCTTAGACCGCTCGGCTACTCCACCGCGGCCATTAAACTTTATCTCTGGCAGTGTACGTTGCTACTTACTGCCCTTTTTATGTGCTTGTAACACGGTCGCTCTAAGACGTTGGTGCTCCGCTCATGACACGCTATATCCTCGTATTCTAGAGTCTGTGTGAACTCTATTACCCATGAAACGTTCTACCTTCCTTAATAATGCCTGTGTATCGCCTGTTTATCCTAAATAAACTCCATGGTAGATTTCATAATGGTGTTATATTGTAAAAATTTTATTTTTCTCGACATGCATACAAGGGCTATTCAGAAAGTAGGGAACGTTTCCGTCTGACGCCTTCGATCGCGTATATTTTGGTATGTGCGTGCTCGGCAGGTCAGTCGGCATCTAGCCGTAATAATAGGGACGTCTGTGCGCTTCTGGTTTTTTCGATATTCGTATTTGAATTGTGCGCTGCAATCGAAAATCCCGCCAGTTGTGAGGTGCGGTCTGTGATACGGTGTTTGTTGGCAAAAAAACCTAAAACCTATAGCAATTTATTGTGAACTGTGCGAAGTGTACGGAAACAACGTAATGAGGGAATGATCCATCCGGAAATGGTGCATTCGGTTTAAAAGTGGCCGAACCAACGTTCATGATGAAGATTGGACGCCCGAGCATTGTGACTGACGATCTTGTCGCTGAAGTTGAAACGATTCGTGAAAACCGCCGATTCACAATAAGATGAAGAACTGGCTTACAGCGCAGCGCTTTGTCGGCGACGCGAACTCCGGGCGGGCGTGACTTACTGGCTGAAGTCTCGGGAGGCAGAATTTTACCACGAAGGAATTTCAAAACTTGTTCACTGCTATGATAAGTGCCTCAATTTGTTCGCTGACTATGTGTAAATGTAGTACCGTAGTCGCTCTTTCAGGTGTATATAATTAAATTCTTTCTTGTACTTAGGTTTTATATGCCAAAACGTTCCTTATTTCTGAATAGCCCTCAAATAAAGGTGAATCTCCATGTATACATCTACATACATACTCCGCAATTCACCGTAAGGTGCGTGGCGGAGGGTACACTGTACCACTACTAGGCATTTCCTTTCCTATTCCACTCACAAATAGAACGAGGAAAAAAAGAATGCTTATATGCCTCCATACGAGCTCTAATTTCTCTTATCTTGTCTTTGTGATCTTTACGCGAAATGTAAGTAGGCGGCAGCAAGATCGTACTACACTCAGCTTCAAATTCCGGCCCTCTAAATTTACTCACCAGAATTTCTCGGAAAGAAGTTCGTCTTTCCTCCAAAATGATGGATTGTCGGGGTTCAATTTCAAATGTGCTGCATTACGTCGCCTTTCCTCCAACGATCCCCAATTGAGTTGCCGGAGCATTTCTGTGACAAGTCATCCTGTATGCTATTACAGTCAGTTAAAGACGACACCCTCCCATACACCACAGCATCGTCAGCAAACAGCCGCAAATTACAACTTACTCTGTCCATCATATCATTTATATAGATAGAAAATAATAGCGGTCCTATCACACTCCCGTGGGGCACGCCTGACGATACACTCGTCTCTGATGAACACTCGACGTCGAGAACGACGTACTGCGTTCTATTACTTAGTCTTCCAGCTAGTCCAAAATCTATGAACCTATTTCATAAGCTCGTATCTTCGGTAGCAGTCTGCAGTGTGGCACCGCGTCGGACGCCTTTTTGAAGTCGAGAAAAACACAATCCGCCTGTTGCCCTTCATCCATGGCCCGCAAGATGTCATGTGAAAAAAGGGCAAGCTGAGTTTCACATGAACGATGTTTCCTAAACCCGTGGTGATTCATAGAAGAAGCTTTTCCGTTTCAAGGAAATTTACTATATTCGAACTGAGAATATGCTCTAAAATTCTACATGAAACTGATGTCACCGACATTGGCCTATAATTGTGTGGGTCAGTTATCTTTCCTTTCTTATAAACGGGAGTCACCTGCGCTTTTTTCCAATCATTAGGAACTTTGCGCTGAATTAAAGATACGCGATAAATGCAAGCTAAGTAGGGGGCCAACGCCGCAGAATAGTCTTTGCAAAACCGAACTGGTATTCCATCCGGACCAGCAGACTTTTTCGTATTTAGCTCTCTCAGCTGCTTCTCTACACCGGAAATACCTATTGCCATGTCCCCCATTTCGGAATTACTAAGTTGATCAAATGGTGATAGATTTGTGCGGTCCTCCTGCGTGAAAGATTTCAGAAATAAAGAGGCTGGAAAATCTGTGTTTGTTTACAGTAGCCTGCACAACCGGTATCAGAATTCAGTGCAAAGTTAAAAAGGAAGAAAAGAAAATTTTTGTGCTATTGTTAAACGTGCGCTTGG
The DNA here is from genome assembly GCA_026315105.1 of Locusta migratoria. Taxonomy (NCBI): domain Eukaryota; kingdom Metazoa; phylum Arthropoda; class Insecta; order Orthoptera; family Acrididae; genus Locusta; species Locusta migratoria. The sequence goes on from CM048755.1 coordinate 371,463,566, forward strand.
CATCGAGATCTATAGAGCAGGCGCACAACTTCGGATAGTTTCAAGCATGGGGAAGAAAATCGGTCATCGCGGCCTTTCAAAAGAACCATACCGGCATTTGACAGGAGTGATTTAGGGAAATAATATAAAACTTAAATCACGGCGCACGGACGCGGATTTGAACTGTCCTCCTCATGAATGCTAGTCCAGTGGTTTAACCACTCCGCCATTGGGCTCCAAATGTTCAAATGTCTGTAAAGCTATAGGACAAACTGTAGTGGTCATCAGTCCCTAGACGTACTAACTGCTTAAACTAATTTATGCTAAGTATAACACACACGCAGCCATACTCGAGGGACGACTCGAAACTCCGAAGGGGAGCAGCCGCGCACTGCACAGCAAGGTGCCTTAGAGCGCACGGCCATTCCCACGCGGCCTCATCAGGCTCGATACTTAAGTTAGACACTCTTTAGCATGAAGATAGTTTTGGTTTTCGTTAGTTCATGGTTCACTTCATTGTCATTGGACGGTTACCTTAACAGTGGCCGATAATTTGAGACGACGCATGCGAATGGGTTAGAAACATTCCTTTGTGAATGAGTGAAATAATTAGATTATTCAAATGTTTGTAAATCTACTGGGCCAAACTGCTATGGCCATCAGTCCCTAGACTTACAAACTACATTAACTAATTTACACTAAGGACAACGCACACACACACACACACACACACACACACACACACACACACACACACAGGAAAGACTCTATCCTCCTGCGGGAACGGTAGAGTAGCCCGTAGCATGACGCCTTAGACCATGTGGCCATTCCACGCAGCAATAATTACATTTCCTCTCCACAATTATCCCTGTTGCTGATTATTCTTATAACATTATTCTTGTTAAGCGGAAGAGGTGATCTTGTTGTAAGTTTTGCGTCATATGTAGTAACACAATTTTAAAACTGAAACGCCCAATTTTAAGCGCTTGACTCTCTATCGAGATACTTCGAATCGAATGAATGTTTGTTAAACTTATGAGACTTAACTACGGGGTCATCAGTCCCTAAACTTACAAACTACTTATGAACTACTTACGAACTAGGACGGCACAAATATCCATGCCCGAGGGGGGATTCGAACCCCCGACCGTAGTGGCCGTGCTGACCGTGACTGGAGCGCCTCAGTTACCTCGGCCACCGCGGCCGGCCTAGAGATACTTCAAGGAAAGTATAACAGTGAAATTATTTATTAAGTAAACCCCCCAGGGAGGTCATGGTTCTTTCGTATGTGCGTGGAGAGCACGGGGCCCCGAGCTAATGCAGTCTTCCGTCCTCCTTTACTTTCCGGACTGCGTTTCCTTTCCCCCTTCCCTCCTTTCCTATTCACACTCCTTCGTCTCCCCACTGTGGGACTGATAACCTATAACCTCAGCAGTTTAGTCCCCCTTTCCCAACTGAATAACCCAATCCTATTAAATAAAACGTCAGTCAAATACAATTCATATTGCCCTCGTGGACGCCAAAAACTGAATCGCCTATTCCTTCATCTCTTGAACCCTTTCCCCACCAGCTTGTGGCGTCACACCGATCCTGTACAGTGTACCTTGACTAGCCTGCTACTAGCACTACGTAGCTAGTGGGAAAGTTTGTAGCATTTTTCCATACATATAATAAACACAATAATACTTTTTTCTGAGTCATGAGTCGTTTGCCAGTTCTCGACAACACTGACGTGGATCATTGTGGATAGATGCGATTAAACGATCTTCGTCGAACACCGAATATTTCCTTGAACGAGAAGAGTCACTAAAGGCTTAAAGATCCTCCCAAAAACGAGAAAACCAGTTTCTTGCCTTGTTCAGTCTAACGTCAAATACACGGCGCAAATGATTCTGTTTGCCTGCACTGCAGTCTCCAGTCTACTACGCTCTACTGAAGAATATGTCGGAAATGTTCTGACTTCTCCACTTGACACTCAATTTTGTAGCGTCCTCTGCTCCACTCTCTACCTCCAAATGACAAACGATAGCAAATGTGGAGCACCAACAAAATATAACAATCGATAAATGAAGGCCCGTAGCAACCCGAATGCCAACACCAAAACTGAAACTCTTTGAACTTATGCACAAACTTAATACTTAACCTATGCCTGTTACCAAGCTGGTGGCATATTATTATTAAATTGAAAAAAGGCAATGGAATCAAATTACCACAATCATCTAAATCTTCCCTCACATTTGGAAAAAAAAAATCTTGAGTCATATTTCAGGTTTGTTAGGTGTACCATTAATTACGTTAGTTTCGACCGTATTTTAAGACACTGTGTCCTTCACAATGCGTACTCTTGTCTGTTTCAATGAAAAATATCGCAGTCTAAATAAACATTTGAAGGCTAATAGCCACTTTGTTCTGAGTAAGCTAAAGTACTATGCTGCCGTCTAGCAACTTGATGGATATACAGTTTGTCATTTAACTGCTAAAAGAGATTCTCTGTCCGACGAAACACTGTAAGAGAAACTTCAAAATTTAAACGTAGTTTTTTTGAAACTTTCTGTAAGATTAAATCTGTATGCCGGAACCGGAATTAGAACCTGGGACCTTCGATTTCCGCGTGCAAGCGCTCTGCCTACAATTTTTTTCCTTGTGTGTGTGTGTGTGTGTGTGTGTGTGTGTGTGTGTGTGTGTGTGTGTTCAAATGTTCGTAGAGCTTATGAGACTTAACTACGGTGTCATCAGTCCCTAAACTTACAAACTACTTATGAACTAGCTAACACTAAGGACGGCACAAATATCCGTGCCCGAGGGCGGATTCGAATCCCCGACCGTAGTGGCCGTGCAGACCGTGACTGGCGCGCCGCAGTCCCCTCGGCCACCGCGGCCGTCAGTGCGTGTGTGTGTGTGTTTTACGGTTTGATCGGCCCTTTGCGGACGTTGGTTCGTTTTGTTCTATGTTGATCGTTGGGTCATTGACTCAGCTTTTCTGCTTATAGAGGGCTGTTTTAATACAGGGGAAGTCTAGCCCTCTGACCGATTGCGCTGAGCTACCACGCAGGATAGTTTTAGCAGCGCATGGCCAACTGAGCTGGAAAACAAATGTTCAAATGTTTGTAATCTTATTGGTCCAAACTACGTTGGTCATCAGTCCCTAGTCTTACAAACTACTTAAACTAAGTGGAACTAACCTAAGGATAACACACACATCCATGCCGTAGGGAGGATTCGAACCTCCGACGCGGGAGGCCGCGCGATCCGTAACGTGGCGTTCCAGACCGCTCGGCTACTCCCGCGCGGCTGCAAGATGGTGTAGACATAGCTTAGCCACAGCCTAGGGTGTGTTACCGTAATATACATACACATGGATCTACGTCTACATGGATAGTCTGCAAATCACATTGAAGGGCAAGGTAGAGGGTTCATCGAACCACTTTTATGATAGTTTTACTCTTTAATAGCTAGCGGAAAAAGGAACACCTAAATTTTTCTGTTTTCCATCTGATTTCTCTTATTTTATTACGCTGGTCATGTCTATCTATGTAGGTGGGTGCTAACAATGTACGTTCGCATTCTGAAGAGAAAGTTGGCGAAAGATATTTCGCAAATAGATCTCGCCGCAGCAAATAACGTCTTTCTTTTAATGATTTCCACTCCAACTAGTGCATCATTTCCATGACACTCTCTCCCCTATAACGCGATAATACAAAACGAGCTGCCATTCTCTGAAGTTCTCTAAATCGTCCGTCAGTCCCACCTGGTGTGGATCCCACAATCCACAGCAGTACTCCAAACTAGGACGCACAAGTGTGGTGTAGGCAGTTTCTTTAGAAGAACTGGTGCATCTTCTATATGTCCTGCCAATGAAACGTGGTATTTGGTTCGCCTTCCCTACAATATTTTGTGTGTTTTCTTTCCAATTTAAGTTGTTCGTAATTGTTACTCCTAGGTATTTAGTTGAGTTTACGACCTAAAGGTCTGACTGATTTATCGTGTAACTGAAGTTCAACCGATTGCTTTTAGAGATCATATGGATGACCTCTCACTTATCATTTTTAAGGATCAATTACCAATTTTTGCACCATGCAGTTATCTTATCTAAAAATTTTGCAGTTGCTTTTGATCTTCTTGTGAATTTACTACGGTAATCAATAAATGACAGCATCAACCTCGAATAGACTAAGAGAGCTACTCAGATTGTCTCCTAAATCGTTTATAAAAATAAGGAACAGGAGGGGCCCTATAACACTTCCCTGGGGAACGTCAGATATCCCATCTGTTCTACTCGATGACTCACCGTCAGTTACAACGTACTGTGTCCTTTATGACTGGAAATCACGAATCCAATCGCACAACTGTGGCGATATTCCATAAGCACGCATTTTGATTAGAATACGCGTATTAGATGCAGTGTCGAAATCCTTTCGGAAATCTAGAAATACGGAATCACTTTGACGTCCCTTATCGATAGCACTCGCCACATCATGTGAGTAAAGCGATAGCTGTGTTTCACAAGAACGGTACTTTCTAAATCCGTGTTGACTATGGGTCAGTAGGTCGTTCTCTTCGAGGTAGTTCATAATATTTGAGGGAAGTATATGTTCTAACATCCTGCTGCAAACCGACGTCAATGATATAGACCTGTAATTTTGCGGGCCACTCCTATTGCCTTTCTTGAATACTGGAGTGACCTGTGCAACTTTCCACTCTTTAGGTACGCAACGTTCGCTAAAGAGCGATTGTATATGATAGTTAGGTATGGAGCTATTGCATCAGCATACTCTGGAAAGGAACCTAATTGGTATACAGTGAGTACCGGGAGACTTACTTACTCCAGGGATATTTACTTCTAAATTAGGCATGGTGGAAGCTGTTCTTGATAGGAATTCTTTACTCTGCAGTGGCGTGTTCGCCTAAATGAAACTTCCTGGCAGATTACAAATTTTTGCCTGCACACTCTGCACGAATGGAAATATCATTCCGGGAATATCCCCTAGGCTGTGGGAAAGCCATGTCTCCGCCATATCCTTTCTTCCAGGAGCACTAGTCTTGCAAGGTTCGCAGGAGAACTTCTGTGAAGTTTGGAAAGTAGGAGGCGAGGTACTGGCGTTAGTAAAGCTGTGAGGACAAACCGTGAAGTGTGCCGGGATAGCACAGTCGGCAGCGCTCGTGGTGACTCAGCGCGCGCTGTCAGACGACTAAACGCTTACTGTATTCAAGGAAAATTGTGCCTAAAACGCAACGAACACGTAAATAAACAAAATTTTTAACAAAAAACGATTTAAAAAACTATTCCATAACAAATTAATATGCACTGAAAAGTAAAAAAAATAAATAAATAAATAAAATAATTGCGTATTCTTCTACAGCTTAATAATCAACTTACTATTTCTCCTCATCAATATGTTGGTACGATCTGTGTGTTTACCATGCAAGAAGATAAGTAGGTATCTATCCACTTTAAATCTAACTTAGCACATACCTATGAATAACAAACAATGATCAAAATATTTTTAGAGTACTCCTAAGTAAAATGAAATGAAAAATATTAGACTACTTGAAAGTAAATCAAGTTATTATGATAATAAATGTAGTCACAATTATTGTTATTTTTGGAGTCAGCCAAGGAAACTTCCGATCCGACTTCGGTCTCAATATTCTCGTATTATTTGTTCTAGGTATATTTTAGTGTTTTCTTGGCTGTCACCGACTCCAAAAATGACAATAATTGTAACTACATTATATTATCGTAATAACTTGATTGACTTTGTATTTTACGTAAGAGAACCGTAAAAAATATTTTGATCATTGTTTGTTATTCATAGGTATGTGCTGAGTTTGAATCACAGTGGGTAGGTACCTACCTATCTTCTTACGTGGTAAACACGTAGATCGTACCTATATATTGATGAGTAGAAAAAGTAAGTTGATTATTAAGTTGTATAAGAATACGTAGTTATTTTTTTACTTTTTAATGCATATTAATTTGTTTCGGAATAGATTTTTAGTAGATTTTTTCTTAAAGTTTTTGTTTATTTATTTATTTTTAGTGAATCTGAAGTACACTAACAAATTTTTCTGAATATCGGTAGACCTACTAAACATGCTGCTCATATGAGACAGCGCAGTTTAAATGAGACAAACGAAGTCAGGGAGAAACGCCTGTCTCAACAGAGGAAATCTACCTCGAGGACAATTTCAAAAGAGATTTGCGAAGAGCGCATAAATAGACTTTCCAAAATGAGGCTTTACATGAAAAAAGTTTTGAACAGGGAATTACTTGACCATAACGACGTTACGGTAGGTGACTCAAATATCCGGATAGCTTATAAAATATTCGGCCAAGTATCGTTAATTTGCTGTTAAGAATTGAAGAGTTCCGCTACTTTGTCATGGATCCCATAATCAGAACCTAACCAAAATCTCATCAAACTACTCTTGAAGTACATCCTTTCCAATAAAAAAAGAATCATCGAAATCGGTTGGCGTTATGTTGAGTTATTCGTCCATTTGTCGCGCACATACTTAATGCAAATTTAAGTTTTTCTTATGGATGCCATTGTCAGAACTGGATCAAATGGACATGGGACCACATGGGAAGCACCAGCTTTCAAATGAAAAATCATCAAAATCGGTTCATACAGTCGAAGGTTCTGAGGTAACAAACATAAAAAATACGTTGTGGAAATAAAATCCGCTACCAGTCACAATTATTGGCGGTTTATTAAAACACTACCGGTTTCGGGCTTGTGCCCATCTTCAGGTGTTTACATTCAGTGTTGTTGAATATAAGTATCGAGTTTGTGTTCGTAAATTTCTCATTGATATTAGTTGAAAACATTGTAGTAACAGTAACATGATGCTAATTTGCACTCCCATGTTTCAGGTTTTGCACAGTACACTTTATAACTGTCACTCCAAACGTCGCCACAGTACGGTTATAAAGTGTACTGTGCAAAACCTGAAACATGGGAGTGCAAATTAGCATCATGTTACTGTTACTACAATGTTCTCAACTAATATCAATGAGAAATTTACGAACACGAACTCGATACTTTACTTATATTCAACAACACTGAATGTAAACACCTGAAGATGGGCACAAGCCCGAAACCGGTAGTGTTCTAATAAACAGCCAATAATTGTGACTGGTAGCGGATTTTATTTCCACAACCTAAAATACATTGGAATTGAGAAAGTCGTTTTTTGAATTCGATTAAAGACACCGCAAAGAATTGTTCTACCTGGTGGGAAAAGAAGTCGGTAGAGCATTTGCCCGCGCAAGGCAATGGTTCCAGGTTCGAATCCCGGTTCCGGTAGACACTCTTAGCGTGCCAGTAAGTTTGATATCTGTGCACATTGCACTGCAGAGTGAAAATGCCATTGAGGCAGTTAGTTGGGTTTGACAAGCGGTGACCTTTGTAGGCGCTTGGCGCTGTCCTTTCTGAAGGTGTCGGCTGGCGGCAGGTCGGGGTCGATAGCCGCCCCGGCCCGCCGCCCCCGCCGCCCACGCTCGCCGCTCTGTTCGATGCTTCCTGCCGCACGCGCCAGCGCTGTGTGCATCCACAGGCCAGTCGATAACGCGCTCTACCTTGACATTCACTGCCTCGCTTCTCATTCACTAACGTGTCTCTGTGTTCTCTATGAGCTCCGATACGTCGGGATGTTCATGATAGTCAACTCACCTCCACTGTTTACTAGGAAATACACACATGGACAGATGTAAATAATGCACAGCGGTATTCGCGTAGCATTTATTGTACACTAGCTGAAAATCCTGCCTTGCCCGTGTATTTATTTATTTATTCCTGCCATTTTTCAGATATATATTCTTTTGTATAAGGGCTGTATGTCTGTAAAATCTCTTGGGAATACAATTAGTAGTATAGATGTAATACATTAAAACTTGGTGCGTGTTGGGGCGGTTTTCCATGAATGTTACTGTTCATGTGCTCATATCTCATGAACTACGTGTCGTACTGTGACATGATTTAGAAGGGACATTCAACTACAAGTGTGTATAATGCTCAAAATGTTCAAATGTTTGTAAAGCTTATGGGTCTTAACTACGGGGTCCTCAGTCCCTAAACTTACAAACTACTTATGAACTACTTACGAACTAGGACGGCACAAATATCCATGCCCCAGAGGGGATTCGAACCCCCGACCGTAGTGGCCGTGCAGACCGTGACTGAAGCGCCTCAGTCCCCTCGGCCACCGCGGCCGGCGTGTATAATGCATGTAAAATTTCCTGCGGCTACAGTTTCTTTGGTGAGCCCGCCCCTGACATGAAGATGCCAAATCCATTCCGAAGTATTTAATAGATTGTCCTGTAATTTATTAATCGTAAGAGAAAATGCAAATTCCAATGGAAACTGCAGTCTCTTGAAGGTAGATTTGTGGGATATAATGGGTATTCGTTGGGTATACTCTGTTTCATTATGTTCCTTTCCTTGTAGCTCTATGGAAGTAAACTGCTTTCACTTCCAACTGGATGGAGCAATTTTCCATGAACGTTACTGTTTACGTGCTCATATCTCATGAACTACGTGTCGGAATGTGATACAATTTAGAAGCTACATTCAACTATATATGTGTATACTGTCTTAAAATTTTCCTGTCGCTACAATTTGTAGTGTTCAAATTATAAATTGTAACGTCATACCGAGAGTCGTAGTTTTCCATAAACAGGGAAAAGTAGTAAGAGAGAAACTTTTTTCCTTTCATCATTTTACTGTGGTTGCCAGCGAGAAAAAGTTTAATAAAGGTTTGAAATTATGTTTAAAGTTTGTTGCAAGTCGCTAAGTACTGTCATTCTCATACAGTGTATTTCGAAAGTCTCGCCGCATTATATGGAATTTTTTGCGATTTCTATTGGTTACGACGTAATTTCTTTTGAACCATGTGCCGTATGTGATTCTTAACCATGCAGCAATTGTTATCTCACGGTAAGGAATGTGTGTGCCAAATTTGGTTGAAATCGGTCCAATGGTTTAGGAGAAAATGAGCAGCATTGTCGCAAAATGCAGCAGTTTTTCGCGCATCTCATTGTTTATGACGTCATATCTCGTGAACTATATCTCGTATGTGATTCTTACAGTTACGGCGACCGTCCTCATGGATTGAAGTTTACGTGTACAAAATTTCATAAAGATGGGAACAAAACTGTAGAGTTGTATGGAACACGTACAAACATACGGACACTCTGCTTTATATATTAGAAAGAAGATCAATGAAGAAAACCAGCACGCACCTAATAAATTAGCAACGGAAGTATTTCAATGCCGAACTCATAATGCAAATAAACTAGCTGAGATCTATATGTTTTCTACCCTTAACTTCTTAATCCTATACAGTGTTGCGTATTGTGGTGATTCCAAAGGTAACTACGACAAAGCCGCGCGGGAATGGCCGCGTGGTCTAAGGCACCATGCGCGGCCGCTTCCCGTCGGAGGTGCGGGTCCTCCCTCGGGCATGGTTGTATGTGTTGTCCACAGAATATGTTAAATTAGTTCGTAAATCTAGGGACCGATGACCTCAGTAGTTTGGTTGAAATCAAATGTTTGTAAAGCTACGGGACCAAACTGCAGAGGGAGGAATCAAACCTCCGGCGAGGAGCAGCCCCTTCTCCGCAGCTAGGCGCCTTAGAGCGCACTGCCACTCCCGCGCTGCAACAGTTTGATCCCTTAGGTTTACAAACATTTCATTTGATTTGAATTACACTAAAATCGATACCGCCACGAGAACACAGAGGCCGCGGATTAGGAACACGGCCACGTGTGTCACATCTGATTGTGGCGGAATGACAGTTAAATAGCCGCCACATACAGCCTGTAAGATTCAAATGTTCAAATGTTTGTATAGCTTATGGGACTTAACTACGGGATCATCAGTCCCTAAACTTACAAACTACTTATGAACTAGCTAATTCTAAGGACGGCACAAATATCCATGCCCGAGGGGGGATTCGAACCCCCGACCGTAGTGGTCGTGCAGACCGTGACTGGAGCGCCTCAGTCCCCTCAGCCACCGTGGCCGGCAGCCTGTAAGACAGTGTGCATCGTGTCAGAGAGTTCAAGACATAGTGGTTACCTTTATACAGTGCCTCATTACGTCTTTACTGACGGTCACGGAATTTTGAAGTATTTGCTCAAATGCCTGGACTTTAATTTCAACAATCGGATTGTACTTCTCAAACGCTCTAAGTGTTAATTTATTTGTAATAAATTTCACTTTCCACTAACGTTGTGCGATCTTTCGGTTAAAGTGTATAGCCATACCAACGAAACCCCCCACAACACTCCAGTTAGAGGAACGGGCGGTAGTTATAAGACTTTATTAAACTTGAAACATTTTACTAATATTTTCAAAAATATTATATACTTGGTCACAAATCGGCTTTATGCTTCTTAGGTTCTCATCAGGTAACTACTGAATATCACAAACATAGATAAAATGACGTGCGACCTAGGTGTATATCATTTACTCTGACAGTCCAAAAAGTTTCGAGATGAGGTTAATAAAACAAAGGTCGATAAACGTTACATTGTGGTTATAATGCTTCAGATGTCGTGAACAGTCTTCCCCCTATATTCCCACTGCATTACAATTCACCAAAAGTTCAGACAACCATATGAAACAGTCAGAAAAGTGCTTGACAGAAATGTTGTGTGCGTCACAATGAACTGAATGTTGGTTATGTCGACAAAGGGTTGGTTCTTAATGGGAGCCGCAGTGGAGAGGTCGAGCGCTGTAAGGCGCCTTGCTGCGGAGGTTCGAGTCCTCGTTCGGACATTGGTGTGTGTGTTGTCCTTAGCATAAGTTAGTTTAAGTAGTTTGTAAGCCTAGGGACTGATAACCACAGCAGTTGAGTCGCTCAGATTTACAAAGACTTGAACATTTGAACCTTAATGCGAATTCCTGCACTTCGTCGTTGTGTGGTAGGTTCGGGTTCAAATGTTTGTTAAGCTTAAGGGACTTAACTACGGGGTCATCAGTCCCTAAACTTACAAACTACTTATGAACTACTTACAACTAAGGACGGCACAAATATCCATGCCCGAGGTGGGATTCGAACCCTCGACCGTAGTGGCCGTGCAGACCGTGACTGGAGCGCCTCAGTCCCCTCGGCCACCGCGGCAGGTTCGGGTTGGTAACAAGTCTTGTCACCCGTAATGATTTTTTACCAAACGAGAATTACACGTGTTTTGCAAACCGATCAAGTCGCGGTAGGTGTTCATACTTCAATGATTTTTTTTTTCTGGATTAAATATGCCCGGGTAGAACTTTGCACCCACTTGTATCTTCTTCAAAATATAATGGAGAATATCTCGAACATTTCATTTATAGATGGTGACCAACTGTAATTTGTGACTTGGCGACGTTAACATAGCACGGTGCCTCTCACAAGGCGAATGATATAATGCACATTTCCCTTATATATCAAGATTAAAATCAGTCTCCGTACTTTTTGTATGGACAGTGTACATGTGACACAAAAGATCAAAAATGATGTGTACAGTATATACAAATGAAAGTATTATATACTTATGTCATGTAGAAGTAATAACATTTACAAGTGTTGATATGGTGTCTGTTCTTTTTGGACATGTACGAAAAGAAGAGACACCATATAAATAATTCTAAATATGGCCACAAGAAGCAATGACAATTTCAGTGCGGACGCATTCAAACGCTCATTCCCTTGCGGGTATACAGTAGAGGCTGCGAGCGGGAGGAATCTATGGGCAGGGGGCTACAAGTTGAGAATTTGGGTTGGCAGGGAAGCTTGTTTGGATAGCCTAATTGGTTCAGGTGGGAAATCCGGATTCGAATCCTGGTCCAGCACAAATTTTCAACTTTGTCGTTGAATTTATTTCAACCCCAAACGGTCGAATTGTTTCAGTATTTCGGTTTCGTAATAACATTTAACTTAAACTGGAAAAAATAAAGTGAAATAATGTTTAATTTACAGTTGTTACTTAATATTTGTATAGCCGAAACTTAGTTTAACAGGAAACTTAGCGTTGCAATTTAAACTTCATTTAGGATTGTGAATCACATACTTATTGCTTTCAAATATTTCCGGTAAGGTCATCTTCCTCAACCTCTTGACAGTGAGGAAAACTTTAGAATCTACAGCGTTTGTTTCGTTTTTCAGATTTTCAGGAGAGTTTTTGCTATTTAATTCCGCTAGATGAGTGGTCAAAGCGGTTGAATGCCATGCTGAGGATCCGAGTTCGGTACACGGCTTCCTGAGGGCAAGTGGGGGGTAGCGAAACCAGTTGACGATAACTGTCACAACGGCCAGAGGATGGCATGCCGACCATACCCTCGCCCCTGTAACGAATTCATTGACGCAATTGGCAGATGACACGGCTATAGGTCGATAGCGACAGGCCAGAAAGGGCTGAGAACGTAACTTACATTTCCTACTCTATACATTTGTTATGTTCTGTGAAGCACCGTCAGAAAAATCACTTAATGTCGTTACACTTTTAACTATCACATCGACAAAATAACGTTACGCAATTTTTTTTCTTGTTTGTAGGTATACGAGATCTGTTAAAAAAAACCGAAACTTTTCCACAAAAATTCTCAACGCGAATCTTTTATTTGTGCTTGTGCTTGATCGCCTTCGAAAAAGTCCCCTCCACAATTGATCCACCGCTCCCTACGCCGCCGCGGTATGGTGGCCGAGCGTTGCAAGGCGCCTAGCTGTATAGCGCGCCGCTGCTCGCCGTCGGAGGTTCCAGTTGTCTCTCGTGCATGGCTGGATTTGTTGTCCTTAGAGTAGTTTGTAAGCCTAGGGACCAGAGTAGTTACATCCTATACATTTATAAACATCTGAACACTTGCGAAAAACTTACGTGTAAGCTGCCAGGTATCACAATCGACGAGGGCCGATATTTCGGCAGGAGACCACCCTGCCATTTTCAGTGCGAAACTGCAGTGAGGAAGCAATGTATAACGATCTTTAAAACTTAGGTTTTCAATGAGTAAACAGGAAAGACAACACACACCGAGCAAGCAAGCACACAGCGCCGACACGACCAAAGATGAAACCGGTCAGAATATCGATGATGAGGTCGGATTAGTTTTGTCCCTCTGTTTTTTGACAAGTGAGAGAGCAGGATCCCAAGCGGAATTTAAGCAGAACCCTCCATCCCTATTAATAAGGTTGTCACCTAATTTTATTTCTATTGTTTCCTTGATACTGAGACTGTCTTATCGAGGAAACGATAGGTTACAACCTTATGAATAGGGATGGAGAGTTCTGCTTAAATTCCACTTGGGGTCCTGCTCTCTCACTTGTCAAAAACAGAGGACAAAACTAATCCGACCTCATCCGTCGAGAACTGATGTTTGTTATCGATATTATGACCGGTTTCATCTTTGGTCGTGTCGGCGCTGTGCGCTTGCTTGCTCGGTGTGTGTTGTCTTTCCTGTTTACTCATTCAAAACCGAGGTTTTAAAGATCGTTGTACATTACTTCCTCACTGCAGTTTCGCCTTGCAAATGGCAGGGTGGTCTCCTGCCGAAATATCAGCCGTCGTCGATTTTGATACCTGGCAGCATACCCGTAAGTTTTTCGAAGTTGTTATTCGCCAGGAAAATTAAGGAATCACATCTGAACATTTGATTTCCCTCAACATAAATTTATCCATATTATGTGGATTGATTTAAAGTCTGCAACTGAACTATAAACTTCTTTGAGATAGTTTATACTATAGCAGTCACTTTTTTCTAATATTTTTTATTAGCACGACGCGATTCGGCTGCAAGCTGGCATCATCGGATGCATTTCACAGTTACAAGTTCATTATTGTTTGGTTATGTTTTGTGTTGTGGGTGCCAGTGAGGTTATGGTTGGACATTTTAACCTGTTCAGGAAGATACAGTAATTTTAGTACATATGTTTCATGATTGTAGCTTCTGGATTATTATATTACTGTATTTACTTACAGTTTTGTTGATAATCTTGTTATCTGGCACACACAACACAACAACACACTTATATACACAACACAAAATGTTTATATAAACAACACAAAATGTCAACATGTGTGCCGCGGTGGAGTAGCCGAGCGGTCTAAAGCGTCTCGCTGCGGATCGCGCGGTTGCTCGCCGTGGAGGTTCGAGTCCTCCCTGGGCCATGGGTGTGTGTGAAAAAAATGTTCAAATGTTTGTATAGCTTATGGGACTTAACTACGGGGTCATCAGTCCCTAAACTTACAAACTACTTATGAACTAGCTAATACTAAGGACGGCACAAATATCCATGCCCGAGGGGGGATTCGAACCCCCGACCGTAGTGGCCGTGCAGACCGTGACTGGAGCACCTCAGTCCCCTCGGCCACCGCGGCCGGCAGGGTGTGTGTGTTTGTCCTTAGGTTAGTTTACCTAGGTTTAAGTAGTTTGTAAGCTACGGACTGATGACCACGCAGTTTGGTCAGATAGATTTACAAACATTTGAACTTTTTTTTTTTTTTTTTTTTTTTTTTTTTTGTCAACATGTGTGTATAACTGTGGTGTTGTGTTGTGTGCGCCAGATAACAAGATTATCAACAAAACTGTAAGTAAATAGAATAATGTAATAATTCAGAAGCTATAATCATGAAACATATATACTGAAATAGCTGTACAGTACTGAATAGGTTAAAATATCGAACCATAACCTGCAATTCAGCACTGCATGACATGATCCAATTGAAATGTTAAATTCTTCTGAAATCTCTCTGACAGTCACTCTTCGATTCTCCTAATGTAAGTGTTGACGGTAGACGTCGAAATACATCCTGTTTTTCTTTATTGTAATTTTCAAGCCTTGGTGGGGCAAGCTGGCAGCGGCCTGTATGTCACTCTTTAGCTGAGCTTTAATACAATTTGTCCAGATGTATACATAAATTAAAACGGTTACAAAAGTGGAAAATTAAAGTTATAAGAAACGGCGATGAGTGTGAGACTTAATAAAATCACATAGATTAGCAAGACACATGATGGTAGTTTTAAAACGATACCACGATGGCTAAAATACGTAAATGTCAAGTTAAAGTCCCAGACGGTGACACTGACGAAGACACTAATAAAAGACATGTTTGTTATGGTCTTCAGTCCGGAGACTGGTTTGATGCAGCTCTCCACCCTACTCTATCCTGAGCAAGCCTTTTCATCTCCTCGTAAGAACAGCAACCCACATGCACTTGAATCTGCTTACTATACACGTCTCTTGGTCTCCCTCTGCGATTTTTACCCCACACACTTCCCTCCAATGCTAAATTTACGATTCCCCGATGTCTAAGAATGTGTCCTACCAAGCGATCCCTTCTTTTAGTCAGGGTATGCCAAAAATTCCTTCGCTCACCAATTCTGTTCAGTACCTCTTCATTAGTTATGTGATCTACCCACCTAATCTTCAGCATTCTTCTGTAGCACATGTATGCAACACAACGTTTTGCCGTTGTAGGTGCTTGCACTGATAAAATAACATAGGATGTACGGATATTACATACACTGACGACGCACCGCATTATAACTGGAACACTATGCAGACCCCACTGGAGGAGAGGGAAAGGAGGGAATGTGAGGATGGGGGGCGAGATGGGAGGGGGTCTGTTGTGGGGAAGGAAAACGTAATGACAGCACAGCGCAAGAGAGACGACACCTTTCGATCTCAAACCCACTTCACTAGTGTTAACTTTGAATATTTTAAACCGCTAGTTACACGATTTTGTTTGACTGAAACGAATATGTCTATACCTTATTGGGGAATATTAACGCCAGACGAAAATTCTGTAGCTTAGACAACGCTAAATCCAATGTCCACAGCTATCTAACCATAATTCTGAGCTAATTTAAAAAATCACAACATAACAGAGCAACGTACACCACAGCAGACAGCAAAGCTTTGACGAAAGATCGATAACTTACACCATGCAAAGCTAGTCAACAGATCATAGTCTGGAGTCATTTTCTATCTCTCCACAATGACTATTTCCTCATACGTTAAACAACCACTTGTGTGCAAAAAATCCATTTGCTGTAACTAGACACTTTACATGACACTTCCTGTATACAGATATCACAAACCCAGTTCACTGACGCATCCATCACTACTATCGGTAATCATGGTAATACACAACTGATTCTCTCATACACACAACCCACCCACACACTAAGTACTCAATATTACCGATTCATAGAGTGATTCTCTGTCTCCACGTATTAAAGGTCACATTAACAATTAAGTAAGCTAAAAAATGAACGGCCATTCTGACAATTTTATTGACTGCTACTAAATATCTTTTTGCGATTAAACATACATACATCTATTCCACACACAACCAATTGACAGAAACTACACCACTTTAAGTCACCAAACTATCGGAGTTTTACTGAACTCTATGCTTCTCAGCCTAAGAACAATAATTTACCAACGTAATCACTTCTAGTACGCTCTAGAGATGCTTCTATTCTTATCGTAAGAAACAAGGACAGGTTAACTCTATACACCAACAGCCTAGAACAAACATTATAATTTATATCTTTACGCATATCTCCAACTCTGTGACACCTCTGCTTTACAACTCAACGTTAAGATTAACCAGCTCTGAACTCTGTAATTCGTGGTGGGGAAACTCTGACTTAGCTTCTCCACGGCAAAATACCAGAAGTATTGCATATTCCACAACTTACTCGACACTACACAGAACCGACAAAGTATTTATAGCAGGCCTTTCGTAGCCATCAATAACAACCAACCTCCAATATTTTTAATTGTTCTCGTCTCCTGTAAGATTCATGAATCCTATACCTCATATCCAATCCAGCCCTAGAAACGCGGAACGTAGGGCTTTTTAACCGGCTCCAAAACAGGACGACGTGCTCAATTCGACTTTTTTTTTTTTTTTTTTTTTTTTTTTTTTTTTTTTTTTTTTACCTCAGAATCTTCGACTGTGTGAACTGATTTAGATTTTTTTTAAACTTGGTGTTTCCCGTGTGGTCCCATTTCAATTTGGTCCAGTTTTGGCAATGGAATCCATAGGAAAACAATATAAATGTTACATTTGAATTAAACGCGTGACAAATGGACGAATAACTCAGTATCATGCCAACAGATTTCGATGATTCTTTTTTTTTATTGGAAAAATGTACTTTAAGGGTAGTTTGATGAGAGAGTGGTTAGGTTCTGATTATGGTATCAATGACAAAGTAACGGAACTCTTCAATTCTTAGAAGCAAATTAACGATACTCGGCCGAATCTTTTATAGGCTATTTGAGTCACCTACTGTAACGTTGTTATGAACAAGTAATTCCCTGTTCAAAACTTTTTTCTTGTAACGCCGCATTTTCAAAAATGTTCAAATGATTGTAGAGTCTATGGGACTTAACTACGGGGTCATCAGTCCCTAAACTTACAAACTACTTATGAACTACTTACGAACTAGGGCAGCACAAATATCCATGCCGGAGGGGGGATTCGAACCCCCGACCGTAGTGGCCGTGCAGACCGTGACTGAAGCGCCCTAGTCCCCTCGGCCACCGCGACCGGCCCGCATTTTCAAAAGCCTATTTTTGCGCTCTTCGCTAGTCTCTTTCGAAATTGTCCTCAAGGTAGATTTCCTCTGTTAAGGTAGGCGTTTCTATCTGACTTCGTTTGTTTCATTTAAATGTCGTTGTCTCATATGAGCAGCACGTTTAGTAGATATACCCATATTCAGAAAAGTAGTTAGTATACATCAGATACACTAACAATTAAAAAATTAACAAAAACGTTAACAAAAAAAAAGACTTAAGGAAACTCTTCCACAATAATTAATATGAGTAGGTAGGCAATGGGGCTTTTGGAAGAGCCAAGGGGGCTTAGAAAAGAATGTGAACCTCTTGACCTCTTCACCTTGACCCCTTGACCTTCATCTGTTGACTTCTAGACCTTGACCCCTTGACCTTGACCTCTTAACGTCTTGACCGTCTGGTTGCCTACCTTGCAGGGGCTATACAACAATATGGCGGCAATAAACGCTATGACGGCCATAAACAATATGGCGGGCATAAACAATATGGCGGGCATAAACATGATAGTGGACATAAACAATATTGCAGCATACTACATTGAATCAGTCTAACTCAATGGCTACTAAATTTTCCTTAAATATGACACTCCTTTTATGATTTGACTTCGCAATTAAAGCTGCAGTGCCATAGTGCCCATCCCATTTCATCACGAGTTTTACATAAACCATTTCGCGAACATTTTGAATAGTTTTTCCAGAAACACTGAGGGCATTCATGCCCCAGGTCCCAGGGTTGGGCGCCAAGTGTTTTCATCTCCAGCCTAACGGTTCCTAACTGCCCGCCCTATGAGGGTTTGGGCAGATTAAAGCACATTAAATGATGACTACATAGCTGTCCATACCTAATACTGCAGTGAGAGCAAACCAAAATGTGTGCAAATAACTCAAAATAAAGTGTTGTTTCTAAAATATGAATAATGCAATAGTAATATGCAACTGATTTCAAGATTTTTAAACCTTAAATAGTGTTGCAAAAGCCCACAAATTTGAAATACGAGTCCTTGTTCTTTACCATAGCAGTGACTACTTTCTTAGAAGCAAGCTAGGTCATTCAACCAATATTGTAATGTTGTTATGAAATTAATACCCACAAACTAAATAAAGGAAGTGATCTCATGCTCTATTAAAGTTAATAACAATTGAAAATAAATAGTAGTAGTGATAAAATATCTATCTCAGAGACGAGCACTAATCAAATTAAGCACCTAGCCCACAGATGGCACCATCAACAGCAAACAAAATAACATAACAACAACAACAACAACAAAGTCGGAATATTTTACATTAAATTGTGGTGTTTTTTCGGGGAATTTTCGTGAAAATTAAGTATATGTCTCACTCAAATGAGGTGCTAGTATAGTATGTATACAGAAAATGCAATATTCATGGTAAAACAAAATAAAGTTGTACTTGCCCTAAAATCGGAATATGTCACAGAATTTCTGCAGTTTTGTCACAGATATATGGCTTTAATCGTAAAATTTAAGTAGATCTCTCTCCTAAATAACATACTAGTACAGAATGCAAGCAGAAAAAGCCGTCTTTATGGTCAAAAAAGGAAAGTAGAACTTAGCTCAGAAATGGGAATAAAAAAAACATTAATCCTGCAATTTTCTCATAGAAGTATCGCTTAACATCCATAAAGCAAACATCCTCCAGGTATTTCCATTCACCAGAAGCCCAACATTAGTTTAAATAGATGAAAACAGCCGTGATACAATTAATATTCAAAGCCAATAGCCCACATATGATGTGGTGTTGCTATATGACCTTTTAACTGCTATCCAGACGAGAAGCCTATTGACCTAATTTCCACATTTGATGACATGATTATATAAAAATACGAAATGTTTTTGTAAAAAACAGCGTGATGTTTATACTGTGAATATCGTAAAATCAGTGTGTGTGTGTGTGTGTGTGTGTGTGTGTGTGTGTGAGAGAGAGAGAGAGAGAGAGAGAGAGAGAGAGAGAGAGAGAGAGAGAGAGGTCTTATGGGACCAAATAAAAATGGTCATCAGTCGCTAGACTTACACACTAATTACTTAACTAACTTAAACTAACTTACGCTAAGGACAACACAAGCACCCATGCCCGAGGGAGGATTCGAGCCACCGACCACAGCGGCCATGCAGACCGTGACTGGTGTGCCGCAGACCGCTCGGCCACTGCGGGCGGCTTAAAATCAGTGCCCAGCTCTAACTTCAGTATCTCCCAGCTACTAACAGCCCTAACGTAGCTATTAAACGCTGAAAATATTGTGAATAGCAGTATATAAGTAAAATAACAGAAGACTGCGAAACTAACCTTTGCGGCACTATAACTGCAGATAATCCACTAAAAAGACGATATATATGACTTTAGGTTGGTAAAAAGGAGACACTCGTTGCTAGGAAGGATGTTATTTATTGATTAAGAAATGCCACACATGGTATATAATGTTTTTGGTTCCAAACAGCTGTTTTGCCAAAGACACTGTCACAGAGAAGTCATACTGCAATACCAAAAAGATTGCTATAATCGATATATAGAAATCATACAACTACCAATAAATTGCCATTTTCCTTGCTGAATAACAGTTTTAATTCTACAAGGAAGGTGGAAATAGTTTGTTAACGTGAATAGTTTCCTCTCACTATTAATAAAACAATATGTAAAAAAAAGATTCTATTCAGTTTACTATATGATTTTCCATGTTAGTGACGCTAGTTAAATGTCACTATAGCATTTGCAGCAAAATTGTGGATTCTTTTGCATCTGTGCATTAACATAACCTGCAAAACAAGTGCCTTGTACGATTTTTGTACCACTCTCAAACGTGGACAGTGATTTTACGATAATCACAGTATAAACATCAAACTATTTTTTACGAAAACATTTCGTATTTTGATATAATCATGTCATCAAACGTGGAAATTAGGTTATTTAAACTAATGTTGGGCTTCTGGTGAATGGAAATACCTGGAGGATGTTTGCTTTATGGATGTTAAGCGATACTTCTATGAGAAAATTGCAGGATTAATGTTTTTTTTATTCCCATTTCTGAGCTAAGTTCTACTTTCCTTTTTTGACCATAAAGACGGCTTTTTCTGCTTGCATTCTGTACAAGTATGTTATTTAGGAGAGAGATCTACTTAAATTTTACGATTAAAGCCATATATCTGTGACAAAACTGCAGAAATTCTGTGACATATTCCGATTTTAGGGCAAGTACAACTTTATTTTGTTTTACCATGAATATTGCATTTTCTGTATACATACTATACTAGCACCTCATTTGAGTGAGACATATACTTAATTTTCACGAAAATTCCCCGAAAAAACACCACAATTTAATGTAAAATATTCCGACTTTGTTGTTGTTGTTATATTATTTTGTTTGCTGCTGATGGTGCCATCTGTGGGCAAGGTGCTTAACTTATGAGTAATCGTCTTTGAGATAGATATTTTATCACAACAACTACTTATTTTCAATTGTTATTAACTTTAATAGAGCATGATATCACTTCCTTTATTTAGTTTGTAGGTATTAATTTCATAACAACATTACAATATCGGTTAAATGACCTAGCTTGCTTATAACAAAGTAGTCACTACTATGGTAAAGAACAAGGACTCGTATTTCAAATTTGTGGGTTTTTGCAACGCTATTTCAGGTTTAAAAATCTTGAAATCAGTTGCATATTACTATTGCATTATTCATATTTTAGAAACAACACTTTATTTTGAGTTATTTGCACACATTTTGTTTTGCTCTCACTGCAGTATTAGGTATGGACAGCTATGTAGTCATCATTTAATGTGCTTTAATCTGCCCAAACTGTCATAGGGCGGGCAGTTAGGAACCGTTAGGCTGGAGGTGAAAGTCCTCAGTGCCCAACCCTGGGACCTGGCGGGTGAACGCCCTCAGCGTTTTTGGAAAACACCATTCAAAATGTTCGCAAAATGGTTGATGTAAAACGAAATGGGATGGGCACTATGTTGCTGCAGCTTTAATTGCGAAGTCAAATCATAAAAGGCGTGTCATATTTATGGAATATGTAGTAGTCATTGAGTTAGGCTGACTCAATGTAGTATTTGATAAACCAATAGCTTTGGGTATGGCCATTTTAGACATATGCTGCAATATTGTTTATGGCCGCCATATTGTTTATGTCTGCCATAGTGTTGGATGGCATCTGTAGTCAACAGGTCGAGGTAAAGGTAAAGGGGTCAAGGTCAAGAGGTTCACATTCTCTTCTGAATTACTTTGCTGTTCCAAAATCCTCATTGCCTACCTACTAATATGCACTAATAAGTAAAAAAATAATTGCCTATTCTCCTGCCAGTTAATAATCAACTTACTTTATCTACTTATCAATTTGTAGGTACGATCTACGTGTTTACCATGCAAGAAGATAAGTAGGTATCTACCCACTTTAACTCTAACTCAACACATACCTATGAATAACAAAAAACAATCAAAATATTTTTAGAGTTGTCGTAAGTAAAATAAAATGAAAAATATTAAACTACTTAAAAGTCAATCACGTTATTCCGATAATATAATGTAGTTAAAATTATTGTTATTTTTGGAGTCGGGGTCAGCCAAGGAAACACTACAATATACCTAGAAAAAATAATACAAGAATATTGAGACCTAAGTAAGATCGAATGTTTCCTAGGCTGACACAGACTCCAAAATCAACAATAATTTTATCTATATTATATTATGATAATAACTTGATTTACTTTTAAGTAGTCCAATATTTTTTATTTCATTTTACTTAGGAGAACTCTAAAAATATTTTGATTGTTTGTTATTCATAGGTATGTGTTGAGTTAGATTTAAAGTGGGTGGGTACCAACCTATCTTATTGTGTGGTAAACACATAGATCGTACCTACATATTGACGAGTAGAAAAAGTAAGTTAATTATTAAGCTGTAGAAGAATACACATTTTTTATTGTATTTATTTTTACCTTTTAATTTGCTTTGGAACAGTATTTTTTAAGTCTTTTTTTAATTTTTGTTTATAGAAAATATAATTGCACAGTGGTAGAGTGCCAGACTACAAATCCAAAGGTCGCGGGTTCGATCCCCGCCAGGTCCTATGATTTTTATCTGTCACTTTCCAGTTCTTTCACCTCTGGCAGTAATGTTCATGTGAAATATACCGAGTAGCACCGTGGTTCGGAACCCACGTTAAACTGTAGGTCCCCCTATAACTGGCTGGGTAAGTCAGTTCGAAGGTCGGAGGAAGGCAACGGCATACCACCTCCAAACAGGACCATGCCTAGTAAAGCACTGTGGTGTTCAAAACCAATCTTCGGATTGATGACTGCTTTACCTTTAGAAAATATAAATTCGCAAAGAAGAAGAAGAAGAAGAAATTCAGCACTACTGTGAGAAATAAAACAACATCCGCCACTATTTTGCTCCATCAGTCATCCTGACATAATAAGCGTTACATCCATGTCTGCAAACTTTAAACAATTTGAGTCACAGTCACACCTAGCATTGGTTTGTTTACTGTAACACATCTGGATACATTTAATACAACAGACAGCTAATAAACAGGATCTGTTTTACGTATTAGGTCTCCAAAAAGACATTCAACATGCTGAAAAAGGAACAAATGCAGTGTAGCATAGATTTACCACGTATCACCCAACTAACATAAGAACTTTAGCATCATATTCCGGTTTGCTAATTTTAAACTATTTGACACGCGAAATCATCATGCACACCTATCACCTGAAATCTTAATCACATTACGCGCCAGATTCCTCATGCATCAAGTAATATAACCTGTTTACAGAGGACATATCTACCATCATATCAAGTAGTAGTAGATCGTCCATCCATCCACACAGTAGCTTTTATTACACAGAGTTGTGGTTGTAATACAGGTAAATACGTAAATACATATTGAGGAATATCGTGAAGGAATAAATAACACTGATAAACACAGGTAAAAATTTCATTTATTTTCCATCTTGCAAATTAAAAATAATTTTACATCCTCATAAGCAAACAACTACGTAAGTCACTATCAATGGACACACAAGGTTCATGATCAATATCATGCTTATTGTAAGTAAGACAAGTATGCAAGTTCTTCTATTTCTTCTTCTTCTTCTACTTAGGCAGCTTATTCATCATACAGCATCGAGTTCTCTGACAGTGCAGTGACTATGAGTCCCAATTGGACGATAGAAGCAACAACAACATCCAGAACAAGCTCCGAGTTATTTAAATATGCAATGACAGCTACAAGCTTACAGGCTATACATGCAGTGGACTTGTTCGACATGATGGATCAGTACAATATTAAGTTCTTCTCCTCATCCATACATGTATGATCAACATGTACTGCAACCATCAGCGCAACTACTGCATGTTTACACACGTCACAGCACTATATTTTTTGTTTGGTTTGGTTTTATTAACACCCACGCTGATTTTCAACTTATATTCTAAATCTACATGGAGATCTTCGATTTCTTTTTCCGTTTAGTAATTTGAAAAAAACAGAGATGTTATGTTCTCGAATTCCAGGACAGATCTAATTTTGCTCCTGCTTTTATAGCTGTAACAATCCCCTCTGATCCTTCTGTTAGTTTATCTAGGTGCAGGTATTTAGAGAGTTTAACATCTTATCTCCCCCATGAAAGGTTTACTAAACGTTTCCTGGGGGCATTTTATGTAGACTGACTAGATCAGAGTAGGGTTCCAATTCAGTCCCTTATTGCTCAAGGCAGTCTGTGAGTTTATTTCCATCAGGAATTTGTTTATTAAAACAAGTCAGAGATTTGCTATAACGAGTGAAGACGCCACCACAGGGCTTCGTATCTTTCAATTTCATTATCTTGCACTCTCCATGTGAAGCCCCAACACCATGCTGCCCCTACTACGACCTGTGATCACGAGAGGCTGTTGTATAATGCATGCCCATTCCTCTCCTACTTATAGCTGAACAAGAATTCCTTCTACAACAAGATGCTCAATATAGATCATCAGATAGTTCAATGTGCGAACTGAACCATCTTTGCTTGTATGGTATATCGAAGCTGTTCTTCTTTTTCTTCGTCTTCTCCTTCTTCTTATTCAACCACAGATGACCTAATTTTAGATCTTCTTATTCAAGCACAGATGACCTAATTTTAGATGTGCTCGCTAAATGTCTTTGGAAGTAAACACAGGCAAGAACCAACAGACCCCATTAACCAAGACACCATCTAACATTCACAATCATCTGACCAATACCATCGACATAATTCAGATGTTTTATCCACCATGTCATATTACTGACTACATAAAGTAGACATGCAAAGACCTTATATACATAGATTCAGCTACCATTTCTACACTTTCAACTAGCATATATACACATTCAATCATCATATCTACACTTTCAACTATCATATCTACACTCTACACTTTTAACTGCCGGCCGCGGTGGCCGAACTGTCTGCGGCGCGCCAGTCACGTTCAGCATGGCCACTACGGTCGGGGGTTCGAATCCCCCATTGGGCATGGATACTTGTGCCGTCCTTACTATTAGCTAGTTCATAAGTAGTTTTTAAGTTTAGGGACTGATGACCCCGTAGTTAAGTCCCATAAGATCTACAAACATTTGAACACTTTCAACTACCATTTCGACACTTCCAACTACCATTTCGACACTTCCAACTACCATTTCCACACTTCCAGCTACCATTTTGCACTTTCAACTACTATTTCTACACTTTAAATGACCATATACACTACCTCCTGCGGTTTTCACACATTAAATGTATTTACTCTTTCAAGTCCATACTGATGGCCACATACCTAGCATACATAGTTTCAATTACCATATTCACATATTCAAAATTCACATTACACCACAACACCACCAATAACACTTTTTGGGTAATTTCAGCCACAGATAACAGGAAAGCACATCACATCCATAGGTTTTTCTTCTAGTGAGACACATTAATATTCACCGAATTTTTGCTTATATTTGATCTTTCGAAGTGAATAACTGTTTTAAAAACACATAAATCACTCTGCTGAACGGTGTTTTGACACTAGTCAAGATTTTTCTGTATTTTCCAATAACCCCAATAGCTATAAAAACAGAAAGCATCTTACTCGAAATGTTCTAAGTCTTTACAGTATTTAATTGATGCATGTAGAACTTACAAACTGTCATAGCCACTCTAGTGATTCAAATAAACCACACGCACAATGCATACCTAATCAGTTGATCAGTGCACCATTATAAAGATATGAGGTGTAGAGGTATATTTGATGGATGGCAAAGTACAACACAGTACTAATCAGTCTAAATAAACAGCAATCACATGTACATAACTGTACTGGGGGCCATTTTGTTTTGGAACCGGAAGCGACGCCATTTTGGATGACATCATTGTGACATTGCCTCATCAATGCCCAGGTGGCCGAACAGGGAGGAGGACATCTGGCAACACTGTCCTGTTCTAGAACTCTCATTACCCCATTACTAGTGGGTCTTAGAACATACTGCATGTACCATGTGCTGGTCAGCTATCCCTCTGCAAATATTAAAGGTGAATGGGGTTTTTATCTTATCACACCCTAGGCAATAAGGTCTTGTATGGTACCAGTATGACTTGGACGAATGCACTCTATGAGACAGCGGTCACCAGGTCTATGGATTACGTGCAAACAGCCATCACTTGCATCGAGGTGGAATCTGCTTTCATCACCGGAGACCACGGTCCACAATTCCATTTTGCAAGTGATCCTTTGACAGAATCAGTGGAGCCATGCATGTAGATGCTGTACCCAGAGTGGATGATGGGTAGAGGTGTAGGTGTCTGTGGTCCCACTGCTGGTAACCAGTTGGTAACAGTTTCTGTTGACACTTCTGAGCTCATAGCCCTCTTACCTGCAATGTGGTAGCTGTACGATCTGTCAATTCTACACTTACAATACGACGATCTTGGCAGAGGTCCGTCTCTAATGACCAAGCTGTCGATGGGACGTTAAACACTAAGCTTCCTTCTTTGGCAGAGGTCTGTGCTGTGTGGACGTCCAGACTTATGTCTACAGCAGTGAGAATGTCCCAGTGACCATTGCAACCAGCATCATTACACAAATGACGCAGCATGTCCAACTTGTATGGAAATTCTCCGAAAGGACCATCCCACCACTCTGAAGGCCACGATTTGACGCCTTTGAAATTCGCTCAGTTGGCTGAAGGAAGCACGAGTGCATTTTAGAAGCATAGCGGCTGTTTGCTTCACACACTGATATCATCCGGGCCTTATGACTGTAAATATTCCCTGTTAAAGAATGCACACATGTGACGCTCTGGCAGTTCAGTCACTACGCTGTCTGTTGAAACCATAATCAGTAAGTCTACTATTCCCCAGGTGGAATCTCCCGCCATTCGATCAGGACCGACGTAGTATTTACAGATGTACTATTTTTTTCTGGTAGGGTTTGGGACATGGAAATGAGGTTCTGTCTCCATCGAACACAATCCTTCTTGTTTTAGTACCTAAACATGTTTCGGATGAATTTCTCCACCTACAGGGAGTTCCTTAATTATTTTATTATTACAAGTTTTAGTTCATGTAGCTGCCTGTCACTCGGAGTACAGCTATATTTATTGCCGTCCAGTATGCCATTTGTTACACAGTGCATGTTTTCACGATTCCAAAGTTTAGATGAAATGAACTTCTTAACACACACTGTTTCACTGTTTATGTCTTCAGCGCGGGGACTAAATATCTGTAGTCGTATAAGTCTCCTGGCCACGCCTTGTGAATAACACACGCTTTGAAACATGTCAGGCACTGCTATTTTCCGTGAATGCAAGTACATTGCTACCAGTTTCCGAGTAGCCATCACGACAGGAAACGCAAGAAGTGCAGGAGTGTCAGTTACCTTGCAAAAGGCTCTTGTGTACAGAGGCACAGAAAGCTGCACGTCTTCAGTCGGTCTAACAGAACAGAAACTAGACCCCAGCTGACAGGGCGCGTGTGATTTGGTCTGATGAGTCACCATATTGTTTCTGAGGTGCTATTATAAATGGAAATCGCAGGAAATCGAGACTGATGGAAAAAGTAAGTAACATCAAATCAAATGTTCGTAAATCTATTGGACCAAACTGTCATGGTCATCAGTCCCTAGGCTTATAAACTACTTTAACACAATGGACAATACACAAACCCATGCCCGAGGGTGGACTCGAACCTCCGGCTGTAACAGCCGTCCAGTCCGTAGCACGACGCCTTAGACCACATGGCTATTCCGCGGCGAAAAAGTAAGTAAACCGTTTGTGATTTCACTAGTAATTGGCATAGCTCATAATGCGTTTTCCCCAGTATAAGACAGTTAATGGCGTTATGGAAAATATGTTTATATCCAGACAAGCACCTCTTCATCTGAGGCAAGTAGATGGCAACGAATGTCTTTCTTCAAGGCTCCAAAAGTATAGAAGTCGCATGGGAAGATATCGGCAGTGCATCGAGTATGTGTAAAAGCTTCCCAACGAAGTTTCTGCTAAATAGTCGGTATAAGTTTGACAACATTCTGCCAAAGTTGTTTGCACTGACATGTCGAAATTTGGCTGGGATGCCCTTTAGCATCTTTCATGCATTATCAATCTTTTCCCATTCAATGTCTACATGTTTGGAGCCGTCGATTTGCTTCGGGCAAAGAGGCGCACGCCGGGATACAACTGTTTCCGTGGAACACGACTATCATTTTTTCCTTTAAGGCATTAACCGTCTTGGCTCACAGTGAAATAAATGTATGATCAGTTATGAAGATTACCTTTGAAATTATAAACATCGTACTTGCTTTTTCTGTCTGTTTCATTGTAATCACACTGGACTCGCATTCGGAAGGATGGTGGTTCAAACCCACCTTCGGCCATCCAGATTTAGGTTTTCCGTGATTTCCCTAAATCACTCCAGGCAAATGTCGGGATGGATCCTTTGAAAGGGCACGGCCGATTCTTTCCATATCCTTACCCAAACACTTCGAGCGTAAGCTCCGTCTCTATTGACCACGCTGTCGACGGAATGTTAAACTCCAAGCTTGCTTCCTTCCTTCATTGTAATTAGACTGCCCCTTTGCCATAGAAGAGAGGGAACAGTGAATCATTACGCTAAGTAGGCATATAATAAATTCTCAGTTTACCCTTCTGTGAGAAATCCACTGCCCTAATGCCTTTCATGTCTCGCAGACACTGCCTTTTCATAAGTAATGCGTTACACTAACAATACGACAGTTCAGAGAAACGTTATAATAGAAAACACTTCAGAACTGTGGCGCAAGAGTCGTTATGTAACTTATGTACTGGACGAGGAAAGCTAATAGACGAATCAATACCGAGCGTTCTACAGAGCAGGGCTAACAGGTAATGATTAGAGCCTAGAGTCCGCCAGCAGCGCTCCCGGTTCGATATAGCGTAGGATGCGGCCACGTGTTGCGCTAGTCACACAGCCGAGCTCTGCATTGTTCTCAGTCCGAATATCGCCACCACGGGCACCAAAACTTCACAGACAAACAAACTTGCTTAATTTGGAGAGGAAGGAAGATTAAGGTTTAACGTCCCGTCGACAGCGTGGTCATTAGAGACGCAACACAAGCTAGGATTATATTGTTGTTATGTGTGAGGAAGGAAATCGGCCGTGTCCTTTCAAAGGAACTATCCCAGAATTTGCCTAGATCGATTTAGAGAAATTAATTTAATTTAATTTCATTTATTGAATCTTTAAGACTCGTTACGTGGTATTGTAAAACGTGTCGCATATATTGCAATTTCTATTACATCTTTTTCTTGTTTATTCGTTTTGTTTTGCCTTCAATTAAAAAAAAAAACAATGTGAAACGGAAACATAAACCCCACTCATTGTTTAAGAAGAAAGTAAAAGAAATATAGGACAGTGGCTGGCGATGCATAGCTCGGTAGGTGCTCTCAAGACGCTGGCCAACAGTCACATTTCCTTATCAATAATGATTCTAAAGCTACTAAACTGACTTCATTGTCATGGCTGTTTTAACTGCTTACACTCTGCACGTGTTTGATAATCTGTTCTCGTCTTCAAAAATGCTATTGGACCAAAGTGCAGTGGTCATCAGTACCTAGAGTTACAAACTCCTTAACATAACGTATGCTAGGGACAACACACACAACACACACACACACGCCTGAGGGAAGACACGAACCTCTGACGGGGAGCAGCCGAGCATTCCGCAGCAAGGCGGCTTAGGGCGCATCGATATTCCCGCGTCGCGTTCTCGTCTTTGCTTAAAGTTCTGCGTTGTTGTTATTGTCTTTCTCATCCTGCTCTTGGGTGCTAAATGTTCAAATCTTTGTATAGCTTATGGGACTTACCTACGGGGCCGGCCGCGGTGGCCGAGGTGACTGAGGCGCTCCAGTCACGGTCAGCACGGCCACTACGGTCGGGGGTTCGAATCCCCCCTCGGGCATGGATATTTGTGCCGTCCTAGTTCGTAAGTAGTTCATAAGTAGTTTGTAAGTTTAGGGACTGATGACCCCGTAGTTAAGTCCCATAAGCTTAACAAACATTTTTTTTACCTACGGGGTCATCAGTCCCTAAACTTACAAACTACTTATGAACTAGCTAATCCTAAGGACGGCACAAATATCCATGCACGATGGGGGATTCGAACTCCCAACCGTAGTGGCCGTGCAGACCGTGACTGGAGCGCCTCAGCCCCTCGGCCAGCTCTTGGGTGCTTTCGTCTGTCCAAATGTTCAAACGTCTAAGGGACTTAACTACGTTGGTCATCACTCCCTAAGCTTACAAACTACTTACACTAACTTATGCTAAGGACAACACAAACACCCATGCTCGAGGGAGGACTCGAACCCCCGACGGCGAACGGCAGCGCTTACCGTAGCTGGGCGCCTTAGTGCGCACGGCTGTTCTGCAGTGGCTTCGTCTGTCCCTTCGTCCTGTGTTTCTATCCTGTGGTATCTGTCATTTTGTGCATCTAGGCTCGCCGTCGAGTTTGAAGGAAGTCCGTGTGTTGATATATGGAATTTTGGTCCGTAAGTTTATTCAGTACTGTTCTTTATCTGTGATTATATTGTATATAGGCTGATTAATGCCAGTGTTGTCAATGTGTAGTGCGTGAATGATGTTTGTTTGAGTCCCGCAGAAAAAGATCATATGTTATGGAGAACCTTCTTCTCCTCATGTGCCTGTAGCTGTTTGTCTTACAAGGGGAGGCCACGACGTTTGCAACGCTGATTTACTGCAAACTTCGTACACTCATAATACTACATGATGACAACAAAATGCGTAAGCAGAAGCGCGTACTTCTCAAATGTTATTGAGAAAATCGCGAAATAACTTTGGTCGGTCGTGAAATATATACCTGTACTTGTGCGTGGCCGTTTTGACATGAAGCGGGCGCCGTGGCTCAGCCGTGGCTGAGCCAACTATTCAACGAACAACAAAGAACGAACTGAATCAACGACCGCAAACGAAAGATCCACCAGAAGAAAAAGAAAGAGGATGAAAAAAGTGGTTAGCGTCCGAGCCCCGCACTCGTTGGTCACTGGATCGAGTCCAGTTCGTCACCGCTTTTTTTTTTTTCCAACACCGTCATATTCGTTACTATTTATATTACAATTGATATAACGGGAAAAATACGTATAATCAGCACAAATAATATAATATTCATAACTAACGACTAGTAAACGACCAAACGCACAAAGTGATACTGACGTGAAAACGTTTGCTTGTCTGTGATTTGAGAAATCCCTTGTTCCTGGAAGGAGCTCGAAACTACTTGTTACCTGCTAGTTTTGACCGACAGACGGCTCTCGAAAGATGTACAACTAATCGTGGCTTTAGACATTTCGAGTACAAGTTACAGGATGGTATTTTTCGCAAAAACATGGAAAACATAAACGGCACCAGTTGCATTGAATAAAAGCTACGTTTCCGCGTACGCAAAGTCTTTTGAGGTTCTCCATGGAAAAACAAACCTCGTTAACATTTTTAAATACCTGTTTTTCATCCGATATATGGAAGAAAACTATGCATAACGTAGCATTTGCCGGCCGCGGTGGCCGAGGGGACTGAGGCGCTTCAGTCACGGTCTGCACGGCCACTACGGTCGGGGGTTCGAATCCCCCCTCGGGCATGCATATTTGTGCCGTCCTAGTTCGTAAGTAGTTGATAAGTAGTTTGTAAGTTTAGGGACTGATGACCCCGTAGTTAAGTCTCATAAGCTTTACAAGCATTTGAACATTTGAACGCAGCATTTCCTTAAATATCGGCGCTGATAATTGGTCATGCAGTATCGAGTGTATTTTAATTGCGTTTTCACGAAAAGCAATTTCTCTTTCTCTTTCGATTAAATAAGAACAATTGTGAAGACGCTTAATGAAATGTTTAACTTGTCTGTAGACATTAAAGTCGCACGGTTGGCAAACTGGCGTGCATTTCGGAGGTACGACTTTAACCGTACATGTTCCAAGTCCTTCGTCATAAATAATGGAAAAAATGGTGACGAACGGGACTCGATCCAGCGACCAACGACCAACGAGTACGGGGCTCGGACGTTAACTCTTTTTTATGTAAGAAGTAACGGATCTCTGACATTTCCGAATCGGGGGAGAAACGTGGTAGCGCCGCCGCCCTCACCTTATCTTGGAGACCATTTGGCGCACATCTGAGGGTGAACCCCGGGGAGATATCCGGTTTGTCCCCCTCCCCCACGTCCCCTCAAATCACTGGCAGCTATGTGTAAGGGATCCGTGATTTACGCAATGACGTTTGTTCCGTGAAAATTCTTTCACAACCGCGCGGAATGGCTGCGTGGTCTAAGGCGTCGTGCTATGGACAAGAGGTTCAAATCCTCCCTCGTGTGTGTGTGTGTGTGTGTGTGTGTGTGTGTGTGTGTGTGTTGTCCTTAGTGTAAGTTAGTTTAACTAGTTTTTAAGTTCAGGGACTGATGACCACAGCAGTTTTGTCCAGCAGGTTTATAAACATTTGAATTTGGTTCATTGTAAAGTATTTATTCTAAGGACGCTGCTCTTTATTAAATTATTTAATTCGACAGGGCTGTTCGACGTGAATGCCATAGTCAGGTTAACTGTAAAATACATAGGTGAGTATACTAGTTAATTTAGCAGGATAATTGTAGCTCAGAAACATATACATTATACATACCTTGGTAGCACTTCTTATCCTTGTAAAATTACTGTTTATGTGATCTGTTTTGTCCTTATTTAACAGATGTATTAGAACTGTGGTTGTTGTAGTTCTTTAAATAATTCTTACGTTATCGATATGTGACAGCTTTTTTGACAGATATTTCAGCGATATTACAAGGTTACATGCAATTATTTTTTTGCTATTATCTAGAGCATATCTTGTCTTCGTTGGTATGTTAAAAATTTAAATGATGTTTCTGCGCTCGTATGTAATTTATAGGCCATATATTAGTTTGTGAAATTAATTCTGGTGCAATTTTGTAGTGTTTGAGGTTCGTAACAATTTATGACGTTTTAATTGTAACTGTATGCTTTCTAGTGATTACTTATAATTTCGTGACAATAAAATCTCTTTGGTAGGATGGTCCTAATAAAATTTCCCAAGTAACGCTTGTCTTTTGTCTCGATTTGTGAATTTAAAGTTAATTCTGGGTAAATAAATTTCAACCTCTTGAAAAACGTTCATTACTGTCCCCTTTCTTATGCTTTACAATGTCTCTAAATGTGACATACGACGCAGCGGGCCCAGAAGATTACAAATGAATTTGATTCGTTCACAACAGTGAAGAAGCCTATAGTATGCAATAAAGAAAACGCGCCCCACACAATACACAAAACAAAGTAGCGCAACAACTCTCCGAAGAGAGTTGCGAAGACCCTCGTTCGGGAACAGCTCGCCATAGCGCCGTCGTGATGCTCTTCCATTACATTCAGTGAAACCAAACTCGAGGTACATCTCGGTCAACTCTTCGTCAGTAAACCAGTCCGTATTATTGTAGTACTATTGACGGACTTCTAATACAGTCGGAAAAAAACTAAAAATACTACCGTAATGAAAACCAGATTGAAAAAGAATGGAAGCTAAGAGTTTAATGTCGCGTCGACACCGTGATCATTAGAGACAGAGCTCACACTCAGATTCTTGGGTAAGGATGGGGAAGGACATCGGCCGTCCAATTGAAACAAACCATCTTTGCGTTTGCCTGGAGTGATTTTGCGAAATCACGGAAAGCCTAAATATGGATGACCGCAGCTGGATTTGAACTACCGTCCTCTCAATTGCGAGTCCAATATGTTACCTCTTGTGTCACCTCGCTTGTTAGAATACGAAATGGTTTTGTTACTGGCAGTGTTTTGTGTGTGTATTCAAAAGTCGCGCACTACATCACAGACACAACACTAAAACAAATGCAACACCATACAGCCACCACAACAAGAAAAATGGCGATATAAACAGTGCTGTTTCACAGCAAATATCGCACTGAAAACCATAAAACATTAGAACACGCCATAAACAAACAAGCAGCAGCACCACAGCCCAAATGTAAGTAAGCTAAAACGACCACATAGAAATAATTTTCATTATAATTTCCAGGCTAATGTAAGCCTACAACAAATCAGTCAGTTTTCGTAAACAAAAACGTCTTGTTGTTTGCAGATGACAGGCTGTGAAAACTTGTTCAAATGTTTGTACAGTTTATGGGATTTAACTACGGGGTCATCAGTCCCTAACCTTACAAACTACTTATGAACTAGCTAACACTAAGGACGGCACAAATATCCATGCTCGAGGGGGGATTCGAACCCCCGACTGTAGTGGCCGTGCAGACCGTGACTGGCGCGCCGCAGTCCCCTCGGCCACCTCATTGCACAATTAATGCACTTGCAAATCCTGCGAATGACACAATGTAAGTACCTTGAATAAATTAGGCCTAAAACATCTAACAAAACTGCCAAACCAAACAACTTGTCCAAACGATTGTATAACCAAAATATGTAACATATTATTATAGAAAATAAACACCAGAAACCTACGGAAGATGGCACAGTAAGTGCCGAAGTGTCTTTCATAAGGCGGAATCAACCACAAATTCGTAAATGAATATATTCAGGGGTAATAAATATGTGTGAAAGCTCCGGGGATTCGACAGAGGACCTGATAATAAGCAGAACATGTCCTCTACACATGCAATTCATTTGCTTTCGTTACCAGGTTACAAGCGTTTGTTTCGGTGTACATAACACCATTTCACTAAGTAGGTTGGTCATTTGTGTTGAGACAGTGTAATTTGCTGCATAGAGTTCTCTACAGAAGGTGTTCAAATTGGCTACCACGAGCTGTATTGCAGGAGTTCACGCGTCGCATCATTGTCTGTGTCACTCGTTCCCATATTCCAGGTGTATGTTGTATCTGATAACAACCTTGCTCTTTGCGCTGATTCTGCAATTCCACGTTATGAATAGGTGTGGCATGCCCAATAGCCTTCAAATTACTCCATGAGCAGAAGTGTAGTGGAGTGAGGTCGAGAGAACCAGCAGGCCATGGTGTCAGTCACTGACGCCCTAGTCATTTGCTTGATATAAAAGTGCTTTAGCAGCACGACCAATGTGAGGCTGTGCTCCATCATGCATGAACCAGATCCGTTGAATTAAATCCAGTGGAACGTCTTTCGACAAACCTGCTCACTACACTGTTATTCGTTTGGTGGAATAAACACAAATCATACCAACCCCCTCTGCAGAAACGTTCTGTTATTACCACTATCTCGATTGCCGTAATGTTGTTGTCTCCACTCAGTAGAACCGATAGCGAGACGTCGAAACATTTTAGTTCATTTCGCCGATGACAGTACTTCAGAAGCTAGATATCTCAACTGATCCCCTAATTGTTTTACCAGTGTATTTTCCTCAATATTTTTGAGAACTCATTCCTCTTTGTCTTGTCAACGTCGTCTATTATCAGCAACACGACAGCTAAACAATATTGTTTCGCACAGACGCTCCTGTATTCTTTGGAATGTCAAGCTGTTCGGTAAAAGTCTATTAGGGCAGTGTTCTGCATAAAACGCCGTGCTTCGTTTGCATTATACTGAACCCATCAATTCACAAAGTGCTCCATTTCCTGATTCGAGTACCCTATTGGAATAATAAACGACTTGTACTGTACGTGCTCTCAGTAACAACTGACAACACGAATCACTACACTCTAGCTTATGAGCTGTGTGGACTTCTTTCCTTTGCTACGCAACGGACATCACGTGGAATTTAATGCAAAACAAATGCAAAAAGAAGTGAATAGGAACGAAACTTACATGTGGACTGTGTACTCTACACAAATGACCAAGCTGTATAGGGAAAGAAGAATGCCTGTAACACGGTAACGAGAGCTGTTTACTGACATGTTCTCCTCTATCGAATCCCCGGAATTTTCCCACATATTTAGATACACCCTGTAAAGATCGTAAGTAAATTTCTGCAGGATGATCTTGAGTGAGCTCTAGCAATTATTGTGTTTACATGCTTTTGTGCAATGAATACTGCTTTACTCAATAATTACCCCAAAATATCATGCCATAAGAAAACAAGTGAAGCTAATTTACTGAGATGTTTATCACCAAAATTTTCAGTAACGCTAGTGGTGTAAGTAGCTGAACTCAACCATTTCAGCTCCTACCAATTCAGTCTCTCATCGATGCACATACCAAAAATTTTGAATATTCTACCTTAGCTATAGACTTCCGTTCAGAGTCCATTAATGCTGTCACGCTATTTACTGTACAGAACTGTATATACCGTGTACGATCAAAATTTAATCGAGTCCACTTGCATACAACCACTTTTCTGAAAGATACTATTTGCAATTTCATCAGTTAATTCTTTTTTGTCGGGTTCGATTACAATACACTAGCTTTGTCGTTGTGTTTCAAGATACCTATTTTAAGTGATATACAACTTCAGCTTCAGAGCCACACCTGCCAGATTTTATGGTGGAATGTTATTACGAATGCGATGTGGCGAAATAAACACCATGTTTACATGGGCTCCCAAAACCGGCTTTCGTCAACCGAATTCCCAATTCCGCTTTTGGATGGACATGTAAACACTTCAAAACCGATTCTGGAAGTCCGGTTCTCTAAAGCGGTTCTCCAGTTCAACAATCGATTTTCGTGCCCATGTAAACGCAACCGTTTTTGAAGCGTTCTTGGCTTGTCAGACTGTGTTTTCTAGTTACGAATTTTGTGCACATATGGAAACAGTGATATTTTCTAATATGAAATGAAAGTATAAATACTAGAGTGAACATAAGTCCGCGTATTTAAATAAAGAAAAATAGCGATTGTGCGGACTAAATCAGGAACTGAATCAGCTGTTTTTCAGCCGCCATATTAAGTGGACTAGTAAATCCGATTCAGGCTATGCCATGTAAATACGACAGCGAAAAACGATTCACGAAAATCGATTTTCGTATTCCGGAAGATGTGTTGCATGTAAACGTAGTGAAAGAGTGGGTGCCGCGGCGGAGAGGCCGAGCGCATTGAGGCGCTATGCTACGATGCGCGAGGCCGTTCCCCGTCGGGGGTTCGAATCCCCCCTCGGGCATGGATGGATGTTTGTGCCGTCTTTAGCATAAGCTAGTTCATAAGTAGTTTGATGACCCCGCATTTAAGTCCCATAAAAATAAAAAAAAGAGTGCCTTTGGGCACGCGTGCACAGCGTACAGTACGTGGAACGGACAGGAAATGACTGTGCGCTACCAACAGAGTGACTCGGACACGGTGGGTCGCACAGCGCAGTCACGCTGCTGCCAACGCCAAGGACGGCGCATCTCGACACAGGACCGCAACTCACAGTGTGCTGGCTAGTAAAGTTTATAACGAATAGCAATGGCTAAAACCTAGCGTTGAGCTCCAACAGCTCAACATGTCAGCAGAGGCCAGCCCAGCGATAGCCGCACTGTGTCCTCGGGTTGTACGAAATGGTTCGAGGAAGCCATCTCGGCTGCACGACCCGAGACTAGATGTGACGAAATAAAATACGTGTTTTTCGTACTTCTTTTACATCCGGCACTGGACCAGCTCCGGCTAAGACAGAAGTACAGGGGGTGCACATAAGTTTGGAATCAACGCAACACAGCACTTTAACCTATATAAAACGCTGCAAGAAACTGTTGCATTCAGAACAGTTGGGATTGATAAATACAGGTACTACATGGTTTTCAAGGAAATTTACCAATTCGAAATATTCAAACATCTCGACTGCTACAGGGCACTGAAATAAATGCAATGGCCAAGTTAAAAATTTGTGCTGGACTGGAATTAGAGCCCGGATTTCCCACTTCGGGCCAGCGATCGGCTTAACCGATTGGGCTATTCAAACACTCTTCCCGTCCTGACCAAATTCTCAACTTTTCTATCATTAGGACTGTAGCGCCCCTTGTCCATTATTTCCTCATGCCTGTAGCTTCTGCGATCTGTCGAAGGAATTTGACTGTGTAAATCACAATATGCTTTTGCGAAAATTAGAAATTTACGGTGTAACAGGGAATGCTGCAGATTGGTCGAAACCGTGTATCTCTAACAGGAAACAAAGGGTGTCAATAGGAAAGAGACTTATATGGAACTATCAGGCCTCATACAATTTAGAACTAAAAACTTGTGGGGACCCCCAAGGTTCCATCTCAGGGCCTCTACTTTTTCTTGTACATATCAATGACCTTTCATCAGCAACAGTGATTGTTTTATTTGCAGATGACACAAACATTGCAGTAAATAATAAATAAATTGTAGGCTTCGAAAGGTCAACAAATGAAATTTTCATGGACATTAATAAATGGTTCCTAGTCAATTCACTGTCACTAAACCTTGGGGGAAAAAACCACACACACACACACACACACACACACACACACACACACACACACACACACACTATACGCAGTTTACACTTGTAAAATGTTTTCTACCAGTATTTGCCTAAAGTATGACGACAAGGAGGTAGAAGACGTTGACAGTGGCAGATTCTTGGGATTACAGCTTAATGCTAAATTTAACTGCGAGGAGCATAACACGGAACAGATGAAACGCCTAAACAAGTCCCTATTTGCTATACGAATGTAGTCAGACATAGAAGGTATGAAAATAAAAAAGCTAGGGTATTATACGTACTTTCACTCCATAATGTCATACGGGACTATTTTCTGGGGGAACTCATCAGGCTACGCTAAAGTTTACAGAGCTCAAAAGTGTGTGATACAAATCATTTGCGTTGTAAACTCAAGAACATCGTGCAGTTATCTATTTAAGGAACTGGGGATACTAACTACTGCTACCTAATACATTTGTTCTCTATTGAAATTTATCATTAAACATATCTTTTTTTTCCTAACCAATAGCTCAGTTCATGGGATCAAAACTAGAAACAAGAATAACTTTCACAAAGATTTAAAGTCGCTTACTTTGGCTCAGAAAAGTTTCCACTATTCAGCAATACACATTATCAATAACATGCCAGTAGCCACAGAAAAAATTAACTCCCAATAAAGTTCAGTTTGAAAAAGAGTCTAAAGGATTTTTTGGTGGCCAACTCCTTCTACTTCACTGGAGAATTTCTTAACAGAAACAAGTGATGTACATTAACACATCTGATCTCATTTTGTTAGTATTTATTTTGTATCTTGTTTTCCGACGTATTCTACATCCAAGAGGATCACTTCAATTCGGATGAACTGAAACGAAAAGTACATCTAATCTCATCTAATATTAACTCTATTCACGCAAGAAATAGGGCGTGTTTGTGCATCCTTCCAGAAATTATCATGTGCCTGTTGCAGGGATACGTATCATTACATATGATTATCTATAATCTTGTACAAATGCTGCTGCAAAATATCGGATTTCACAGTAAAAATGATGGAGATGGATAGCGATCTCGCATCCTTCTCTAAAATGCACCATAAAGGCTCAGTAATAACGAAATTTGGTGACTTTGGTGGACAGGGGAGGTGCGAAAAATTAATCCTTGTCCTCATAAAACATATCCTGCTCGACTCGAGCTGTGGAAACAGCGGCACTGTCGTCTTAGAACACAACACCATCATTGGGAAACAAGCATTGTGTTCAAAAGAATGTTCAAATGTTTGTTAAGCTTATGGTACTTAACTACGGGGTCATCAGTCCCTAAACTCACCAACTACTTATAAACTAACTTGTACTAAAGACAACACAAACATCCATGCCCAAGGGAGGATTCGAACCGCCGACGGGGACCGGTCACGCTCATTAGAGCATAGCGCCTCAATGCGCTCGACCACTCCACCGCGGCAAACATTGTGTAGAGTCTCGTATTGTGATAACACCAGAGTCCACTACACCTCTGTCGATACGACCAAGGGAATATAATTGGTACTACAACTTTCTTCATTACCACAACAAGGCGACATTATGAACAGTACCTTGTGTCTCAAATCTCGCTGGTGGAAGCATATTTAAATACTCGGAGCATACAGGCAAAGTGTGCATCGCGTCATCAATGAGCTTCTGTCCATCTGCCAATCTACTACGATTCAGGACAAAGTGCTACGCTTCGCAGAACACTACTTCAAGACTTGTACATGTACTGATACTTGAAAATTATTAGGACTGCCAAGGGAACATTGAAGTTTCCACGCCAATGTTTCGACTTTATTAGTCTGTCTGTACGTCACCAACACCAAAAGTTCAGTACATTTATTTATTTCTAATAAATTTATCATCTGTGGAATGTTTCGGCGGAGTGGACAAGCGCATTGAGGCGCTATGTTCCGATGCGCGAGGCCATTCACCGTCGGGGGTTCCAATCCCCCCCCCCTCGCCCCCGGGAATGGATGTTTGTGTCGTCTTTAGTATAAGGTAGTTCATAAGTAGTTTGTAAGTTTAGGAACTGATGACCCTGCAGTTAAGTCCCTTAAGCTTAAAAAACATTTTTTTATGTTTCTGTTAAAATTTACCTACGCAAGCCTTGGAAATAACAGCCCCAAAAACACATTGTACCATGGGTCGGGCCTGATGAACCAAAATGATCACATAATCCTTGGCAGTAAGGCGACGATGTTGAATACTAGCGGGACCCATGACATGGCTCCCGAGATCACCCTCGAACCTCAGCCGTATTTTACTCTTGGGGTGTAAATTTGATCAGAAGTTGGAAAAATGTGCAACAAAGACTTATCCGACACTAGAGCTTCATTCCATTGCTCTGTAGTCCCGGTTTTATGGCTTCAGTGCCACGATTACCTGTTAAGGGCATTTGCATCACTCATGAGTGATTCCGAAATTCGAGTACGTTCTGCAATTCCCTGCTTATAAAAAACTCTTCGTGTTGTTTTGGTACTGACAGGGTTCGCTGATGTGACATTCAGTCCTAACGTCTACAGATGTTGTCTTCTTATTTTTCGTCTCAGTCACTGTTCGTCACGATCATTTAAAATACACCTTCATCCGAGGTGTGACAACATGAGTGAGATGTTTTCTGATTTCTTACGTGCCATATACATCTACGATATGATGGTTCTTAAAACACCAAACACTTTAGGCACCTTGGCTACGATCGGGCTTTCTTTCTTTCTCTTTCCCACATATTGCACGGTCGACTTGTTAATGTGGATTTGGCATGTTAGTAATTACAGGTTACAGGGTGGCCGGATGCCATTCCTGCCGCCACCCCATGCCCCGCCCCCCCCCCCCCCCCGGGAGGAAATGTGTACCCCAAATGTCTGCGAATAGTGTTATACGTGTGAAAGTTTGAAGTGTTACGAAATGTTTGTGAAACGTGGAACTGAGGTGGGACTTGGGTACCAGCCCGATATTCACCTAGAGGGATGTGGAAAACCGCCTAAAAACCACATTCAGGCTGCCCGGCACTCCGACCCGCATCTTCAAGCACACATTTATCTTGGTGATTACATATTTTTGTCCGTTTTTTAACCTTAAGTTTTGAATTACAAATTATATGTAATTGCCGCGCGGAATGTCCGTGTGGTCTTAGGCGTCATGCTACGGACTGGGCGGCCGTTCCCGCCGGAGGTTTGCGTCCTCCCTGGGGCGTGTGTGTGTGTGTGTGTGTGTGTGTGTGTGTGTGTGTGTGTGTGCGCGCGCGTGTGTGTGTGTGTGTGCGCCCGCGCGCGTTCGCATGTGTTGACCCTAGTGTAAGTTAAAGTAATTTGTAAGTCTAAGGACTGATGTCCGTAGCAGTTTGATTTATTATTTTATAGATAATTTTAAGTAACATAGGCAGATAGTTAATATTACATCTCCGGTCTGAAAAGTAATATCAAACTCTTCTTAAGGAGATAACTCTCATTTCCAAAAAATGTTCAAATGTTTGTAAAGCTTATGGGACTTAACTACGGGGTCATCAGTCCCTAAACTTACAAACTACTTATCAACTAGCTTATACTAAAGACGGCACAAATATCCATGCCCGAGGGGGAGGGGGGGCTCCGCCGCAGCTCACATTTCCATTTTACAAGCTTTGAGGATGAGTCTTTTTTCCGATATTATTGGCATTGTTTTATTTTACATATTTGTTATTACATACATGTAATATATATGTTCCGGGGAGCCAAAACTCCAGCGACAAGGTCTCTGATTTCTGTGGTTGTTCATGGATACCTACTAACTACTTTGGTAAAATGAACCCACAATCTCTGACGGCTTGTTACAGAGTAATATCGTAAGTATGATTTACTCGGTTTGTTACAGTAATAACTCCTGTTCCTGTGAAAATTCTTTCACAGCCGTGAAAACGCCTGTAATATGGAATAATCAAAACGTGCACCACACAAGATACAGCACAGAGAGTGAGCTGTGTGCTGTGATGTTGCCGTTGTAGGAGGAACAGCTAAGCAGAGCGCCTTTGAGTACCTCATCCATTGCATTCAGTGAATCGATACACGACGTGCGTGTCGGCAGACCCTTTATCAGTCCACACAGCTGTGTATCACTGTTAACCGACAAACAGCACTGCCGGCAAACTAAGCTAGCAGTATCGAACACAAGGTTGAAGATGAAGTGTAAAGTCTGAATTGTCAACTGCAAGTACCGTGAGCGAATGGAAACAAGACAGCGCTTACCGTCGATATCTGCATTATTGTGCGATGTTTTCAGTGTAATATAGAAACAAAGATAACTGGGGCAAGAAACCAAACGGAACGTAACAATTCTGTTCAAAATGTTCAAATGTTTGTTAACCTATTGGACCAAACTGCTATGGTCATCATTCCCTAGACTTATAATCTAGTTACTAACTTAAACTAACCTAAGGACAACACACCCACACACACACACACACACACACACACACACACACACACACGAGGGAGGACTCGAACCTCCGACAGCGAGCAACCCCGCGCACCGCAGCAGGGCACCTTAGAGCGCCCGGGCACTCTACCGCGGCTAATTTTTTTATCAACCACCGCGACTGTGGGTCCGTTAAAGCAAAACACTGTAGAGGTATCGCTGAAAACACTCAGGACTATTGTCGCTGGAGTTCACGTTCGCCCTGTATTTTCTCAATATTTATGTATAACGGGATCATGAGCTCCACCGGCTCATTATAGAAAAATAATGTAATTAAAAAATGACAGTTTTGTGTTATTTTAATCACGATTGACTTTGTGTGAACGTACATTCATAATATTCAAAACGGCTGTGATACGCCATCACCAAAACTGCTATGTCTTGCTGATGGTGTACAATAACACTGTGGGAATGAGACACAATGGAGCAGCGCTGAATGCAAGCTCGAGGAAAAAGAGTTATCGTGGGTGCTAGTGTTGTCAACTGTAATACCGCGAGTGAATGTATACGACAGCGACCAGCACTATACTCTGTCGTTCATTAAGAACTCTACCCTGCTATGGGTTGTACATTACCTCCTACACTCTCAGTTCCAGTCTCTTCATACATTTCCTCATAGGACACTCAATTACCTAAGTTTTCCATCAACTCCCACACTAGCTGTTCCATTCCTGCATAACAACTAAAATAAAACTAAAAACCTAAATTAAGACCTAGCCTTTTATTTATTTGTATAACTAATAGATCAAAGTCAGAGAATCACAGTTTCAACATTAATTCTAAAAACTGGATTCCCTGTTTACCCCCACCCCCACAGTCCCAAACTCCTGTGTATTTATTTCTTATGATTTATTTTTAAGTTTTGAAAATTTGGTCCTAGTGTAGCTGACAACATAATATCCATTTTCAGCTACTTGAAGTTTTAGAATACTAATTTCATTACACAGATTTGTTTTAGTTTAATCTAATGCAGTAACTATTCATTTTAAGTTCTTTATGCCACTCCAAACCTGGCCTCATAACTGTCATAAGTAACATCATCTATAAAAATTTTATCGCCCAAAATTTTTATCAAGGCACTTATATATATTTATTTATCAGCATTATCAGTTTGTTTATAATAGTTGGTAGTTCCAGTTCCCAGGTTATATTGAAATTTATTCCTTGTTTTGTCCTCCACGCCGGCCGCGGTGGCCAAGGGGACTGAGGCGCTCCAGTCACGGTCTGCACGGCCACTACGGTCGGGGGTTCGAATCCCCCCTCGGGCATGGATAATTGTGCCCTCCTTAGTATTAGCTAGTTTGTAAGTAGTTTGTAAGTTTAGGGACTGATGACCCCGTAGTTAAGTCCCATAGACTTTACAAACATTTGAACATTTTTTGTCCTCCAGACATTGTATATTCATTTATTATGTTTAGTTTTTAAGTTAATAACTGTAATAACACAATGTCAAAGAAGTGTTTTACTATGTATGTCGATCTAAGTGCAGACATTTGTCATCTCTTCCCATATTGTATCTAAACA
Organism: Locusta migratoria; assembly: GCA_026315105.1. Lineage (NCBI taxonomy): Eukaryota > Metazoa > Arthropoda > Insecta > Orthoptera > Acrididae > Locusta > Locusta migratoria. Next base: position 371,507,976 of record CM048755.1, read on the forward strand.
TTGTAACCTCTTTGACACAACAGTCAACACTCTGAAGATGGCCTAATAACCCGAAAACCGGTTAAGTAAACAAAAATAAACTTGTAGAACACACACACAATTGTGTTTTTTTTTTTAATTTAATCGATTATGTTCTACCAAGAAGCGACGGAAGAATCAGCAAAAATGTTCAAATGTTTGTTAAGCTTATGGGACTTAACTACGGGGTCATCAGTCCCTAAACTTACAAACTACTTATGAACTACTTACGAACTAGCACGGCACAAATATCCATGCCCGAGGGGGGATTCGAACCCCCGACCGTAGTGGCCGTGCTGACTGTGACTGGAGCGCCTCAGTCACCTCGGCCACCGCGGCCGGCGAAGAATCAGCCAAAATGTTACAAATGTTTTATATCTGTATCTGCTGATCGTGATATAATTGCAAAAATATGTAGAGGCTGTGCCATATTCTATCATGTAAGCCGTTGTAATACAGAAGAAGCCTACATTGGTCGTAATTAGTAGCAAGGCGATATAAAGAAATACCAGACAACTTCAATGTACAAAAACTCAACTCATTAACACGTTGCCGGCCGCGGTGGCCGAGGGGACTGAGGCGCTCCAGTCACGGTCTGCACGGCCACTACAGTCGGGGGTTCGAATCCCCCTCGGGCATGGATATTTGTGCCGTCCTTAGTATAAGGTAGTTTAAAAGTAGTTTGTAAGTTTAGGGACTGATAACCTCGTAGTTAAGTCCCATAAGCTATACAAACATTTGAACATTTTTGAACATTAACACGTTGGAAATCTGAATATTTTGAAGGAACGCAATATGAACTATGCAAGAATTCCAAATCTATTTTTACAAGCGTTATACGAATTTGGGGAAGAATTAGGTTTCACTTTTTGGTGATGCTGAGGGCATTAGAGATGGAGCAATAGGTCAATTGGACATTGATGGAGGAACACATCAGTCGTGGTCGAGTTACAGGAACCATCTAAGGATTCGCCTGAACTGATGTAGTAAGACCACAGAGTTTGTAAATCAGTATTCCTCCTGAATGCCAAGGAGCTAACCACTGCACGACATCGTTCGCTAAAAGTTACCCCCCACTCTGAAATGCTCCTACACATTAGTGACAAGTCGTTAACAACTGTGGTAGAAGAATGGTAACCATCTGTGTCCGTCACACGGCACTAGCAAACTGCACGACTTAAACTTCAATGGGTCAAGTAACGGCAAAACGGCAACGACTGCTTATAAGCGGTAATTGACGTTTCCTGTTCGCAGCATCCGAACCAAAGAACGTGTGAGACGGGGAAATAGGTTAAGTTATGTGGAAGGAGTAGGTCTGAAACCCCGTGTGGCCATTAAGACCTAAGTCTTCTGTGGTTTCCTAAATGGCTTTAGAGGAATCACAGAATGACACCTTTGGAAAGATCACGACACACATATCCTTCGCTACCAATATGCAAATCCAGCTTCATCTGTGTTCCCAGTCATCCCATCGTCAGAGAGGAAAGATGTTCAAATGTTTGTTAAGCTTATGGGACTTAATTGCGGGGTCACCAGTCCTTAAACTTACAAATTACTCAAAAACTAGCTTATACTAAAGACAACACAAACATCCATGCCCGAGGAAGGATTCTAACACACGACGGGGAACGGCCTCAAGCATCGGAGCATAGCGCCTCAAAGCGCTCGGCCACTCTGCCGCGGCAGGAACTTTCAAAATGTTCAAATGTCTGTAAATCTATTGGACCAAACTTCGTGGTCATCAGTCCGTAGTTCACAAACTACTTAATCCTAGGTAAACTAACCTACGGACAAACACACACACCCATGCCCCACGGAGGACTCGAACCTCCACGGCGAGCAACCGCGCGCTCCGCAACGAGGTGCTTTAGACCGCTCGGCTACTCCACCGCGGCCAGGAACTTTCATGACGTTGTCCTCCGATGCATATCATCCTTCCTCCCAGTACACAAACAATTAGCTACATGCACTACATTGTAGACCATTATTTCATAGATCTTTTACAAATATAGTTATTTCCATGCATTGATGAGAAATAGCTTACCACGGAAAAAAATCAAAGGCAGAACATAAACAGATTTTAGAAATTTAAGGCTGTCTTAGCGTTTGATTTCATGCTAGCTAACTGTACAATACTGCGACTGTTTGTAATTCTAGCCTTAATAAAAACCATGTAATTAGTTAAAGTTTCGTAGGATGAACAACTCATCTCGTTAACATCTCAGCACGTTTTCAAGCCAGTATAGACAAATCGGAACGTATCAATGACGTAGCTGGGTAGGTGTGGTCTGCACAGGAAACCTGAAAAAATACTTGAAATCATTCGATATACCAGCACAGGTATCGACTGTACAGGAAATCGAGTCATGTTTATGATTTAGACTTATCAGGTAAATTGCAACAACAGATTAACACTACAAAGTCAAAATGAGTACTTTGAGTTTAATGAAATATTAAGCCGTAGGCATTGCCATCAAAGAAATATGAAAGATTATTTATCGTGACTTGAAGAAACAAGAAGCGTATTCAAAATTAATAGAAAAAAGAATAAAATAGAACCTACTGCCAACAATCAATGCAGTATCCTTCACCTTCCTCTCCCCTCCTCGCCCACCCATTCATCAGAGACTCGCCATTTTGTCTTGGAGTGGAGACTATGGTTGATCTCTGTCTCTCTCTCTTTCTTTCACACACACACACACACACACACACACACACACACACACACACACACAGAGAGAGAGAGAGAGAGAGAGAGAGAGAGAGAGAGAGAGAGAGAGAGAGAAGGTCGAATGATCAAGACGTTCCTCGAACCTCATTAGCAAACAGAGAGAATAATGGTTATAGTACTGTAATTAAAACTCTAGTAACTTCTTGTAATAGACTGACTTACGGCTGCGCCAAACATTTTTCAACCTCCCAGGGAATGTGAAACTTAAGCCACATGTGTGGCCTAGAACCACGACCTAGCTCCCAATTTCGTCATGGAACAAACTACTCAGATTAGGATCCTTTATCATGAATATACATTTCTGAAAGAGTATCACCCTGTATATACGTACATACAGGGTGATTCAGCTAAGCTGTTCACTTCAACTATTTTTGGAACCGTTTAAGATGTCGTAATTCTGTTTTCACCCAGATGAATTGTAACAAAGTCCTCATTAAACGAAGTACAGACTGTTGTCGTAGCTACGTTAATTGCATAGATATTGTAATGAACTTCGATTTTTTAAGTGGAACTTCAGTAATTTCTGCTGCTGGTATCGTAGATGTGAAAGAGACGAATTAAACGCAGTTTCACACATAGAAAACCGATAAATAGTTTCGAAGAAATTACGGTATTTAGAGTTCAGGATTTATCTTTTTTGTACATCAAACTAATTGCTTTCTTTATGCGGAAGTCCGTGATTTCATTCCCAAATCAGGAAATCCTTCACGTCGGATAAGGAGTCAACAGTGTTGCACCGCCGCGATGCTGGTATAAAAGGGCCATAGAGGATAAGAGATAAGTGTCTCACTCACGTGTGAGAAGTGCTGTGTAGTTTAGCCCAGATGATCCTGACATCCTTGCAGGAAGATGGTGTTTCGTTTCTTTAAACATTTAAAGCAAGTTGTTTCCTTTTGGCACAAAATACTTTGTCCAACATCGGACTGTCATTTGGATGTCTATAATTGACATGCAGATACTAACAACCATTGTTTTAGGACGTTATACTATGTTAGTCACCTTTGCAGATATAGATCCAAGAGCAACGTATGAGTTAACTCATTTTATGTAAGTTCCGGGTGATCAAAAAGTCTGTATAAATTTGAAAACTTAATAAATCACGGAATAACATAGATAGAGATGTAAAAATTGACACACATGTTTGGAATGACATGGGGTTTTATTAGAAAAAAAAAAAAAGTTCAAAAAATGTCCGACAGATGACGCTGGACAGCAAAACGCCAGTGACTGCTACCGTGACAGGTGAGAGGTACGCCGATATGTTACAGAATCGCATCATCCTCAGCCTGCCTTATAAACACAAACTGGAACGTACGATTTTTATGCAGGATGGTGCTCCACCCCATATTGCTAGACGCGTGAAAGATCTCTTGCGCGCGTCGTTTGGTGATGATCGTGTGCTCAGCCGCCACTTTCGTCATACGTAGCCTCCCAGGTCCCCAGACCTCAGTCCGTGCGATTATTGGCTTTGGGGTTACCTGAAGTCGCAAGTGTATCGTGATCGACCGACATCTCTAGGGATGCTGAAAGACAACATCCGACGCCAATGCATCACGATAACTCCGGACATGCTTTACAGTGCTGTTCACAACATTATTCCTCGACTACAGCTATTGTTGAGGAATGATGGTGAACATATTGAGCATTTCCTGTAAAGAACATCGTCTTTGCTTTGTCTTAATTTGTTATGCTAATTATTGCTTTTCTGATCAACTGAAGCGCCATCTGTCAGACATTTTTGACCTTTTTTGTTCTAATAAAACCCCATGTCATTCCAAGCATGTGTGTCAATTTTTACCTCTCTATCTACATTATTCCGTGATTTATTAAGTTTTCAATTTTATACTGACTTTTTGATCACCTGGTACTTACATATCAGTGCTACTTTTATTATTCAGAAGCATTGGATGGCTTTACAATTAAAGTGTCATATTTAACATTATTAGCGTTTTCATTTTTACTTCCTTCCAGAAGGACGGCCTATTATGCTGAAGCTAAGGGTGCAATTCGTGTCAAATCAATGTTGCAACTTTTGAACTATCTATTACAGATGTAATAAACTATCTTTTAAACCAAAAGTAACCGAAAAAAAAAATCTGGAACAACTGGCTTAGAAACTAGCCAGGGCCTCTCTAGCCCTTTTATACTGGCGGTGCGACACTGTTTCCTCCTTATCGGACACGACGCATTTCCTGACCTGGCTATGAAATCACGGACTTCCGCATAAGACAGCAATTGGTTTGATGTTCAAAACAAATAAACACTGGACTCTATTGTAATTTCTGCGAAACTATTTATCGGATTTCGATGTGTGATACGTCATTCAGTTCGTCTCTTTGAGATCTGCGATACTAGCGGTTAGTGAGGACTTCGTTACAGTTCATCTGAGTGACACAGAATTACGATATGTTAAACGGTCCCGGAAATTTTGTAGGTGAACAGATTAGCTAGTCATCCTGTATAATTAAGGCGATGACGGGCATGATCCCTTCAGTGCAGGTGCACACTAATGCCCGAACTGCTAGAAAGTCAGCTGAATGCCGCGGGTAAAGAGGATAATGTGGAGGGGAACTAGTTTGTGTGGATAAGTTGAGAATTTGGGTCTGCCGGGAGGCGTTCTACGCGTTGTGGCCACTGCGTCCGGATGGTTGACTGGTCAGCGCAACTGCCTAGTACGCAGGAGATCCAGGCTCGAATCCCACTTCTGCATATACTTTCAGCTTTCCTCATTGATGTAATTCAGTGCCTACTGCCACCTAAAGCCATTAATTCATTTTTGCCTTAACTTTAGTAGTACGTAAGAATGACTCTACTTTATATGTGCAGGAATTTGCATTAAGGTTCAAATGTTCAAATATTTGTAAATCTGAGGGACTTAAATGCTGCGGTTATCAGTCCCTAGGCTTACAAACTACTTAAACTAATTTATGCTAAGGACAACACACACACCAATGTCCGAACGAGGACTCGAACCTCCGCAGCAAGGTGCCTTACAGCGCTCGACCACTCCACTGCGGCTCGCATTAAGAATCAGCCCTTTGTTGACATAACCAACATTCAGTACATTGTGACGCATGAATTGAACAACATTTCTGTCAAGCACTTTTCTGACAGTTTCACATGGTTGTTTGAACTTTTGATGCATTGTAATGCAGTGGGAATATAAGGGGAAGACTGTTTACGCCGGCCGCAGTGGCCGAGCGGTCTGCGGCGCGTCAGGCGCGTCAGTCTGTCTGCACGGCCGCTACGTTCGGTGGTTCGAATCACCTCTCGGGCATAGATGTTTGTGTCGTCTTTAGTATAAGGTAGTTCATAAGTAGTTTGTAAGTTTAGGGACTGATGAGCCCGCAGTTAAGTCCCTTAAGCTTAGCAAACATTTGAACAGAATTCTCCCAGCACAACACTCACTCTATGCGAAACATTACGTGATTGTCCTACTCAATTGTGGTAACTTACATTTCTCCACGTTAAAGCACGCTGCCATTTGTAGTACTAAATGCAGGTACTTGTAAATTTGTTGTTTTCCGACAGACGGAATTGGGACTGGTACATTGCCGCGGTGGAGTAGCCGAGCGGTCTAAAGCGTCTCGCTGCGGAGCACGCGGTTGCTCGCCGTGGAGGTTCGAGTCCTCCCTGGGGAGTGGGTGTGTGTATTGTCCTTGGGTTAGTTTACCTAGGTTTAAGTAGTTTGTAAGCTACGGACTAATGACCACGCAGTTTGGTCCGATATATTTACAAACATTTGAACATTTTGACTGGTACATTGTTTCTTCCTGTAGTTACAACGATGTAAGATCGGAGGTTCTGGCAACCAAATGAGGATGTGAATGTAGGGAAGAGCATATCTTCGCTTCCTCGACCGAACTGTAGAATTCCAAGGATGGTAGTAACGGTCGTAACATAAGAACATGTAGAAGGCCTGTCTCGAAGTCATGCGTCCGAATAGACTTACCAGCATACACTGAACTTACTCATTAAGATTCAGGTAGGCAGTTTCGACAAATAGAGGAATAACTGCGAATGATGACTTCTTTATAGCAGTTTACACTGTGGCACCCACTTACCACATCTCTATAGTCTATAAGGCTCTCTCGCACAGCGGGAAATGAAACATCATCCATAAAAATATGCCACAGGCCATGACTTAACTCCCAGAAATCCGATGACTGCCAACAATCAATGTACTCCCTTTAGGATCCTCTGATACTTGCATTCAATTCATGTTTATTCTGCAATTTACACATAACTGGATGGCAAGAGGTTCATACTTATCTAAATCATTTCGATCGAGTTTGTTATTTTAATACGACAGTCATTAATCGCTAAATACGAGGGCGTAAAAGAATATTTTAACATTCATAGCGGACAATTGGTCATTAAAATTTTGTGAAAAAACTTCGCAAAGGCGAAAAAGCTTTGGTGTTAATGACTGTCGTCCCAAATCGGCCATCATGTACGTCACACTCTCTATCCATTTTGCGATAATACAGTATAAAATGCCCTTCTCTGGACATTTTCGATGTCCTCCGTCAGTCCAATCTCCCAAGAATCCAATATTTAGCTTTAGTAGATAAGCTGCATCTTGTAATTGTTCAAGAAATCTGATGTACTTTTCACACATTTTCTATATGATGATTCCAATTTATCATTTTGAAGCTAATTTTTTGAATCAACCTTCATTAGGAAATGAAGTAGTCTCGGAATAGAAATCCGAGGAATGCGACAAGTTTACAATGATGAGCTAGAGCTTGTTCATTTATTGTTTATAATATTAGATGGAGTCATCAGTAGCTACGACGTGTCTTCCCACTAGTTCGAGCAACGTAAGAGCCGTATGTTACGGCAACGTAGCAACGTGATAGGTGTAGCTTTGGGGAAGAGCCTTGCTACCTCGATCGAAGGAGACTCCTCTGGGTGGTAGGTACGACTGCAACACAGCAAAATTCTGACCACCAGTCTCGAGGACAAGTAACCAATCGGTGCATTCAGTGTACACTGTGCTTGCTCAGGCAGCCGAAATTGCTGCGGCTAGATAAAGTACAGCGTTCATCCTTTAGCTTTTTCTATGGTAACTTACAACTGGGAATCAACTACCAAGGTTTCCATAGCCTGCGAGGATAACTGCCGCGTACGAGGCATACGTCGGATACAAAAATTTGCCTTAGAGCAAGAACTACTTCCCAGAAATCCGATGTACACAAGGAACATAAAAATTCAGTTATTGATCCTCTGCCATCGGTATTGTCTTCATAGTTAAACTGCGAGACCACTTACATCAGCAAATTAGGCAGTATGAGAATGGGAAACAGAGGAACGCATCAAGACTACAATGGTCAGTCAGATTTGTGTTCGCGTGCTGTTTTCTGATGGTGTAAAGAACTGCAACATTACAACTCGCCACCCTGTTTCTCAGACCACACCCACGGTCTTGTGACGCGGCGTATTATCTCGTTGGAAAATGCCTTTGGGAAACATGATATTCATAGTCTGCAACCAGCATACGATACTTCTTGATCGTCGTGGTGCCTTGCGCGAGCTCTAAATGTTCAAATGTTTGTAAATCTATCGGACCAAACTGCGTGGTCATCAGTCCATAGCTTACAAACTACTTAAAATAAGGTAAACTAACCTAAGGACAAACACACACCGATTCACCAGGAAGGACTCTAACCTCCGACGGCGAGCAGCCGCGCGCTCCGCAGCGAGTCGCCTTAGACCGCTAGGCTACTCCACCGCAGCCGCGAGCTCTACTAGACCCATTGATCCCCACGTGAAAGTTACCCACAGCATAGTTGAGCCGCTGCCAACATGTCAAGGAGCTGCTCCCCTCGGCCGCGGTGTAGCGGCCGAGCGCGTTGAGGCGCTATGCTGCGAGGCGCGAGGCCGTTCCCCGTCGGGTTTTCGAATCCCCCCTCGGGCATGGATGTTTGTGCCGTCTTTAGTATAAGCTACTTCATAAGTAATTTGTAAGCTTAGGGACTGAAAATCCCGTAGTTAAGTCCCATAAGCTCTACAAACATTTGAACATTTTGATCGCCTTGAAGATGACTGTTTCGCATCCTTCCATAGATATGGTCAAGAAGGTATGTGGGTTCATCATACCATGCGACGCTCTGTCACTAAAGCAACGTCCAATGATGATAATCACGTACCCATTCAGTTCTAGTTGCCGATTTCGTGCTTTTATTGGCAACTAAATGCATCGTCGGCTGCGGAACCCCTTCGTTCGGAATGATCGGTGCACTTTGTGTTCAGACTCACTCGTGTCCTGTCTAGCATTAAAGTCTGTTAGTTCGCCACAGTTCGCTGCTTGTCCTACCAGTCTACCCATCCTACTACATCCGACAGCTATATTGAGGAGCAGAAGTCCATCGCCTCGACGTTCGGTCATGATTTCACCTCGGTTTCGCCACTTGTTGAAGACACTCCATAATTTTCTGGTTGATCAGAGTAAATAAAAATACAACGTAACCGTTCACTAAATATTAAGATTTTACTTACGACGCATTCCGGAGGCTTTACTCCATCATCAAATGGGAGTTTCTTGCTGCTCCTCGAAACCAAACGATATGAAGTATTTATGGCCCTGTGCATCTTCGTTGGATATATTTCTGGTGAACACTGCATTTGAGATTAGCGGTGGGCCGGCCGCGGTGGCCGAGGGGACTGAGGCGCTCCAGTCACGGTCTGCACGGCCACTACGGTCGGGGGTTCGAATCCCCCCTCCGGCATGGATATTTGTGCCGTCCCTAGTATAAGGTAGTAGATAAGTAGTTTGTAAGTTTAGGGACTGATGACCCCGTAGTTAAGTCCCATAAGCTTAACAAACATTTGAACATTAGCGGTGGCGCCTCTAGTGCAGATACTGACAACTTATACGGTCGCATGACGTAGCTACCAATCAGAAGCCCTTCATGGGCTATACGAGGTTATCGCAGCAGAAGCCAAGTCAGTCAACGGCTCCTGACGAAGACAATGGCTGTAATCCCCTAGTGCTCGAGGTTTTGCCCAGAACTGACACAGAAAAATTTCAGACAGTAATTTATACAAGAATGATGCCACCAAAAAATCCTTTTACACCTTGACACATAAAAAGGGTAAAGCAGTCAACAATCCGAAGATTGGTTTGAACACCACAGTGATTCACTAGGCATGGTACTGTTAAGATGGAGTTGGTATGCCATTGCATTCCTCCGACCTTCGAACTGAGTTACCCAGCCAGTTATAGGGAACCTACATTTTAACGTGGGTTCCGAACCACGGTGCTGCTCTATGTTTTTCACATCAGCAACACTGCCAGAGGTGAAAGAAGTGGAAAGTGACAGACAAAAATCCTAGGACATGGCAGGGATCGAACCCGCGACCTTTGGATTTTTAGTCTGGCACTAACCACTTTTTTTTCTTTGTTCTTTTTTTCTGTGGGTACTTCTGTTCGTTGCGGACGCTGATCGTGTTTGTTCGTTCTTGTTCGGTGTGTTGTTGGCTCAGCTTTTTTTATTACAGAGGGCGTTCAGCCCTCCGACCGGGTGCGCTGAGCCACGGCGCCCGGCACCAATTACTGCCTGCAATTATTGAGCAGCGGTGGAATGGCCGAGTGTTTTAAGGCGCGTAGCTACTGAGCGCGCCGCTACTTGCCGTCGGAAATTAGTTTAAGTAGTTTGTAAGCCTAGGGACTGATAACCAGAATAGTTAAGTCCCATACATTTACAAACATTTCAGTTTTGCACGTATTGACCGAGAACAGCATCACTTTTGTAAAATTGTCAGTGCTTACAGACAAGCAAAACTGTGCCAAATAACCGCAGAAATCAATATGGAACGTACGGCGAATATATCCATTAGGAGAGTGCAGCGTAATTAGGCGTTAATAGACTACGGCAGCAGACGACCGACTGGAGTGCCTGTGGTAACATCACAACATCGCCACCTGCGACTTTTCTGGTATCGTGACCATACCGTGGCTTGGTTAAGACTACATGGTAGGGTTCGAAAGTGGTACAGGCCCCATGAAACCTTTGTCCCAAATTGTCAACAAGGCATTGTGAAAGTTGGTGTTGATCGTTTTTAAACTATATGGAATAAGTCTTGTGGTCCAACTGAATCGATCATTGACTAAAAATCGTTATGTTTAGGTAGTTCGACTCCATTTACAGCCATTCTTGGACTTTATGTCCCCACGCAATGATGGAATTTTTGTGGATGGCAATGCGCTACGTAAGCGGGCCACAATAGTTCGCGACTGATTTTAGACAATTCCAACAAAATATTTGGTCATCCAGGCCGCCGAGTGTGAATCCAGTTGAACATTTATGGGACACAATCTAGAGATCAGTTGCTGCACAAAATCCTGAGCCGACAACATTTCCGCAGCTATGGAAGGCTATAGAGCAGCATGGCTCTGTATTCTTGCAGGGGAATTTCAGCGACTTGTAAAGTTCATTCTACATCGAGCTGATGCACATTGCAGTGGAGAAGGGGGTCCCATGATCATTGTCATATCACTGTACCAGTCACCGTCACACCATAATGACAATTTGTTTACATCAGTGGTAAATAGGGTGCGTTTGCTATTTTTTTTTTTTTTTTTTTTTTGTGGACGCATGACCCCCTCCCCCCATGCTACCAAACGCCCCCCCCTGCCCCCTGATTTTCCAGGAGCACTGCACCTAAGTAAAACACAGGAACAGTCATCAGACTTGGAATAATAAAGTCACTCAAATAAAAAATAGTCTGTTTCCGTTGTTTTTTATTTATATTACAGAGTTTGTTCCTTCAGTTACAGCTAAGGGACTTACGATCCGCTGTTACGGATACGTGCTCAGAGAATGGGTGTCAATGGGATTGCCGATGTGGATAGAACAGACCACCAGGTTTAGCTCCAATGGGCGCTTCCAATATTTGAATGGGTGACTGGCAGTGCACACCATGACAAACTTCTCTTTTCCGTAAGGCAGAGGGGACCAGAAGGGTGTTTATGCAAAGTCCCTGTTCACCAGTCTTTGCGCCAATGGCCAATGTTATGATTTAAATATCAAACTTCTCTGAAGTGTCCCATGGAGTGAGGGCATGTGACAGTGTTGATGGTGATCTGTCCGTCGATGGGGACGCCCCCCTTGATTCTATTCGAAACGAATATTCATATTCGTGGAATGTTTGACATTAACTGCGAAATAGGTATAATGTGCCGATGACGGACTATGAACCTTTATTCTGTGCGTTGGTACTCCTAAGCCCTTACTCTTTCAGCAATCAGCTTACAAAACTACGAGTTTGAATAATAGTGGACAGGGTAAAGTAGAGAATTTGTATCTGACGGGAGGCGTATTTGAGTAATCTGTGCAGGTGTGGTGATCGATGTGTCCCCCGTAGTGTAGTATTCAACGCAACTGCCTCGAGAGCAGGACACCCGAGTTCGTATCCCGGATGGGTACACATTTTTTACCCATTTCGCAGTTAATGTCATACATTCCGTGACTATGAATAGATAATAACTGCAGAGTCAAAAGTGGCGTCTGTTATTTCGAAACAGACACCATATATATAACTTATGGGAAAGGTTTCACAATCTTTCTTCTCCCTTGATATCCATGAACACAACGTCATATACGCATCCAGTACAGTCACCTACGTTTAACGGAGACACTTCAACACACCCTAAACCTAAAAAAATATTATAAATGCAAATGTGTGTGTGTTTGTTTGTTACGGGTTCACGCCTTATTGCCGGCCGCGGTGGCCGAGGTGACTGAGGCGCTCCAGTCACGGTCAGCACGGCCACTACGGTCGGGGGTTCGAATCCCCCCTCTGGCATGGATATTTGTGCCGTCTTTAGTCTTAGCTAGTTCATAAGTAGTTTGTAAGCTTAGGGACTGATGACCCCGTAGTTAAGTCCCATAAGTTGTACAAACATTTGAATATTTGAATTCACTCTTTATTAACTTGGCCGATCATCGTGTAATTTTGCACACACGTTTTTAGCGGCACAGAAAAGGACATAGGGTATCTTTCATGCTGAAAAAACTATGTACTGTTGCCGATGGATCTATATATAAAGAAGAATGTCCGTTCATTTGTTTGTAATTTATATAAATCTACAGTTTTATTCCAATATTGATCAAACTAGCCGATACTTGACCGCCGCGGCGGAGTGGCCGAGCGCATTGAGGCGCTATGCTCCGATGCTCGAGGCCGTTCCCGTCGGCGGTTCGAATCCTCCCTCGGGCTTGGATGATTGTGTCGTCTTTTGTATAAGGTAGGTTATAAGTAGTTTAAGTGTAGGGGCTGATGATCCCGCAGTTAAGTCCCATAAGCTTAACAAACATTTGAACAACTTCTTTTTATATACTTGACCTTCAAAACAAGAGGAAGGTGACTGTCTACTATAAAATTCCATATTGTGCATGTCAGAGGGTACTTACAGAAGTCGACACCAATGCAGGGTTTTATTCGTATCTGGCTGATATGTTGTACTCTCGGCCTTCAAAACAAGAGAAAGACCACTGTGTACATAAGATTTCGTACGGTGCTTGCTGCGGGTACCTTACATCAGACTGAGACATTATTTGACCGATAATCATAAAAGTTGGTACATGTATGAATGCTTCGTGGAGAAGAAGTTTATACCACAGAAGGCACCGTACAGTGCATGGTGGAGTTTACGATGCAATAAGCTTCCACACCTTTATAGATCACCATGAACTTTGGCAGATATACAGGGTGGTCGATTGTTAGTGACTGGGCCAAATATCTCACGAAATAAGCATCAAATGAAAAAAACTACAAAGAACAAAGCTTTTCTAGCTTGAAGGGGGAAAACAGATGGCGCTATGAAATAAATCGCAATTTGCGATTGTATGGCTTCACTGTATGAGGTTTAGATGGAATACCAGACTGTGGCGAATGAAAATTTGTGCCCAGCCGGGATTCGAACCCCAGGATCTCCTGCTTACTAGGCAGACGCATTGACCACTCCGCCACCGAGGACACAGTGACCAGCGCGACTGCAGAGGACTCTTCCCTGCACGTCTCCCGCCACATACAAATCTCCATTCGCCACGCTGTCTCTTTCCTATACCACAGCCTATTTATTCTATAATGCTCGCAGGCACAATACTGTAATCCCGCATCACAGAGAACAGACCATGAGGTATCGAGACACAATTAATTGTCGTCAGGAGCCCAGCCTCGGCTTGTATACAATTATATATATTTTTGACGAATTGCAGCGTTCAAATGAATGAAATAAATCGAAATTTGCGATGTTATGGCTTCACTGTATGAGGTTTAGATGGAATACCAGACTGTGGCGAATGAAAATTTTCATTCGCCACAGTTTGGTATTCCATCTAAACCTCATACAGTGAAGTCATAACATCGCAAATTGCGATTTACTTCATTCATTTGAACGCTGTAATTCGTCAAAAATATACATAATTAGATGGCGCTATGGTTGGATCCCCAGATGACGCTGCCATAGGTCAGCACAAACAGGTCAGGAGGAGATGCACAGAGACAGGGAGTTGGTTAGTGTGGGAGTAGGAGGAGGTGGTGGGGGAGGAGTAACAGGCGAAGAAGGTGGTGGTAGAGCGAGGGACAGACAAAGGAGAGAGGAGGTGAAGAGATGAGCTAAGAGAGGCGGAGGAGGAAGAAATGGACAGATAAAGGAGGAGATGGAAAGTGAGGGCCGGGGGGGGGGGGCGGGAGAGAAGATGGGTCGAGAGAAGTAGAAGAGGATAGGAATAGAGAGGAGAGAGGGGAGGCAGTGACAGATAGTGGCATCGAGGAGGATTAGGTAGTGGGGGGGAGGACAGAAGGGTGGGGGAAGGACAGATAAATGAGGAGATGGAAAGTGGGGGGGGGGGGGAAATGGGTCGAGAGAAGTGCAAGAGGATAGGAACAGAGAGGAGAGAGGGAAGGCAATGACAGATAGATAGTGGCATCGAGGAGGATTAGGTAGTGGGGGGAGGTGATGGACAGAAGGGGGGGGGAAGGACAGATAAATGAGGATATGGAAAGTGGGGGGAGATGTATCGAGACAAGTGGAAGAGGATAGCAGGAGAGAGGGGAGGCAATGACAGATAGATAGTGGCATCGAGGAGGATTAGGTAGTGGGGGGAGGAGATGGACAGAAGGGGGGAAGGACAGATAAATGAGGAGATGGGAAGTGGGGGGAGATGGGTCGAGAGAAGTGGAAGAGGATAGGAGGAGAGATGAGAGGCAATGACAGGTAGTGGCATCGAGGAGGATTAGGTAGTGGAGTGAGGAGATGGACAGAAGGGTGGGGGTAGGACAGATAAATGAGGAGATGGAAAGTGGGGGAGATGGGTCGACAGAAGTGGAAGAGGATAGGAGGAGAGAGGGGAGACAATGACCGATAGATAGTGGCATCGAGGAGGATTAGGTAGTGGGTAGAGGAGATGGACAGAAGGGGGGGGGGAGGAGGTAGACAGAGAGAGGAGAGGCGACTTAGAGAGACAGGGTTAGAATAAATAACTAGACAATGCCGGGTACTGAGACGAGTCTGCGGTAATCCCTAAGGGACCAGGTAAAAGCTGTCTAATTAAACAGCTGGACCTGCCATTCGGGCCATTCATACCACAAGACTTTACTGTGGGGAACGGGTGTAAGGTCGGGAAAGTTCTCCGCTTCTTCGGTCCCAGTTGAGACTCTCGAGGATGGCTCTGGCGGCCGCAAGACAGGAAAGTGTCGCTCACCTGCCTCGAAGGCGAGCTCCCAGGTGGAGGAGAGCGAGCAAATCTCGAAGCCGAAAGTGCCGGCGACGGCGATCCAGTCGACTTGGAGCGGCGGCCCGGCGGAGGAGCAGGCGAAGGCGTCGGCGAGGTGCGGCAGCGGCACCGGCGGCGGCTCGTGGCGCGCGCACAGCGAGAAGAGCGCGCCGCCCCACGCCGGCTCGGCGCTGAACGTGAGCATGGCCAGCTGCGCCGCCTGCCGCCGCCACGGCGCGCCCGCCACGCGCACCTCCAGCCCCCCGCCGCCCCCGCAGTCGCACTCCAGCATCCGCACACCTCCACCGCCGACTGCTCAGCGGCGAGCCCGCTCTGCCGACGCTCGCCGATCCACCGCTGCGCTCGCTGCTTCTCCTCCGCGGCCGCACAAATGTGCCATCACACACGACACTCTTAAATAACACACGCCGACGAGCTAAATCGGCCCGCGCGTACGATCCGGCTCTCTGCAGAAAGCAATCTACAGCGGCACGAGCTACGAAATCTCTACCTCGACTACACACAGTATGCCGATACGTAGACGGCGGCTTAGCCGGATTCACTCTTCTAGCGATTCTAAACACACTAACTATACGACACCGATTGAGCCAATATTTTATTGCTACGGTTATGTTCCCCTACTTCCCGCTATTTAACTTTCACTCTGGAGTCTTAAGAGGCGACACACGTTCACTGCACTTTTGTTCCCGGTCCATGTCGTTTTGCGAAGACACGCGATCCGTCGACCTCTACGAACAGGAAAAAGAAAGAGAACTCAAATTAAAACATTGTTCAGCAGAACTGAAAAACAAACAGCTTATTTACTTTGTTGTAAATTTCACCTTCTTTAATATCCTTGCAGTCACTAGCCTTAAGCCGTCGGCACACGGAGCGTGTGTCTGAACGAGAGTGGCCAACGTGGCGAGTTTCTGACGTCACAACGTGTGAACCGAGGCCAACGAGAGAGACAGGCCGCGGCGCGCCTGTCAAATTACGTAAGCAAGGTAGGCCTGAGCCGGCGCGATCGCTAGCGGATTGGCCGGCCGCTGGGGCACTGCCCACTGCCTCGTAGCGACCAGCCACTGAGCTAGCGATCGTGCCGGCTCAGGCCTACCTTGCTTACGTAATTTGACAGCCGCGCCGGGGCCTGTCTCTCTCGTTGGCCTCGGTGCGAACCGTGGCCGGCGAGAAATACAGGCCTGAGCCCACACTTGATGCGACGTAAGCAAGATAGTTCCGAGCAGGCGCGATCGCTAGCCAATTGGCCGGCCGCTGTGGCACTGCCCACTGCGTCATAGCGGGCAGCCACTGAGCTAGCGATCGCGCCGGCTCCGAACTACCTTGCTTACGTCGCATGACGTGCTCGCTCAGGCCTGTATTTCCCATTGGCCGCGGTGCGAACCGCACGTTGACCAGGCTTTCCCAACGTGTCGGGCAGTATCAAGCATGCCAGATATTCTCAACGTGCATCTCCCAATAAGGTGGGAGAACACCACCGGCGTCACACCACGTGACTATCTGGGGAGGGAAGCAGCTCTTTTTGGTAGAGAGATGAAGGTGCCATATTGGCCGTCGTATTTCATGGGATAACTTAGATCTTATGAATGTTATGACATTTCAAAGCAAGTAAAATTAACTGTGTAAATAGAGAATCTTTCGAAAAGCGGGCATTAGAGGTACTATTTGTTTGAATAAATGACTGGAAACGACTTATATGTGGTTAAAAAATTTCCGTATTACAGTAATAGTCCGTTTTCAAGGCAAGGCGGACTGAAAATCTATCAAGACGAATTGTTCTTTACATCATTTGCTGAAATTACATGTCAGCAAACGACATATCTACCAGTCTTGTATACAATACGTCTAATACCTTCGCCTATGATACGCAGATACATTAGTGGCTGTAGAATAGGCAGCAATGTTGTGGACTGTGAAGTACGACATTCTATGATAGTGGTTCAAGGCTCCTCGTAAGCAATTTTTCTCTTCTTTTACTCGAGTTTCCTTATAGACACAAAGACATTCCAATAATTTCATAGAAGTATACTGCATAATACTCGATATTATGTAAACATAAGTGTGCATCCTCAGAGGAATAAGTTTGTTGGATTCGTTTTACGAACAGGACAGTTTACACCTTATATAGAATAAAATGCGCACTTTATTGTTTCACGTCTATCATTTTAGACGTCCTTAACCTTCTCCTATTGAATAGTAACATTGACCGTGGAAGAATGACCTTTAAGTTTTTCTAAAAAGCGAGACTGATGCAATGATGTTTGTCTCATGTGAAGACCTTTTATAATTTTATATCACACAGTCATAAAACTTTTTATAATTCCTTGCACTTATTGACATGACATGCAACTTTCATAAGAGTCTTATGTTCATAGATATAACATGACGAACATACACACAAGCACGGAAATATGCGTTTCATAGTGGTAAAGGAGGAATTCCAGTCCTTTCATTTGGTAAACAGTGTGATAGCAGAACCTGATGCCGCCGACAACTGTCGCTGGAGCGCGCTGCGGTCGTGAGTATCTCGTTGAGGCTCACGTCTCGTATGCACAAGTCGCGCCCACTCCGAGCGATCAGCCGCACGTTGGACTCAGCACGTTGACCACACATGTTCAGACACACGCCCCGTGTGACTACGGCTTTCGGCGTATTTAAAATACAGGTCGTCTGGAAATTACCATTACAAACTTCGAGGCTTGGAAAGAGGAGTTCGCAATATTTTGAGAAGGAATCCTTCTCTTGAAATATCATCCAGCGACGCTTCTTTATCTTAGACACTTTAAAACAAATCTCTTCTCCTGCAAGCTCTTTGCTTTCAATATTTCGAAAAGACAGTATTAACCAAAACAACAATACAGTGTCTAATATTTCTGGTTAAAACAAACTGTTTTTGTTCTACTATTGTTTGTATTCACGTCAAACTAGTTTTCGGCTCATTAGGCTATCATCAGTGTTTTCTTGATGACGGCCTAATAAGCCGTAAACTAGTTTGAAGTGAATTATAAAAAAGTAGAATAAAGACAGTTTGTTTTAACCCGAAGTATGTTCTACCAAGAAGTCACGGAAGAATCCATACAAAAAATGTTCAAGAAACATGGGCTCTAAAATGAATACCTTAAAACTATTTTGTCGAAAACTGGCATTTTTGTACTGATAATATCGATATCGTTGCATACAAATCATCCTATGTGGCAAAAAGAAAAAAAATTGTCTGCGGTGCTTCATGCTAAGTTCTTCTATATAAGTGAAATAAGTGCTTTACAGAGTACGCATTATTTTGTCATCAGATGCATATCTCACTGAATAAATACAAGGAAAAAAAGCACACGATTTTCAATGGCTCCGCCATCCCAATAATATTTCTCCGCAAGGGGCTCTGGAAAACTGAATCCAGGAGAAAGGTAAAGCAGGCAACAATCCGAATATTGGTTTGAACACTACAGTGCTTTAATAGGCTTTGTCCTATTTGGAGGTAGTATGCCACTGCCTTCCTCCGACCTTCGAACTGATTCATCCAGCCCAACCAACAATTAAGCATTCTGTGTCATAAAATCTCGCACCAGTTGTCAATATGATGGCACTTTAGTCGTCACGACATGTTTCGAGACCACATTGTCCCATTTTCAAGTGCTTATAAATTAAATAACCATTCTGCCAATGAGCAACGTCAAACTCTAAAACGTACGTAAGTTTCGTGCATGTCCATCATAAAAATTAATTTAGAGTACACTAGTGAGGAAACGAAACCACAATGTTGTCATGCTGCTTACGATTGAACAACGTTGTGGTTACGTTCCCTCAGCCCTAGCAGCACCAAGGTATTTTAGGTTACACGGATCACCAAGCAAGTGCAAGTTCTGCCCGTATTACAATAAGCTGTGAATCCTGTAAAATGCATTTATTTTTTTGTCTTTGCCATAAGCTGTTGTCTGTTAAACATATGTACATTGCGTTACCCTTATGGCATTGCCGTCTTTGATTACCTGCAGATATAGGACCGAAATACTTTCGCAGTCTTGTGACATTTTGTTTATATACTATTATTTACAAAAATTTCAGCAGTTGTTAGGTCTGTTAGGCTTCTAAATAGCTGGGATATACTAAAATTAGAGGTGATGGACACTGATTTTACAATAACATTTCTCCATGCTTGGTGGTTGTAGGGAAGACACTAAGAATTTTGGTCACATGGAGTACAAACCCAGGGTAAAATGAGCCCTTGGGCATAAATTTCTAAATTTTATTTGTAGTTTTTAAAATTGTAACCATAGAAATGTACGGTGTAGTACTTTATAAGATGAGAGAAATAGAAAAATGCCAATAAACAAAGAAGGATTTTTAGTATCATTTTTAATAGAAGAAAAATGTACGGGAAAGTTTTGCCCGTGCTTGGTGCTTGTAGGGCTAGTGTATTCTAAATTAATTTTTATGATGGACATGCACGAAACTTACGTACGTTTTAGAGTTTGACGTTTCTCATTGGCAGAATGGTTATTTAATTTATAAGCACTTGAAAATGGGATAATGTGGTGTCGAAACATGTCGTGACGACTAAAGTGCTATCATATTGACAACTGGTGCGAGATTTCATGATACAAATTGACAAACAGTTGCACGATGGCGGCAGTTCGGAAAATTAAGCATTAATTCCGAACCGGTGCATTTTCGCATTTTTTACATAAAGAACATTGCCAGATGTGAAAGAAGTGACAGATAAAAATTCTAGAACCCACAACTTTTGGAATCATAGTCGTGCACTCAACTATTCTGCCACCGAACAACACGTACAGGAAAAGGAAAAAGGAAGCTTAGGGTTTAACATCCCGTCGACAGCGAAGTCATTAGAGGCGGACACATCCAGCAGTAAACAATAACAAATGTCATCATTTTAGCGTTCTTCGTCGTCTTTTGTTACTTAGAAAATTTGTGTAGGTGTTACAATAGACGGAAATATGCCTCCAAAAAATAACAAATGTATTTGGATGTTTACAGACGTCTGATGAAGACCTTTAGGTTCGAAACCGGTAACGGCGCTATTAAAAAAATCGTTATTAATAGTGCAGAGTTGCTGTTTTCTTCATTGCAATAATTAACGTGCATATCTTAAGAACTATGAACATCACTTCATCTTCGAAACTGTGAAAATGGCTCTTGTACTGGTCTGTCATGTGCTCATTCCTCTTAAGGTATGCATTGTAGAATCCATGTTTCTGGACATTTTTGCCTCATTTTGGCCCATACTACCTCCTTCCAAAATAGGAAAAGCAAAGAGCTTGCAGTAGAAGATATTTGTTTCACAGTAGGAAAGATAAAGACGTGCCCAAAGCATCTGTGGATAACATTTCCGGACATGAGTTCCTTGTCAAAAATATTATTACTCATGTACTAAGTTTGTAACATACATTTCCGAAAAACCTTATACAAAATTTAGATACATGAAAAAATTATCAAGCTCTGGCACACACTTATTCTTTGTCAACGATAAAATATTGTCTTGACAATACGTGGAAACGAAAGAAGTAGCAAATGAAGTAAGATATTCCACCTTTTGCCTTACAGTAGTGTATTTTATTAGTCAAAGTACATTTCGAAACACAGCTACAGCTTCAGGGCTTTTGATATTTGCTGAAGAATCTCCATAAACAATGTCACCGCTGTGGATAATAGCATTAGTCGATTACAGGGAACTGCATAAAAGTGATTTTTCAACATACAGGAAATGTTTACGCCTATAAATGTGGTTATCATCTTGTGATGGTGCAGCTCTTGTGTCTTGCAGTATTAGATTTGTGGTTGTTTCCGCCTTACACAAGACGCACTAAAACAAAACAAAAAGTGTCTTGAATAAGGCGGAATCAACCAAAAATATAAATGTGGTATACGACAGCGAATGTAGTTTCTTCCTCACGTTATTTACACAAGAAGCGTACAGAAATTAGTAATTCTGCGGAATATATGATACTGGAAAAAATTACATTGCAACGTTATACGTGTTAAAACAGCGTCATTCAAGTACCCGATGTACGAAAAACTGAAAAACGTACCCGATATATTACTTATTAGCACTTGAAGCTATCTGACAGTCACAAATAAGAAGCTTAATCGTCGTTTTTTATTATTTTTTTCACAAATATGCGTTTCCACGGCAAAAATATTCACCCGAATTCCTGAATATGAAGCTGTGTTCCGTAACGTACGTTAGATAGTAAAACAATGATGCAGTAACGTAGGCACAATTTGTCCTAGATATTTTTCACTATACTTGCCGGTTGGCACGAATGAAAGCTGGCGTTGTGATGAGGCAACAAGCATCTCTCGCTACGGTAAGAGCAGTAAAGTGACACAGAGGACAGAAGCGACGGGCTGCGTGCAATAAGCGCACGGTTCTTTAGGCGGCGCGCGCATGACCACTCTCCCGCTGACCCTGACCTTGACCTACAAACTGAGCTCGTCAGCAGGGCACGGCTTTTAACACTCCACTAAATGCACGGTAAGGCGTTCCACTGAGAAATTAACGTACGCCTCGCGTGCACTCTCGTTACTACGTGGTGTACATTACGAGAACTGTTAGCAAACAAAAGCGTGACAACTACTGTACGTCTAGGTAAAGGTAAAGCAGGCAGGAGTGCAGTAATAGGGCAGTGCGGTGTGTGATGTTTATGAAGTTGCGGGCGCGTGTACTTACAGGAGAGCAAGAGCAGGCGTTGTGCGGCGGACGGACTCGCCGGCTGCGAGTGTGCCGGACTGCCTCGCGCAGCGCGGCCTCCGCCACGTGCGATCAATAAATAGAACGGCCAGTCCCCACCAAAAATACCGCCGCGTCACCGCCGCCCTCTCTAATCGCCACCGACGCTCCTCACCTGCCTCCTCATTACGAGTTGACGGAAGCGCAACAGTCCCAGCAAAAGCCGGCCCCGGACCTACGTGACAAGTCTGCAGTCGAGGGAAAGGTCACGCACCGTGCAGCGCCCAAGCGTTTTTCCAGTTAAAATCTATTTAGGAGGTCGAATTGGGGCATTCAAATGTTCAAATGTTTGTTAAGCTTAAGGGACTTAACTGCGGGGTCATCAGTCCCTATACTTACAAACTACTTATGAACTACTTACGAACTAGGACGTCACGAATATCCATGCCCGAGGGGGGATTCGAACCCCCGACCGTGCAGACCGTGACTGGAGCGCCTCAGTCTCCTCGGCCACCGCGGCCGGGTTGGGGCATTCTTCACACTAAACAATAATCACGAAGTTCATCATATTGGTTTTTCTGTACTCGTTTTGGCCCACTTTAGGTTACGGTAGGAACACTAAAAGTGGGCCTTAGCGATCGTCTTTTGACAGCTCGAAATTTAAATGAAAATAACGGCTTAACCATTCATCTGACACGAAAAGCCGGCCGCGGTGGCCGAGGAGACGGAGGCGCTCCAGTCACGGTCTGCACGGCCACTACAGTCGGGGGTTCGAATCCCCCCTCGGGCATGGATATTTGTGCCGTCCTTAGTCTTAGCTAGTTCATGAGTAGTTTGTAAGCTTAGGGACTGATGACCCCGTAGTTAAGTCCCATAAGTTCTACAAACATTTGAACATTTTTGACACGAAAATTGAATAACCGAATTTGTAGAGCAGAAAATTCTCTACAACTTTGCTGTCTTATGTTTTTTTTTTCCATATCGTTTCATAGATATTTGCAAAAATAACGGCGATTTTGGGATGACTGTCTGTCTGTCCGTGTTCCCTGTTTTTAAGACGAACCATTCAACCGATAAACACCAAATTTTACACACATAATTGTAGGCCGCCAGAGACCAGAACCTCCCTTTTTCAAATTTTTCGGACAAAAAATACGGTAGTAATACAAAAAACCCGCTTGTAATTATATTGTAATTGCAAACCAACTGTTCATCTGACACGAAAATTGAATAGCATAATTGGTAGAGGGGAAAATTCTCTACAACTACGCTCTATTATGTTCTTTTTTCATATCTTGCATTAATGCAGAGATATTTGCAAAAATAACGACGATTTGACGATGTCTGTTTGGCTATAACGTGTTCCCACTTTTTAGGTCGAACCGTTCAACCGATCGGCACCAAATTTTACAGACCTAATTGTTGGCTACCAGAGACCAGAACCTCGGTTTTTTAAATATTTCGGACAAGAAATGCGTTAGTAATACCAAAAAAGCCTTTTGTAATGTAATTTTAATTGCAAATAAATCGTTCATCTGACGCGAAAATTGAATAACCAAAATTGTAGAGTAGAAAATTCTCTACAACTTTGTTCCGTTATGTTTTTTTATATATATCTCGTATCATTTGAGAGATATTTGCAAAAATAACGGAGTTTTGACACCCTCCATTGAATTAACGAAAACCAGCCGTTCGCAAGATGTCACGTGACATTCCTCGCCCAGAACTCTCTGTGGCATACGCCACATTGCGTTGCGTATTTGATTATTTTCTTATTATAACTTACACGTTGTAATTTCAAAGCATTGGTGCACTGAAGAATTAACAAAAACACGCCGTTCTTCGTACGATAAATGATAATCTAATGGCTACAAATGCAATATTAGCGTCACTTAACAACGGCCATCAGTAGTATGAGATTATAGAATACAACTCATGACTGCTGTAGCGTAGTGGGCAATGCGTTGGATAGTGACGCTGGAGGTCAGCGGTTCGGAACCCGCCTCTGCATAATTTTTTTATCCTGAAATGGTTTCAGACACTCTTATTAATAAATTTTTTATTATTTAGATTATTATTTTGGTACAAAATGGTTGCAAAAACTTATAAAACTACAAATCTAAAGTGGGCCGTAAAACACGTCAGTGCGATTTTTCTTGTTGCAGTTAAATAAATGGGGAAGGGTCCGCCTTTTTTGTAAACAATTACAATGTTTTACAGATTCCCATACATGTTTCCGAACCTTTGTTCCATCATCAGTGGGATATTTATTAAATCTGTAAGTATAAAATATTTACAATGTACACTGTAGTTTACGATTCGAAAAATTCATGAAAAATGCAAGAAATATGGTTTACCTGGCGTTTTTACATTTTATGTTTCCGAGTGAAACATTCCAGTACTTTATGGCCTCCCATCTGCAAACAGATTACGTTTTTGAGGAATTTAGACTTTTGAAAACAATGAAATTTATTTGTTTAACTAAGGAAGACGTGGTTAGGAATCGCGCAAATATTTCGAAAATTTCTTGTTGTTACTCACAGTTGCGCTTGGGAAATGTTGCTCTCTTCTGTGGTAAACGCGTCCTCTTGGACGTTACTTCATCTATCTACAGGGTAAGCGGAAATTGCCGTTACTAACTTCTAGGACTTGTAAGGGGTAGTGAGTACATAACATTCTGAATAGGAACCCGTGTCCGGAAACCTATCGTTTCCGTTCCGCCGGCCGCAGTGGCCGAGCGTTCTGCGTCGCGCCAGTCACAGTCTGCACGGCCACTACGGTCGGGGGTTCGAATCCCCCCGCGGGCATGGATATTTGTGTCGTTCCTAGTTTTAGCTAGTTCATAAGTAGTTTGAAGCTTAAGGAGTGTTGACCCCGTAGTTAAGTCCCATAAGCTCTACAAACATTTTTTGTTTCCGTTCCACGACGGTATCAATTAAAACGATTATCTAATCCACTCCTACTCGAGGTATGTAATTAGGCGTGACCAGAGCTGGGCACCGTTAATCAAAAAGTTAACTTCGTTAATCATTAAATCGTTACTAAAAAAGTTAACTTTGTTAAACGTTAAAGCGTTACTCTGCGGACAATTTAACAGAAGTTAACGTTAATCGTTAATTAGTAACAGTATTGTGCAGCCACGAAAAATCGCCTTCAGTCTCCGAATTTATACATTTATCTATATAAAAGCGAAAGGGCACTCATTCACACACTCACTGACTAAACACGAAATCTCGAAAAACACTCCACCTATGAAGATGAAATTTGGCAGGAATGTAGTTTATAGGTAAAAGACGTCAGCTAAGAAACGATTTTGCGTTAGGACCGATAGCTCATGAGATATGACGTCATAAACAGTCTTGCGGCTTGTGATAGTGTGACTTTATCAGTCTACTATTTGAGAAGGAGAGCACTCAGCGACTTGAAACAAAATGTAAACATAATTTCAAGTCTTTAGGAAACTTTTTCTCGCTCACAACCCCAGCAAAATAATGAAAGGAAAGAACTTTGTCGCTTACTACTTTTTCGGCGTTCATGCAGTAAAATTACGGCATTTGACATGACGTTATTGTTTGTTCAAATGTTTGTATAGTCTATGGGACTTAACTCCGAGGTCATCAGTCCCTAAACTTACAAACTACTTATGAACTACTTACAAACTAGTACGGCACAAATATCCATGCCCGAGGGGGGATTCGAACCCCCGACCGCAGTGGCCGTGCAGACCGTGACTGAAGCGCCTCAGTCCCCTCGGCCACCGCGGCCGGCATGACGTTATAATTTATTACTCGTACACTATTAATTGTATTCGCGAGAAATGTTACAGACACTACACACACATACCACTGAACGAACGTTCGAAAATTTATCTTTGTACGACATACAGTTCATGAGATATGGAGTCATAAACAATTAGGTTCATGAAAAACCGCCTAATCAGCCTGACGTTTTGATTTATTACGTTTTTCCTACTAACTCTATTCGTGACGTCTTTTGCAGATATTTTACATATACAACAATGTTTGTACCTTTGAAATAATATCGTATTACGACTTATAGTTCAGCTGCTATGACGTCAAAGACAATGAAACGCATGAAAATTCGCCGTAATAAGCATGAGGTTGTAATTTACTACGTCTTTACTACCAACTCCATTTACAACACATTTAGCAGGCAGTTTCCTAATATTCCACTGTATAAAACCTGGTAAATAATGTTTTTGTACCACACATTATTCACGAGATATCTTCATATATATATATATATATATATATATATATAAGTGAAAGGTCACTTACGCACTCTCTCATTCACCGACTAAACACGAAATCTCTAAAACTACTGCACCTATAAAGCTGAAATTTTGCCGGTATGTAGTTCATAGGTAGAAAACGCCAACTAAGAAAGTATTTTGCGATAGGACAGAATTGAGGCGCATGGCGGAGGATATTTTTCCTATGGACTGACGAAATCTACAGTTTCATTCCGATCTTCACGAAAGTTTGCACGCTTGACCTTCAAAACAAGAGGAAGGTCAGGGTCTACCTAAAGTTTCATACGGTGCATGGGGCAGCGTACTTTGCAACATAAAAATGGATCCCTAAATACCTTAGTCGCGCCATAACTTGAGAACGACTCGACCAATTTCACATATCCTTTTTTGTTGTTTTCGTTATTCTCAGAACAAGGGTTGTATGAAATAAAACTGAAATATTTGAGAACAACAAACTGCGTTTTTCAATGCGACCCTGTGTTCTTATTGCATACAAATCTATAGTTTTCTTCCGTTATTGATGAAATTTTGTAGTCTTGACCTTAATAACAAGAGGAATGTCACTGTCTGAATAAAATTTCGTTCTGTGCTTAATGGAGGGTACTTAACTTACGGACTTGCTCCGATCTTGATTATTTTTGCACAAATGACCTTTAAACCAAGAAGAAGGTCACTGGGCACATAATTGCTTGTATGGTACATGACACAGCATACCTTGCAAAAACCTTTGCCGAGAGGGAGAAAGCTGGAAAGGAACAAAGAGATGGGAGAGAAAGAGATGGATGCAGAAAGAGCAGGAAGGAGAGGTGGACTACCAGAGTTAGAATTAATAAACACACGGGCAACGCCGGGTTTACAGCTAGTGTTCTTATATTATTGAAATCAGCGTTTAAGAAAACATATTACCCAAAATGATATTTAAGAAAAATGTTTTGGGTACGCAAGTTTAAATAGGGTTTGGAGTATAAATAGAAACTAGTATTACTCGGCCACTGCACCGTGGCAGTCTGCCGTGAGCGTAAACAAATCATGTCTACTCACATAATATACTGTGCTGCAATGCGAAAATACTCCCCAATGCTTATCTGTCGTAATGTTTAGCGGAAGTACTGCTACTAGCGCCACTGTTGATATCGGAATGCTAAATATTAACATTACTTTTGGATTTTCCTCGACCGGAAACTGCCTTGACTGTTTCTTCAAACTGTAGGGACTGCGATTTATGGCATCTCCTCGTGTGCTGTTTAAGATTATTAAGGCTGGAGGTGTGAGCCTTAATTGTTGATTATTTCGGAAGGCACAGTTGTAAAGTATTTGTTCTCCCGATCTAGATATAAAATCGACGAAATCACTTAGGTGTGGACGCGGATTTTTATGAACTGTTAAGCCCATGATAACGTTTTCACACACAATTCTTCTTCGACACTCAGATCACTTCCACTGGCAAAAGCCGGCCGCGGTGGCCGAGGGGACTGAGGCGCTCCAGTCACGGTCTGCACGGCCACTACGGTCGGGGGTTCGAATCCCCCCTCAGGCATGGATATTTGTGCCGTCCTTTGTATTAGTTAGTTCATAAGTAATTTGTAAGCTTAGGGACTGATGACCCCGTAGTTAAGTCCCATAAGCTATACAAACATTTGAACACTGGCAAAAGGTGCACTTAACGCGAACTTAAGAAGCAACAACCTGCTGTCGGCGAGTACAGACCACTGACATGGGACGTTAAACTCTTAATCTTTCTTCCTTCCTAGAAGGCAAACGCAGAGTCGCGGTTTCCCCTCAGTTAGAGCAGGCTTACACTAAGTTGTGGGTTTCCCCTGGGCTCCCATTTCCGCTGTTCGGGTTTTGGCGGCACCATTCAGAAATTTGCAAATGATTGTTAAAGGAAGGGAAGGAAGAAGGATAGGAAAGAAAGGATTGACAGTGGCTGAATTTGGGCATTGATATTAAGCAATGGCGACGAGTGAAAATGTGAGCCGGACCGGGAATCGAACCCGGGTCTCCCGCTTCGGGCCAGCGGTCGCCTTAACCACTTGGCCACCCGTGCTCGCCTCCCGTCCGCCTCAAATTCTCACAAGTCGCACGCTATGTTTGTAGCGCCCCTATGGTCCATGCCCTCTTACACTCGCTATTACGGATTAGTGTGCGAGGTCGGACGTATGACGGTATCTGCGGTGAAATGACTGAAGCTAACGCCGTCGTCGCGTTTTAATACTTATTGTATTGGTGTGGTGTCTGTTCATTCGGACGTCCGAGACCTCAGCATGGTCAGTTATTCAACGGTGGATGGGAAACTGAAGTATGCCGGCCGCCGTGGCCGCGGGGACTGAGGCGCTCCAGTCACGGTCTGCACGGCCACTACGGTCGGGGGTTCGAATCCCCCCTCGGGCATGGATATTTGTGCCGTCCTAGTTCGTAAGTAGTTCATAAGTAGTTCGTAAGTTTAGGGACTGATAACCCCGCAGTTAAGTCCCTTAAGCTTAACAAACATAACTGAAGTATTTACACCATTAAAGGCAGCAAATTAGACACAATAAATATGGCAGTAAAGATATGGGTTAATGTATTTTTAAATATTAGTACCTTCGATGAGAAGAATGCAGGATAATAATGCAAAACACTCTTTATACAACAAACATTTTTCTGTCGCAGTTCATGTAAAACTAAGATAATGTGTTCCAATAAAAAAACAAAAACACAAAACATAATCCTATAATTACAACATAGTACATTTGACAAGAAATTTATATCAACAGAAGAAAATAAAAAAAAAAACCACACACATTGTTGTGCTACTGTTCGGAGAGGGGTTCCCAAAATATTTCTACTTGGAAGTGGGTCGCGTATTACAAAGGGTTTATAAACACTGCCTTAATGCATTCGCATACAGTTATGCCGACTGTTAATCTGGATGATAAATTGGCTGGAGAATTATTTATTGTGCTATGAGAAGATGGAGGTGCTCTACCCCCTACGTTTCTCTCTCGTGTGCGTGTCTTCTAAGGGCAGTAGAGAATATTTACGCCACAACTAGCAAGATTGAGAAAATAGGGCTACTAGAACTACAGTTATGGTACGAGCACTGCTTTTGCTTCAGTCCCTGTCTGCATATAAATATCATACTTAGTTAGAGCAAACTATCCCTTCTGAAATTCTAAATTGTGAGTGACATTGCAATTCATACCACGTGGAAACAGTGGAAAAATTCAGTCGCTGGATATTTGTTTTGTGCATATAAAAATATTATTGCTCTATCTGCAGCTACGCTTTAAATTATGGCCTCTTTCAAGATAAGTTTCGCGACAGGACGTTTCGCATTCAGTTTCATATCATCACATCATATGATTTCTCATCACCCCTTATAATCAATATGATTCTGCATAAATTCTATGAGTGGGTACCTACCTGTACGTCCTGCACAATTTGTAGCTCTCAAGGAGTACGTCTTCCACCTTGATGATACGAACCTTTGCGATCACTGTGGTGGGCCACTTCGCATTCGATGTTCGTGTCCAATTGAAGGATTAGTTTCGAACATTTCTTGGATGTCGACGATGTCCATTTAGTGACGTATAATATGTACATCCCATAGATGGCTGATCCCTGCACCTCCCGGAGATATTTCCTGCCATCTTACTAGGGTACATGGTGAGTCATTAGCAGCTAGTATTTTTCCTGTCAAATTTGTTGACTCATCACTTCCAAATGATTCAGATATTACTTCGCAATTTGCGCAAACGTCCAACCTTGGTTCCACTTCTTAAGGTGGTCTATCAATTGAGACGTTTGAAAATTTGTGGCAAACTGGGACTCCAACCCGGGTCTCCCGTTTCTCGCGGCCATACGCACACGCTTCCCGGCCAGACCTAAACTTCTACATCTACATAAATACTCTGCATCTACATCTACATCTACATGGGATACTCTGCAAATCACATTTAAGTGCCTGGCAGAGGGTTCATCGAACCACCATTATACTATTTATCTCCAATTCCATTATCGAATAGCGCGCGGGAAGAAAGAACAACTGAATCTCTCCGTTCGAGCTCTGATTTCTCGTATTTTATTCTGATGATCATTATACTTATGTAAGTGGGGGTGAACAGTATATTTTCGCATTCGGAGGAGAATGTTGGCGATTGGAGTTGCATAAATAGCCCACGCCGCAGCGACAAACGCCGTTGTTGTAATGATTCCCATTCCAGATCCTGTATCATTTCCGTGACGCTGTCTCCCCTGTATCGTGACAATACGAAACGAGCTGCCCTACTCTGAACTCTTACGATGTCCTCCCTCAAACCCAGCTGATAAGGATTCCACATTGGGCAGCAATACTCCAAAAATGGACGGAGAAGCGTAGTGTATGCAGTTTCTTTTGTAGTTCTGTTGCATCTTTTACGGGTTCTGCCAAGAAAACGCAGTCTCTGGTTCGCCTTTCCCACAACATTAACTACGTCTTCTTTCCAGTTTAAGTCTGAAGTAATAGTAATTCCTAGGTATTTTGTGGAGTTTACGACCTTCACTTTTCGTTTTGATCTTCAGATGATTTTACTAGACGGTAAATGACGGCGTCATCTGCAAACAACCTAAGAGAGCTACTTAGATTTTCCCCTAAATCTTTTATGTAAATAAGGAACAGCAGAGTACCAATAACACTACCCTGTGGAACGCCAGATATCACCTCTGTTTTAGTCAATGTCTTACCATCGATTACTGCGAACTGTGTCCTCTCTGACAGAAATCCCCTATACAATCGCAACTCACAATGAAGTGCATGGCAGAGAGTTCATGGAACCGTTTTATGATGTTTCTTTACCGTTCCATTCTCTAATAGTGCACGGGAAAAAGGAACACCTAAATCTTTCCGTGTTCGATCTGATTGCTCTTATTTATTGCGATGATCATGTTCCCGTATGTAGGTGAGTGCTAACAAACTATGTTCGTTTTCGGAAGAGAATATTAGTGAAAGATATTTCTCAAGTCTCGCCACAAGGAATAACGCCTTCCTTTTAATGATTTCCGCCCCAACTCGTGCGTCATTTCCGTGACACTCTCACCCCTATGATCGCGATAATATAAATCGTGCTGTCCTCTGAACTTTCTCTAAATCGTCCGTCAGTCTCACTTGGTGGGGACCCCACAATGGGCAGCAATACTCCGAAATTGGACGCACAATTCTTGTGTAGGCTGTTTGCACAGTAGAACTGTTGCATCTTCTAAGTGTTCCAGGAATGAAACGCAGCCTTTAGGTCACCTTCCCTATAATATTTTCTGTGTGTTCTTTCCAAACTTGCCTGCATACTCTAGAGCTCGCACACATTTTAGTATTGTGTTGTACTCGTGACGAGAAGGCACACATTTATACTTCGTAGAAAATTTTTCAGCAATAAGCCGTAAATACTTAGTTTATTCAGATCTAAATTTCGACCACTAACAAAAAGGTTAAAACACGTAAAATATTTCGGTCTCCATGTTGTAGGTTACGTTCATGCTTCATGTTTTACGTGTTTTAACAGTTTTGTTTTAAGCACTGATAATGACCACACAGTGTCCAAATCTAGATCTGAAACACTAAATTCTTACGACTAATTGCTGAAAAATTTTCTACAAATCAGAAATACAGTTGTTAAGCACCAGTGCCACTATAGAAGCAAGCCTGACACATTTATACCATCGTTGGCCTCTCTTTGGATGTTAAAGAGAGATTGGTCATGGTTCGCAGCTATACGTATTAAATATTCCTTTGGAACAGACGCTTGAAGGTAAATATGACATGCCAACGATGTTATAAATGTGTGTCTCCCCGTCCCGGGACTCACACTAAAATGTGTGACATCGGAAGTTTGAGTATGGCTGGGGAGCTAGTTCGAATGGTTCAGAAGTGCCGACACGTTGCTCCAGCATGTTCCGTGAGAGTGCTGTATGACTCCCGACATAGAAAAAGGACGATATATATAAGGCGACCGCTCGCGAAAAGCGGCAGATCCGGGATTCACTCCCGGTCCGCAAAGTTTTTATATGTCACAAAATAAAAGGTCACCTTAAGAAGAACAGCTAAAGTCCTAGGTTTTCGCAAATTGCGAAGTAATATCTGAATATTTAATATATATCGGTGCGGACCATCACCAATGTCTACTGCTTTGGAACAGATATTTCACAGCAAAAACCTTCGAGTGAGCCTTATTAAAAATTGTACTTGCGACTTCGTACTCAAGGGGTTGTTGTTAATAGATAGAACAGTGAACTCGTATCTTTGATAAGTCTGTCCCCATGCGGACATATGCTTCTTTCCGATTTCCATGTCGTCGGTGGACTTTAAACGGTAACCTTCCTTACGACACTTTCTCTCTTGCGGCATTTGACTGTTGTTGTAATGGTTTTCAGTACGGAGACTGGTTTGATGCAGCTCTCCACCCTTCTCTATTCTGAGCAAGCCTTTTCACCTCCTCATAAGAACGGCAACCAACATCCATTTGAATCTGCTTAGTATATGCGTCTCTTGGTCTCCCTCTGCGATTTTTACCAATGCTAAATTTACGATTCCTCGATGTCTAAGAATGTGTCCTACCAAGCGATCCCTTCCTTTAGTAAAGGTATGCCAAAAATTCCTTTCCTCACCAATTCTGTTTAGTACTTCATTAGTTACGCAATCTACCCACCTAATCTTCAGCATTCTTCTGTAGCACCACATTTCAAAAGCCTCTATTCTCTTCCTGTCCGTACTGTTTATCGTCCATGTTTCACTCCAGTACAAGACAACACTCCACACAAATGCCTTCAGAAAAGACCTCCTTACACTTAAATTAATATTCGATGTTAACAAATTTCTCTTTTTCAAAAATGCTTTTCTTCCCATTGCCATTCAGCTTTTTATATCCTCTGTACTGCGACCGTCATGAGTTATTTTACTACCCAAATAACAAAACTCATCTACCATTTTCATTGTTTCGTTACCTAATCTAATTCCTTCAGCATCGCCTGATTTTCTAAGAATGCATTCCATTATTTTTGTTTTGCTCTTGTTAATGTTCATTTTATGTGCTCTCTTCAACACACTGTCCATTCCATTCAACTGCTCTTTCAGGTTCTTTGCTGTCTCTGACAGAATTACAACGTCATCGGCAAAACGCGATGTTTTTATTTCTTCACCCTGAACTTTAATCCCTATTCCTTCACCGCCTGCTCGATGTACAAATTGAATAACATCGGAGAAAGGCTACAACCCTGTCTTACTCCCTTCCCAACTAATGCTTCCCTTTCATGCCCTTCGAGTCTAATAATTGCGGTCTGGCTTTTGTACAAGTTGTAAATAACTCTCCTTTCCCTGTATTTTACCTCTGCTGACTTCAGAATTTGAAAGATTGTATTCCATTGTCAAAGGCTTTCTCTAAATCTACGAAAGCTAAAAATGTAGGGTTGCCTTTCCTTAATCTATCTTCTAAGATAAGTCGTAAAATGTGTATTGCCTCCCGTGTTCCTACGTTCCTCCTGAATCCAAACTGATCTTCCCCGAGGTCAGCTTCTACCAGGTTTTCCATTCTCCTGTAGATAATTCGTGTTAAAATTTTGCAACCATGACTTATCAAACTGACGGTTCTGTAATTTTTACACCTGTCTGCGCCTGATTTCTTTGGAATGGGGATTATTATATTTTTCTTCAAGTCTGAGGGTATTTTTCGTGTCTCATATATCTTACACACCAGGTGAAACAGTTTTGTCATGGTTGGCTCTCCCAGATACTTTAGTAGCTCTGAGGGAATGTCATCTACTCCCGGGGCCTTGTTCGGACCTAGGTCTTTCAAGGCTGTGAAATTCATCTCTTAGTATAGTATCTCCTATTTCATTTTCATCTACTACCTCTTCCCTTCGTACAATATTGCCTCTAAGTTCATTTCCCTTGTAGGGCTCCTCTATGTACTCTTTCCACCTTTCAGCTTTTCCTTCTTTGCTGAGAACTGGTTCTCCATCTGAATTCTTGATATTCGTAGAGCTGCTTTTCTTGTCCCCAAATGTATCTTATTTTCCTGTAGGAAGAATCTACTTTTCCCCTTGTACATTATTCTATAGATTTGCATTTATCAGATGTAAAAGACAGAGTTTTGTCAATCACCACACAGAAACCCGCTTAGATTGATGTGGTACGACGTGGTAGCAACATACTAAAATTGGCTCTTATTTTTCTGGCCTTCCCGTCGCCAAATTGCGTGAGACGCCATCATAGCTGCGCGAAACACTGCTGTGTAGGAATCAACTGTAATTTCATCAACGCCAACCGATGGTAACGTAGGTGATGTGTTGGCTGGCTGCAGGTAGTACACGTGTGGCCCCAATGCGCTCGTCGCTCGGATCTTTGGAAGGGGCCGCGGGAAGCGTAAGCACGCGATTGCCGCCCGGGTTATTGGCTTCTGTGGCTGGGGGAGCGGCGGAGGGGACGAAGCCCCGCCCCCTGCTAGCAGCACACTGCCAACACTGACCACTACCGCGCTACGGCGAATTCTACTGTTTGGCGGCTAAGGCTTTTGACACCATACACAAACGGCTTTTAATCAAACTGCGTGCTTCTGGAATATCGCCCCAGATTTGTAACTGGATAGGGGATTTCCTGTCAGAGAGGACATGTAGTAAGTGATGGTAAGGCATCGACTTAAACCGAGGTATTATCCGGCGTTCCACAGGGTAGTGTTATTGTTCATTATCTACATAAACGATTTGGGAGAAAATATGAGTAGCTTTCTTAGGTTGTTTGCAAATGACGCCGTCATTTATATTCTAGTAAAGTCATCTGAAGATCAAAAATAACTGCAGATCGATCTAAATAAGATATCAGTATGGTGTAAAAATTGGCAATCGACTCTAAATAATGAGAACTGTGAAGTCGTCGCCGGCCGCGGTGGCCGAGGGGACTGAGGCGCTCCAGTCACGGTCTGCACGGCCACTACGGTCGGGGGTTCGAATCCCCCATCGGGCATGGATATTTGTGCCGTCCTTAGTATAAGGTAGTAGATAAGTAGTTTGTAAGTTTAGGGACTGATGACCCCGTAGTTAAGTCCCATAAGCTATACAAACATTTGAAACATTTGTGAAGTCGTCCACATGAGTACGAAAAGAAATCCGTTAAACTTTGTTTACTAGATAAATCAATCACATGTGAAGGTCGTAAACTAAATATCTAGGAATTACTATTAAAAGAACACGTAGATAATGTCGTAGAATAAGCGAACCAGAGACTGCGTTTTATTAGCAGAATCCTTAAAAGATGCAACAGAACTACTAAAGAGACTGCATACACCACGCTTGTGCGTCCTCATTTGGAGTATTGCTGCCCAGTGTGGGATCCTTATCAAGTGGGTTTGATGGACGCCATCGAAAAAGTCCAAAGAAGGGCAGCCCGTTTTTTATTGTCACGATACAGGGGAGACAGCGTCACGGAAATTGTACAGGATCTGGAATGGGAATCATTAAAACAACGGTGTTTATCGCTGCGACGTGGGCTACGTACGAAACTCCAATCGCCAACATTCCCCTCGGAATGCAAGAATATATTGTTGACTCCCACCTACCGAGCGAGGTGGCGCAGTGGTAACGCACTGGACTCGCATTCGGGAGGATGGTGGTTCAAATCCACCTCCGGCCATCCAGATTTAGGTTTTCCGTGATTTCCCTAAATCACTCCAGGCATATGCCGGGATGGTTCCTTTCAAAGGGCACGGCCGATTTCCTTCCTCATCCTAACCCAAAAACTCCGAGCGTTAGCTCCGTCCCTAATGGCCAAGCTGTCGACGGGACGTTAAAACCCTAAGCATCCATCCATCCACTCCCACCTACATAACTAGATATGAGCATCAGAATAAAATACGAGAAATCAGGGCTCGAACGGAGAGATTCAGATGTTCTTTCTTCCCGCGCGTTATTTGAGAATAGAGTGGTATATGAATAGTATAAAATGTGGTTCGATGAACCCTCTACCAGACACTTAAATGCAGAGTATTTCATGTAGAAGTATATTTCACCCATTTCTCGCTCTCATAAAAAGGCCAAGTAATATTGTGGGTTTGGTACCGTAGCCTCATTTAAAAAATGCGACCTTGCGGAATACCATTAAGGCAATGCGATTAAACGTACGATATCCTTAAAATGGAAATTAATAAGTCAATCGTTCTTCATGTGACAGCCAGTCAGAAGCGAAAGTAGTGTCCGGTGAACCTCAAGAAAGCTGTAAGACTGATACTGTTCTTGCTGAACTGTATATAAAGCACTAGAGGGTAAAGTTTGCATTACCCATTAAAAGGAACGAAGGAAGGATTAGGGTTTATCGTCTCATCAACATCGTAGTCATTAGAGAAGGTGTACACGATCAGAGTGACTTTTTGCGAAGTATGTGGAAGGAAATCGGCCGTGCTATTTGTAAGGAACCATCCTGGCATTTTTCTGAAGTGATTTAGTGAAATCACGGAAAACGTAAATCAGGAAGGCCGTACGTGGGTTTGAACCGCCGTCCACCCGCATATGAGTCCAGTTTGTTACCAGTGCGCCACTCTCTCGGTATTACTCGCCAAGGCGAGCTCGATCTGCGTGGGTGAAAGTATGCGCCATGTTTACGCAGAGAATCAGGAAAGGGAGATAGTAACACCGTGTACTTCGGTATTCATACAAGTAGAGCACATACAACCATGCTTAACGTCTCTACGTCGGAGCGTAGAATAATTAATCATCCACAGGCTCCTTAGTTTTACAAGACGTGTGACCTAACATTCAAGGAGTTGCTTATGTGACACTTCTGACAGTCTAGAGAGGCTCGTGGTTGTTTTTCATTTAACAGTGTATCTACCACACAAACTTACTACTCTCGTCTTTTGTTACTTTCATTTAAAATGTTGAATGGTGAATTATTGTTGTTTTCTCGTAAAATGTTGTATCAGTCTTTTCGAATAGTTCGGTAACACACTATTTTAACTATTACTTCATTACAGATTACAAACTGGAATAGGCAATGTAACTCTATTTTGTCACAAATTGACATGTTGAGAAGCGTATCTTTCTTGTGTTTATAAACGATTTAGGAGACAATCTGAATAGCTCCCTT
The DNA here is from genome assembly GCA_026315105.1 of Locusta migratoria. Lineage (NCBI taxonomy): Eukaryota > Metazoa > Arthropoda > Insecta > Orthoptera > Acrididae > Locusta > Locusta migratoria. The sequence continues at coordinate 371,545,512 of CM048755.1, forward strand.
AGACTGTTCGCGGATGATGCTGCCGTTTACCGGTTAATGAAGTCAACAGAGGATCAAAAGAAACTGCAAAGCGATTTAGACAAAATTTCTACATGGCGCGAAAATTGGCAATTGACATTAAATAAAGAAAAGTGTGAAGTAATACACATGACCACTAAAAGAAATCTGCTAAACTTCAATTACGCGATTAATCAGTCAAACCTTAAGGTCGTAAATTCTACTAAGTACCTATGAGTTACAATTACGAACAACTCAGACTGGAGAGAACACAGAAAATATTGTGGGGAAGACGAACCAAAGGTTACGTTTCATTGGCAGAACGCTTCGAAGATGCACCAGCTCCACCAAAGAGACTGCCTACATCAAACTTGTGCGTTCTCTCCTGGAGTACTGTTGCCCCTTGTGGGACAGGTGAGACTGACGGAAGATATTGAGAAGGCTCAGAGAAGGGCAGCTCGTTTTGTTTTATCACCTTACGGGAGGGAAAGCGTCACGGAAACGTTGCACGAATTCGGGTGGAAATCTTTAAAAGAAAGACGTTATTCATTGCGGCGTGATCTGTTTGCGAAGTTTCAATCACCGACTTTTACTTCTGAATGTGAAAATATTTTGCTAGCACCCACCTACTGAGGGAGACATGACCATCCCAATAAAATAAGGGAAATCCGATCGAAAACGGAACGATGTAGGTGTTCTTTCTTCCCGCGCGCTATTAGAGAATGGAACGGAAGATAGTTATGAAAGTGGTTAATGAACCCTCTGCCAGGCACTTAAATCTGATTTGCAGAGTATCTATGTAGATGTAGATTATAATATTTATAATTAAAAACAGCGACCAGTCACAAAAATGTTTATCTAAACCTTGACCGGATTCGGATTTTCTTACAAATCCATCTTCAGATGGTTAACATGCTTTCCGACTGAAGCCTCGTTTTACGTCTGTTATAGTTTCGCAGCCCTAGGATAGATAAAAATATTTTATTTACTATTTGCTTAAGTTTACGTTAGATTTCCTTATTTTCGTCTCTATCATCAGCCTCTATAAAAAGATTTTAAAGTTAAAAACACGTTAAGTGTGGCGAAAACGTACGTGTTGTGTCCTTGTCTGTGACGAAATCGTCATGTATTCCTCTTACGTATTTTAAAAATTTTATGTTTTTGAACGAGCACTTGGTTCTAACACCATGTCTCGCAGTCACAAACTTGTTAAATTTTCTACGCAGGTAAAAGTTAAACGATCCACACGTCTCCCTTAGCATTACAGATCCCTGCCCCCCCCCCCCCCCCAGTTCCTGGGAGTCTACCTGATCACAGATTTTTAATTAGCATAATATAATCTCAAAAAAAGCTCTGTAATGGATGCGGGTACACTTAAATTCTTTCTAAGGGGAGTAGCATTTTCGGTTTAATTTATGTTTACAATGATACTTCTAAAGTAACAGAATTGCTGATGGTCCGCAGGTATTAATGTTAAATATGCAGATATTAATTCGCAATTTGCGAGAATTTCCGACTTTAGCTGTTCTTCTTTAGTTGGTGTATCATATGTTGCAAAATGATAGACCAACTAAAGAAGAACAGCTAAAGTCGGAAATTCTCGCAAATTGTGAATTAATATCTGTATATCAGTTTATGTTGCCAGCGTTGGTAACAAGTTTTTTCAGATCGTTGGAATTATAGCAACGGCCAGTTCAGTCGTGATCGGCATGCACACAGCATTACGCATCTGTGTAGTGCATCGTTCTGTATTTACAAGGACACATTTATGTTCATTGCGGTGAAATCTACAACTTCAAAATTAAATTAATACTGATCATAGTAACTTATGAAGATGCTCCTGGTATTGTAGTCCTCCAATTCATGACGAATATCCCTCCTCTCACCATAGAGCTCATTGGTTGATTAAGCAAAAACATTGGTGATTTGGTTTTAGGCGTGTAATCTGCAGATGGTTATGCAGTAGAATTAAGTCGTGTGGAGATAAATCATTGTAGTCAGAAAATGCGTATATGGCGTTACAGTATGTGTCACCTGTCACATAGCTCCCTTGCTTCAATGGATTTTATGAACCTCAAGACATCTACTGTGACTACATAGCGTGTCTCATATAGTTGCAGGCCAGTATACACTAGGTTGAGTTATTTTTACGACAAAACGATTGTAGCACACATTTTACTGTAATTTTAAGTGTTTTGGGGCATGGAACTAGCACTGGGACACTTACTTTAGGGATATTAGTTTACGATATTACTGCGATTTACCATAGTTTCGCAGAGAAGACAATGTTTCCTTAAGCCTACTTACAGCAATTTTGGTACAGCAGGTGGTTAATTTACGGTCCTGTAGAGTTATGTATGGTTATAACACATGAATTGCACATAAAATACACAAACTATTTGCTTTAATTCCAATAATTAATATATGTACCAACAACCACGAAGTTTTTTGTTCTACTGACGACCGGTTTCTATATTACAATATTATCATCTTTAGGCTATTTCGTTTTTGAAATAGCCTGAAGATGACGATATTGTAATATCGAAACCGGTCGTTTAATAAAATAACAAACCTGGTAAAGACATTATTTATTAGGATGAAAACTAGACCAGCGGGAGTCCCAAATCCAAAACAATATGGAAATACATCGATTAAACGATTTGGTTTCCTTGTGACACTAATATTCGATAAAAGTGGCTTTTACATTATCCGCTCGGTTAGCCGTGTGGTCTAACGCACCGCTATCAGAGACGGGGAGGTGTACCGGCACCAGTTCGAATCCGCCCTCCTGATAACGAAGGGGATCGGATTGCCGGCCAGCATGGATGTGGTTTTTAGGCGGTTTTCCACATCCCCATAGGTGAATTACGGGCTGGTACGCTAGTCTAGCCTCAGTTACACGACTCGCAGACGTTTCGTAACACTTTGCACTTTCACACATTTAACACTATACACAGACATTTGGGTACACATTTCCTCTTGGGGTCTTGGGGTGGCGACAGGAAGTGCATCCGCCCATGCCGTAACTATTAATTCACCAAATCAGGAATAACAAAGTGACGACCCTGCCTGTGTGGGAACAAGGCGAAAGAGAGAGAAATAAAGTAGCTTTTACATTGCTAGGCCTAACTCAGTCAGTACTATGAAAAATACTAAAATTAATGTCTTACTTGTACCTAGAAAGCGTGCATTTTGCGTACTTACGGTCCTGTTATAGCTACGCAATATCCTCATCAAAATGTTAGTTAACCAGTTTCTTCTGTCGTTTGGGTTGTTTGGTTTAGAAGTAGCTATGGGCTTCAGGTATTAGGTTTATGATAACAATGTGATATTCACTATATAAACAATAGTGTCTATTTTCCTCCTGTGGAGAGTAAGTTATCACGACTGTTTAGCCGGCCGCGGTGGCCGAGGGGACTGAGGCGCTCCAGTCACGGTCTGCATGGCCACTACGGTCGGGGGTTCGAATCCCCTCTCGGGCATGGATATTTGTGCCGTCCTTAGTCTTAGCTAGTTCATAAGTAGTTTGTAAGCTTAGGGACTGATGACCCCGTAGTTAAATCCCATAAGTTCTACAAACATTTTTTGAACGACTGTTTACTACGGTTTCAAATGTTATTAGCTCTGTTAAGCGTTGAGATAGCTATAAGGTATAAATATAATGATTATTAATGTGTATTTCATCCTTTAAACGGTTAGGCCAACCCGTTATGAAGACGATAGATTTTGTCCAGCCTCAATGCCTTTGGTTTGGGGCTTGGAGGCCTGAGTGCACGTGTAACCATCCATAAACGAATTTTTGATGATTAGTAATGCAAACATAGAGGCTATGGGGAGCAAAATATGCATATTTGGGGCAGGGGAAGGTGTAATTGGGAGAGGACGGTGTGATGATAAAACATGGGTAATATGACAACTATAATCTTGTCAGTGTGCTCTGATTCAACTTGATGTACTAGTGTATTGCGAAACATAATTCAAAACGACGGGGGAAACCTCCACATCGCATGTGGAGCTGTAATATGACACCATTGATCTTGTCAGAGTGCTCTGATTGGACATAGTGTATTTTTGGAATCTGGTACCCAGAAGAGCGGGGGAACCCTGCTCTCCCCTCCCATTGACACGTGATGAATCAGCATTCTGGGAATGACCTTCAAGTGGCCCAGAATGTACATGGAGTATCTACTCCTGGTCCCGGAGCAGGTCTCCTACAGCTATTGAAGGAACTGTCCGTATTTGCAATACATAGGTGACATAAAAATATAGAAGCTTGCATACTTTTCTTATTTACATTTCATAATGTCATATCGTATAATATTTTAGGGTAACTCTTCAAATCTAGCAAACGTTTTCAGAGTCCAACAGTGTGTAATACGTATTATTTGTGGTGTAAATTCAAGGACTTCCTGCAGAAGCCTCTTCAAAGAACTGGGTATATTAACTATTGCCTCTCAATACATTCATTCCTTAATGAAATTTGTGATAGATAATATATCCCTTTTCCCAACAAACAGCTCAGTTCATACCTACAATACTAGGAACAAAAATGATCTACACAAGAACTTAAAAGCACTTACTTTAGTTCAAAAAGCGGTCCACTACTCAGCACACATATTTTCAATGACTTATAAACAACCATAAAAAATTTAACTACAAATAAAGATCAGTTAAAGAGGAACCTAAAAGATTTTCTAGTGGCCAACTCCTTCTACTCCACTGACAAATTCTTAAATAGAACCAATTGATGGATTTATCTGTATTCATACTGTTACTATTAATAAACAATCAGCTTGTAAAAATGTATGTACCTTATTATATTACCAACTTGTAAAAAAGAAATGTTCCACATCCACGAGGATCTCCTCAACACGGATCTCGGATCTATGGAACGAACCTACTAATCTAATCTGTCTCCATTCTGTAGCCGTATATACATATTAAGTTATTAGAACACAATATCATTTGTGCAACATTTTTCAGAAATCCAAGTTCACAAAGGAAATCTCAATAAAGGTTCATACATCAGAGGCAGTGATATGTGGAAATAGTGTCAATCTATCGAACGGACTCCTCCTCTTCTGCTCAGCTCATGACACGAGTTCTATTCTTGTTAAAGAGCAGTTCAAGCACAGTGTGCTTTCTCTGCATATTTCACTATTTGTGCCTACGTCTCTCTCCGTAACAGCCATTTTGTCTGTCAAAACATTTTCGTTAGCATCTCTTAGTGGGCAATTTTAGTGGGGCAGGAAATTAGGCCACGTTTAGTGGACGCAAGTGTACCTTGATGCTGATGTCGCCGATGCGTCGGTTCTCGGACTGCTGTGCTAATGTTCTGCGCATCTACACGACGCGAAGTTACGCCTACGACGGCTGCTACAAATTAAACACCGCAGCGTTGCGGGTTGCCAGCGTGTCAGGCAACCACTGCTGCGCTAATGTTCTGCGCATCTACACGATGCGAAGTTACGCCTACGACGGCTGCTACAAATTAAACACCGCAGCGTTGCGGGTTGCAGCGTGTCAGGCAACCACTGCTGCGCTAATGTTCTGCGCATCTACACGACGCGAAGTTACGCCTACGACGGCTGCTACAAATTAAACACCTCAGCGTTGCGGGTTGCCAGCGTGCCAGGCAACCACTTTTCGCTGAAAAGGCAGCAGGCAACCGCGGCAGACGTCGCTGGTCGCAGGAACCTACCCGCTTCCGCGATCCGCGTGGACGAACAAGATATCCTGTCACTGCGCGGTATTTAGGCTGGCGAACGACCGTCCATCGGCAGTTCACTCTGGGCTTAGCCTCCAGGCCGGCACTCAAGTTCGCGCCGACGCCACCAAATCTGTCACCGACCTACCGCCGCTACTACGGACAACGCCCTAGGTCACCACGCTGCCGTCGACGATCTTGCCTTCGTAGTTGCAAATATCGTAACTTTGCTCAACTTCTTCTCCTTGTACAATGGATGCAGAAAGTTCTAAGAGGACTTAGCTCCGTGCTAAGATGGAAAATCTTAATTACTTATGCGATAACAAAATACAGCATGTCATTCTAAATGGAGATAAGTCTTCCGAAGAAAGAGTGATGTCAGGGGTGCCACAGGGGAGTGTCATGGGTCCGTTACTGTTCAGGATATATATAAATGACCTTGCGGATAACATCAGAAGTTCTCTGAGACATTTTGCAGATGATGCTTTAGTATATAGAGAGGTTGAAACAATGGAAAATTGTATTGAAATGCAGGAGGATCTGCGTCGAATTGAAGCATGGAGCAGGGAATGGCAACTGAATCTCAATGTAGACAAGTGTAATGTGCTGCGAATACATAGAAAGAAAGATCCTGTATCATTTAGCTACACTATAGCAGGTCAGCAACTGGAAGCAATTAATTCCATAAATTATCTGGGAGTAGGCATTAAAATGGAACGACCATATAAAATCAATCGTCGGTAAAGCAGATGCCAGACATAGATTCATTGGAAGAATCCTAAGGAAATGCAGTCCGAAAACAAAGGAAGTAGGTTACAGTAAGTACACTTGTTCGCCCACAGCTTCAATACTGCTCACCGGTGTGGGATCCGTACAAGGTGGGGTTGATAGAGGAAGTAGAAAAGATCCAACGTAGAGCAGCGCGCTTCGTTACAGGATCATTTGGTAATCGAAAAAGCGTTACGGAGATGATCGATAAACTCCACTGGAAGACTGCCGGAGATACGCTCTGTCGTTCAGTACGGGCTTTAGTCGAAGTTTCGAGAACATACCTTTACCGAGGAGTCTATCAGTATATTGCTTGCTGCTACGTATATCTCGCGAAGAGATCATGAAGATAAAATCAGAGAGATAAGAGCCCACACAGAGGCATACCGACAATCTTTCTTTCCGCGAAATATAAGTGACTGGAATAGGAGGGAGAACCGATAGTGGTACTCAAGGTGCCCTCCGCCACACACCGTCGGGTGGCTTGCGGAATATGGATGTAGATGTAGTTCGACATTTATTTCAGACTGTCTCAGAGAGACTTGATAGTTTTACTTGTGAAATCCCTTATTTTCCAGCTACGGATTTAAGCAAGTTACTTTAGACTTATAATGAAGGCAGAGCTCACCATCTGCAGCATAGTTGACAGAACCGACTGTGGTCCTTTGGTACAGAGCCGAGTGGAGGGTCTGAATCAGAGACTCAGACGGTACTGCGACCTTGTAGGCTGCAGATTCCTCGACTTACGCCATCGTGTTGTGGGGTTCTGAGTTCCGCTGAATAGGTCAGGCGTCCATTACACGGAGGAAACGGCTATATGAGTAGCGGGAGCTGTGTAGCGTGGACTGGGCTGGTTGTTAGGTTAGAGGGCCTCGGGAACACACAGAAAGGGTTAGTCTAAAAGGGTACAGCTCAACGATGGGATGAACACAGATCTAAAAACCACTGTCGAAGCTGTGATGGGACAGAACCACAGTTCCAAGCGCTAATAGAAAGTACCGAATCTCAGATCATTAGAGGTACAACAAGCTGGCTAATGCCGGAGATAAGTTCAGCTGAAATTTGTACAAAGTGGTAAATGGTGTTCAGAAAGGATAGATTGAATAAAATTGGTGGCGGCGTATGTATTGTTGTCACAAGCGGTTTATCCTGTAGCGAAATTGAAGCAGATTGTTCTTGTGAGTTGGTATGGGTGGGTAGAGATTATATCTGACAACAAGAATTAATTAATAATTGGTTCTTTTTACCCACCCCCGACCCAGACGATTCGATTGCAGAAATGTTCAAAGAAAGCTTGAACAACATTTTAAAAACTTTCCCCAATTTGTGGCAACTTTAACTTACCTTCGATATGTTCGTAAAAATACATGTTCAAAACCGGCGGCAAGCATAAAACATCCTACGAAATTGTACTGAACGCAGTCTCTCAAAATTATCTCGAGCATTAAGTTCATAAACCCACTAGAATTGTAAACGGTTGTGAAAACATACTTGACCTCTTAGCAACAAATAATTCAGAGTTATAAAAAGCACCAAAACAGATACAGGAATTAGTGAACACAGAGTTGTCGCAAATCCACAAAACTAAAAGAACAGTATATTCAGTAAAAAAAAAAAAAAAAAAAAAAAAAAAAAAAAAAAAAAAAAAAAAAAAAAAGTAATAAAAAAAAAAAGCAGATAAAAATTCGATTAATGCTTTCCTGAGTGAGAATCTCCAGGCTATCGAAACTAACAATGTTAGTGAAGATCGGTTGTGGCTTACATTCAAAGAAATAACATCGACAACCATTGAAAGATTTATACCAAATTTAAAAAAGACAGGGGTGATCCGCCGTGGTACACGAAACAGGTTAGATCGCTCTTGCAAAAGCAAAGAAAAAAACATGCATATTTTAAACGGACACAAAATCCCCAACACTTGCAATATTTTACAGAAACTAGAAATTTGGCTCTGACTTCAATGCGAGAAGCTTACAACAGTTACCACAACGAAATCCTGTCTCGGAATTTGGTACAGAATCCTAAGAAATTCTGGTCGTATGTAAAGTTTACTAGCGCCACAAAAAAAAAAAAACAGTCGATACCTTCACTATACGATAGCAATGGTGATGCTACCGATGATAGTTCTGCTAAAACAAAATTTCTTAACACAGCTTTCCCACATACCTTCACCACAGAAGACGAAGCAAATACTCCAGAATTCGTATCAAGAACAGCTGCCAGCTTGCGTAATTTAGAAGAAGATACACCTAGAGTATTAAAGCAACTTAAATCAGTTAACAAAAGTAGACCTCGTGGTTCCGACTGAATACCAATTAGGTTCCTTTTAGAATATGCTGATGCAGTAGCCCCATGCCTAACTATCAAATACAACCGCTCGCTCATCGAAAGATCAGTAAAAAGTGTTCAAATGTTTGCAGAGCTTAAGGGACTTAACTGCAGGGTCATCAGTTCCTAAACTTACAAACTACTTATGAACTAGCTTATATTAAAGACGGCACAAACAGCCATGCCCGAGGGGTGATTCGAACCCCCGACGGTTAACGGCATCGCGCATCGTAGCATAGCGCCTCAATGCGCTCGGCCGCTCCTCCGCGGCGAAAGATCAGTACCCAAAGTCTTGAAAGTTTCACAGATCACTCCAGTATTCGCGAAAGGCAATGGGAGTGATCCGCAGAATTGCAGACCTATATCATTGAGGTCGGTCTGCAGCAGAATTTTAGAACATATACTTTCCTCAAATATTATGAACTATGTTGAAGAGAACGACCTATTGACCTACAGTCAACAGCTCAACACGGATTCAGTATGTATCGTTCTTGTGAAACCCAACTAGCTCTTTACTCAGATGATGTGATGAGTGCTATCGTCAAGTGATGCCGGATAGATTCCGTTTTTCTAAATTTCCAGAATGCTTTTTGACACTCTGTCTCATGGACTATCGCGATTGGATTCGTGATTTCCTGTCAGAAAGGACACAGTACGTTGTAACTGATGGTAAGTCATCGAGCATTTCAGAAGTGATATCCGGCGCACCCCAGGGAAGTGTTATAGGGCCCCTACTGTTCCACATTTTTATAAACGATTTAGGAGACAACGTCAGCAGTTCTCTTAGACTGTTCGCGGATGATGCTGTCATTTATCGGTTAGTGAAGTCACCATAAGATCAAAGACAAGTACAAAATGATTTAGATAAGATAGTGAATGGTGCAAAAATTTGCAATTGACCCTTAATAATGGTAAGTGTGAAGTCATACATATGACGACTAAAAGAAATCCGTTAAACTTCATTTAGCAATTGTTAGCATAGTGTTATTCACATGGAACTGAGGATCCAGCCTCGAGACTTACATATTTTTTCTTTGAAAATCAAAGAATCCTACTCATCGTAAAAGACCCTCAGTTACATTCAACATTTAGGGCCTTATCTCTTGTTTCTGATGCTTCATCATCATTTACCAACTGCAGTGTCCAGGGAGCGGAGTACGAACGGTCGCCATCTCCTTGTCTTCACACATCTTTGGTTCCACGACATCTTTCCATTTGTGTCCTCTCCCTCCACGTCTGATCTCACAGTCTCTATTCAGAGTTTTTCTTTGTGTTTTCCATGATCATCGTCCTATGAAGTTAAGATTTTTTTTTTAATTTTGCGTGTCTTCCGCTGATCAGTTCTAACACAGTGGGTACGTGTGAATATCTAACGTCGAACTACGACTTCTGTGTCCAAGGATCTAATTAAACAGCATTGTTATTGAGGACAACGATAAGATGGTTGGAATGATAAATCTGAACCCTAGCAGTGAATCAAATTATATGTAAACATCTTAATAACTTACAGTTATGGTATGAGTGGGACAGTGCACAAATGGTTTAAATCATACTTAACCGGAAGAGTGCAGTAAGTTAAAATAAGCAGTTCACATGATATAGATGAAACAATTAATTCCTCTAACTGGGGGTTTACCAAAAATGGGGTTCCACAAGGTTCGGTCTTGGGTCCCATGCTGTTCTTAATATACATTAATGACTTGCCATTCTACATTCACGAAGATGCTAAGCTAGTACTTTTTGCTGATGATACAAGTATAGCTATCACACCTGACAAACAGGAATTAACTGATGAAATTGTAAATGATATCTTTCAGAAAGTGCTTCTCTACAAATGGACTCTCATTAAACTTTGATAAAAACCAGTATATACAGTTTCATACAGTAAATGGCATGACATCATTAATAAATTTAGACTTTGAACATAAATCTGTAGCTAAGGTAGAATATTCTAAATTTTTAGGTGTTTGCATTGACGAGGGACTGAATTGGAAGAAACACACTGAAGATCTCCTGAAACATTTAAGTCCAGCTACTTATGCTGCCAGAGTCATTGAGAAATTTGGTGATATACATCTCAGTAAATTAGCTTACTACGCCTATTTTCATTTACTGCTTTCATATGGGATCATATTCTGGGGCAATTCAACATTGAGTAAAAAAGTATTCATTGCACAAAAGCGTGTAATCAGAATAATTGCTGGAGCCCACCCAAGAGCATCCTGCAGACATTTATTTAGGGATCTATGGATCTTCACTGTAGCTTCACGATACATATTATATTCACTCATGAAATTTGTTATTAACAATTCGAAAAAAATGTTCAAATGTTTGTTAAGCTTATGGGACTTAACTACGGGGTCATCAGTCCCTAAACTTACAAACTACTATTAACTATTTACGAACTAGGACGACACAAATATCCATGCCCGAGGGGGGATTCGAACCCCTGACCGTAGTGGCCGTGCTGACCGTGACTGGAGCGCCTCAGTCACCTCGGCCACCGCGGCCGGCTTAACAATTCGACCCAGGTCAAAAGTAATAGCAGTGTGCATAGCTACAACACTAGGAGCTATGATGATATTCACTAATCAAGGTTAAAACTAACTTTGGTACAGAAAGGGGTGAATTATGCTGCCAAAAAAGTCTTTGGTCATTTACCAAGTAGCATCAAAAGTCTCACAGATAGCCAACTAGTATTTAAAAAGAAATTAAAGTAATTTCTGAATGGCAACTCTTTCTACAATGTAGATGAATTTTTAGATAAAACTTTATAAAAATTTAAAAAAAATAACAAAAAATGTAATAAAAATCCTTAAACTATTTATTGTCAAGTGTAGACAACATTTACTAGACTGACACGTTCCACATCATTACGAAATATCGTATGTATGATCTATGGAACAAGTATTAATCTAATCTAATCTAAACGGGTATGGAGCCGTGTAACAGCATTTACAGTATTTCAACATAGTGACAGCAGCGCCCTCGCGCAACCAAAGAAAATAACGGCAGAAATATCGATGGTGAACACTTTTAATCAACGGGTGAGACGGTATTAATTCTGTCCCTCCGGTTTTTGACAATATAGAGAGTTTACTAAGCCATTTCAATCCCTGGAAGGTTTCCGATTAAGTTGTCCCATCTGAAAGTCATCTTTTTGCCAGGATGGTTATAGTGAAAGACAGCCGCCTCTATGAGCACACTGTCGACGGGGCATTAAACCCTAGTCTTCCTTCTTCTTCCTTGTGAAAGACAGATCAAATGAGCGTTGTGCTGCGGGTGAGTGATGTGGCATCTAAATTAACGATCTTCTTCCCTAACGCAGGATGCATCTCCAACAGGATTGTCCATATTTTGAGGAAATACTATATGAATTGTAGTTTTTGACCGCCATTTAACATTAGAGCCCTATAAGAGTCCGTGAAGGGTGATCTTGGTTTGCGTAAGGCGGGTGTCTATCGTATCCCATGCAGTTGCGGCGTATCATAGATTGCTCAGACTAAAAGTACCGAAGTACTGAACATAAGTGCTACATACGTATAGAACAGCTTCGCAAAGTTGCTATTGCAGAAAATTCGCCCTAACACAGGTCACCCCATGGACTGTAACACAGAGATTCTGGCATGCACTTCCAGCTACTGCAATTGAGTTAATAATGAAGCAGTTGAAATTAAACTAGCAAATAACCTCATAAATAGAGATGGAATTCTTTGCTTAAATTCTGCGCGGAATCCTGCTCTCTCTCTCTCTCTCTCTCTCTCTCTCTCTCTCTCTCTCTCTCTCTCTCTCTCTCTCTCTCTCTTCTCAAAAAACAGCGGGACAGAATTAATGCCGCCTCAATTTTTGATTACTGATATTCACCATCAATAGTTTGTTATCTTTGGCTGTGTGAGGGCGTTGCTATTTATCTCGTTCGTGTGTGTTATCTTTCCTGTTTTAATTTGTAATCCGAAGAATTAAAATTTCTGTGTACAGTGCTACTTCTCTCAAGTTTTACCTTGTAAATGTCAGGGTATCAAAAAATAATGTTCAAATGTTTGTATAGCTTATGGGACTTAACTAGGGGTCATCAGTCCCTAAACTTACATTCTACTTATGAACTAGCTAACACTAAGGACAGCACAAATATCCATGCCCGAGGGGGGATTCGAACCCCCGACCGTAGTGGCCGTGCAGACCGTGACTGGCGCGCCGCAGTCCCCTCGGCCACCGCGGCCGACCAGGGTATCACCTGCCGAAATATTGACCGTCGTTGATGTTGCTAGCCAGCTGCATACCCGTAAGTTGTTTGAATCATTATTACACAGGGAGAATCTCAGAATTTATATCGTAACAATGTTATAAATCCCTGATATTGATCTACAGTGAACATTTACGCCTTCCTTGGCAAAAAATCATGGTATTGCCAGACTGGAAGCTACATTTTATAGCTACAGAATAGAGGTTGTGCCTGTCGATGCCAAAGACAATATAAGAATGTTAAGGACAAACAAACAGTTTTCACAATGGACTCTTAATGTATTATATGTCAGAGCAGCTATATTTGTTTAATACACTGTCTTGGTTAGATAGTAACCTACCACCTAGTCTAAAGCGCAACCCTGCACTGAGCCGAGAAAAAGAAAAACATTCCTGTACAGAGAAGCCCGTACTCAACGATGATAACGCAGTGACTAGAGGCCATAAGTTAAAACTGGGCGTCACCATCACCACCCACTACCTCTCACTCATTTAATACTAGACAGTAATCGAATCCATTTGGATCACTCTTATTTGCCCCTTGTGCACAGTACAGTATTCTGCAGCATCCATTTTTAATAAACTGCCACAAGAATTGAAAAGGCTTAGTAATAATCCACGTACTTTCAAGGTTAAACTGAAGAGTTTCCTCATATCTCACACTTTTTATTCTGTAGAGGAATTAGAAAAATTAAAAAATTAATCAAGCCAATTTCTGTGATACGTTGTTGGTTCTTTTTGTTAATTCTTAGGCATGTCGTGTGCACAGAATTACTATACGCCTCACTGTATCTATTAGCACTCTTTCGTTGCAGTGTCATTTACTGACTCGTTCCATGACCATGGAGATATGCTCCTCAGTTCTGCCCTGTGGAAGCTGTTAAATATAAATAATACCTCCTCATTAGTTACGCGATCTACCCATCTAATCTTCAATATTCTTCTGTAGCACCAAATTTCAAAGCCTTCTATCATAGTTTTGTTTGAACTCCTTATCGTCTAGGATTCAATCCCGTACAATGCTACATTCCAGACAAATGCCTTCAGAAAAAGACTTTCTAACATTTAACATAATATGTTATGTCAGAAAATTTCTATTCTTCTGAAATTCTTTTCTTCCCCTAGCCATTCTGTATGTTATACCTAATCTACTTCGGCCATCATACGTTATGTTTCTACAAAAAACCCTAAACTTACAAACTACTTATGAACTACTTACGAACTAGGACGGCACAAATATCCATGCCCGAGGGGGGATTCGAACCCCCGACCGTAGTGGCCGTGCAGACCGTGACTGGAGCGCCTTAGTCCCCACGGCCACCGCGGCCGGCTATGTTTCTACCCAAATAACAAAACTCAACTATAACTTTTATTGCACAGTTTGCTAATTTAAGACTTTTAGCATCGCCTGATTTTCTTATAATAGATTCTATTACCTTTGTTTTGTTTTTGTTAATCTTATACCTTCCTTTCAAGACAATGTCCATTCTGTTCAATGGCTCTTCCAGATGCCTATTATTTATGTGAAATGTAATCAATGTGTGTCACCCAACTTCGTTATAACCCTCTTAAGTAGGAAATATTTTAGAACATTTTAACACATTCGTGATGGCGCCCGAGTCTGACTCGGGCTGCATGGTACTGCCGAGCATCCTGCGCCCGAATTAGACTCGGGCGGCTGTGATTTTCATGAGGGCAGAACATTTACTTTGCTTGAAGTGGAAAGATACAAGGGATGTGCTGATGCTTTCAACGTGTCACAAGGCCGCAATGTCTGAAGTGTCCAAATGTTCAAATGTTTGTAGAGTTTATGGGACTTTACTACGGGGTCATCAGTCCCTAAACTTACAAACTACTTATGAACTAGATAATACTAAAGACGGCACAAATCTCCATGCCCGAGGGCGATTCGAACTCCCGACCGTAGTGGCCGTGCAGAACGTAACTGGCGCGCCGCAGACCGCTCGGCCACTGCGGCCGGCTCGGAAGTGTCGTTTCGCACTAAACAGGGGGGCATCAACAAGACGAAACCAGTTACAGTATTGGACTACAACACTTACAAAACAGGAGTGGGTCGTTCTGATCAAATGGTTGCTTACTATCCATTTGGCATGAAGCAGTTCAAGTGATGGAAAAATTGTTTTTCGACATGTTTGAAATGTATCTCACACATGCCTGTGTATTATACAAGGAGACAAGAAGTGCTGAAGACAGAAAAAAAGGTAGTCTGAAGATATCTCTTCTTCACGTTGAAGTGTCTCTTGTCAAAAGAGCACACAAGGAAACTTAGCCTGTGGCTAATCTAACAAACGACAGACTCAAAGGAAGACATTTTGTGCAGGACGGAGAAATGAGCAAACCCCACGAGTGCTTGTAAAGTTTTTTCAGATAGAAGCAAAACAGAGACTGGGAAGTCAGGGAAGAATTTCCTGGTGGTGTCAGGAGTGTAATGTCGCTTTATGTATGCCAGAATCTTTCAGGAATTATCACAAAACACAAATTATGTGTCTTAAATTGAATGTAAGATTTTTTTAAATCTGAAAATACACAGCAATATTTTTTTTTGCATAAAAAATGTGTTTCCTTCTTTCTCCTGTCAAAATCTACTCATTGAAAAAGAGGATACATTGAGTTGCAAAAATATAAATTTTTTTTAGCTGTAGCACTACAACATAAACAGTTACTGATTTCTAAAAATCATGAAAAATACTCAGTTACTTGGGCACCCGGGGCAGCACTGGGCTCAGATGCTGAAATCTACTTAAAATACGTAGACTTAAAATACTGTGTTTTACTTTGTTTGGTATTAGCACATGTTTATCATGTAACATGGAAAAAAGCGTTGTATGGAATAAAATTACAAATGGTTAATTAATGACTATCACCAGAACGAAATAAATAAATAAAAGAGTAAACCCGTTTACGCTATATGTTTGATCATAATTACAATTTGTCAAACATAATGTGAGCCTACTATTTGGGATTCTAACAGGCCGCAGTATTATCCGAGGCGTTATACAATGGAACGGCAGCTTGAATGGCTCCCTGTGAGGCGCGTGTTGTTCGCGAGCCAAATCCAGCCTGTGGCGTGCATCACAAGATCGAAATAATCGACCGCGGTGAAAATGAGCCACGCTATTGACCACCGTCGAGGGAAACGACTTCTGAGGAAGTTCGAGGTCTACAGACTAAAATCGTTGCCGCATACAAATTTCGTTTCTCCATTATTCATAGTGCGGTCGGTCCTCCAAGTAAAAACGGAATAAGTCAGTTCGTGCAGCGACGCGCTGCGCCTTCTAAATTAAGCACATGGAAAGGAGGTGCAAGCTCCATAGCTAATCCCGATGTGGCTTCCACGCTCAAGTAGGTGAAAAACACCTTTTTGACGGATCACCTAGATGCGCAAGTAGCAGAGAATATGAATCTGGTTTTTATGAAATTTTCTCAGATACTCCCCTGCAGCAGTCTTAGGTCATTGTTCTTACAGGAGCTGATATGATTTCACTAATATTTTTTATTTCATAGAAAAATATGCACTTAGTTCTGGCTGAAATTTAAATAATTTTCAGTGTTCCGAGTTACACAAATTTGAATAATGGGCATATACGCAACCTATGTGCAGAACAGCGCTGAACCGTGCCCAACTGCCGTTGAGATTGTCTGTTTCGATCCAACTTGCGGCATCTATATATACAGCATGCTCAGAAACAGTCTGAAAACGTTTTTAAGGGTACTGTAGGACAAGCTGTGCTGAGAAATTATTATTGAAAAAAAAAAAAAAAAAAAAAGATTGATACGTGGTGCATCGTCTCAGGCCCCCTCTTTTGTTAATTTTGTAGGTATAAATCTCTCAGTAGTTGACGATATTTTTTCTGTGAATGTATGCCACGTCTGATCAACACTCACATTGCTATTTTTGAAACACTGGAGATTCTCACTCAGGAAAGCGTCCAAATCGTCCCACACCTCAATGGCGTCGATATCTCAGACTCGATGGAGGGTCATCTCGTCCAAAAACAGCCCTTTTCAATGTATCCCAGGAATCTTGGATAGCGTTCACGCCTAGAGAACATACTGGCCATTCTAATCTTGCAACGTCGTTTCCATGAAGGAACGCACTCACAAGGTAAGCAATGAGCACGAAAATTGTCGTTATAGCCAATTCCTCACCAAAATGGTTGCGCCATATGTCGGAGGATGTCATCCATGTACTTATAGCTGTTTGACTGTCTTCGATGATCACGCGTTGCCGCGGCGGAGTGGCCAAGCGCATTGGGGCTCTATGCTCGAATGCGCGAGGCCGTTCCGCGTCGGAGGTTCGAACCCCCCTCCCCCCCACCCCACAGGTATGGATGTTTGTGTCGTCATTAGTATAAGGTAGTTCATAAGTAGTTTATAATTTTAGGGACTGATGACCCCGCAGTTAAGTCCCATAAGCTTAACAAAAATTTGAACATTTGATCACGCGTTGCGTACGGTGTCCCCACATAATGGCATCCCAAAACATAAGGGTACCACCACCTTCCTGCACTCGCTGGACGGTGTGTCTAAGACGTTCAGACTGACCAGGCTGCCTCCAATAAAGTGTCTGACGATAACTTAGTTAAAGGCAGCTGCGGGTCTCACCTATGAATAGCACTTGATGCCAGTCCTGACGGGACCATTCAGCATGCTGTTGGGACCATCTGTACTGCGCTGCATGGTGTCTAGGTGTCAATGCTGGACCTCAAAATGGACGTCATCATCTGCTGTGGTAGCCTTTGGGCGGCCAGAGAAAGGCAAATCATCGACAGTTCCTTTATTTCTGTACCTCCGCCACGTCCGAACAACATCACTTCAGTTCACACCCAGACATCTGGAAACTTACCTTGATGAGAGACCCTCCTCGGAATTGACCTTCGAAGCATGGCAGTACTACAATCAACACAAGTAGTGCAGTTCCTTCCTGGTGTTACGAGTGGAGCAGATCGGACGTCTTAGGCTTAATTCACATGCTAGGCAACGGCATGTCAACGTCAATATGGGTCGCGTCAGATGAAAGTAATCTTCCATAATTTCAAGCGGTAGCGTTCACACGGTGAGAAAGGACAAGTCAGCGTCATTTTGCCTGCCGGTCAGTATGCTTCGAAAGAATCGTTTGACTTGACGCTGAAGGTCACATGTGCAATCAACTGCTTATGATTAGCTGTTACAGATTTGTTTAGTTTGTGGGTGCTAGCATGGCTGTTTTCCATTCATAGCTGGTTTCCTTCCATTTAAAATACAGGGTGAATCTAAATTCGCGCGCTCGGGCTTCGCAGCGCGATTCCTCACATGCTAGCAATAATAAATGTCTATCACAAAATTTCGTCCTACGCATATTTCCAGCAGTAAATGGACGTCGGAGACTGAGTTGGGTGTGTGTCCCATACGTGTGTTTCAGAATTACACTACTACACCAACAAACTTCTAGGAGATGTTGGAGGTGCCTTGAGGAACAAAATGAGGATGGAAACCCATGCCCGGAAACGCCATTCAACGACGCTACGGAGAGTCCAAGTTACAGGCACCAGCTCCTGCCGCTAGACATCCCCTCCAGCAACTTCGACGCTCTGTAGCCGTCATTGGATGACGTTTCCGGGCATGGGTTTCTATGCTCACTTTGTTCCTCAAGACACCTCCCACATCGCCTAGATGTTTGTTGGTGTAGTAGTGTAACTCTGAAACACACTGACGTATGGGACACACACCCATCTTAATCTTCGACGTCCAATTACTGCCGGAAATATGCGCAGGACGAAATTGTGTGAGAGATATTTTTTATTGCTAGCATGCAAGGAATCACGCTGCGAAGCCCGAGTGCGCGAATTTAGATTCACCCTGTATATTTCATAACTGAGCTTTGGGTTATTAGTGTATTAGAAAATAAATGACCAAATATTAATTGAGGTTATGCACCACCATGTGGTACTCTATTATATGAGCAGCAGAAACATTTCACACTTTATTATTATAATAGATAGGAGTCTATGCAAGACAGACTGTAGCAGGTGTAGGCCTACAGACAGACCAGCTCTCGGAAACTTTTAATGAGCATAAGAAGGGACTGGAAAAGTGTTTCACAAGAACGATTCTTTCTGAATTCGTGTTGACTACAGGTCAATAGGTCTCGTTCTCTTCGCGGTAGATCATAACGTTTGAGGAAAGTACATGTTTTAAAATCCTGCTGCAGACCGACGTCAATGATATAGTCCTTTAATTCTGTGTACCACTTCTACTGCCTGTCTTGAATATTGGAGTCGCCTGTGCAACTTTCCATCTTTGGGTACAGATCTTGCACCGAGTGAGCGATTGTCTATGATAGCTAGGCATGGATCTATCGCGTCAGCATACTCTGAAAGGAACGAAATTGATATACAATTTGGACCAGGAGACTTGTTTTTGTTAAGTGATTTAAGTTGCTTTAATACTCCAGGGATATCTACTTCTAAATTACGCATGTTGGCAGCTGTTCTTGATTCGAATTCTGAAGTATTTGCTTCGTGTTCTTTGTGAAGGAAGGGGAGGTGGGGGAAGCTGTGTTAAACAATTCTGCTTTAGTAGAACCGTCATCGGTAGCATCATCATCGCTATCATGTAGTGAAGGTATTGCCGCTAGTATATTTTACATACGACCAACTGCAACTCTGCTACCAGGTAGAGCTCGTGCAAGAAGTCGTGGCCCCTGAGCGCTGGGCGTTGGGTGAGTCCATTCCTCTTATTTTGGAGGGGTGGCAGACTTGGTTGCGCCGTGGCGGATTAGCCGTGTGTAATGGAGCGCCGTGTTGCGGTGCGCGCAGCTGTTCACCGTCGGGGGTTTGAGTCCCCTCTCGGGCATGTTTGTGTTATCCTTAGGTTAGTTTACCTTAGTTTCAGTAGTTTGTAAGCTACGGAGTAATAACCCAGCAGTTAAGTCCGATAGATTTACAAACATTTGAGACTCGGTTGCATGTTGCCTACTGGTCGCGGGGCGCAGTTGACTGCCGGCTAACAGACGAATCGTACAGTCGTCGGCACACGGAGCGTGTATCTGAACGAGTGTGGATAACGTGGCGAGTTTCTGACGTCACAACGAGCGAATCGCACTTTGGCGAGGCTTTCCCAACGTGTCAGGAAGTATCAAGCATGGCAGATATTCTCACCGTGAGTCTGAACGATCACCAATAAGGTGGAAGAACGCCGCCGATGTCACACCCCGTGGCTATCCGGTGAGGGGGACCTCTTTTCGGTAGACAGATGAAGACGCCATATTGGCTGTCGTAATTCATGGTTTTTCAGTATATAACTTAGATCTTATGAATGTATGACATTTCAAAGCAAGTAAAAGTAACTGAGTAAATTGAGAATCTCTCGTAAACCGGTAATTAGAGACACTATTTGTTGGAATATATAACTGGAAACGTCTTATATGTGGTTAAAAAATTTTAGTATTACAGTCGTTTCATGGTAAGGAGGAATTAAAATAATAAATACGAATTCTTATTCACATCATTTGTTGTAATTACATATCAGCAACCGACAGGTATATCAGTAGTGTATACAACACGTGTAATACCTTCATTGATAACACTGAAGTATGTTAGTGGCTGTAGTGTAGTCAGCAAAGTCGTGGACTGTGAATGGAAAGTTGTCCCACGCTGTTGGTTCAAGGCTGCTCGGAAGCAGGTTTGGGTTTTCTGATAGACTCAAAGACTTTACTGTAAATTTCATAGAAGTATAGTTAATATTTGATGCTATGTACACATAGTGCACATCCTCTGAGTATTGAGTTCGTTGGATTCGTTTTATGAACAGAACAGTTTACTTAGAATAGCACTACCGTCGGGGGTTCGAATCCCCCCTCGGGCATGGATATTTGTGCCGTCCTTAGTGTTAGCTAGTTCGTAAGTAGTTTGTAAGTTTAGGGACTGATGACCCCGTAGTCAAGTCCCATAAGTTCTACTAACATTTGAACATTTGAACTTAGAATAAAACACGCACTTTATCGTTTCATGTATTGTATTTTACACGTTCTTAACATTCTTCTACTGAATAGTAACATTGACCGTGGAAGAATGGCCTATTAAGTTTTACTAAAAAGCGAGACTGTTGCAATAATGTTTGATTTATATGAAGACCTTTTCTAATTTTATGTCGCAGAGTTCGTCATGAAACTTTTATAATTCGCTGAACTTATTGATATAACATGCAACTTTTATAAGTCTTATTTTCATAGATATTTTGTTGTTACTTATGTAGGCCTATATCACAGTACGTAACAAACATATGCACAAGCGCGGAAATAAGCGATTTAATAGAGGTAAAGCAGGGATTCCACTCTTGATTTCGTAAACAGTGCGATTCCAAAACCAGATGCCGCCGACAACTGTCGCTAGAGCGCGCTGCGGTCGCATGTAGCTCGTTGAGGCACAGATCTCGTATGCTCAAATCGCGCCGTCTCCGAGCGTTCAACCACACGTTGGACTCGACTCGTTGACCACACACGTTCAGACACACGCTCCGTGTGCCGACGGCTTACGGTTCAGCAGCCAACGTGCAACGGAGCCGGTCGCCCCTCAGAAACAAAGGAATGGACTCATCCTGCGAAGAACTCGAGAATGCGATGCAATTCTGCGCACAGGCCACGACTTCTTGCGCGAGCTCTAGCAGGGCAGCCGGGTCCTCTCAGTGAGTCAACAGGGAGGAGACTCCCGGTTGCAAATTCGTCTCGCCACTTTCTCATCAACTGACCAACATTTCGGCAGACTTGTGTCGAGTCTCACTGTGTACTTCAGGTTATCGAAGAGAAAAATATGCCAAATATGTTTTCGACCTTTTTATTGTAAACTTAATACAGGAAATACAGTAAATTTATATTGTATGTGATGGCTATAAACGCAAACGTTTAACGTAGATGCGTTTAAGAACCTGGGAAAAAAAGCATGACGATGCTATGGCAACAATTCACAATGCTCTGTTAAATTGTTCATCATAGACAGCGAAAAATTATTTGCACGTTTCTCAAACCAACATTAGCGCATACCAGTTCCAGAACACTCAATTCCATGACATTTTCTACGTGAGTTTTATGCAGAACCTAGCTCTTCGAGAGAGCAGATTGAGGTTGAGCGAAACCCGAAACCCTAGGAAACGGCCTGCCGATTCCACGGAGGACGCCGCCCCCCCCCCCCCCCCCCCGGGCAAACCCAAACTCGAGCCGCCCAAGGATGCAGAAGTAGAGGTCGCGGCGCAAGAAGACTTGATCGCCGCGCAAACTGGACAGCGATGGGTTCATCGCTCCACCTCGGCGGCACACCACCAAGTTCTGTGAATTCCGGCAGGTTGCACTGAAAGAACTGCAGACACAGAACACTATTGTAGCCCTGCCAGACGTGACGGAAGCGGTAAGGGCCGGGACGACGCCAGCGACGAAGAAACCGCCCCGACCGCCGCCTGTCACAGTATTGTGGGACGGTAACTTACAGATTTTACGAGAGAAAATGAAGGCAGTGATCAACCCACGATTCGTGAAGACGAGGAACACCAACCAATACGTCATCCAGGCCGAGACCCGCGATGCAACTGATCGCCAAGGAGTAATGGGGGTGCTGCACCCACAACGCTGAAAGGCTGAAACAGCTGAAGGTGGTCTTCCGCTGCCTTCCTCTGAAGATGGGCCCTCAATACCTGAGAGATTTACTCATGGAAGAAGGTTTCATCATTCGGCACGTGAGTATTATGAAGTAGGGATGGGAAAAACCGACCGGTTAAAACCGATACCGTTATTTTAGTTTTGAATAACCGTTTTTTTCGGTATTTATTTGGTGTTGGTTGTAACCGGTTTTTCTTAGTTATTGCCAAAAACCGGGTAAAAAAACCGTTTCGACTACTTCCTGCAGTAGTGGTTCAAAATGTGTTTTTTTTTAATAATTTAAAAAAATTAAAACTAGTAGACTCTAATACTTAGGGCAAGTACTAAAATTTCCACTGCTGTGAAACTTAAGATCGTCGCAGTAACTACGAGAAGCGATCACTGATAATTTAAGAACAAGCCCGGCAGTTAGAAACGCGCAACAAACGCGTGCCATAAGAAGTTAAGAACTGGTGCAGATATTGCGGCAACGATGCACCTGTTGGCGTGTGGCGTGGCCTATTAGACGACGCGCGTGCACCGGCAGTGTACGAGACTTGCCTCCGTCTGGTCATGCGGCAGTTCCTTGCTGTCGTCGCCAGACATCGGTTGTGTCTTAAATGGCACCATCCCGAGTGTGGAAGTACTTCACGAAGTACGGTAGCAGTGAGGTACAATGCTCCATTTGCTTTAAAAAGCTGAAAACGGTTGGAGGTACTACAAACTTGCTGTGTCATTTAAGGAGAAAGCATCCAAAATGTTTCTTGGAAGAGAAGGTAAATTCGATTCATATACCTATTATGTAAGATTGGAATAATAACTTTTAATGTATTATCATATTGTTATGCTAACAAGTTTTCTTTCTGTGATTCCTTGAAAGCGAAAGGCTGTTTTTAATAACCAATATGGGTTTAGGTAACATTGATCATGTGGTGCCTCGCGAGGTAGTCGTGCAGTCTGAAGCTCCATGTTACGGACTGCGCGGCTGCTCCAATCGGAGGTTCGAGTCCTCCCACCTCCCTCGGTCATAGTTGTGTATGTTGTCCATAGCGTAAGTTAGTTTAAGTTAGAGTAAGTAGTTTTTAAGTCTAGGGACCGATGACCTAAGCAGTTAGGTCTCATAAGAACTCACACCCATTTTAACATTCTTTGATCATGTGGTACACAGCTTTCTTGGTTGAATTTGCGTAAATTTACACTGACAACAATCATACCGTTAGTCGGAACTGTGACTTTATTTTCCGAAATACTTGCGCAGCACTGATTGAAGTTCATTTACCGTAACTTATATATTGTGTACATAACGAGATATTCGTATGCGCTGGCTCACAAGTCCAACTTACGGAGTGGTTGGCTCAGTACTCGCAACTGCCGGGTGGAAATACTAGGCCACTAAATATGTATGCTTCGTATATCGTCCTCTACGGACTACTGGCTAGGCTTACAGTCAAGAAGGCATAGTATTGGGAGGGGATCTTGCAAAATATGGAAAGATTAGTGATTTGTCGTATAACGTAAATTTACCTAAATTTCGTAAGTTTCGGTTTCGGCCGAAACTAGAAGAACCGAAAATTCGATTACGGTTTCTGCTTCGGCCGCAAAATATGTTTCGGTCGATCTCTACTGGAAATAACAGTAATAAAAAACCGAAAACCGGTTATTTAAAAAACCGGTTATCTTGAGCAACTTTTACAGTGCGGTTAAACTGGAGATAAAAAGAACCGGTATAACCGAAAACCGGTTGTTTCAGCAATAACCTCCATCCCTATTTTGAAGTCGCCGAAGACGCGTCGAGAGATGACTGTTCTGCGTCATCCTAGTGGACAACACAGACAATCGTAAAATCTTCCAGTGAAGATCGCGACATCCCCATCGAGATGGAGCCACTGCGCGCTAAAAGCAAACGGGCGCAATTGTACTCTTGCCAGGGTCTCGACCATGTGGCAAAGTACTGCACAATGCCAACCCGCTGCTCGAAGTGCGCCGGCAGCCACCCCTCCCGGGAATGCCAGAAAAAGGAGGAGGACCCACCGCTGTGCTGCAACTGCAACGAAGAACACGTTGCCGGCTACAGGGGCTGCCGCGCCTTCAGGAAGGGGAGGCGCCCAAATCGTGTTGTTCCAGGCCGCAGATTCGCCGATGCCACTAGCGGGAGAAAACCCACAGTCGCCGCCCAGCCGACCCTGCCACTATCAGAGGACAGCCGCCCGGACCGGGCCGCTGGAACCACCGCCGCCGTCGCACGCAAGCCAACGCCCACGCGTCATGTGCGGGTTGCGCGCCGTCAGGGGTCGACTGCTCGCGCACGGCCTGCCAGCCAGCCGCAGCCGGCCGCTCCCGCCGAACCTCCGAGCTCAGCGCGCTTCTGCGATCGCTGAACCAGCTTCTTTTTTTTTTTTTTTTTTTTTTTTTTTTTTTTTTTTTGTGGTTTTAGGGCGCACAACTTCTATGGTCATTAGCGCCCAGCCAAGAACGTAGATTCGCTATGATCTCGAAAAATGTAGACTGTCAGAACATCAACAAGAGGCTAAAAACGAAAGATAAAAGACAATTAAAAGAGTTAAATATCCTTGGATAAGTTGGCCAAGTTGATAAAACGCAAAACTCGAGCAGCTGCTCGTGTGTCATCAGCTAAAATTTCCTCCAGAGTAGACGGAAAGTGAAGGGCTACACCGAGATGAGTAAAATTAACACAAGTCAGTAAAACATGTCGCACTGTCAGCAGTCCACCGCAGGAGCATAGAGGTGCAGGTTCGGCGGATAGCAAGTGACGGTGGCTGAAACGGCAATGACCGATCCGCAACCGAGCCAGGATGACCTCCTCCCGCCGAGAGGGGCGTGAGGATGTCCTCCAAGCGGTCGGGATCGGTTTGACAGTTCGCAATTTATTGTTGTACAGTGAAAGCCACACACTGTGCCATTGCGACACGATACTCCGGCGAAGAGCCCGTTGAACATCGTCCGATGGGACGCAAAAGGTAGCCATGCGAGGCAAAAGAGCTGCTGCCTTGGCTGCTGTGTCGGCGGCCTCATTCCCGGGCACACCCACATGGCCAGGGACCCACAGGAAAGAAACGTGACAGCTGTCATCCGCCAGCAACTGGAGGGAGCGTTGGATCCGATACACGAGAGGATGGTTCGAGAAAGGGTCCTTAAGACTCTGCAGGGCACTAAGGGAGTCAGAACATATGGCATAGAAAGGGTGGCGGTGGCGGCAGGTATACAAAACGGCCTGGTGGAGGGCGAAAAGCTCAGCCGTGAAGTTCGAGCACCGGTCAGGGAGCTTGTATTGGAAACGGTTGTCCCCGACGACGAAGGCAGATCCGACACCGGCAGTGCTCTTGGAACCATCAGTGTAAATAAATACGGCATTATCGAACCGCGAACGGAGTTCGACAAGCCTCGAGCGGAATACCAAATCCGGAGTGCTCTCCTTGGGGAGCGAACTAAGTTCGAGGTGTGTGTGAACCTGGGCCTGATGCCACGGTGGCAATGGGCTTTCGCTCAACCGAAGGGTGGAAGGAAGGGTAAAATCGAGCCGCTGTAGCAGGCGGCGAAACCGAACTCCCGGTGGAAGCAAGGCAATCGCAGACAACTGATATTGGCGATCGAGTGAGTCGTCAAAAAATAATCTGTAAGATGGATGGTTGGGCATCGACCGTAGGCGGCATGCGTACCGACACAAGAGTATGTCACGTCGATTGGTCAAGGGTAATACAGCAGCCTCGGCATACAGACTTTCAACAGGGCTGGTATAAAATGCACCGGTCGCCAGACGTAATCCACGATGGTGGATAGAGTTGAGACGGCGGAGAATCGACGGCCGTGCTGAAGAGTATACAAGGCTTCCATAGTCGAGCTTCGACTGAACAATGGCCTGGTAAAGGTGAAGCAGGACGGTACGATCCGCTCCCCATGACGTGCCACTGAGGACACGAAGAACGTTAAGGGATCGGGCACAACGGGCAGCCAGGTAGGACACATGTGTGGACCAGCAAAGTTTCCGATCCAACATGAGTCCCAAGAATTTTGTAGTCTCCACGAAAGGGAGAGCAACAGGGCCGAGACGTAGAGAAGGTGGAAGAAATTCCTTGTATCTCCAGAAATTGATACACACAGTTTTCTCAGTGGAGAATCGGAAGCCGTTTGCGATGCTCCAGGAATATAGACGGTCAAGACAGCGTTGGAGAGAACGCTCCAAGAGACACGTCCGCTGGGCGCTACAATAAATTGCGAAATCGTCAACAAAAAGAGATCCGGAGACGTCGGCTGAAAGGCAATCTACGATCGGATTGATTGCAATGGCAAAGAGCGCCACACTCAAGACGGAGCCCTGTGGTACCCCATTCTCCTGGCAAAAGGCATCTGACAAAACAGAGCCCACCCGTACCCGGAACTTGCGATCCGCCAAAAACGCTTGAATGAAAAGAGGAAGGCGGCCCCGAAGGCCCCATGTGTGCAATGTGCGGAGAATGCCCGCTCTCCAACAGGTATCGTATGCCTTCTCCAAGTCGAAGAACACTGCTACTGTTTGACGCTTCTTTAGAAAGTTGTTCATAATGAAGGTCGACAACGTAACGAGGTGGTCAGCAGCAGAGCGGTGTCGACGAAAACCGCATTGGATATTAGTCAGGAGGCGGCGAGATTCGAGGAGCCAGACCAACCGAGCGTTAACCATGCGTTCCATCACCTTACAGACGCAGCTCGTCAGAGAAATGGGGCGATAACTGGAAGGAAGGTGTTTGTCCTTCCCTGGTTTGGGGATGGGGACAACAATGGCTTCACGCCAACTTGTGGGAACATGACCTTCAGTCCATATGCGATTGTAGGTACTAAGAAGAAAGCACTTGCCCGCAGGAGAGAGGTTCTTCAGCATCTCAATATGAATGGAATCGGGCCCGGGAGCAGAAGACCGGGACAGGGCGAGAGCACGATCTAGCTCCTGCATGGTGAAGGCGACGTTATAATTTTCACGATTAAAAGAGCGGAAAGAAGGCGGCCGTGCCTCCTCTACCTGTTTGCGAGGGAGAAAGGCAGGGTGGTAATGGGCAGAGCTCGAAACCTCCGCAAAGAAACGACCCAATGCGTTTGAAACATCAGCTGGGTCCACGAGGACCGCGTTCTCCACGGTCAGGCCAGGAATCGGGGAGTGGACCTTGATGCCGGACAAACGGCGTAGGCCACCCCAGACAACAGTGGAGGGAGTAAAACGGTTAAAAGAACTAGTAAAAGCTGTCCAGCAAGCTTTCTTGCTGTGGTTTATGATACGACGGCACTGCGCTCTCATACGTTTGTAATTGATGCAATTCTCCAAAGTTGGGTGGTGGCGAAAGGTGCGTAAAGCACGGCGCCGGGCTCGAAGCGCGTCGCGGCAGGCTGCAGTCCACCAAGGGACCTGGACACGACGTGGAGAAGAGGATGTACGAGGTATGGAACGTTCAGCAGCAGTGAGAATAACCTCTGTGAGGTATTCAACCTGACTGTCACAGTTGGGAAAATTCTGATTGTGAAAAACAGCCATGGAAGAATAAAGCCCCCAGTCGGCTTTAGAAATGTTCCAACAGGTGGGACGTGGAGATGGGGAATGATGTAGGAAGTGGATGATACAAGGGAAATGGTCACTCGAGTACGTGTCAGAAAGTGCGTACCACTCAAACCGACCGGCAAGCTGCGGAGTGCATAATGCGAGGTCTATATGGGAATAAGTGTGTGTTGTGTCAGAAAGGAAGGTCGGTGCACCGGTGTTGAGGCAGACAAGATCGAGCTGTTGGAGAAGGTCCACCAAAAGGGAGCCTCTCGGACAAGGTGCCGGAGAGCCCCGTAGGGGGTGGTGGGCATTAAAGTCGCCTACCAACACGAAAGGTGAAGGGAGCTGTTCAACAAGGTTTAGCACATCTGCCCTAGTAAGGGCAGATGACGATGGCGAATATATATTACAGAGGGAGAAGGTAAATGTGGATAAGGTGATGCGGACGGCAACTGCCTGTAGGTGAGTGTGCAAGGAAATGGGGTGGAAATAGACGTCGTCTCGAAGGAGCATCAGAACCCCTCCATGGGCTGGGACACCTTCCACGGGTGGCAGGTCGAACCGCACAGAGGTGTAGTGTGGAAAGTCTGCACGATCACGTGGACGCAACTTAGTTTCTTGAAGACAGACGATAAGCGGGCAGTGCAACCGAAGGAGTAGTTTTAACTCCTCCCGATTGGAACGAATGCCTCGAATGTTCCATTGAAGGAGTGCCATGATAAAAATGAAATAAGAAATAAGGATAAAACCAACTAGCAAGCGGGGTCACCTCGACGGCCCCTGAGGACCGGATTTCGAGGGAGCACTGCTATCGCCATCTAGTGGCAAAGGGTCATGTTCCATTGGTTCGATCGACGCGTCTGCCACCTCCCGGAGTTGATCAGGAGGGGCAGCTTCCACCGCCGGTGGACGGCCGGGTGCCCGGCAAACGGAGCGTCCCGGTGAAACAGAAGACGGCCGAGGCCGGCAACTGTTGGATGGCGCGACCGACGAGTCACGCCGCGGCGGGGAAGGTGGGGGCTGTTCTTTTTTGGAAGCCTTCTTAGAAGCATGACGGGTTGAAGAAGCGGTTGACGATTGAGAAGTCGGAGCCTTGAGAAAATCTTCGCGGACGGGTTCCCTTTTTGAACTCCGGGCAGCAGATTTGGGTGCCCGGGATGTGTGTGAACTGGTCGACGAATTCAGTGTAGCACGGGTAGAAGGCATCGGAGAGGTGGAACGAGCAATTTTCGGGCTAGCCGATCTGACGACAGTGTCACTGAACGTTAAATCGCAAGTCTGAATGCCCACCTCCTTAGTTGGTCGAGGGGAGGCGAGGACCTGGCTGAAAGTACCTGACGGGAGTACTGCGGGCTTCCTACTAGCTAATAACTTCCGAGCGGCATAGGTCGAGACCTTCTCCTTCACGCGAATCTCTTGGATGACCCGCTCTTCTTTATAAACGGGGCAGTCCCGTGAAGAAGCAGCATGGTCACCCATGCAATTAATGCAGCGAGGGGATGGAGGTAGACATTCACCCTCATGAGCGTCCCTGCCACAGGTGGCGCACTTGGCTGCATTTGGACAAGATTTACTGGTATGATTGTACCTTTGGCAATGGAAGCAGCGTGTAGGATTTGGTATGTACGGGCGGACGGAAATGACCTCGTAGCCCGCTTTCACTTTCGATGGCAGGTCAACCTTGTCAAAAGTCAAGAAGACAGTACGGGTTGGCACGAGTTCATTGTTAATCTTTTTCATCACGCGATGAACATCCGTGACTCCCTGATCGGACATATAGTTCAATATCTCCTCGTCCGATAACCCATCCAGTGATCTAGAAAACACTACCCCCCGCGAAGAGTTGAGGGTGCGGTGAGCCTCCACTTTCACAGGGAAAGTATGTACAAGGGTAGCTCGAAGTAACTTCTGCGCCTGGAATGCATTTTCTATTTCGAGCAACAAGGTCCCGTTGCGCTGCCTAGAGCAGGTCTTCAAGGGACCAGCGATCGCATCGACACCCTTCTGAATAATGAACGGATTTACTGCAGAAAAATCCTTATCGTCGGTACGTGATACCACCAGGAACCTAGGAATGTTTGGCAATGCTTTCTGTGGCTGAGAATCATGTTTCCGCTTATGGGTCAAGGTTATAGATGATGTGGAAGGTTTCATAGCGGAGGTGTCCCCCATGATTACCGGCGTCTCCGATGGCGCGCTCCTTCCTTGTGGGGGCCCTCACTGAGGGCGCACCCGCCTTAGGTGACTGTTCGCACCTCAGGTCACACCTCCCGAGAATGGACGGAGGGACCAATCGGCATGTTCGGAAGGTAACAGCTCGGGTAATCACCCCTCCCTGGGCCCGGCCTTTACCGGGGGGTACGTACGTGCCCTACATGTCTACCCGGGGCGGGGAGTTACGCCTTACCCCGTCACCGGCTACGCAGAGCGTGGGTCGACCTTCAGACACGCACAGGGAGGAAAGAAGGGAGAAAGGAGAGAAAGGGATGAAGGAGGGAGAATCTCAAACGCCGAGGCAGAGATTAAAGGGTGAGTCAAGAACAAGGAGAAAGGAAAAATAGGAGAAGGCTGAAGAACAAGAAAGGAAGAGGACCAAGAAGAGAAGACAGGAAGCGAAAAAGAAACCTTTGACTGATGAAAAACGCCCGTCTCCGGGCGAAGGCACAAACCGGGGGGGAAAGAGGGAAGCGGCCTGGGACAGAAGAAAGGTCGCTTCGGCTCGGGGCCCCGTGCGCGCCACACACGTACCCACAAAAGAGCTGTGGGCCCCCTGGGGGGGAACCAGCTTCTGGAAAACTCCCGATTCTCGTGGAAGCAATAATGGCGACCCTACAGGCCAATGCCGTCAATTCCAGCAGTCACCATGGATAATCCCCATATCCACGGATTGACCATCTGCACGTTCAAGGCGAGGAGTCTTCACCCTCAGCAGGACGAATTTCGCCTGCTCCTTTGGGAAGAGGCGGTCGACATCTGTCTCGTACAGGAGACCTTCCTCAAACCCGGGGTGAACGTGCGAGAGGGTAACTACTGCTGCTACCGAGATGACAGGCTTACCCATGGTGGCGGCCTTACCATCTACGTGAAGAAGTCGCTGCAGCATCATCGAGTGCATCTTCCAGAGACACCCACGCTGAAAACAAAGGGAGTGGCCGTCAACACTACCGCCAGAAAGATTCTTTTTGTGTCGGTATACAGGCCGCCTGGCAGGCCGCTCGAGGAAGTGGACTTCGAAACCCTGTTGTCGCTGGAGGGGTGACTTTTCATTGCTGGGGATTTCAGTGCGAAACACCCAGAGTGGAACTCCCGAATCACCAACGTCAATGGGCGCCGACTCTCCCGAATAGTGTAGCGGTGCCATCAGCCTTGATGGGCCTTTCGACTCCACGAATTTCCCAGACCGAGGAGAACCCGATGTGCTTGACACCACTCTCATAGGGTATTGGCCGCTCTGCGTCCGCCGAGACTCGAAACGTTCTGAACTCCGACCATGTCCCGGTCATATTTGAGTTGGACGTGATCGGCGCATCCCTCCGAGAGCAGCGCCCCACCTACAAGAACCTGAATGCAAAGCGCTGCCAAGAGGAAGTGCTTGCCGCTCTTGAGGAAGCGCCTACCCCCACTGAAACCATGGCAGTCGCTACCCTTGTCTTTCTCTCCAGGACGATCCTGCGAGCAGCAGAAGCTGCATTTCCGAGACCACCGCGCCAGCCGCGAGATTTCTCGCGGCAGCTCCCACGTCACATCCTGCCAGCCATCAGCGAAAAAAATCGACTGTTTTCTGAATGGCAGCTTACACTCCAACCAGACACGAAGCGCCAACTGAATCGCATGAGGCGGGAAATCAAGGCCGCAGTGGAAAATCACCGGAATCAGGACTGAGCAGACCTTCAGTCTACGCTCAACCCAGACGACGGCAGCGCCTGGAGAGTCGCTAAGGCTTCCCTTCGCCGCCGCCAGCGCATACCGCCCCTCCTGATTGAATAAGACTACGCCAGTAACCCGGATGCGAAGGCCAGCGCGCTGGCTGATGCGTTCATGGCCAATTTCACGCCAGTGGGAGATGTCATCGACGAGGAGCACATCCGCAGAGTCGACGAGCAGCTGTCAGTATTCTTCGCCGCCAGGGAAGAAGAAGACGTCATCGAGCCAATCACGGAGAATGAGGTTGAAAAGCAGCTTCAGTCGGTGAACCAGAGGAAGGCAGAAGGCAGCGACGGTATCACTAACCGCCTGCTGACGAACCTACCTCAGGGAATGCAACGGATTCTTGCCGACGTCTTTAACTAGATTCTCCAATCGAGTGCCTTCTCCAACGCATGGAAATATGTGGAGGTGGTGGCAATCCCGAAAACTGGCAAAGACCCACGCCAAGTGACCAGCTACCGGCCCATTGGCCTGCTGCCATCCCTTTCGAAAGTATTCGAGAGGCTGTACGTGAAGAGACTTTTGGATCACGTCACGCACGATAACATCATATCTGACGTGCAGTTCAGTTTCCGTGCCGGCCATTCCACCACACACCAGCTACTTCGCCTGTTCGAGCCGGCAATGCGGGCACTGGAAACAAGGGAATTCCGTGAGTCAATGTTCCTTGATGACTCCCGCGCGTTTGACTCCGTCTGGCACGACGGACTCGTGTACAAACTCTTTGAGAACGAACTTCCGACGTCTCATGGGAGACTGCTGCAGTCGTACCTGTCTGAACAAACCTTCCACGTGACGGCAGAAGACGGTACATCTACGGAAAGGCAGATACGTGCAGGAGTGCCACAGGGGTCGGTCCTCGGTCCCCTGCTGTACTCCTTGTACACTGCCGACGCACCACGGGTCACACGTGTTGAATTGGCTCTCTACGCCGACGATACAGCGTTGTTTACCCGCAGCATGAACGCGCACACTATAATACGCCGCCTTTAAGCTGGATGCGACGCTCTGGGTGCATGAGTCACCAAGTGGCGGTTGAAAAGCCAGGCAGTCGTCTTCACTAGAATGTTCAAATGTTTGTAGAACTTATGGGACTTAACTACGGGGTTATCAGTCCCTAAGCTTACAAACTACTTATGAACTACCTAAGACTAAGGACGGCACAAATATCATGCCTTAGGGGGGGATTCGAACCCCCGACCGTAGTGACCGTGCAGACCGTGACTGGAGCGCCTCAGTCCCCTCGGCTACCGCGGCCGGCCGTCTTCACTAGAAGCCAAGTGCCTATTGGGCTACCGCCGATCAAGATCCTGGGGGCTCCCATCCCCTGGAGCGCGACGGAAAAATACCTACGGGTTACCCTAGACCAAAGGCTCACCTGGTAACATCACGTCAGTGCTGTACGACAGAGGGTAGTTGGGCACTTACGCGTAATTTACCCGCTGCTGAACCCGCAACATGGGATCACGTTGTACCTGTCACTGGTTCGCCCAGTGCTCGAGTACGCGTCCCTAGTCTTTGGAAACGCCGCAGACTGCCACATCCAGTCGCTGCGGAGCATCCACAACCGCACCCTGAAGACTGCCTTGCATCTTCCGACGCGGTATTCCACCGCCCAACTTCACGAAGAAGTTTGCATACTGCCAATCAGGGAGAGGTTCTGCGCCACCGCCAAGACCTACAAGAAGACGGAGCAGTCCCAAAACCAGCTTATCCTGAATCTGGGGACACAACAACACTTATAGGCCGAAAACTCGTTGGCCTGACCTGCTACGAGATTAATCACATAATCTCGTAGCAAATGTGGAGAAAAGCATCGTCAATAATCTGACACCCTAATACCTTTCAGACCGTCAGGTTTCTAATATTTCTTTCTTATGTTTCAGGTACAACAGGAATAGCAACAAGTGCTTAGCCTGCAATCCATCGGACCAAGATCGAGGTCCGTCATGAAAGTGAAGCGTGAAGCATGAAACGTCCCACAATCAGTCGGAGTGAATGGACGCGTGTGCTGGTCAACGCTCTTTCCTCCGATTCCCCCTGCTTCCAGCGTTAGGAATCCGCTTGTGCAATTTGGTGGGCCGAATGTCACGGAGGGGTCAATCCAGTCGTTACGGCAGCCAAAGGCTTCCGAGTGCTTGACTTTTCAAATTTTGCACGTTGTTGTAAGAAGAATTTCACGTGCAGAGGACACCACACCAGGAGCTGTTGGGCGTAATCGTCGCTACGGTTGGCTAGCTGCTGGTGGCGTGCTTTGGTGCACGTCTTCTCGTTGCTGCGGGCCGCTTTGCCGAACCAGGTCGAGCATCTTGCTGACATAGGTACTCTATCTGCTCCCCCGAGGCATAGGGCATAACACACGTCAGGACCTGGTCACTGGGCAGATACCCGCGCATGGTAGGCAGTCACGGTCGGTAGAGCTACTCGAAATATATAACGATGACAACCAAGGTAGCGCCCTACACTCCCATGCAGCTTTGTCGCACATTTCCGCTCTGGACATGAAGATCATTGGAGGGAGAACCAGATTCAGCCCGCAAGCGGGAGGGTCTGTTATAGCCATCGTGGGGGAGGGGGCGCGAGAACGTGAGTGGAGTAGCAGAGACCCGACATCCCCAAGTATACCCACGCCCCCAATAGTCCAAGCATTAGGGAGAAGTGTTTGCAAAAATTATTACCTGAAAACAAAAAATATGACCATATAGGAAATTAAATATCAAACAGAGTTTCTACTTTATCAAACTCGAGTCTAGATGGCGAAATTTGCCGAAAAAATTCGCGAAGTTCCAAACAACGGTTTTTATTAAATAAATAAAAAACGATAACTCCGATGGGAAAAAGTTACATTCGAAAGTTGTAGCCCTTAACATTACCCATCGATTGCTTTTTTGTATGTATCGATTGATTTGATACGTTTCGAGTTATATCGAAAAAAAAAAACCACTTAAATACATTAAAAACTAGATTCCTTATAACTCCACAACATCCACGTTTACAGACTTGCTATTTACCACAGGTAGGGCACAAAATAAGTAGAAAGAAGATCTTTTTCGAAAAAATCAAAAATATTCTGTATTGTTTGAGATATATTGATTTAAAAAAAAAGAGGCTAATAGAAAACTGGCTAGAGTTGGTCAGAGGGTCGACCTGGAGTAACGGTCCTCCATCTGTTTTCTTCGTGAAGAGTTGTAATATCATGCTATTAAATAATTTTTTAGATTTTTTTAATTATAAGTATCAAAGAATTACATTAAAAACTTGCACATTTTGGGGGCCGTTTTCTTCAACTGACTATTTCTGTTTTTATGTTATGAAAGAAACTGTTAAAGAACTATGTTGCTGACATATTCTCACAGATTTTAAAACCAATAATGTTACTCTACGACCTTCTGGAGCAGAGATGTATATATTTTTCTTTAAAGAAATGTAGCGGACGTAATTTATATTTTACAGCAATGTGCTTAATGGAGCTTGACATTAATTAATTTCACTAGTAAGTAAAAATACTTGGGTACGTTGCATTGTTTTCTAGTGTTACTAATCGACTGGTAAAGTGAAGCGTGCAGCGCCTTGGGCCACAGCAGGAAAGCGGGTGAGCGGGCGAGCGGCCGCTGGGAAAGGGGAGGGAGAGGGGGGGGGGGAGGCGGGAGAGACTGGCGCGTGTTCTCTCACTCTAAACGGCCCGCACTCGCAAATGTCAAAATCGCCACAGTCATACGACCGCAATCAGTTTTTAAAGTTGTCATTTTTACCAACTTGCCTAAAAAGTCGGCTCCAACTTCTCAATCTCAAAAACGACTGCTCCGAATGAAAATTGTCGAATTATGGAAGTTTTAAAGATTTTATATTTTTCATTTGTACAAATTTTGTATCACTCAAATGTGAATACATATTGGCCAATACTTGTTTTGCTTTTAGTACGCGTATCTTAGCATTTAAGGCACAGATAAAAATAAACGCGAATGAAAAGAATTATACATAAGAAAACACCGTCTTCCCACAAGAAATTTCATTTCACTGAATATGACCGATACATAAGAAAGCCTAGCAAATTAATTTACTTTGGTTTTCAAGTGGATGAACGTTTAATATTACTTGAAAATAATAAAATATTGGTACTTTTCTAACATGAACTTTCATGCTTTACAATTTCCACAATTCGACACTTTTCATTTCGAGCAGTCGTTTTTGAGATCGAGACGTTGATGCCGAGTTTTTAGGCAAGTTGGTAAAAATGACAACTTTGAAAAGTGATTGCGGTCAAATGACTGTACCGATTTAGACATTTGCAAGTGCGGGCCGTTTAGAGTGTTCTTAGAGAGAACACGTGAGTCTCCTCTCCCCCCCCCCCCCCCCATCCCTTTCCCAACGGCCGCTCGCCCGCTCTGGCCCAAGGCACTACGCGCTTGCACGCTTCACTTTACCAATCGATTAGTAACACTAGAAAACAATACAACGTATCCAAGTATTTTTACTTACGAGTGAAAGTAATTAATATTAAGCTCCATGAAGCACATTGCTGTAAAATGTAAATTACGTCCGCTAGATTTTGTAAAGAAAAATATATATATTTCGGCTTCAGAAGGTCGTAGAGTAACATTATTGGTTATAAAATCTATGAAAAAATGTCAGCAACATTTTTATTTAACAGTTTCTTTCATAACACAGAAACAAATAGTTAGTTGAAGAAAATGGGCTCAAAAAAGTGCAAGTTTTTAAAGTCACTCTTCGATACTTATAATTAACGTAATCTATAAAATTATTTAATAGTATGATATTACAACTCTTCACGAAGAAAACAGATTGAGAACCGTTACTCTAGATCGACCCACAGACCAACTCTAGCCAATTTCCTATTAGTCTCGTTTCTTTTTTCAAAAAAAAAAAAAAAAAAAAAAAAAAAAAAAAAAAAAAAAAAAAAATAAAAAAAAAAAAAAAATAAATAAATAAATAAATAAATAAATAAATAAATAAATAAAAATAAAAAAAATCTCAAACAATACAGAATATCTTTTATTTTTTCGAAAAAGTTTTTTTTTCTTATTTCGTGCCATACTTGTGTTAAATACTAAGTCTCTAAACGTGGATGTTGTCCAGTTATAAGGAATCTAGTTTTTAATGCATTTTAAGTGTTTTTTCGATATAACTCGAAACGTATGAAATCAATCGACACATACAAAAAGCAAATCGATAGGTAATCTTAAGGGCTACAACATTCTAATTTAACACTTTCCCGTCGGAGTTATCGTTTTTTATTTATTTAATAAAAACCGTTTTTTGGAACTTTGAGAATTCTTTCGACAAATTCGCCATCTAGGCTCGAGTTTCATAAAATAGAAACTCTATTTGAAATATAATTTCCTACACGCTCATATTTTTTGTTTTCAGGTAATAATTTTTGCAAATTTAACATTACACCGTGTCACCGAGCGAGGTGGCGCAGTGGTAAGACATTGGACTCACATTCGGGAGGACGATGCTTCAAATCCACCTCCGGCCATCCAGTCAAAGGGCACGGCCGATTTCCTCCCACATCCTTTCCCGAAAATCGAGCGTAAGCTCCATCTCTAATGACGACGGGACGTTAAACCCTAAACTTCCTTTCATTACGCCGGACAGAATGCTTGGACTACAAGGGTACTGCCTCGCCCGGCTCAACTGCCGCTGGAGAGGTCGTGCAGAGTCCCCACACAGATGTTCCGATTCCCACTTCCTAAGTCTCCCCTCTCTTGCCTGAACACCACAGGAGACTCCTCAAGCCCAACTAAATCAGTAGGGAATGATTTAGAGCCGGCCGCGGTGGCCGAGGGGACAGCCGGGCGCCGTGGCTCAGCGCGCCCGGTCAGAGGGCTGAACGCCCTCTGTAATAAAAAAAAAAAGCTGAGCCAAGAACAAATCGAACAAAAACGAACAAACTTGATCAACGTCCGCAACGAACAGAGCTACAGATAGAGCAAAAAAAGGGGGACTGAGGCGCTCCAGTCACGGTCTGCACGGCCACTACGGTCGGGGGTTCGAATCCCCCCTGGTGCATGGATATTTTTGCCGCCCTTAGTTGTAAGTAGTTCATAAGTAGTTTGCAAGTTTAGGGACTGATGACCCCGTAGTTAAGTCCCATACTCTCTACAAACATTTGAACATTTGAATTATGTAGAAAGTACACCACACGTGTCACGTGACCTCGCCAACACGAATGGAGTATCCCTATACCTCAGGACGCGAACAAAGGAAGTGCGCTCAAATTTCACTGTAGACATTCCAGACCCACTCAGACACACGGGAAATGGTGAGAGGAACATATTGCAGATGGGAGAAACCTGCGGCAACGCAAACGGAGCGGCCTCAACTCCCACAACTCAGGTCGCGAACAAAGCTCGCGCGCGCCCGAGAACAAAGGAAATATCCGAGCTAATTTGACCGCAGACATCTCAAACCCACCCAAACCAACCGGTAACGGTGAGAGGAACTCACTGCAGGTGGCAGGAACCTCCGGCAACGCAAAAGGAGCATCCCCATATTGTCTACTGTGTTTCAAAATGAAGCTGTTAGATTCAGGAAAAGCTAAACAAATATTCTTCCTTAGAACTAGTAAACATAATAAATCTTCGGGAAAAGCTTCGCCCTCATCTGATTTACTGAGAGAATGAAAATTCGAGCAATTCAGGAGACCAGTCCAAGAATGTATCTGCTGAAATATTACATGTTGCGAAAGGCTTATCCAGGACGAAGGTAAAAAACAAGAAAAAAGTGATTAGAAACGAGAAAGAGACCGCGTATGAGGCCGGTGTTGAGGGTTCCATGCATTAAAAATGAAGGCGCCTCTGTATCATCCGTGAATCAAGACCTTTGTACTCGTGGGCTCTAGCTATCTGAAATGAGTTTGTATACTCACTTGAAACTCAACAGCAGGTCCTCTGACGTCATCAATGACTCGCTGACTCCTTATGCTCGCAGACGTGACTAATTTATCTCCGCCAATGTCCAAATAACTCAACCACATTACTTGTGTTGTCGGGTATAAGTGGCCTCGTGCGTTTACAGAAAGGAGCATGGGTAGGGCCTACACAAATATGCGGATATAACCGCGGTCTCTTAGCATTCCCCTTGTTTTCACGACTGATGGAAATGACCATTATTGTATACTAATGTAGTGACTGATCAGTTATCAGTAAATATGCTTCAGTTTATACATACATTTATATCAATTATCTGTATCTATTACATGTTCAGGTTCTTAAAAATACCTTACAAATGTGAAAATTTTTGAGTTAACGTTAGTTAATCCCTTACACTTTATCAGCTGAACAGATTTGGATGAAAATTGGAAAGATGGCTGCCTATAACCTGAATTACTTCAAAGGCTACATAGAGTGCATAGAAGAGGGTACCTTTAAGTAGAATTCTACATTGTTTCACCGATCTCCATGAAAGTCAGCTCATGTATGTATATGTTTCCATGGAGAAGATTTTTATACATTACAATAGACTTCAACACTGTTAACCAATCACTATGAAATTTGGTGCATGTATATATGTTTATGTCCAGAAGGGTTTTATTGGCTGTGAGCCACCATAAGGGTACATGACAGGAGGTACCTTGCAATAGCCGTCCATGCTGTCTGAACGACTGCTATGAAATTTCGGCGATCCACGCAATATTTCACAGGTACGGGAAATAGGAAATGGACATAGAGGGAGACGATGGATCAAGTAAAGAGGGGGCGGGGGTGTACAGAGAAAGTAGGGAGCAAAAGATGGACAACGAGGTGCCGGACGCAGTGGCCAAGCGGTCTGCGGCGCGTCAGTCACAGTCTGCACGGCCGCAACGGTCGGGGGCTCGAATGCCCCCTCGGGCATGGATATTTGTGCCGTCTTTAGTCATAGCTAGTCCATAAGTAGTTTGTAAGTTTACGGACTGATGACCCCGTAGTTAAGTTCAAATGTTTAAATGTTTGTAGAGCTTATGGAACGTAACTACGGGGTCATCAGTCCCTAAACGTACAAACTACTTATGAACTAGCTAATACTAAGGACGGCACAAATATCCATGCCCGAGGGGGGATTCGAACCCCCGACTGTAGTGGCCGTGCAGACTGTGACTGACGCGCCGCAGAACGCTCGGCCACCGCGGCCGGCCGGTAGTTAAGTCCCATAAGCTTTACAAACATTTGAATATTTGATTTTGACAACGAGGTAAGTAGAAAATAAAAGGTAGGGAACCAGCTGGTTAGCAACACTTTCCGGGTTGGGGAGGTGTGCCGGTCCTGGTACTTTTAGTGATCACTTCGTCTGTTTAGGATTTCTTAGAAAATGTATGATTTTTATTTAATAGTGAATGGATATAAATCATGTCTAACAGATTTTTGCGTACATGATTTAAATCGCCTTATTATCACAAGTTCCGTTAGGGATAATTATTGACACACTTCGCTGATTGAGCAGTTTTCTGATGAGGCATCAGCTCCACTGAATGAACGTTTATTAAAGACTACATTTACTACAGAGGGTTCTACTCTAGTGGATTAATAACATTGTGGTGACCAGTGATACATTTCGTTATCCAGCTAGTTTTTTGTTTCTCTTTTTTACCATATCATGAAAGTTTCGAACCTGTACTCGGTTTAGTGAGGTCTTTAACGTGACCACATTAAATCTAAGGTTTATAACGCTATTAGCCGCGCGGGAGTAGCCGAGCGGTGTGGAGTGCCACGTTACGGATCGCGCGGCCTCCCGCGTCAGGGGTTCGAATGCCCCCTCGGGCATGGATGTGTGTGTTGTCCTTAGGTTACTTTAACTTAGTTTATGTTATGGCGTAAAGTCAGCGCCACACGCCAGACGTAAGAGAACGATCGTGGAGAAGGTAGCGAGCGCAAGCAGGCGCCGCGCATCCTGGAGGGAGTCATCGAAGATGCGCGCCCTCTACAAGCAGCTATATCTAGGCCGACATACGTCTTGTCGGCCCGTCAGCTACAAAGTCAGAAATAGGACAGTACTAAGTCAGAACGTGGCTACGAACTTAGCAGTCACTACGTCTCAGC
Source organism: Locusta migratoria (assembly GCA_026315105.1). Taxonomy (NCBI): domain Eukaryota; kingdom Metazoa; phylum Arthropoda; class Insecta; order Orthoptera; family Acrididae; genus Locusta; species Locusta migratoria. The sequence continues at coordinate 371,586,674 of CM048755.1, forward strand.
GTAGCTAGCATCATACAGAAGACACCACGAGAAGCGAGAAGAAACAGACCTATGTTCTAAAGTTGAGTAGCATTGTAATTTGCAGTCAATAAAACTTGTAATACTAATATCTATAGAAATGTTTTAGCTGACCATCGATTCCTGCACCAGTACCTTTTCTGATAACTAGACTGGGACGAGTACTCAACAAAAGGTGACGAGGTCACAACAGTTTAAATAGTTTGGAAGTCTAGAGACTGATGTCCAACGTAGTTTGGTCCATAAGAATAACAAACATTTGAACACTTAACACGATTAACGATATATTTCCTGAACGTTTAACATACAAATTAGTCTACACCCTCCGGTACATAAATCTTTGCTGAAAGAAGATTGCTTTTCCACTCACAAAACACAGACTGAGACTGCTCGAAGATAATTAACTAATGAAAGACGAACATTTAACTACACACTACGCAGAGCAAGTAGGTCTATATAATTTTCTTTGGGTATGTTACTGTCACCGAAACGAGTGTTAGATACTTTGTGACAGAAATAAAGTGGAAGTGATAATTCAAACTATCATTACAAACACATTCTGTAGTTTCTTTCTTCGCACAAGTGGAGCACTGTCTTTTCAAAACAAAGGATTTGATATTACCCTACGCACAATGAATCATTAAAGAGATCTCCGAACATGTTTTACAGAAAACCATCTAATGTAGTTCAAAGTTAAGTAAACCAGTTATCAAACAGAATATTGTTTGAATACCGTAGTGTTTCACCAAATATGGACTTTCTAGAGGTGGTATACTGTTTGCTTTTCCAACCTTCGAACTGACATAACCAACCATTTACAGGAGGACCTACAGGAAAATTCGGATTCTTAAGCATGTTGTGCCTTGGTATTTTTCACGTTTACATAGATTACCAGAACTCCTGAATGAAATTTCCTGGTAGATTAAAATTGTGTGCCAGAAGCGGGATTCGAACCTGGGATATTTGCTATTTCATATCTGCGCACACTCCACTGCAGAGTGAAATTTCATTCTGAAAACATCCCTTAGTCTGTGGCTAAGCCATGTCTCCACCATATAGTTTCTTCCAGGAGTGCTAGTCCTGCAGGATTCGCAGGAGAACTTCTGTGAAGTTTGGAAAGTAGGAGGCGAGGTACTGGCAGAAGTAAAATTGTGAGAACGTTACGTGAAGCATGCCGCGATAGCTCAGACGGTAGAACGCTTGCCCACAATAGGCAAAGGTCCCAGGTTCGAATCTCGGTTCCAGCACACATTTTAAATCAGCATAGTTACAATGGTTTCTCGAATTTCTTAGAAATTAGTATAAAGCTGTAGATCTGCATACAAACACAAGCGCTCGCGCACGCACGCACGCACGCACACACACACACACACACACACACACACACACACACACACACACACACACAATCGGACATCATACATAAGATGTTCCCACTGTAATTCTAAATGTGTTTGCAGTCCTTATTGCGACGTTTACAATTTATAAAAGGCGAGCAATAAACTATTGTTCTTCAGATGTTACCGATCTTGTGGTCCTATTTACGTGAAAATGTGTTGGTGGCATTCAGCGACAGTGCAGTAAAAATGTACTGACGCTGCTAATCTCACTAGCAAATAATGCAATTGGGCTAATACGTGCTAAAGGGTACTATTATATATTAATATATGTAAAGATAGCTAAATATATTTCCTAGTAAAGCTAAATACATTACTCGTAGGAGCCCTGAGGAGGTCGACATCAGTCCTGCCAGACAAATGTTTACCATTTTCTGTTATATAGTGAACTGGTATTGTTCTCTCTCTCTCTCTCTCTCTCTCTCTCTCTGCTGTCGTTCATGAACATTTAGTCATTGTGTTTTGTTAACATTTATTACTGCCGTATCTTTACAGAGAAGGAGTATTTTGCCAAGAGTTTATTAATAAAGTCTTTTCGTATGCCACATTCTAAGAGACGGCAAACCACACGTGGCCGAGTTCCCTTCCTTTATAGGTCCGACGGAGTCGCCTCGCTCGCTCTCGCCTGTGCTCGGGCTACGAGCTGCTCGCTGCGCTCTCCCCGAGCAGCGGCCGCGCTTACGAGTACACGTAACGAGCGAGTTTCTTGCGCCTGCTCACCGGCTCTAATATTTGTGTACCATCTCTCAACTGGCCGGCCGCGGTGGCCGAGGAGACTGAGACGCTCCAGTCACGGTCTGCACGGCCACTACGGTCGGGGGTTCGAATCCCCCCTTTGGTAGGGATATTTGCGCCGTCCTTAGTATAAGGTAGTTGATAAGTAGTTTGTAAGTTTAGGGACTGATGACCCCGTAGTTAAGTCCCATACGCTTAACAAACATTTGAACATTTGATCTCTCACCTGTACCCTAATTGTTCTAAGCAATGTAGTTAAAGCTAAAACGGAATCTGTTTCTGTGCAACAAGAGAGATGTTTGTGTACTCGATTGTAGTAATCAAACTTTGTCATTATTCTACAGTAAGGATCAGTGTTATTTTACTGAGAATACCTCAACAAAAGCCCTTCTCTTCCTACAAATAGATCTATACTCCACAAACACCCTCGTGTGTGACGGAGGGTACTTCATGTACCATTGACTGTTCTTTCTTCTGTTCCAGTAACGTATATGGTTCATGGGGAAAACGGTGAGCCTTCGCATAGGTCTTAATCTCTCTAATTTTATCCTCATAATCTAAGACACACATAAGCGAAACCAATATATTTGTCGACTCTTTTAGAAAAAATGTATGCACTAAGATTTTTGACAGTAGCCCATAGCATAATGCAGAATGCATCTCTTTCAGAATCTACCATTGTAGTTGTTCAGCCATCTCATGTCAGTGGTCGCGCGGGAGTAGCCGAGAGGTCTGGAGCACCACGTTGCGGATCGCGCGGCCTCCCGCGTCGGACATCCTAATCCTCCCTCGGGTAAGGATGTTTGTGTTCTCTTAGGGACTGATGACCCCGCAGTTAAGTCCCATTAGCTTTCCAAACATTTGTTCATGTTAGTGATGCTTTTGTGCTGGCTAAATGAATTTGTACTTCTCTCCTTTGGATTTTCTCCCACGCCCCTGTCACTCCTATCTCGTACACATCTCATACTGATACTATTGGATAACAATTGGTTTGAATGAACCTTCCTCTATTGACAGATTACACTTCATCAGGATTCTTTCAATGAATCTCGGGTTGCCATCTGCCTTGGTTAAATCCGTTAATTCGTTTCATTTCAAAACATCCCATGTGGAAACTCCCATATATTTTATGGAAGTAGCTGCTTCCAGTGATTGTTCTGCAATTGCGTTGAATTTTAGTCTCTGAATAAAATCAGGAATTGCATAGAAATTTGTATAAGTGAAATACTTCTCTTGCTTTCCAGAAACTTCTTTCAAAGCTGCTATTGAGCTTTATACTCTTTCGAATGCAAAGAAACTTCGAACAGAACTTTGTTATTTACAGAACAGAGGACTTCAAAATTGTATGTTGAGATTTGAGCTTGCTGGATCACATCATACAATATTTGTGAGACATTGGATGAATCTTTTGTACAGTTAATAGGGATTATTCGAGTAACCACATCAGTATTAAAAAAAAATTATGTTTGTAAATCTATCGGACTCAACTGCGTGGTTATTAGTCCGTAGCTTACAAACTACTTAACCTAAGGTAAACTACCCTAGGGACAACACAAACATCCATGCACCAGGGGGGACTCGAACCGCGGATGGCGAACGGCCGCGCACACCACAACACTGCACTCCATTGCGCATGGCTAATTATCAGTAGCAGAGAGTTCTTTGACAACAAGAAATCTTCTTACAGAATACAATGGATTATGAAAGCCTCACCACTTATATTGCAATCTTTTGAAAGAGACTTGTTTTTACGAATTCCTGGAAAAAGAATGGAGATCACGACCACGTCAAGCAGCAGAGATACAATTGAACATTAGTCCCGCTGATAAAGATCAGTGAGGAAGTCTGACTTCTATTTTCTTAAACAAAGTTACAATCCATCTTAATTTTTGTTCTGTAAGGTAATACTTCATTCTATGTACAATGAGGAGCCTCAAGATTGCCCGACGTGAATAATTTAAAAGTCCAAGAACAGCACATTGCCCTTGCCCAAGTTCAAATGTTTCAAATGTTTGTATAGTCTATGGAACTTAACTACGGGGTCATCAGTCCCTAAACGTACAAACTACTTATGAACTACCTAAGACTAAGGACGGCACAAATATCCATGCCCGAGGGGGGGTTCGAACCCCCGACCGTAGTGGCTGTGCAGACCGTGACTCAGTCCCCTCGGCCACCGCGGCCGGCCATGCCCAAGTTGAGAAACGCCTGTGTTCCCAACTCTAGCAGGCTGTGCAGCTTCACCTTGGTGTTTATATTGTCACATGGAAGCAACTTAAATCATCGTATCATTAAATTAATATTCAAACATGTAGAAACGCTTAAAATATAAGAATTCTGTGTCATTAGAATCACTACAATGATGAGAGATTTCCTGTTTCAATGGCTGGGTGGATACGCTGATGAATATTTGAATCTTTTTTTTTCCTATTTAATTGAGACTCGTGCATGTAATATTTTAACACGTTGACTGCCACGATGACGTCAGAGCCACCTGCTGTGGCCGCCGGCGGCCACACGACAGCCAACATGTTAAACCGTAATTCGCAACAAATTGAGCAATTGTAGGCCTCTCTAAGTTCCACATTCTTTCGAAATAATCCATTTTATTTTATTTCTTCGACCACCACCCGGTGTGTGTGTGTGTGTGTGTATAGTTTTCAGGTAAAAGAAACGTCTAACGTGGGTACGTGTGGTTTACATGAGCGAGTGGATGCAACACCACCTAGAAGACAAGGCGTTACAACAGGCCGTGCCCACGTCACACTTAGAGGCCGCGGCCGCCACCTCACTGGCTGTTGGCTGGGGCACGCCCAACGCCGCGCAGCGGCAGTCCTGTGAAGTTGGCACCCCTTTTTTGGAAAATGTACATTATTTTCGGAGTTCTAGACAGATATACAATAGTTCTGGAGTTCTCTGTACAAAATTTAAATAGTTCTGCATAATTTCGCCGAAAAAATAGGAAAAATTACCACAAAATTTAGTTTTTTCAAAATAATTTTCTGCCTAATTGTTCAAACATAGTTCTGATCACAGTTCTAAATAGCTCTCAAAGAGTTCTACAGGAAATCCTAATGACATTTTTCTGTGCAGATTATACTTCATGAGATAATTGCAATAATGGGGAATTCATTTACACGCTACTGTGAAGTTGGCACCCCTTTTCTCAAAAATGTGCATTTTTTTCAGAGTTCTAGGCAGATATGCAATAGTTCTGGAGTTCTCTGTACAAAATTTAAATAGTTCTGCACTAATTCGAGAAAAAATTACAATAAATTGTAACAAATTTTAGATTTTTCCAAATAATTTTTTGCCTAATTGTTCAAACATAGTTCTGATAACAGTTCTAAATAGCTCTCAAAGAGTTCTGCAGAAAATCCTAATGATATTTTTTTGCCCAGATAATAGTTCACGAGCTAATTGCGTAAATAGGGAGAAAAACTACACAAAATTGCGCCTGAGTCGTGTGAAGTTGGCACCCCTTTTTTCAAAAATGTAAATTTTTTTCAGAGTTCTAGACTGATATGCAATAGTTCTAGAGTTCTCTGTACAAAATTTAAATAGTTCTGCAGAATTTCGTGAAGTATCGCAATTCTGAATAGTGGGACAGCTGTGAAGTTGGCACCCCTTTTTTCAAAAATGTAAATTTTTTTCAGAGTTCTAGACAGATATGCAATAGTTCTGGAGTTCTCTGTACAAAATTTGCATAGTTCAGCAGAATTTCGCCGAAAAAATAGTAAAAATTATGCAGAACTATTTAAATTTTGTACAGAGAACTCCAGAACTATTGTATATCTGTCTAGAACTCCGAAAAAAATGTACATTTTCCAAAAAAGGGGTGCCAACTTCACAAGACTCGCAGCGGCCGGCCAGTCAGATGGCGGCCGGGACCTGTAAGTGTGACGTGGGCACGGCCTGTTGTAACGCCTTGTTTTCTAGGTGGTGTTGGTGGATGTGCCTTCCAGCAGCGGTGCTCACGGGGATAGGGGGGGGGGGGAAGGTCATAACGCAAACTGCGTCATTGGAAATTCTGGGGGCAAGGGGGGGGGGGTGAAAAATTAGTTTTTTTGGCCAACCTTGAAGGGAAGGGGGGTTTGAAGAACAATTTACAAAATTTGAAATAAAAGATATTGAATTTCAATATTGAATAGCAAAACAGGACCTAATATCTCGGGTGTGAGGGGGGTAAGGGGGTTCGTCGCAGTTTGAGGGGGTAGGGGGAGTCATTGGCCAAGGAGGGGGGTTGTGAGCACCTCTGCATTCCAGTATCTTTTTTTTTCAGTTTAATATTCCAAAAGCTTCAATTACAATAGGCCTATTTATCTGTTACACTAAAAAGAAGAGATAGGCAGCGCCTTAATAGTGTCACAGCTTACTGTACTGGTAGCTGCAGTATTTGTCAGATCGAATGTCACCTCATTGTTTTTCATAGCATCACAAATATTTTGTACGTTATTTATTTTTCGTTATTAAATTCTATTTTCTTTATTTTACCTTTCTCAATGAGATTTTCAGAAAATAATTAATTATGGTTTGTGAATTTGATGTATAAAACTAATCATCCTTGGAGGGTGATATTCATCTGACCTTCCATAAAATACAAATAATATAGTAGCAAATAGATTTGTATTTTGAAAGTAATATTGTTCGCCCAATATTTATATAGTCATTTTACAGAAAAATAAAATAAAATGAAGAGTACGCTACATATGGTTTCAGTATTTTCTCCACATGCCATTAGCATCAAGAAAAGCTTAGATCCTTTGAGACATAGAATTTAAAAGTCCATGGAAAATGTCCTCATCCATCACATTTCTCTCCCATGAATAATAAACCACGTATCATAGGACATTCACAGTTCCTGCAGGAGGGTCTGGCCAATTGTTCTGCAGGAGGATGGAAGATATGGGGGTTCTGTGTGCACTATAATGAGGTCCTTAGTGCCTGAGCTAATGTAATGTGTAAAAAATTAAATAAGAAAGAGAGTCAAACCATTAATGGAAATAAAATAAATTTCGCAAAATATGTTAGCAAGTGAAGTAAAACACACAATGATAGACACAATTGAAGATTAAAACATTGGCCACAAAAGGGAAAGGTCAGGGTTCTAGTTAAAAGGACTTAGTAGTTGACCGTGGTTCGCTGATTACAGGAATAAAAAAGTATGAGGCAGCCAGCCTGCTACACACTAAAAATCCAGCCTAAATGTGTAGCCCACAGTCCACACAAAACTTTAAAACGTTGGTCACACTCGCCTCACTATCAGCTAACATAGAGGGCAGATCAACACCAATATTCGCTTCAGCCCTCTCAGCAATATATAAAATAAACACTCAGATAAAATGTGGTATACAATGATCTGCACACCACAGTTCTCAACAGACTAAATGGTCGTGTGTCGAAGGGCAGTGCCAGATTTGGAGGCGTATCAGGGTCACTTCATGCCACCTGAATTACTAGTAGGTGGTTAACTACAGTCATACACTGGATTTAACCAACTCTAGCTTATTACCTACCACTGCCAGCCATGTCTCCTCCAACAACTTAATGGACCTCTGCTGCAACACAGAAAAGACGCCCCACAGGGGAATAGCACATTCTATGACATTCCGGTCACCTAGCCAGTCCTAGCTTGTGCGGGGTCACGTGCAAAACTTCCACGTGGGGCTCTCCCAAATCCTCAAATGTTCAAATGTTTGTATAGTCTATGGGACTTAACTACGGGGTCATCAGTCCCTAAACTTACAAACTACTTATGAACTACTTACGAACTAGGACGGCACAAATATCCATGCCCGAGGGGGGATTCGAACCCCCGACCGTAGCGGCCGTGCAGACCGTGACTGGAGCGCCTCAGTCCCCTCGGCCACCGCGGCTGGCCCCAAATCCTCCCCTCCCCACCCCGCCCCCCTCCAGTGGAGGCTATACACCTTGAGGCCTATGAGAGAGACAGGCCATAACGCGCACATCATAAAATTTCTAGTTGGTGCAAAGAATGGCAGCTAGCTCTCAATGTAGAAAAATGTAAGGTGATTAACATGAGTAGAAAAAGGAATCCCATAATGTTCGAATACAGCATTAGTAGTGAGCTTCTTGATGCTGTCGCGTCGTTCAAATATCTAGGCGTAACATTGCAGAGCGATATAAAATGGAACGAGCATGTAAGGACAGTTGTGAGCAAGGCGAACAGCCGACTTCGGAGTATTGGGAGAATTTTGGGAAGATGTACTTCACCTGTATAGGACCGCGTCTTGAGTATTGCTCAAGTGTTTGGGACTTTCAGCAGATCAGTTTATAGGAAGACATAGAGGCAGTTCAGAGGCGAGCAGCTAGATTTGTTACCGGTAGGTGCGACCAATGCGCGAGTGTCACGGAAATGCTCCGGCAACTCAATTGGGGATCGCTGGAAGAAAGACGTTCTTTTCGTGAATTTCTGTTAAGTAAATTTAGAGGACCGGAATTTGAAGCTAGGTGTAGTACGATCTTGCTGCCGCCTACTTACATTTCGCTTAAAGATCACAAAGACAAGATAAGAGAAATTAGGGCTCGTACAGAGGCATATAGGCATTCTTTTTTTCCTCGTTCAATTTGGGAGTGGAATAGGAAAGGAAATGCCTAGTAGTGGTACAGTGTACCCTCTGCTATGCACCTTACGGTGAATTGCGGAATATGTATATAGATGTAGATGTATCACGTGATCACGTCAGGCCTTTGCCGGCGCGATCGCTAGCAGATTGGCTAGCCGCTATGCTGTGGGCTGTGCCCCAGTGGCCCGCCAATCTGCTAGCGATCGTGCCGGCACAGGCATCACTTGACCACGTGATATGACGTGCGCGCCGCGCCCTGTCTCTCTCGTAGGCCTCGATACACCTCCGTCATGTTCGCAAGAATTCTAAGTTTCATCATTAACACCGCTTGTGGTAATAGTCCTGTCACAGTGGGAATACACTTGAATTACATTAGATTAAAAGTAGTTTCAGAAACCAAAGTAGGGAGGACAGTTTTGAAATTATGTTCTAATGTTTAGCGCGGGGCCCTGTATGACTGCACTGTTTGCACATGCCTAAGGCCAGGCCTGCAGGTCACTGCAGACCGCCTTGATAGCTCTTCATTAGTCCACATCCTTTCATGCCCTGTTTCTCAAAGGAATGACACCACATTCCCCCACATTGGAGGATTTGTAGTTGCTCATGAATCAACTGTGTTGTAGCCTATACGGGTAGATGTTCTGCAGTGATCATAGGATACTGAGAGAATTTGAACAGATACAAAATTGTTCGCCCTGAACATGCCATATTTATTCTAGTGCCTTGAGGATTGCATGCAACTCTGCTAAAAAAAAAAAAAAAAAAAAAAAAAAAAAAGGAGCAGGCATTGGACAGGCAACTCCTTATGACATGATCGGTAGACACTACTGAAAACTTGACAGAGTCTCCTTGTTTGGACCCATAAGTGTAGGCCTACACCACTATAAAATCGTAATACCTATTTAAAATGTTAAAAAAAACTTGGAATGAAAAGTAAAGCCAAGGGTACTTTTTTTTTAATTCGTCAAGTCTAGAACGAGTCTGGGCTTCTGCAGTAGCCAAGAGTGGATATCTGCTCTAATCTTGATCCCATTTGTGGATCTACCGAAGGATAAGATTCCTCCAAGTAGTATTGTAGGCCTTCTAAATATCAAAAAATATACCCAAAAGGCGATGGTGTTGCAGAAAAGCCTGCTGTATAGCTACCTCCAGCAGTGCCAGGTTATCAAAGATGGAGCAATATCTCCTGAATCCACACTGAAAGCGACTAAGGAGCTGCCTCGATTCTAATATCCAGGCAAGGCGGCAGCTGACCCTTTGCTCTAAGGTCTTTCCATCACAGATTGTGAAGGCAACACTACTACTCAAGCTAATGGAGTCACTTTCAAGCTTTAAAAGAGGAATTAGAATCACTTCACACCTTGACTTGGGAAAATTGACCTTTCATCCAAATCACATTAAAAAGGTGAGGATAATTTCTTTGTTGTAGGCACTAAGGCACTGTAGCATACCATATAATCACCAGTGAATGTGTCACGAGTTCTAGACAGCACAGAATCTAGCTTTCAATGGAAAAGGGGCGGTTGTAATCTTCCTCATTGGTGGACCTGAAGTCCAAATTGCCCCTCTCCATAGACAACTTGTGGTGCTGGAAAGCAGGAGCCTGACTGGTAGTGCAAGTGACTGCAGCAAAATATCCTGCCTTAGTCTGTGCAGTGTATCGTGGGTTGATCTGTAGGGTACCATTTTCCATTTTTCCAGCTACTGGGCGCCTTCATCCTCTCCCAGATATCCTCCTGGTGGTCTCCCACACTTTTGAGATTTTTGTGGAATGATTAACTGAATCCAGGAATTGTTGCCATGACCTCTTTTAACTCTCAATTATAACCTGCCGACATTTTGCCTTTGTACCTGAAATGCTAAAACATTCTCTGCGACTGACTGCTCCTGATAATAGAACAGCATTCCTCGCTCCACAAAGGGACAGGCTGCCTCTTTGGTCATCTTGGTGATTGTGGAATGGATGCATGATCAGCATGGTGGATCGTTTGAGGGATATGATCCACATATTCCTGGACCATGACATGGTCAAACACAGCAAGTGGCAGTAAAGCACCCAGTTTGCCATGATGAGCACCCATCGCAGCACTTGCCTGACAGGTTCCATTCCCTCTGGCTCGTGGAACCAGACCTTTTTTTTAATTTATTTATTTATTTATCATACGATGATACAGAGCTGGAGTCAAATACGTAAATATAACTGTATAGAATGTTATACTAAATTATGTACACATTACACAAGTTCTTAGATTTCTAGGTCCAGTGCATTGATCCAGTTGAGCCCTCCAGGTGACGCATGGTGGATGTCATTTATTGATCCTCCGAAGGCTCGTTTTGGGTATTCACCAAAAATGTGTTTTATTGTTTGCAGGGCATCTCCATAGTCACAGTCAGGAGATATTGTCCAGCCCCATTTGTGCTGTACGTATCCACAATTCCCTTGTCCTGTTCTGATGCAGCTGACGATTCTCCACTTGCATCTGGGGAGTGTGAAACCGGAAACTCACATGGAAGGTTTTCAACCAGATGACCGTTGAAACACTGACAATTCTTCCCACTGGCTCTTTCATGCTTTGTTGATGTCAAAGTGGGAGACTTCAAGATGAGGTGCAGTTCGCCAAGGTGGTTTTCTTGAATTCAGTCGCTGATGTTCTGCTATAAATATAGATCTTTGTTCGGGTATCTGTGGCAACCAGACAGAGAAGTGATCACTTTCGTGAAGGTCAGCTATCACTCACCTTGGGTAGTGTAGGCAAGGACTGGAGAGCAAATCGAGAGATATATGGCAGAGAAAGACCAAGATGCAATACACAAGTGTGTGGGCTGTCCAGTGTTGAGTAAATGTGTGCATGACAACAAGAGAAGCCTCTGAATTGCTCAACCCCTGTACTTGCAGAGTCAAAAAGTACATTATGTGCATTAAAAATACCACACAGGATAAATGGTTGGGGAAGCTGGGTAAGTAGGATATTGAGAGCATCTTTATTGAGTGTGGCATGAGGGGGCAGATAGAGGGAGCATACTCTCAAATTATTGCTAGCATATACGAACAATGCAGCTGCCTGTAAAATTGTGCTAAGAGAGGGGCTCAGAGTGATAAGCCACATTACTGAAAATAGCCACTCCTCCAGCTCTTTCTCCGCTGTGATTATCCAAATCAAATAAAAAATGTTCAAATTTTTGTTAAGCCTATTGCACTTAACTGTGGCGTCATCAGTCCCTAAACTTACAAACTACTTATGAACTACCTTATACTAAAGACGACACAAAAATCCATGCCCAAGGAAGGATTCGAACACCCGATGGGGAACAGCCTCGCACATCAGAGTATAGTGCCTCCATGCACTCGGCCACTCCGGCACAGCATCAACCAAATACTTGAATGTACCAACACCTTTGCTATAATTGAGGGTGTTATGCATTTCAGTCACTATGACATATTCTCCCACGCATTTAGCCTCTTGAATGATCACTGCTTGTTGGGAAGCAGACGTTTCCACCAACAATGCCCCATTGCACAAGTAATTAACAGATATTAAATCACCAGTGATTTCCTCTAGACCTTTTTGGATGTAAAAAGGAGATAACTTTCAAAAATACCTTCTTCCTTCTTGATGACAAACACTTTCTGTGGAGCAGCTTGTGTTCCATTCCTATGAAAGACATCTTTTTCTTATAACGTGCAGAATCTGGAGGACTAGCTATGCTAGCCCTCATGTGAGGTAGGGTGTTGGTAACACCCTCCCCCCCCCCCCTCAGTGATACACCCATCCTGCTGAGAGAAGAGGAAATTTTTGAAGAATCCATGGTCATCCCATGAGCAGCTATGGAACTAACTGTCCATCCAGAAAAAAGTCCAAAATGCCTTGGCAAGCCATATACAACAGAGGTGTGGGAGTATCCCCAGAGGTCGCCCACTAGTGTTCCACATGAACAGTCATGCATTCCATCAACATGTAGTACACCTTGGGACAGGGGGGTTTTTACAGGATATTTTCTTCCTCATGACCTGGGCAGTCAAGCCAAGATCCCCATTACCTGGTACACACAATATTCCACTGCTACACCACACAGTCACTGAAGCAAGAGGCTACAGTGTCAGACGACTGATTGTGATTACCAGTACCCAACTTGGGGACCCCCAGTTTGCAAAATCCCATATTCAGCAATTTAATGCTGACCTACTTGAGGTGTCCTGCAGGAGGGTCTGACCAGCAGTCCACTAGAGTCTTTTTATGTTGCACCAATAGTATGGGATTGCGATCAGGTAACTTTTTGAAACCTCAGAAGGCATTGAATATTCGCCACTGCTAACACCAGACTGAGTAGTTGACTCGGGTGATGGCCCTCCACCACTAGTACGTTTCCAGCAGGAGCTGGCCACCCAGTACCATTTCTACTGCTACTACCACAGTTGGAGAGAAGAGAATTAAATCACTAGTCTCCACCTAGCAAGAATAGCCACGTTATTAGCACTGTAAAAGGTAGCGGGTTCAAGACCAACTGCAAGCAATTTTTTAAACCTAACGTTCTTTTCAACAGATACAGGAACAACAATGACATCAGTATTGTTACTTGTCACATATCTTTGGACGTTTTTGCAAATGTGTCACAATTTTGAGTGTAAATGACATTTATACTCTTCGTTGTGATCAAAAAGTCAGTATAAATTAAAAACTTAATAAATCACGAAATAATGTAGATAGATAGGTAAAAATTGACACACATGCTTGTGGTTTTATTAGCACAAAAAATGTTTGACAGATGGCGCTTCATCTGACCATAAAAGCAATAATTAGCATAAAAAATTAAGACAAAGCAAATATGATGTTCTTTACAGGAAATGCTCAATATGTTCACCATCATTCCTCAACAGTAGCTGTAGTCTAGGAATAATGTTGTGAACAGCACTGTAAAGCATGTCCGGAGTGATGGTGAGGCATTGATGTATTTCAGCATCCCTAGAGATGTCGATCGATCACGATACACTTGCAACTTCAGGTAACCCCAAAGTCAATAATCACACGGACTGAGGTCTGGGGACCTGGGAAGCCAAGCATGACGAAAGTGGTGGCTGAGTACCCAATCATCACCAAACGACATGCACAAGAGATCTTTCACACATCTAGCAATACAGGGTGGAGAGCCATCCTGCATAAAAATTGTGTGTTCCAGCAGGTGTTTATCAGCCAGGATGGGGATGATGCGACTCTGTAACATATCGGCGTAGCTCTAGCTATCACGGTAGCAGTTACAAAATCAGAATCACGCAGATCCTCGAAGAAAAAGGTCCAATAACGGTAGATGTAAATCCAACCCATACCGTGACTTTCTCATCGTGCAATCAAATTTCCACAACAGTTCTAGGATTTTTGGTAGCCCAAATTCTACAGTGTGGGCGTTGACAGACCCTTGGAGTATGAAATGAGCTTCGTCCGTCCACAACATGTTACTCAACCAATCGTCATCTTCCTCCATCTTTTGAAATGCCCACACTGCAAATGTCCTCTGCTTCACTAAATCGCCAGGTAACAGTTTATGATGCTGATGGATTTTGTAAGAGGGAACACCTAAGTGCCAACCAAGCAGTAGTGGATGGGACATGGGACTACATGATCACTGACTTCCCTGTGCATATATGAACCCGCTACAGTCTCCATTTCTTCCTGAACTCTCTCAGCAGCATTACGCCTTGTGCTCGGTCGGTCACTATGCGGTCCATCATCTAAACAAACCGTGGCTTCGAACTTCAAAATCATTCTCGCCACAGCTGCATTTGTCAACAGACCTTTACCCATGCGAATCCCCTTCCTATGGCTATAGGATTGTAATGCTGAACTAGCACATTCCCCATTCTGATAATACAGCTTCACTAAAAGCGCCTTTTCAGGTAACGTCAAAATACTGTGACTGCTGGCGCATCAGTTTCTCTCTCTCATAACAGCTCCTTTTATACATGATTTTCATGCGTAGTCACTGACTTTTGCTGTCCACTGCTGTCAGACATTTTTGAACTTTTTTTTCCCTTTTTGTTCTAATAAAACTCCATGTGTAATCAGTTACTTACTGTGTTTTAGTGTTCAAGTGCATATTCATACATTCTTGGTGTTTATTATCAAAGAAAAATGAACAACGTCCAGTATCTTTTAGAAACAAATTACTCAGCTTTAAGTTTGAGAGAAAAGTGTGAAATAAAGAATCTTGGTAGGCCAATGCCTCAGCTCAAGTTGAATCAAGTGCAAACAAGCCAAAGTAAGATATTTTGCAAATCTTTTAACGATTATATGTCTAAAGGGGGGATGGCAATCCAGGGCACTTTCCCCCATCGCCAATTGCAGAGGTGCGGCAAATTGTCTCTTTGACACAAGCACTACCTGCCACTGTGTGTGACACATTAAAGGAGAAAAAAAAAAAAAAAAAAAACATGGCTGATATTTTTCATCAAGAGTAGATGCTATCTCCACATTATCAGACCTATCCAACCTCGTGGCTCTTCAGTCAGCTGATGAACGAACTATGCAGCTGATTTCAGGGCACAGCTCTTCATTGAAACCAATCTGTACCTCTTTTCCTGGAGCTGCAGGTGGAATTTGGTGAACAAATGTACAGGCATGTTCTACCCTATCATCTTCCGTCCAATCCAGTGGGAAGTTTTCAATAAACTCCAGATTGGCACATCCAGGTGTCAGAACTCCAGAACCCAATGACCTTGTGGTTTAAGTGGGATTGGAGATATGTTTCCAGGAGGGCAATCTCCAAGGGCCTGCTTGGCCAGCTGATCGACATTGTCATTGCCTGATATACCTATGTGGCCTGGTGTCCAAAGAAAAGCGATGGAACGGCCTGACTTGTCAATGGTGAAACTTGTGTCCTGTAATGACCACACTAAAAGATGTTTAGAAAAGCACTGGTCTAAGGCCTGCAAGCCACTCTGGGAGTCTCTACAAATGACAAAGGACCCCTTGTGGCAAGTTTGGAGATGTTCGAGTGCCCGTAATATTGCGACCAGCTCTGCGGTGAAGACGCTACTTCCACAAGGCAAGGACTGCTGTTTGATATGGTCACCACAGACAAAGGCACACCCAGCATTGCCATCAACCAGATAATAGTCCGTGTAAATAATTTTTTCACCTTGAAATGATTCAAGCAGCACTAGGAACTGGTGTCGGAGGTTCGACAGTGTTACTGAGGCTTTCGTGTCCCAGGACAAGTCTGACCTAATCTGCAGGTGCACCAATGAGGGATATGGGAAGAGTAATGGAAAGGGGGAGGGAAGGGAAGGGATTCAAGTGATGAGAGGAGGGAACAGACACAGACCGCAATCAGGAGACCCAACCTCATCCTTCGTCATGGAGAAGGGAGGGTAGTAGCTGGAAAGAGAAGCATGCGATTTGGGTGGTGAGGTGAGATATGTACATGGGCAACGTAGAAAGCCAGCAGTACTGCAGGGGAGGGAACCCTGTTTTGACTAGGACACTTGGCACCAGACTCGTGCGAAATGCCCCAGTCAGCAAGCGGACACCACTATGTAAGACGGGGTCCAGTACCTGGAGTGCTGAAGGCACTGCCAAGTCATACACTAGTCATACACTATGCTCCTGTATTCTAATTACAATGGTATGAGGACCTTGTAGAGCTGTAGGAATGTTGGACTAGAAGCTCCCCAAACAGTGTGTCTGAGGCAGCAAAGAATGTTAAGATGTCGCCAACATTTCTGTCTCATCTGACGAAGGTGTTGCACCCAAGTCAGCCGCGCATTGAAAACCATGCCTAGGAAGTGATGTGTTGAGACAGAAGTGCATTACTATGGTCTTTGAGCTTGAGAACTGGAAACCATGGGCAAAGGCCCAAGACTGTGCCTTTCTTATGGCACCCTGCAGCCGCTGTTCAGTGACACCAATGCTTGTGGAACTGAAATAGATGCAAAAGTCATCAACAAATAGAGATTAGGAAACCGATTACCCCACTTCTACAGCAAGACCATTGACTGATCAGAAACAGGGGAATACTATCAACTGAGCACTGCAGGACACCATTCTCCTTGGACATGAGTGGAGGTGAGAGAGGTGCCAACCCGGACCTGTTCGGAGTGGAGCAATAGGAAGTTCTTTATGATAATTAAACCCCCATTCGTAAAGTGTAGATAAAATATGGTGACACCAGGTGGTATCTTAGGCCTTTAGGAGGTCAAAAAAGACCACGACCACATGCTCACACCTGGTGAAGGCAGTGTGGATAGTGGATTCCAGCATCACGAGGTTGTTAATGGTGGAACAGCCATGGCATAAGGCCCCCTGCCAAGGTGTGACGTTTCATAGTAAATATTAAAGATCCTGAGTAAACAAAAAAAAAAAAAAAAACACCTCACAATAAAACAGTCGCTACTAAGATATTTCTTTGAAACGAGAATATTGTAAATTTTATAAACCTAACAGTTTCTAACGATTATATCAGTTTCTAACTATTTACAAAACACTAGAATTGTCATCTATTAAGTTTTTATAAACCATACACCTTTATGAACATTTTTTCCACTTGTAAATTGTCGTTACCTTAAAATTTTGGTAAAATCTTGAATTTTTAAGATCCATCATAAGACGTCAGGTGCGGACTCTTTTGTTTACATGAACTTACAGCTCAAAGGTTATTGTCTCACCTAGCAGCTGTGTAGCAAAATACGCACCACTTACCTTTAAATAATTTATTGTTTGAATTTTAACCTTTTTAATCAACTTTTGTAACCAGTTATATTATTGGTTAACCACTAAATCGAACTGTATAAATTTCTTCAAAATTTGTAGTCAATTTATTTGAAACACAATTTGTAAACGTCACGTGACGTGATGTATTCATGACTTGGGCATCAAAATCTATGTATTTAAATATGCTGCTACTGACAGCAAAGGGCAGTTGTAAGCTGCTGAAAGTCGTACACAGCTGTGGTACGTTATTGTAAGTTCAGTTGCCAGGAGCTTTAGACCAGATGTATACAGTGCTGTAGTGTGATGGAAGAATCAATAAAAATCCGTTCTCATCTAACAACAACTTTATTTTAGTAGAAGAACCTTGCAGAATGTGCTGCTATTAACTTGACCAAGAACTTCCCTTTTTTGAAGTTTGATTTGTTGTGTGGCTTTGAGTGCTTTAGTAACAAGCAATCCTAGCGACGACCTAAGCCCCATTCACACAGGCCATGCAACATCTCAGTGGGACAAGAAGTCCTCGATCTTCAACAACCCACATGAGCCGCCAACTCACCATACGTTCAAAGAGCTTGCAGAGAATTTTGGTAAGGCTAATCGGGCGGTAAGTGTCAGCTACCTGCGGATCGTTGCCAGGTTTCATCACTGGGATGATGATGCTATCCCACCACTGACACGGGAAAACCTATCCTCCCCTTGAACAGGGCGAGACGTTGGTGTTTAGAGTCCACTGACAGGTGGCAAATGAACTGGCTGTGGATTCGATCTGGTACTGGGGAGGTGTCAGGGCATGCAGCAAAATCACTTTGGAACTTCCACTCAGTAAATGGGGCATTGTATGTTTCCTGGCAGTGCGTGTGGAAAGATAACTGTCACCGGTCACCGACCTGCTCTTTGAGGGCATGGAAGCCCATGCTGTAAGCTCCAGTTGAGAGGTTTGGACATATTGGTCTACCGTGTACTTAGCGACAATGGCTAGATCTTTGCATATAGGGTCCTGAATTTGGAGACAGGGTATTCCTGCTGATGGGCGGTAAGCTAAAAGTCGCCGTACTTGGGAATAGACCCGCAAAGTGGAGATGTGTGAGCCGATGGTGGCTACATACCTCTACCAGGAGTCCTAATTGCTCTGCTTGATCAGTTGCCAAGCTCAGGCACGAAGCCACTTGAAGGTTACCAGGCTCTCTACGGAAGGGTGATGCCAATGCCACTGGAGTGCATGCCAACGATAGTGCATGCTACAGATAATGAATTTCTGTAAGGCCTGGATTCTGATACTGCTTCAAGAGCCGCATGGAGATGCACTAGGGACTGTTGCGAGGACACAGAGATAGACACTGCTAGATACCATCGTAGCTGGATTAATTTTTAAAGTAGCCCTGATACCCAAGAAGGGCTAGACAAAGTGCAGGGAAACGGCGCTGCTGTTGCCGCAGCTCAGCCAGATGGTGAAAAAAGCTGTCACAATTCCACTGGAGAATTGTATTTTCTCCAAGCAGAATAGACATGAAGAACAAACAAGCAGGTTATTCTATGGGAACACCTGCTGCTGACTGCACAGAATCTGCAGGATCGAGCATCATAGGTTCTGACAATACTGTTATTGTGAGATCCTCAGGGGAGGCGAGGATCTCCACCTCATCTTCTGTAGCAGAAAATATAGGTGGCTGTGGCTTTGAAGACACCAAAGATTCCTTCTTCCTTGCCTCTCACTGGCCCTTTGGTGTTAAGAGCTGGGAGGGCTTCTTGGACATGGCTTCTGGAGCCGACGAAGAGCAGGAAGCTCTTCAACCAGTAGACGGGATCCTGAAGCAGTTTGCTAGGATCCTCTTTGTCATGTGGAGATGCCTCGGAAGGGTACGCCCTGAAGGACCCCTTCCGAGTGAGAAGCTGGAAAAGGCTGTTGCTTCTCCGGCTGGGGGGTGGGGACTGACGTCCCCTGTGATTGAGTGGTCATTGCTTCCAAGATAACTGTGGGAGCAACAGAAGAGGAGGTGCCCTTATCTTTCAAGGCGGTAGGAGTAGATTGTAGGGCCCGATAGGCCACTATGGCAGATTCAACAGTAGGTGTCAGAGATAGTAATGTAGACATTGCTGTGGCATTGAGGTCTTTGGCCCACAGGGTGGAGTTTAATGTACTTTTATTTTGCCTCTGAATATGACAACCAGTCCAGGGTCTTATACTCCATTATCTTCTTTTCCTTATGCAAAACTGTGCAATCAGGCGAGCAAGAGGAGTGGTGCAACCCACAGTTAACATAGACTGGAGGAGGGACATGTGTGACGCACATTCGCACTCCCGACAGGTGGGGTTGGCATCACACCAGGAAGACATGCCAAACCTCGAGCACTTGTAGCAGCATATAGTGGGTGGAATGTAGGGTTTTACATTGCACCAGGGTATCACCACCTTGACCTTCTCAGGCAAGGAATCGCCCTCAAATGCCAAGATGAAGGCACTGGTGGCAACACTGTTGTCCTTCAGACCCCTATATACAAGGCAGATGTAGTGGACGCCACACCGCTCCACATTCTTGTGCAACTCGTCATCTGATAGCGAAAGGAGATCTTTATGGAAGATATTTCCCAGGACCATGTTTAGATTCTTGTGGGGGGGTTGATCGTAACAGAAACATCATCCTACTTATCACAGGCAAGCAATGCCCGTGACTGCACTGGGGATGACGCTGTTATCAGAACTGATCCAGAACACACCTTTAACATCCCTTTCACCTCTCTGAACTTACCTTCCAGGTTATTTAAAAAAAAAGAGCTTGGTGGCCATGAATAATTCACCATCAGATCATGCACACTAAATAGTGTAGATCCCTGCTTGCCTGGGTAAGCCTTATACAAAGGTATGGCAGGTTTATCAGAGGTTGGTCGCTAATGACTGTTCAATTTGAACAGCCATGCATCTCCTTGGCACGTAGCACACCTTGAAACTGAGGGTAATTTTTTCTTATAGAGGTTTATACTGTCCTCATGACTCAGGCAATTAAGCCAAGTTTCCTGGGCTCTGAAACATACAATGTTCCACCGTCACACTGTATGGTGGTCGTTGAAGCACGCACAGAGCTTACGATGTCGTGGACTGGGGCGCGCGACAGTTTACACCTCAGGACCACGGGTTCGGAAAGCCCATACTCTGCAAATCAACACTGAGCCTCTGAGGAAAAATCAAATGTGATGCTTAGAAAGAAACGGCTGTACCCCTTTGTGCGCATGCGATAATTAACTATATTATGTATAGTGCACACGTGCTCAACACCAGAATTTAAAACTGCATTTGGTAATTACCTGTTATATTACTAGAAGTCAGTCGCACTACACGAATACTAGAGAGCGTATATCCCTATATAATACCGTTCATGGAGCATCTTCATGCACCCCTAAACTCTGTCATAAAAGGCAGTGCAAACATCTGCCTTTTGTTTCACTTATAAATCATTCAATGACATAAAATTTTGGTTGGAAAAGAAAATGGAAGATCATTCCCGGGACCATGTCTAGGCTCTTGGGGGGAGGGGGGGGGGGGTGATTGTAACAGAACCATCATCCAGCTTACTACGAAGAAACATAAAATTGGGGAATTTTTTTGCATTATCTTATTGGTTATTAACAGGGGCTATGAATATATGGTGTAAAATTGTGAAAAACACAATTAACTGAAGTTCCACTGTACATTCATTTACATGGACAATAAATATGATGCATACAGTTAGTTCCATTCATCTTGTTTGTGCCCTTTGTGAAGAGTCTTGAGCTTGTTCCGACACCCTTCCTCAATCTACAGCATTCTTTATGTGGAGCAAACCTCAATCCCCATTCTATATTCTTTATAATAGCTTACAAAAACAATATGACAAACTTGGCCATTATTTCACCATATTCAAACCTCCGAGAACTGGGGGTGAACTGCAATTTATCAGTAAAGCTTCACTTATTTGTAACTTCTGCATTATTCCTCTCTACACGCAAATGCATGGTATTTCCAAAGGCAACAGTACCCTAACGAACAATCATTAAAATAATTGGAGGATAGTATATCATTACTTACCTGCTAGAAGATGTGGGTGAGGATCGAACTGGACTGAACACAGATGTTTTCAACTTGATGCTCTCATTGAAGAAATGGCAAACTTTAAACAGCTTCCCTTATGAAGTACTAAACTACAAAAAATTCTGTGTGTGATTCAAAAAACTTAAAATTTAAATAACTACTATAAAGATAAGCAATGGCATGTTATCAATCACTTATCTACTTTTAGGTTGTATATTCATGAAGTCTCCTTTGTACAGGGACGTAGCTCCTTAAAGTATCAGTACAAAAGCTTTGCTATGAAATGTAAGCTAACAAAAATCAGTACATGCAGCAAAAATGTTTAATAAAGATTCTATACTTTCTGTATGTTTAGTTAAGGTATCACACTATATGGTTCAAAGGAAGCTGATGTGCAAGACTACTGGTTGATATCTTTAAAAGGCACCAAAAAGAAAACACAGTTCAAATAAATGTTCTTTTTTATTTGAATTTATTTAACTTCATTTCTTGGGTCTTGGAAAAGACCCACCACTTAGTACAGCACTTAATACACAAATGAAGTACAGAGATTATAACTCTACACAAAGTACTGTCAAAATTAATGAACTTAAATATCTTACAGGTTTTACAGTTTCTTTACATTGTGTGTATTCACTTCACATAATTTTATTACATACCATTTAGAGATATTACATAGGCCCTATTTAACAGGTTCTGTTAAATACGTCAGTTGTCCATTACACACAATTACCAGCTAGCTACAAGGGTAGTACAGACTGCATGGCATGAACTGGGCACGCAACGGTTAGAAGGTTTTGGGAACGTACAAAAAGGGTTTCAGCCTTAAAGAGTGGAGCTCACACGTAGGACAAATACAGATCTAAGAACCATCAGTCAGGAATCCAACCATTAGAAAAATGTGTAAAGGATTTTTTTAAATTTTAGATACATTTTAGAGATTTAGGGTTTTTTAGTTGCTTTCAATCATAACCTTCTCAGGTTAAAAAAACATCGTTGTCTTCAGAATAAATTGTTTCAGTTACAGTTTCAACACTCACCAAATTTGTAAATGGTTTTGTGAACATATAAAAAATAAACATTTCATGTCATCTTTCTGCAAAGTACTCAACACCAGATTTCCCTTAAGCAATAAGATATCAAAGCACAGCACACACAAGTCAAATGTCTCATCATTCTCTAGGGAGATCACCACAAATTTCTGAACTCAAGTACAACTTAAAAGTAACAGTAGGAAAAGGCCTGTCACATGGCACAGGTGCAGTCACATTCTAAGTCCTGGCACGAAGTTTCATTTACTTTTAGATGTATATTAACAAACTCACCATGTTGTGTGATCTAACTTTTTATCATGTTTGTACAAGGTGTTGTGACACTTCGGCCACTTGTAGAGGGAATGCGAGGACATTACGTTTTGATAAAGAAGCCCAGTACAGAAATATCACCCACTGATGCTACAACTACTATATCTCTGACACTGTGAAGCAAATCTCATTTACTGCAAGCTCTTCAGGTGTAATATTTTGGGAGAGTTAGTGCAGACCAAAACAAAGAAAGAAAAATGCCTAGTAACTTTGGACTCTAAAATGCATACGAGAAGAGCTATCAGCATATCCTAATCTTTGATACTATGAACATGTTTTGTCCATTGGTTAAGTGCTCGTAGCTCTATGTATGCATTTTAGGGTCCATGTTCACATTTTTTTCCCTTTGTTCTGGTCCATAATATCTCCTTTCAAAATCAAAGAGCTTGCAGGAGAAGAGATTTCGTCCACAGTGTCAAAAATAAAGAAGTGTGTATTGCATCACTGTAGGTTTCCATACCTAAGTTCCTTATTGAAATAATATGTACTCAATCCCCTCTACATGTCGTCAAAGTTTGTAACAAATTTATAAATATCCTATATAACGCTGCTTGTGCTATGCAATAAAACAACCCACCACCCCCACTCCAAAATAAATAAATAACATCACTGTACATGGAGAGGTGTTATTCCCTTTGCATAACTCAAGCAAAAATTCGGAAATCAGAAGGAACCACGAAATGATGAGCAAAATTTGAGTAAATTAAGTTTGGGTCACAATAAATGTAGTGACAAATCATGGAAAACAGAAAATCTGGGTGTGAGTCCTGGTAAAAATCTTGCTTTTTGTGTATTTTGTAGAGGTCATTAATGTAACATGTTTTACACTTCACATTTCAGTTGAATATTTTCAAGACTAGCAGTTTTGCTTGCAAGATGAATGCAGAGCTCACAACTGCAGCATAGTTGACAGGACTGACTGTAGACCTTTGGTATAGAACTGAATGCACAGTCAGAATCAGATATTCAGTTTTGTGACCACATAGGCTGCAGATTCTTCGACTTGCACCACAGGGTGGTGGTAGAGTACCGCATTCCATTAAATAGGTCAGGTGTCCACTACATGCAGAAAGCAGCTACACAGGTAGCAGAGGCGGTGTATATAGCACTGAGCTAGGTATTTACTTTTTTCATAAACACACAAAAAGGGTATCACTCTCAGGATGAATGGGGAACTAAATACCATTGAGCTGAAAGTTTTAAGTTGTCATAGTTGTGCAGGGAAAGTACCACGGCTCCAGGCACTAACAGAAAGTACCGAAGCATAAATCATCATAGGTAGCGGAAGTTGGATAAAGCTGGAGATAAGTCCAGCTGAAATTTTAAAAAAAGGCCAAATTGTGTTACGATAGACTGAATAAAACTCGCAGTGGTGTGTTTCTTTGTGTCGCATGCAGTTTATCCTATAGCAAAATTGAAATGGGCAGTTCCTGTGAGTTGCTATGGGTATAGGTTATACCGAACAATTAGAATAAATAAATTTATTATTATTATTGTAGCTGATGCATACAATAATAAGTACAATACACATTTAAACAAAACAAGAAACATAACAGACAAGTGGAAGTGGAATAATTTATAAATATTAAATGGCCCTGACTACACACAGAAGTTGGTAGACTCAATCCAGTGGAGTGCCTTGTTGGATGCTTCATTTAACTTCATAATGCTTACTACATGGAAATGTCCGATAGGTCACTCACAAATTAATAATTGATCCCATTTATCGAAGCCCGACTAAGATACAATAGCTGAAATGCTTAAAGAAAGCTGCAATAACAAATAACAAAAATGTATCCAAAGTATGACTGGTGGCGACTTTAACGTACCCTCGATATGTCAGCAAAAATGCATGTACAAAACCAGAGGGAAGCATAAAACATTGCCCAAAATTGTACTGAATGCATTCTCAATAAAGCAATTTTGAGCAATTGGTTCATAAACCCACTAGAATACTAAATGCATTGTGAAAAGAATGATTCTGAGCTAATGATTCTGAGCTAATAAATACCATTGAAACAGAAACTGGGATTAGCGAACACACAGCTGCCGTAGTGAGGCTGAATATCAAAATTGTCAAATCCACAAAAATTAAATGAAAAATATACCTACCTATACAAGAATGCAGATAAAAATTTGCTTATTGTCTTTTTTTCCAATTAGTGACTGGTCTTTTGAAGGAACAAATCTGAGAGTAGATCAGATGTGGCTTACACCCAAAGAAATAATATAAACAGCAGTTAAAAGATTTAAATACTGAGGGGACTGACCCTCCTGTCCACAAAACAGGTCAGATCACTGTTGCAGAAAACAAAAACATGCCAATTTTAAAACAAATGTTTTTGATATGTCGCGTTTTGCAGCTCTTAAATATTGAAGAAAAGACATTTTTAAATATGCACCAAAGCTGCTTTTATTTAAATGCTGACGACTAGTTTCGGGCTTTGCCCATTTTCTAAGTCACATTCATATACATTTATATTTGGTTACTGTTTATGTCACGCTGTTTGTCGTAATTACTTTGGTGTAATTTGATCATTACACCAAAGTAATTACGACAAACAGCGTGACATAAACAGTAACCAAATATAAATGTATATGAATGTGACTTAGAAAATGGGCAAAGCCCGAAACTAGTCGTCAGCATTTAAATAAAAGCGGCTTTGGTGCATATTTAAAAATGTCTTTTCTCCAATTTTAAAAGTCATAAATCCACAAAATAACTATCTTTTATAGAAACTAGAAATTTAGTGTGGTCTTCAATGATAAATACTTATAACAGTTTCCACAGTGAAACTCTCATAATTTAATAAGAAATCCTAAGAATTTCTGGTCATATTTAAAGTGGACTAGCTACAAAACACACACAATACCTTCGCTATGCAATAGCAATGTGTGTTACTGCTGACAGTGCTGCTGTAACAAAATTGCTTAACACAGCTTTCCCAAATTGTTTCACCAAACAAGGAGAAGCAAATACCAGTACTCAAGAATTCGAATTGAGACCAGCTGTCAGCATGCTTACTTTGGAAATAGATACCTTAGGAGTAGCAAAGCAACTTAAATCACTTAACAAAAGAAAAGTCTTATGGTCCAGATTGTAACCAATTAGGTTCCTTTCAGAGTATGCTGACGCAATAGTTCCATACCTAATTGTTACATAAAAGTGCTCACTCAATGAAAGATCTGTACCCAAAGACTGGAAATTTAGACAGGTCACTCCATTACTCAAGAAACGCACTAGGAGTTATCTGCAAAATTATGGGCCTATATCATTGATATCGGCTTGCAATAGGATTTTGCAACATATACTTTCCTTGAACAGTGTAAACTACCCCAAAGAGAACAGGTTATTGATATCTAGTCAACACAGAGTCAGAAAGTAGGCCTATCATTCTTGTGAAACACAGTTAGCTCTTTACTCACATGAAATGATGAGTGCTATCAACAAAGGATCTCAAATCTACCCCATATTTCTAGATTTCCAGAAGGTTTTTGACTTTCTGGCTCACAAGCAGCTATGAATCAAATAGCATACTTATGGAATATCGTCTCAGTTGTGTGACTGAATTCAGTTTTCTGTTGGAAAAGACACAGTATGTAGTAACTGATATCTGGTGTTCCCCAGGCAAGTGTTATAGGAGACAATCTCAACAGTTCTCGTAGTCTGTATGTGGATGTCAGTTTAAATCGTCAGAAGATCAAAAGCAACTGCAAAATTATTTAGATATCTGCAGAGTCGAAAAATTGGCAATTGACCAAATATAATTAAAAGTGTGCATTCATCCACATGAGAACTAAAAGATAGATGTTAAACTTCATTTACATGATAAATCAGTCAAATCTAAAGAATGAAAATTCAATTAATATTTAGGAATTACAATTACAAACAAATTTAATTGGGAGGAACAAACAGAAAATATTGTGGTGTAGTCAAATCAAATGATACATTTCATTGGCAGAAAACTTAGAAGATGTAATAGATCCATTAAAAGAAACTGCCAACACGGAACTTGTCTGTCCTATTTTGGTATTGGACTATTTGTGCATACTGTGGAATCTTCATGATGGAGGATAGGGGCAAATTTGTGGGCTGAGACCTGTGATCGATGGTACATTCTGTTGTGGTAATCCGTAATTTATGAGGATAATCACAGATTATTTATTATCTAAAATACATTAGTATTACAATATTATCCATGTGTTTATATTCATTAATAGTGTTTGTTTTGCTAGTTGGTATATCTACGTAGCGTTATCTTGTGAGATTCAGATATGACGTCATTGGTCAAAACCATGGGTTGTATCGTGGTTTTCAATTATGCTTAATATTAATTTAGCTTCAGGCTTGGCTTTACAAACCAGGAGATTGATAAACAGGGAAATAATTTTGGCAGGCAATATTTGGGGCCCTACTCTAGAGCTGGGTAAAACATGTCAAAATCCGAATAGTGAGTACCGTTTTGCATTCATGTCATTGCTGAGCTGTGATCGGCTATCCGCTCATGCATGCTAGGTGTCCTTTATCTGCTTTCCGCACAACAATTTGGTTGCTCTGCATTTTATTATCTGTTTAAAGTGCAATTTTAAAATGTATATGACAACCGAGGATCCCGTCAACTACAAGATTCATTCTGTTCAAATGTTTCTAAATATATCGGACCAAACTGTGTCGTCATCAGTCCGTAGCTTACAAACTACTTAAACTAAGGTAAACTAACCTACGGACAACACACACACCCATGCCCCAGGGAGGACTCCAACCTCCGATGGCGAGCAAACGCATGCTCCACAGCGAGGCGCCTTAGACCGCTCGGCTACTTCACCACGGCATTCATTCAGTAATTCAATTTTCAAATGCAAAGAATGTGAAACAGGCAGAAACTCATCATCAAATTAAAGATGTTTATAGTAAAAACACAACAGCTGATGAAATGGTGAGAAAGTGGGTAAGGATGTTTAATGAGGGTAGAACTAATGTCTATGAACCCTGGAGTGGTCAGACTTTTGTTGTCAATGACAACTTGGTGAGGCATTATGAATAATATGCCCAATACCTTCAGACTTTGAAAAATCTTCGACATACAATACTGAACAAAAGGAGAGCGAAGCTTGGCAGAGAAATTTTTCTCCTTTGTGATAATGCTCGGCCACACACACTGCAGGTGACAAACTCTTATTCGGCAGTTTAGATGGGAGCAGGTCAACCACCTGCCATACAGCCCTGACCTAGTGCCATCCGACTATCACTTGCTCTTACAACTAAAGCAGGAGCTCAGCAGGAAACATTTCCAAAGTGACGAAGTGTAACTCTGTGTGCAGCATGGTCCTCATCACTGACATCATTCTATGAGGTTGGACTACATAAGTTGACTAACTGCTATGACAAGTGCTTCAACAACAGTGGAAACTATGTGGAAAAGTGGTTTAAAATATGCTCTTTCCTGTGACACTAAATTAAAAAAAAACTTCTGTATTGTAGATACAAATAATCTGTAGTTATTATAGATAACAGAATGTACCATCGATCACAGGTCTTAGCCCAAAAATTCGCGCCTTCGGCACACACACGAAAAAAGAAAGAAAAACCTCTTTGTTAACCTACACCTAACCATCGGAGAGAAGCTACAGATCACTTTTTTAAACACAAAATATTAATCCGTTTTGTTTGTAAACAAACTATCGTCTTTAACTGAACCACCACATAATCACTCCCGTCTTCTACAAACATGCACGCATGTCAAAAGTACCGCGCTGCAATTATGTCACGGATCAAAGCTGATGGGCGGTATCCCCGTCTACAGGTGAGCCTACATGACTGACTAGGTAAATTTCAGAGCAGAAAAAGATTTCAAATGCTACAGAAGATTATGTTATTCAAATTTACCCTAAGTTCACACAGAAAATGTTATCAACCAGTCCAAAACAAAGCGAACAACATTCCAAACCTCACTGATGTACTATACAGTTCACTCATGTGGATACATAAAATCCTTTATCTTATATTAGTTCCTTATCGTTTCTTACCTATTTGCAGCTTTCATCTTTTACTTGGTGATTACGGTACCCAAAGCTACAGAGCTGGGATTGGAATCACAAATGTTTTACGAACACTTACTTTCTTAACCAAGTAACCATCCTCTAGTGAGTGGAGGGTCACAACTTTCATCTCTTGGCACTTTTGGGCCCTGCTTAGATGTTGCTAAAGGCAAATCAAAGCTGGAATTGCTGCAGTTCCATGTGTTACATTATGCTGCACTTCAAGACTGTGAGGGTTGTTGTTTGTGATAAACATTAGGCTTATGGGTTCCAACACAAAGTAATTACACACTGACAGATCAGCTGACCTGGGTGGCCAGATAGGGCCGAGACCAGACTGACATTTGCTAACAATTCTGTCAAGCGTGACAATTGTGGACCTGTGCTCTAAGCTTTGGCCAGCTGCATGGCCACTTGGTCCATATTGTTGAAAGTAAATGTAAGTGGTTTGCTCCTCTGTTTATACTGCTACAAATGGTTTCAAAATGACCGGGCTACTTTTGTTTGTCCCAGCCTGTATTTGGAATTAAGCCAATAGGCCTACAACTGCATTTTCTTGCTGCAATGATTAAGAAGCAGGCAACACTGAAGTATCTCATACCACCAGTCTGCTACATACATGATTTAACAGGCAGGACGACAGAAACAATATTTAGAAAAACAAAACTTTTGATTATACACAAAGAAACTTTCCATCATCATTGTGTTCTGCTAAGAAAATTGCTATCACAAATTATCGAAGTGTCAAGTGATTAATGTTTTAAAACTAAAATCATGGAGCTCCGGCAGGTGATAAAACAGCTTGTATTGAAAAAGTAAAGACATATTCATAACAAATGAAAAATGATCAGTGTTTCAAGACATACAACACAACACACCAATGTGATGGGTTAAAGCCGATAGGTGGTATCTCATGCTTCAGTTGACCCACTAAGCAGGTACTGTCCCCCCCCCCCCCCCGTAAGAAAAACCACTGTTGATTGTTTGCAGTAGTATAAATATGTCACCTGGTCTATGAAGCAAGTAGTTCATTATTAATCAGCACAGATTTTGAACAAACAATCCAATGAACTCTGATTCTTTGACTGTGGTTGATGAAAAGTTCTAAGTATACCAAATTATACATTGAGTATCTTGTTTAGTTAAAAAAACTAAGCATTCAAAAATGTAAGGCCTAACTGAACATTAAACACAAGATGCTTTTCTACAGAAGACAGATAATAATGAATAGAGCTATTAACTGACTGTGACCAATAGCATAGGAAGCATGTGACATTCTGTGAACAACATTGTGAATATAATGAGATATCAGCGACAATTTTTAATTGCGTTAGCTGTATATCAGACCTTCACCACATGTTAATACTCAGTGGCTTTATGTATTTCCAACCAAACTATCATTTTCCAATTTAGCTCACACATTAGTTTAGTTTGCCAAACAACAACAAAATGCACCAACAAGTAATGTAGGCCTAAAAATAGCCATTAAGATCACATCACTGACCAAATATGATTACTATACAAGTAGGGCCTATTGAACATTCCTCTTTACCCCAAAAGACTATTTGACATTCAATAAACTGTTCATCAGTCGACATATTGAAAAATGTTGCTCTACTGAAAGCTACTATCACATCTGCATAGAAAGCTGAGCCAAGATCAACGAAGCGTCATCAATTATACTACTCATGCAAATAAGCAAGCATTTTATTTTTGTTTCAGTTTGGTACTGCTTTTCTTGAGAATTATAGAATAATTGGGAAAATCTGAACACAATATTCAATCTGAATGAAGTTAGTACGGTATTGATTGAAAATATGATGGTGCACCTGATAATCATCACACCAGGTTTGATTCTCATCCAGAACACTGTTTTCACCCGCCAGAAAGTTTTACTTCTACAACTGTTATAAAAGTCTTGGGCCAAAAAGTTAGAGGAAAACAAGATGTAGCAGATATTTATTTCCGTACTACGCTATTACACTCACAAATAAAAACACCATAAAAATTATTATATTGCAGTCCGCAATCATTACTACTTCTCTACGTGCTACAGAATAAAATGAAATTATTTTAAAAGGAAAACAATCACATATTTACACCACTGAAATGATGTCCTGACTGCTTAACGCAACAAAAACAAGCGATTCATCTCGAATTAGTGATGCTATTCACCGAATCCGTATTTGCAGATTTTTTTGCTTGTCTAGAAAAGGGTACAGCAGACCGCTTCCACGATTATACTAACCAAACTAAAAATCATGGTCTATCGCTCACGCAAACGTTAAGTTTTTCTTCGTTGACACCTCAGTTAAACATGGCTTACGAAACGTTTCCATGAAAACTAACATGTGCAGCAGCGACCTAACGAGGGAAATGTGTTTATTTCTAGTGTTAACAATAATTCAAATGTGAATTTGAAAGCAAGGGAACAATAGCAAAGTCACTATTGTTCTAAAAAGCATTGTATTATTGTGCATAAGCAAGCTTTAATTGAAAAGTTTTCTCTGAAGCTTACCAAAAAGTTTAAAATCACATTCGAAATATAGCGAATACTCCCACGATCTGTCCAAACGTTTACCGCAACGTACAATGATTACGATCCACTGTTCACTGAATTCATTTTCAGAGCAAAGAGCCATGTCTAGCGAATCAAAGTTCAATTTCTGATTAATACAGTAGGATCGGTTTCTGAACATATATTATTTTCAATTAAATCTCTAACACACAACTGACACACATACATTATTTTCATTACAGGTCTTTTTCTAGTAGTTGATATACCGCTATAACCAAAATAATTGACGACACTTATTTTCTCTGAGAAGTTATACGCAAAGACTTCCCCACAAGTCACAACTGTCAACTTTCCTTCAACTAGTGTATGGGTGTACTAGTATTAAAATGTAAAATAGAGATCTAGTTTTTGTTGATAATTTCCTTACAATAAATGAATTTACGCTTCCTGGAAAATCATGTCTGTTTTATGCATGGCTTTATGGTAGTTTCAGAGACATTGTAAATAGGAATGTCTTCACGAGTAATATCTTAGGACAAGGTAAAGTAAACAGTAAATACAAATTGTTTGTTTTCCCTTAAATCCACATGACATCTCTGAAACCGATATTTAGTGCGATGAAAATGTGTGGGGCCTATTTTATTTCGTAATTTTGACATTTCCTACAAAGCATCTGAAGTTATTAGAAATATAGCTATTGTTAAGTTTGAGTAATCAAAATGTACTTTATTAATTGTTGTTATGTGTTGTGCCGTGTACTTTATAACTGACAGAAGAAATGACTGAAAACGATACCTTGATAATCTCAGTGGTGTAAGATATGTGTCAGGTCGAGGCGAGTACATAAAGCTCGTGACAACAGAATTTTTTAAAATTCTAGTGTCACTAATAAATCATTTGCATCAATCGGCTCTAACGCAACCGGATTTGAGGTCTGAAGTCACACCCAGTTTACTGTAAACACCTAGAGCACTATGTTGAAAATTTGACGATATTTGCACGTACTCCAAGCTATTGCTGACCACATGTTACCATCATATCTGTGATATACAACAATTTAGTGTAAGTGAACGCTCTTTTGATTATTTACATTTTTAACTAAACGTCAAAGTTAAGAGTAGCCGTTTTCATTTATAATGCAACTTACCGATATATAGAATAAAATATATAAACATGATACCTATAATCAGTCGCTTATTTTCTAGTATTAATAAAGACATGTTATTGCACACTTTATAATTTCATTTTTTATAAACAAATACTTTAAAGTTTGTGCAGTAGGTTTTAGTCCTTAACCTTTCAGATCTCACAAGTATATATTTTGTGGTAGCCGCTGTAGGATGCATCTAAAAATAGTAGATAGCTAACTCCTTGTTTATCATTGTTTTGAATTTCAAATAATTCACTGACTGCAACTTAGCCTACTTTCTGACCATTGAAGTGTGCAACACAACTTCCACTGCTTACATAACAGCGTTAGTTGATCATATCATACACTGTTACCAGTCTTACTGTGACATACATAGGCAGTTCATATAAATTTCATATGCACTACACGGGATTGTTTAAAAATGACATGATCAATATTCTTCCCCAAGCTAAGGTTATGCTCCATCTCAAATAATCCCTCATTGATCCGATGGCAAATCCCACTTTTCCTTCCTATTTTCTTTGAACAGGTGTTTTAATATTTAGCAGCCATCTGTATATTATTTAGCAAATATGTATTACAAATAGTGTGTTAGAGGTATTCAAACATATTTAAATCACATTCTAAATAACTGTACATAGACCCTGAGTAATAGAATTGTAACTGTATTTCCTGTTAATGTAGTGTACCAACAAAAACTTGCAAATCTAAGTATTCTTTGGTGTGCATGATGATGAGAGCCTTAAGTACAGACAGTTATATAGCATGTTGGGTGGGGGGAGGGGGGCTACCCGCTGAAACATTTAGTTTCAGCTACTTTTGCCATAGAATAGGTACTTTTCATATTCTCATTCAGTAGTGCCATGTAGTGTAATATACTGTGTAACTTTTCAGTTAGGCAATAAGTATACATTTAACAAAAGAGACTAGGTTTCTTTAGAATTATGTATGGGTTTCACACATGTGCAGCTGCAGGTACCCGATTATGCAACTAGGAATTATTTTCACAGACCCACAGGTCATTTATTCACCTAACCCTCCCCATCTTATAATATTCAGCTGCTCATTTTCTGCATTAAGTCATATAAAGCGTTACTGCAGTGGTACTATACCTCAAGTGATTTTAAAGGCAATTTTCAGCTGTCTGTGTAATGAGAAAGTTAAAAAGTTGTTTAATATTCAGATAAATCATTGAAGCAGTGTTCAATAAGGTACTATTGTATTATTTCTTTTTATATCTGGGGTTCTCTGATTACCTGCATGATATCTGCTGGCTATCAATTATAGATTTTTGTTTAAGAATATAAAATTAAATTTAAATTGTGAACCCCAGTCACAGATGTTTAGTATGTACAGACATTATTTACACTTTCATGAAGTAGCTGT
Organism: Locusta migratoria; assembly: GCA_026315105.1. Classification (NCBI taxonomy): domain Eukaryota; kingdom Metazoa; phylum Arthropoda; class Insecta; order Orthoptera; family Acrididae; genus Locusta; species Locusta migratoria. Next base: position 371,620,633 of record CM048755.1, read on the forward strand.
AAATTTCACAGTTCATTCTAAAGTCACTCTTATTAACCAAAAATACCTTGAAGCAGTAAGTGTATATAGACTTCCTCAATGTGAAAAAGAAAGACAGACCTACCAGAAACTATAAATTTCCAGCTGTCAAACAAAGCTGTAAATAGAGTTTCTATCACAAAGTTTCTTGGACTGTGGGTCCAGGATAATGTCAGGTGGGTAACTCACATTGACAACCTTATCGAAAAATGGAACTCTTTCTGCTATATTCTGAAGATCCTTGAAAGCTACTGCAGCAAAGAATGTCTGAGAAATGTTTACTATGCAAATCTTCAGTCACATCTGAACTATGGTGTCATTTTCTGGTGATGTTCTCCAAACAGCATCAAACTACACGGAGTTCAAAAAATAATAATAAGAATCATAGAAAGTGTCACTTCCAGACAATCCTGCAAGCCACTGTTAAAAAAACTGCAGATCCTTCCACTCCCACGCCTGCGTGGCATGTATTATCCATAAAGCAGTATGTGATGGAAAAAACCCACACTCTTCCTAAAAAATGAAGACATACACAGTCACAACGCAAGGCAAAAAATGGAACATCATACATACCAAAGAAAAACAGTCTCTGCAAAGATGGAGTCCCTCATCTGGGTGGGGGGGGGGGGGGGGGGGGGAGGGGATTTAGAAAATTGCCAAAAGACATACAATCAGTTAAAAGGAATGCAGGTTTCAAAGCTGCAATGAAAGCTTATCTAATTGACCACTGCTTGTACAGACTTATGGAGTACCTTGATGAATAATAATTCAATGGATAACAATAAAAATGTAGCAAAAACTTGTAAGTAATTAATCAAACTTCACAATGATGGTACTTATCTGCTAACCATGCTCTTCAATGACGTAAATGTTACTGCATTAAATGTATCCAACATCTCTCTGTGCACACTATGCACAACACGGGATCTCAAGGGTAAATAAATAAACACATCAGTTAACCCTACACTGCATGAATTTATTTTTTGTTATTAAATCATGGTAAAAAATAATTTAGCAATTTTGAGGAGAAATAATGAATTATAACTTCTAAGATACCATGAATTTTCATTGATTATTGCATTCTGGGTACAAAACAAAAAATGTGCAAAAATGCTACAGCATACAGTGCGACTACACTATTTGATATTGCGCAAAAAGTTACATCATGCAGTGTGACATGAAATGGGTTGGATTGGCATCATTTAACAAACTGTACAACCAGTATTTTGTAGCTTCTAACATGTATTTTGGTACAGTATGGAAGAATTGTCATATTTTTGCAAAACTGTCACTCATTCACCATATAATATTTAGAAAAAACATGACACTGTAAAAAATAAGCCTTACTCAATGTGATACATTTTGAAGCATTCAAAGTTCTTCTTTAGACACAAAGCTACTTCACACTTTTCACACTGGACAACTGTAAATGCCTTGCAGCTGGCACGTTTACAGCATTGACACTTTTCCATCACTTTCGGTCAATGTCCAACACCATCTCTCCTTGCATCAGTTGTTGGCCAAGCTGTGACTGGAGACCTTTTCACTTTATTCTGAGGACTGGATGTTCGTCTACCTCGCTTTCCTTGTATTTCTCCTACTTTACAGAGGCTTCTCCCAACTTCCATCCGGAATTCATATGATTTCAAAGTTTTTAACTCTGTTTTTTTCTTTGCAACACGATTGTAGAGAATCCAAGAATTGATGGTTGCCACACTATTAGATAATAAAACAATCTGAAATATCATTTTTTGCTCCTCATTACAATTTTGTACCGTCCAAGGAGACTGTCATGACGGTCCACACCCCCCATATGTTTTTTGTATTCCTGTATCACATAAGGAACACTTATCACTTCCCTCTGCTTTTTCTTGCGATTGTACCTTTCGGTGGCACACTTTTGTAGTTCCCCTGCATAAGTTGACAGTAATGTGACACATTTATTATCTTTCCACACTACAGAGGATACATCTGTTCCACTTATGTTTCCCACATACTCCATAGACTTTCCTCTTGGCTCCTTTTTCAAATCGTTGTCCGTTGGAAGTTTACAGTCTGGAATTCTGTTTCTCTTGACAATTTCCAGAGACAAAATTCCTTGAGCAGCCAAGTATGTCACTAGAGGTAAAGATGTGTTATAATTGTCAAAGTACAACTTATGACCTATGTGCTTTGGAATAGATTGTGCTAATCTGACAACCACATTGCTGCTGGTACCTAGGTCTGGTTCATCTTGCAAGCGGTGTGATGTACATTTTTCCTGACCAGTATAAATTTCAAAATCATATTTGAAGCCAGATATACCACAAAACATGAAATTTTTGTAGCCCTATTTGTGTGACTTGTCAGGCATGTATTGCTTTAGATGGTGTCTTGATTTTGTTAGACACATCTGCTCATCTGCTGCAAGATTCTCTTCGAATGGTATTGTGGAAAACTATTTCTTTAGTGATACTACGACTGGACGAATTTCATGTAGCTTATCACAATTTGGCTGATCATGAGGAATTTCCTTAGAGTTGTTGAAATGCAAAAACTGTCTCTAACTGGTAGATGGAGGTTCCCCTTGAATACTTTTTGATCAACTGGCAAATAAACACTACGCAGCTTCCATGTTACATGATCTCTACTCAGTACTTTCCTTGATGACTCAGATTTATCCTCCACATTAGGCATACGAAGCAAGGAATTTGGTGTTGGAAGTGTGGAGACATGTGAAGTTTCATTATTATAATTGTCAGACTCAGTCTGTGGCACAATAATCCTCAATATTGTCAACTATTGTATCTATGTTTACAGTTGGGTCAGCAATTAAGTCATCAGATGAAAAATCATCTTCACTTCCAGATGGCATCTCAAGGATGGCAAGAATATCTTCCGCCTCCAACTTTCATTTTCGACCTTTGTCATCAATGAACTGTACATCCACATCATTAAAAAATTATCCATTATTACTTCCATTAGCAATGAAAACTTTTATTTAGATTCAAGTAGCAAGTTTCTATGTAAGAACCAACTACAAATAAATGAATCTGGCATTACTGTACACGCTAAGATTACCTTTGTTGCATGTTGTAGCAAAAATGATACACTTATATTTTGACATATTTTCTCCACTAGAACCAAAAGAAAACTCAAATTCAAAATCAATATTTATAATTCCATACCTTTTCTATAGAAAAATAATTTTTGAAGACCTCTGAACGTCGTATTTATTTGCTAAATACAAACACTCTTCCATGTCATTAGACAGCCACCATTTTGTAGATCACAGAACACATTTGTCAAATATACAACAAATAATACGACAGATATTTAAGAAACTCTGGGACAACAATGTTAAACACAAGCTTACAGAAGTCAAGGAGACACTCTGACACAAGCACTGCTGTCATATATTGGAATTCTACAGATTTATAAGCAAATTGTATTCGTGTAGCCAAAATGCTACATTATGCAGGTAGGATTAAGACTCCTGTGATCATTGAAGAGATTAATCATAAAACAGTCTACATTGCATGTAAATTTGTTGAGTAGTGACTGATTTTGATTTTTAAAAGATCATCTTCAGATGTTCTACATCCAAGAGGATTCCCTCAATTCGGATCTACTGGAACGAAAAGTACATCTAATCTAATCCATGGCTGAAGTAGAAAACACTGAATGGTCATTGTCAATCACCGTTCAGTTTTTCCTGCTGCAGCCATTCAACTGAAGACGATCATGTAAAGATTGTAACATATCACCATTTAATACATGTACTATAATGTTTTCATGTTGGTTTGTAGGTGATCATAAAATTAAATTAATTTAAAGAAAGAACACACTTTTTAGCCAAGATTGTTACATTGATCAATTATTCAAGATAACCAGTTTTGGCAAGCAAAGCCATCATCTGATCCATTTTTTCCCCATTTGCCAACAATGGGTTAGGGTTTGCACACTTCCATAAAAAGGGGCACAAGGTGCAGAGTGTCACACTCAATAAATTTATCGGTGTTTTATCAATGTTTTTATTGAGAGAGACAACCTGGGCCAGGCTCCCATTTTTATGGAAGTATCCTATGCATGCCCTAGTCTGTTTTTGGTAATTGGGGGAAAAAATGACCTAATAATGCCCACTTTGTTTGCTGAAAGTGGAAGTGCAAAGGAAGTAGTTTAGATAATACTCCGTTGGCCAATACTTAAATGTTGCTCATCATTGTGGGATCGAAACCAAATAAATTTGATACAGAAGATTGAGAAGATCCAAAGAAGAGTTGCACAATTCATTTCAGGTTCATTTCATAGCTGTAAAAGTGTCACGGAGATTAGAGCCCATATGGGTGAATACTTAGAGGCTTCTCTTCTACAAACCATACACACCTGGAATAGGAAAAGGAGAAAGTGAGCCGGCCGCGGTGGCCGATGGGACTGCGGCGCATCAGTCACAGTCTGCGTGGCCACTACGGTCGGGGGTTTGAATCCCCCCTTGGGCATGGATATTTGTGCCATCCTTAGTATTAGCTAGTACATAAGTAGTTTGTAAGTTTAGGGACTGATGACCCCGTAGTTAAGTCCCATAAGCTCTACAAACGTTTGATTTTTTTTTTTTTTTTTAAGAAAATGCCAGCGACATACAAAGTAGTCTCCATCACACATAATGATATCGCTTGCTGAGTATGGATGTCCATGTATGCCTAGGTAATTCACTCAGTGTGTACTTCATTTGTTTCTGGCACATGTAACTAATTTTTATTTGTTTTGAATTGCATAATGTGAGTCGTCTTAATATTAGGAATTAAACCCTTTGCTGTGAACTAGTTGCAAGTCAGTTCCATTGTTCTAGCATATCTGCTGTTTCCAAATGTGTGTTTGTCAAAATTCTCATGATGTTTTGATAAACATTGTCACAAATTAACTGCTGAGAGACAGCAGCATTGTGGTATAGTGTGTAAAGTGTTGAATGCTGAAGGGAAAGTACTTGGGTTTGAGAGTCACTCTCTCTTTACATTTTAATTTAATATAAAGGTCTAGTGCCTTCTTGACGTATTGAGAAATAATGTTCCAGAAGTTTCTGTTTTTTTATATATACGGTGTAAGACCCTGGTTGGAGTTATTTCATTGTGTGCTCTTGTATGTGTGTGACAAGTGCTAAATTGATCATCATTGAGTGTAAACCAGTATTTGTTAATCCATTAATTACATCAATCTGTACCGCTACATGAAAATATAAAAGAAACAATCTGTAAATTATGTGTCTTGCTCTATAGATACAAGGAAGTTATAATTGAGAAGGATCCTTGCAGTTTGAATGGCACCTTTGAAATGATGATTTATGATAATGTTTCCAGTGACTCCCATGTTCAGTCTGTTAACATTTTTACTAACTCCACTAGGTAGTTACAGCAGATAGCCTCTGTATATATTATCACTCATCTTTTAAGTCAACCTGTTGTTGTTCCCAAACTCTCACACAATACTCAGAAATAGGCAACATTATTCTTACTATTGTATTCTCTTCAAATATGTGAAATCATTTCCAGAGTTCTCCTTACCAAACCTATACATATCCTTCAAAATTAAACATTTTGGAGTTAAAACAAATGTAAAATTGCAGTAAATACTAAATGTCAACAGCTTCACAATGTCCTCTTACTAACTGTGTAAAGGAGTTCAGCAAATAAAAATTCCCAAAGAATTTCATAGACATATCAAGATAATACACAGTCTGAAGACATCTAACTGAAAGTAAAATCTTTTATAAAATTTTGTCATATTGGGGGGGGGGGGGGCGATCCTTTCAATCAATAAAATGAAATATCCAAAAATTGCAGTTTAATTTGCTGAAACCAGTCATATAAATAAAAATTATAAACATTCTTGACTGTTTTTCGTAATAAAATCTTTAATTAAATGATAAGACCTCATAGTTCCAAGTTATGATTTAAAAAAATGGCTTTGGACACAAATAGAAGATACAGACTCTGACAACTTGAATTGAAGAACCTCAGTTGTGTTGGACATGAGAATATACCTGTCCTCTGATTATATGGCTAAATTGTGAGACATTCTACGACAGTACATAGTTTGTTAATATCATTTTTCTCTTCACTATTCCATTGAAAGATAACTGTGGGAACAATAAAGTACACAACACCATATTTAAGCATAGATTTCAGTAACGTTAATGTGTCTGATATTAAGCAATAAATATTTGAGAGGAAGTGATAGGTTTCTTGATTTTCAAAGAATGTGCTTTGAATTTTAAGAATAAGACATTCTGTGGTGCATGTTTCACCACTGGAATTGTTTGGTACTTAAATAATGCTTGCAGATTGACTCTTTAAGTTTCTGCACTTAGAAAAATATTATATTTGTGCAAGAAGCTTTATACCACTTGAGGTAAATGCTGTTATTTGTTTCATAATGGTGCAAACTAATCTCCACAGAGCACTATGTAAGTAGTTATTTTACATTTCTGGTGTTTCCAAACAATATGTAAAAATAATTAGAATGTCATCAACATGGTTTCTCATTACATTGCTAAAATTCATGTCTCCATATACTTCAACTCAGAAAAGAAATACACAATCTTTACAACCACAAGAAAATTTATAACCTCTATCTTTGTCATAACTGTACTGATGTGTGCAATAACTGCAACATATGTACACAATGGTTTTCACATGCAAAATGTACAGTGTAGGGCTCTGACCAGGGGAAGCTTGATTTTCAGGCCCATAGGAGCCCAACCCCACCACGAATTTTGTGATGTAATTTTGTTATGTGTATTTTTTTCGATGTTATATGTAACAGTATTACTGATCGAGTTCCTACTGTTGCAGAGAGACAGTATTACTCTGAACTGCTAATAGCTTGACCACTCTTTACCACTATTTCTCTCTCTCTCTCTCTCTCTCTCTCTCTCTCTCTCTCTCTCTCTCTCTCTCTCTCTCTCTCTCTCCCCCTCTCTCCCCCCCCCCCCCCCATCGACACACCAGTGCATCCTTCCACAGCAACAGACCTGTTTTCCTTTCCCACCCACCTAATGCTGGGAGCCGGCAACTGCTAGCCTTTGCTCCCTCTATGCCCCATGCAGTCATAGTGACTAGACCATGCGATTTTACCTCCCTCACTTCACCCATCACCAGTGTATTGTTTGGGGCCAACTCTGGAGTCCAGAAAACTCTAGTGCCTCTATCACATTACCACAACTCTCCTTTTCTTCTCTTGCCATCTGTTTGCATGTCTGTACAATGTTTGGGGTCAGTGTTGCAATGGAAGCAGGCTTGTCTTCGAAGGCAACTGAAAACAGCACTTAGACTGAAAGCACGTTTATTACGAACTTAGCATACACGCAGCACTGACCGACTCTCGGGCAGAGTGATCTGCTATTTATACACTGACAGAATTTACCAGAAATTAGAAGAACAGTTAACATAAGAAACAAGTAGAATATACAAATGAACATAAGAAAGATGTAGAACATTCTGGAATTGTTAATTACAAAGAAATAAATTTGTGCCAGGGGGCAGGATTGAACCGGTGACCTTTAGCACCACAGTCTGTGACGCTATCCCCTGCGCCACGCCAGCAGTCAGTGTATGTGGTCTCTCACGGCATTGCTCCCTCTCCTGCCCGCTGTTATGTTGCCTGTGGAGTTAGCTGCAATGTCCTGGATCTTAACCTTGTCATAGGTCCTCTGTAAGGCAGTTCATGAGAATCCTTCCTTTCTCCACTATTATGGACGATAGACGTTCCTGTCGTGGCTTCATCAGTAACATTACTGTCCTTAGCATCCTTGAACAAGAAGCCATTGTTGTGTACCTGCTCTTCAGGATCGTAGTAAGGCTTCATGCGCAGGATGTGAACAATGTCTCTTCACTTTTGTCGTTTCGCTGACGGCTATTAATCCTCAACTTCGTATGTGACGTCTGACAGGCGGCATATGACAAGATACGGACCAAAGTATCGCTTCAATAACTTTTCTGACAGTCCAACCTTCCATACAGGGGTAAAAATCGATACAAGATCTCCTGGGCTGTACACAACAGGTCGGTGCTTGTCGTTATACCGCTGACGGTCCTTCTCCTGGGCATCCAGTGTCCGTATGCGAGCCAGCTGTCTTGCTTCTTCGACCCTGGTGATGAGCTGTTTAACATAGTCATCCTGATTGTCGTCTGGTTGGAAAGGGAATAGCGTATCCATTGTCATCTCAGCTTCACGGCCATGGATCAGGAAAAATGGCGTGAAGTCTGTGGTGTCTTGTCTTGCGGTATTGTAAGCAAATGTCACGACTGGCAGAATTGTATCCCAATCCTGCTTAACATCGACATACATCTACAGCATATTGCCTAACGTCTTGTTAAAACGTTCCGTAAGGCCATTTGTCTGTGGATGGTATGCAGTTGTCATTCTGTGGACAATGTCGCACCGTGACATTACTTCTGATAGTAGTTTTGACTGGAATACTTTTCTACGATCAGATATCAGCACACGTGGTGCTCCGTGCTTCAAAATAATGTCTTCTACAAGGAATTTTGCGATCTCTGGAGCTTCTGCAGTCGGCACAGGTTTGGTGGTTTGGTGACAGCGTAGCGTGTGAGGTAGTTAGTGCAGACTATTATCCATCGGTTACCGGTTGTCGACTTCGGGAACCTCCCTAAAATATCGATCCCAACTCGGTGGAATGGAGCTGCTGCCGGCGGAATCGGTACGAGATGCCCTGGATGTAATTGTGGCACACGCTTCCGTCGCTGGCACTCTTTACAGTGTCTCACATAGTGCTTGACAGATCGGTAGAGACCTTTCCAATAATACCTGCGTCTGATTCTGTCTAGGGTCTTCACGAATCCCAGATGACTGGATATTGGAGCATCGTGTAAATATTTGAGAATAGCTGGCTGGAGATGAGCTGGAAGGACCAGTTGCCATTTGAGGCCCAGTGGATCGTAGTTGCTCTTATACAGTTTTCCGTTTATAAGTTGGAACTCTCCATTGGTCGGTTCTCCTTTCTCCAGGGCCTCTATCATTTTTAATAGTGCTGGATTTTCCCTCTGTTCAGCTGTAACGTCATCTAATTCAGTGAGGGCTGAAATTTCATTAATGCTGTTGTGTTCCACTAATGGATTCCTCGAAAGGCAGTCGGCATCCTTGTGTTTGTGCCCGTTCTTGAATACCACTGTGACATCGTACTCTTGGAGTCTTAGTGCCCATCTTGCTAGTCGACCTGATGGATCCTTCAAGTTAGTCAGCCAACACAAAGAATGGTGGTCTGTCATGACGGTGAATGATTTGCCGAATAAATACGGCCGGAACTTGTTGATAGCCCAGATAACTGCGAGACATTATTTTTCAGTTGTAGAGTAGTTTATCTTGGACTTTGAGAGTACTCTTGACGCATAGGCTATCACTTTTTCAGCACCTTCCTGAACTTGTACAAGCACTGCACCAATCCCATAACCACTGGCGTCTGTGTGAAGCTCCGTTTCTGCATTCTCATCGTACAAGGCTAGCACTGGTGCGGAAGTTAGAGCCTCCTTAAGTGTCCGGAAAGCTCTTTCTTTTGTCTCATCCCAGTAAAACTTGGTGTCTCCCTGCAGAAGTTCTTGTAATGCCTTGTTATAAAATCCTTTTATGAAACGTCGGTAGTATGAGCACAGCCCGATAAATCTCCTCACATCATGAATGTGCTGAGGAGTTGGAAATTCTCTGACTGCTCTTACTTTATGTGGATCTGGACGGACACCATCTCCGTTGACTAGGTGCCCCAGGATCATTATCTCCTTGTCGACGAAGAGGCACTTCTTTGGATTGAGGCGGAGTCCTGCAGTCTGAACACACTTCAACACAGTTGACAGGCGACTCAGATGTTCTTCAAATGTTTTCGAGAAAACGACGATGTCATCTAAATAGCTATGACACATCGTCCACTTAAGGTGTTGAAGCAAGTTGTGCATCATGCATTCGAATGTGGCCAGAGCATTACATAATCCAAATGGCATTACTTTAAATTCATAGAGGCCGTCAGGTGTAATAAAAGCCATCTTCTCCCTGTCAGCTTCGTCAACCTCGGTTTGCCAGTAACCTGTCTGCATGTCCATAGTTGAGAAGTATGTTGCTCCTTTCAAGCAGTCTAAGAATATACGTGTGAACATAAGAAAGATGTAGAACATTCTGGAATTGTTAATTACAAAGAAATAAATTTGTGCCGGGGGGCGGGATTTAACTGGCGACCTTTAGCACCGCAGTCCGTGACGCTATTCCCTAAGCCACGCCGGCAGTCGGTGTACGTGGTCTCTCGCGGCACGTAGCCTGAATTTCTACGTACATCCCTTAATGTGCCCACATGTAGTTGCAGGCCTTACAACACTTAACCCCTCTCTACCCATTGTCACTTGTCATGGAAATTATCACAAACAGGGCCATCTCTGAATAAACTTCTATTATCATGAGCTGTATGGTTGAAACTTAAATATTCTTACAGTGATTTAAAATTATTAAAGTAGATAGTTTAATGTATTAAGTATGCAAGAGATTTTAAATATCAAACAGTTACATGATCTTTAAAAGATTTCATAATGCCTTGACTCAATCGAAACAAGAACGTAACTTGCTGCAATATCCAGTTCTGCCAAAAAGTTGTGGTTTATATTAAATAAAGGAAAACTACATATGTAGTCTGTTACTTGCTGGTGTTAAATTGTGGACAACAAAGTAGATAGAAAACCAGTGTATCTTGTTTATCTGACTAATTTCAGTACCTCACAAACAAAATGAAATAAAATTGGCAATTTCACTTCTGTGTACACTTTATTACTGGATGATTTTATGGTTGTATATTTATGTTAGTTGCTGTTTGTTTTTAGTATTCTTTGAGTGGAAGTCATATAACAACTTATTGGGAACGGTACCATTATGAAGTGAATTGGCTTTACACCTGGGCACCATCAACAAAAATGAGCACCAACTGCCACAATCTGTGACAATGAAAGCTTCAGTTGGCTACCCCACATACAAATGGCCGCATACTACTGATGCTCTTGTAACACTTCATGTTTCATTACAATAAGAGAATACATTATTTTGTAGACAGTGCTGTTGTATACAGGAATGTTACAATGCCAGAAAACTGTAGAAAATGCAGAATGTCCTATAAGGTATTTATGATTGATACAGAGACTGCCACTTGACACTTACCATAAATAAATGTACCACACTGCAGTTAGCTAGATGAAGAGGCTTCGCCTGAAGTCCTCTGTCCATTTACTTAACACCGGACAGCCCACACACTTCTGTACTCCACCAGGATCATTCTCTGCTATAGACCTCACATTTTGGTCTCCAGCCCTTGCCCCTACCATTCATTGGGAAGTGGATGCTGACCTTCACGGAAGTGATCACTTCCCAATTTGGATCAACCAGCCAGATGGAATGGAGCCCATTAGACAACCACCAATGATGGGTGTTTAGCAGAGTGGACTGGACCCTTTACGGCAGACTGACTGAATTTGATTGCCACTTTAGTGTCCAAGAATGGGTGGACCATATCACCCAAACAATGCACCATGCTGCTGCAGCTTTTATTCCTCAGTCTTCAGGCCAACCGAGAAGGCACCCCGTCCCATGGTGGAGTGACAAATGCCGCTCTCCAATAAGGATGTGGCCCACAGCTCTGCGTCAGTTCAAAAGCCGGCCAACTGCAGAGAACCACACAGCCTTTCAGGTGGCAAGAGTAAGGTGTCAGCAAATGATTCAGGAGAGCAAGAAACGGTCATGGCACAGTTCTTCAGTACCATTAATCGTTCCACCAAAAGTTCGCAAGTATGGGAGACAATCAGGAGAATATCTGGAAGAGGATGAACCCTCGAGTGATGGCGCAGACTATGGCGGAACATTTTTCCGCAGTCACTTCTACTGCCAGTCAGACTCCTGCTTTCAAAAGGCACAGATTGTCTGTGGAGAGGGATTGTTTGGACTTATCAACATTACAATTGCGCCATTTTCATGTGGGAGCTCGATTCTGCACTATGATCCACTCGTGACACATGCCCTGGTTATGATACATTACAGCATGCTACAGCACCTTACAGATTGAAATAAAGAAATTCTCCTCACCCTTTTTAATGAAATTTTGCAGTCGGTTCACTTTCCCAACTCCTGGCATTAAGCACCTATTATTCCTCTTTTAAAGCCTGGAAAGGACTCTGCATGCTCGAGTAGTTATTGTAGTGTTCCTCTCAATAGCTGTGTGGAAAGACTTTGGAGCGGATGGTCAAGCGCCGCCTCATTTGGATATTAGAATCCAGGTAGCTCCTTAGTCACTTCCAGTGTGGTTTCAGGAGACATCGTTCCACCTTCGATAACCTGGCCTTACTGGAGACGGCATTACAACAGGCTTTCCTGCAAAGGCATCATCTTTTGGCTATATTTTTTGACATTGAGAAGGCCTATGACAATACTTGGTGGCATCTTATTCTCAGATAGTTCCACAATTGGGGTTTTCGTGGATGTTTTCCCACTTTCATCAAGTCCTTTCTTTCTCCATGCTATTTTAGATACAAAATCGGTGACACCCTTTCTGATCATTTTGAATAGGAGGATGGAGTCCATCAGGGCAGCGTTTTAAGTGTGATTTTGTTTGCCATAGCTATTAACAGTATTATGTCCATTGTTAAATGTCCTGTTAAGTGTTCCTTATTTGTTGATGACTTCACTCTCTTTTGCTCTACATCCAACCTAGCAATGGCAACACATCAGTTGCAACTAACTCTTTGATGTTTTCAACCGAGAAATCTGTATGTGTTCTTTTTAACCGCACTTGTTCCATTTTCAGTCTGTCTGAACTGCGAATGAGGGATGCCGTTTTACATTTTAAAGACACATTGAGGTTTCTGGGTCTCACATTTAACACAAAACTTTCATGGCTGCCACACTTGAAAGATTTGAAAAGACGGTGCCTAAAAGCACTAAACATTTTAAGATGTATTTCCCATACGTCATAGGGAGCAGACAGGACTTGCCTGCTCCGATTTTATAGAGTCTTTGTGCGATCACAGCTTGATTATGGTTCCACAATGTATGGGTCTGCTCGGCCATCCTTTTTAAAGATGCTGGACGCGATGTTCACCATACAAGAATTCGGCTGGCCACTGGGGTGTTCAGAACAAGCCCCATACCAAGTCTCCGTGCTGAGGCTGCTACTAAATATTAGGTGACGGCTGCTCATGGTGTGCCAAGTGTACAAAACACTGTCCACACCCTTCACACCTGCATTCTATACCATAGCTAATCCTCAGTTGGAAAAGCTTTTTCTTAATCAGTAACGGGCTACGAGACCTTTTGGGATCCGAGCAAGGGATTGCCTTTTAGATATGGAAGTGGTAGATCTCAATGTTTTACATCGAAGTTGGGGAAGATTTCCACCTTGGCTTCTCCAGAGGCCCTGACTTGTTTTAGATCTCATGACTTAAGAAAGGTGAAACTTCAGATTTTACCTTTCAGTCTGTGTTTTTTATTTTAGATATGCATCACACTTATACAGTGGTGTACACTGATGGTTCGAAACAGGATGATTCCATCAGCTGCTCTGTCATTTTCTCTGGCCATGCCATCTGGATTCTTCTTCATACACATTATTCTGTTTTCTCAGCAGAGCTTTATGCGATTCTGAAGGCACTGGAACAGATCAGGAGAGATCGGGGTAAACAGTTTCTTCTCTGCTCCAACTCTCTTAGTGCACTGCAATTTTTACGTCAGCTCTATCCAGTTGTGCCGTTATTGCAAGACATACAGGATGCACTGTCCCTTTTCCAACGTCAGGGGAAAGAGGTCAAGCTTTGTTGGGTGCCAGGATATGTTGGAATTCTGGGCAATGAAGAAGCCGATCGGGCCGCCAAAGAAGACTGCTGAGATGGTGTTGTGGCATGGTGCCCTATTCCTCTGCATAATGTCACTTGCTTGTTGCAGCTGTGGTCCCTGCAGTTGTGGGAGGAGGAATGGCTGTCAGTAACGGATAACAAGCTGCAGTTGCTGAAGCCCACTACCCGTCTGTGGCGATCCTCCTGCTGGCCCCTCAGGCAGGATGAGGTCGCTATTACCTGCCTCTGAATCCGACACTGTCCACTTACCCACAGATTTGTGATGCTTGTGGTATGGATTACTGTACGCCACATTTTAGTAGAGTGTACCTTGTACCGGGTACAGAGAACAGAGGTGGATCTTGGTGCAGATTTGCCACATATTTTAGGTGATGAAAAGATGAGAGTGTTCAAACTTTTAAAATTTTGCGACGTTTCTGGACTCTGGCCTAAGCTTTTAGGCTGTAGGTTTTAGTGTATTGTATATTTGGGGATTGATACCTTTTCTTCCTGCAGCCAGTCAGCTTTAGTCCTCTGCTCTGTCATTTCAACTTCTTCATCCACATCTTACCTAATTTTACATAACTTAGATATCCAATCAGTGATTTCTTGATCATTGTAGAGCTAGACCCTTGTATTAGTTTTGAGCTGTAAACTTTCTGCATGTGCCCACAATGGCGAGTATTTGAGGCACGCATTAATCTCGTCTGCCGCAGTGCCTCGCTCGATGACCGGCGGCGAGGAAGACGACGACTCCACCCATCAAGATTTCATTACCAAGGATGTCATTCAAGTTCCAGTTGAGCACCTTGATCGCATGCTTGTGTGACATTGAGCATTCATCCCACAAAATTAATTTGCACTGCTACAAGAGAGCGGTGTGACCACTGGTCTTGCTTATACTGCAAGTGGGTGTTTCCTCACGCACAAGGTTCAAAGGAAGCTTGAATACCGAGTGGGCAGTTCTTCCTCCGCTGAGCAAGTTCATGGCTATACCAGAGGACGCAACGGCTACCGCAACATTCCTGTCCTTGTGCAACTGGGCCAGCAGCAAATTCAACAGGAATGTCTTGCCAGTGTCCCCAGGTGCATCCAAGAAAAAGAGACCCCCAATTCCACTCTCCACGCAACTCAACATTGTATTGAAAATGTGCCTTTGCTCTGGTAAAAGCAAGGGCTCAGTTTGGCCAACATGGGCCTCCAAGGCTGTTGTGTCGTAACTGAGTTCCCTGAGCAAATCAGTAAACAACTCTCCTGATCATTGTGGGGTGGGCATGTCGAAATCAGACAGCAATTTCCTCACCATCGAGTAAACTTTATCCTCAATAAGCTTAACAGATTCGTTAAAATGTATTTCATCACTGACCTGTGCTGTCCCTTGGTATTGATGTTTGATGTCTTCAGATAACACTCTTTTATGTTTGTTCCAAAGTGCCATAGGGTTCGAGAGTCCACAGTTGCTTAGCATGATAGAAAAGAGCTCTTTCAGCTTGGCTGATGACCGGCACAATACAGCGTCCTCTATTGTAGTGTCTGAATGACCATCATCTTCCAAAAGTCCCATCACCTCATATGCTTCCTGGAATGTGGCTTTTACTTGTCCGTTGACTGTTTTCTGGGCCTGAAAACTGATGGGGCCATGGACACAGGCCAGAAGCAAATGTACACAATAACACTCAAGTGTGTTACATGCACTGCCTAAATTCTGCCCAGGGCACCTGATGCCTTCACATTTTGCTATCCTTCGATCGGCGTGCCCTGCACACATCATTTTCATTTTTTCTGTGATGTATTCCATTTGTAATATTTTGGCACATCGGCGTACAGCAATGTTCTGGCAAATTCGTCAGTCTGGCACAGGCAGTAAAATATGGTGAGGATGGTAGTGGGCTGTGCTGCTATGCAATCGCGCAAATTGGACTCTGTAAAGTACATGTGCTAGCTTTTGGGAAGATGCACCACTAGATGTGTCACTGTCGGATGCCTCTTGTGAAGCGGCAAGCCATGCAGCTTTGTTGCTACCGACATATCGGCCGGCTCTAAACATCTGCACTTCATCTCTTGGGTCAATGTTAGCATAGCCCTGCTGTTGCACAATAAATATCGCCTGGTCACTGGCTTTATTCATGTATTTGCAAATGTATTTAATTGCCTTAACCGAGTTGCAATACTCCACATTAATGTGGGCATTAAACATTTTGCAAAGGAGACGTGAGTAGGGAATGACCCAGCTGTTGTCTGGTACGATTTCTTGTGCCATACCTCTCAGTTTCATTGTGACTGTATGTCATGCTCTACATCTGTACAATGGACATCCATTCTCACTCATTTGGGTCTCATTTTTAATAGTGATCAAGGATACTTTTTGCTTTATTTTCTATCCTTCATGCACGGGGACATAGGGTTTAGCATTCTGCAAGGACAGTGGAGTAGGCTCTTCGTACCTGTGTCAAATAGCTGCTTGTCCACATTGGGGTCAGGTAGCTCTGCTGATATCAGTGCATTGATTTGGTTCGGCCACAATTTCTGTTTTAACCATAGCAGCAAGTGTATATGCGGCAAGCCACGCTTTTGCCACTCAGTGGAATACATGAAGCACTGCACTTCACCAAAAACTTGCCCTTTTGTAAGGAGGGCCACCAGCTTTTTGTACTTTAATCTTAAAAAGGCATGCTACAATGTCATGATGATCTGTCGGTATTTGCCTGACCATCAGTTCTTCCCTGATCTCGGCCCAGGCAGTGTTGCACGTAAAGGTGATAAATAAGTCCAGTCCACCATAGTTCCAGGCATAGGAAAACACGCCATGAGTATATTCATGAAGATACCTTGGACTATTGACAAATGATGACAGGAGAATGACCGTCTTACTTAAGTTGTTCAGATTTACATTGGCATCATTCGCAATTGCATCTTGGAGATGAACGTAATTCTCTGCATGCAACTTTCTTTGGTTTAGCACTATGAACCTTAGATGATCACTCTCCAGCTTCACGTACATGTCTACCAAAAATTGCGACAAAAGTACCCTACACTGCAATGGCAAGTTGAAGTCAGGCTTACAGACCATCAGGTGAAATGCATAGAAATCCTTACATGTAACTTTTTTGTTTGGATTCGGTTGCCCAGTCGCAGGATTCATTTGAGGAATACTGAAATGTTATCCTTCTTGCCCTTTCCAAAACATAATGGGATACTGTAGAACATCATAGTAGCAGTGCGTGTCCACGATCCGGGTGACAGAGTCATCTTGCTTGCACAGGATAATGTCCCTGGGGGTGGTATGGTCAGCACTTGCGACCACAGCTGCGACCTCAGCCTTGATCGGTGCGCTATGGCGTCGTGTGCTGCCTGCTTGGCACACGATGTGCATGAATCACTACCTTGCATCAATCGTTGGGCATGTTGTCCAGATGTGTTTTAAACTTGAGCACCAATACATTGTGATCATGCAGAACTTTCTGAATTTTCTTTACAGTCATGCGTTCAAGTCCATGAATAATTTGACACTGTCTGTCAGTCTCTCTCTCGTCATCCCCTATAAAGTAAATTTGCAAAAATTTAGCTTCACCATTGAATGGAGGTAAAAGGGACCCAATTTTATGGTGCACTTGTCCCTGCACCCTAAAGGTCAGTGAAAACCCAGGCATGGCTAGAATTCTATCTGCCCCAAAGGAGGTCATGTGAAAACATTCATTATATTTCCTTATACAGTTTAGGAACTGCTGTGACTCGTCAGTATCTCAAGAAAATAATTACTTTAAAGGATCCACTGGCTTTTCTAACTTAGGTACAGATACCTTGCCACCAGTGCAACACATTCTCGCCATTTCCTCCTTCCAGTTAAGTGCACCACAATATCTGCATGCCTTGATCATACGGTCAATTGTGATGAGTCTGTGGTTACTGTAATCCAAAGTTGCATCATACTTGAAAGCACAATTTTTTTACGAAACCCCAGGTATTAATGGAAAATACGTGCCAATGTTGAACTTGTCGTTGTGCAACACCTTGTCGGCGTGCGTCTGCTTCTTCGGCTGTCTCAGAAACTATGAATATGGAAGGTGATCTGGAAAAATTTAGTCATCTAGCCCTATTGTTGCTAGGTGCTGTAATTTTCACAACCAGCAGTACATCTCAGGCATTGTTTATAAAACAATATATTCATTATGCTTGGAAGTCTTAACAACATTTTGTGACAGAAACAAAATTAGGCAAAATAAATTACCAATAGCTTAAGAACAATATCTAGAGTTGTAATTAGAGAATACCATTAAGCTGAAATATTAAATTAAATGTATCTATCAGTAGTTATTTGGTGAAAGATGTGTTAATGAGAAGCACAATTGAATTACCACAGACTGACAAATCTGCTCTGATGTAAAACTTTGCACTGACTTGTTTTACATTTGCCAATATTCTATGTTTGGACTCAGTGAGCTTTGTTGCATCTTCCATTCTGTTTTGACATGAAAAGAAAGTATTAGAACAGTTGTTATTACATATGTATAGTATTCCAGGTTACCAGTAAGCCAGATTGCTCTTTCATGTTTTATACATTCTGATAGCATTATTTACTTCCATTCATTTATGTGACTATATTTCTTCCCCCAGATATTTGAAGAATGGTGCGAGTAATATCAGTTCATCATTTTGCAAATCAGGATATCCATAAATGTGAAGAACCTTTAGCAGTAACTACTGCACCACCTGATCGTTTACTGTTGGCTCAGGCGCAGCATGCCATTGAAGTGCGTGGTTTAGCTGAGGGTGGAGATGTTCTGTTCACTTTTCCTACTGTCGATGAAGTGCGTCAGATGGTGTATTGTTGTAATGGTGAGTAAAAGCGGCTCTTTTTTTCCAAATGTATTTCCTTCTGTGAAGTTAAACTATGATATCCATAAATACATATGGAAGGTCATAACTGAATCCATGTAAACTTTAAAATCATTATCTGTATTATTTCAGCCTTTATTTACTCATTCACTGTGTTCCAAAGATCCTGTCTTGTTGAAGGACTTCCAACCACATGAAACTATCCATACTACATGTGTGCAACTGGATTAATAGTTAATTGTTGTTAAACTACTATACATTATTGTCTGTGCTCCAGTTGCACAATTGCACTGTCTGCCGAAGGCCCTTAGGGCCACCAGACTACACCTGCTTCTGTGAAGGTTGGGGCTGCCTAATTTGGAAGGAGTCCTCCACCCTCCCTCACCCTCCCTCCCCAACCATTGGAGGACTGCTCCCCATCTGTCAGCCAGACAAGCAAAGACCTCATCTTGCTCCTCTTGCAAGGAGGGTTGCCTCGGGTACTATCCTCCTTAGTTTCTTCCATGTATTCCAGCCATTTGCTGAGGGAACCACAAACTGC
This sequence comes from Locusta migratoria, assembly GCA_026315105.1. Lineage (NCBI taxonomy): Eukaryota > Metazoa > Arthropoda > Insecta > Orthoptera > Acrididae > Locusta > Locusta migratoria. The sequence continues at coordinate 371,639,869 of CM048755.1, forward strand.
TGGTCAAAGGGCTTCCTGGTTTTCATCGCTCCTTGAAGTAAATTTTGAGAAGCCCTCTTAGCATACCAAACAAACCAAAGTAAAAACAAGAGGAGGAGAATTAGAAATATTAGAAAAAGCACTTGTAACTTATGATTCTGGGGATACAATGGAGATCCTAGTGTCCTCTGAGGCCTAGAACTCATTGGAGCCTCAGGAACAGTGGACATTGATGCCACTGGCATTCACCCAGTGGCAACTGGTGATCCTGTGGCATAACCTGTCCCTTCATCCACTCATGGCTTCCCAGGACACTGTAAGTGTAATTTTTCAGTGGAACTGTGGCATATTTTTCCACTACCTGGCTGAGTTACAACTATTAAGCATTGAAAATGTTTGACAACATTGCTTGGAAATCTGCAATCTTTATTCTATTTAATTCTGAATCAGTCAATGATCACATTCTCATTAGTACAATTGAAACTGGTTTTGGCCTACTAATGATCCCTCTTCAAGTCTGTAAACTGTTATAATATTTACAAAGTTAAAGAAAGAGTCAAATTGGTGGCTTAACTGCCACAGGTTATATATATATCACAAAAAACAGGCATTTTACCACATAAAGTTGGCTTCAGCCAATGGGGAATGTTCACATAAAAAGGCATTCCAAACAGTCAAACGAAAGTGTGACAGAACAGAATTAAAATAATTAATACGACGTTATTTAAAAGGAAGTGTTTAAGCCTATGTCTATAGGGGAACTAAACTTTCCCTTAAAAGTTTTAATGATTTTACTCTTATGGTATTAGTAAAATCAATTCAATTTCCAAAGAAATATCATTATCAATAAAAATCATATATACATATATAAAAATTAGCAACTTTCAGAACATATAATTGAATAAAAGCAATATTTATTTTTATTAAGATAGCATGTGTAAAAGACTTAGTGGTGATTGTCTGCTGCCTGTTGGCATTTCCGTGGAAATGCCATAATCAAGATGACCATTTGCAGCCAGTGATGTATTCAGCAAACACCAATGGTTGCCGTGACAATGGCCATGGTTGTTGATATCTCTAGACACAGATAATGTAGTGCAGCAGATGTTATTGGTGCAAGTACATTGATATACCCTTGCCAGAAATTCATTTATAAAATTATGAAAGACATTGCTGCGTGAACATTTACATGGAGGGATGCACCTGTGGAACGAGAGTCTTATAGCGACTTCTCCTTCAGATCTGTACATAAAACTAACATTGAGACAGATAATTAACAGTGTTATGCAAGTTAGTTTCATAACAACATTGGTACAACTAGTTAAAAAAGATTTCATGCAAATAATTTACAAATGCATATAAAGTTGGAGGTTGAAGTTAATGGTTGTGGTAACAATTTGCTTTGTCATTGATACAACAATGTGGTGGACTATATTTAATGTCTTTTATAGCCAAAAAAAGGGAATAATTAATCAAGTTGAATGATATTTTTAAAATATAAATACGTATTTTTTTCCTTTTAAATATTTCTTTGACATAAAAGTAATCCTTTGGTCCTTTTAAATGAACAGTTAGACTTTCAAGAAAACCTTTTTTTGATTTATTCAAACATGTCATTTAAAAGGTTTGCTGCTTTCCTGGATATTTTTATTTTTGTAACTCTGGCTACACTCCTATACTTTACAACTGCATTTACTCTAATGATTTCATACTGGTTTAGATGACATAGAAAAATAATATATAATTATATTTAAAATTTCATACAAATTGATTAATGATTCTCTCTTTTGGCTATGATAGCTGGCAGTAGATCACCACTAAGTATTTTACAGAGGCTGTCTTAATACAAATAATTATTGCTTTGATTCAATTTTATGTTCTGAAAGTTGCTAAATTTTTTATTTTTATTTTTTTATATGTGGTGTGTCTAAAAAGTTTGGTGAATGCTGTCAGACAACAACCAAAACAAAAGATACAAACAAATGTTCTTTATTGCCCTTCAAAATAATTGCCACCTCTTACAACACACTTTTGCCAATGTTCATACACCTTCTAGAAACTATCAGGAAAGGCCTCTTGTGAAATCAATTGCAGAATAACTGTCATATGATTATTGATGGCTTTCATCTCTGCAAAATGTTCACCTTTCATGGTCACCTCCAAATGGTGAAAACAGGAAGAAATCCTCAGGTGCTGTATCAGGGGAGTATTGTGGATGAGCAAGCACAGTTACCATCTTCTGTGCAAGGGACTGGTGCTCACAGATTGTGCAGTGTGCAGAAACATTGTCAAGGAGCAGCATCCATTTTCCAGCCCTGTGCAACTCTGGCCGAAGCTGCAAGATACACTGTAGGTTCTTTTGAAGAGCTGCATTCATGCTGCAGTGCATGCGCAGTACGAAAAGTCGTATTTGAAAAGCTGCAGGTCCTGTTCCTGTAGTCTGCCTGCAGTTTATCCACTGTTTGAAGAGCTGCAGGCCGGAAGCTCATACAGGCAGAAGCTGCAGGAGAAAATTTTCCCTGCAGCTCTTGCAGCCAGACTCGTGCATGCACATAACTCTCAGGCTTTTAGTGAGGGTATAAGACATGCCTGTGTTCAAAGTTTTCTGAAGTTCACAGCGTTGTAGTGTATAAGTGTACTGCGTGTTACTTCTGTCATTCTGTGTTTCTTCTCCTGTTTGTAAAGGAAATTCATTATTTGTTTCTGTTTATTGATGTATTAGTATTTTAATTTATAAGTATTATATTTGTTTGTATAAAATCACCTGTAAACTTTAGAAGAGTATTTTCAAATTCCATTTGTTCCAGATGTCTAACAATTCAGATTTTGTGTCCAGTGATGATGATTTCGATGAAATGTTGCACCGAAATAAAAGACAGAAGAGTGAATTTATTTATTATTATTTTTAAAATATGTGGTGCCGCAGTATTTGAAACATGAATTGGTAGAACATTTTTGGGTGTTTCTTTATTATTCTTGTAAAAGTCTATTATGCTAATATGGTGTTTCTGCACCACACAGGTGGTTCCTGTTCTTGTACAAGTTCTTGTGTAGGTAATTACACAGATACAAGAGTAGGTGCGGGAGCTTGGAACTTTAAAAAATCCGTGCCTGCAATTAAAGTAAGACTTTAATATGGAAATTTTCAAACTGGATTACATAGAAATACACAAAATATTACACTTCAATTCCTTAAACATAAGAAAGTAACTTACTCTTAGACACTGGCACAATAAGTCGCTCTCTTCTGCTGGTTTCCCGCCATCTTCAAACTACACAGAACAAGTGAGCACACACGTGATACACAAACTGCAGGCTGCAGGTTAGTGTTCGAAGAGCCCCGGCACCATGCACGGCACGTCATCGTCACAGCACATGTGCAATAGTGCTTGCATTGTTGCTGCAGGATCTGCATCCATGCAGCTCTTCAAACAAACATTGTAACGATTGATCCAAAAGGGATTGGTAAAATGCAGCATTAATGGTTTGACATGCTAGAATAAATTCCTTGTGGATGATGCCATTGTCAAATAAGATGATCAACAGTGTTTTCATGTTCAATTTTTATAGATAGCCTTTGGCCTTTTTTCTTAAAGTCATGAGGAAGACAGTGATCACCATGACATTGATCACCATTTTGATTCCGGATTGAACTGGTAGCACCAGTTCTCATCTCCATTGTGCTATGATACTTCCTCTTACACTGACTATGTTCAACTGGTTGCAGTCTGTTTACACTGCCAGTCACATGCAGTGCATGCTGTGTGTCGATTCTCCTCAAGTCTCTGAAGACCCATGTGCATGTGCGCACACATGCACTAAGTTGCTGTTCAGTTATGACACCATTCGCCATATATATGTATATACAGTTCTTATTGATAATGACATTTCTTTGGAAACTGAATCAAATCTGATAATACCAAAAGATGATAATCATTAAAATTTTTAAGGGAAAGTTTAGTTCACATATAAACATAAGTTTAAACACTTCCTTTTAAATACTGTTGTTCAAATTCCTTTAATTTGTTCCTTCATAGTTTTGTTTGATTGTTTCAAACACCTTTTTATGTGAACATTCCCCACTGGCTGAGATTGACTTCACATGGTAAAATGTGCGCACTTCTGTGATATATAATCCATGGCAGTACAGCGACTAGTAGTGGTTATCAAACAGTATGACCTGTACATCTACTCCTTGGGGTTCCAGCCAAAGCCACATTGGGTAACGCAGTGTTTATTTTTTACTTTTGTATATAATTTTGACTTACTCTTTAATTAATATTATAACTATTTACAGACTTGAATATTAACAACACTAGGCTGAAACCAGTCTCAAATATACTAGGGGTGTACAAATGAAAAGGTACGAAATGTCTTAACAACCAGACCAATTTAAATTCAAATACGCTGCTTTGGGATAATGTAGTGCAGCATCTAGGGATGAGAAGAATGCATCGTCACCTCCCCCTCAAAACTTCAAGGCTGTGCTCTCACCAGGCAAGGTGATGCTCACCATCTTTTTTGATGTCTGAGGTACGATACTCGCCAAATTCCTTGAGCATGGAAAAACAATAGCGTATGCAAGTCCATCAAGAGCAAATGACCTGAGCTGCTAACGGAGGGAGTGATTCTGCTCCATGGTAATGCACATTCCATGCATCTACAGGGTCACACAAAATGTACTGGCCAAATTAAAGTGGGAGCAGCTCGAGCATCCGCACTACATAAATTAAAAGAATTTGTACGACGTTATTTGAGGCTATGTCTCTAGGGGAACTAAACTTTCCCTTAAAAGTTTTAATGAACTGGGGGTCCTTTGGCTCGTTAAACAGTGGGGTAGTTGTTTCAAGCCTGTGGGGATGATTTTTGAATAAGGACTTCAATTATACCCACAATGTCATTTCATACCTTTTCATTTGACCACCTCTTTTCCTAATAACATGATCATTGACTGATCTACAATTGAATATAAACTATTAACAATTTCACCCACTTTCATCATTGCCCTTCGGGAAACCTGGTTTCCAGCGTGGGTGGATTCTTCAACTCTGTTTATAGTGAACCTGTGTCTGTGCAAGGGTAAGTACAACACATATTAACATCTGTGTTTTCCTTCCTCTGGACGGTGAAGTACTGCAAAATGTGTTGGCTGCACTGATGTTCCTTGCTCCCCCCCCCCCCTCCCCAGCTTATCTTCTGTTGGTTGACTTCAACACCCACAACTCTTTGTGGGGTAGCACCATGACCACTGCCAAAGGGAGAGGTGTCAAAAATCTCCTGACACAGCTCAATCTTCATCTTCTAAATAGTGGTGCACCCCCACATTTCATTGTGGCGCATGACACCTATTTGGCCATTGATCTTTCAGTTTGCAGCCCAGGCCTTATGCCATCTATCCACTGGAGAGTGCATATCGACTTGTGTGGTAGTGACCACTTCAAGATCTAACTGTCTGTCAGTCCTCTAATGTTTGCTCAGGTGGGCTCTTAATAAGGCTGACTTGAAATGCTTTCACCTCTGTAGGATCTCCATCACATGGTAACATAAATTTTGTGATTCAAAATCTAACCATGACCTTTATTTCTGTGGCCACGTCCACAATCCCATGTTCTTCAAGATCTCCCTGGCAGAGGACAGTGCCCTTGTAGTCACCAGAGGTCGCTGAAGCAATTAGAGACTGCAGATAGGCTCTCCGGCATCATAAGTGACACCCATCCTTGGACCACCTCATTGCCTTTGAGTGGCTCGATGCCCAAGTCTGACAACTAATCATAAGATCCAAGCAGGAGTGCATCACACATTCTCCATCCAAGGTGTGGACAAAAGTCAAATGTTTCTACAAATACCAGACCATATGGGTGTTCCCAAGATTTCCACGAACGGAGCAGTCTGTACGAGCAGTTTGCTGTGCATTATGCTCTGAGTTCTGTATCTAGAAATTACCTACCAGCCTTTCACATTCTAAAACAACAGATGGAAAGAAAGTGTTTTCTTTTTTTTAACGCTATCTGAAATCATACAATGTACCATTCATTGAGTGGGAATTCCTCAGTGGCCTTGCCCATTGCTCCAGTACAGCTCCAGGGTTAGACTGAATTCACTACCAGATGTTTAAACACCTCTCCATGCATACCCAGCATCAAATTCTCGGTGTCTTTAACTGAATCCGAAGAGAGCATGAGTTTCTGTCACAATGGCAGGAAAGTGGCATTGCCCCAGTTCCAAAATTGCTAGAGGTAGATGACCCAACACTGGTGATCCGACAGTTGTATTGGCTCCTCGAGTCTTGAGGCCTTCTGGCTCCTTGCCTGGGGGATTTGTATGAAGGCCGCTCGACCACCAATAGTCTGGTATACCTCGAGTTGTCTCTCTGTACAATCTTTGCCCGATGTCAGCACCTCATTGCCTTCTTTTTGTATTTACAGAAGGCTTATGACTTGACATAGAGACACCACATCCTCCCTACAATGCACGAGTTGGGTGTCTGGCGTCCATTCCCAATATTAATTCAGAACTTCCTGTTGCTCCATTTTTACAGGGTCGAAGTTGGTGCTTCCTACATTGTTTCCCATATACAACAGAATGGGTTTCTGCAGGGCTCTATCTTGAGCATCCCTCTGTTTTTAGTGGCAATTAAGGTCTAACAGCATCTGTGGGGTTCTAATTGTCACCCTCAGTGTCGCGCAATGACAATTGCGGGGAGCCATACAAAAGGTGCACTCGTGTGCTCTGGCCCGTGGCTTTCAGTTTTCAGCTGCAGAGACTAGAGTCGTGCACTTTTTTCAGCATCCTAATGCTCATCTCCATCTAGAATGTTACCTTAATGATGCCCCATTCAATATTGTGATTGTGAAAATTTATCACTTTTTGGGTCAGGTTTTCAATACCCAGCTGATTTGGTTTCCTGGTTGATAGGTTGGCCAAGCAGACTACAAGTAAACCAATTCTGGAGGTCAGCATCCCAGTAACTGATCTCCAATCGATATTATACTGGAGAGTGTTTGGGATATGGTATTCATAATGGCAGAACCTGACTGTTCCAAACAAACTACGTGTCATCAAGGAAGCTATGAATGCGTTGAGGTACTCTATGTAGGCCTGTTGCAGGGACTATGGCGTCCTTTGCTAGCTCTGCATTGTCCATACCTGGCTGACTCATGGTCATTTCATCCTCGTGAGGACCCTTCTCAGTGTTGTGGTTTGTGCTTGACAGTAGTCCACATTTTATTGGACTCTCCTGATCTAACTGCCTTGAGATGGACTGTTAATCTTCCTAACATGATGCATCTGATGTTAGGTGCAAATGGCTGATTCAGTTTAAGTTTTAACTGCAAAGGAGGTTTTTATTCCTCAATCTAAGGTTGGATGTCATAACCAGATTCTGTCCATCAGTCTTTCTGTAATTTTATTCTCTCCTCCCCATTTGTAATGTGTTGACTGTATCATGTAGCTTAGTGTTGCGTTTGGACTCGAACCTAGGCTTTTAGTGTATTGCAGAGTGGCTCAATCATCCATTTTTCATACTTGTGATCAGCCATCTGCTCTATTGTTTTAACTCCTTCTTCCATGCCCTTTTTGTTCCTCTGTGTCTCTCTCTTCTCCTGTGGTGTCCTTCATGACCTTTGTTGCTTTCCTGTATGTATATTTTGTGTGTGGTTTCGTGGAGATCAGCGTAATTTTGGTAGGAGGGCCGATGACCTGTGTATCGGGGTCCCAGGCCATACTGACAATGATCACAAACATTCAATGGTGTATAATGTCGAGAAAATCACTCTATACCACTGTTACTGACAACATCATTCCACCTACATTGACAGACTCTCTCCTGAGACTGATGTGGTTGAAGTGTGGTGCATTTAATGGGCTTCTAAACGTACAAAAAAATTTAAAAATAATTTTATAAATAAACACTTTCAGCTGTTAATATCGTGAAACTTTTAATTACCATTTTTGGTAATACAATATTACCATCTACAGACCCCTGCTCAGCACATAAAGTTAGATTATGTTATATAAAGAGGATATATGATGGTTAACTAGTAATTAAAAGTTTCATGATATTAATGACTCAAGGTGTTTATTTATAAAATTAATAATACAGCTGTAGTACCAAGTTGATTAAGTTAAACATACAAAGACTTTTAGAAAATTTAGTTAATTTATTCTGCTGTCTGTTTCTTTCAGACATTGTATTCTGGTAGTTTCTCCTCAGTTTTGAATGAGGATATAAATTGACTTTTTGATCAGTGTTGCTAGCTCTTAATTTGTGTATTATTTATTTTCAGGTGACTACATAGCAACCCTTGAACGCAAGCAGAATCGTCAAGGTGCAATCTCCAACCATGTACGGATTTATTGTAAATGGGACTTTATTAATAACCCCCCAGACAGCTCATTTTTACAGCAGCCAATGCGTGCAAGAATTGCTGGTCAGGTTACACCGAGCAGTGCCCAGATTAGTTCAGGGGGACTGGAAATGATTGAACTGCCTTTGAAAAAAGACCCAAATGCAATTGCTTGTTGCCAGGTATATTGGACACTTATTTTTACTTATCTAATTTGTTTTAAGTTTTTGTTTTTGTGAGACTACTTGTTTGTGCAATACATACTGACAGGCTGCCATTGAATCACTGGCCATGCCTGAGGTGGGCTGTCTGTTTGTGATCCATGCAACAAACCACAGTTATCTCTTCAGTCCAACTAATATACAGTTTGTGGGCCAAGACAAGGCCACAAGGCGTGCTCCCAGCTCTAGTGGACACGAGGACACTATTCTAAGTGTCATGATGCCATTCATGTTTCAGTATTTTTGTGACCTACATATATATAGACCCTTAATATTTCATGTCACATTTATCTGCAAGATGTCAACATAAAATTAATTAAATTGTAGTCCCACACAGGAAGCAAAGTTGTCTTGTAATATGCCTGCATCAGGGCAATTCTGTGAAGGTTCCTAGCCCAAAACAAAAGAGTTCGACACATATTTCAGGATATGTGACATCATAAACATGTACCCTTGCGAAAATATTCAGATTTATACAGCCTGTACTTGAGAATTAGAGCACATAGTGACCAGAGACAAACTATGCAAATAATTTCACACCTTTGTGAAAAATTTCCATGTTGACACAACCTGCAAAACGATTAAATGAAAAAAAAAGAACCTTTATCATGTATTACATTTTCACTGTACATGCCAAAACCAATGGCAGCGTATTTGGAAAAAGTATTTCCAAAAATTATATAAAACCACAGGTGTGTTCCAATACAATGTTGTATCAAAATTTCAATGCTGGCTACAGGTAGTATGAAAATAGAATGCATTCATTTTTGAGAAATAGTACATTCAGTTTTTGTGAAACAAATCCTACATGGCTTAAATTATTTTTAGTCAAGGATCTTAGGCACAGGAACTGTGGAAATCTTTCTTGCCAGATGAAAATATTTTGAAGATAAATTCTGTCATAATTTCCACAAATCTATCAACCTGTTGTGGTCTGCACTTCCTGGGTATTATGTACAATGGGGGTCAAGAAGTTTAACTGGCCTGTATAATTTAAAGTCCAAGGACAGAGCATTTCACATGCCCTAGTTCTGAAGTGTGAGTGTTGCCAACTCTAGTGATCTTCAGAGCTTCAGCTTGGCATTTACATCGTCAAACAGAACCAATATAACAGTTAGGGTACAGTATATGTTGAGATTCATAGCAGCTTAACTCATGTATCATTTATTTTGGAAAATGTTATTCGAGTATGTAGAAGCAGTTGAGGTATAAGAACTACACATAGTTAGATATACTACAACAAACCGCTTCTTACATATGTTCTGTTGGCTGAGTGGATAGGCTGATGGTTTACAAACACAAGGGGCACAAGTTCAAGTACCACTGGAGTCAAGTTACTTTTTAATACCTGTGAGATAATATTTTGTAACATTAATTTGCTATGAATTGTGCAATTATAGGCTTTTCTAGATTCCACATTCTTAAACATATTTCATTTTGTAGTATCCTAATCTTTAAACAACAAGACAAATGATATAATAAAAATGTTTAAGATGGATTCATGTAATTGTAATTTCTTCAACTGCCACATGTTGCATCTACAGAGTTAAGCTAAGATAAATGTATCAGCAGATAGGCATATTTTCTAAGTCCTTATGCATGGTTTACACAAGTGAGTGGCTGTGCCTTACATTATCTGTTGTTTCCAGTTTAATATTCATTCTCTTTTCTCCTTATTATTGCTGTGCAAATGTTATATTAGTTTTACTTTTTTCAGTATTCTCTTTAGTAAATAACTAATTACAGTGCAGTTTGTCAATTTGATATCTAAAAATAATCTTCCTTGGAAGATAATATTTATTTGACCAGCCATAACAAAAAATAAACATCCTTGGAGAGTATTTTTCATCTGACCTCACATAAAAATAATCTTCCTAGGAAAGTAATATTTTTTTGAGCTCCCATAACAAAAAACTAAACATCATTTTTTATCTGACCTTTCATAAAAATAAAAACAATCCTCCTTGGAGGTTGATATTGGTATGACCTCCCATTAAAATAAAAACAATATAATGTAGGCTATGCATATCTTCACTATTTTGTCCACATCCCATTGCCATCAAGAACAGCCTGGATCCTTCAAGGCATAGAATCTACAAGTCTGCAGAAAAAGGCCTCATTCATGACAATTCTCTCCCATGAAAAATAAACCAAATCCCACAAGGCAGCCGCTGTTCTTCGAGGAGGGTCTGGCCAATTATACCACACAGTCTTCTTGTGTTTAGCCCATACAGTCTCTATGCGATTGAAATCAGGTGACTGGAGGCCATGGTAGGCATTGAATAATATTCTCTCTCATTTGGAACCAGCTCTGAATCCTAATCCTGGTGTGTGATGGATGATTGTCATTGTGGTAAATGATATGACATGCCTGCTTCCTATAGTCAAACATAGGTTAGGTTATGTCATGATTTGGGCATCTACATTGTGGTATTCAACTGTTCTTTTCATTGCCCTCACTGCTCTGATAATTGTGTGAAGAAATAGCTCATCATCCTCAACAACAAACTGCTTACTATGACTAACATATTGCTAACAAACACTGCTGTACTCCAAAATTATAATCTCTCTCTCTCTCTCTCTCTCTCTCTCTCTCTCTCTCTCTCTCTCTCTCTCTCTCTCTCTCTCTTTTCTTTTTTTTCTGTAATTATCCAGCACTCAGAACCATACCCTGTAATTGGCTTATTAATGATTTTATGTGTATTAAGTTTTGTTTTCAATGTGATTTTTATGAACCATGGAAGGGATTTCAATTTTGAATTTGTTCTCCTTCCTGAGCTCAATCTGTTTTTCAAGTCATCCTCACATCTTCCATCTTTGTTAATTAGACTTCCTAGATATTTATATCTTTCGCAGTTACCATTAACTACATTGTCCGGTACAGTATTTCAAGATCAATGATTGTATCCCATCCTCTTAAAAAGTCCTTAAATTAGTTGTTGATAGCTCTTTGTATAACACATTGTCCTCTTGATGTTCAACTTCAGTCCCTATTTGCTATATTCCTCTGTTAATATTCTCACCATAGAAGAGATACAGTAGAACCCTGTGTTTACACTTTTCAAGGGGCTTCAAAGAAAATGGTGTAAAATGAGGGAAAACATTAGATGCAGGAAATAATGTTTTAAACGGTAAAATTTGCTTACTGGATCACCCTTGTATTTTTGTTGTTTATGTATGACATATGAGTAGCCCAGACGCAAAAGCCGTTAACTGCATCATAAGCGAAACTGAGATAATAGCAAAAAACTTGTCCCATCATAAGCAAAACTGAGATAATAGCGAAAAACTTGTCCCATCCAAACTATTAAAGTTAAAGATTTCAGATGTTTAAAAAAATTAATTAATTACTCAGAATTAATGGCTGAAATCTGCAATTATGTTTTGTACATTAAAATAGTAAGTGAAATAGTGGCTTAGCAGTTTTTGCACCCATTTATGCAGTTAGTGAGATTTGCAAACATATCAAACGAATTTGAAACAAACTTTCGGTTGCAAAACCCGCTATTCGGTGATAGGAAGGACAGTGGGATAGAATTTAATTATTGCCAATATAAACAGAATACATCTTATTTTAAAGAGAATTCTGAAAATTATACGAAACTGGCATATAAAAATAGAAAAGTGATATTATTTTACCAGGAAAAATTGACTTGTTTAACATAAAAAAGACCTCATATTAATGTTCAATATTATGATTTAAAAAATACATCATATTGCTTTAGACAGCACAAGAAATCGTAGGAAATAAAATAAGCCCCAAATTTTTGTAAATGAAGGAATTGACAGAAAGTTACACATTAGTTAAAAAGGGGAAAAAATTCTAGAAAATGAAAATGGCTGAAAATTTGCATTTAAGTGACATTGACCTCAACACTGTTCATCAACTTTACATCACTTCTAGCTTCTTCCTCGTTCTGAGAGTTATCAGTTGCAGGAGTAACTATAGAAGTGCTTTCCTGCTCATTGAGCACCTCTGTGTAAAATTTCAGTTTTTCGTTGGAAGCCCAATCACCAAAGTGGAGCTCCAAAAGCTTTTTGAAATCTCCGAGTTTGGCTTCTGAAAGTTGTACTCCTGCTGTGATTGGTATTAGACCATTTGTTGTGCTGAAATTTTTTCCACTCTTCAGGATGCTCCTCCCCTCTCCAGATTCAAAATTGTGGAAGGGCTCTCCATGAACTAGACAAACCTTGTTTTTGCTTTTCGTGAACACGGTTTTTTGCTGTCTGAATATGGAAATGCTAGTTACCAAGAACTTTCACTGTGCCTTCTGCATATCATTTCCAATCTTGAACAGGACATTCATTCTGTCCTAGACGTACTACTGTTGCAAACTTCTCAACATGTTGAATGAATACAGATGGGTTTTCAATTATGCTTAGCTTGGGAAGCTGTCGTTCAATGTTACCAAAAACCCTGTCAGGTGGGATGAACGAGTGCCCTACTGTTGGGAACCACAGTTCTCTTTCTTCTAGAGTGTTAGGACCTTCGAGAAGAAACCAGTGACATAGCATAGTGATCATTGTCCTGTTTTTATTTTTATTCCCACATCTGTCAGAAAACAACTGAAGTTTTTGCACTCCTTCAAAGTTTAGATGAGATAGTCTGTGGTGAACCATCAACACTATTTGGTTTGATCTTTTGGGATATTTGTGTTCCAACCAAATGTACAAAAACACCATGATGGTGTTCTAGGGGGACTCTGAGGAGCCCTGACAGACTGTAAATTTGTAAAGGTACATTTGACGGAAATAATAAGCTGCTTGGTCTTGCACCTTCGGTAGCACTAGATTCTTTTGACAGTCGTATCTGAGACTAATTTCACTCTAGTTATTTTCTTTCAGCCTTGTGTAAAACATGTCAGCTTTCATTTTGTGGACTTTAAGCTGAGTTTACAGGATCTCCCTTTCGTCGCTTCGTTTTTCCATTTAAATATGATTTTCCAAGAAGGAGCATATCGAGCAGGTATCAACATATGGGGCACCAAAGCCACTATTGTAATCTTGGCCAAAAATGCTCCTGTAGTAATTATAATTAACAACTTTTTCAGGGTTCTCTTCACAATACATGGTCCACAACTCGCTACATAAATAGACTCTTTGGGTGTTGGTTTGTTGCAAGTAGTGACTTTCTAAGGGACTAAACTCTTTAATGTGATTCTTCACACACACTTTTCTCGGTTCATACAACTTGGTTCTTCTGTCACCTCCTCTCATCTCAGGGGGTACTGCATCTTGATCTAAAATTTTCTGGCACAGACCAGTAATAAGCTATTATGATTTGTAAAATGTTTTCATCCTTGCCAGATCTTCTTTTAGGGGACATGGTACAGACATGTTAGCTCTGCCACACTCGATTTCTTTTCTGGTAAAAGGTTTAGTGAATTTTTCTGTTTTGCATGGTAAGTTCATTACATCTTAGTTTTCCGAAGGGATGTTTACAATCAGGCATCTTTGGGAAGCCCTTGAATTTATACCTGAAACAAAGGCCTATATTAAGTACATAGAAGCAGTAAACTCCACTGAAAGATGCAGCATGTACTTCCGCATTTGAGCATTGAAAGTGTGTACAAATCTTTCCATCGCCCCATTGGATTGTGGGTGAGAAGGTGGGGCAAGGACATGGCGGATCCCACGGTTAGAACAAAAGTCTCAAAAATGTAGCGAAGTAAACTGGGGCCCGTTATCGGTCATCAATTTGGCCAGGAGACCTTTGATAGAAAATATCTTCAACAGTGAGCACGTAGTAACATCCACAGACATGGAAGCCAGGTGAACCACAAACGGGAAGTTTGAGTATGCGTCGTGAACCACAAGGCAATAGCTGTCCAAGAAGAGCGCCACAAAATTGACATGGAGCTGCTCTCAAAGTGTGGATGGAGTGGGCCATGGCGAGAGAGATGAGCAAGAAGCTGCTTGTTGGGAAGCACAAGAAGAGCATCCTGCTATGAGGCGAGCTACGTCCCCATCTATGTGCGGCTAGTATACATGCCGCCGGGCGAGCATCGTTGTGTGGGGACGCCCCAGTGGTCCCAATGAAGAAGTTCTCGAATCGGCGGTGTAACAACGTCAGAACTACCACTCGGTGGGAGCCGTCTTCCGTGGATAGAAGTAGAATACCCTCATACATGCTAAGGCAGTGGCGAATTGCAAAATAATTGCGGAGAGGGTCCGACACCCGACCCCTGACGACGCTCAGACCAGTGCTGTTGCACCTGGTGAAGGATGACCCAGAGGACAGGGTCAGCAGTCATAGCCTCTGCGATCCATGAACTAGTGATAGGGAAACTCGTGACTATTTCCGTTGCTGACTCATCGACAGCAAAACACAAAAGTTGTTCTGCTTCAAAGACCGGGTCATGTCCTACTGGGAGGCGAGATAGGGTGTTGGTGTTGGCGTGATGAGCCGTCGACCGGTACTGTATCTCATAATGAAAATGGGATAGGTACAAAGCCCAGCATTGGTGACAAAGGGCCGCCATGTCCAGAAGCACCAATGATGGGTGGAACAATGACACTAGTGGGTGGTGATCCATGTAGAGGGTGAACTTGGACCCATAGAAATAAACATAAATTTTTTTGAGAGCAAAAACGATAGCTAGGGCCTCCTTGTCCACCTGGGAATATCAACACTGCACCTCTGTGTTTTAAATGCAAACACCAATGGACATTCTGACCCATACGGGAACCGATGGGCCGGCACTGCCCCCCACACCGTGTTGGGAGGCATCTACTGCCACCACTAGCGAGACCCATGGTATTTATGCAGCAAGGCAAGGAGCCGCAAGAAGGGCCACTTTAAGAGCTCGAAAAGCTCACTTGCAAGCTGGAGACCAGCAGAAAGGGACGCCTTCACGCTGCAATTGGTGCAGGGGGTGTGCCACTGTGGCTGCCTGCAGGAGGGAGCAGTGATAATAGGCAACCTTGCCAAGGAACACCTGAAGTTCTTGAACAGCAAAAGGATACATGTGATCGCTTATGAGGCACACCCCTGACGGAGAGACCTCATAGCCTAAGTACTCGATAGACGATTGGAAGAAGGAAGGTTTGAGGGAATTACAGTGGAGGCCAGCCCCCTACAAGACGGGAAACAATGAGCAGAGGTTGGCGAATATGATCTGCAGCTGTGGCCCCCTTCACCACAATATCATCTATGTAGTTCATGCAACAGGGTACTGGCGCTAGCAACTGCTCCAAAACACACTGAAAGCTTGTGGGGGCACTGGCCACTCCAAATGGCAACTGTTGATACTGGAACAGGCCGAAGGTGTAGAAATTACCAGTGCCTGCTTGGATTCATCATCCAATGGCAACTGCAGATACGCCTCCGTCAGATCTACCTTTGAAAAATACTGGCCCCCCGACAACCGGTCGGGCGAGGCATCGGGAAAGAATCCATGATGGAGTAGGAACTCACAGTTTTCTTAAAGTCACCACATAAGCGTATGGCCTCTGAGGGCTTGCATGTGACAACTAGAGGTGAGGCCCGCTCACTGTTTGTGACAGGAAGCAAAATACCCTAGGTGTCAGGTGATCTATTTCAGTTTTAACAGCACCACGAAGGATGGTCAGAAGGGGCCGAGCCCAACAAATGATGGGACAAGCCGTAGGTTTAAGTGTAATGGAGACCCAAAAATTGTTAGCACACCCAAGACCTGGTGAAAACAAAGACATGAATTCCATGCATAGCTGAGATCAGAAATCATGCATACAGAATCAGTAATAGTAAATGGCATGGAATGTGTTGAGGTCAAAGATATTTGCAGCTGCTGCACTGTTAATGACTACAAATGGCACTGTGTGGCTAATATTCCAAGAGTGGAATAGGGTGGCCGCTGTAGCCGACCAATGCGCGAGGTGCCAGACCTAATGTGGGGGAGCCTAATGCTTAATGAGAGTAGGCTGAGCTTAGAAGTGATGTCATTGCGCCTATGTACACTTGAAGCGTGAAAGTTTTCCACAGAATGCAGAAGTCAGTATACAATTTCAGTGTCTCTATGCCTAGGGGAAGGACCTTATTAATATCCATGGACGAATCTGTGAAATCACGAGGGTGTGAGGTCTTGTTGTGGCCCGAGTGGAGGAGCGACCCACTGGGGTGAAATGTTTGAATTTTCCACAACGATTACACATGGCCTGTCTGTGAGGGCACGATTACGGAGAATGGGCCGCCCCACACAAAGGACAAGAAATCCACTCTGAAATGGGTGCTGCATGTTACCATTCACTCCATCCGTAAGATATAGGTGGGTGCTGCGGCACTAGAAGAGGAAGGAGGGGAGGGGGGGGGCGCAACTACAGCCACTGAAGAAACAGGTGTTGTGAAGAACCGGGCTGAATCGTCAACAGAGGATACCTCCACTGTGCAGACAGCTGATTCCCCACTGCCTCAGAAACTTCAAATGTGAATGTGATACACAAAACCTCTGCTACAGAGGGGTCCTCATATTAAAGAGCCTGCTTGTGAATGTCTAGGCTGGGACCAAAACAGGTCAAAACATCATGGACCGTAGAGTCCGCATACGAATCTCCATGCGGATTGGACCAAAACTGACACCAATGGACCAGCCTCCGCAGTTCCGTGGTCCGAAGCACGGTACAACTGGCCCAGCTGTTTACTCAAAGGAAATGCAAGCTGACACCACATAAGAGTGGTGGCAAAAATAGGCTGCAAAGAGGGAACAGATATCTGAAAAGGAAAGGGACGCCTGCAACTGAAGCGACGCCAAATCACCCAACAAACCAAAAAGACAAGGCAAAAGCCACGAAAGGAAATAAGCTTTTTGCTTACCGTTATCACACACATTGAAAGCAATGAAATGCTGGCGTGAGCGCTGCTTGTAGTCGGATCAATCATTGGCATTTTTGTCAAAGGGAGGAAACGAAGGAATGGGCACAGAAGACCGCAAGCTGACTTGTTGTGACACAGCCCTACTCAAGCTGTCAATAGACGCCGTGAGGGAGGCATTCTGTTGAGCCGGAACTTCCAGCAACAACGGAAGATTTGACAGCAAAGCACAAAGTTGCTCTGCCACGGCACCTGCAGGAAGACCACGCCACCAGTAACCTCGTCGCCACTACTGTAAACACCGCTTGGAACAACAGTATATTCATTCCTCAGCATACGCTGACTGACTGCCACCAGCTTGTCTCAGCCAGCCATTTGACAGTATACCACCACCAGATGCCTCATGGCTGGTTTCTCAGCTCTCATTGACTGCCTTGACCTCCCGTGGCCAGGCAGCGAACTATTGCGACTGGGCCAGCGTGTGTCACTGACACACAGTATGGGGCATGCGTGATCTGAATGGCTTGCTAGGCCACGACATTGATGAACTTTATTAACTGAAATAACCAGTACTCATTGTATGTGAAATAGTTTGAAGGACAGTCTTATAATAGTATCACCTTACAAAAACAAAGTTTTTATTAAATTTTTGTTTGATTGCTGGTACAGTTTCAAGTCCCTCACCATTTCACTGCTAGAGGAGCCAAAACAAATTGGTGCAGCCCATTAATAAAATGGAGGTTATCTGTGCCCTTTATTGGTTCCTGTAAATGTGCTTTGGTACTCTGCCATGGGGATTTCAACATGTACCATGACTGCTGATATGTATGTGCATCCAAACTAAAAAAACTAATTTGGATATCATTTTTTACAAGTGATGATTAAATTTTATGAGAGGTTCTTGTAATCATAGATTGTTCGAGAGATTAATGTTGTTACTGACGCTATGAATTCCTTTGCCACAACATACACTAAGACTGTCACTATTATGAGTGCAAGTGTTACAATAGAGTAGTGACCTATTTCTCATAAGGAACTACAAGCCAGCGACTTTGATGGGCCATTCCAAAGAGTGGGGAGTCTCATAGTCCCAGGCTACCCTTTTTTGTTTGGTATTTCCTTTTTTCATATATGGGAAAGACTGGTAATATGTTCTGTTCTGGACACACCTTTTGGAATTTGTACAGGAAGAAGGAAAAGTCTTCTTGATGTTTGTAAAGCATATTAATTTGAAGTTATACCTTTTCCAAATATTTAAATTTTTTAAGTGTACATTTTTCCCAAGTGAAACTGTACTAAACAATTCCAAAACATTTACCTCTTTGGGATTCCCTTCCCACAACCCATGCCTTCCCACTGTGGCAGGGTATGATATAATTTGCTTTCCACACTCACATTGCAGTACAACACAACTGTCCATACAGTTTTACTAGCTTCTAGTGTATTAAGTAAAAACTATTGCACACAAGAAATGAGTGTGTTTCCCATGTACATCAGTGTTGTCTTGGATTTTGATTTAGATCTGTTTTACCATTTTTCACTTTGATGCATTTATTATTGCATTAGTGCATTCTTGCAATTAATTTGACTTTTGTGTCTTGCGATGATCAATGTGTACAACAAAACTGATTTTAATTTAATATTAAAGTGCAGGACTATTCATGACTAATTGTGTGAGTTGAATGATAACTTGTGATAAGGTAAACACTGGTTACCTCCTATACTACTGTATCATTCCTCATATGGACCTATGAATTTTAAACCAACAATTTGATTGCTATACATTTAGATTTCACTGAATAAACATTCATTTAAATTACTTACCATATCTTTTCATTTGACATGCACAGGAAGAAATACATTACACCATAAAAATTATTTTGTATTTTTGTGTGGCTTCGTGTAACTTTTATTAACACTTTGAGCACAAATAACTGGCAATGTTTCAGGTAACTGGAAATCTGATTGTAGTACTTGACAAAACTTTGGTCCTGTATTATTTTAAAGTGAGAGCACATGATATTTCACGACAGAAATTTATAGACTTTGAAGAATCTCCAGTAAGTTTGGAAATGTGTTTCACACCAATGAAAGTTGAAATGTGTGAGGATATTGTGGCTTGCATGTCCAAACAATACCTACATGTGTTCAAAGTGGGACAATTTGATAAAGAAAAAACTGTGCATAATCCTTCCAGTAAAAATGAGAAAGACAGTGGTAAGTACTGACGAATTTGTTTTTATTTATTGCTATGCTTTATATCAATTCTTTTCAAAATTTCTCTGACAAATTACATACAACATGATGTAATACACAGTACACATTTCCAAAACTTTCATGAATCACCATGTCTCGAGTGTTTTGAATAGGGCTGGCCACAGTGTGCCATACTTCATGCGAACCTGATCTTCAAGCTTCGTGCAGGCTGTGTCAATCTGTGTTGTCTTTGCTTTGTCTGTATTGGAATTACTTGGCACTGTGTGACATTCCATGTAGTATTGCAGTGTGATACTTTCTGGTTAAAATGACACTCTTCAGTAGTTACATATACTTTCCCAACGTAATAATGCATATGGAACCATCAACGCAGTCTCAAATATCAGCAGATGTTTCAGATTGGGTTAATGGTTCCACTTGGGCGCTATCATATTGGGCACATATATTTCTGTTAACAGACCGTCATTAAAGTTTCAACGGATGTCAGAAGAGCATTCACCCCAATGCACTGTAATTCATTTATCAAGTAATGAGTTGGATGGTTCCGCCTTGGCAGTATTGGTGAAAGGTATAAATTTTTTGCTTGCTCCAAGGAGACTTCCTGTCATAGAATTCATATGCTCTGTGGAACAAGCAGTATACTGCCTCTTAAAAGAACATGCAGAAGAAATTAGCCAAGAAGTGTCCCACACATTGTGGCATGCTTGGCCACCATGAAATAATGTCTGTTCCCTTAGGAATGATGATGAAGTTGTAGTTTTACCAGTAGACAAGGGAATGCCAAGATTGTTTTGACATGTGTTGATTACATCCTTAAAATGAATTGTTTACTCGATGACCCTATGTATAGAAGGTTGAGCTGCAACACCACAGAAAGGATTAAACGTAAGACTCTTTCACTTTTAAAATTGAGCTTGTTGTCAGAAGTCCTGTGCAAGAAACTTCATCCTGGAGCTGCTGTTCCACCCAGGTTATATCATTTGCCTAAGATACATATGGATGACATACCTTTACGCCCTATTGTTAATTGTATAGAGGCACTTACCTACAATGTGGCAAAATACTTGACATCCATTCTTAGCCCTTTTGTCAGCAAGTGCGAACATCATATCACCAGCTCTGTGGATTCTATTCAACGACTGAAATCATTGAGGCTTAAGCCTTTGGACTTATTAGTAAGTTTCAATATGGTATCACTGTTTACTCATGTCATACTGGAAGATTCCCTGTGTTTGATTAGTGAAAAGCTGGATGATGAGTTAGTCAGGTTTTGTTGTCATCTGCTGACATCCATCTGTTTTTTATTTAATGACAACATTTTTTAACGGACTGATGGAGTGGCTGTGGACAGACCGTTATTGTCCATAGTTGGCAATTTATTTGTGGAAGAATTTGACAATAGAGCACTGAGGATTTCAGATTTGCAGCCAATGATGTTAATGATACTTTCTTCTTGTGGTCCCATAGACAGAATTCTCAGAATCGATTTCTGGACCATTTCAACTGTCTACATCCCAGTATCAGTTTCACTGTGTAGATTGAAAGTGACAGGAAGCTGCCTTTCTTGGATGGCATTGTATACAAGAAACCTGATGGTACCCCGGGACACAGGGTGCCCTGTTATCTCTCTGGTGCATTCCTAATGGGGAAGAAGTCACATATGTCCTCCCACAGTTCATTTTGATTTTGACATCACATTCAGCACACAGAAGCACAACTACAATAAGTATGAACTTCAGCATGAGAAGAGCTGGTGAAATTCGGTTTGAATCCAAACACCTCCAAGCTCCCCCCCCTCCCCCCCCCAAGTTGTTCAATAAATTGTGTCACCACAGCATAAACTCAGACACCCACAAAAATACACGTAAAACCAGTGGAGTTGGTGGACCAGACCAACTACAATATTACCCTCACATAACACCCCCCCGCCCCCCCCCCCCAAAAAAAAAAAAAAAAAAAAAAAAATATTCCACACTTGTATGCATTTTTATTAGCTCAGTGTTTTGTGGGTTGTATTAATTACTGCATAATTAGCATATTTAGTATCTTTTGAATGTGTTTAAGTGATGCTATATAAATGGAGGCTATATAATGAACACTTCAGACTGATTCCATTATACTGGGTGCTAACTTTTTGTCTGGGCCTCACCAACGAAACTGAGCAGGAACCACCAGTGCTACCTTTTTATGTTTATATCTACCATGTCTGACAACATTCGCATAGCAAATAGGGACTTGTTTAGGAGCTTCAGTAGTTCTGTGGTATGCTCCTCCCAGTTAAATTTATTATCAAGCTGTAATCCCAAGAATTTGCCACAGTCATCTTCTTCCATCTCCTTGTCATTATACTATTGGCATTTACCGACAGAAAACATTCTACAAGTCCTAAACTGCTTATAGTTTGTTTTTCAAGGTTTAGTGACCGAGAATTGGCTTTTATTTGCCAACCTTTTGTAGGCTGTACTCGGTGTGTTATTTATTGCAATGTTTGTGCCATCTGCAAATAAAACAAACTTGGCAGCCAGTAATGTTGCTGATGAAAGATCATTGATATATATAAGGAAAAGCAGGGGCCCCAAGATGGAACCTTCGGGGATACCACATGTTTTTTGTTCGCAATTGGACGAGACCTGATAGTTCAGTATACACCTCTTTCCTATTGACTTCTTTTGTTTCCTGTTAGAGATATATGATTTGAACCATTCTGCAACTTTTCCTGTTACACCATAATATTCTAGTTTGCTCAAAATGATATTGTGATTTACACAGTCAAATGTCTTTGACAGATCACAAAATATACCAGTGGCTTGTCATTTATTGTGTAATGAATTAAGTACATTCTAGCTGTATGTGTAGATAGCCTTGTCAATATCAGAAGCCTTTAGAAATCCAAATTGGGCATGGATAATATTTTATTAATGGTCAGATGTTTGAGATGACAACTGTACATTATCTTTTCTAAAATATCTGTGAACTTGAGTAAAAGTGAAATAGCACAGATATTTGATAGAATTTCTTTATCTCCTTTCTTATACAATGGATCAACTTCAGCATATTTCAACCATTCAGGAAATTTTCCAGGCTTTAAAGATGAAGAAGGCCATTACAGACTAAGACAAACTGAACTGTTATTGGTTGCTTGAGACTTTTCCACCCCTCAGCATTAATTTGCTGAGTATGGGCTTGGCGAACCCGAAGCCCTGAGCTGTGGGCTGTGTCGCGTCAACAGTCCGCTACACCGTAAGCTCTGTGCGTGTGTCAACGACCATCGTTTGGCGCAACGGTGGAATGTTGTACTTTCAGAGCCTAGGGATCTTGGCTTAATCGCCTGGGTCACGAGGACGGTACAAACCTCCATAAAAATAAATAAATAAAAACCTCAATCTCAAGGTATGCTACATGCTGAAGTGATGCATGGCTGTTGAGGTTGAACAGTCGCTATCGAGCAACCTCTAAGGAACCTGCCGCACCTCAGTTGTATAAGGCTTACCCAGGCAAGCGGGCCTCTGCCTGGCAGGACGTATAGTTCCCTAGCTGCTCATTGGCTGAGAGTGAAACAAGCCAATAATATAATTACGTTGCCAGACACAAAACCAGTGTCTGTAAGCATGGCAAGACAGAATTTAACGTGACAACATATGATCCCAAGATGTTTCCTTCCCTTTTCACCTCATGGGAGGAACGTAAGGGCCTAAATTGATCAGAGCCATATTTGCCACAATACTTAAGACTGTTTGTATACTGATGGAGAGTCTTTTACATCCACTAAGCCTCAGTTTTTTGTCAACCACCTTGAAAATCAGTTTGGTGAATTGGCGTTGTTTTCAAAGATGAGGAGTGGAGTTGTTCTGATACAGACAGCGTCCCCGGCCCAGTCGCGGGCATTATTTGCCTGCAACAAGTTGGGTGATGTTCCGGTGAGTATTATGGCCCACAAATTCTTAAACATGGTCCAGGGTCTAATCTATCATAGAGACCTCTTATCCCAGACCGATGAAGAGCTGCGAGCGAACCTTTAGGTGCCCTGTACACCTGCCGGATGAAGTGAACCCCTCATCATTGCAGGTGCTTTTATCTTGGCCTACGAAGGTGATACACTGCCTGAGAAGGTCAAGATAATGATATACCTGTGTGATGTGAAGCCATATGTCCCTCCCCCTGTGCTATGCTGCAAGTTTGGGCACATGTCCTCCTGATGTACTACCAGCCCAACCTCCAGAGAATGTGGGCTGGCACCATACCCAGAAACCCCATGTACCCCCACCTACCCTTTGCATTAATTATGGGCAACATCATCCCCCATATTTGCTGAACCACATTATCTTACATCGGGGAAGGAAAATAATGGAAATAAAGACCCTGGACCAGCTGACTTTCTCTGAGGCGAGGAAGAAGTACAAGCGGCTTCACTCTGTATACTTGTCAAGATCTTTTGCCGCAGCCACAGTGGCACTTGCTTCTTTGAGAATGGCTTCACCAGTGTTCTCTCCATCTATGGACCCAACAGGCCATCAACCTTTCACTGCCCCCGCAATGGGTGGGGGCACTTCTTCATCCATTGCTTCCCCAAGACCTGTGGGAGCAATATCCACCACACAATTTGGGACTCCAGTCCCCACATCCTAGCAGGAAAAGCAACAGTCTTCCCTGGCCCCTCTCGCCCGGACGGGGTCCCTTGAGCCACCCCTTCCCGATGCTCTATGAGTGGATTGGGGGATCCCAGCCAGAGGCTGCAGGATACATCCACCCCCAGTTGACGGGCTTCCCAATCGATATCGTGCCCAGAAACCACTTGTGAGAAGTCCTCCCAGCCCTTAAAACCAAAAGGGCAGCAAGAGGTTAAGAAGAAAAAACCCAAGAAGAAGGACTCCTTGGCGACTTCAAAGTCACAGATCCCTACATCATCTGCCTCAGAAGATGAGGTGGAGATTCTTGTGTCTCCCAAGGATCTGGCCCTCACTAAGACGCTTGAGCCAATGGTTTTAGATTATGTAGACACGCAACATGTGACAGAACGCAAATCTTTGGACTGATGGTCTCCTGTCCTACATCATGTCTTCCAGCAAGGAGTCAGTCAAATTCTTCAATGGAATTGCAGTGGTTTTTTTCAATCGTCAAGCTGAGCTGCAGCAGTTGTTGTGCCGAATCCCTGTGCTCTGTTTGGCATTACAGGAAACGTGGTTTCCTGCCCAGTGGACCCCTGCCTATTGGGGCTACTATAAGAACCATTCCGTTTACAACAGAGTCTCCAGTGGTGTCTGTGTTTATGTCCTCGCTGCTGTCCCTAGTGCCCCTGTGCCTCTGTGCACACCGCTCGAGGCACTGGCTGTTCGCATATGGGTAATGCAGGAACTTACCATCTGTTCCCTGTACCTCTCCACAGATGAGGTTAGTGCCCACCACACTTTGTGGGGTGGAGCTGAGATCTCCCGTCGTGGTAGGGATATTGAGACTGTACTGGCACAGCAGGATGTCTGCCTCCACAACGCAGGTGCACTCACGCACTTCAGCATGGCACGTGGCACGTACTCAGCTGTTGACCTTTCCAATATCAGCCCAAGCCTTCTCTCCATTCTCAGCTGGAAGGTACACAATGATCTATGAGGTAGCGACCACTTCCCCATTCTTCTGTCTCTGCCTCAGTTCCAACCTGCTTCCCGCCCATCCCAGTGGTCACTCTGCAGAGTGGATTGGCCGGCCTACACCTCAGATGCGGTGGTAGCTGCTCCACTTTCTTCAGACATTGATATGGTGGTTCATCAGGTAACTGCGTCCATTGTTTCTGCCGCTGAGGCCGCAGTCCCCAGTTCTCGGAGCTTGCTCAGACATAAGTTGGTGCCTTGGTGGACTCAAGAAATCGTAGAGGCCATCAGGGAATGTCGGCTAGCACTGCAGCGCCATCCTTTGATTGAACACCTGATTGCGTTTAAGTGTCTCCGGGCCCAAGCTCGGTGACAGGACCGTATTGTCATCCCAGTGTTAAAACCTGGCGCCAACCCACAGGAGGCAAATAGTTAGCCTCACCAACGCTCTCTGCAAGCTCCTTGAATGTATGGTGAATCGGCAGCTCATATGGATATTAGAAGATCGTGGACTTTTGGCTCAGCAGCAGGGGGCCTTCCGTCAGGGCCGCTCTGCAGTTGAAAACCTTGTGTCTCTTGAGTCAGCTGTCTGTCAAGCTTTCGCCGACGTGAACACCGTGTCGCTTTTTTTTTTTACCTTCAGAAGGCGTATGAGACCGCCTGGCGTCACCACATACTGGCAATGCTGCACGAATGGAGTTTATGGGGTGCTCTTCCAATCTTCATCCAGAACTTCCTTTTCCTTCGCACCTTTCTTGTTAGGGTCGGCACTCGTTTCAGCTCCACTCACACTCAGGAGAAAGGTGTCCCACAGGGCTCCATCCTAAGTGTTCCCCTATTTTTATTGGCAATAAACGGTGTCACAGCTGCAGTAGGCTCATCGGTGTCTCGCTCACTATTAGCCGATGACTTTTGTCTTTATTATAGCTCCACAAGCATCAGTGTTGCTGAAAGGTGTCTGCAGGGAGCAATCACAAAGGCACATTAATGGGCCTCAGCACACGGATTCCAGTTCTCTGCATCTCTGAGTCACGCAATTTTGTCATTGTCGGACTGTTCACTCGGACCCAGAGCTTTTCTTGGCCGATGAACTGCTCTGTGTTGAGAAGACGCACTGCTTTCTCGGCACGCTCTTCGACGACCGGCTCACTCTGGTGCCACACATCCGATAGCTGAAGCAAAAGTCCTGCCGCTACCTGAACATCTTATGCTGCCGTAGCCACACTGTTTGGGGAGCCGCACGTGCAACGCTCCTGCAGCTCTACAAGGCTCTCGTACAATCTCGCCTGGACTATGGGAGCCTACTGTATGACTCGGCAGTACTTTCCGCATTGTGCAGGCCTTAGACCCCATCCTCCATGCCAGTATCCATCTAGCAATGGGAGCTTTTCGCACAAGCCCCGTGACGAGCCTCCTTGCTGAGGCCGGGGTTTCCCCCTTGTGGTTCCGCCAGCAACAGTTACTGGCCTCATCCGCTGTCAAAGTTCACGCCTCGGCTCGCCATCCCTATTACAAGCTTATATTTTCAACTGCTGCACTTCCATCTCCCCGAAGATGGCCCAGGTCCGGTCTCCCGATCGTTGTCCGTGTCCGTTCCCTTCTCTCGTCCCTTGAATCCTATCCCTTCCCTCATACTTTCCACTACTCTTCCAATACCCCTCCTTGGTGTATTCCTCGCCTGCAAATTCAGTTGGATCTGTCCGGGGACACCAAAGCCTCGGTACCACCATTGAATCTCCATTGCCAGTTCAGCGCACTGCTCACATCATTTCACGTCGCAGAAGTGCTTTTCACGGACAGTTTGCTGGTCGATCGCTGGGCTGGGTATGCCTTTGTGTGCCTTCCTATGCCTTTTTAAGTGATGACGCCTCCATGGATAACTCTGTTTTAAGTTTATTCACACAGCTGGTTTTTATAATTCAATCAGTGGTGGGTGCAATAGCCTGACCTTTCCGGTCTGCACCTTTCCAGCATTTTTAAGTCCTTTTACGACTTTTGTATCGAATGCCAAGTGGTTTTAGTGTGTGCAGCATGGCTGGCTCATCCTTTATTGTCTTCGTGATCAGCCAGCCATGGTACTATGCTCTCCAGTTCTAGCTCGGTTCCCGACTTAGCTTTTACCTATCACGTGCCTTTCTTTTGTGTTATCAGCTAATTCTTTGTCTGTCTGTCCGTTCTGTGAATTTCTCTTTCAGCGACTTCTTTTAAAGCTTCTGACCGTGGACTCCTAACTAGGAACAGGGGACTGATGACCTAGCTGTTTAGTCCCGTTAAAACCAACAACAAGAAGACTTTCCCAATAGTCTAGTGGTAGATATGGGCCAGACATTGGATGTCATCCTGAAATTCACACAAAAATTTTGTCAGTGCAACTGCCTGACACCTTCAGGTGTGCCGAACACACTTATGGGCTATGTTTTAAACTTCCTGTTTAACCATGCTGGCACAAACATTTCAGTTTGGTGACTGATAGTGCAGATATTCCAATCAAAAGCAGCAGTCAGAGGTATGCCCACTGCTGGCCAGTGACCCCAAACTTTCGAAGCACAAGCAAAGGCCATCAGTCATACCACACCCTGCCATCAGCTGCACCAGCGCCCTTTGCCAGGAGCTACATTTGGATATATGCGTTTGTGCTGGCATGTGCCCATCTTTGCCCAAATATCTATGTTGGCACTATGTTGCACAAGAACATGCAGACTGCTAGACAAGGCAGGTTACACAGGTTAAAAGGAGAGGAGAGGGATGTAACCAAACCACAGAGTGATTGATATCAATCACGTGAGCCTGTAGCAGGCTGGGTATTAGTTTACATGCTGCCGCTATGACTGACTTTGTCAGTCCCAAAGTTTTTTATTAAAAAAGTTATTTGATAACTTCATCAGGTTCATCAAAACTGTTGATAGTATATTAATTAAGGTACTTCTGTTAAGAATATGTTATTAACATATTCTGTTATCATTGATATGTTTCACATACATAAAATCATTATGAATGGTAAATGAATTTTATACCAATTCTAGTGACCAACAGCAGTATTACCTCATATAATTTTTTTACACACATGTTGACAACTCTGTACGAAAAAAACTTCCTGTTTTGCTTCTCCATATCAATGTACAGTTACAGTATGTACATGCAGTATGATTTCTAATATGGTTAAAGTGTGTGTGATATCTAAAATAGTGTAAATACAGTTGTCTGATAAAAAAAACCTCCAAATGTTAATACAGTCACATACAGAATTAGTTATATTCTATCTTCATTTTCAGGAACCAAGAAAGAAACACATTCTGAAATAAACTGGGATTCTCTTCTGGAAGCAGAATTCAACAAAAATGTAGCAAGAGGCAGAGATGATATTAAAGACAGTTGGGGTGATAAACTCCACAGTAATTCATTTCCTCTTACTATCCATCTGCCAGGAATAACTACTCAGCAGGGTCATTGTCCAACAAATACTTCAACGAATGATGGCACAACGTATAGGAACATGCCATTTAATGTAGCGCCTTTGGAAATGACAATCAATGTGAAATGTTCATCACCATCTGAGGTTTGTGAACAATAAAAATATTATTCTGAGCTAGTTATGCAAACTTTTATTTATTAATTTTACTTACTGTCATTTATTGGTATTTTGTACATGTTACTTAGAAAGTGTAAAGGTAAAAATATATTTTTCAGCTGGTACCAAGAGAGTGTAGGTAAAAATGTTTTTCAGTTAGCTACAGTACATGCAAGTAGGCATTTAGGTAAAATATTATTCTTTCTCATAATTTTTGAACCAAGTATTTCATCTATTGTAACTGTGTATGATAGAGAAAGAGGAAGAGTAAAAACTTAATCAGTTGGCAGGGAATCCCTCTCAAACCTGTGGATTGAGATTAAGGTGCTAGAATAAGTAGCACTGGAAATTAATTATAGAGAGAACAGATGAAATTTTAAAAATCTGGAAGGACGTTGTGGAACATGCTTGGTTAGCTAAGGGTTTAAGCACCAGTTTCTGGGTCAGAAGGTGTCCCAGCCCGTTTTCATTGCCCACCAGATTAACAACATGGGTTGGTGTGCCGACCAGCCTAAGGGTGATTTCTAAGGAGATTTTCCATCTACTTTGTTAAATTCATGCTGTATCCTCAGTTACACTATGCTGACAATTCTGAGTACTAAAAGAAATGCGTTAAAGTACATTTATATGATAAATCAGTCAAATCTAAAGGCCGTAAGTTCAGCTAAATACCAATGAATTACAATTATGAACAACTTAAATGAGAAAGGAAACATAGAAGATATTGTAGGGAAGGTGAAACAATGGGTACGCTTCATTGGTAGAACACTTACAAGATGCAACAGTTATACTAAAGAAACTGCCTGCACTACAATTGTGCATCCTACTTAGAGTATTGCTGCCCATTGTGGGATCCCCACCAAGTGGGACCAATGGATGATATAGAGAAAGTTCAGAGAAAGGCAGCTTGTGTTATTGTAATATACGGGGGAGAATGTCACAGAAATTATGCACAAGTTGGGGTAGAAATCATTAAAAGAAAGGCGTTATTTGTTGCGGCAAGATTTATTTGCAAAATTTCTGTCACCAACTGGGGCTCTGTAGCCTCTTGAATGTTCTCATCCAAGGTTTCAAGGGAGGGGTCCTCCCCATGTGGTAGCCAGGAGTGGGTGTCAGCATTCCCATGACTGAAAGTTGAATAAAAATGCATAGTATAACAGAATTGGGAAAGGAGCAGGACCAGTGTTGTAAGCATTGGGACATCTTTGTAAGTAGCTGAGCAAAATGGGAAAATACTGTTTGGAGAGGCTTGTGATCGCTAATTAGGTAAAAAGAAATGCAGTACAAGAATGGGGAAAAAAATTGATGCAGGCAAACACAGTAGATAGCACTTTTTCTTTTTTTTTTTTTTTTTTCGATCTGTGAGTACTTTAACTGGGCATCCATGAGTGATTTGGAGGTATAGGCAATGGGTCACTCGGAGGCATCTGCAAAATGATTGGATAAACAGCACCTGGGCCATAACTGGATGTGTCTGTGGCCAGTAGGAAGTGGTGTGTATGGCATTAAACAGCATGCTGAGAGGAACTGCTGTTTAAGTCCGGAGTGCTGACGCGCAGGTTGCTGACCAATTGAACATGGTGTTCTTTTTGCATAGTTGATTTGGCAGGTAGGTGATTTGGGTAGCAGAGGGAATGAACTTCTGGTGGTAGAAAGTATTTCTGAGAAAAGATTTGAGCTGATGCAGACCAACTGGACGAAGCAAGTTACTGATGGTCTCAGCATAGAAAAAAAGGAGGAGAGATGCCATCTCTGGAAATAATGTGACCGAGTTACAAAATAGATTACTGGAAAAAGGAACACTCCAGCAGGCAGCACTTGAGACCTGTGTCCCACAGACACTGGGACATGAGGAGGTGGTTCTGCAGATGTTCAGAGGAAGAGGAACTCACGATCACAATGTCAGAGAGGTAATTAATGCTCTCTGGTACTGCGTGGAAAAGCTGCTACAGATACGTCTGAAAAATGGCAGGAGGTCGCAATGCCAAACATCAGTGGAAAAGGCCAAGGGGGTGTTAATGATAGCCACCTGTCAAGAAGGCCCGTCCCCTGGAATTTGAACTAAGGCTTCTGCTAAGTCAATATTTCGGCCCGGGCACGACGTTAAACTGCCCCCCAACCCAAGGTGTGGTGCGACCCGTGCCGAGGGGTGCATGGCACATGGGTGGATGTGTCTCGAACGGAGCCTCAGGGATACCGGGCGACCTCCCTGAGTAAGTAGCCTTGCACCGCGCGGGCTTATCGTGGTGTGGACCATATAAATCCCCAAATCTCGTGGGACTAAGATGAACATGAAGAAAAAAATTATTTTAAAAGAATCCGAGGGGCAATCTGAGACCTCAGATACTCAGACATCGGGATCAGGATCGATGGAGTGCACTCCTACTTCTCAGTCAGGGTCTAGACCTGAGCAAGAAGTGGGAACTGTAACAGAGATGTTGGACCAGATTAGGATTAAGGCCTTGTCTGGGGCTCAGAGGAGGAGACTTCTCAAGGAACAGAAGCAAAAGAAGGAAAATAATGGCTTCCTAAGCATAAGTGGAGGGAATTAAAAGGGCTTGAGTCCAAGGCCCCCAAAAAGAAACTGCCTCAGGTCGAAGGGGATACACGGACCCCCTTGACATCAAAGACAGGTGGCAAGAGGGTTAGGGAGGAATCTAAGACTCCCTCCTCTCTGGACAAGCATGATCCTAAAAGGCTAAGGCAGGAAATAGTGAAACAGACCTGTAGTACTGCAGTCTCGGTCTATAGAATGGTGGTTGTCCAAGAAGGATACCCACTGGTAAGCATCACCTCGCAGCAGGAGGAGCTCGTGCAGATGGCCCTCTTTGAAGAGATTGGGGGGGACGCTGGTCCAGGACCCAAATTCAGGAGGGTCTATCTAGATCGCGGTGCCCTCATTTTTGTCTGCGAGGGGGAGCACTCAGCAGAATGGCTTAAGTACAAGGTGCCCATGATATCCCCGTGGGAGGATGCGAAGCTGCTGGTCAAGACAGCAGCTGAACTCCTGAAGACCGCAAAGGTATCAATATGGGTACCAAAGATCCTTAAGGATGTCTCTCCAAAGACTCTGTTCGAGAAAATAAGGGTCCAGAACCCAAAAGTCTCGACAGAGGATTGGAGGGTAATTAACCGAAAGGTCGTTCCAGAAGGACGAACCCTGGTGGTGGAGGTCGGAGTGAAGTCCCTGAAGGCATTGCGAGAGCAAGGCCTGAAACTGTTTTTAGGGTTCTCGCAGGTCTGCGTCAGGGTAATCAAAGACCTTAAAGGCAATAATGGCAGCAAGATGGGGACTGGAAGTGCTGCAGATAAACCTGTAGCACAGTAAAGGGTCCACTGCTGCCCTGAGCTGTCACCTGGGGAGACAGGAGGTGGACGTGGCCCTGATACAAGAACCCTATTTATACAAAGGGGGTGTATCGGGCCTCGGTGGTACTGGAGGTAAGCTGATTTATGCCTGAAATCTAAAAAACTCTAGAACATGCATTTATGTTAGAAATGGAATCCCTTTCATACCAATGGTGGATTTTTGTTCCAGGGACCTGGTGACCATCAGGATGCAGCAATGTGAGGAAGGTATCACGAGGGAAATTGTTTTGGCCTCAGCATACCTTCCTTACGAAGACAGCTCTCCTCCTTCTTTGGAAGTGAGGAGACCGACGGAAACCTGCCATCGGCAAGGTGACGGACTGTTGGTGGGATGTGATGCCAATGCACACAATCTATCGTGGGGCAGCAAGGACACCAACAGTAGAGCTGAGCACCTTCTTGAATTTCTCCTATCTAACAACTTGGAGATCCTGAATAGGGGTGATGAACCTACATTCAGGAATAGTAGAAGGGAAGAAGTAATTGACATAACTTTTGGTTCCATGATGATGGGAAGTTACATCAAACAGTGGCATGTGGTCCTGGAGCCATCCTCATCAGAATCACATGTATATTAAATTCAAGGTTGAAATGGGAACCAGACATACCATGGCCTATGGGTATCCCAGGGAAATGGACTGGAAGACATATAGGAAAGACCTTGACTTCAGCCTATCAGAAATTAAAACTTCGATAAGGATTCCGGCAGAGTTTGAGGAAGTAGCAGAGGCCGTAATCTCTGCTATAGTGACCTCATACCAGGACAACTGCTCAATCACCAAGAAGTGCACAAATAGGAGTGTGCCTTGGTGGAATAATAACCTGGAAATGCAAAGGAAACAGGTACGAAGACTGTTTAACCTTGCGAGGCCCAAAGGACAATGGGCAAAATATCATGAGGCCCTTGTCAATTACAACCTTGCCATCATACGGTCAAAGGAGGCATCCTGGAAGGTATTCTGTGAGGAAGTGGAGGGCACGACTGCTCAAGCGAGACTTCATAAAATCCTCACTAGGGTACCAACTAATCCAGGAGGAACATTGAGGAAGGTGGATGGGGAGTATACAAAGACAGCACATGAAACGCTGGAACTGCTCCTCAAGACTCACTTTCCTCAATATACTCTGGAGGATAACTCAGACCAGAATGTGATTCCTGAGAGACAACAGTTCTCAGGTATTCGCAAAGAGGACTGGGATTTGGCCAAGGAGTGTGTCGATCTCAGTAAGGTCCCTTGGGTGGTGGGAACATTTCAACCGTTTAAGTCACCTGGCCCCGATGGAATCTTTCCAGCTCTGCTGCAACAAGCAGGAGAAAATCTTATTAGATTCCTATGCAGGTTATTCAGGGTTAGCCTAGCAGCAGGAATCATTCCCAATGCCTGGAGGGCAGTGAAGGTTGTCTTCATTCCTAAACCAGGGAGAATTGATCATACCAAGGCCAAGGATATGAGACCAATCAGCCTGTCCTCCTTCATTCTTAAGACATTGGAAAAGCTGGTTAATGTGCATGTTGGAGAAAGGAGGTTAAGTAGGGCTCCTCTACATTCAAACCAACATGCATATCAGCCAGGTAAATTATGTGAGACAGCTCTCCACCAACTCGTTGGGAAGGTGGAGAAAGCACTACACTTTCAGAAAATAGCCCTCTGTATCTTCCTGGACATCAAGGGGGCTTTTAGCAACACGACCTTTGATTCCGTGGTTAGGGCAGCAGAGGTGCATGACCTAGGGACCACAATATGTAGGTGCACTAGGGCCATGCTCAGTGGAAGAAAGGTAGAAGCTATCATGATGAATGAAAAAATGGAAATCAACACCACTAGGGCTTCCCCGCAAGGAGGAGTTCTTTCCCCTTTATTGTGGAATCTAGTGGTGAATGATCTCATTGGAGAATTAAACTCTAGGCAGTACTTTTGCCAAGGATAAGCAGATGATCTTGTCATAGTAATACTTGGCAAATTTGCTGGCACAGTAAAGAATATGGCACAAGGTGCGTTGGATATTTTGCAAGACTGGTGCAGAAAACAGGCTCTGGGGGTTAGTCCTAATAAGACTGTTGTTGTACCATTCACAAAGAAGCATATACAACATTCAAGTTGGAATCTATAGCTTTTAAATGAAGCGCTATCTGTGAAGGGGACAGTAAAATATCTAAGGATTACCCTAGATGAGAAACTGACATGGACCCCTAACATCAGGAATATTTGCTCCAAGGCAAAAGGTACTCTGGTAAGTACCAGGAGAGCTTGTGGCAAAAATTGGGGCCTGAGCCCCAAGGGTATGCAATGGATATACACCACAGTGATTAGACCCAGGATCACCTATGGGGCAGTTGTGTGGTGGAAGAAGGTAGAACAGAAGGTTGCTGCTAAGGAGCTTGGTAAGGTTCAGAGATTAGCCTGCTTAGCCATAACAAGCAGAATTAGCAGCACACCAACTGCTGGGATGGAAACCATGCTGGATATGCCCCCATTACACCTTTGGGTCAAGATGGAGGCAGCGGCTAGTGCATACAGACTCAAATCTGGCAACATCTGGAACTCTTTGGGATATCCAGAATCACACACTAAAATAGTGAGTGAGGTAAATATAGGAAAGGTTGGGGAAATGCCAGCCGACTATATTATAACCCCTTACTGCTTCAACAAGCCTTTCAGTATAACAATTGGAAGAAGGGAGCAGTGGGAGAAAATAGTTCGACACCGTACGGTGGATATTGTCTGGTTCACTGATGGGTCAAAATCAGACCAAGGCGTTGGGGACGGGTATATGGGGTGCAGCCAAGACTGGAGGGCATCATCTCTCCAGGAAAACTGGCCTCAGTATTCCAGGCCGAAATCACTGCCATCAGGGCGTGTGTGGAGGAGAATTTGCATAGGTGCTACAAAGATCGTAGCATCTATATCTATTCAGACAGCCAGGCAGCCCCGAGATCACTGGCAGCTTCTGCAACAAAGTCTAAAATTGTTGCAGAATGTCACAGGGTTCTGGTGGAGCTAGGGGCCACTCGGGGAGCAGTGGCAACGAACATGCCGACGGATTAGCCAGGATGGGGGCAGAGACTCCATTTATTGGACCGAAAACTGTCCTGACAATCACCAAGGCAATGATCAAATTGGAGCTATGTAACTGGCTCAGCACGTAGAATATTGGACCAAAGCCATGTTTTAAAAGAAGCTCTGCAATCCTGGGTCTGAACAGGAGAGAGATTAGACTCATGGTTGGATTGCTGACAGGCCATGGGAATTTCAAAAAACACCTACATACAATGGGAATAACAGAAGAGGACCCTAAATGTAGGATCTGTGATGACAGTGATGAAACTGCATCACATATAATCTTCGAATGCATTGCATTGGAGAATAAAAGGCACATAACATTTGGGGAAACCAGACCCGAAGAAACTGTGTCTAATAAAGAACTGGTAAAGGGACTCCTAACTCCTGTTCAAGGGCATTGGTTGGCTTTACTAGATATACAGGGAGCGATACTGCACAATAAACTTAGTTTCGGTGCGGGCAGTGGCGGGTTGGACCAAGACTGTTTTGGCTTCCCTGGAAAAATCAATCAATCAATCAAGTCAATTTTTGAAAATAATTCGCCACCAGTGAGCTTACAGAAAAGGTCGCCAGGATAGGGTAGCAGATAGATAGTCCTCCACCAGGAGCTGAGAGCTTAAGGTACTTGAAGTCCCCGCAGAGGCAGAGGTGTCCTAAGGGCTTCTGGACAATGACCAGTAGTGTCACCCACTGACTACAGTCAGTGGACTTATAATGCCCTGTTCATGGAGCCTTTCCAATTCCTCATGTACCACTTGCTGCAGCGCTACTGGGACTTGACGGGTACAACAGTAGTGCGATCAGGCAAAAGGCTTCAGGAGGAGGGAAGACATGAAGTCCTAGGCACAGCCCACCCCTGTCAAAGAGAGATCTTGGAGCTCTTGGCAGAGAGCGCCCACTGCAAGGAAGGGTACCTGGGGAGAGACAAGATTCACATGACCATTGATGGTAGAACCAAGTGCTCAAAAGGCATCTGGGCCAATGAAGTCAGACATACTGTGCACCACTACAAATGTGACATTTCATTGTTCTAATTTTTAGCAAACTTTGGACACGAATTGACCTCGCAAAGTCACTTTTTGTGTATTGTAAGTGAGTAGGCATCGGAATATAGGTGACAGAGGCAGGGTGCGATCTTCACATAGGAAGGGTAATTGATTAGGGAGGCAGCTGCACTCCTGTCCAATTGCATTTGTAGTTGATGACTGTTGAGAGTGACGTCTATTATCAGGCATGGTGAGTGAGTGGACAAAACATGATCAATGTCCTTCTGCGCTGGGTCTAGAACCTCAGACTTGGGTGCCAGGCTGGCCAGTGTGGATCTACAGACAGACGCCAGTTGACCCTGCTGAGAGCATCGTGTGCAGTATGTTCACCAATCTGGGTAGGACTCCTTTTCATGTTTGGAAAAGCAGGTGGGGCAGGAAGAAAGTTGCAATGGAGTGCATTGTCGGCATGAAAATTTGTGGAGGAGCACGGTTACCAGGTGCGGTTGTCCCGATTACTAGGTCAGCAGAGCAGTGCAGTGGTTTCGGCATGGAGGCTGGAGGGGGAGGGGGTAGCTGTGGACCGCAGCAACATCGGCTGGAGCAGGAAGGGAGGCAATGCCATTGCTCAAGCTGGTCTCTGGAAGGGCCACCACTTCAGCTCAAGATTCAGGGCACTGGTCCATTGCTGTGGATATCTCAAAACTTGAAGGTGAGATCTATCACCTGTTCCAACATGTGATCCTCCAGTTTCAATGTATCACGGTGGAAAGCAGCATAGGGGGCAGCTTGACTGAAGTGATCCTGGACCGTATTATCACCGTAGGACTCTTTGGATACCAGGGTCATAAACTTGCAATGCTGATGAAGCCCTATAGCTCCACTGCCACTTTCGATATGTCTCGGCCAGTTTCTTGCGGCATTGGTAGAATTCTACTCTGCCAGCCAAGATATGGAACTGTTGACAATAATAGGTGGTAAGGGTATCACAAATCTGGGAGAAGGTGAGGACTGCCGGATCTTGGCAGGAGAACATAGAGCATGGAATAGTTCAAGGGTAGGAAATATGAACATTGATCAGCATCTGGACTCATCTTGTGAATATAGAAATGTTACTTGATGCATTTTTCATAGTTTTCCCATTCCACAGAATCTTCGTTTAATGCAAGAAATCGTGGGAGGGCCACTTTGAGCACTTCATCTAGTAATTGCTTTTGTGAGTCCATAGAATGCTGAATGAATTGTTGCTGAAGAGCAGCAGGTTGTTGAAAAAGTCCTTCCAGGAGTTGCTAGTTGCTTCCGGTCAACCGTGATATGCGTTGCCACTGAAGTGAACAGTGATCAAGCTTCACACAGCTTTTATTTACACAGTTCTACATGACACTGAGTACACCG
Organism: Locusta migratoria; assembly: GCA_026315105.1. Classification (NCBI taxonomy): domain Eukaryota; kingdom Metazoa; phylum Arthropoda; class Insecta; order Orthoptera; family Acrididae; genus Locusta; species Locusta migratoria. Next base: position 371,677,381 of record CM048755.1, read on the forward strand.
GAACTATTACGGAATCCCATTTGGTTACCATCTCAATACTCTGAATACAAGTCCAGGTCTAGTCATGCAGAGACAGTGTCTCCATATTGTGAAGTCTTCTTCTCAACAGACTGTTTTTGTCGGAAGGCTGGAGTTGTCAATCAGAATACAGCATTTGTGAACTGGTGAATGCTGGCTGGAGCATAACTGTGTTGCCTGAAGTAGTGGCTGCCAACCAGTGGAAGTCTGGCATAGGTATACATGTTGTGCAAGCCCTCTGCAAGAAGATGCCCCATGTAAGCAGTTATTTATTTATACAGTAGAACCTCGTTTTTATGCTTTTCAGGGGACTTCGGTGAAATGGTGTAAAATGCAGGAAAATGTAAAATGAAGGACATAATGTTTTAAATGGTAAAATATGCTTACTGGATCAGCCTTGCATTTTCATAGTTTGTGTGATATATGTACATAATAGACATCTAAATACTCGCCAGGGAGTTGATTATACAATAAAGGTTATCGAAATTTTTACTATTTTAAGTGCCAGGCAAAACTGGTAATTTTATGGGAAGTAGAAATTTTTGACGTAATTTAATTCATTATAATCGAGGACGCCGCTATTTTAAGCGCCAGGCAGAACTGGTAATTTTATGAAAAGTGGAAATTTTTGACGTAATTTCAGTCATTATAATCAAGGACGCCGCTATTTTAAGCGCCAGGCAGAACTGGTAATTTTATGGGAAGTAGAAATTTTTTACGTAATTTCATTCATTATAATCGAGGACGCCACTGCTGGGCTATAACACATCTTCAAAATTACCTGAACCGCTTCGATAGGTATCATTTGGACGCCGCTGCCAGGCTATGTAACATCTTCAAAATTACTGCCTTTTACCGGAATTAATTATTTACATAGTAAAACTCCTACAGTTCCGATCTTTTTGTATTTTTCGATGTTTCACACGACAATATTCCAGTATTTATTCGCGTTCTCGAGTACAAACATATGCATAAGTATTTTTGTGACATTTGCATAGGATCGGCATCTCTCACTATTATCGCTTTTTTGAGGTTGTGGGTATTATGATACCCAACTTTGACAGGTAAAGTTCTTTATTAATCAGAAATATGTATCACAAAAACATCGCAACTATTTATTCTCACTTCAACAAAGCAACTGGTTCTGATTGTTTGAGTACACGCCAGCCGCTCTGGCAAAGAAGCTAGCGGAAAGACGAACTACACCGCCACAAATCAGCATTATTCTCTCGTTAACAAACCGTTCTGTTTGTCTGCGTACATACCAGGCGCTCTGCCAAAGAAGCTGGTGAAAAGAAGAACTACATTGCCACAAATCGGCGCGTCTTTAATTCAACAATGAAACGCGAAATATACGTTTGAATAAACACAAAGTGTCAAGAAACTCGAATGCGAATAATTTTTAAGTGCTATACTTTAAGGGGAAAGCCATGCTAGTGTCAATTTATGTACATTACGTCATTTTCCTTCATGAACATGTTTTGAAAAAGTGTAAAACGCGGGAAAAGTGTAAACATATTAGTGCAAAAACGAGGGCGAATTAACATGAATTCATAGTACATAGGGAACTGCTTGAAAAACATTTATATGTCCCACCCTAAAACATTGCTCAGGTGTGTAGGATCCATACCAGACAGACCTAATGGGGAATATTGAATGTTGTTGTTGTGGTCTTCAGGCCAAAATCTGGTTTGATGCAGCTCTCTGCACTACCCTGCCCTGTGCAATCCTCTTCATCTCTGAATACTAAGAGCAACCTACATCCTTTTGAACTTGCTTACTGTATTTGTCTCTCTGTCTCCCTCTGCAACTTTTACCCCACACACTTCCCTCCAAAGGTAATTTGATGATTCTCTGATATCTCAGAATATGCCCGACTACCAGTTGATTCTCTTAGTCAAGAAATGCAAGAAATTTCATTTGTCCCCAATTCTGTATAGTACTGCCCCGTTAGTTACACAATCTGCCCACCTGATCCTCAGCATTCATCTATAACACAATATTTCAAAAGTTTCTATCTTCTTTCTGGCTGAACTCCTTATCCTTCACGTTTCACTCCCATACAATGCTACACTCTAGAAAAATGCATTCAGAAATGACTTACTAAAATTTAAATTAATATTGGATGTCAACAAATTTCACTTATTCAGAAATGCTTTTCTTCCATAGCCATGCTGCATTTTATATCTTCTTTACTTTGGGCATCAGAATTTATTTTGGTACCAAGATAACAAAACTCATATATTACTTTTAGTGCCTCATTACCTAATATAATTCATTTAGCATTGCCTGATTTTCATTTACTACATTCCATTACCCTTGTTTTGCTCTTATTTTTGTTCATCTTATAACCTGTGTTCAAGACATTGTACATTCCATCCAACTGCTCTTGCAAGTCCTTTCTTGTCTCTGACAGAATTACAATGTCATTGTCAAACTGCAAAGCTTTATTTCTTCTCCCTAAACTTTAACTCCTTCTCAAATTTCTCCTTGCGTTATTTTGTAGCTTGCTTGATATACAGATTGAACAACGTTGGGGAAAGTATACAACCCTGTCTTACTCCATTCCCAACCACTGCGCCCCTTTCATGCCCTTTGACTCTTATTTCTCCTGCCTGGTCTTTGTACAAGTTATATAACTTTTCATTCCCTATATTTTACCCCTGCTCCCTCAGAATCTGAAAGAATGTATTCCAGTCAACATTGTCAAAATCTTCTTACAAATCTACAAATGCTAAAAATGGACATCAGCCTAACATGGTCCAACATTTATCCTAAATCCAACTGATCTTCCCCGAGGTCAGATTCTACAATTTTTCTATTCTTCTGTAAATAAATGGTGTTAGTATTTTGCAACCATGGCTTGATAAACGGATAGTTCTATAAGTTTCACAATTGTCTGCGTTTGCTTTCATTAGAATTGTAACTATTATATTCTTCTTGAAATCACTGGGTATTTTGCCTGTCTCATACATCTTGCACTTGAGGTGGAACAGTGTCTTCATGACTGGCTCTCCCATCAATGTCAGCAGTTCAGAGGGAATATCATCTACTCCTGGGGCCTTGTTTCAACTCAAATCTTTCACTGCTCTGTCAAATTCTTCTCACCGTATCATATCTCATATTTGATTTTTATCACTGCCACATCTTTTTCTACAATATTGTCTTGAAGCTTAATTCTTTTGTAGAGTCCCTCTATATATTCCGCCCATGTTTCAGCTTTTCCCTTCTTTGCTTAGTACTGGTTTTCCATCTGAGCTCATGATATTCCTGAAGCTGTTTTTCTTCTCTCAAAATGTCTTCTTTATTTTCCTGTAGGTGGTATCCATCTATTCCCCTAGTTATACATTATTCTAGGGATTTATATTTCTTTTCTAGCCACTCCTGCTTAGCCAATCTGCACTTCCTGTCAACCTCACTTTTCAGCCATCTGTACTCTCTTTTTACCTGTTTCACTTGCTGCATTTTTATGTTTTCTGCTTTCATCAATTAAGTTCAGTATCTCCTGTCTTATCCAAGGGTTTCTGTTAGACTTTGTCCATCAACCTATATGATCCTCTGCAGTGTCTACTACTTTATTTCTCAGAGCTTCTTCTACTTTAGTACTTTTTTCCATTCTGATCTATCCTTGTCTAATGATCCCTCTGAAACTCCCGACAACCTCTGGTTCCTTTTGTTTATCCAGGTTCCATCTCCTTACTTTTCTACCTTTTTGCACTTTCTTAAGTTTCAATTTATTCACCATTATAAAGTGAGTATGGTACCATTCGGCATCTCCTGCTCTCTTCCATGTATACAGCCTGTAGTGTCTATGGACCGCGCGTGGCTTCTCAATGAACTCACAAACACTACGAGGTTTCTTTCCTCTGTCTGAAGCATGTATAATTCTCGTTGTGAGGTTACTTCTTCCATATTTCAGTTGTAAATGTATTTGGTGGACCAGCTAGTCAGTTCCTCCAACAGTTTGAACATCTTCTTGCTAATATCCGAACTTCTTATTTTCCATAGATTGTTCTTAGGATGAAGATCAGAGGAAGAGAAAACGTACAATTCACAAATAATAATGTCTTTGACAGGAAGTATTTAGCAATTAACTAACATTTTTATTGCATCTTTAGATACAATTAATGTATCACATAGCACATCAATCTAGATACATGTTATCTCAATCACGTCAGAACGTACAATCCTCTTGTACAATACCAACAAAAACAAAAGAAAATATCACAGTTTACTTAACACAATTCCAAGGAGTCCAAACTTCTGACTTCAGAGAATTCCATTATCACATTTTCTCCTTGTAGAAAGTGCAGGTGTATTCCTTGACCGTCCACCTAGGCAGCCAAATCTTCTCTCACCTTAATCCCCAAAATAAATGTATTTGGCCATCTTATGTCAGGATATAGGAATGTAGTGCAACTCGTTAGACTACAAGCCTTATTTCGTTATGCTTAAACCAAGTGTTTGTGATGATTAAATTGTTATCAGCACAAAATTCTAGTAGATGACTTCCTCTTTCATTCTTTTCTCCCAATCCATATTCACATACCATTTTTCCTTCCTCTCCTTTTCTGACTGCTGAGTTCCAGTTCCCCAATAACAATCAAGTTTTCCTCTCCCAATAATTGTCTGAATGACTTCTTTTATCTTGTCATACATTTTTCAATCTCCTCATCATGAGCAGAACTAGTTGGCATATAAACTTGTACTACTGTCGTCAGTCTTGGCTTTTGTGTCAGTCTTTAACACGATAATGCTTCACTATGCTGTTCAAAGTAACTTACCCACATTAATTTTTTCTTATTCATTATATTGAAAATATATAAATAATGACAGCACAAACGGTCATAGGTTTGTTTTGCCAATGAGTGGCATGGAAGAGTGTCATGGAAATGTTGAAAGAATCGAACATGCAACTGTCCCATGAAAGCTTACTTAACCAAGTATGTAGAATGAGCTTTAAGTGAGAAGTCTGAGCATATACTACAACCTCACATGTGTCATAAATAAAGGCTAGATTAATTACAACATCATCATCAGGGTTGGGGAGTAACATGTTACTTGTAACGCCGTTACTAGTAGCATTTACTTTTGGAAGGTAACAGTTGGTAATGGCATTATTATTTGCATAAAGTAACTTTAACTGTAACTAGGCTAGTTTTATCACTCAACTACTTAATGCAAATATCGTTACTTTTTTTTGCAAGTAGTGTAACATATTTTTTTGTAAGAATATCAAACTGCAGACTTCCAGGCTTTGATTATAGTGAAGAGAGAGAAATTTTTTTTTTTTTTTTTTTCTAAATTTAATCTTTTCATCAATGTAGGCCTACATTGCAAACGTGTGAATTATACATTTTAGTACCATTATAACATCTGTTCATTCATTCATAACATTTTTATTTTATTATTATGTTGCAACAATGAGTATAGGCCTGTAACAATTGCTTGATACGTCACATATAAAAAGCTTGTAGTCTCTGATTATTCTCCACACCTTTCGACATGGAGAAGGCAGAAGACACATGCATGCCTTGGCTAGCTTGTGCTGATATGTTTGAATTTTTTACATCAGATGGAAAAAAATTGTTATTTTTGCTTCAAATTGTGTGGCAGTGGGATAACAATTCAAAGTAGCTAAAACTCCACAGTGAACTGAAGACATCATGTGCAGGTTAGTTTTATGCTTGCTGTTGGTGTTAAGGTGTGTTTATAATGAGTTTGAAGTATGTTCTGCAAAAGTGTTCCCTGCTACTAGTAACTCAGCACCCAATATCACTAATTCTTCCTCTTCACCTGCCGTAGCATAGCTCTCGATGCAAGTACATAGTTTGGAATATTTGTTCACTGCTGCCATTTCTGCATAAAAGTCGATGCGAAATGTATAGCAAAAAGTTGGCAGTTTTCTTGGAGATACAAACAACATGAAACGGACCTTTCTTGAGATAGAAGTTTGAAAAAGAACTTTTGTTGAAACTGAAGATGAAGTGTACAGTTTATTTAATAAAGAAATAATTATGTATTATTATGTTTGTATTATTGTATTTAATCATTGACTGACATTAAAGCTTGTTTTCTTTCTACATGTGGAAGGTTCACTACGGATTTACAAATGAGTTACAATTACAATTTTGAAAAGTAACTGTAAAAATAACTGTAAATATACTTGTAACTGATACAGTTACTTTCGATGTATAGTAACTATAACTGTATCTAAGTTACCTTTTAGGAAAGTAACTTTAACAGTAACTTAGTTACTTTTTTAAAAGTAACTTTCCCAACCCTGATGATCATAGATGCTGACGAAATCATTTTACTAATGTTCAATATTCGAATAGAATGGGAAGAAGTCTTAATAACCGGTGTTATGGGAAGTACCCTCAGCTAGTCATTTGGAATTATAGCTGTTGGTGCAGATTCAAATTATGATTGTGTGTTTTATAAAAATCTAGTGATAATACTAGTTTTATAACTCTTTTAGGAAGCATAGTATGTATCACAGTCCAGTCCTCAATATATTTTAATTACTTGTGTGCTTTACTGTAACTGAAATACAATGTTTTTTACTTCCATATATTTTTGTGTTGTTTCAGGGCCCTTCTGAGGAAACTAGTGTTACAAATCTGCTACAACTACAGTTGTATTCATCGGAAACTGTAGATTCAAATATGGGTGTACTTGTTGCTCCTGAAGAATTTCACTGTTTGGTGTTGAAGCCAATGTACCTCCGACAAGCTAAACCACTCCAAAACCAAAAATGTGAGCTTTCCATTTCTCTTTAAATTATTATTGTGTGTGTGTAGTTTTTATGTTTTATTTTCATTACAGTATGTGATGTACCTGTCTGTCTAAAGAATGTACAGGTCATTGTTATGTTTCCCAATTATGGAAATGAGCTTATGGCTTTCTTGGCCGAGAGATGCCTTACGGGATTGTTTGGCCGCCTTAGTGTAAGTCCTTTTAGTTGACGCCGCGTGGGCAACTTATGTGACAATGATGATGAGATGATGATGATTAGGACAACACACAACACCCAGTCCCCTGCCGGGAATCGAACCCGGGCCTCCTGCGTTGTAGTCAGTGACACTGGCACTGAGCTACGGATGTGGACTCCCAGTTATTTGTGATCTGACAGTGGTTTTGTGACTTAGTTTATGAAATATTGTAATTTTGTGCTGAGACTGACAGTTTCACTCAGTAAACTTAGTTTCAGCGTAAAGCATTAGTTGTTGTTGATGAGATTCCATTTGTAAGTAGTGATTGAGTCTGGATTTTACAAGCTATAGGTTGCTTGAGACTGGATTTTTTATTTATTTATTTATTTATTTTGCGTAAACATTGCCCTAGTTCCACTAAGGCTATGCACAAGAGCCATCACTTCCACAGGCAAAATCTGATTACAACAGTACACTCAAATATCTGCACTTTCAAGGTAGCAGTGGAAAAAAAACCACCTTTGTGAGTGACAGGCATAATTGTTTTTGTTATGTCAGCAAGGCTCCACTCAAATGTTCAAAGGAATTTGATCCCCTTACTAAATACAGCAGATTATCACACAATATGTCTATCAATGTCTACTTTGACTTGGATGGTACAGCTAGCAGCAGTTTAAGAATAATAGGGAACAGCTCAAGAACTGGTGCAAATTAACAAGACATTTCACAACAAACGGCAGTGATGGATCATTCCTAGGATCTCGTATCACATCACTAATACAACAAATAATAACATAAGAGATATTAGGGCTTAAGATCTTTATTAATATCAAACCTAGATGACCAAAATTAGGTTTGCTAAGCTCTTCTTTGTTCCAGGAGTTATGTATTTTGTGTTGTGGAAGTGAATTATGTTGTTATCCTCATTTTTTTACATTATGAAAGGGATCCATTATAAATGCATACCTTTTGTGAGGTATATGTTATTAATAATAATGTGTATTGTAACAAAACCTTGTGCAGAATACCACAACTTGTTGCTATGAAAGCCCTACGGGCTCTTAAATTTTATGTTGCAAAGTATTTACTTCTCAGTGCATGACTTCTTATTAATTGAAACTATCTTACATTTATTAAGTATTTGTTTGCTGTTACAGACCTCAGACAAATAAGTCGTAAAAATAATCTTCAAATAGGATTTGTTCTGCATAACGTAAAACATAGAAGAATCTAAAAAAAAAAAAAAAAATATTTAGGGTAAATTGCAGCATTCCTATTTCATTGTGATAAATACTGAAGCAATATTGTTACGTATTGCCAAAGTCACAATTTTGGTTGTTGCTCTATTGCGAAAATATGTTGGGGGGGGGGGGGGGGCGCAAAATGCGGGCCGGGCCCGGGTGGCAGGAGTTCACGCTAAGCCACTGCTGCCAGCCCCAAGAAATGACCGGAGGATGAGACATTCACTCTGATTGAGCAGAGTAGAGGAAAACCTCGCCTTTTCCCGACTGCTCACAGAAGTGTCTGGACCTGTCTTTTCTTATATGGACATGCTGCCTTACGATGTCTGGTTTTCCTGATACCGATCTACTAATGGATTCTCGACCTAGGTTATATTATTGTGCACTAAATTAAATATTGTATTATTAGTTGGTTTCAGACAGCTCGCCTGTTAGTTGCCATATTTTAGTGGTAATTCTTACATTGCTAAACAGCAAGTGTATAACAACTTTTTTTTAACTTGGAACATTAACAAGTCCTGGTCCTTTAAAACGGTGTGTGTGTCTACTAAAATTGTATTCTGTTGAATGAGTAACACATTAAACTCAAAGCAGCTTTCAAATTGTATCTTAACGATGACATGGTAGTTACATATTGAATTGAACATCGAGGTTGTTTGTTGGTTTTAAGGTTTTTTAAAAATAATTTCGAGAGTTTTAGCTGCAAGCAAAGATCTAACCAGTGAGAAATCTGATGGTGAAGAAAAGTATGCTGTTGTATGAACAAAAAATGCAATAAGTTTTGAACCTCTTGTCATAGTCTCTGTACCTGTCAGCTGGTGCATAAGTGCATATTGGACACGGCTTCAAGAAGAATTTGAAAACAATCTTGCTGAAGTTCCATTACACCATGACCAACATTGGTGGTGATTACCTTGTATACTATCGATATACCGGGAATATTACTACTATATATTGTACAAAGAGCTTTGTAACCTACTTCAAGAAAAAAAAAAATACTCTTAAAACCTTTGACCTGGAAGAAAAAAAAATCACATATCGTTTATGGCTGCTTACCATCAACAATAGTTTTGATAAAGAGTTTCATTTTGTTTTATTTTTTTATTTAGCCTTCATCGCCCTTCCAGACCAACCTGCTCCTTACTCAATGGTGTCCTTTTTTTTTTTTTTTTTTTTTTTTTTTTTAACTTGCTTCGTCATCTGTACTAAAATTGATCACAATGTGTTAATTTATTTATTCCCTGTATTAATCTTGAAACATAATACTGTTCTCTCTCATTGAAAATGATACACAATAACAAAATGAAATCATAGATTAGAACGGTAGAATGTACTGCATGCACTTTAAAAGAAATAAACTAAAAATCATTTCATTTCGTTGGTGAAATCTTGTTTCTATTCTACTGAACCTCGGTGTTTACAAACTGTTTGACATGTTTGCTTTTTTATCTATGGTAGACAAATGGTTGGTCTTATGAATAGTTCTCTTACACTGTTACATACTGAACCATTATAAATAAATAAACTTCTTCTGCTAATGTTGCTCCGAATCACGTATAGCCGCCTTCTGCTTCTGCAAAGATTCGAAGCCAATTGGGCATTCTTGTTTCTTATTAAATTGGTGTGGTGTCTGTTCTTTCAGACATATCCAAAATAACAGACACCACACCAATATAATAAATATTTATATGCAAAGACGACATTTTCTTCAATCACTTCAACACAGATGCGGTCATACGTTCGACCTCACACGGGAATCCATAACATCGAGTGTATGAGGACATGGACAGTAGGGGTGCTACAGCCTTATCGTGTGACTTGAGGAACTTTGAGACGGACAGAGGTCGAGCACGGGTAGCCAAGTGATGCCACGTAGGAGTAGCTGAGCGGTCTGGAGTGCCACATTATGGATTGCGCCGCCTCCTGCGTTGGATGTTCGAATCCTCCATCGGGCATGAATGTGTGTGTTGTCCTTAGGTTAGTTTAACTTAGTTTAAGTAGTTTGTACAGTCTGCTTTAGGCAGTGGAGCAGTTCTCGCCGTGGTTGTTCATCATTTGTGTTTCTCGTGAGTACCTGCTTACCGACACGCCATGGAACACTCATCTAGAAAGGCAACAAACAAGATCAGTTTCGCACCTGGATACACATGACCCAAGGCATTTGAAATTGAGGGTATTGTAGAAGAAGAGCTAAAAATCGATGCAGAGTACATGATTGGCATTCATATCTCTATCCCGAGCAGTGTGGTATATGTGAAATTGAGCAATGACACAGTATGTGACAAACCTGTACGTGACCATGTGAATGGACTAAAATTTAAACATGCCAATGGCAATGTTGGAACAGTTTCGATCAACCACATGGCAATCCGCACTATAAGAGTCTTTCAACTGCCCTTCGAGGTTCCGGAACATGTAGTGGTCAATGCTTTACGACCATATGCACGTGTTCTCAGCCATGTTCCTGAAAAATGGACCATATTTATGAAATACCCCCAACTGAATGGGTTGAGGCAAGTGCAGATTAACCTTACAAAGCACATTCCATCTTACCTCACCATCAGAGGTTGCAGAGCCAAGACCTGCAGCCCAAGACCTGTTCAGGGTGTGGTAACGAAGGCCATCTATGTTCACAATGCTTCCAAAGGAGGCTCACACAAGTTCCGGGGGGTGAAACTGCACCAACACCCTCGATAGTTTCTATGCTTCTTACCAACTCTGCCACTATTCGACAAGATCTTCCATCGCACAATACTGATTATCAAGTGGTGGATGATTACGCAGCAGAGGTGACACGAGTTGATGACAATGCTTCCAAGATGACAGTCGAGGAAACCATTATGGAACAACCACAACAGGTGACCGAAGTAGCTACTACAGAGACGTCTATGGACACCGTCGGCTGGTGCCACCCACAGAGACGTTTGTGCCCAATGCTCCAGACAACCAGGCCTCCATGCAGGATGCAGACACAGTTGTACGACAATGAAAGCAGAGATGCCTAAAACGATGAAGGAAACAACATCGTACACCATCAGATGATAGCTTTCTATGTACAGACTGGGCAGATGATGACTTCATGATGGAGAGTAGTGGGGTCTCTGACAACGAACAACATCACAACGCTGAACGTGATGACCCAGGACACACCAGCGAGACCATCTCTGAAGTTCCGCAGGAAGTCGCACAACTTGGCACAATAAAAGAAAATAAGGTGCCATCAGCTGTGGTTGCAAAGTTCTAGACACAGGGCCCCTCTTGGACAAACGAACCCGATGACACCAAAGAAATCCAGTCTCTGCTAACTGCGGGCACCACGGTTGCAGTGACACCACCCACAGAGTCCCATCATAACTGAAGTTTGCCACTTCACTGACACCACCGATGGAGACCACACCAACAACAACAATGCACGCTTAATATGCATGCCCAACAATGAGTAGGACAGCAACAAGCCTACCGGATCACATCCATCAACACCAATAGTATAAGGTTGCAAATCAAGATTACCCTCCTAAAGAATATGCTGTGTGCAGCAGACATAGATATCACTCTTTTACAAGAAGTATACATCGACAAATTCCCGCCTTTCTATGGCTACCATAGCTTACCGTCACCAGCTTCAAAAACTGGTAGTGAAGTAGCTATGACCCTTAAGGAAGGTATTGTAGTGGAGGATGTCATATACTTAACATCGGCACAAGGAATGGCTATAACAGTACTTGGAGTGCGCTTTATCAACATCTACCGACCATTCAGCACGGATAAATGAAGAGAATGACCCCACTTCTTAGCGGAAGAAAGCTCTGCTCTTTCTAGGACAGGCTCAGTGCATGCTTGGCGGCGATTTCAATTGTGTGTTGTCACCAAAGGACCAGTTCTCACACTACAACCCATACCCAGAATTGAGAACCTTGACACAGGAACTTGGGATGTTAGACACGTGGGAGTATGTACATGGAGATCAAATCGGGTACACTTACGTAACCAGCCATTCCGGCAGCTGCTGTTATGATCCCTGTGGAGCCAGCTGCAATGTCCTAGATCTTGACCATGTCATGGATCCTCTGTATGACAGTTCAAGAGAATCCTTCCCTTCTCCATGATTATCGACAACAGATGTTCCTGTCGTGTCTTCATCAGGAACATTACTGTACTTAGAGTCCTTGAACAAGAAGCCATTGTCATCTACCTGCTCTTCAGGATCATAGTAAGGCTTCATGCGCAGGACGTGAACAATGTCTCTTCGTTTTTGACGTTTAGACAACGGCTCATAATCCTCAACTTCGTATGTGACGTCTGACAGGTGGCATATTATACAGATACGGACCAAAGTATTTTTGACAGTCCAACTTTCCGTACAGGGGTAAAAATCCATACCACATCTCCTGGGCTGTACACAACTGGTCGGTGCTTGTTGTTATACCGCTGACGGTCCTTCTCCTGGGCGTCCAGTGTCTGTATGCGGGCCAGCTGTCTTACTTCTTCGACTCTGGTGATGAGCTGTTTAACATAGTCATCCTGAGTGTCGTCCGGTTGGAACGGGAACAGTGTATCCATTGTCGTCTCAGCTTCACAGCCATGGAGCAGGAAAAAAGGAGTGAAGCCTGTGGTGTCTTGTATTGCGGTATTGTAAGCACATGTCACGACTGGCAGAATTGTATCCCAATCCTTCTGCTCAACATCGATGTACATCGACAGCATGTCGGCTAACGTCTTGTTAAAACGTTCCGTAAGACCATTTGTCTGAGGATGGTATGCAGTTGTCATTCTGTGGACAATGTTGCACCGTGACATTACCTCTGATACTAGTTTTGACTGGAATACTTTTCCACGATCAGATATCATGACACGTGGTGCTCCATGCTTCAAAATAATGCCTTCTACAAGGAATTTTGCGATCTCTGAAGCTTCTGCAGTCGGCACAGGTTTGGTGACAGCGTAGCGTGTGAGGTAGTCAGTGCAGACTATTATCCAACGGTTACCGGTTGTCGACTTCGGGAACCTCCCTAAAAGATCGATCCCAACTCGGTGGAATGGAGCTGCTGCCGGCGGAATCGGTACGAGATGCCCTGGATGTAATTGTGGCACATGCTTCCGTCGCTGGCACTCTTTACAGTGACTCACATAGTGCTTGACAGATCGGTAGAGACCTTTCCAGTAATACCTGCGTCTGATTCTGTCTAGGGTCTTCACAAATCCCAGATGACCGGATATTGGAGCATCATGGAAATATTTGGGAATAGCTGGCTGGAGATGAGCTGGAACAACCAGTAGCCATTTGGGGCCCAGTGGATCGTAGTTGCTCTTATACAATGTTCCGTATATAAGTTGGAACTCTCCATTGGTCGGTTCTCCTTTCTCCAAGTCCTCTATTGTTTTTAATAGTGCTGGATCTTCCCTCTGTTCAGCTGTAACGTCATCTAATTCAGTGAGGGCTGAAATTTCATTAATGCTGTTGTGTTCCACTAATGGATTCCTCAAAAGGCAGTTGGCATCCTTGTGTTTGCGCCCGTTCTTGAATACCACTGTGACATCGTACTCTTGGAGTCTTAGTGCCCATCTTGCTAGTCGACCTAATGGATCCTTCAAGCTAGTCAGCCAACACAAAGAATGGTGGTCTGTCACGACGGAGAATGGTTTGCCGAATAAATACGGCCGGAACTTGTTGATAGCCCAAATAACTGCGAGACATTCTTTTTCAGTTGTAGAGTAGTTTATCTCGGACTTTGAGAGTACTCTTGACGCATAAGCTATCACTTTTTCAGCACCTTCCTGAACTTGTACAAGCACTGCACCAATCCCATAACCACTGGCGTCTGTGTGAAGTTCCGTTTCTGCATTCTCATTGTACAATGCTAGCGTTAGAGCCTCCTTAAGTGCCCGGAAAGCTCTTTCTTTTGTCTCATCCCAGTAAAACTTGGCGTCTCCCTGCAGAAGTTCTTGTAATGGATGTGCCTTGTTACAAAATCCTTTTATGAAACGTCGGTAGTATGAGCACAGCCCGATAAATCTTCTCACATCACAAATGTGCTGAGGAGTTGGAAATTCTGTGACTGCCCTTACTTTATCTGGATCAGGACGGACACCATCTCCGTTGACTAGGTGCCCCAGGATTTTTATCTCTTTGTCGACGAAGAGGCACTTCTTTGGATTGAGGTGGAGACCTGCAGTCTGAGCACACGTCAATACAGTTGACAGGCGACTCAGATGTTCTTCAAATGTTTTCGAGAAAACGACATTGTCATCTAAATAGCAGAGACACGTCGTCCACTTAAGGTGTCGAAGCAAGTTGTCCATCATGCGTTCGAATGTGGCTGGAGTATTCATAATCCAAATGGCATTACTTTAAATTCATAGAGACCGCCAGGTTTAATAAAAGCCGTCTTCTCCCTGTCAGCTTTGTCAACCTCGATTTGCCAGTAACCTATCTGCATGTCCATAGTTGAGAAGTATGTAGCTCCTTTCAAGCAGTCTAAGGTGTCGTCAATGCGCGGCAATGGGTAGACATCTTTCTTTGTGATTCTGTTCAGCCGCCGATAGTCGACACAGAATCGCCACGTGCCATCCTTCTTCTTTACGAGGACCACCAGAGACGACCAAGGACTCTCCAAAGGTTGAATAATGTCATCTCGCAACATCTTCTCCACTTCCTCCCGAATTATCCGTCTTTCAGCTGGCAACACTACATGAACGCTGGCTTATTGGCGGATGATCCCCAGTATTGATACGGTGCTTTATCGTGGGCCGTTTCGTTTGACTTTTCCTCTGCTGAGGTGTGAATGCACCCGAAAATTGGCGTAGTATACCTAACACCCGCTGGCGTTGTTCCTTGGTCAGTCCAGGCCCTATTGGCAGTTCCACGTTTGTTTCCTCCAGCGTGTTGTCTGTACTATTGGCAGGGCATGGATCTTCATTGATGACGTTGAGCTCACCATTCTGAATTGGTTCAGCTGCCCCGATACACATTTCCTTGGGGATAAGTTGTGCCTGCTCATGACAATTTGTGATCCAAATCTCTCCTTGACCACCGGTAATGCTTATGATAGCCGCTGGTATGTAAATTTCTTTTGTGAGCCTGACAAACTTTTTACTATCAGCAAGAACTTCACAGTTTAACCAGTCATCTGTGTTTGTGACTGCAACTCTTCTCATTGTCAATGGTGTTATCATCACATTGTCAACGATGAGTAACTTCCCAGAAAATTCTGTATTACGTGTATCCATCAGAACAACTTCTTCAATTTGCAGCTCAGATCTTCCACAGTCAATGATAGCTTGGGATACCTGAACGAAGTCCCATCTGAGGATGACATTGTGACTACATTCTGTTAACACGACAAATTCAAACGGCTGGGTCCTGTTGTTGATGGTTATTCTTGTGACACAAGTTCCTGCTGGATGGACGTACTTTCCAGTCGCGACCTTCAGCACAGTTGCCCCCGTATCACAGAACATTGTCTTCTCTAGTGTGCGGTGGTAATTATCTGACAGTACAGAAAAAGACGCTCCTGAATCAACCAGTGCCCGAACAGGTTGGCCGTCGATTATGACTTCGACATCTTAGCGACTGTCATCCATGGAGGATTTTCATCTGCGGCGGCCTCACCTCCGTAGATGGTCGCCTTGCTTAGTTTTCCTGGGCGTGGTGGCTAGGGTAGCGGCTGGTACCTCTGTACGGCGACGGTGAACAGCTGCGGCGCGTCGGGGAGCGACCTCGTCTAGGGTACGGCGATGGGCTTCTTCCCATAGGTCCACTGAACTCATCAGCAGGTGATTGCCTGGGATAGAACTGCTCTGATGGCTGACGTCTTGCGGCAAAATAATCATCAAATACTCGCCTTCTCTCTCTGCAGCAGCGTATGACATGTCCAGGGTGTCCACAGTGGAAACACAGTGGTGTGTTGTCTTCTGTCCACCAGATGTCTGTTCTTCTGTGGGGCGTGATTGTTGCTGGGGAGTTGGTTGTGGCCGTGTCAGCTGGTTCATAGGCTGCCGTTTTGCGGCTGCAGCGTATGTCATAGCAGGGCAACGCCATTCTTCACGTTGGGTGCGATTGGCAGGGCAGACAGGAGCTATTGCCTGAAATATCTCTTCCTCAGTGGCGTCAGCTCCCTAGTGACTTACATGGCTTACATCCATGGCCATAATCTGATGCTCGCTCGGTCTGAACTTTGAACTGAAAATACAGTATTTTTCCCCTTCCTTTCCTTAAGTAAAAAAGTGGTTTATTGTGTAATGTCAGTATTGTATATTGGAATTTTTAGTTGTTTTTTTTTTTTCATTATCTCACTTTTGTCTTATAGTTGTATTCTTTTAATTTGTTCACTAACTTAGTAAATTCTATATACATTTTGCAGCAAGCAAGAAAATGTCAACAAACCACCCGATGCGGTCACCCTATTACAAAAATCTTGGAAGTGTGGTTTGTCTTGTTGCTACACAGCAAGAAGGTTTCCTGTATCATTTCCCAATGATAGCATCAAGAGAACCCTTGAAGTTACAACAGGCAGCTTGTGTCACTGTGTATCCATTCACAGCACCTGTGTTGCACATAGCTTTGGAGAATTATTTGCTTCATGCCCTTACAGAAACAGGGCTGGAAACGTACACCTTGAAGTCTTCTCAACAATTAATAAGAGAAAATGAGTCACTGGACACTGCTGTGAGTATATGACTATAGGCTAAAGGACTTACAACTGAAATGAAATGCCTCATCATAGGCTACACTAAAGTTCACTTTGTCATTCATTTACAGTTGAGAATAATTGACACTTTTTGTGCTAATACGTAGTGTACTACTAACATTTTGCAATATTTCCCCCATTTATTAAATTCTTGTCACTTATACCTAATGAAACTACTTATCAAACAATGTGTTTTAAGTATTTAGAAATGACTCTATTAGATACTGATACCAGAATCACCACTAAAAGGTCTCATGGAAATTGTACGCTGTATGTGAGAGGTTCAGAGTTTGCTGCCATTGCCATTAGCAGTAGTACCATCATTTGTATGCTTTTGTAGCAGTACCTGGCCCTGGCTTGATGGAAGTCTGTTCTAGCAGTGGCTCCAAGGGCACATTTCCACCTCCAGAAACACACCACTGTCTGTACATCAAATGCTGTCTGGGAGAATGGAATGGCTGAGTGGTTATGTGCTAGAGGTTGGTGGAACCAATTGCTGTCAAAGCTCTTAATTGTTAATTCCAAACAAACATAGTGCAGCATCCCAGCAGTAAGTAAATGTCAGAGGGTATGGGTCAGACCCTGCACCCAAGTGTGCTGGTGTATACACACTCGTATAAGCCCATCTAAAGAGGCATTCCATTAGTGAACATTCCAAGCAGCCAGACATTGCTGGCTCAGAGGGGTGTGACTGCATCCTGGACTGGGTGGATGAAGCAAAGCAGGCATGTGGTCAGAGTAGCGGAACATAGTGGTGACACCTGGATAACATTAATTGTGTAGGTGATAGCTCAAGGAAAAGTCAGCTGTTAGATCTATTTAATTCCTATAACATGATGCAAACAGTATTTTTTCCAACGAGAGTGCAAGGAAATAGCAGTTCTACCATTGACAATATTTTTGTTCATTCTTCATTATTAGAGGGGCACTCTGTCAGCAGAATAGTAAATGGCCTATCAGACCACGATGCCCAACTTTTAATTCTAAAAAGTATTTGTTCTCAAACAAATGTTAAACATAAATATCAACTACTCAGAAAAGTTAATCTAGTTGCAATTGAGACCTTTTTAAGCCTAATTAAGGAACAAGAATGGCAGGATGTTTATAGTGCTGATAATGCAGATGATAAATATAATGCTTTTCTGAACACATTTATTATGCTGTTTGAAAGTTGCTTTCCGCTAGAACGCTCAAAACAGGGTACTTTCAGTAACAGACAGCCAGGGTGGATGACAAAGGGGATAAGAGTATCATGTAGAACTAAGCGGGAGTTGTATCAAAATGTTAGAAGCAGTCAGAATGAAGATGCAGTAGCTCATTACAAACAGTACTGTAAGGTTCTGAAAAATGTCATTAAGAATGCAAAAAGTATGTGGTACGCAAAAAGAATAGCAAACTCTCGGGATAAAATTAAAACTATCTGGTCAGTCGTGAAGGAAGTGTCTGGTCAGGAGCAGCAGGTAGAAGATATAATGTCAGTGCGTAGTAGGAATGTTTCTGTTACTGACAAGTTAGATATATGTGCAATATTCAATAATCACTTTCTGAATATAGTAGAGGAACTAAACAAAACTCTAGTTTCTACAGATAATCATATAACGTTTTTAGAAAATGCGTTTCCGAGGCTGTTGCCTGAAATGATCCTTCATGATACTTCCATAGGTGAGATTGAGTCAATAATTAAATCACTAAAGACTAAGGACTCTTGTGGATATGATGGGGTATCTAGCAGAATTCTAAAGTACTGTTCTCCATATGTTAGCCCAGTACTAAGCCATATTTGTAATTTTTCCTTTCAAAATGGTCAGTTTCCTAACAGATTAAAGTACTCAGTAGTGAAACCGCTTTATAAAAAAGGAGAAAGGGATAATGTAGACAACTATAGACCTATTTCTATGCCATCGGTTTTTTCCAAAGTTATTGAAAAGGCTGTATATTCAAGATTAATTGATCATTTCAGTTCACATAATTTCCTGTCAAACGTACAGTTTGGTTTTAGAAGTGGTTTAACGACCGAAAACGCTATATTTTCGTTTCTCTGTGAGGCACTTGATGGGTTAAATAAGAGGCTACGGACATTAGGCGTCTTCTTTGATTTAACAAAAGCGTTTGATTGTGTTGATCACAAAATATTGTTGCAGAAGTTGGAACATTATGGAATACGGGGAGTAGCCCACAACTGGTTCACCTCTTACTTTAATAATAGACAACAGAAGGTAATTCTCCGCAGTGTAGAAAATGGCTATGACGTGCAATCCCAATGGGGCACAATTAAGTATGGGGTGCCCCAGGGGTCTGTTTTGGGACCATTGCTGTTTCTTATTTATATAAATGATATGCCTTCGAGTATAACAGGTGATTGTAAAATATTTTTGTTTGCTGATGATACCAGCTTGGTAGTGAAGGATGTTGCTCGTAATATTGACACAGTATCAAATAATGCAGTTCAGGAGATAAGTTCATGGCTAATAGAAAACAAGTTGATGTTAAATCACAGTAAAACTCAGTTTTTACAATTTCTAACACATAATTTGACGAAATCTGACATTATGATTACACATAATGGGCATGTGATAAGTGAGACTGAACAGTTCAAATTTCTAGGTGTTCATATAGACAGTAAGCTGTCATGGAAAGCCCATGTTCAGGATCTTGTTCCAAAACTAAATTCTGCTATATTTACCATTAGAACAATATCTGAGATAAGTGATTTTTCAACACGAAAAGTAGTCTACTTCGCTTACTTTCACTCACTTATGACGTACGGCATTGTTTTTTGGGGTAACTCGCCTGATGCAAAAAGGATATTTCTGGCTCAAAAACGGGCGGTTCGAGCAATATCTGGTGTAAGTTCGCGAACGTCATGTCGACCCCTTTTCAGTAGTCTGGGAATTTTGACTCTGGCGTCACAATACGTTTTTTCTTTAATGTCGTTTGTTGTTAATAATATCAGCTTATTCCCACGAGTTAGTAGCTTTCACTCGGTGAATACTAGACAGATGTCTAATCTACATTTGCACCACACCATCTTAACACTTGTGCAGAAAGGGGTGCAGTATTCTGCGGCATCCATTTTCAATAAGCTGCCACAAGAACTTAAGAATCTTAGCACTAATCCACATGATTTCAAATCTAAATTGAAGAGTTACCTCGTGGCTCACTCCTTTTATTCTGTCGAGGAACTCCTAGAAAAGTTAAAGAATTAAGCTAATTTATTTTTTCTTTATTGATTCTTTTCACTTTGTCTTAAGATTGTCGTGTGCAAAGGACTACTTAAAATTTTTCTATTACCATTATTGTGTAACAATTAATGTATTGACTTGTTCCATGACCATGGAGTCTTACTCCTGAAGTGGGTCCTATGGAACAGAAAAAACAAATAAATAAATAAATAAATAACAAACTGTGAACTGATGGCTGGGATGCTTTGTCTGGTGGTGTCACACCCCAGTAATGCTAGACGGGCTTAAGTTCATACCTTAGACCATGAGGTGCCAATAGGATCCCTGGTCAGTGATCTTGTGGAGATGCGACAGGGTGAGAGTGACCTGGTGACAGGTCAAAGACGTATACTGCCACAGAATTTAGTGTCAAAAAGTGGTTATTATACTAGAAAACTAGGTCACTATTGAGAAAGCTGGTGAAATGAACTCATGAGCCGTCTGACTTCATAAAATAGCAGAATTATTCAGAGGGACTCCATACAGTTGTAGATAATGAAATTCAATGTATAAATCATACTCTTAATTGGAGCAGTTTTTAATGGAACCAGCTCAGTCAGTTAACCAAGAGATTAAATTTAATGATAAGATGAAATACTATTTTTCCAGGATTTTGATTTGTTTTTGCATTTTCTTTTTATTTTCAGATGTCTAGAAAATCTGACGACCCCGTGTGTCTGGTCGGTCTGCGACCTTTCCTTGGAGTGGAACACTTATTGCTTTCAGATTCGTATTTATCACTGTTGGCTTGTTCCGAGGGATCCAGCATTAGTAGCCAAGAGTAAGAACTGAAACAAACTTCTCTATAACATTAATTTATAAAATCTTTGTAGAGTTCAGTATACATTTCTTTCATTTACTGTCTTGTTCATATATCACTTTGTCTCTTCATTTCAGTTCTCATAGTACAAACTGGACATTATATTCACTTAAGGTTCCCAGTCCTCTCACAATGTATAACGATATTATGACTGTCGCATCACAACACCGTTGGTCAAGTCCTGCAACATATTGTCATCTGTTGACAGAAGCTCACACAATTTTGCAGATGGCTGCCCATACAGTGTCATGGCTCTCAAAGCAACACCATTCTGTTGGAATAATTACTCCAAACATGAAGAATGATGAAGCAGCCCAACTTGAAACTACACTAAGAGAATCATGTGCTCTCCTGGGAGATTATTATATAAAGTAAGTTAAAGCTTGCAGAAATCTCGATCCTGGCACTCCAAACAGTGTTCCTTGGAGGTGACAGGGTGGTTGTGTCTAACTCCAAGATGCACTGTTGTTCCCAGTAAAATGACCTTGCGGCTCTCATTGTCACTATAAATCTAAGTCAATGGGCCAGTGTAACTTGAGCAGACATTCAGGATGGCTTGCAGACTTATGTGCAAATCACACTTTCAAATCAGGGAGTGAATTATTGGCACAAAACAATGCTATGCATCATTCCGGGAAATTGCTGCTCATGGGGTATGAAGTGTTTTAGCAGTGGGATGGGAGTGTGCAGAACGGTTCACAGAAGGCCGTAGAATACGCTGAAATGTGTCAGATCACACCACCCAGACCAACTCCCCAAAAAGATCGACACCTCATCCAAGTGTAATTGCAGGACAGATCTGCATCCTCATCAGTTCTGGCCAACAGTGGAATACATCATACACTAGCAGGGCTGACAGTCCATTGGTTTTTATAACAGCATGGATTATTTGTGTGTCATCCACTTTGACTACCTTTGACTAATATGCAGAAATACACTAGACAGTAGTAGTGTCTGAAATGACTTCATGGGGAACAGGAATGGCATCGGATAGTGTTTTTGGATGAATCCAGGTTCTTTTTATTTGGAAATGATGGCCACATTTTGGTTTGCAGCAGACAAGGGGATTGGCATCACAGTGACTGCATTTGCACAAGAAATACAGTTACCAACTCAAGGCCTTATGGTGTGGGGTGTTATTGGGTACAACTATAAATTGCAGATGCTTGTCAAGGATCCTGTGACCAGTCTGACATATGTGAATCGCATTCTGCAACCTATAGCCAAACCTTTACTCCATGACACTCTAGATGTGTGTGTGTGTGTGTGTGTGTGTGTGTGTGTGTGTGTGTCCTTTTTTCCCTCAGAAATACAATGCACAATCACATGTTCCTGCATAAACTTGTGCCTTCTTGGTGTAACAGAATGTCAGCCTTTTGCCCTGTCCTGCTAGATCATTAGATTTGTTACTAATTGGAAATGTGTAGGATATGGTGAAATGATGGATGCAGTGCTTGACCCAATGCCACCCATCAAAGATAAACTTTGGAGTTGCTGGTAGAACTTCCGGGTTATAAGGCCGTGGTCCATAAAACTTTTCAGTTTCACCTAACGTTTCGTCCAGAGCTGCGCTGGACATCCTCAGAGGTCTTCTTGCTTGCGTTGAGTCTTCAGTTGGCAAGACTCAACGCAAGTTAGAAGACCTCTGACGATGTCTGTCACAGCTCTGGACGAAACGTTAGGTGAAACTGAAAAGTTTTATGGACCACAACAAGACTCAACACAACTAAGAAGACCTCTGAAGATGTCCGGCACAGCTCTGGACGAAAAGTTAGGTGAAACTGAAAAGTTTTATGGACCACGGCCCTATAACCCGGAAGTTCTATCAGCAAATATGACATCCGGTCGTGAAAGCCTTCATTGAATAAACTTTGGAACCAGGTAACTAGCATGCATGGCTATACCACCAGATGCCATTCACACCTTATACACATTAATACCATCACACATGAAACTAGTTTTATCGGGGCCCGTGGGAGGCCCTGTACATACTAGGCAACAAGACACATGCTGAACCAAAGTGACTGAAATGCTAACTGTTTCTTCAGAACATACTAATGAACATGTCCAGTAAATATGAACTTCCCATCTCTTATACTTCAGGGTTTCTGTTTATTGTGAAGATGAGAGGATTTTATTGTGTCACAAAGGGAGAAGCCGTGTCCCCTGCAGGTTATGTTGAGTTTCCTCCTGGCCTCCCTGCTGCACAAGTGCTACACTCTGACCTAAGTTTTTGTTGGATTTGGCTTGAAATGGTTGTTATCATAACAGCTAGATTCTCAAGTGCTAGTTTTAATTTTATTTCCACTTGTACAAAGGTTTTGTCCTGAGCAGGAATGACTGTATGGTCTACATAGATGAAGGATCGAGCATCTGTGCTGGTTGGTATAAATGGGATGTGAACAATACCTTGAGATTGTCTGCTTTTCTTGGTCTGCCATAGGTGTCTTTCTGTCTGCGGCGTAAGAGAGTAGCATCTGTTCTGTAGCTGGCACTGAATAATTATACCAGTTGGTAACTGTTTGTGGTATTATATATTTTTCATATTGCTTGTTGTGATTAATGGTGTCATAAGTGGCTGTAAAGTTAATAATCGCCGCGCCTGTAATTTGTTTCCATTCTTAACTGTGTTCTATGTGCTGCCTGAGATTCAATATTTGTCCAAAGCATGATCACCCAGGTAGAAAGCCTGCTTGATCTTTAACTATATTCTGGTCTACATGTCTGGTGATGTGGTTAAGGATCAGTCTTTCTTGGACTTAGAGTTGAAACAGACAACTTTGGTATAACTACTATATTTGTCGTGAGCCAAATCTTCGGGATCTTCATTTCAAGGACATATTTTTTCATCATAGGTAGTAACACCACCCGGTTTTACGACTTAATATTTGTATTTGCTTTAAGTGTAGATCATCTAGTCCAGCAGCTTCATTGTTTTTCACTGGAGAAATGGAATCTACTACTTATTTCAGAACAAAGGGGGTGCTTAGATCTTCTTTTAAAGTGAATCTCTGTTGTTTCTTTCTTGCATATTTTCTGTTACTTTTGGCATTAAGTAGAAAATGATGTGCTACTTGAATTGGTGTGATCTTATACAAATTTTGATTGTTAGTTGAAAGGTCATTATTGATATTTTCCAGAAGTTTGCAGGCCTTTCATCTATTTTGTTTCGTGTGATTGTGATACATCATTTTTCTATTGTTGAGGCTGATATGGTGCAGAGGAGTTCTTCCCCAGCCACAGTCCTTTCTTCTGAAAATGGGCTTGTCTCAAAGAGATGTTGCTAATGTTCCAGAAGGGCCTTTGAGTTTCTATTGGTGCCAAGAATATATGTAGTTCTGCAACCACATGGGATGTTTTTATGTGAAGCAGTTTTTCAATAAATCTCATATTTTTTGGGGGTTGAATGAAGATTCTGAACTCATTTGTCAAGGGGTTTTTTTTTTTTTTTTTTTTTTTTTTTTTTTTTTTTTTTTTTTTACCTCTTGTCCTACAGGACACATTTAAAATATAAACTTCTTTTGAATTGAGTGTTTGCTGGTTTAACAACTGCTTCTATGAGACATATTATAGCTCTAAATTGTGTATGTGGGAGAACTTCTTCCAGGTTTGTAACTATTGTTTCTCCTGCTGCTGTTGAAGGAATGTGGAAGTTTGGGGTAATTTTTTAATTTCAGGCCACTTGAGTCTGCCCATTTCAATATCCTACCTGCTTTTATCTATGTGCCTGTACTCACTGGCCAAACCATGGCAGATAAAGTTGTCCATCATGAGTTTTGTTAATTGTGGAGTAAAGTTGATTGGTTCTTTGAATGTGTAATTGCTGTCCAGTGGCTATTATACAGATAGCAAAGTGGAACATTTTATCTTAATAGTCAGGATTTCAGTGTCTTCTTAAGATTTTAGCTCTGTGGGTGTAATATCTAAGTTCATTTTGGGGAATACTACACTACCATATTATGTGTGCAGTCCTTCAATTACTAATTTCATTCCATGGATCTTTGCTCTTGTATTGTCTGGACCACTGTGGGTCTCTTGAATTAATAGGACATTGCAGTTGTGTGTTTTACATGCTTCATTAAGTAGTAGCTCTTTCTCATGTGAGAGCCCTTCAATGTGTATCAATATTATCATTACAATTGGTTTTAATAAAAGTCTTTCCTGGTGTCTTGGTGTTGAAAGGATTGGATGTTAAGAAAAATCCTGGTGTTGCCCGTAGCACACCTGATCATTTTCATGATCTTGTGGGGGGGGGGGGGGGGGCGGCACCCTTCATGTACCCCACAAGCATAATGTCCATCACATGTTGGTTAATTGTTCTAAAAATTTTAATGTCAATCATTACTGGTTTACTGGTCATAATCAATTGTAAGGCTGCTGTGTTGTCAGTGGTGAAGTTGATCACAAATTGGAACTTCATTTTCTTTCATGTTTGTATACATGTGCAAAAAGGCTGGTAGAATAGGGACAGAAGGAAAATTTTAGGAGCCTTCATTAAAATTCCTTCTTCACATTTACCTAAAACTATTGTGTCAAACAGTGAAAAAAATCAATGTCGGTTGGAGAGTGTTTAGAATTTGCACTTCTTGCCCATGATAAAAACATGATTTTGATTATGTATATTACTGAGATCAGTGTTTACAGGTATATTTCATGTTTCCCTCATGGATGGAATACATCCCAGTTAATAAAAAAAAATAAAAAAATAAAAATAAAAATAAAAATAAAAAAAAAAAACACACACAGTCCAATCTGTCTCTAAAGAATGAAACCCTCTATCACCTTCTAGTCACTGACCATTCAGTATCTTACCTCCTTAAGTAAAGTCATGGAACATATTGTTCATCTTCAGTTAATTGAATAATTATGCAATTATATGATAAATACCAGTATGATTTCTGTAAACACCATAGCACAAACACTGTACTAAGAAAACTAACAAATGATGGGAAATATGCCATTGACAGTACTGAGAACACAATGCTGAAGTTACAAGACATCAGCAAAGTTTGATATTGTCAAGTTTGACAAAATCAGAATAATATGACAATTAAAGTTTTCATTTAGTTCACTAAAGGGGTTGAAAACTACTGTACTTGAGAAACAAAGAACAGCCTGTTTGCTTGAATGAAAAATCATCCTGCAAGGAAATATCTCATAAGAGTGCCACATTGTCCAGATCTAGACCCACAATTGTTGTCATTGTATTCCAGTGCATCTCATCAATTCTGTTCTGTAAATATTATCTTTATGTCAATAATCTCCAGATTTAATTAAGTCAATGAAGATATGGGTGCAACACCTGGAATGTAAAATACCGGGTGGTCAAAAAGTCATTATAAATCTGAAAACTTAATAAATCATGGAATAATGTAGATAGAGAGGTAAAAATCGATACACATGCTTTGAATGACATGGGGTTTTATTAGAACCAAAAACAAAACAAAGTTCAAAAAATGTCTGACAGATGGCGCTGGGCAGCAAAACGTCAGTGACTGCGCATGAAAATCGTGTATAAAAGGAGCTGTAATGAGAGAGAATCAGATGCACCTGCAGTCGCAGCATGTTGACGTTACCTGAAAAGGCGCTTTTAGTGAAGCTGTATTATCAGAATGGAGAATGTGCTAGTTCAGTATTACGATCCTATTGCCATAGGAAGAGGATTCAAATGGGTCCGTTTACAAATGCAGCTGTGGCGAGAATGATTTCGAAGTTCAAAGCCACGGGTTGTTTAGACGATAGACCCCGTAGTGGCTGACCGAGCACAAGACGTAATGCTTCTGAGACAGTTCAGGGAGAAATGGAAACTGTAGCGGGTTCGTCTATGCACGGGGAAGTCAGTGCTCATGCAGTTGCACATCACACCAGCATTCCATACACTACTGTTTGGTCAGCACTTAGGCATACTCTCCGATGCTATCCTTACAAAATCCATCGGCATCATGAACTGTTACCTGGCAATTTAGTGAAGCAGAGGGCGTTTGCGGTGTGGGCATTTCAAAAGATGGCAAAAGATGATGATTGGTTGAGTAACGTGTTATGGACTGACGAAGCTCATTTCATGCTCCGAGTGTCTGTCAACGCCCACAACTGCAGAATTTGGGCTGCCGAAAATCCTAGAACTGGTGTGGAAACTCCATTCCATGATGAGAAAGTCACGGTATGGGTTGGATTTGCCACATCAGGCCTTTTTTCTTCGAGGAACTGGTTTTGTAACTGTTACCGTGACGGGTAAGAGGTATGTCGATACGTTATGGAATCGCATCATCCCCAGCCTGGCTGATAAACACCTGCTGGAACGTACGATTTTTATGCAGGATGGTGCTCCACCCCATATTGCTAGATGCGTGAAAGATCTCTTGCGCGCATCATTTGGAGATGATCATATGCTCAGCTGCCACTTTCATCATGCTTGGCTCCCAGGTCCCCAGACCTCAGTCCATGCGATTATTGGCTTTGGGGTTACCTGAAGTCGCAAGTGTATCGTGATCAACCAACATCTCTAGGGATGCTGAAAGACAACATCCGACGCCAATGCCTCACCATACCTTCGGGCATGCTTTACAGTGCTGTTCACAACATTATTCCTCGACTACAGCTATTGTTGAGGAACGATGGTGAACATAATGAGCATTTCCTGTAAAGAACATCATCTTTGCTTTGTTTTAATTTGTTATGCTGTCAGACATTTTTTGAACTTTTTTGTTTTTGTTCTAATAAAACCCTGTCTCATTCCAAGCACATGTGTCAATTTTTACCTCTCTATCTACATTATTCCGTGATTTATTAAGTTTTCAAATTTATACTAACTTTTTGAACACCCACTTAATGGAAAATACCTCAAAAAATATCAATGAGTGCTGGAATTAAGAACCTGAAATCATAGCATCTATTTTATGTAAAATTCACATTTATTTTTGTCAAAAATCACTTCTGTTTTTGGCAAAGTGTGCATCTATTTATTTTCAATGATTAGACACAGAAATTTAATAGGTTGACAGGCTACTTGCATGAAGACAAAGCTTTAGTGCTTTGAAACTGTTTAAAAAAGTCATGATTGGGGTACTTTTTGAATGGAACCTACACTTTTGCAGAAATTTTAAGGTTTTTTTTAACTGTCTTGTATTCTTATTGTGACTGTATTAAAGCTCTCAACAAATGATCAATCTCATCAGATGTAACAATATTTTCCTGCAGATGAACTGAATACATTTCAAGTTTAAGGTGTTTCTTGACTTTTATTTTTCTTCTCCTGATCAATACATTAATCTACTGCACAAAACTTGACAGCACTACAGACAAAAACAGAGAAGGCACTTAGCAAGGAAGAAGAAGCATAAATAACTCTACTAGCATGTCAGGGGAAATATTTAGCACACAATTAGCACCGAAAATAACTTTATTTGTACTTTAAGGAGTGTATTTTGTCGTGTTAGAAATACACTGATAGTTTCTGTTTTACAGTTGCTATAGTGCACACTTAAATGTATTGGCAGACAGTCGTGAACATGGACAAACTAGAATTTTTACCCCCATAGGGAAGTGGAATAATGCATAGAAACATATCCAGCCTTCCACAAACAGGACTAAAGCATTAAAGCAAAACTGAACACGGTAGCACTGATTCTATTATTGAAAGGGGTCGTCATAAAAATCTGTCCCATGACAGCCTCAGTCCATTCAGTCATGTCAAAATAGGAAACGTAAAAAACGAACATGAGAATTGTTACTGCACAAATTTCTTACTGCCATTTACAGCGTATTCACTGTGTTTTAAAAGACTAATTTATGGCCTGACCTGTAATGGAATTTGATGCAACCCGGGTCAAAACACTTGCAACCTAAAACTGCCAGATTAAAAGTATCTGCATTTACATAAACTTAAGAATTTTACCTTTCAGACAAACACATATGTTTGTTAGTTGTAAAATGGAGTACAGATGACTAAGAAGTGAGATAAACAGGAAGTGCAAAATGGCTAAGCAGGAGTGAGTAGAAGGCAAATGCAAGTCTGTTGAATTTATAACTAGGAGAAAAACAGGTACCACCTACTGGAAAATAAGAGAGACATTTGGAGTCAAGAAAAGCAGCTGTATGGAATCGAGAACTCAAATGGATAACTAGTTCTGAGCAAAGAAGAGAAAGTTGAAAGGCGGAAAGAATAAATTGAGGGACTCTATGAAGGAAATGAACTTTGAGACAATATTGTAGGATGGGAAGTAGATGACAATGAAATAGAATATACTATACTGTGAGAAGACTTTGACAGAGCACTAAAAGACCTAAGTCAAAACGAGGCTCCTTGAGTAGACAACATTCCCTCAGAGCTACTGAAGTCTCTGGTAGAGCCAGCCATGACAAAACATTTCTCATGGTGTGCAAGATGTATGAGACAGACAAAATACCCCAGAATTCAAGAAAAAGTAATCCCTATTTCAAAGAAAGCAGGCACAGACAAGTGTGAAAATTACAGAGCCATCAGTTTTATATGTCATGGTTTGCAAAATTTTAACACAAATTATTTACAGAAGATGGAGTATCTGGTAGAAGCTGACTTTCAGGAAGACCAGTTTGGATTTAGGAGAATGTAGGTACATGGGAGGTAATACTCACCTTAGGACACCTATCTTAGAAGATAGATTAAGGAAAGGCAAACCTACATTTCTAGCTCTTGTAAATTTGGAGAAAGATTTTGACGATGTTACTTGGAATACACTCTTTCAATTTCTAAAGTCAGCAAGGGTAAAATGTAGGGAACAGAATGCTACTTGCAACTTGTACAAAAGCCAGACAGCAGTTGTAAGAGCCAAAGGACATGAAAGAGAAGCATTGATTGGGAAGCGGGTCAGAATGGATTGTAGCCTTTCTTCAATATTATTTAATTTGTACATTGAACAAGCTTTAAAGAAAAGCAAGGAGAAAGTTGGAGAAGACATTCAAGTTCAGGGTGAAGAAATAAAAACATTGTGTTTTGCTGATGACATGGGAAGAAAAACGTTCCTGAAAAAGATAAATTTGCTAACATTGAGTGTAAGTAAGTCTGAAGGTATTCTTGTGGACTGTTGCCTTGTACAGTAGTCTTGTGTAGTTCGTGAACGAACTAGTTCGGAAGAGTGCTCCCACAGGCGAACTACGTGAACAAGTTCACAGATCCCTCGCCTCTTAGTTTGCCCACGCCTTTTCTGAAGACTGATGGGTAACAGCAAGAGGATGCGAGAGCGCGCAGAATCATGTGATTCTCTTCTGCCAGTTGCCGTCATTTCGAGGTGCGATGCAGCTCAGCTGTAGTTTTAGTAGCGGTAGCAAAAGCCAAAATGAGCAGACAAACTAAAAAGAGCGACCTACTTCGTAGCCGAGCTGTGAACTAAAAGGAGAGCTACCAGTCGCAAACTAAAATATGCGCGATAGGTCGCGAACTAAAAGATGCGCTATAGGTTGCGAACAGAATTAAAAATCACGTGTTTGCCTTCTGCTGATGAGAGCCATTTCGAGGTTAGTGTCTGCCTGCTAGATTACATAGTTCAGTGCTACAAATTTTCTGCTTTGAAGTATTCTGCACTCTGCAATATCTGACTAATAAATTCCATAATGCCTAGATATAGAGATAACTTTAAACTGAAACAAGAGAAATTATCCACAAACTGTTTCTTTTGGTTTGCATGATATCATTAGCGGCTCAAGCAGCAAGCACATGAAGCAGCTAGGTGGGGGAACTTCTACCTCTACCTGCATGCTCAGCCGTCACTGGGAGCGGACGAACTAAAAGAATGAAGTAGTTCGCGGAAGAGCCACGAACTATCATGAACTATTATGCGCAAGTCTATTGTACAGCAGTGAAATATGGACGATAAATAGGTCAGACAGGAAGAAGATACAGGCTTTTGTAATATGTTGCTAGAGAAGAATGCTGAAGATTAGGTGGGTAGATCACATAATTAATGAGTTACTGAAGAGAATCAGAGAGAAAATGAATTTTTGACATACCTTGACTAAAAGAAGGGATAGATTGGTAGTACACATTGTTAGAGACTGAGGAATTGTAATTTTAGCATTGGAGGGAAGTGTGTGGGTTAAAAATCACAGATGGATACAAAGAGATGAATATAGTAAACAGATTCAAATAGATATGGGTTGCCACTCTTATGAGGAGATGAAGAGGCTTGCTCAGGATAGAAAGAGTGGAGAGCTGCATCAAACCAGTCTCAGGACTGAAGAGCACAAGAACAACTATTCTACTTTTCATTGATTAATATAAACCTGTTTCTATATTGATGCTTTTACTATTTCCATTATTTATAATGTTTGTTTCCCTGTAAGATGTAAGGCCACAAGTGTCATATGCTTTGTAATAAATATAATGTAATATGTGAAGACATTCAACGCTAATTTACCATCCATTAGTCTCCCTGTTGATTGGAGGCAGGACATCATATTTAACAGTATAACATTTCTTGTAGTGTACTATATGATTAAAATGTTGATGACTTTAATAATTTATTTTTGCATTTTCATTTGAGTTGTGATAGTGAAGAAGACTGGACACTTGCGGCTCACTATTACAAAATGACTGGCTTCAGCCCTATAAATATTGTAGAAAGAGTGAAAAACCTTGATATTCCAAAGGAGATTGATATAGAGTGGAAAAAAGAGAATCAGGTATGTGTTCATTTACATTAATTTTAAAAAGTGCATTGTATTCCTGCTTTTTTTATATTTGCCATGAGATTTTTTTTTCTCTTAACTGTATGGAATATTGAACTTTCAATTCTTTTGAATTCTTTGTAGTTCTTTTGAATACTGGGAGATTAAATTATTTATTTCATACAGTGGATCATTGGATATGTCAAACCAGATGCAGAACATTAGTTATGCCTTTATATTTTTATGTGGCCAATGACCTTTTAGATTGTCTTGGTGTTCGTGCCATTACAAGACAGTCAACAACCGTACCAGGCCAATTTTTCTTATATGATGAATGCAAGGTTTTCAAAGTAAGTCCTCTCGGGCCTAGTTTCTTTGATAATTTACATGTGTATCAGTAAAAGAAAAATTCCAAATAACATCAAAGAGTATGTAAATTGAGGCAAGTACTGATCAATCATGCAGTACACTAGACAGATTAATCAGTTCTTCCATTCTTATGCCAGTAACAGAGGATAGATAGCAAGTCACCACAAAGATGATTGCTGTACCACAGATAGGCATGCAGAAAACAATCACAGTCACACAACTTAAATTTTCATCAACAGTTTTCATCAGAAAAAGAGCACAACCTCTAAGACACAACTCATGCACACATCTCTGCCATGGCTGCCTGCTATGACACAACTCTGTAAACATAAGTAAAATTGCATACAAAATCGAGATGAAGTATGTGAAAAGGATTCACTGAGACGCTATGACAGGAAAGATATAGGAGTCTGTGTGTTTAATTAGCAGAAAACGGTAGGAGAGCAATAATGTACTAGTTTGTGTGGCACCAGAAAATGTGGTAAGGAAAATTAATCAGTAAATAATATAGGTTGAATGGGTGAGGAAGAGGAAGTAAATACATGTTACTAGAATATCTGGGATGGGAATTGTACCATACATGACACCTATTAGAAGAATTTGCATTTTTCAGCTATCCTGCAGTACACAGCCAAATGTAAACATTATACACTTCCTCCAGCATAGCCAAATTTAGAAAATTAGTTGTTTTTTCTACCTTACATGTGGTCTAGGGTGGATTTTAAATGGCTTCCTAAGAGAACCAAGAAAAATTGTGTTCAAAATTGAGGTAAAATATGGAAAAGAATTCACTAAAAATATGAAAAAGAAAAAGTATGAGAGTGTGTGTGTTTAATTAGCAGAAAAGGGGGGGGGAGGATTAATAATGTACTAGTTTGTATGGCACCAGCAAGTGTGGGAAGAGAAAAATTAATAAATAAATAAATAGACAATGTTTGGACTACTCTGAAAATCACCATTTGATTTTAAGAAGACTACTTGGCAAAAAAAAAAAAAAAAAAAAAAAGTAAATAAATAAATAAATACTAGTAAAATAAAGTATTTTTACATGTCTTACGGTTTGATGTTTTTGTTCAATAAGAATACATTTCATTTTTTGGTATTCCTCACAGTTACTGTACAGCATCAGATTACATAATGTATTGCAACACATTTGAAAAAGTTTGCAGAGGTAAAAAGCTTATACAAAGTAGCATATGAAATTCAGAGGAGGTATTGAAATTTTATGTAAAATTGAGAGCACAATAATACCGTATTACAATCTCAAGCTATTGTTTCATATGTAATGAACAAACCTGCATGGTGTGCCCATTTCTATCCAAACAGACTTGGCTGCCATTAGAAAATACTTATTATTACATTTTAAACATACTATGTAGCAGGGAAAGGGACATGAAAGCTTCTTTGTAATGAGGGACTAGGTGAAAGGATTTAGTATGTTGTGTGTTAACAGTAAAAGGACCGTATCCAATCAATCTGACCAGTGAGTCTTAGTTAACATTTAAAAAAATGTGTACTTTCTAATATACCATACTTATATACCATGACTTTTAATGTCTTTTGTTGATTTATAATTTCCTTAAATACTAATATATATACTGAATAATATTTATATGGATTGAATTATAAATTATTTTTAAATCATATTAACCTCAAAGGACCACAGCCTTTCATTTTGACAGCTGAACTATTGTTTACATTCCATGTCCATAATGGTGCAACAAGTTTTTTTTTCTTTTTCCATCTGCATAGCATATGTTATTCAAGAGTTGTGATGTCATTCTCTCTCTCTCTCTCTCTCTCTCTCTCTCTCTCTCTCTCTCTCTCTCTCTCTCTCTCTCTCTCTCTCTTTCTTTATTTTGTGGCTGAGTGGGCATACTTTGTTGCTGTTCGTTAGTACATTGTTGTGCTCATTGATATGTCGCATTTGTATTTTCATTCAAATGAAGACTTACTGAATTATTCGAATAGTTTACCGGAAGAAGGTTCCGAAGGAGAAAATGTTTTTGAATGCAATGAGTTGGGTGGTGGTGGTGATACAGAATATCATTCTGATGTTGCACAACATGTTGAATCGCCTGATTCAAAAGATGACTATTCAGAACCTGTACAAAAACACACAAATAACATAGCACTTAGTGATTCAATTCCAGTGGCGCCACAAAGTGCTACTTGCAACTGAAGAACAAAATGAAAACAATAGCATCCTGTAGTTGGAAGTGAAGAGACTACAGTCAATGTCGTCTTTTACTTTGATCCATTATTTATTTATTTTATTAAATGAAATTCCTGTAAAAATTGTAAGCATAACACATTGGTAGTGTAAGCATAATATCCTACTGATATTTAAAGACATTGAACTAAATTTAATGCAACAAGAAAAGATGAAAAAGTAAAGAAAACACCACCAGCAAAATGACTGGTAGCAATCCTTCTAGGTAGGTTGCTAATGTCGGTCCTTCTAGTGTTAAAAGAGCGTGAATATGCTGACTGCCAAAATGTTTGCTGAGGAAGGCAGAATAATATCTGAGGCAGTTGGTTGATCACTTTTCTATGAGTGCTTCACACAGGAACATATTTGCTTTTTTGTGCTCCGACAGTAACATTTTTCAGCTAGTAATTTACTGCTGCATCAACAGTGCTCCAATAATAGCCTTGTACTATGAGTGGACAGGACAGTTAATGAAGTATGGTTCAGGTACCGCAGTGAGTGTGGTTTGAAAGATGATAAGAAGCACACATGAAACAAGACAAAGAATTGACTGAGTAAAGGACTATTAGAGAACAGTAACAAAGAGGGAAAAAAACTAACACTGGTTTTGGAATTGAAGGAAAGCTGTCCATGAAAATGTAACAATGGAAAGTCCAGGTTTGAATGTCAATAATAGAGGATAGGTAGCAACTCACAGTAAATATGATTGCTGAGCCACAGAATGGCATGTAGAAAAGAGAATCACATTCACACAACCTAAGTTTTTGGCCACAGCATTCATAAATAACACCACTTACATACATTCACACAATAACAAACACAACTCATGCACCCATGACCATCATGTCCGGCCATTACAGCTCAACTGTAAGGATACAGCTTTGTCTGAAATTGTAGATTATGGGCTTTCCCATGTGACCCTTTGATGGTGAAAATTGTAATAAATGCATTAGGCACTTGTGGTCTACACTGCAGGCATGTTTCATGTCTCTGTCACTTCTGACCTCTATCAGAAAAATGAGAATGAAAATGATTATGATAAAAAGAAAGAAATACAAGAATTGATCCAGAATTTTTTAAACAAAATTTGAACTACTTAATCACAAACCTCCCCAGTCAAGAATCTTCTATCTGGTCAGAAATTACAATTATATCTATGAGAAGGCCATAGAAGAAAAATTAAAGCCTGAAAAGACTAGAATTCTGATAAAAACCACTCAGAAATGTCATAAATTCACCACAGTCCAGAAACAGGTGTAAAATGAAATTTGATCTGTAAAATACCGTTGTGATAAAACTAGACATACAGAAATAGAATAAAGGCTCCGTCAAACAGCCTGCGTGGGCAGAATGCGCTGTTGTCCACCGCGTTCCGCAACAGTCATACAGAGCGTGGGCAGCACTTGGCGTTCCAGCTGTTGACTGGCACTTGTAGTGTGTGAGTCAGCCGCGGAGCGTATAAACATGAGCAGTAGTTCATCTGAAGACCAATTTCTACTTCTCCTCACATTTACGTCAAAGAAGCGAAGAAAATGGGTACATGAAATTAATACGAAACAAGAAGAGTACGGTAAATTACATCTCCTTTGTAAAGAACTGTGGCCGTGTGAAGACTTTTTTTTTCTGAATGTCTCACGAACAATTTGAAACAATACGCAATCTGATTGAGTCACGTATTATAAAAATTCAATCAAACTGGAGAAAGCCTAATGGATCTCTGGAAAGATTGTCAATTTGTTTGAGGTAAGCATGTTATTTATTACACGTTTCATTCATTTTAATGTTTCATTTATTGTTTATTGTAACTACATAAGTTGACTTTTATGAGGCATATTACAACTAATCTCACCATTGTAGTTTGAGCTGTAAATAAATTCCTGCCAAAATCCGAATCTACCCTAATATCATTACATTTCTAAGGAGACAAACAAATATAAGCCTGCACTAATAATATTACGTTTCTTAAAAAAAAAAAAAGTCTGTATACAAATTGAAAATGTCTCTTTCAGGGTTTTCTATAATTGAAAATGACTGTGTGCCCACTCATATACTTGTTTCATTGATGAAAATTCTCCTTCCTTGTTTCTACCTTCTTAGTCACATTTCTGTGTTTGGGTCACGTGTGTCGTACAGGAATGGCTTTGGACGCCCCGAATCGATCACTTTCTATTTCTTCCACTCACCCTTGCCCGCCGCGGGCTGCCCGCTCTCTGTTTGACCGAGCATTAAGAGTTCCAGTAAAATAACACATGGAATTTCCACAAACATTTTAGAGAAGATATGTCACATATGAAGCACTAAGTTTTTGTTTTAGATGTCTATATAGAATCTGGAGGTAAGTGATAAAAATAATTGAAAAGTGTTTGAAAACTATATTAAAGGTCTTTTAAATTGGTACTTTCTCACAGTAAGGTTCACATTTGAAAAAGCAGAATTAGAACAAGAAGCAGTTGATAAAACAGTATGTGAACATAAAAGTGATAAATCTCCAGGGGAAGATGAAATAATAGCAGAAATATGGAAAATAGATGGTAAAGCCTTGTGCAGAAAATTCATGAAGTTTGGTGAATAGATAGATATGCGCCACTGAGTATACTAGAAGAGTTTAAAGTAAATAGAATCATGAGATCCAACAAACATTAACTGCTACCATTTCATAAGTTAAATTGCAAGGCAAAATATCTGAACTTTCTGATATAAAACAGGGGTTCATTAAAGAGATAGGCTTCCCCTCCCCCTTACCATTCAGACTTGTACTAAGTTAGATATGGGAAAGGGATGTTTTGTAAAAGGAATGACAATTGGCAGACTACATGTAACTAAAATTCATTTGTGATGTTTGGTTAATACAGACGATTTAGCAATCTTTTAAAACAACAGAGAAGAGGTGATTAATTCCCTAGAAAAACTCAATAAAACAGTAACTAAAACTTGACAAAAAATTTCTTATGGAAAAGCTCAATAGATGGAAGGTTATCGTAAATACCTTGATGGACCGCACAAGCTTACATAGTTTGGCTGAATATATAGAGTCTCTACCTTTAAATATGTAGGGCAACTCATACAACCCTCCAGATCAAACCATGAAGAAAAAATAACCTTAAATTAAATAAACGATATACAATGATATTAAATAGATAAAATAATAATTATTTAAAAAATCAGTATCTCACAATGCAGAATTAAAACATTATATCACTGTAGTCAGACCTGAAGTTTTATATGCACTGCTCATTTTCTGAAGCAATGCTGTGGATACTTACTCCTAAACTTTTCTGTTCAGACAAGGTAACTTTCTTAGGAATTTGAAGAACTTAGAAGTTTGCAAAGATTTATTTCATATTTAAAGTTGGTATATGCAATATGACTTATATCAAGTAAATCTGTGGGAAAGACAATACATTTAACATTTTTTATTGTTTTAAAGCAACAGGTAACTTGTTTTCAATAAATGAGTCATCGACATTTGTGTATAAAAGAAACGAATTTTCTGAACGAGTCTGCGATCATCATTTTTTCAATAAGAATAAAAACCGTCTAACTCACTAAAATTACATTTATTGGTCATGACATTTCAGCATCTGCCATCATCAGATCTAAAAACCTCTGAACTTGAAAAGTAAAGTTCAGCGCCAGTAATAAAATATTGCCACTATTGAGGGAAGTGGACTCTCTTGTATTACACACCTTGTTGGAGACACCTCCGGGTTGTGTTTCGGAATGGCTTCAAAACTACTTTTCCTTTCACTACTGGTTTTCCATCAGGGACAGGGTCCCCTTGCTGTCAACAGAAGTTCCAACACCACCAAATGTCGTTTGGTCCTCTCCTGTCACACGATCTGCCATCTTCTTCAAGCAGGGGGGGGGGGGGGGGGGGGCTCGTCATCTGCACAGAAGTGTTAGATTGCCGCCATGTGTTCTGGCCTGATTTGAAAAGGGATGTTGTTAGATTTGTTTCTGCAGTGCGCTACCGACCAAGCTGCCACCTGCTCCCTCACACATCCCTATCCCTGTTGCCAGCATTGGGACAGGCTTGGGAACACATCCATGTGGATTTTGCGGATCCTTTTCAGAACTTGTTATGACTACTGGTGGTCTACACATTCTTCAGGTTTTTGTACGTGGTTTGTTTTGGATCTATGTTGGTGGCAGTCACAGTCTCAGCACTCTTACCTAGCACATTTCTCAAGAATTAGTTGATTTCTGTCATCATCAGGATATTTGTCAAGTTTCACCACCAATTGAACAGAGAGGTGGAACGTCTTGTTCAAATGTTCAAGACCCAGATGAAAAAGTAAGTGATTCAGTACCCCCCCCCCCCCCCCCCCCAATGTCACTTTATAGAGATTCTATTTTTTCTATCATTTAACAACAATCGGTCTTCCCCTCCACACCTGCTTAGTATGAACACCAGACCCTGTCTCTTCCTGAGCAGCTCCCTGACCCTCCAGAATGTTACTTTCTGCATTCCAGCGCCAGCTGTTGTTGCTGCCTCATCACCCAGGGCGCTAAGTATCATAATTTAATTGTGTGAAATTTCATTGCCAGTTAATTTCTTAATTTTTGTTAGTGTTTCTATTTTTAAGAGGTTTCTTCTCACCTACTTGGCAGATTTCGTTTGTGCTACTGTTTAAGAGTTTATTCCCGCGTATTTTGATAAATACAGTTGTGTATAGGTTTCGTCTGCTTCAAGCTATTTCGTGTTCTGCTTTAAGAAAGCTTATATTCCCATGTGTTTGATAACAGTGAATTCCATAGATTTTCTTGTTTATTTTGAAAACTGCTGGACTCAGTTTCATGGTTTTGACAGTGTAGTTACCACTAACTACAGTTCAGTCAGCTGCCAGTTGCCTTTAGTAAAGTACTAGGCTAGTTTAAAGTTGATTATTTAGTTTTCTACTTTCTACAGTTAATTGTATCAATAGGATGGATAGGATGTGTGCCTGCCGTGTGCAGACGCAGGAGGAGTTGGCCACAGTTCGTGAACAGCTTAGCGTGCTGTTGGCTACGATCAGCTGTGTTCAGGCTGCTGTCTCAGGGTGCAGCAGTGGTGGGGAGTCTGGTGCGTTGAGTGGGACACCTCAGGTGTCTCATGCTTCGCTCTCTGTCCCTGCTACCGAGGCACCTTCAGGTGTACCGGACGTGGTCGAGCCACCCTCTCCACAAGGGGAGTGGCGGGTTGAACAGTGTTTGCATCGCTTAAGACGGAAGGCCAATGTGGAGGCTGGCCATCTGTCTATGTCCGTTTGTCCTGTGAGTAGACGTGTGCCCACTCCTTCAGCAGGGTCCGAACAGGTGCACGGGGGAAGGGGATTATTAGTTATTGGGAGCTCCAATGTTAGGCGTGTGATGGAACCCCTTACGCAGATTGCGTTGACATCTGGAAAGAAATTCAACGTGCACTCAGTACTCGGTGTGTCTGGCGGGGGGCCTCATCCGAGATGTGGAGGTGGCCTTGCCGGTGGCTATCGAGGGTGCGGGGTGCGGTCAACTGCAAGTCATGGCTCACGTCGGCACTAATGACGCTTGTCGCTTGGGTTCTGAGGAACATCCTCAGTTCCTATGGGTGCCTGGTGGAATTGGTGAAGGCTGCTGCCCTTGCACGCGGGGTGCAAGCAGAGCTGTCGATTTGTAGCATTGTTCCCAGAGTTGATTGGGGTCCTTTGGTTTGGAGCCGAGTGGAGGGTCTGAACCGAGGCTTCGCCAACTCTGTGACAGTCATGGCGGCAGATTTCTGGATCTGCATTATCGGGTGGGAAATTGTAGGACACCCCTAGATAGATTAGGGGTGCACTACACTAAGGAAGCAGCTACTCTGGTAGCAAAGTACTTGTGGAGTGCACATGGGGTTTTTTTAGGCTATGCGCTAACTCTGATGAGCACTCGCCTGTCAACATTCAGACAGCGAATTCAGGCCACGTTCCTCTCAAAAATTCGACCATCAAAATATTAGCCGCAAACTTTCAAAGTATTACAAACAAAGC
Source organism: Locusta migratoria (assembly GCA_026315105.1). Taxonomy (NCBI): domain Eukaryota; kingdom Metazoa; phylum Arthropoda; class Insecta; order Orthoptera; family Acrididae; genus Locusta; species Locusta migratoria. The sequence goes on from CM048755.1 coordinate 371,717,509, forward strand.
TCCCAAGTTTGCCACACTGCATGCAAATTATTGTGCTCAGATAGTTTTAGGCACCGAAAGCTGGCTAAATCATGATGTGGCAAATTCAGAAATATTTAGCGAGGCGTGGAATGTGTATCGGAAAGATAGATCAGAATCAACTGGAGGAGGAGTTTTCATCGCTGTGGACAAAGATATTGTTTCTTTCTACTGAGATCAAGGTTGAAAGTAACTGTGAAGTTATCTGGGCACATAAGTAAAGAAGTAAAGTTAATGGTTGGGTGTTCTTATCGCCCCCCGCCCCCAGTGCTGCTGTAGCAGTTTTAGAGTCATTCAAAGAATGTCTACACCAGGTAGTGCGTAGGTATCCGGGCCATGTAATATTAGTAGGGGGAGACTTCAACCTTAAGAGTATTGATTGGGACCTCTCTAGTTACATTTCAGGCGGTACAGAAAAGCAGTCATGCGAACTACTTTTGGGCACAGGAATTAGTGATCATTACATAGTCATAGCGTCGATGATGACCAAAGTTCACAAACCAAACAAGAAGGCTAGGAGCGTGTTTTAGTTTGGAAGAGCCGATAAGCAAAAGTTAGAATCACACTTGGAAAATGAATGGGCAATGTTTAGTTCTGGGACTATGGATGTAGAGGAATTGTGGACTAAATTTAAGAGCATTGTAAATAAAGGGTTAGAGAAATATGTGCCTGTAAAGACGATTAAGGATGGAAAAGATCCACCGTGGTATAATAATAATGTTAGAAAGTTGCTGAGAAAGCAAAGACTGTTGCACTCTCGGTTCAAAAAAGAACACGCAAATGATGACAGGCAAAAGTTAGTAGAGATTTGTGTGTCTATAAAAAGATCGATGCCCGAAGCATACAATAATTACCACAGCCATACCTTAGCAATGCCTTTGTGGCAGCTAACCGAGGCACATTTTTAATTTTAGTATTCTGTTGTCACTTTCATCTTTGTACTCCAATTTCACCCTCCAAATTTAGTTGTTTCAGCATGGCAACAACGAAAGTTATTAACAACACCTTATATCAGCATGAAATGCTTTTGTGGCAGCTGTACCAGGTGCATTTTAACTGTGGTATTTTTTTGTAAATTTTGTCCACCAATCTTCACAACCAAACCCTTTGACAGCAATTTTACAAGTATGTGGATATAATACTTTTAATAAATATGCACTAGCCTTTATGAAACTAGTTTTTACAACACATTAACAACAGACACATATCCATCATTTCGACTGTTCATCATAACAAACTGTTCACTGTATAAGTTTTGCAGCACATTTAGACCATGTACTTGCATTATAATCAATACAAATAGTTTCAAAGCGGTGCTTTAGCAGCTTTTGCAAACCTCAACTAACTGTTATTTTTGAACTGGAACTGTATTACTGACAGGTTCATGAGATATCAATACTGCATTCTTAGGAAATACACTATCAAGCTTGTCAATTCACAGCTTTGATAAAGTCTGGACACACTGGCAGAACTTAATGCACATCCATATTCAATAGTCAATCCTTATTTAAAATGTGGAAATGTGTAAATAGGTAAAATTCTCTAGTGGATATGACATACCAGCTGTCAACCAATACCCCAAATAACAATTCAAACTCTTTGACTCTAGCACTAGGCACATGCCATTTTGTTTGCATCATGTTTTTGTGGTGTGTGTGTGTGTGTGTGTGTGTGTGTGTGTGTGTGGTGATGCCAACTGTTGTATGTGTGTTGTCCTATCTATGCTTGATATATGTGTGTGTGTGTGTGTGTGTGTGTTTGTGTGTTTTTGAGAGAGAGAGAGAGAGAGAGAGAGAGAGAGAGAGCAAAATATTTGTATGTAATGTACTATTGTAGTTTATTGTGGAAAATAGATAAATATTATATAAAATGTGGACATGTATGATACATAGTAACTGTACTTTCTGTTGCCTGTTTATAAGATTCATAATCAACCTGTTTGTTAACTTTTTTTTTTCTTTTTTTGCAGCTCAAAGCATTGATGAAGTATTTGAAGACCAGTTTGTTATTCATGCATCATAATTCAGACAGCTCATTTAATCCTTCCATCCAAGATTTTACAAACACCTTACTGGATCTGTTTGAGAAGCATAGTCCATCGGAAGTGTCTACACTCGTCCTTCATTCTGCACTGTTGAGAGAGTATGCTACTGACAGGGTTCTCAATATAATGAGAAAGCAGTTTTCTGTCAGGTATATTTACATTTTTTATGTGAACTTTTTCTGTTATTGGTAAAAGAATAGAGGCAAGCTTTTCTTGAGTCCTGGTTTCAGATTATCTCCCTTTTGAACGAAGTGTAAAGTTATGGAATTCTGAGGACACTGGCATGTTAATTGGAGACAATCCAAAAATGGTTGTATTGTAACCCACAAGGAGCTATTGCTGTCACTCTTAGTGTACCTCTTCCTACTGTGGAAAGTTTCAGTTATCCCAGTGTTGTTGGAAGAGTACTGATGGCAGTTATTATGCCTTTGTAAATTAACTTATATACCATGGTCAATCAGAAAAGATATTAATGGATCTCAGTGCTTACTGGGTGCCACATACATGCCACATCTTGCTAGGGAAGAAACGATATATAGGTTAACTAGACATTTTATCTTTGTGTTTCCTAACAGTTTTTAACACATTCACAGCTACAAGGGCACCAGCTAAGAGTTCCCCATAAGCCATTCCCTCTCCTTTTCTTTCATAATCATGTATCGAATATATTCTAATACTAGCTAATCCCGCCCATGCTTTGCTGTGGCTCATTCTTATATGAAATAAATGGAAAAGGAAATACTGTAACTTATGTGAACATAGAATTAGCGAGAGAATGCTTCAATCGTATCGATATCGTTCGTTAGGCTACTGTGGCTAAGTGAAATGAAAGTTATAAATTATATAGTTTCACAGATACTCATTATTTTAAACCCATAATATAAATTAAATTTTTTGTCATTTGTTTTCTCCATAAACATACAGATCAGTTTACTGACTATGGGCCATGTGACGTATAATTCACCTTAGTAAAAAGCTGTTGTTTTCTACATTCTTCCCATCTATTTCCCATCCGCTCTATCTCCTGCTTCCCTACTATCTACCTCTTCATCCTCCCTCTATCTAATCCCTGACTTCTGTTCATCACTCACTTTCCTTCTATCCATCTTCAATCTCCTCCTCCATCTATCTCAATGCACGTTTCGTCTTTTGCTCTTCATACCTATCTAAAATGAAGAAATTAAAACTTTAGGAACTGCTTCAAATTATGTGTTATCTGCTGGAAACTATCACATAGTTACTGTTACATAAAATTCAATTAAATGACAATGGTTATAAACAATGTTTTGTTCAGAAATCGTTTCTACGTTGTTTTGATTTCCACTGCTAATATCACAATTGATCTTACTGAAAATTAGCCATTAAATGTGACTGTATCTAAAATGCATATCCACAAAAAGTTGTTACTTTAGTGTCACATTTTTACCATAGCACCTGACCGGTACGCAGGGCAGAAGTTGGTATCACTTCTATTTTCGATGCTCACTTATTTGGTTGCTGGAGAATTTAAAGCGTGATCAGAGCTATGGCGAAGTGCCTTGTGAATTGTGTAAGTTTCATTGGCCTCCTTGTATAATTATAATCAAAAATTGATATGTCATTTTTCCTATTGATGTATTTGTATAATGGTTTTCGCAAAATTTCACTTGCATCAGCGGCTAATGTTGCCAAAGTCTCTTGAATGCTCTTTGAAAACTCAGTTACATACAATGAGGCTAATAATCTTCCGTATTTATCATGAAATATTACATTAGCACCAAATACCGCAGCTGCCGTAAGCTTCATTTCCAAGTAATTCTACAGTGGTAAATGTCCATTTTTTGTCGGCAGGGATTTAGAAGTGTGTGTTGTATATATATTGTCAGATGTCCAGCTACTTCAATTGCAAACATTATTAGAAAGCATCTGGTTCACAATCGTTACTCGGGAATGTTTGATATTCATTTGCTGATAGAATGTTCAGCTTTTTGGATACAGTGAATGGGTTTACCACCCATTCGTATTTCTGCAGCTTCTCATCTTCAGCTGTTGGGAAATAATGCTCCAACAATGACATCAAGCTTCGGAGATGTTCCAGGATTTGATGAAACAAATTCTTCCCAAGCATCAATGTTTTGTTTTTCAAAAACTCCTTGAGAAGAGGAAAACATTCCACCTCCCCCTCCTCGACACTCTCTGCCCAAAAATGTATTTTCTTCTTGAATGCTCGAACTTTGTTGATAACAGTGACCTTTGTTTCACTTCGACCTTGATGTGAAATATTCATTTCGTTCATTTTGGAGAAAATATCTGACAAATAGGCAAGTATACACTGCCAATTTTCATCATTAATAAGGTCTGCTAATGTGGCATTATGCTCCAAAAGGAAAGCTAAGACTTCCAATCTTAATTCATACAACCGAGAGAGTGCATTCCCACGCGAGAGCCACCCTCACTTCTGTGTGGAGAAGCAGGGAACGATGAAGGCTTCTCATATCTTCACACAGTATTGTGAAAAGGCTTGAATTCTACGGCCTTGATTTTATGTAGTTAATGATTTGAATGGATTCGTCTAAAACTTTCTTGAATAAAAATGGCATATTTTTTCATAGCTAAAGCGTATCTGTGGAGAGAGCAATGACTACTGCTGCAATTCTTGGCGTTTTCTTTTATTTTTGTTATTGTTCCGACTGTAGGACCCGTCATAGCTTTTGCACCATCTGTGCACACATCTATGCAATTAGACCATGAAACTTCGTTAGTCCGTAAAAAAATCATCCAATAGACGGAATATTTCAGCACCTGTTGTGTTGGCAAGTAGTGGTCTGCACAATAAGAGGTCCTCCTCAAAACATCCAAAATATTCATAATGGACAAAAGCCAATAAAATCACTAAACCTGCAACATCAGTAGATTCATCTATCTGCATTGAAAATGAATTGTGTTGCATGCGAGAAACAAGAGTGTGTTTCACATCATTTGAGATGTCAACAATGTCTCTCTTGACAGTATTGTCTGATAATGGCACCAAAGATACAAGCTTTACTGCATCCAAGAAACAATATCATTAACACAGGGCTTTATGAGATTTGCTGCAATGGCATGAGCTTTGCCTGTTTTTGCCACTCAATAACTAACCAAGAAATAAGCTTTTAATGAATTTTCATTAATTCTTTTTGCATGAGTTTTCATGCAATGCTGAGAAGCAGCTAGTTGATTTGATTTTCTCAGGGAAGCCTAAACTGTCTTGGTCCAACCCGCCACTGCCCGCACCGAAACTAAGTTTATTGTGTGGTATCGCTCCCTGTATATCTAGTAAAGCCAATTAATGTCCTTGAACACTGCAAGGAGTCCCTTTACTAGTTCTTTATTAGACACAATTTCTTCGGGTCTGCTTGTCCCAAATGTTCTGTACCTTTTACTCTCCAATGCAATGCATTCGAAGATTAGATGTGATGCAGTTTCATCACCGTCATCACAGATCCTACATTTAGGATCCTCTTCTGTTATTCCCATTGTATGTAGGTGTTTTTTGAAATTCCCATGGCCTGTCAGAAATCCATCCATGAGTCTAATCTCTCTCCTGTTCAGGCCCAGGATTGCAGAGCTTCTTTTAAAACACGGCTTTGGCATCATTACCTTGCCATGTTTTTGTTGATAGACGTTGGTCCAATATTCTACGTGCTGTCTTCTGAGCCAGTTACGTAACACCAATTTGATCATTGCCTTGGTGATTGTCAGGACAGGTTTCGGTCCAATAACTGGAGTCTCTGCCCCCATCCTGGCTAATCTGTCGGCATGTTCATTGCCACTGATCCCCGAGAGGCCAGGAACCCACAATAGGTTTACTCTATTGCTTTCCCCTAGCTCCACCAGAACCCTGTGACATTCTGCAACAATTTTAGACCTTGTTGCAGGAGCTGCCAGTGATCTCAGGGCTGCCTGGCTGTCTGAATAGATATAGATGCTACAATCTTTGTAGCACCTATGCAAATTCTCCTCCACACACGCCCTGATGGCAGTGATTTTGGCCTGGAATACTGAGGCCAGTTTCCCTAGAGAGATGATGCCCTCCAGTCTTGGCTGCATCCCGTATACCCCGGCCCCAATGCCTTGGTCTGATTTTGACCCGTCAGTGAACCAGACAATATCCCCCGTACGGTGTCGAACTATTTCCTCCCAGTGCTCCATACTTCCAATTGTTATATTGAAAGGCTTGTTGCAGAAGTTTGGGGTTATAATATAGTCGGCTGGCATTTCCCCAACCTTTCCTATATTTACCTCACTCACTATTTTAGTGTGTGATTCTGGATATCCCAAAGAGTTCCAATTTTTGCCAGTTTTGAGTCTGTATGCACCAGTCGCTGCCTCCATCTTGACCCAAAGGTGCAATGGGGGCATATCCAACATGGTTTCCATCCCAGCAGTAGGTGTGCTGCTAATTCCGCCTGTTATGGCTAAGCAGGCTAATCTCTGCACCTTACCAAGCTCCTTAGCAGCAACCTGCTGTTCTACCTTCTTCCACCACACGACCACCCCATAGGTGATCCTGGGTCTAATCACCGTTGTGTATATCCAGTGCATACCCTTGGGCCTCAGGCCCCAATTTTTGGCACAAGCTCTCCTGGTACTCACAAGAGTACCTTTTGCCTTGGCGCAAATATTTCTGATGTGAGGGGTCCATGTCAGTTTCTCATCTAGGGTAACCCCTAGATATTTCACTGTCCTCTTCACAGGTAGCACTTCATTGAAAAGCTGTAGATTCCAACTTGAATGTTGTATATGCTTCTTTGTGAATGGTACAACAACAGTCTTCTTAGGACTAACCCCCAGATCCTGTTTTCTGCACCAGTCTTGCACAATGTCCAACGCACCTTGTGCCATATTCTTGACTGTGTCAGCAAATTTGCCAAGTATTACTACGACAAGATCATCTGCGTATCCTTGGCAAAAGTATTGCCTAGAGTTTACTTCTCCAATGAGATGATTCACCACTAGATTCCACAATAAAGGGGAAAGAACACCGCCCTAGTGTTGTTGATTATCATTTTTTCATTCATCATGGTAGCCTCTACCTTTCTTCCACTGAGCATGGCCCTAGTCCACCTACATATAGTGGTCCCTAGGTCATGCATCTCTGCTGCCCTAACCATGGAATCGAAGGTCGTGTTGCTAAAAGCCCCCTCGGTGTCCAGGAAGATACAGAGAGCTATTTCCTGAAAGTGTTGTGCTTTCTCCACCTTCCCAACGAGTTGGTGGAGAGCTGTCTCACATGATTTACCTGGCTGATATGCATGTTGGTTTGAATGTAGAGGAGCCCTACTTAACCTCCTTTCTCCAACATGCACATTAACCAGCTTTTCCAATGTCTTAAGAATGAAGGTGGACAGGCTGATTGGTCTCATATCCTTGGCCTTGGTATGATCAATTCTCCCTGGTTTAGGAATGAAGACAACCTTCACTGCCCTCCAGGCATTGGGAATGATTCCTGCTGCTAGGCTAACCCTGAATAACCTACATAGGAATCTAATAAGATTTTCTCCCGCTTGTTGCAGGAGAGCTGGAAAGATTCCATCGGGGCCAGGTGACTTCAACGGTTGAAATCTTCCCACCACCCATCAAACCTTACTGAAATTGACAAACTCATTGGCCAAACCCCAGTCCTCTTTGCGAATTCCTGAGAACCGATGTCTCCCAGGAATCAGTTTCTGGTCTGAGTTATCCACCAGAGTATATTGAGGAAAGTGAGTCTTGAGGAGCAGTTCCAGCATTTCATGTGCTGTCTTTGTATACTCCCCATCCTCCTTCCTCAATGTTCCTCCTGGATTAGTTGGTACCCTAGTGAGGATTTTATGAAGTCTCGCTTGAGCAGCCATGCCCTCCATTTCCTCACAGAATACCTTCCAGGATGCCTCCTTTGCCCGTCTGATGGCAAGGTTGTAATTGACAAGGGCCTCACAATACTTTGCCCATTGTCCTTTGCACCTCGCAAGGTTAAACAGTCTTCGTACCTGTTTCCTTTTCATTTCCAGGTTATTATTCCACCAAGGCACACTCCTATTTGTGCACTTCTTGGTGATTGAGCAGTTGTCCTGGTATGAGGTCACTATAGCAGAGGTTACAGCCTCTGCTACTTCTTCAAACTCAGCTGGATTCCTTATCAAAGTTTTAATTTCCGATAGACTGAAGTCAAGGTCTCTCCTATATGTCTTCCAGTCCATTTCCCTGGGATACCCATAGGCCATGGTATGTCTGGTTCCCATTTCAACCTTGAATTTAATATACATGTGGTCTGATGAGAATGGTTCCAGGACCACATGCAACTGTTTGACGTAACTGCACATCATCACGGAACCAAAAGTTATGTCAATTACTTCTTCCCTTCTACTATTCCTGAATGTAGATTCATCACCCCTATTCAGGATCTCCAAGTTGTTAGATAGGAGAAATTCAAGAAGGTGCTCCGCTCTACTGTTGGTGTCCTTGCTGCCCCACGATAGATTGTGGGCATTGGCATCACATCCCACCACCAGTTCGTCACCTTGCCGATGGCAGGCTTCCGTCAGTCTCCTCACTTCCAAAGAAGGAGGAGAGCTGTCTTCGTAAGGAAGGTATGCTGAGGCCAAAACAATTTCCCTCGTGATACCTTCCTCACGTTGCTGCATCCTGATGGTCACCAGGTCCCTGGAACAAAAATCCATCATTGGTATGAAAGGTATTCCATTTCTAACATAAATGCTTGTTCTGGAGTTTTTTAGATTTCTAGCATAAATCAGCTTATCTCCAGTGCCACCGAGGTCCGATACAACACCTTTGTATAAATAGGGTTCTTGTATCAGGGCCACAACCACCTCCTGTCTCCCCAGGCGATGGCTCAGGGCAGCAGTGGACCCTTTACTGTGCTACAGGTTTATCTGCAGCACTTCCAGTCCCCATCTTGCTGCCATTATTGCCTTTAAGGTCTTTGATTACCCTGACGCAGACCTGCGAGAACCCTAAAAACAGTTTCAGGCCTTGCTCTCGCAATGCCTTCAGGGACTTCACTCCGACCTCCACCACCAGGGTTCGTCCTTCTGGAACGACCTTTCGGTTAATTACCCTCCAATCCTCTGTCGAGACTTTTGGGTTCTGGACCCTTATTTTCTCGAACAGAGTCTTTGGAGAGACATCCTTAAGGATCTTTGGTACCCATATTGATACCTTTGCGGTCTTCAGGAGTTCAGCTGCTGTCTTGACCAGCAGCTTCGCATCCTCCCACGGGGATATCATGGGCACCTTGTACTTAAGCCATTCTGCTGAGTGCTCCCCCTCGCAGACAAAAATGAGGGCACCGCGATCTAGATAGACCCTCCTGAATTTGGGTCCTGGACCAGCGTCCCCCCCAATCTCTTCAAAGAGGGCCATCTGCACGAGCTCCTCCTGCTGCGAGGTGATGCTTACCAGTGGGTATCCTTCTTGGACAACCACCATTCTATAGACCGAGACTGCAGTACTACAGGTCTGTTTCACTATTTCCTGCCTTAGCCTTTTAGGATCATGCTTGTCCAGAGAGGAGGGAGTCTTAGATTCCTCCCTAACCCTCTTGCCACCTGTCTTTGATGTCAAGGGGGTCCGTGTATCCCCTTCGACCTGAGGCAGTTTCTTTTTGGGGGCCTTGGACTCAAGCCCTTTTAATTCCCTCCACTTATGCTTAGGAAGCCATTATTTTCCTTCTTTTGCTTCTGTTCCTTGAGAAGTCTCCTCCTCTGAGCCCCAGACAAGGCCTTAATCCTAATCTGGTCCAACATCTCTGTTACAGTTCCCACTTCTTGCTCAGGTCTAGACCCTGACTGAGAAGTAGGAGTGCACTCCATCGATCCTGATCCCGATGTCTGAGTATCTGAGGTCTCAGATTGCCCCTCGGATTCTTTTAAAATAATTTTTTTCTTCATGTTCATCTTAGTCCCACGAGATTTGGGGATTTATATGGTCCACACCACGATAAGCCCGCGCGGTGCAAGGCTACTTACTCAGGGAGGTCGCCCGGTATCCCTGAGGCTCCGTTCGAGACACATCCACCCATGTGCCATGCACCCCTCGGCACGGGTCGCACCACACCTTGGGTTGGGGGGCAGTTTAACGTCGTGCCCGGGCCGAAATATTGACTTAGCAGAAGCCTTAGTTCAAATTCCAGGGGACGGGCCTTCTTGACAGGTGGCTATCATTAACACCCCCTTGGCCTTTTCCACTGATGTTTGGCATTGCGACCTCCTGCCATTTTTCAGACGTATCTGTAGCAGCTTTTCCACGCAGTACCAGAGAGCATTAATTACCTCTCTGACATTGTGATCGTGAGTTCCTCTTCCTCTGAACATCTGCAGAACCACCTCCTCATGTCCCAGTGTCTGTGGGACACAGGTCTCAAGTGCTGCCTGCTGGAGTGTTCCTTTTTCCAGTAATCTATTTTGTAACTCGGTCACATTATTTCCAGAGATGGCATCTCTCCTCCTTTTTTTCTATGCTGAGACCATCAGTAACTTGCTTCGTCCAGTTGGTCTGCATCAGCTCAAATCTTTTCTCAGAAATACTTTCTACCACCAGAAGTTCATTCCCTCTGCTACCCAAATCACCTACCTGCCAAATCAACTATGCAAAAAGAACACCATGTTCAATTGGTCAGCAACCTGCGCGTCAGCACTCCGGACTTAAACAGCAGTTCCTCTCAGCATGCTGTTTAATGCCATACACACCACTTCCTACTGGCCACAGACACATCCAGTTATGGCCCAGGTGCTGTTTATCCAATCATTTTGCAGATGCCTCCGAGTGACCCATTGCCTATACCTCCAAATCACTCATGGATGCCCAGTTAAAGTACTCACAGATCGAAAAAAAAAAAAAAAAAAGAAAAAGTGCTATCTACTGTGTTTGCCTGCATCAATTTTTTTCCCCATTCTTGTACTGCATTTCTTTTTACCTAATTAGCGATCACAAGCCTCTCCAAACAGTATTTTCCCATTTTGCTCAGCTACTTACAAAGATGTCCCAATGCTTACAACACTGGTCCTGCTCCTTTCCCAATTCTGTTATACTATGCATTTTTATTCAACTTTCAGTCATGGGAATGCTGACACCCACTCCTGGCTACCACATGGGGAGGACCCCTCCCTTGAAACCTTGGATGAGAACATTCAAGAGGCTACAGAGCCCCAGTTGGTGACAGAAATTTTGCAAATAAATCTTGCCGCAACAAATAACGCCTTTCTTTTAATGATTTCTACCCCAACTTGTGCATAATTTCTGTGACATTCTCCCCCGTATATTACAATAACACAAGCTGCCTTTCTCTGAACTTTCTCTATATCATCCATTGGTCCCACTTGGTGGGGATCCCACAATGGGCAGCAATACTCTAAGTAGGATGCACAATTGTAGTGCAGGCAGTTTCTTTAGTATAACTGTTGCATCTTGTAAGTGTTCTACCAATGAAGCGTACCCATTGTTTCACCTTCCCTACAATATCTTCTATGTTTCCTTTCTCATTTAAGTTGTTCATAATTGTAATTCATTGGTATTTAGCTGAACTTACGGCCTTTAGATTTGACTGATTTATCATATAAATGTACTTTAACGCATTTCTTTTAGTACTCAGAATTGTCAGCATAGTGTAACTGAGGATACAGCATGAATTTAACAAAGTAGATGGAAAATCTCCTTAGAAATCACCCTTAGGCTGGTCGGCACACCAACCCATGTTGTTAATCTGGTGGGCAATGAAAACGGGCTGGGACACCTTCTGACCCAGAAACTGGTGCTTAAACCCTTAGCTAACCAAGCATGTTCCACAACGTCCTTCCAGATTTTTAAAATTTCATCTGTTCTCTCTATAATTAATTTCCAGTGCTACTTATTCTAGCACCTTAATCTCAATCCACAGGTTTGAGAGGGATTCCCTGCCAACTGATTAAGTTTTTACTCTTCCTCTTTCTCTATCATACACAGTTACAATAGATGAAATACTTGGTTCAAAAATTATGAGAAAGAATAATATTTTACCTAAATGCCTACTTGCATGTACTGTAGCTAACTGAAAAACATTTTTACCTACACTCTCTTGGTACCAGCTGAAAAATATATTTTTACCTTTACACTTTCTAAGTAACATGTACAAAATACCAATAAATGACAGTAAGTAAAATTAATAAATAAAAGTTTGCATAACTAGCTCAGAATAATATTTTTATTGTTCACAAACCTCAGATGGTGATGAACATTTCACATTGATTGTCATTTCCAAAGGCGCTACATTAAATGGCATGTTCCTATACGTTGTGCCATCATTCGTTGAAGTATTTGTTGGACAATGACCCTGCTGAGTAGTTATTCCTGGCAGATGGATAGTAAGAGGAAATGAATTACTGTGGAGTTTATCACCCCAACTGTCTTTAATATCATCTCTGCCTCTTGCTACATTTTTGTTGAATTCTGCTTCCAGAAGAGAATCCCAGTTTATTTCAGAATGTGTTTCTTTCTTGGTTCCTGAAAATGAAGATAGAATATAACTAATTCTGTATGTGACTGTATTAACATTTGGAGGTTTTTTTTTATCAGACAACTGTATTTACACTATTTTAGATATCACACACACTTTAACCATATTAGAAATCATACTGCATGTACATACTGTAACTGTACATTGATATGGAGAAGCAAAACAGGAAGTTTTTTTCGTACAGAGTTGTCAACATGTGTGTAAAAAAATTATATGAGGTAATACTGCTGTTGGTCACTAGAATTGGTATAAAATTCATTTACCATTCATAATGATTTTATGTATGTGAAACATATCAATGATAACAGAATATGTTAATAACATATTCTTAACAGAAGTACCTTAATTAATATACTATCAACAGTTTTGATGAACCTGATGAAGTTATCAAATAACTTTTTTAATAAAAAACTTTGGGACTGACAAAGTCAGTCATAGCGGCAGCATGTAAACTAATACCCAGCCTGCTACAGGCTCACGTGATTGGTATCAATCACTCTGTGGTTTGGTTACATCCCTCTCCTCTCCTTTTAACCTGTGTAACCTGCCTTGTCTAGCACTGTCTGCATGTTCTAGTGCAACTTAGTGCCAACATAGATATTTGGGCAAAGATGGGCACATGCCAGCACAAACGCATATATCCAAATGCAGCTCCTGGCAAAGGGCGCTGGTGCGGCTGATGGCAGGGTGTGGTATGAATGATGGCCTTTGCTTGTGCTTCGAAAGTTTGGGGTCACTGGCCAGCAGCGGGCATACCTCTGACTGCTGCTTTTGATTCGAATATCTGCACTATCAGTCACCAAACTGAAATGTTTGTGCCAGCATGGTTAAACAGGAAGTTTAAAACATTGCCCATAAGTGTGTTCGGTACACCTGAAGGTGTCAGGCAGTTGCACTGACAAAATTTTTGTGTGAATTTCAGGATGACATCCAATGTCTGACCCATATCTACCACTAGACTATTGGGAAAGTCTTCTTGTTGTTGGTTTTAACGGGACTAAACAGCTAGGTCATCAGTCCCCTGTTCCTAGTTAGGAGTCCACGGTCAGAAGCTTTAAAAGAAGATGCTGAAAGAGAAACTCACAGAAGGGACAGACAGACAAAGAATTAGCTGATAACACAAAAGAAAGGCACGTGATAGGTAAAAGCTAAGTCGGGAACCGAGCTAGAACTGGAGAGCATAGTACCATGGCTGGCTGATCACGAAGACAATAAAGGATGAGCCAGCCATGCTGCACACACTAAAACCACTTGGCATTCGATACAAAAGTCGTAAAAGGACTTAAAAATGCTGGAAAGGTGCAGACCGGAAAGGTCAGGCTATTGCACCCACCACTGATTGAATTATAAAAACCAGCTGTGCGAATAAAACTTAAAACAGAATTATCCATGGAGGCGTCATCACTTAAAAAGGCATAGGAAGGCACACAAAGGCATACCCAGCCCAGCGATCAACCAGCAAATTGTCCGTGAAAAGCACTTCTGCGACGTGAAATGATGTGAGCAGTGCGCTGAACTGGCAATAGAGATTCAATGGTGGTACTGAGGCTTTGGTGTCCCGGGACAGATCCAACTGAATTTGCAGGCGAGGAATACACTAAGGAGGGGTATGGGAAGAGTAGTGGAAAGTATGAGGGAAGGGATAGGATTCAAGGGACGAGAGAAGGGAACGGACACGGACCACGATCGGGAGACCCGACCTGGGCCATCTTCGGGGAGACGGAAGTGCAGCAGTTGAAAATATAAGCCCGTAATAGGGATGGCGGGCCGAGGCGTGAACTTTGACAGTGTACGAGGCCAGTAACTGTTGCTGGCGGAACCACAAGGGGGAAACCCCGGCCTCAGCAAGGAGGCTCGTCACGGGGCTTGTGCGAAAAGCTCCCATTGCTAGATGGATACTGGCATGGAGGATGGGGTCTAAAGCCTGCACAATGCGGAAAGTACTGCCGAGTCATACAGTAGGCTCCCATAGTCCAGGCGAGATTGTACGAGAGCCTTGTAGAGCTGCAGGAGCGTTGCATGTACGGCTCCCCAAACAGTGTGGCTACGGCAGCGTAAGATGTTCAGGTAGCGCCAGGACTTTTGCTTCAGCTATAGGATGTGTGACCCCAGAGTGAGCCGGTCGTCGAAGAGCGTGCCGAGAAAGCAGTGCATCTTCTCGAACCAGAGCAGTTCATCGGCCAAGAAAAGCTCTGGGTCCGAGTGAACAGTCCGACGACGACAAAATTGCGTGACTCAGGTTTTAGATGCAGAGAACTGGAATCCGTGTGGTGAGGCCCATTAATGTGCCTTTGTGATTGCTCCCAGCAGACACCTTTCAGCAACACTGATGCTTGTGGAGCTGTAATAAAGACAAAAGTCATCGGCAAATAGTGAGCGAGACACCGATGAGCCTACTGCAGCTATGACACCGTTTATTGCCAATAAAAATAGGGAAACACTTAGGATGGACCCCTGTGGGACATTTTTCTCCTGAGTGTGAGTGGAGCTCAAACGAGTGCCGACCCTAACAAGAAAGGTGCAAAGGAAAAGGAAGTTCTGAATAAAGATTGGAAGAGCACCCCATAAACCCCATTCGTGCAGCATTGCCAGTACGTGGTGACGCCAGGCGGTCTCGTACGCCTTCTGAAGGTCGAAAAAGACAGCGACAAGGTGTTCACGTCGGTGAAAGCTTGACAGACGGCTGACTCACGAGACACGAGGTTGTCAATTTCAGAGCGGCCCTGATGGAAGGCCCCCTGCTGCTGAGCCAAAAGTCCACGATCTTCTAATATCCACATGAGCTGCCGATTCACCATGCATTCAAGGAGCTTGCAGAGAGCGTTGTTGAGGCTAACTATTTGCCTCCTGTGGGTCGGTGCCAGGTTTTAACACTGGGATGACAATACGGTCCTGTCACCGAGCTCGGGCCCGGAGACACTTACACGCAATCAGGTGTTCAATCAAAGGATGGCACTGCAGCGCTAGCCGACGTTCCCTGATGGCCTCTACGATTTCTGGAGTCCACCAAGGCACCAACTTATGCCTGAGCAAGCTCCGAGAACTGGGGACTGCGGCCTCAGTGGCAGAAACGATGGATGCAGTTACCTGATGAACCACCATATCAATGTCTGAAGAAAGTGGAGCAGCTACCACAGCAGCTGAGGTGTAGGCCGGCCAATCCACTCTGCAGAGTGACCACTGGGATGGGCGGTAAGCAGGTTGGAACTGAGGCAGAGACAGAAGAATGGGGAAGTGGTCGCTACCTCATAGATCATTGTGTGTCTTCCAGCTGAGAATGGAGAGAAGGCTTGGGGTGATATTGGAAAGGTCAACAGCTGAGTATGTGCCGTGTGCCATGCTGAAGTGCGTGAGTGCACCTGTGTTGAGGGGGCAGACATCCTGCTGTGCCAGTACAGTCTCAATATCCCTACCACGATGGGAGATCTCAGCTCCACCCCACAAAGTGTGGTGGGCATTGAAGTCCCCCAAAAGGAGGAATGGTGGGGGAAGTTGAGCAACCAAGGCAGCAGGGGAGACAACCTCATCTGTGGAGAGGTACAGGGAACAGATGGTAAGTTCCTGCATTACCCATATGCGGACAGCCACTGCCTCGAGGGGTGTGCACAGAGGCACAGGGGCACTAGGGACAGCAGCGAGGACATAAACACAGACACCACTGGAGACTCTGTCGTAAACGGAACGGTTCTTATAGTAGCCCCGATAGCCCCAAAGGGCAGAGGTCCACTGGGAAGGAAACCACGTTTCCTGTAATGCCAAACAGAGAACAGGGATTCGGCACAACAACTGCTGCAGCTCAGCTAGACGATTGGAAAAAAAAAAAAAAAAAAAAAAAAAACTGCAATTCCATTGAAGAATATGACTGACTCCTTGCTGGAAGACATGATGTAGGACAGGAGATAATCAGTCCAAAGATTTGTGTTCTGTCAGGTGTTGCACATCTACATAATCTAAAACCATCGGCTCAAGCATCTTAGTGAGGGCCAGATCCTTGGGAGATGCAAGAATCTCCACCTCATCTTCTGAGGCAGGTGATGTACGGATCTGTGACTTTCAAGTCGCCGAGGAGTCCTTCTTCTTGGGTTTTTTCTTCTTAACCTCTTGCTGCCCTTTTGGTTTTAAGGGCTGGGAGGACTTCTCACAAGTGGTTTCTGGGCACGATGTCGATTGGGGATCCCGGCGACTGGGGGTGGGTGGATCCTGCAGCCTCTGGCTGGGATCCCCCAATCCACTCATAGAGCATCGGGAAGGGGTGGCTCAAGGGACCCCTTCCGGGCGAGAGGGGCCGGAGAAGACTGTTGCTTCTCCGGCTAGGGTGTGGGGACTGGAGTCCCCAATTGTGTAGTGGATATTGCTCCCACAGGTGTTGGGGAAGCAATGGATGAAGAAGTGCCCCCACACACTGTGGGGGCAGTGAAAGGTTGATGGCCTGTTTGGTCCATAGATGGAGAGAACACTGGCGATGCCATTCTCAAAGAAGAAGGTGCCGCTGTGGCTGCGGCAAAAGATCTTGACACGTGTACGGAGTGAAGCCGCTTATACATCTTCCTCGCCTCAGAGAAAGTAAGCTGGTCCAGGGTCTTTATTTCCATTATTTTCCTTTCCCGATGTAAGATACTGTGGTTCAGCAAATATGGCGGATGATGTTGCCCATAATTAATGAAAAGGGTAGGCGGGGTACATGGGGTTTCTGGTTGTGATGCCAGCCCACATTCTCTGCAGGTTGGGCTAGAAGTACATCGGGACGACATGTGCCCAAACACTGGAAACATAGCACAGGGGGAGGGACATATGGCTTTACATCACACCGGTATATCATTATCTTGACCTTCTCAGGCAGTGTATCATCTTCACAGGCCAAGATAAAAGCACCGGTGGATACCCTGTTGTCTTTAGGTGCCCTGAAACACCTGCTGGATGAAGTGAACCCCGCATCGTTGCAGGTTTGCTCGCAGCTCTTCATCGGTCTGGGATAAGAGGTCTCTATGATAGATTAGACCCTGGACCATGTTTAAGGATTTGTGGGCTGTCATACTCACCGGAACATCACCCAACTTGTTGCAGGCAAGTAATGCCCGCGACTGGGCCGGGGACGCTGTCTGTATCAGAACAACTCCACTCCTCATCTTTGAAAACAATGCCAATTCACCAAACTGATCTTCAAGGTGGTTGACAAAAAACTGAGGCTTAGTGGACGTAAAAGACTCTCCATCAGTATACAAACAGTCTAAGTATTGTGGCGAATATGGCTCTGATTGATTTAGGCCCTTACGTTCCTCCCATGAGGTGGCAAGGGAAGCAAACGTCTTGGGATCATATGTTGTCACGTTAAATTCTGTTTTGCCATGCTTACAGACACTGGTTTTGTGTCTGGCAACGTAATTATATTATTGGCTTGTTTCACTTTCAGCCAATGAGCAGCTAGGGAACTATACGTCCTGCCAGGCAGAGCCCCGCTTGCCTGGGTAAGCCTTATACAACTGAGGTGCGGCAGGTTCCTTAGAGGGAGCTCGATAGCGACTGTTCCACCTCAACAGCCATGCATCTCTTCGGCATGTAGCATATCTTGAGATTGAGGTTTTTATTTATTTTATTTTATTTTATTTTATTTTTATTTTTTTATTTTTATTTATTTATTTATTTATTTATTTTTTTATGGAGGTTTGTACTGTCCTCGTGACCTGGGCGATTAAGCCAAGATCCCTGGGCTCTGAAAAGTAAAACATTCCACCGTTGCGCCAAACGTTGGTCGTTGATGCACGCACAGAAATTACAGTGTAGCGGACTGTTGGCGCGACAGAACCCACAGCTCAGGTCTTCGGGTTCGCCAAGCCCATACTCAGCAAATTAATGCTGAGGGGTGGGAAAGTCTCAAGCAACCAATAACAGTTCAGTTTGTCTTAGTCTGTAATGGCCTTCTTCAATTTTAAAGCCTGGAAAATTTCCTGAATGGTTGAAATATGCTGAAGTTGATCCACTGTATAAGAAAGGAGATAAAGAAATTATATCAAATATCTGTCCTATTTCACTTTTACTCGCGTTCTCAGATATTTTAGAAAAGATAATGTACAGTTGTCATCTCAAACATTTGACCATTAATTAAATATTATCCATGTCCCAATTCGGATTTCTAAAGGCTTCTGATATTGACAAAGCTATCTACACATACAGCTAGAATGTACTTAATTCATTACACAATAAATGACAAGCCACTGGTATATTTTGTGATCTGTCAAAGACATTTGACTGTGTAAATCACAATATCCTTTTGAGCAAACTAGAATATTATGGTGTAACAGGAAAAGTTGCAGAATGGTTCAAATCATATATCTCTAACAGGAAACAAAAGAAGTCAATAGGAAAGAGGTGTATACTGAACTATCAGATCTCATCCAATTGGGAACAAAAAACGTGGTATCCCCGAAGGTTCCATCTTAGGGCCCCTGCTTTTCCTTATATATATCAATGATCTTTCATCAGCAACATTACTGGCTGCCAAGTTTGTTTTATTTGCAGATGGCACAAAAATTGCAATAAATAACACACTGAGTACAGCCTTCAAAAGGTTGGAAAATAAAAGTTTGAAGGACATTACTAAAAGGTTCCTAGCCAATTCTCGGTCACTAAACCTTGAAAAACACACTATAAGCAGTTTAGGACTTGTAGAATGTTTTCTGTCGGTAAATGCCAATAGTATATTGACAAGGAGATGGAAGAATTTGACTGTGGAAAATTCTTGGGATTACAGCTTGATAATAAATTTAACTGGGAGAAGCATACCACAGAACTGCTGAAGTTCCTAAACAAGTCCCTTTTTGCTATGCGAATGTTGTCAGACATGGTAGATATAAACATAAAAAGGTAGCACTGGTGGTTCCTGCTCAGTTTTGTTGGTGGGGCCCAGACAAAAAGTTAGCACCCAGTATAATGGAATCAGTCCACAAAACACTGAGCTAATAAAAATGTAAACAAGTGTGCAATAATCATTTTTATTTTATTATTATTATTATTATTATTTCTTTTTTTTGGGGGGGGGGGGTGTTATGTGTGGGTAATATTGTAGTTGGTCTGGTCCACCAACTCCGCTAGTTTAATGTGTATTTTTGTGGGTGTCTGAGTTTATGCTGTGGTGACACAATTTATTGAACAACTTGGGGGGGGGGGGGCCTTGGAGGTGTTTGGATTCAAACCGAATTTCACTAGCTCTTCTCATGCTGAAGTTCATACTTATTGTAGTTGTGTACTGATTGTGATGTCAAAATCAAAATGAACTGTGGGAGGACATGTGTGACTTCTTCCCCATTAGGAATGCACCAGAGAGAGAACAGGGAACCCTGTGTCCCGGGGTACCATCATGTTTCTTGTATACAATGACATCCAAGAAAGGCAGCTTCCTGTCACTTTCAATCTACACAGTGAAACTGATACTTGGATGTAGACAGTTGAAATGGTCCAGAAATCGATTCTGAGAATTCTGTCTGTGGGACCACAAGAGGAAAGTATCATTAACATCATTGGTTGCAAATCTGAAATCCTCAGTGCCCTAATGTCAAATTCTTCCACAAATAAATTGCCAACTATGGGCAATAACAGTCTGTCCACAGCCACTCCATCAGTCTGTTACAAAATGTTGTCATTAAATAAAAAACAGATGGATGTCAGCAGATGATGATAAAGCCTGACGAACTCGTCATCCAGCTTTTCACTAATCAAACACAGGGAATCTTCCAGTGTGACATGAGTAAACAGTGATACCATATTGAAACTTACTAATAAGTCAAAGATTTCAGTCGTTGAATAAAATCCACAGAGTTGGTGATATGATGTTCGCACTTGCTGACAAAAGGGCTAAGAACGGATGTCAAGTATTTTGCCACATTGTAGGTAAGTGCCTCTATACAATTAACAATAGGCCATAAAGGTATGTCATCCATATGTATCTTAGGCAAACGATATAACCTTGGTGGAACAGCAGCTCCAGGATGAAGTTTCTTGCACAGGACTTCTGACAACAAGCTCAATTTTAAAAGTGAAAGAGTCTTATGTTTAATCCTTTCTGTGGTGTTGCAGCTCAACCTTCTATACGTAGGGTCATTGAGTAAACAATTCATTTTAAGGATGTAATCAACACATGTCAAAACAATCTTGGCATTTTCCTTGTCAGCTGGTAAAAATACAACTTCATCATCATTCCTAAGGGAACAAATGGCATTTCCCTCAGCAGAAAAGACATTATTTCATGGTGGCCAAGCATGCCACAATGTGTGGGACACTTCTTGGCTAATTTCTTCTGCATGTTCTTTTAAGAAGCAGTATACTGCTTGTTCCACAGAGCATATGAATTCTATGACAGGAAGTCTCCTTGGAGCAAGCAAAAAATTTATACCTTTCACCAATACTGCAAAGGCGGACCCATCCAACTCCTTACTTGAGAAATGAATTACAGTGCATTGGGGTGAATGCTCTTCTGACATCCGTTGAAATTTGAATGACTGTCTGTTAACGGAACTTATATGTGCCCAATATGATAGCGCCCAAGTGGAACCATTAACCCAATCTAAAACATCTGCTGATATTTGAGACTGCGTTGATGGTTCCATATGCATTATTACGTTGGGAAAGTATATGTAACTACTGAAGAGTGTCATGCTAACCAGAAAGTATCACACTGCAATACTACATGGAATGTCGCACAGTGCCAAGTAATTCCAATACAGACAAAGCAAAGACAACACAGATTGACTCAGCCTGCACGAAGCTTGAAGATCAGGTTCACATGAAGTATGGCACACTGTGGCCAGCCCTATTCAAAACACTCGAGACATGGTGATTCATGAAAGTTTTGGGAACGTGTACTGTGTATTACATCATGTTGTATGTAATTTGTCAGAGAAATTTTGAAAAGAATTGATATAAAGCATAGCAATAAATAAAAATAAATTCTTCAGTACTTACCACTGTCTTTCTCATTTTTACTGGAAGGATTATGCACAGTTTTTTCCTTATGGGCGGTAAGCAGGTTGGAACTGAGGCAGAGACAGAAGAATGGGGAAGTGGTCGCTACCTCATAGATCATTGTGTGTCTTCCCTGGGATACCCATAGGCCATGGTATGTCTGGTTCCCATTTCAACCTTGAATTTAATATACATGTGGTCTGATGAGAATGGCTCCAGGACCACATGCAACTGTTTGACGTAACTGCACATCATCACGGAACCAAAAGTTATGTCAATTACTTCTTCCCTTCTACTATTCCTGAATGTAGATTCATCACCCCTATTCAGGATCTCCAAGTTGTTAGATAGGAGAAATTCAAGAAGGTGCTCCGCTCTACTGTTGGTGTCCTTGCTGCCCCACGATAGATTGTGGGCATTGGCATCACATCCCACCACCAGTTCGTCACCTTGCCGATGGCAGGCTTCCGTCAGTCTCCTCACTTCCAAAGAAGGAGGAGAGCTGTCTTCGTAAGGAAGGTATGCTGAGGCCAAAACAATTTCCCTCGTGATACCTTCCTCACGTTGCTGCATCCTGATGGTCACCAGGTCCCTGGAACAAAAATCCATCATTGGTATGAAAGGTATTCCATTTCTAACATAAATGCTTGTTCTGGAGTTTTTTAGATTTCTAGCATAAATCAGCTTATCTCCAGTGCCACCGAGGTCCGATACAACACCTTTGTATAAATAGGGTTCTTGTATCAGGGCCACAACCACCTCCTGTCTCCCCAGGCGATGGCTCAGGGCAGCAGTGGACCCTTTACTGTGCTGCAGGTTTATCTGCAGCACTTCCAGTCCCCATCTTGCTGCCATTATTGCCTTTAAGGTCTTTGATTACCGTGACGGCGAACTGTGAGAATCCTAAAAACAGTTTCATGCCTTGCTCTCGCATTGGCTTCAGGGACTTCTTTCCGACCTCCACCACCAGGGTTCGTCCTTCCGGAACGACCTTTTGGTTAATTACCCTCCAATCCTCTGTCGAGACTTTTGGGTTCTGGACCCTTATTTTCTCAAACAGAGTCTTTGGAGAGACATCCTTAAGGATCTTTTGTACCAATATTGATACCTTTGCAGTCTTGACCAGCAGCTTCTCATCCTCCCACGGGGATATCATTGACACCTTGTCCTTAAGCCAATCTGCTGAGTGCTCCCCCTCGCAGACAAAATTGAGGGCACCGCGATCTAGATAGACCCTTCTGAATTTGGGTCCTAGACCAGCGTCCCCCCCCCTCCCCCCAATCTCTTCAAAGAGGGCCATCTGCACGAGCTCCTCCTGCTGCGAGGTGATGCTCACCAGTGGGTATCCTTCTTTGACAACCGCTATTCTAAACACCGAGACTGCAGTACTATAGGTCTGTTTCCCTATTTCCTGCCTCAGCCTTTTAGGGTCACGCTTGTCCAAAGAGGAGGGAGTCTTATATTCCTCCCTAACCCTCTTGCCACCTGTCTTTGACGTCGAAGGGGTCTGTTTATCCCCTTCAACCTGAGGCAGTTTCGTTTTGGGGGTCTTGGGCTCAAGCCCTTTTGATTCCCTCCACTTATGCTTAGGAAGCCATTCTTTTCCTTCCTTTTGCTTTTGTTCCTTGAGAAGTTTCCTCCTCTAGTTCAGCACTCTTCCTGTTGAAAAAATCGATGTCTTTAGCTTGGAAGTCCGGGTGAGTACCTTCAAAATGACAGCACAATTTAACTGGAACCATTGAACTGGTTCGGAAGGACTCGCCCAGAAATTACACACTGAGCTTTACCCTGCTTTGTCTCCATAAAGACCATATCTAAATAGCTTTCATTCTATTTACGCTTCTTGGTTATTCCACTTCCACAGGATATTGCAACTAATGGAGTACTTGCAGTGTTATCACATAATAAATCCAGCTGTGGAGCTTCTTGTGATTGTTCTTCCTTTGGTCGTCCTCTGTCCTCATTCATTTCAACTGGAGGCTTTCCATATTGTTAAGGCGATGAAGATACTGCACCCTTCTTCAATGATCCTGACTTCAGCCACCAATCCATGTTAGAAATAATAAACTAGTCAAAATCGACTTATGAAATAGGTAGTGCACTGACAAAACTGACAAAGCAAGTGTAATATTTAATGATGCCTAGGGCAGCATACATGCCAGCGAGCGCTGTGATTAATCGACAAAGCTCGCTCCGCACATGTGTAAAAGGTTTCAGCGCATCTAGCTCCATGAGCCGGTGCACAAACGACCCCCGTATTGTTGTGAAACAGTCGATCTGAGAAGCCGCATCTCCAGCATTAAACTGTGTATGCATTCTCACTTAGGAACCGCAAAGGCTGCTTGGGAATACGACCTGAAGTAATAGTACACATGTTTTTCACACACACAAAAAAATAGTAATGAATTTTATCATCACATTTTTATTCAATAATTTTACTCATTATTTTACATGATTTGGTGAAAGGTGGCCGTGGACCCCCTAGAAAGAGCCGGCAGACTCCTAAGGGGTCCGCGGACCACACATTGGGAAGTGCTATCCTAAGGAGTCGTATACTATTTGAATGTCTATTTTTGTTGATGTCGCATATTGACCGCTTTATAGCATGATGTTGTACCAGATCATTCACAGTAATTCTTTCATGTTGGCATAGCGATTATTATCACAGGGACTCATGCTGGGTGAGTTTGGTGGATGTTCCAGAATCTTCCATTGCCAGTGGCACAAGAGGTCCTGAACAGCAATAGCTGTGTGGCATCAAACATTATCATGCAGAATAGTGGGGTACTGTTCCATGAAGTATCACTGCACTAGTCATTCACTGATCACATTTACTAGTTTCTGCAGTAACCTATAATATTTCACAGCAGGGTATATTTTAGGAATAAATATTACTAGTTTTTAATTATTTAAAAACAACAACAAACATTTAGAACCACTGCCAGAAAGTAGTTATACTGGTGTTTTTACCCATTATTGCCAGTAACTAAAAATAAACTGTTACAATCAATTCCAAATAAAAAAAATTAAAAATTAAAAACAAGAAAGAAAAAGAAAAAAGAAAAACCAACAGTTACATGGAAATGTTAATAATGATTACCAGTTGTATGTTGATATCCTTGAGAGTTATTTTGAAAAATACATTATATAAACTTTTATGAATGAAATAATGTTTTGTGAGACTTTTGTTTTCTGTTCAATTTCTTCAAAATTCTGTCTCTGTTGACCAGAATTATTTCTATTTCCTCATGCTTTTTTATTTGTCATTTGTAACTAACAATTTTATATTCTTAGAAAGCACTGGAGTGTTGCTGGTAAAAATTACATTTTTTTTTCCATTTTCAGTCCAGTGCCAAAGTCAAGTGATGCATTAGCCTTATTTTTATTGTGCATCCAAAAAGGATCACCAGAGCAAGCAAATGCTGTAATAGGGTCTTTTGAACCGAACCAACTTTCAGCTGTACTTTCTGAAAATAGCATGCTTCTGTTTGAGACAACTGTACCAGTGAAATCTACAAGTAAACATGACTCTATGTACAGTAGGTATGGAATTTACATAAGCTACTTATAAAGTTTTATTTTTTGACCAGTGCTGGGAGTTTTTACCTTTTTGTAACAAAAGATTATGACACATATCTAGTTCAAAAACAGAGTTGTAATGTATCTGTGGGTGTAGTGAAAGAAATTGCCACATTACTTATTCTTTTTAACATGCATATTCTTTTTATTTACAGCAGAAGAAATGAACCATTAACAACATTTTCAGAGTTGTCTGTTGTTCTGATGGACTCAAAACCTAGAGCACTTGCAGGAGTGCTATCGGAGTTGGTTGCATCAAAGAAAATGTCACTGCAGGAGGTCTTGCAAGTATGTATTTTCTCTTGGGACCATATGTGATAATGTTGTAAAAGTGTGATACTGTATGTTTTCTATGTGAAATGAGCTTGTCTTATATGCTGTCTTTGGGGCAGAAGAAGACTGCTTGCAGTCCAGGGAAGGGTAGTAGGGCTGACACAGACATACACAGTTCACTCCATTACACTATTTTACTCAATCTCTACCTTTTCAAATTTCTGAAACTGGTTTCAGTGACAAGGTGCAGTTTTTGCAATAGGAGAATAAAAATTATTACTTTCAAAGTCCTGACTTTTGTTACTCTATAGAGCCAGTTTTCACTTCAGTGCCTAGACTTCCTACATTTTACTTTTAAAAATTATTTCATTTTACCTTTTTCCTGAAGAAGAAGTCTTTCAACTTAAAAAAACGTTTCTCTTAATCTTGTTCCAGTTGTTTCTGTTTCCATGTATAATATAAGGGTCATACTGAAAAAATCCGGAAGTACTTGGTGTTAGGGCTGCACCTTTTTCAACTGAACACAGCTGGTAAAGTATTCATGTTTAAAGGAAGTCCCTCTAACAAAGGAACCTCTTTCAACAAAGTTTAAGAATTTAAGTAATAAGGGGAGCCCCAGGGGTCTGTTTTTGGACTACTGCTATTTCTCATTTATATAAATGATATGCCTTTGAGTGTAACGGGTCAGTGGCAAACTAAGGCTGTCGGAGGCCCGGGGCAGTGGCAAAACAAAATGAGGCTCTCTGTCCACTTGGAAATACATGTATTACTATAAAATAGTAACTTTTGCACGTCTTGGAGGCCCTCCCAGGATGAGAGGCACAGGCCAATCTACAAAAAATAGCTTTCGAGATTCAGAGGCGCCAGAACGATAGGTGGAAAAAAAAGTCCTTCTTTCGGTGTATTTGGAGGCCTCCCAAGGCAAGAGGCCCGGGACGGACGCCCCGCCCCCCTTAGTCTGCCACTGTAACAGGTGATTGTAAATTATTTTTGTTTGTTGATGATACCAGCTTGGTAGTGAAGTTTTTTTTTGTAATATGGGCACAGTATCAATTAATGCAGTTAAGAGATAAGTTCACGGCTTTTAGAAAGTAAATTAATGTTAAATCGCAGTAAAACTCACAATTTCTAACACATAATTCAACAAAAGCTGACATTTGGATTACATATCATGGACATATGATAAGTGAGACTGAACAGTTCAAATTTTTAGGTGTTCATATAGATAGTAAGTTGTCGTGGAAAGCCCATGTTCAGGATCTTGTTAAAACACTAAAGTCTGCTTTATTTACCATTAGAACAGTATCTGAAATAAGTGATTTTTCAAAATAAAAGTAGTCCACTATGCTTTCATTCATTCACTTATGACATACAGCATTATTTTTTGGGTAACTTGACTGATACAAAAAGGATATTTTTGCTCAGAAACAGGCAGTTCGAGCAATGTGTGGTGTAAGTTCACAAACATCGTGTTGACCTCTTTTCAGTAGTATGGGAATTCTGACGTTGGAGTCACAATATGTATTTTCTATAATGTTGTTCACTGTTAACAATATCAGCTTATTCCTATGAGTTAGCAGCTTTCACTTGGTGAATACTAGACAGAAATCAAATCTACATCTGGATCACACCTCCTTGACTCTTGTGCAGAAAGGTGCGCATTATTTTGCAACACCCATTTTCAATAAGCTGCCACAAGAACTCAAGAATCTTAGTACTAACCCATGCGCTTTTAAATCTAAATTGAAGAGTTACCTCACGGCTCACTGATTTTAATCTGCCGAGGAGCTCCTGGAAAAATTAAAAATCTAATTTATTCTATTCGTTATTGATTATTTGTACTTAGGCTTCAGATTGTCATGTGCATAGGACTACTTTAATTTTTTATATTACCATTCTTGTGTTAAACTTCATGTAATGACTTGTTTCCTGACGCTGCAGTTTTGCTCCTCAATTAGGTCCTACAGAACATAAAACCACATTATTATAGTTATTATCGTCATCATCATCATCATCATCATCAATGCCTCCTATTTTTATTCATGGAAACTACAGGAAATACATAAATCAGCACAGTTGAATAGAGCAATATTTCTGCTACAGATGGTCATTTTACCATATTGTCATCACCATTAGTTATGCAGTTTTGCCAACAATGAACCATAGCCTGCATGCTGTGTTTGTAAAAATTGGAACCATATGAGGCTCACCACTTCCTTACAGCTTTGATGACAGCATCCAAGTCTTGAAAATCTCATCTTCGGTGACAACGCTGTTCGTACTGGTCGAGCAGGACCCAACAAAATTTCCATTCAGTGAAGTTTTGATCTTCTGTAAATATCTGTGGGACCCATCTTGCACAGACTTTGCAATGTCTAGGGACCTGTAAAATTCGCATTTTGTGAATTTTGTGTAAAAATGCAAAATTATCTCATAGAAGCAATTTTAATTAATTTTATCATAAGTGACTAGTTTTTAGAGATATTTTAAAATAGCTGTATTTTCCACGTGTATTTATTGAAACTGCAAGCAAATTTTGATTTTTTGATTACTAGTATTTTATATAACCTGTTGAAAATTATTATCCTCAAATAATTCAAGCCTAGTGTTCAAAAAGTTCATAATTTCATAAATATGTGAGGATAAGAGAGCTGTAAATTTGAATTGAAGTCCAGATAGGGGTGTGGATCCATAATAACAGTAACTATAAAAATTAATTTTAAAATGCTGCTAAGTTGTGAAAGACAGATCCACATTTTATTGAAGTCTCTATTTATAAAAATGTTGTGTTGATTTGTGTGTGTTTGAAAATCTCAATAAGTTCTTAGCCAATTGAGCTCCAAATTTGTCTCAACGATACAATGTAACACAGGACGGTTTTTAGATACCTATTTATTTAAAATATTATACATAACCTATATATATAACACTTTTACAATTTTTGGCAACAATTTTTGCACATTGTAAAATTTATATAAATTCGTATATGATGTATATTTAAAAGATTAGGCATGTAAAACCATGCGCATAATCCAGTAGTACATGGTATCAATATTTCAAAGCATTTGGTTAAGAACTTTCAGAGATATCAGAGATAAAAGATTTTGAACATAAGACTAAACATGGTTCTAAGTTAGATCTCTGAGACGAGATACAGGTAGGGTAGGCAATGATGAAGAGGGGGAGGGGAGATATACACATACTTTTTAAATTATAACCAAGACTCCAAATAAACTTTTGTAGTTCAGGCTTAAAAACTGCCTTAATAGCAGCATTTTTCAAAAATCTTTTCGTCCTATATTTCTCCCCCTTAATGGCCGATTTTCAGAAAAAGCTGAAAGATGCCCTCTTTTAATTCTAGCCAAGAATCCCTATACCAATTTATATAGGTCTAGCATCAAAATTGACTGGATAATAGTGTATTTAAAAAAAAATCTTGTCATCCCTTATTTCAACCCCTTAGGGACGGAATATAGAAAAATTGCTTCTTAAAGGACGCCAACAATGTAAGATGAACACCCTCTGCAAATTTCAAGTTTTTATCATCAGTGGTTTTGGCTAGGTGATGATGAGTCATTCATTTAATCAGTCAGTCAGTCACTCACAACTTTGCCTTTTATACACAGATATTATGCATTTGAAGCTGTTGTGATCTTCTCGAAGGTGGTCTTTGCAGTGTCCTCTGTTATATACTGAGTATTATCAAGCGGAGCACAGCGGAGTTGTTTACAAAATCACTTACTAAGTCCGACGACTCGGAGGATGACCCTGCCGCTCGACAAATTGATGCACAATCAACATATCGATTCCCTGAGTATCAAATAATAGCCCCCCCATCACGCAAAGAATCATTGGTGATACTGGATAACACAAACAACTGTGTTATGGATTAACAGATATAATTTTGTTACCTTTACAGTTTTGAGGTAATGATTAAATTTTACCCAAGGCGGCACGTAGCTTGGTAATATTGGCAACAGAATGTTCGCTTCATGAGGGTAATTAATTTTGTCTCAGAACAACCTGTCAACAAGAGAGCAAGCAGACTTAATTATCTGCTAAATTGTAAGCACAAAATAATGTTCCCCTTAGCTTCTGTTACTGGTTGCTCAGCTCAATTTCAGTTATGGTGTCAGCATCATAGAGTAGTAATGTTTGCAAAGAAATGTTCAGTTTACAAGGATAATTGAATTATTGACAGTGGTTCGTATAAGAACGTATTGATGACTGAGCAGGAACTACATTAAATGGTTGTGTTATGGTAAAAAAAAATTCATTCAAAATATTTAATCTGGTAAGAATCTCCTACGAATTAGCACTCCATTACAGAGAACAACATTCTCGAGTAACGATAGAGAACCAAATGCTTTCTAATAATGTTTGCAATTGAAGTAGCCGGACCTCTAACGATATATATCGAATGTGCGCTTCTAAATCCATGCCAACAAAAAACAGACGTTTACCATTGTAGAATTACTTGGAAATGAAGGTTACGGCAGCTGCGGCATTTGGTGCTAATGTAATATTTCATGGTAAACATGGAAGATTATTAGCCTCATTGTATGTAACTGAGTTTTCAAAGAGCAGTCAAGAGATTTTGGCAACATTAGCCACTGCCGCAAGTGAACATGAAAAATGACATATCAGTTTTCGATTATAATTATACAAGGGGGCCAATAAAACTTACACAATTTAAAAGGCACTTTGCCATAGATGTGTGCAAAATGAAAATAATGTGTATAAGTAGCCATCAAGAGAGGCAAAAGGAAGCAGATGTTTTCATATCTATAGCTCTGATCATGCTTTAAATTCTCCAGCAGCCAAATAAGTGAGCGTCAAAAATAAAAGTGGTACAAACTTCTGTCATGTGTACTGGTCAGCTGCTATGGTAAAAATGTGACTCTAAAGTAACAACTTTTCGTGGAAATGCATTTTCGATACATTCATGTTTAATGGTTAATTTTCAGTAATATCAATCATGATATTAGAAGTGGAAATCAAAACATCGTAGAAACGAATTCTGAACAAAACATTGTTTATATGTGTCATTATTTCATTTAGTTTTATGTAACAGTAACTTTGAGATAGTTTCCAGCAGATAACACATAATTTGAAGCAATTCCCTAAGTTTTAATTTCTTCATTTTATATAGGTATGACCAGCGAAAGACTAAACATGCATTGAGATAGATGGAGGAGCAGATTGATAATGGATAGAAGGAAAGGGAATGATGAACAGAAGTCAGGGATTAGATAAAGGGAGGATGAAGAGGTAGATAGTGGGGAAGCAGGAGATAGACAGAGCGAATGGGAAATAGATTGAAAGAATGTAGAAAACAATAGCTTTTTACTAAGGTGAATTATATGGCACATGGTCCATAATCGGTAAACTGATCTGTATGTTTATGGAGAAAACGAACAACAAAAAATGTAATTTATCTTATGGGTTTAAAACTATACAATTTATAACTTTTGTTTCACTTAGCCACAGTAGCATAACGAACAATATTGATATGATTGAAGCATTCTTTCACTGATTCTATGTTTACATAAGTTACAGTATTTCCTTTTTCCATTTATTTCATATGAGAGTGAGCCACAGTGAAGCATGGTTGAGTTTTGCTAGTTAGTGATAAGAATTCCTGTTATGATTCCACCAGCAGTACAATGACACACTGTTGTAAGCTACTAATCAAGGCAAATTTTTGTACGTGTTCTGCATGACCTTATTTAACATCCTTGCCATTGCTTATAAATTCAAATAGTATGTATTGTATTTTACTTATCAAAATTATGTAAAATCTCATTTGAAATTTGTGTATCATTTTCTGCAATGTTTTATGCTACCAAGTCCTCTGATGGTGGGCTGTGCCTGATATGTACCAAGAAAAAAAATTCTGTACCTTCTGGAACTGTATCACTTTTATAATTTACCAGCATTTTTAAATTCATTTCCTTAATTATAGATAGGAGAGTTAATAGTTGCAGGTTTTTATAATGGGCAATATGATTCTCCCTGAATATTTTTTTTACCCACACTTGCGAAGTTTTTAAAAAAAATAAAAATACTCTACCAACTAATGTCGCCATTGTAACTTCTGTTTTCTACTTCTCATATGTCCTTGTCAGTTTTAGTTGACAATATTTCCTGCTTAATTTCTTTATTATGTGCTCTGTGAGTACACACCTATTGCACCACTTACACTGTTCTAAATACTACCACATTTCTGCAGTTACATTATTGTCTTGTATTATATAAAATTTTGTAAGTGCCCATTTATATAGTAACATATTTTTTTTATCTTGTTTGTTTACAGGTATTCTTGGAGTATCTTCCATCTAGAATTGGTATTTCTGGATCATCAGCAAGTCTTGTTTTACAAGTTTTCTTGGAAAATTACTTTGGGCATTATTTTGAATTGTATCCAGATTGTGACTTCAAATCAGTGTATGACCTTCCTGTTATTGAAGCATTGAAAATTTTGGTTAGATCTTATCTGAGTGACCTCCAGTGCTATAATCTTGCTAGTAAAAAGAATGGCAGTGACAAAACTCACACACCAGAAACTCCCAAGGTTTCTGACATCTCAGATAAATCATCACCTCTCTTTGAAAGTTGTCGTTTTGAGTTCCTTCAAAAAATGCCTCCATTTGCTCCTAATTTGTCTGAAAAACTATTAGCACATCAGAGAGGTGAAAGTGCAGATTCGACAATTCAGCCATCAGATGAAGAAACAGAGCATAAAAATGAAAGCCTCATTAAACTCCAGGTAACATTTATGTTTTATGTGTACGTACTTATATAATTTCATAGTTTTGGAAGAAGTTTTTGTATTTACTCATGAATTTTTAGTAATGAACTGGAAAGCATGATGAAAGTATACAGAGAAATTTGGACCATAGGTCTTTGGCGTGACGTCACGAGTGCTGGACTGCTGTGCACATCGCTCTCGATTTTTTATATAATTTTAGGATTAATATAATTATTTTAATTGTTATTTCGTGACAATATTCAATCTAGAGGTGTTCTAGTAAAGGTTCGTCAGTTATTTTAGCGTTTATTGTGCCGTAATTGCTTTAAGTGGTGTTATTTGTGTTCGCGTGTGCGCCGGCATCGACGTCTTACTGCTTTGTTTACATCTGGTGGCGAGTGGTTCCAGCCGTAGCGGTCTCCGAAAGCTAAGTTCTAATAAGTGTTTGTGTATTGTAGTTAAATTATTAAAGTTTTAGATTTCAGGAGGTGTTATCTCGCTAGTTGTTTATTAACTTTAGTACTTTTCAACAGGTGACTGCTGTTTTTAACGTAGTTGAGGTTGGGAAACTTTAAGTTACGGTATTTGATAACTCTTGTACTCTCACAGTGTTTAGTTGTTTTATTAGTGACGCTTGAATTTGAACTTGTTTATACAAGCAACATTGTAAAGTTTCTGTGGTAGTGTTATTTGCTCTTTTCTGATACTATTAGTTGTTGTTACTTGATTTGTAGAGACTGAGGTTTGTTGATTGCTGTAGTTAAGAGGTACTTCCTACTTATTTTGTAGAAACTTAACTTCATAACGTAGACGTCTAGTTTTTTATAACAAATTATTGTAAAATTTTACCATGAGTGAAAAGTGTGGGCTCTGTCGTAGGGTCGTGCGTAGTGGGCTGCAGTGTGGGATTTGTAGTAAGTATTTTCATGGGGGGGAGTGCAGTGGGGAAGACAGTGGGCATTGTGGTGAGGTTCTCTCCTGGAACTGTAGGATTTGCAGCAGGAATAAGTTGATAGAGGAGCAGGAGCGTTTGATCTGCGCCCTTCAGGTGCAGTTGAAAAACGCTGAAGAGGAACTAGGTAGGTTGAGGAGGGGAAGGGGGGCTGGGGAATGGGAACTGGCAGTTGGCAAGAAGGTAGCTAGGAGAAGGTATTCAGATAGCTTTACATTGCAAGTTGCAAATAGGTTTGACCAACTGTCAGAGTTGAGTGGAGATGAACCTCCTGTAGCTGTAGGTGTAGGAAGTACGCAGCAGACCTCAGCGTTTGGTAAGCCGAAATCTGTAGAGAGGTCTCTTAGGAAGAAGAAGGTTCTGCTGCTAGGTAGTTCTCATGGCAGAGGTGTTGGCCAACAGTTGCAGGAAGTACTTGGGAGTGAGTACCAGGTCACCAGCATAGTGAAGCCTAGTGCAGGGTTAGATCAGGTCACTTGTAACATAGGGGACTTATGTAGGAATTTTTCAAAAGAGGATCAGGTAGTTATAGTGGGTGGGGCCGGGAACAGTCTTGATAGGGACGGGGAATATGATATAGGTGGTGATCTGGAAAGGATAGCAACTGAAACTGGTGGCACGAATGTGCATTTCGTGCAGCTGTTTCAGCGTCATGATAGGCCTTGTCTTAATACGGCTGTCAGCCGTGTTAACATGGGGCTTGAGAGGGCGCTGATGACGGAGGGCATGGATCACATTGCAGTGGTGCCAGTTGAAACTATCCAAAGGTCGGATTTTACTAGGCACGGTCTGCACCTCAATAGGTATGGGAAGGGGAGGTTGGCAGAGCTCATAGGTGACAGTGTAGTAGGGGGTGGGGGTTTCACTCATGGAAAAATTCCTGTAGTAGTTGGTGTTAGGGCTGCACCTTTTTTAGACTGAAGACAGCTGATAGATATTCCTGCTTAAAGGAAGTCCCTCTAAGAAATGAACCACCTTTGACAAAGTCTAAGAATATAAGTAATAAGGGAATTACTGTTTTTCATCAAAATATACAGGGTATCAGAGATAAAGTTAATGAAATGCTTATTGATACTGATTCTGACATTATTGGAATTTCAGAGCACTTTTTAAGTGGTGTGACAATTAAGAGACTTCCTTTGCCAGGATACAGGTTAGCTGCCTTCTACTCTAGGAGTTCTTTGCAGTGTGGGGGAGTGGCCATGTATGTAAAAAACGATTTTTCATCGGAGTCAATAGATTTTTCTAAACACTGCACAGAACAGATATTTGAATGTTGTGCAGGAGTTGTTAATGTTAATGGAACTAAACTAGTAATAGTTGTTATTTATAGATCCCCTGACTCAGATTTTAAAATGTTTCTGCCCAAGCTGGAATTGGTTCTGGGTTCACTGTATAGGAAGTATAAAAATTTAATTGTGTGTGGAGATTTCAACATTAATTGTGTAGGTGATAGCTCAAGGAAAAGTCAGCTGTTAGATCTATTTAATTCCTATAACATGATGCAAACAGTATTTTTTCCAACGAGAGTGCAAGGAAATAGCAGTTCTACCATTGACAATATTTTTGTTCATTCTTCATTATTAGAGGGGCACTCTGTCAGCAGAATAGTAAATGGCCTATCAGACCACGATGCCCAACTTTTAATTCTAAAAAGTATTTGTTCTCAAACAAATGTTAAACATAAATATCAACTACTCAGAAAAGTTGATCCAGTTGCAATTGAGACCTTTTTAAGCCTAATTAAGGAACAAGAATGGCAGGATGTTTATAGTGCTGATAATGCAGATGATAAATATAATGCTTTTCTGAACACATTTATTATGCTGTTTGAAAGTTGCTTTCCGCTAGAACGCTCAAAACAGGGTACTTTCAGTAACAGACAGCCAGGGTGGATGACAAAGGGGATAAGAGTATCATGTAGAACTAAGCGGGAGTTGTATCAAAATGTTAGAAGCAGTCAGAATGAAGATGCAGTAGCTCATTACAAACAGTACTGTAAGGTTCTGAAAAATGTCATTAAGAATGCAAAAAGTATGTGGTACGCAAAAAGAATAGCAAACTCTCGGGATAAAATTAAAACTATCTGGTCAGTCGTGAAGGAAGTGTCTGGTCAGGAGCAGCAGGTAGAAGATATAATGTCAGTGCGTAGTAGGAATGTTTCTGTTACTGACAAGTTAGATATATGTGCAATATTCAATAATCACTTTCTGAATATAGTAGAGGAACTAAACAAAACTCTAGTTTCTACAGATAATCATATAACGTTTTTAGAAAATGCGTTTCCGAGGCTGTTGCCTGAAATGATCCTTCATGATACTTCCATAGGTGAGATTGAGTCAATAATTAAATCACTAAAGACTAAGGACTCTTGTGGATATGATGGGGTATCTAGCAGAATTCTAAAGTACTGTTCTCCATATGTTAGCCCAGTACTAAGCCATATTTGTAATTTTTCCTTTCAGAATGGTGAGTTTCCTAACAGATTAAAGTACTCAGTAGTGAAACCGCTTTATAAAAAAGGAGAAAGGGATAATGTAGACAACTATAGACCTATTTCTATGCCATCGGTTTTTTCCAAAGTTATTGAAAAGGCTGTATATTCAAGATTAATTGATCATTTCAGTTCACATAATTTCCTGTCAAACGTACAGTTTGGTTTTAGAAGTGGTTTAACGACCGAAAACGCTATATTTTCGTTTCTCTGTGAGGCACTTGATGGGTTAAATAAGAGGCTACGGACATTAGGCGTCTTCTTTGATTTAACAAAAGCGTTTGATTGTGTTGATCACAAAATATTGTTGCAGAAGTTGGAACATTATGGAATACGGGGAGTAGCCCACAACTGGTTCACCTCTTACTTTAATAATAGACAACAGAAGGTAATTCTCCGCAATGTAGAAAATGGCTATGACGTGCAATCCCAATGGGGCACAATTAAGTATGGGGTGCCCCAGGGGTCTGTTTTGGGACCACTGCTGTTTCTTATTTATATAAATGATATGCCTTCGAGTATAACAGGTGATTGTAAAATATTTTTGTTTGCTGATGATACCAGCTTGGTAGTGAAGGATGTTGCTCGTAATATTGACACAGTATCAAATAATGCAGTTCAAGAGATAAGTTCATGGCTAATAGAAAACAAGTTGATGTTAAATCACAGTAAAACTCAGTTTTTACAATTTCTAACACATAATTTGACGAAATCTGACATTATGATTACACATAATGGGCATGTGATAAGTGAGACTGAACAGTTCAAATTTCTAGGTGTTCATATAGACAGTAAGCTGTCATGGAAAGCCCATGTTCAGGATCTTGTTCCAAAACTAAATTCTGCTATATTTACCATTAGAACAATATCTGAGATAAGTGATTTTTCAACACGAAAAGTAGTCTATTTCGCTTACTTTCACTCACTTATGACGTACGGCATTGTTTTTTGGGGTAACTCGCCTGATGCAAAAAGGATATTTCTGGCTCAAAAACGGGCGGTTCGAGCAATATCTGGTGTAAGTTCGCGAACGTCATGTCGACCCCTTTTCAGTAGTCTGGGAATTTTGACTCTGGCGTCACAATACGTTTTTTCTTTAATGTCGTTTGTTGTTAATAATATCAGCTTATTCCCACGAGTTAGTAGCTTTCACTCGGTGAATACTAGACAGATGTCTAATCTACATTTGCACCACACCACCTTAACACTTGTGCAGAAAGGGGTGCAGTATTCTGCGGCATCCATTTTCAATAAGCTGCCACAAGAACTTAAGAATCTTAGCACTAATCCACATGCTTTCAAATCTAAATTGAAGAGTTACCTCGTGGCTCACTCCTTTTATTCTGCCGAGGAACTCCTAGAAAAGTTAAACAATTAAGCTAATTTATTTTTTCTTTATTGATTCTTTTCACTTTGTCTTAAGATTGTCGTGTGCAAAGGACTACTTAAAATTTTTCTATTACCATTATTGTGTAACAATTAATGTATTGACTTGTTCCATGACCATGGAGTCTTACTCCTGAAGTGGGTCCTATGGAACAGAAAAAACAAATAAATAAATAAATAAACAGTTGAAGATGAATGGATAGCTTTGAGAGATGAAATAGCG